>CM060903.1:1049216937-1050626937 GCA_030737815.1 Allium fistulosum
CTCCGGAGAAGCTCAGTTGTTGGGATTAGTTCCTGTGGAGGTTTTGTCAGCTCCAAGCACAGATGAAATGGATATCGACTGGATCATGGCTGTATCTCAAGAACAAGAGTCATGGATGACCCCAATCAAAGAATATCTGCTCAACGGCTCCCTGCTGGAAAATTCTAAAGAACGCCAAAAGCTGTTAAGAAAAGCATCAAGATATGTAATTCAAGACGGCCGGTTATATAGGCGGGGATTCTCAATGCCATTACTCCGATGTGTAACCAAGGAAGAAGCTAGGACAATCTTAGCAGAGGTACACGGAGGAGAATGTGGGGATCATTCAGGCGGTCAAACACTTGCCAAGAAAGTTCTTCGATATGGGTATTTTTGGCCTAATATTAATCAAGATGCTGCTATCTACTCCAGAAAATGTGACAAATGCCAGAGATTTGCAAAATCCCAAGAGCACCTTCAACTGAACTAACACAGATGGTCAGTCCATGGCCGTTCGCTATTTGGGGGATAGATTTAATCGGACCTTTACCAATTGCCAAGTCGGGAATCAAATATGCTATTGTTGTTGTTGATTATTTCACCAAATGGGCTGAAGCTGAACCTTTGGCCACTATTACTTCTAAAAAGATGATAAATTTTGTAACGAAAAATATCATTTGCAGATATGGTGTGCCACAGAAGATAATCACAGACAACGGTACTCAATTTGAAAGCAAAGAGTTCCAGGACTTCTGCAAGCATTTCAAAATCCGAAAAAGTTTCTCAGCAGTGGCTCATCCGCAGGAAACGGGTAAGTGGAAGCAGTGAACAAAATTATCAAGTCAACCATCAAAAAGCAGCTTGAAAAAGCAAAAGGTGGATGGGTTGATAAGCTACCACTAGCACTATGGGCATACAGAACAACTCATAAAACTGCAACTGGGCACACTCCATTCTCATTGGCATACGGATCAGAAGCAATGATTCCGGTAGAACTAGAAGTCCCCTCTCACAGGAGAGTTCATTTCAACCAAGACGAAAATGAAAAATTGCAACTCGAAGCACTCGACTTTCTTGATGAAAGAAGGGAAGAAGCCAGACTCAGAGTTGCGGCTCATCAGCAAAGAATTGCAAGGCACTTCAACTCTAAAGTCCGTCAACGAAGCTTTAAAGTCGGGGACTTAGTCTTGAAAAGGATCATGACAGCAGTCGGAGTATTTGGACCAAATTGGGAAGGGCCATATGTCATAGGCGATAAACTTCTTGATGGCACATTCAAACTCACAACTGTCGAAGGAGATCCAATTCCAAGAGCATGGAACAGCAATCATTTGCGCCCATACTTTACTTGAAAAGCTTTGCTTGAAATTGTAAAATGATTATGGATGTATCTTGTATTGTAAACCATTGTAAAATCGGTAATGATGAATGAAAGAGCTATAAAGTGCACGTAGGCCCAGTTCTTGGCCGAACCACTATAAATCTTGTGTTCTTTAATATTTTAAATTGCCTATTTTATTTCGATGCAAAAATACTCTAAACGTATTGCTAAAATATCGATTTACTATTGCAGGTCATTAAAACAAAGCCTACCCATCACAATGCCAAGTGAACCCCGTAAATCACTCAATAAACAAATTTCAAGCCATATAAAATTCCGAATTCAAATCCAACATAAGATGAACTTTACGTCAAAAGTTGATGATTTCACCGAAGGGACACTTTTCCAAGGAAAAAGAACTAGACGCTTGTTAACTAATTACGATCGTTTGTATAAACAGACATCCAATTGAATAACTTGCGCCTGTCCTATGAAATCAATCAACAGTAAAGTACACTTCATTGGATAAAGCAAACTGCTTGCAAAGGAAAGGAACGTAGGCTCGGAAACAATAACAAGGGATCATCAATGAGCAAACAACAAAGACACATGGGCTAGCTGATCAATAAAAGCCCTCTTCGGAGGCACAAGCCCTCTTCGGAGGCACAAGACCTCTTTGGAGGCGCAACTCTTCGGAGGATAAAGACCTCTATGGAGGCACAAGCCCTCTTCGGAGGCACGCCAATAAATGGAAATGCTCTTCTCAACAAAAAGGTTGATGGAACCACTGAGGCAAGGCCTTTGTTAACTAATTGCGATCGTTTATGCGAATGAACATCCAATTAAATAATTTGTGTCTGCCCTATGAATCCATTTAACTGTAAGAAAGTAACTTCCAAGCAATCAAATAAAGACCTCTTCGGAGGCACAAGACCTCTTCGGAGGCATAAGACCTCTCCCGAGGCACCGCAAGCCCTCTCACGAGGCACAAGCCTTCCCCAAAGGCACATACTGCCCTCTTCGGAGGCAGAAGACCTTCCCCAAGGCACACAAGACCTCTCCGGAGGCACAAGACCTCTTCGGAGGCATAAGACCTCTTCGGAGGCGCAAGACTTCTCCGGAAGCACAAACAAAAGACTTCTCCGGAAGCACAAGACCTCTTCGGGGGCACAACACTACTTCACAAAGCATAATGCTACTCTTTGGAGTCCAAATGCTACTCCTCAGAAATAACGAAAAGCCCTCCTCAGAGGCACACTTCAATTCTCAAGGAAGATTTACTTGTTCATCTTGAGAAATTCTTCCCCAGAAATTAAAGTGCTAAGTAAAATCCTCTTTAGAGGCCCGCTCTACCGCGTAGGAGAATTCACTTCTCAAAAATATGAAGCGACCATCTCCGAAGGTTGAAGCACAAAAACCTCTCCAAAAATGAGACATGCTCTATTTAAGTAGAATAATTGTTTCCTCAAAGACGGAATAATTATTCTCTAAAAATAAGAGTACAAGTCTCGCCAAAGCAGAAAGATATTGCAATGCACTTGTGGTATAGGGGCAATATAATACAATAAAATTACAACAATGAAAGTAGTATCCAAGCAACATACCGCAAGCACATCACAATATCACGCGGAAAAGATGTGGAATAAATGCATTCTCAAACACAGACAAAAAGTTTGTACAAATAGAAAGAATCTCTTATTCTACACTAAAATGAGAAATAAATGCATTCTTACATATACAAGAATTCGTACAAGTAAAAGAATTACTTTATTCAATATTGTGAAAATTCTTTACATGAGCAGATCTCAAAAAAGCAGGGACCGGTACCCGCACAATCTCCGGTCGATACAAGCAAAAAGCAAAATAAGAAAAGAAGAGCCCAGCTTATCACTCTTTCTTCTTGCCTCCCTTAGTACCATAGCCCGGTTTAATGATTAATTTCGGAACCCGACGTGGACGGGTCGGAGAAGGAGGAGGAGAAGGTGTAACCGGATCTTCCTCTGCTTTATCTTCTCCAGCGGAAATACTTTTCTTCTTCTTCTTCATGACGCGCTTCCCCTTCCTCTTTGAAGAAGATTCGCTTCCCGGAGTAGCGAGCAGTGTAGAAAGCTTTGTGTCATCATCAAGAGACTGCTCCAGGGTATTCTCAGTATCATCAATTTCCTCTGCCTTCTGCTCTTGCGAAGCAGCCGGATCATCCAGGCCTTGAAGAGCTTCAATTTTTTCTGCCTGTGATCCCGGTTGAGAAGCAGAAGGAGGAGTAACTTGAGTAGAGGGAGGAATGGCAACTTGAGGAGTAGAAGTTTGTGCAGTATTCGATGCTTCCGCTATAGAGGAAAGAAGTTAAAGTCAGTATTCCCCGGAAAAAGTAAAGATGTTGGTTCAGTGACACTTAAGTAACAATTGAGAAATTCGTCAAACTCGGTTGAAGCAAATAAATAGTCTGCTAGACTTGGATTAACATCGAAGTTACCTGGAGAAGTTGGTTTGATCACATTGATTTCAAATTGTTCGGCTTCAATGTCGTCTTGAGTCTTCTCCTCGTCCTGAGCAGTGGAAGGCTCAGTAGCTGTGGTTTTAAGTTCGGCATTTGCAGGAGGTGGAGAATGGGAACTAGAGCCAATGTTTTCGGGATCGACCGAAGCCAGAGGACGAGCAAAGTCAGTCACAGTCACTTTTTCTAAACATTCTCCTCCCGCTGCTTCGGCTCGCTCCCTAGCAAGCTGCTCTTTTCCCCTTGCAAGGGCGACGCGCGCCTCATCATCCAGATAAGTCGCTTCAAGATCCGCCTCGGAATATCCAGCACCTCCAAACATGTTCATTATTGCTTCCCACACTTCGGCTAAAGTAGTCTCATATGTTGGTCCCAAAAAGGAGAGACTACCACGCCCCAGGACGCTGTGCAGATAAAAATCAAACAAAGTGGAACTAATTTTGGCCTTCGTCGCCTCATGCGACTGCTCAGCTGCCTCTTTTCCGGCAATGGCCTCATCGCGCTCTTTTTCAGTTTTTGACAGCTAAGTTCGTAACCGCATAATTTCCAAATCCTGGGAACTCGCCTTCTCTCGTAGTTGGGTGATGTCGGCGCGATAGATTTCTGTCATCTTCTTTTCGGCTTCAAGTTGGGCCTTAGCATTTCGTTGCGCAGCATGAGCATCGCGAACTTGCTTTTGAAGTAATTCTTCCTTTTGAGTAAAGGAAGTAGAAGAAGTAGCAATCTCGTCTTTGAGTATTCTAACTTCAGTCTCAAGCCTCTCATTGTCTTCAGCAATACTCGTCATTTCCGCGTCATGCTGCTTGAAAATTTTGTCCCATTCCGTCTTGTCGTTTTCCATGGTCAGCATGGCTTCAAGATTTGCACGATTGACTCTTTGCAGCTCATCGATAAGCTTTTGCCATCCGGACACCCTTTCAATGTTAAGTTTGACGGCATCAAGGCTACGCAGCATATCCGATTTATCGATCGGAACCAAATCAAGGTCAAAACGCACCCCTTTTAAGCACAAATTCAGAAATCGGCTTTGAAGAATAGGAGGGGCATCTTTGACCTGATACTGAGGTCTGCTGATGATCGCTTGGATGTTAGATTTCTTTAAAGCAGGAGAGCCGGATGGAATGTTAGGAGAGATGGGAGCATCGATCTTTTCCGAAATTGCAGACGTGTCCTTTTCACTAAGTCTGGTCCGCTTGCTAGAATCATCAGCAATGTGACTCTTCCCCTTGTCATCGTAAGATTTCATTTTATGAGAATCGTCACTTCTGCGGGAAGAGTCGTATCGCTCATCCCTACTCCCATAGTGTTGTTCATCTTCTCTTTTGCGGCGCTCTTCATAATCCCGTCTCTCGCGAGCTTTTCTAGAGGCCCTTTCTTCATCGGTCTCCTGACGGGAAGGAAGATAGCGCCTAAAGTCGTAAGAATCGCGGCCTCCATGACACTGGAATTTGTTGAAATACGATCCGCTCCGCCCCATCGAAGAATCTAAAAAAGAAAAAGAGACAAGTCTTAATATCTTCGAAGAAAAGGAATTTAGGTGCATATAAGTGCCGAAAAATCCTAAGTGTATGTGATGTGCAAACTACGCGCGTCAGACTACAAACCACTCTGTGGTGTAGGAATGGCAATGGCTTGTGTTGAAGGTGTTGTAATTTGTTTCATAGAAGAAGTCACTTCAACAATGGGAGAGATCGCCTTTGAAATATCATCTTTAAAAAGTTCCTGAGAATTTATCATTATATCGCTCAAATCATCAAAAGTATCATCGCCGTGATGCCCAACAGAACTCTCCTTTTCGACTTCCACGTCAGCCGTCTTTTCAGAAATGTGAGGATTTTCCTCCTCTTCAATAACTGGAGAAAGTGTTGACTTGCTGGACGACCCCGCAACATTAATGGAAGCGGAACACTTCACCAGTGAAGTCTCACTGGTGGGTTCTTTCAGTAAAGGTTCGTCGGCAAGGGCTGGGGCATCTGACGTTTTTGCCGGGGAATCAGGAACTACTTGAGGCTGGATGGAACGGGAAGAATGTAGAAGTTCAAACTGGTGCAAAAGTTCATCTTTTAACAAGAATTTAGCGCTCCTCTCTTCCATAGCCACAGCATTTAAAGTTTCAAAAATCGACTTGAGGCTGGGATTCCTAAGCGGGGGAGGTAGTGCTGAAAAAAGAAAAGGATGAGGATAAGCATTTGATAAATTCGGGTTCCGACAAGCTCATGAGATGAATAGAAAAAGGTAATCTTACTCCCGACTCTCCAGACAGAGTAAAATCCTAGAGGACATCGAACAAAGAAGAATTGACTTAGGAACCCGTGAGCACTCTCGGGTAAATCCAAAATCAGCTTCCGGTTTCTGGCGCCTCTTACAAGCACGATTGAAGGATGATCTTTGTTCTTAGCAAAGGTGCATAAATAGCAAATTTCATCGAAGCTCGGGAGACGATCGAGCGTCCTCCTAAACAGAACACACAACCCCATCAGAATGGCATAACCGTTGGGGTGTAGCTGGAAAGGCGAGATGGATAATCGAAGAAAGAGTTCCCGGAGAAATTCGTTGAAAGGTGGAATGGCTCCACTTAAGCACATTTGACGATTCACCGCAACAAAACCAAGAGGTGGCCTGTCAGCGGTGTCGTTTGCTCCAGGAAATATAGCATCTGATTCAGCAATACCGAACTGAATACACAGTTGTCTGAAAACTTTGTGGCTTAGTGTAGTCGGAGTTCTTTCCAGAGGATCGATCAGTGGATTAGCAATCGGCAAAGCTTCCCCGGCTGGTCCTGAATCTTCTTGTTGAGATGTCATTCTACACAATCAACTGGATGTTCAAATATCAAGGTGCACGTTTCCTAAAAAGTGTGAAGTGTTGTGCAAAACTAAAACGATAACAAGCAAGTATAACAGAAATTGAAATAGTTGACATTTGTCGATTATAAGGTTTCGAGACTTGTTATTTTAAGTTCAAATACAATGTTGTGTTGATGCAAACAAATCAGCGTAGGTTGATTATTTCAGCTTTTCTTTAATACTTCATTTGAATTTATCGTTTCACAACATTTCATTCACAAAATTCATGTAAGATAATTGTTCTTTGTCAACTAATCTGTCATGCGATGTGGGCAGTCAATGGCAGTATATTTGTCCCGTTTTCTCTGCAAATGTTGTATTTAAACAGGTTATTAGCATTAAAGTCAAGACAATCTGAAAAGAAATACAACACAGTTCAAATTTGAAAGTTCAGTCAACTTCTGGTCAAATTTCTCCAAGTCCTAAATCGTTCAGCGACCTATCATAGGTCGAGGCTTTTTTAGGTCGTACTGTGTGAATCAAGACATTCAAGGCAGTGCAGGTTTGGTTCAAGTCCTAGGTCGTTCAGCGACCTAACATAGGTCGAAACATCTTTAAGGCAGTACAGGTGTGGTTCAAGTCCTAGGTCGCACACGACTCATCATAGGTCGGAAGCTCTTTAGGTCGCAAAAAAGGGTTGTTCGGTTTCGTTTAAGTCGCAGATGTTCTTAGATCGCAAGGCTTAGGTCGCCAAGAATCCCAGCACGACTTAGCTTTTAGGTCGTCCAAATCAGTAGGTCGCTGACTTCCTCTCCACGCAATACCTTACTGAATCCGATAACCCAATACCGCCATTATGAAAGAGTTCGTCATCCTCTTCGTTCCATCTCCACATGCCACCAAATCGACAAGCAAATCGATTGCGAATCCCACCGATCCATTGTGAAAATTTCCATGCGATCATGAATCACCACAACATATCAGACAACAATCAAAAATCGATCGAAACCACCATTCAAAAAATGAAGCATGGCACGTGAAATTAAACTTAGGTCAGAAAACGTGGATTCACGATCGAGCGGCGATTATGGAGGAGTAAAGATTGATCCACTTACGTAATATGTTGATAGGAATGAATCGATGTTTGGCTGGGTTGAATTCGCCTTCAAAAAATTGAAAAATTCGTCAAGGGCAATGGAATTTCAGAGCAGTAAGATGGGGAGGAAGGAGCGACCTAACTTATTTATATGGGACTAAGGGAGGAAGGCGAGCAGTCGTGCGATTTATCACGAGTTTTAGGTCGTTCACGACCTAAGAAGGTTAAGTCGAAGCACACGACCTATAGCATAGGCCTGCACTTCGAGGGGCAAATGTTAACTCATATTTTAGTGCCGACCTAAAACTCTGCGACCTATAACTTCACGACTTAACAGCTATTCGCGACCTAAGGAATATAACGACCTAAGGGACTTAACGACCTAAGGAACTCAACGACCTAAGAGAGTTAGCGACCTAGTGAGCTTCGCGACCTAATGGCTCCAGACTTCACGACCTAATAACCTAAGGAATGTCACGACCTAAGAGCTTCACGACTTAGTAGACTCTACGAGCTACCGACCTAAAGTTGTTTACGACCTAACCCCTAAAGCAGACTTAGCGACCTAAAAGCTAACGACCTAACTGCAGAGACCTCATGACCTAGCAACCTAACTGATTCAAAAGACAGTGCGACTTACAACCTACCTTAGGTCGCTCACGGCCTACCTTAGGTCGCTCACGACCTAACTCCGCTGCCCAGTTTATACAAACTGACCTAATTCCTTATGCCGCTTTCCTATAAGTCGCTTGCGACCTACCAGCCCACTAGGTCGCCAACGACCTAGTACCCTCCTTAACCCGCTTACGACTTACCACTTCAGACGAATCCAAGTGCAACTTCATCAGCCTGCTTCTTAAGTCGTTAATGGACTGCGACTTAGCTTAGGTCGCTCGCGACCTACGACCTAACTTAGGTCGTACGCGACCTAAGACTTAGCAGAACTTCTGTCCAGAATTCAATTCCTATAAATACCTCCCAAACTCCAACAAGTAGGGGACTTTTGGCCGATCATTTCTTGAAGCGTCATTACTCTGACGAATTCTCAACTCATCCAACATTTGAAGAACTCCAATCACTCAAGACATTACAACAAGCTTTGAGAGAAATCTTCCGCATTCAACACGAATTCGAGGAGATCTTCAACATCGAAGCTTGAGCTAATAGTCAAAAGTGTTTAGGAATCGAAAGATATTGTATTTCACAAGTGTATTGTATCATTTTGTAACCAGATTCAGTAATAAAGAGATTCAAAGTGGACGTAGGCTCAGTCTCAAGCCGAACCACTATAAACTGCTGTCTTTTACTGCTTTTTCACTATTTTACTGCTTAATTCCTGTTCCCGTCACACGGGTGGTGCTTTCACAACTTCACAACATACACCGGGTGTTAACGTTCAATTTTCAGCGTTAACACCACACACACAATGCAAACGCAGAATTGGAGGAGATTTCCACTTATGATAGTCAAACATGCTTGATACGCAAAAATATTTTAATATTATCATTAGTGCCTAGTGTGGAAAATATTTCGAAAGTATAATATTAATCTTAGCCAACATACAACCATTATTGTATGCCTACTATAGCTACTATGTTCAATAGCAGGTTACCGCCACATTCCATAGCAGGTTATACAACTAAAACCGTACAAGGTTCGTATTGTTTCTTTGGATTTTTCCAACAAATGGTCAGGCTAAGGAACTTCCTATGCCACATGGGAACGCCTCTGGAGGGACGTCCCAAGAGACAACTGCTCTCTGCCAACACAAGGCCGAGTTACCTCACGCTTCTTGGTGCAATGAAGCTGTAACTAGATAACTCCACACACGATCATAAAGCAACAATCACACAGTAAATAAGATCGATGCCACCACACAGCAAAAGCATCTAGGCTCCATACCATGATACTACCTTTTTCCAGAAGAAAATGACATACCCTAAAGGGCGCAACCCTCATAACCTTGCCGCATTTTCCTGTTTCGACCATTTACGGGGTGTGAGGTCCGATGAGGTCTCGTCCACAAAGCTACGCTTTACACGAAAGCCATGCTTTGATCAACAAATGATCAGCAACACTTAGCATGCCACACTACCAAATTGGGAGTATATCACTGATAACCTTCAACTACATAACCTCTGAGCTCGTACGTCTCAAAGAAGGGTGTTAAGCTAAGAGAATAAATTCTCCGCCACCAACAGAAATGTATTTGAAAGAAATCAGCTTTATATCTCAAAGTGTAGCGTCAAACATACATCCATACAAATCTGTTCCGGGTTCGAACAGAATCGAAGGCACTTCCAAAGAAGCCCTTGCAATTCGGGTATTCACAATCCCAATCGGACTTCCCATCACATAGGGAATCTCTATACCGTAGCTACTCGGTGCAGAGACAATCAATAGGTTATCCTATCATTCTCGCAAAACACCCGGTCTTCAATTGCGATCCACAACGTCGTATCATTATTCGGAATGGGTTATCTGACACAAAGTCCTCTCCCGGCTAAACCGAAAAATGAGCGCTTGTTTTAAAAAACAAATTCAAATGCCATTTCAAAGGCAAATATTGATAGTCGATTATGTAACTATCAACAACATTCACAACAATCATCAGATTTAAATAATTTTCCCAAATTATTTATTTTAAAAATATCTTCACAAGATATATATTTTCCACACTTCATCACTTTGAAAACAAATTTCAAATCATATTTTCCATACTTCATCACTTTGAAAACAAATTTCAAATCATATTTTCCATACTTCATCACTTTGAAAACAAATTTCAAATTATATTTTCACCTTTCAACTTTTGAAAATAAATTTCAAATCAATTTCCTTGCGCGGAATATATTTCCAAATATTATTCATCCCACTGGAAATCTGCCGAGTTCAAATATTTTAAAATGATTTATATCACTATCTAAAATATAATTAGGAAAACATTTTCTCCGAAATATTCCTTTAAAAACCAACTTTAGAACCTTTAATTTATATTTTAAAAGCTACTTTGGAAATATACTCGGCTTTATAGTGAGAATACACTTTCACTTCAAAATGGTCCATTTAAACCAATTAAATAATCCTTATCGATTCATTTTAAATTTACGTTCCAAATCCGTAAATTTATTTCCACACTTTAAAAATAAATCAGTGTTTATTTTTAAAACAAATTTCCCTTTCCTTTATAAATTCCATTTTGAATTTACATTTCCAAATATTCACTTTTTATACGATTTTCAAATCGGTTTCTCAAATATTTACTTTCAACTCCAAATCAACTTTCAAATTGATTTCCAAATTATTTCAGATCCCAAATTGATATTCCAAACATTTATTTCAAACACCTAATCGATTTTAGAATGGATTTCCCAAGATTTATTTTTAAACACCAAATCAAATTTTTTTAATCGGTTTCCCAAAGATTTATTATCCAATACCAAATCAATTTTCAATTGGATTTCAAACAAATTTATCACCTTTTACATAAATCCCTTTATTCTTTCCAAATTATTTAAAATTCCATTTTCAAGAAATTCTTCAAGTTTTCAACAATATTATTCAAAACTCATTTATTAATATTTTTTCCCATATTTTGGAAATAAATCGATAAGATTTCAAAAATCAACTTTATGCTTTTAAATTCCTTCTTTTAAATTCACCCAACTCTTTCAAAAAGAATTTGCTTAAAATTTCCAACTTTAATTTCAAAATCCAATTTTTTATTTATTTCTGGTATCCAACGATACCAAAAATACATTCGGCTAAATTATAGCCTTCAACAAATTTAATCATCGATATAATCATTCACATATTATAAATAAATCATCACACAACATATGAAACAAATTCATACAACATATGAAACAAATTCATATAAATTGAGGAATCTAGTTGGATCCCTCCAACCTGTTTCCCTGCATCCACAGATGTTAGCACAACAATTAAATACCCATTCCACTTCGAGGTGGAATATCGCGGTATATGGGATTTATAAAATATCATCCGCTATTATGCGGCGCATAGGGTCTCATCCGCTATATAATGCGGGAAATCAATCACCAATATATATATACTACTATATATACTATCACATCCAAACAGTCAATCAATAACTGCAATACTAATTTAATTTGAGTGAGAAGATCTCACCTTTGCTTTTGTTTTGCAATCCATTTCCATTCCAGTTTGTTTTCTCGATTTATAGACCTTGTATAAACAATTTATATCATTTATTAATATTCGAATAAATCGAATGATCAATTATCATTTAAACCACTTTAATCAGCTAATTATTTAATTTAAACAAATTTCCTTTTAAAAAATTTCTAGTATCAAAATAATTTAAAATTACCAATTAAATAAGTATATTTATTTTCTCTTTCCTCACTGTTAAAATATATTTTTTTCTTCTAACCTATACAAATGCTAATTAAAGGTGAATTATCAAATACCTTGTTTCATAATAAACTAGAAAATTTACAACTGTGTATATATGTATTTATACTTACTGTAAAACAGATTTTCTGCATATATCCTCATTTATATTTTCCTGCAATATATGTTACTGTTATATTTTTTCTTTTATTTCTATTTTACTGTATAAATTCAGATATGCATTTATTAAATTGAACTAAAGATAAAACAATATACCTTCACTGTCTCGCTTCGCCGCTGTTGCCGCCGACCTCGATTTCGATTGCCACTATCACTTCGTCGTGGCAGTCGACGACGCGATCTCCTCTGCCCTAAATCGCGACTGCGGCTTCGACATCACCACCCAGATGCTCGCGAACGTGAGCGCGACTTCACTAGAAAAGCCCTCACCCTCGCAGCCTCGAACGAACGAACTTTCCCATCGTCGAAACCCCAACCACTGCCTCAATTGCCATTCGCACCTCCAGATTTAATGTGCCACCAGCTTGGTTCAAGCCCCATAATTGATGACGACGTCGCTCGAGATTGGGCATACGATTGCTTTGCCCTAGCCTTGCGATTTGATACTAATTTCATGAACAGAATCGTAGAATTGGGAGGGGAAGAGGCTCGCGTTCATCCTATGTTTCTTTCTCTGGAAATCGATTTTCGACTTCCATCATTTTCGAATTGGAACGATGAAATAGAAGGAGTACCTTCTATTGTTTTGAATTTTACTGGAAAAAGAAGTTTTCACTTAGAACGAGAGAGTGATTTTATTCGGCCAATATTTGAATTTTTTTCTTTCGTTTACAACTGTGAAGAGAAGATGCGTGATTTGAAAAGAAAAGAGGAAACACGTGAAGATGGTTGCGTGTAGAAATTTCTCTGCTACAGATATTTTGAAAAAAATTTGCTGAGGTGATTGAATTACGGCTGAAGTTGACTAATATATATTTAATTTAAATTCAAATTGACTCGATAAACACAACTTGAAATCTCGACCTCCTGTCAAGGCGTGCCGCCAGGCGTTCATAATGTTATAACCCTATTCCGAATGCAATGGAAAAGGTTTTGAGTCCAAATTCGATCGTATGGAGAAGATAGCTTTTTAGACCAGTTATAATATTAAATTTTCGATTTAATTTCAGCGCGTTTGCTTATCGTACGGCCAAACGATCACTCCAAACATTACAAAAATCGAAATCCGATAATAATACAGTATTACGGATCCAATGGAACTGGTTTCGTCGAATTCCGAGACTGTGCCTCGGAAGGCTATTTTTAAATATCGATTTAAACGATACAATTCAAAACTGAACAAAACAGTTTCAAATTCAATTCTGAAGCTTTTATTATCTTCAGTACAATCAATATGAATTTTCTAAGCCATCAAATAATTTTTAACAGGCTTAAAATTGAAGATTCAAATTTTTACCCAACTTCAGTAAATAAATTTCAATAATTTAAATTGCCAAATTCATTCTGATATTTGAATTTCAAATTAAACTAACTTCCAGATATTTAAAATCAATTAAATATCATGATTTCAAATGTCAAAAAAATTCAGGGTCGTTACACTTTTAGTCATGACCCTCCTTTGCCATAATAAATAACAGATTGTTGGGCTATGTGACATAACGAAGGGGATATAGGGCACCTAACCCGTGGGTCACCTGACCCAAATAATATGGTATGGGGCACCTACTCCATGGGCCACCTAACCCAAATCATGTGATGCGCCTCAAAAAAAATATCCAATACGATATCATGGATCGGGGCACGACCCCAAGATAAGGCCGTTGGGGTGGATTATAACATCTAGTTCTCTCCATCACTAAGAAAAGGAGTATATCACGATAGTGGCACAAAATATCAGTGAATATAAGGGCACCTACCTTGCTCGCACCTACGAGCATCACCTTACATTAGTACAATCTCATAATACGACTCTCGTCACCTGAGTGCCATCTGCTTACAATGAGTAACCGAACAAATATCAAAACAGTGTCTCATACCACTAAGTGTTACTCAAACGTTTATTCACTGCTCGTAAACTACGATCAATCTCCATAATATTCTATATATTGAGTTCAAAGAATAACCAGAGAAATACTACTAAATGCCCCATCCTAAATGGTATTATAGCTCTGTTTATTCAGATTTCTCGTCAGATGGAATAAAATAATGGGTAAGTTTGGCTCACATCCCTAATAAGTTTCAAAATAGAGAAAACATCCTTCCCAAACTAAACTTACATTTCCAAACCCTATATTCAAATTCGCGCATGCAAAAAGACCCAAATACCCTTTTATGTTTTTAACATTTCAAACGCGTATAACTTTATGTAGAAAAATCGAATCAACATATCGTTTTCACCAAAAAATCACAAATTTTATGATCTTTAAAATGAGATCCATTGTTGATACTAAAAATTCAAATTTGTAGTAAAGGTGCAATTATTTCATATATTTGTGGACAATTCAGCAAATTTTGAACACTTTCGTTTTTTTCAAATTTACAACATTTGCAAATAATTGCAGACATTTCTGCAACTATATGCTATAGTTGTATAAATGTCTGCAACTATTGCATATAGTTGCAGAAATTTCTGCAACTATATGGTATAGTTGCAAAAATGTCTACAACTATTGCATATAGTTGCAAACATTTTTGCAACTATTGCATATTTGCAGAAATGCAACTATATGCTATAGTTGCAGAATTGTCTACAACTATTGCATACAGTTGTAGACAATTCTGCAACTATATGGTATAGTTGCAGAAATGTTTACAACTATTGCATATAGTTGGAGGCATTTCTGCAACTATATGGTATAGTTGCAGAAATGTCTGCAACTATTGCATATAGTTGCAAACATTTCTGCAACTATTGCATATTTGTAGAAATGCAACTATTTCATATAGTTGCAGAAATGTCTGCAACTATTGCATATAATTGCAGTTTTTCATTGAAATCGAGAAAGCTGAGCTTGCCATTGAAGAAGAAGATGAAATCAAGAAACATAAGTTCGCCAATGAAGAAGAAGATGAAATCAAGAAAGATAAACTCGTTATTAAAATCAATCGTGCAAGAAGCGGAGGGGTATTTTAGGGAAAAACAGCCGAAATGAAAAACAGGGACCTGCAAAGTATGTTTTCTTGCGGGAGGAGTTTTAGTAAATTAAGTTTTCTTTTAGGGATGCATATATAATATTCACTAAAGTAATGCTAGATTAAATATAAGGATGTCATTACCGTATCTGTAACGACCCAGAATTTTGGTCGTCTGAATTTGAACATTTAATTTAGTTTAAATTTTGAAATTGAATTATTAATTGATTTTGAATATGGAGATATTGGAAGAATCGGTAAAATAGTTTTAAAATTCCAAATATAGCGATTTAATTGATCTGGTAAAATAGGAATTTAATAGTGGAAATTGGGTAAAAATGGGAATCTGGGTTAGATATGAATAGAGATGATTTCAAAGTTGATTTTAAACTCTGTTTGGATTAGAGTGATGATAGTGGGCTTTTGAATGGAATTTAAAGTCGATAAATTAAAATTTGAAATTTATATTAGGGCTGTTACGGTTGAATCGCTCAACCGCTCAATCGTACCAACCGTTCATACGGTTACCATCTATAACGGTAACGGTTACGGTAACGGTTGAAGAATTTGAAAACCACGGTTAACCATACCAACCATACATGATTGTTTTATGTAATATTTAACATTAAAGTATAAAAATTAGTAATTTAAGTTAAAGGAATAGCTTGTACATTAATAATATGTGCCTTAATGAACTAATAAGATGTGCATGCATATTGATTGTTTTATAAAAAATAAATAAATTTGCAAAAAATAGTTAAAGCTATATCAATTTATCATCAATAATGCATATAATTGAAAATATATGTACGACATGCTTCAATATTGAAAATACGACGGTTAACCATCATAGACGGTTGCGGTAACGGTTATAAAAATTTATAACCGTCAACAACGGTTACGGTTACGGTTGGTGGTAATAACGACGGTTGCCGCAACCGTAACACCCCTAATTTATATATTAATTAAATAGTGAAATTTAATATATGGGGATAGTGTAAATAATCAAATTTTGATTTAATATTAATCAGAATGATTTCAAATATGGATATAAATTCTATTTGAATTATAAATGGGTTAGTAAGTTTTGAAAATTGAAATTTTAAATGATTTCGACGATTTTGAAAACCTCTCGATTTAATCGATGCGTTAAAATAGCCTTTCGAGGCACAGTTTTGGAATTCGACAAAACCAGTTCCATTAGATCCGTAATAGTTTATTATTATCGGATTTCAAATTTCGTAGCGTTTGGAGTTACCATTTGGTCGTACGAAATAGAAACGCATTGAAATAAATATCGAAAAATTTAATATTTTAATTCGATTCGAAAAGCTATCTTCCACATACGATAAAATTAGGCTCTGAAACATGTTCCATTGTGTTCGAAATAGGGGTAAAACATTATAAATGCCTAGCGGCACGTTTTATTTGGAGTTCGTTTGAAAAAGCACGTTAAAATTGGAAATAATATTAAAATAATTCATATACGCATATATATACGCGCGTGAACCAAGGTTTTAAATATCGAATTTCGGTCACGTTTCATCTCGGAATTTTTACACAACTTATCTTGTATCGGGGGAGATTTCGGACGAGATGAGTACATATCGGGTCTACATCTCGGATTGACATCTCGGGTCTTATAATGCATCTCGAGAATATCTCGGATGTACTTATGTGTCAAAAATTTATTTAACGGTTATAACTTTCTTAGTAAAAATAAAAATGGTAATGTACTTGATTTACATGGAAAAAGGAATATTTTTAGAAGAGTAGTAGCTTGATTAGCTTAATTGATTTGGTAATGATTGAATAATATTCTTTTATTTGAACATAATAAAGAAGTGAAACCTTTCGCTATGACTCATTAAGATAAAAAGTAAAGAATATGTTCAAGAAGTTGGTAAATTATAATTAGATTGAGTAGTTTCTTTTGAATCAATATGAAAATAAAAAATATTATGGAAAATAAGAAAAATGTGTAATTTCGGGTGAGATCTCGGATTGAGATTTTGATCCATATTTCGGGTGAGATTTAAATATCTTGGACGAGATGAATGTCGAGGGAGATACGGAGGAGATTTGATGTCTCGTCTCGTTTAAGTGTGAAAAGGAGATCTCGAAGGAGATCTCGGGCGATATATAGGAGATTTAAAACCATGGCGTGAACAGAAACCATAGCTTCATAACTAATGTAGCCGCCGCTTTATCCATCAATGGCCGAACCACTCTTCGCTTCTCCCTCATTTATCTCACCATCCACGCAATATTTCCCAAAACTTTCTAAACGAAAGTTGTAGAGCTCGATACGATCTTCAGATCCAACGATGGATCTTTTTCATCGTCGTCGTTTGGAGCCAGAAAGGGGTCGTGAAGGGCACGAGTTCATGCGTGTTTTTCTAGGGGTAGAGGCAACCGAGCTCGATGAAATTCTGGGCGTAGGTGGGGGTCGCGTTAGGCTTTAATGGGTGGGCATTGATCATCACCTAGGTGATCGGAGGAGGCGCGATAATCAAGGGAAGGTGGCGACGGGTGGATTCGAACGACAAAGAATGAACGCGTTTGAGAAGAAAGGAGTTTGCGGCCTGATTTTCTTCTTCATTCGATCCAACGGCCAGATCTGCTGTGTGTATTATAAAAAAAGAAAATTGAAATATTTTTTTTTAATACTCAATCTTTAAATTTTCATATCTTGATCATACGAGGTCGGAATCGGACGAAACAAGCGGCGTCGGAATTGCAACGATGAGTACTACGCTGTGGCATAGAATTGGAGGTGATCGTAGCTAGTGAAAATTTTAGGTTAAATCGAACGTGTTTGATTTAATTTAAAATTGGAAAGTTTGGCAACGTTAAACTCAAGGTGAGTTAATCTCACTCAATTTTGGACTGCTAGTGATTGATTTTAAATAGTTAAAATTTATAAGTAGTTGATTGGTTAAATTGTTGCATTTCATCATATGGATGTGATATTATATATATAGTAGTAAATATATATATTGGAATGATTGATATTCCCGCATATATATAGCGGATGAGACCATATGCGCCTCGCATAATAGCGGATGATCCTATATACCGCGATATTCCACCTCGAAGTGGAATTGGTATTTTTGTGTTGTGCTAACATCTGTGGATGCAGGGAAACAGGTTGGAGGGATCCAACTGGATTCCTCAAAAATGTTGAATTTAATTCCATATATAGTGTTATATGTTTTTTTTGTTGAATAAATCTATGACAGGTTATTGTGTGATTTAAATTGATTGGATGTTATAGTAATTAACCTGGATTTTTGGTGCTTTTAAATACCATTTAAAAATATGGTTTGAATTTGGAAGAATTTTAAAAAGGGATTTTGAAGTAAAATGTTTATAAAGAGTTTTTGGTTAATAAATTGGATAAAATAAATGGTTTTGAAATTTTTGCTTTGCTAAATCGGGTTATTGTGGAAAGTTATTTTGGAATAAAATTTATAAAAGAATTTTTAAACAACAAATTCTTAAGTGGTACTAGTTTAAAAATAAAAAGGAGGTTTTAAAATCGAGATTTTAAATATTTTAGAGATAGAAGTGAATTTGGGAAATAAGAATAAAATTGGTTAAACTGGAGTTCAAGTGAGATTTCCAAACTTACGAAATGGAATTGGAATTGAGGAATTTGACTTATTTTAAGAAGAGGATTTTCAATTATTAAATTGATGATTTTAAAAGTGTTAAATATACTCTAGAGAATTAGTTGTTTAAGTATTTTAAATTGTTTAAAACATATTTAATTATTAGTAGTTACTTCACAATGATTTTCAAAGATTTATTATTATTTAAGAAATAGAAAGCATTTTTGTTTTTAAAAGATAAATTACTAAATATTAATATGGTTTTGTTAATAACTTTCATTTAAGTATAACTGCCTAGATTTAACATGGAAATTTATTTTGGAACTTATAAGCATTATTTTGAGATAATTTTTAAATAAAGTTTTGGGAAGTAATGGTATACTCGCGTGGCGTAAATCGGAGGTAGTGAGTGCCTGCAGTTATGTCTGGGATTTCTCTGGGATAGAGACATAACCATTGAGCTGTGATCCATGGTTTGATACCGCAGCGGTACTTTCCACATTATTTTAAAAGGGTTTTCAAATATTTTTGAAAGGGTAATTTGTGAATATACTGAATTCGATAAGATAAGTGCATATATTTGGATAAGGAAAATTTAAGTGATTGAAATATAAATTAAATTGAAAAGAGATTTGATGTTTTCAGGGAAATGAAGTAATTGGTTGAATTGATTGTATAATTGATAGTTAAATAACTGACTATCAAATCTGGATCTAAATGTACCTTTGGGAATATCTAGAAGAAGCATGGGAATTATATGGTACAGTTACCGTTCGAGGTGCTATACTGTACGTATAAACTCGTTTCCTTCTTCTTGGACGTTTATAAGGAAATCTGTCCATAAACGGTTAGGAGGTGATCTCCGATCTTATTTTCGTCTGTTTATTTCCTAAAGAACCGGGGTTGAGTTTACAACAAAATAGCTAACGTTGTTTCGAAGAGACCGGGATCAGATTTGTTATCCGAAAACCACTTCGATCCAATGAGAACGTTTTCGATATGAAGACAAGAGCATAGAGTCGAAGATGGAGCAGTGAAGTGCGAGGGCTAATCGCTACTAATCTTGAGGGTGATTTCAAAATGGATGTAGTAGGAATAGTGCCTTCGGACCCGGAACAGACCTGTATGGATGAATGCTATCAGGACATTGTCAATGGAAGGCAATGAGCATTTTAAGTGAAATCTTTCTAAAAAGGCAATCGTAGCCTCTAAGCCTCATCAACCGAGAATGACTGAAAATCATGGGGATGCAGTAAGGCTAAGTGGGTCGCACCCAAGTAGGGTATTTCTATCACCTTTCTAGATAACCTCGGATATTATTTTATATCTACAATGTATGGAAGGAGCTCGAAAAGAGGGTGGGAACACCCAGGGTGATAGCATATTCGGTCTATCCAGGTTAGGGATAGTCTAGTCTTGTGTTGCAGGGGATCCCGGCATGGTCCTCGGTACAGTGTTTCTAGACATGTACTGTGGCAGGTGGTACCCCAGTGCCTAGTCATTCAGTTGGAACCCATTCTCCAATAAGCGCCATGCGGTTTTGATTGTGCCCAACTATGCTGAAATGTGAGATGCAAGCATTTCAGCTATTTGAATAAGTATTTGTACTTAGACACTATTATAATATCAGAGGATTTTGATATGAAATTTTTTGGTTATCGTAAGGTAAAAACCCGTCGTGTTTATTTGTGGCGTGGTCTTACGAGATACCTTTGATTTTCAAAGAATTTTTGAAAACTTTAATAATCCAAATTGAGTGTGTTTTCTCACGCTGGTTTTCCAGACTAACTCGGGTGTTATTTTATTATAATGCTCGGGTCAGACCGAGTATTTCAGGTTCAGGTTAGGATGCTATGGAGCAAGGGACGGGCTGGAGACCGGGACGTATTCTCGTACCCGTTTTATTCCACCGCGGTGTTTTGTTTGAAATTACCAGCACATTGTGAGAGCAGGATGTTATAACTGCTCAGATTGGTAATTATTGATTTGTGTACTCTGATGTGAAATATGTATATTATAGATTTGATTTGTGTAAAGAGCTATTCATATTATATGTTATTCAGTCCGTTGTGATATTCTGTTCTTGTTTAGTTTTCTTCTTCTACTACCTACTTTTTTTCCTCAACAATCTATCCTTCCGGCACTCGATCGTTCGGCATGTTATACGTTGAGCATATTTATGTCGATTTTCGAGGGACGTGAAGG
Source organism: Allium fistulosum (assembly GCA_030737815.1). NCBI lineage: Eukaryota > Viridiplantae > Streptophyta > Magnoliopsida > Asparagales > Amaryllidaceae > Allium > Allium fistulosum. The sequence goes on from CM060903.1 coordinate 1,049,237,963, forward strand.
GCGGTTCGTCATAGTATCATACCAAAATCACCAATCAAATCAATCCATAGTGAATCGTTCTAAATATTAAAATCAATATAGGAAATTAAGAAATAAGAAAATATAGAAATCATACATAAAATCTCAATTTAATTCAAAAATGAAGTAATAATAATAAAATTCAACAAAATCTTTCTTTAAACAATTAAATCAAATATTCAAATATATATACATATATATAACATTCAAAAGCACCTTATAAATCAAATTCCTTTACAGAAGTCTTTCCAAAATTTTCTATAATTAGTTATTCTTTAAAAATAAATATATAAAATTCAAAATAAATTTATTTTTATTTAAAAATATAGATTACTATTCAAAACTTCACTTTATACTCAATTTATTGATAACTGATATTAAAATCACTTAATATCGTTTAAAAGTCATCTCATAACCTTTCATGATTACCAAAATATCTTTAAATAAATTTATATTATGCACAATAGTTCCAACAATAGAATATTACCCAAAATCTCATTCCCAAAATCTCATTCCCAAAATTATTGCTAATACTCTATAAAATTAATTAATTGCACTTTAGAAATCATTTTAGATTTTCTACATAATATATATATATATATATAATTCAAAGTAGTGATTTAAAAACCACTCTTAGATTTAAAATATATAAATATAATAGTGACGTATAAAGGGTTTATAATCTAAAGTAAATTGCATTTAAAAAATATATATATTTCAAAATGACAAAAATAAGTTAAATTAAGTAAATCTTTACTAAATAATTTATAAAACTCTTCAAACAATTTTTATAGCTCCGTAAAATAATTTTCCAAAACTTTACAAAATCATTTAATTAGGAAAAGTGAATAAAACATCCATATAAACACGCATATCAATATCAAATATATATATATATATATATATATATAGTTAATTTGCAAATGGATAGAGTTCCATTTGTAAATTAACACTTTCAATCAACAAAATCATCTAACATTGAAATAATAATTATTCTCAAATCAATATACCAATCAAACGATTCAACAAATCGATTTAACCAATAAATTCAACAAAACTCAGGAGATAAACAAGTATCATAACTTGCATTAGCATTACGATATAGTTGTGAGTTAAAGAAATAATTCATTGGAATTCCAAGCAAAGTGCTATTTGGAAAATGATGTGTGCCTTCGTGCAGCTGCAGAACCTTGCTTAATGCGGCAGCTTCAACGAGCATCGGTATTTTAGTTAAGGTGTAAATGTCGAATAAATCACTAAGACAACTCCGACTAAATTAGGCGAACTATTGCTCAGCCAATCATTTATGGGTTCGATTTTTAGAGTTGAGGCAAGCAACCTCCACTTTCCAATACCTACCCTTATCGCCAGCATCAACATCCGCCTCCACTCATGCATCGCGACATCCACGCCAAGTCATTGCCACCTCATGTTCGATCCCCGACCACGTCACACCCATCCATCTTGTGCAAGCATGCTTCCCAATCATCGGTCGCCTACCTCTGTCGCTCGCAATAGCACACCAGATGTTTGTTGTCGCTTCATAGTCGTGTGCAATCCAGTCGTTGAGGAGCTTTAAAGCCAGACCCTTGTGCATGTTATATTTTTTAGATTTTAAGTTGCGAATTTTGATTTAGGGCTCGAGCTGAATAATGTAAAGGTGGAATCTAGTTTTTCTTTCATACCTAGGAAGATAGAAGAGGAGTTTTCTCCAAAATAATGAAGAAATGTTTGGGCTTGGGCTTATTTTGGGTCTTTAAATTTTATTTATTTAATTTCAATTAGTTTTCTTCACATTTCAATATAAAAGTTTAATCCTTGCTATTTGCTTTATAAAAAAATTTCGATCTAATTTAAATTGAATCTACACTCCATTCTACAATTATATTTATATAATTGGACTATTTTATTAAATTCAATCCTTATCTATTTTATTTAACTATCCAAAAAGAATTTATTAATTTAATTCCATTTATTAAATCAAAAATCTTTTATCAAACAGAATTTAATTAGCTAAAAATTTATTTTCAAAATATTAATTATCACAAATCAAATTCGAACACTTTTATTTTTATTAAATTTATTTATTATCATGGTGTAGAAAGTGGGGTAGTTACACTTATGCTCTTATTTATAATAGTCTAAATGTATCGGGACCGTTAGATTAGTATATATTAAATCTGGATTGCTATTTAGTTAATTCTTCCTTTATCAAAAAAAATTGTTTATTTAAATTTTCTTTAAGGTTAAGTAATTTATTAACGTTATCTTTATCGTTAACATTAATTAATATTTATTTTCTTTAACCTCTTTTCTTTTACTTTGTTAAAAATAACATCTTCATTACCCCGATTAATGTCATTAATTATAATTCCAATTAATATCTTTGATACACACACACACTCCATTGCGGGAAATCATAAGCATAAATATTTATTATTAACTATTGTGGGGAATTTTAAATATAAATATATGTATGTACATACCTTGACATTGATTAGGAACATTAATTTATTTTTCAGTAATTAACTAGTATTTATCTTTTCAAATCCAGGAAATCAAATCTCCTCTTATTCTTTACAAAGAAGGAGATAACATACCTACTTAGCAATAAATTTCAATTAACTAGTGATTGATGCTTCCCCATGAAGTGGTTTTAAGTTAGTGCATGTATATATGTGTGTAATTATTAACATTAATTAAAAACCTTATCCTCTACTAATTAATTGCATAATCAATTTTTAATTGGTTGATATTTATGTTTTCATGTTCAAATTGGATTTACCTTTTTGTTCTTTAGAGATAGCGTTTTTAATTTACCTTCGCTTTAAAATAACACTTTACTTTCATATTTTGTTATCTTGGCTTCTATAACATTAAATGCATTCATTTCTTCTTTAATATATAGTTGTATCTCTTGTCTAACATAAGCAACATATATTTTCATTAATTATAGTAATAAATCCTACCATTAACATAGTAATTATTGTCTTTAACTCTGTGCATATAAACGTCTTGCTCCATTACTAATAAGGTTGTAAAAATCGTTAGGCGGATGCTAGACGGTAAGCACGGATTAGGGATTAATCGCCTAGTAGGGATTAATCGAGGATTAATCAAAGCTAGGCGTTTTTGATAAACTCATGCATTGTGGATAAAGTTTTAGTATTTTGTTTAGTATTAAATGATAGACAATGGGATATTATGGATTTGAATAGGTTTGGAAGCAATCATGGAAACAAAATCGCTTGAAATAAACATTTTAATGCTTATAAGAGGCATCAAGCCTAATTAGTACATAGATGATGCCTATAAACCTATGTGCATACTTAGATAATGCTGGAAGTCTCATCTAGGTGGACTAGGCAAATATCTAGATGGTAAGGTTAGCCTAGCAGCTAGGCGAGGCCTAAACGGGAGCCTAGAAGGATATTACAACATAGATTACTAATAATGTACATTTACATAATTGTACTCTCCTTTTAAAGCAACTTAAATATATTCAATTAATTACTTAATAAGTAACTTTTGATTTGTTCTTGTAATTTCAAAACAGACGTAAAATGCACGGTGCGCGTTATGGTAATTAATCTATATTTTCTTCGTATTGTATCTGTTTCTAACAATTTATATATGTATTTGGAGTAGAAAAATCTAATTGACACAATGAAATAGTTAGAATCTCTAAATTCCTTCATTTGTAAAAATTTACTATTTTGTCATTTATGTAAAATAACATTTTTCCCTTATTAATATTTTAATTTATTATTAAAATTTCTGAAGTGTTACTGTGTCAAAAAACCAAACCTCACTATTAGTCTATTACCAATTCAAAATTTGTTATGAGATTTGACTAGTTAACCAAAGTGGAATTCTGACACTATGAAGAACTTGAGAGATCTTGTTCAAACAAAAAACAAAGGAAAGAACAAAGCATTAAAATTAATATTCTATTCGAGTCTTAGAGACCTATACGGCAGAGAAACATCTTATGAGGTGGATGTGCTTACTCAAAACCTAATGGAGATGCTAGACCAATCAAAGAAAAAGTGGTACAAAAGAAAAATAAGATCGAAATGGGCTTCGATTCTCGAGTATGCGCCACCTAGGAGAATGCTTGAAGAAGAGACCAAGAAAGGAACATTGTTGCAAAGGAAAAGTTTGAAGTGATGAGAATGTTTATGGAAATTGAGCTACAAAGGTTGGATCTTGACAAATGGTTATTGAAAAGGATTTGACAAGAATGGATGAACTTAAAAACCAATACTTGTTGGAGTGAAAAGATGAATAATTTATGCTAACTTTGGTAAATCGTAGTGTATTTTGAATTAAGCTGTATGTATTCTTAAATATTTACTTTGTATTCCTTGAAATGATGTATTCGTAATTTCCTAGAAAAGTAATAATGTATATTTGATTATTAATGAATGATCTATTATTTTAGAATCTAATAAAAACAAAGTACAACACAAGGTGATTGATTAATACAACCATAGAAAAACTATCTTTCCTTAGAAACAAAGTACAAACATGAAGTAAATAAGCATGAACATATAAATAAACTAATAATTTCCATAATGATTCCAAATATGATCCATAAAATCCTTTCGAAGCCTATTATGTAGTGTTGTGTTCCAATATGCAAATTGTTGGTCCATGTGAATATTGTATTGTTCTTCTATTTGAAGAATGTCTTCCTAGAATATTTCTTGCATCTAGTTTGCACCATCGTATTCGTAGTGATAGACTTCTTCCATATCTCTTTCATCTTGAATGAACGTATTATATAGAATTACGTATGTAAACATGATTCTAGTCATCTTGGATCACTTCCATAATATACAAAGTTTACTAATCATCGCAAATCTAGATTGAATGGCCCCGGATGCTCTTTCCACATATTTCCTTTGTCCCTCTTAGATCCCAGTCAATTGTATTTTCTTTAGTATGATAGGATTTGGATAGGTCTTCGCAATGGTGCTTAATTCTGGATAAATCTCATCTTTAGATAGTACCCATGTTCGTAGGTGTTTAACCAAGTGTAAATGACACGGGAGTTGATTTACTAACTGCAAGATCAATAAACAAACGCGACCTCCCAATCATATGTGTGTCATTATTAGAACTGGACATTCCAAAGAAAGCGTGGCAAATTTACAAATTTTACGAAGCAAGTACTTCCAAAATAATAGTTGATCTTTTTTCTTTACAGTTATAAGCTCAGTAATATACTTTAGGATAGTTCTTTCATTCCCAATGCATATAATCAAGACTTCCTAACATTCCTAGCCATCCTCATCTTTTATGCAATTCTCTTATTCTTGCAACATCTTCTTCATTTGGAGATCTTAAGTACACGGTGTAGTAAATGAAAAGACCCAAAAACTCGGCCTTCGAAAATCGGCATCCGTACTTCACTTGTACTCGAAATGCCGTAGATTCAAACGCCGAATCTGGTTCTCCGGAGCTTATAACACCATTAAGTATAACAACACAGCGGAATAAAGAAATAGATGATATCATATACAATTCCAATGAATACAATATCCAGTATAATATACAACAATGATATCAATATGATACAACAATATCAGAGATACAAGAAATAGCAACAGAAAGAAAAGATAACATCAGCAGCGGAACAATATCAATAGGAGTGATAACTCCAAAATGGTCTTCAGACAAGAATGAATCCATAATTCCAGGATAAGCAACTCCGATGAATGGACTCCAAATACTGAACTAGCTCCAGATAATCTACTGAACCTGATTATCTGAAAAACCCAACTCTAGACTGCTCGTGTAGAAATTTGTGAGCACCCAGAGTTTAGGAAAGGAACAATAAACTCCGAGTCAGTCGTGGGACTGGTGTGAGTAACAAAAACAGTTTATCTTTAAAACAACAATAAGGGAAGTAGAAATATTCGCAATGCTTTTTAGAAAATGAAACTACCATAAGGCCTCCCGCACACACACAATGCAAACGCAGAATTGGAGGAGATTTCTCCTTATGATAGTCAAAGATGCTTACTACGCAAATCATTGGATATTATTACTAATGCATAGTGCAGAAAAAATTTCGAAAGTATAATATTAATCTTAGCCAGCATAGGCATTTCACGTTATGCCTACTATAGCTACTATGTTCAATAGCAGGTTACCGCCACATTCCATAGTAGGTTATACAATTGCAATCGTAAAGGTTCGTATTGTTTCTTTGGATTTTCCAACAAATGGTCAGGCTAAGGAACTTCCTTTCCTACTGCCGAATGGGATCGCCTCTGGCTGGACGTCCCGAGAGACAAACTGCTCTCTGCCAACACAAGGCCGGGTTACCCCTGTAACAGGTAACTCACGAATATGCCATCCCCCGGTCCTTTGGGACCTTTATTCGAGGGGCCCCTCAATAACACACAATCACACAATAAATGAGATCGGAGTATCCACATAGGTTAAATACCAGGGCTCCATACCTGATACCACCCTTTTCCAGAAGGAAATGACATACCCTAAAGGGCGCGACCCTCATAACCTTGCCGCATATTCCTATTTCGACCATTTCCGGGTTGTGAGGTCCGAAGAGGTCTCGTCCATAAAGCTACGCTTTTGCACAAAGCCATGCTTTGGGTCAACAGATGATCAAAGTAATGATCACAAAGATAAATGATCAAACAAATGATCATATCACAAATGATCAAACAATGATCATCACACAGCAACACTCAGCATGCCACATTACCAAATTGGGAGTATATCGTTGATAAATTTCAACTACATAACCTCTGAGCTCGTACGTATCAGAGAAGGGTGTTAAGCTAAGAGAATAAATTCTCCGCAACCAACAGAAATGTATTTGAAAGAAATCAGCTTTATATCTCAAAGTGTAATGTCAGACATGTAACCATACAAGTCTGTTCCGGGTTCGAAGAGAACCGAAGGCACTTCCAAAGAAGCCCTTGCAAATCCGGGTATACACAATCCCGATCGGATTTCCCATCACTTAGGGAATCTCTATACCAGGAGCTACCCAGTGCAGTGACAATCGATAGGTTATCCAATCATTTTTGCAAACACCCGGTCTTCAACACCGGTCTTCAATTGCTATCCATATACGACGTATCACTTATTCGGAATGGGTTATGTGACACAAAGGTCCTCTCCCGGCTAAACCGAATAGTGAGCGTAATATTTTAAAATATATGGATATTGGGATTTCAATTAAGTCACAACTTAAACCCAAAATTTCTTTTCAAATGGTTTAACAAATTACCATTTCAAATCTTTTAAACAAAAAGATTCATTTTAACAACCTACAACGGTTTAAACAATTTCCGCATTTTTTTCCTCTTTTAAACAAAAGATTCATTCACAGATTTTCCAAATCAATTTCCATTTCAATTTAACTCGTTAAATCTCTAAATCAAAGATTTAACTTATAGTTTTCAAAACAATTTCATTTCGGATGGTTTAAACAAATCACCATTTTGAATCTGTTAAAATAAACAGATTCAATTCATAGCTTTCAAAAAGAATTCACTTATAACTTGGAAACCCATTTTTCAATTCAATCTTGAAATTCCTTTAATTAAACGGGAATTTCATTTCTTATATGAAAGCTTTTATTCTTTTAAAACAAATAGTTTCATTTTGGAAATCTGATTCATTATACGAGTTAAGGTTCTTGGGTTAAATTCAAATTCTCAAACTAATATTTTAAAATGGTTTAAATTCATATAAACACATTTATAACATCTTAACCATAATTTCCAATCATTGAATTCAATTCTAAATATTGAATTCAAATTAATTATTTAAATTGGAAAACTTTACCAAGTTATTCAAAATAACTTTCATCTTAAAAACCCCATTTCAAAAGCTTTTAATATTTAACCCTAATTCATTTCAAAAATCAATTGAAATTAAATTTAAATCATCTGTGACTTAACCGATTTCCACGTGAAATCCATATTTGTGTGTGTATGGTGTAGTCCAGGGGTTTCACACAGTAGTGCAACATCATTCAATCATCACAAATCAGAATGATGAAATATAGTTGATAAGCGGTATAACTATAACGCTTATCGTTTATTCACAGATCACAGATATATAACTATCACAGATAATAAATTACATCACAGATAATTTATCACAGACCACAACATAAATTAGGGTGTATCACAAAGCATCATATATCAAGGATATCAAACAATTCACATTCAATAGAGTCTAAAAATCCATAGGTAAGGTCAGTTAAATGTCTGATTAATTTAAATCAGATAAGTCATCAATCGTGGTTAATTAACATAAATTAATTTCAAATCATTTGATTAATTGTCCTTTAATCCTTTAACTGATTTTCTTAATTATTTATGAATAAATCTTAATTACAATTTATTACTTACTTGATTATCATTAACGATATAAATCGACTCACTTTTAAGTTAAAAATTTGGAAATGTTTGATTTTTATTTTCTAAATAACTTGTTACAAATATAAATTTAGAACTTAATTGTTTAAAAATCCTTTGTTCAAAACTTTTAATTTATACTTTCTACTTAATAAATAAATCATCTTTTTCTTGTTTTTTTTTAAAAAGAAATAGTTTCAGAAATTTATTTAACAAATTCATTAAAGTTCAAAACTGGAAAACATAAGAATTTCCAGCCCACCCGAGTGTTCCCCGAGCTCAACCCCAACGTTCTCGAGTTTTACTTCGAGTTTTTCCCAAACTTTACCCGAGTGAAATTTTTCCTCAAAAATTTGTTAAGTATAAAAATCGACCCGATGCAACCCCCCAAACAAACGCGAGCCTGACTTCGAGTAAACTAATCAAATCCCCGTGCTTGTCTTCGAGTTTCCCTCCAACTTCCTCGCGTAATGCTTCGAGTTACTATCTTCTCCTCCAAACACGAAAACCCACTGATACAACGTTGCACGTATACGTGCACAACCACGCTAGCCATCGCCGATCGACGACGAACTCACCATAACGTCACTGATGATCCCTAGCCTCGATTCGAACAATCAAAACTCCAAAATCATTGCTAAATCGAAATTGAGCCACTGATGCGAAACTGGAGCAACAGCCATCATCATAAAATCGCACGCTCCTCCTTCTCTGACCACCTGAACGTCACCACCCTCCGGCCACATCTCTGATTAACCCCAAGCTAACACTTCCCCGAGTACCACTACACTCGATCCATCAGAAAGTCCATGCCGATCAAAACTCTCAGCTCAACCCAAAATTAGGGTTAAGCCCTATATTGATCTCGTCCCCTTAATTCACACAATCGAAAATTTTTCTAACATTTTTCCTGTCATCAATGAGTATCAAGCAAGCTCCAACATGAATTACAACATCTAATGTTAGTTGATTCATCAGATATTCCAAAAAGGCATTTTCGGTTCTCTTTTAAACTGCACCTTGCATATTGATCTAAAAATCATCATTTTTATTTTGAAAATCTTAACTTTGTATGTGGATTCAAGCTATGTAGTTGAATCAGCAAATTTGAATACTTGAATTTAACACAAAATTAGTGATTTCCCTGTAAATCACTTCCCAGTGGATATATTCCATTGACAGGTTGAAGACAGGTTGTTTAAAAACTTGATTTGTATTCAAAGAACTCACTTTGTTTAAACGTAGCCCTTAAAATGATTGAATGGAAATATTTTGTATTTTGATTGTTTACTTAGCTCAGTAACTATACAAAACTGATATTCAAATTTGACAGAGAACTAACATATGAACACAGAACTGAAAAAAAAACAGATTCATATGCCATCATATTGTTTTCAATACATCATACACACAATTGAACTTAAGTCTTAAAGGTTTTGTTTACTCACAGATAAGTATTCAACAGATTCATACTTTTAGGTTTTAAAACAAAAGTTACTCACAGTTGTTTTTCCAGAGAAAGAAAATAGGGCTTCAAGTTGAAACAGCCTTGTGAAAATGCAAACTGAAGTCTTCAATTGATCTCTGGTTTGTATTAATATCTTGTTGTTTAAGTTTGTTCAAGTTGAAGTATTTGTTGTTTAAAGTGAAGTTGTAGTTCACTTCAGTTTTTTTTCTTAGTTTGAATGAACGAATTTAGGTAGGAGGTGATATATATAAAAAGAAGTTTACAGGTATAAAATATTGCTTTGTACAATTGATGTTATTATTTGTTTGTACAAAGTAGGATCAGAGATTTTTCTTTTGCTTTAAAAATGGTGGCTGATATAGAAACAAGTTGTGTACTAAGGTGAAGGCATTTAATGAAATGGTCCTTTATGTTTCATTTGCAAGCTATTACTTATACTTGTTTATTTGTACAAAGATTTTTTTTCTTTGTTCTTCTTTTGCAATACTTGTTGACTTCGGCTGATATGATCTATATTTTAGCAGCTGAAGAGATAAAATGTTGTGTACTAGAGATACTTGGATTAATTGCTACTTTGTCTCGTTTCATGTTTGCAAAGTAATCCATGTTCAAAGATATTTACATTATGTACACATGCATTCATTTATTTCTTTTTTTCATGCCTGCATACAAAACTTCATATACCTATTTTATTTTTACTTTGTTTATGTTCTTTCACTTTCCTTTGTTTGCTTGGTTATGCTCTTATACTTCATGTACATAGATATAAAGTTATTTTAGTTATTTGTTACAAATTTTTAACTTTAGTTTTCTTTTATTATTTTTGTTTGTTTTATTACTTGGTATTATTTTGTATTGATTTACTAAGATATATATTTACTTTATATTAAATAAAATTATATAATTTATTTATTTCGAAATATAGAGGAACCTCTAGAGTTCTAATTTGTTGTTTAGATTTTAGCAATTATTTGTTTATATATATATTTTCCAAAATTTTATCTTATGCATTTTTATATTTATTTCTATCTTAATTATTTATTTCTAGATTTAATACCAATTGTTTTTATTATAATTCAACTTGTTATAATTTCTCATATATATTTATTTTATAATCCATTTACTTGAAATTTAAATTCAAATCAAATATATATGTATATTATTTCAAATTTACTCATATATGCTCAAATACATATATATTCACATATATATACAATATTTAAATTTAATTGATTTAACACAAATTTATTCGTCTCGGGGAAACTCGCAATCTACTTACCGTTTTATTTCACAAATTTTATTCAAAAATTCAATTAATTATTAATTTAAATTTAATTAAAATTTGGGGTCGTTACAGTAAACATCCACAATAGCCAGGTAGAATTTGTCTAGAGTTTCTAATGTAGTATTCTCTACAGTCTGATATGCATCATGTATCACATTCGTAGGGGTACCATAAGCCAACATGCTAAGAGAGGCGGTCATTTCTTGTTGTTCATTTAAACCATGTGTTTTTTAAGCATTTGGCATATGGATAAAGCAATCATTATTATTTTGAATACCTGCCAAAATCCCCAAAAATAAATCCCTTCGCATTCACAATCTTCTTCGAAACTTATATGGTCCGTATGTTTTTGGTTAAAGTAGTCTTGCATGAGAGTTTTCTAGAATGCAAAATGATTATGCTTGATATGTTTCCAACCAATGATTGAACTACCATGCTTTTCAGATGTTGAGCCATATGCTTTATGGAATAGTTCAACTATTTCCTGTATTTCCTTATTTTCCTCTTATCGAATCTCTTCCTCACCAGAATCACCATTAAAGGCCATAACACATGTGAGAATGCATGAAGACACTGTATTAGTATATAATTGTTTGAAATGTGAGGTAGTTGATAAGTTTGTAATGAGTCATTTAGGATGAAAGTTGGATTCCTTATATAAAATAAGTTGTCTATACAGTAGGCTTAGTGGAATCAACTTTACTCAATAGTGGGCATGTTTGTACAATTGTTTTTAGACAGTAGTCTACTCAACTTTAACACATGGTGTCGTATAATATAACGATAGGACATTAGTTAAATGAAACATGCTTTATTGAACAATGGACATGTTTGTACTATTATTTTTAGAGAGCTGTCCACTCAATTTTAACACATGCTATCATATATTGTACTGATATGACATTAGTTAAATGGAATATGCAAATAGTGGATATGTTTGTACAATTTTTTTAGAGAGTTGTCCACTCAACTTTAACATATGGTGTCGTATACTCTACCGATTTTTAAAAGTAGAAGACCCGTTCATGTATTAGAAGTACATCAATACACTCATACATTAAACGATACATGTGGATCAAATGACGTAGTAATACGTTCATACACTAAGTATATGAAAATTGCACAACTCTCGTAAACCATAAATTATTTCGAATAAAAGATGATACAAGTTGGTATTTAAGCAGCCTAATCTCATTTCGTAAGTTTAGGGCAAAGTCTATAGCTCTTTGAGCGAGTGGTTCGTCGAACCAAAAGTGGATCCTATAACTATGTTAGTGATAATTGAAGAAATGATATCTGGTAGCCTTACCTTATATTGTCATCATGCTAGTACGATCTACAAGACCACAATTGCAGTAAAACACATTAAGGTTCATTACTTTCATAAGGGTCATCTCTTGTTGTTGAACCAATGCTAGGCTCATTTAGTTTTATAACAAGGCAAATTCATTTTGCATTTCCGCTTTGTAGTCAACTGCATATTGAGGTTGAGGATCATCGATCCACTGGTGAAATTCACATATATGAAAGTGAAATTTAAGTTAACGATGCCCAACTTCATATCCATATTTTAGAACCGATATTGCAGCTTTATAAGCATTAAAAAAAATTATTGTTGAGTCACCCACGGTACAACTCCTTATTGCTACTACAAGCCAGTCCTTTTTACAAAAGTAGGCTATAGTGAAGAAATGCGTTATAGTACAATATTTACATAAATAAAGATATGTTTTATTGAGTGGTGAAACTTGAGAAGTGGTATCGTTATTTATAGGGTTTTGTACGACAAGAACAAGTAAACAATAATGGTAGAAAATTATTTAAGGAAATAATACTTAATCATGGTATACTCATACCTACCAATACAAGAAATGGATATGCATATATGTCGTATATGCCAATACAAGAAAAGACTAAATCATCATGGTAAAAATATACATGCATGTCCATACAAACTGAACGAACATCATAACAGAATCATTATCATTGTACATACGAAATCATTATATATGACAATACATCATCATATATAACAATACATCAACATACATGAAAGTGTGTGCTAAGGATATATTAATATGGATAAATTCAATATAACAATAAGCTAAGTAAATAAACAAGTGCACCAGCGATTTTTACACTAGTTCAGACTTCCTATCTTATGTCCTGTCCCAAACTCCTTCTGAAATTTCACTAAATAACCTTCTCTTACCTAAAGGAACAAGTATCCACAACATTGCTAGAATAACCAAATAGGACTTCGACTCCTTGCCTAACAATCTCCAATAGGACTTCACTAAAAAGGAATAAATCTGACTTTGACTTTGATGTGTTCTTCTACAACACTGATATGTCATTTTTCAATACACCCTTCCTACAATATCCTTTGTTGATAGTGACGTGAACGTGCATATTTTAGGAAGTAAGAGATCGTTTTCAAAGTTTTCGATTTCTCAGAGAACATACAGTAAGAAAGCAAAGAGTAAGATTAAAATCAAAAGTTTAAGATTGATCTCTATTTAGAAAGTTAGAAAGGTTTTTCTGAAGAGTAATAACCATTAGAAAAGTTGCATCTCTTTATTGTGAACGAAGATAAGCTTTCAACACAAATATATTTATTCAAAAAACAGCCGTTGAAAACTTCTCAAACGTCTGCCAAAGTATCTCATATGTCTGGTCTATTTTAAAAATAAGTCAAAACTATCTCAAATGTCTACTTTGAAGCCTTAAATGTCTAATCATTTTCCAAAAAAGAGTTAGTTCATTTTATACTCGATTTAGACACCTGGTTGGTTTGCTCGGACGTTTGGTGCCCTAATCAGATGGATGATCAACCAATTGGACGTTTGTATAGTTAAAGAAAATAAATTTTGTAATTAGCAAACGTCTGAACATAAAGGTCAAACATTTGATTTTATACAGGGTTTACAACCCAAAACTTTTCAGTTGAAAATCAACTATACTCGGATGTCTAACTCCAGATAATTTTGAAATTTATTATTTTGAATATTTCTAAGTTAAAATCCATTTTTTATAAATTTAAACTTTGTGCATGTGTCATCAAAGGATATTGTATAAGTATTTTCTTGACTTATAGTACACAAGGACTCTTCTAAGATTTGATATTCATTAATCGAGCTATTCAACTATAGTCGTTTGCCTTAGTCATCATAGTTGAATTTTCCTAAAATAATCAACTTGTACAATTGTATAAAAATGTATAGTTGTCCATTAAAACTCACAAAGGCAGGATTTAAATTCTCTCCCATTTTGATGATGATAACTATACATTTATAAAAGAAATATATACACATAAATTTTAAATTTTTACTCCCTCATTAATATGCTCGGATCTTCTCCGCATTTGATAACATCAAAAAGAAAAACAAGAGATGGTGAGAAAAGAAAAGTAAAGGAGTAAAGAGAATGTCACACCCGTTACTATTACTTTAATCCACATTAATGAATCCATTATTATTTACAAATCAAATGTTGCAATTACTCAATTAACACTGATTTACTTCAATTTCTATTTATCACATATTATCTCATTAATGATTCAACATTCACACTTTTGAATTCATTGTTCACAAACATATATTACCATTCTTACATACCTAATCTTTATTCAATGGTCATTTATTTCATACTAAATCATTTATAAATTTTAATGTTTGTATTTGTTTTCTTACATAAATTGGGACTTCATTTCAATTGTTACTAATTAGTTCTAATTACCATTGCTCAATTATTAATAGATAAAGTTTTTTTTTTCTATATTAAATCACCCAAAACTTATTAACCTAACAAATTAAATTATTGAAAATTTTACGGGTCGTTATAACCTTCCTACCGTCTTGTGGATTCCAGGAGGATTCTCGTTGATAAATCTCATATGTGGATTTACCTGCTACATAGACCAATCTGCCTCGGCAAGTCATCCTGGTATATTTCAACCATGCACTTTCGGTTAATTCTCATATGCACTTTATATGATCCTTTATTTCTGTATCCTTCAAGTATTTGGAGGCATGATAAATCTTACTGGTGTTGTATTCCACTTCATCATATCTCCATTAGTGGTGCTACTTCTCTTCATTTTACATCTTCGATGATCTTTATTATCCTAGATTGCTTTAACTGTCCTAGCTACAGATCGTTTGGACAAAGTGACAAGAGATAAGGTCATCATGATTCATGTTGCAACCCTCGAATTAATCCACTAGGATGGATACGAGCAGTCCAGTAGTTAATATCATATGCTGAACTCGATAAATGTTAAATTATGTAACGATCTGCCTTTCTAACTACCAAAGACGACACTTAATACATCTTCGGTATTCATGTGCCAATCATTTTGCTGTCCGAAAGATAGGTCATTAGGGGTGAAAGAAAGTAAAGATAGAAGAGAAGAAAACTAAACAACATATAATCTCACAACACAACGGAACAATATATATTACTCAACATAATATATTACAAAGGTCATCTCAAAAATGTTACATCAGAGTCATACTAATACAAATTCTACCATAGGACGGTTATAATAACCTGTCCCTACCTGACGGATACCATGTGCATATAATATAGCGGAAGACAAGTAATATCTAGCTATCGATGAAGCCACCTGCTCCAAGCTTCTCCAAATGAATCTGTGGAAAAACCTAATCTACTTGGCTTCCCATTCATATCTGAGCACCCAAGAGTTGAAGAAAAGAAAATAAACTCTGAGTAAGACATGGGTCTGGTGTGAGTAAAGCATAAGTCTTTAACTTTATAAAAACATTTAAATCAAAGGCATCTTATAAGACAACGCCGCACATAAACACGGACCGGTTTTTACCTTACGACAACCAAAACATTGTATATAAAAATCTAGTGATATTATAATAATGTCTATGGTTTCAAATAAATATCAAAATAGCTGAAATTGTTACCATATTAAATTCCAACATACTAGGCTCAACAATCAAAATCGTAAAGGCACGTATTGGAGATTGAATTCTATACTATGGCAAGGTAAGGGACTACTTTTCCATGGTACACCCCTAGAAAATGCACCGAAGTTCGACAAGAACTTCTTGTACCCATACTACACAGAACCGGCTGCCCCTTTAACATGACGAGCCAGATTACCCCATCCCTTTTTAACACCGAGGCCTTATACTACCACGATTTTTGCGCACATAACAATTCGAATACAGACAATTTAGAATGGGATGGCGGCTCCTAATGGTAGCTGACCACATAGCTCTACTACATACCCTATTTTTGCCATTTCTCGGTTTATGAGGCTCACGAGGTCACGCCTTTACTTTCTTCCTCCTAATAGACCATCTTGGAATGCTAACAATGCCCTCCAAGTAGCAATGCAATGCCAACATCCATCCATGCAAGTTCATTCTAGGACTGAACGAAATGCTTAAGAGCTCTATCTTCAATTCCTTCATCTACAAGATGTCTTCACTTCAAAATGCTTGAGTTGGATCGAAGTGGTTTTCGAATAACATATCCAATCACGGTCTCTTCGAAACAACATTCGATAGTTTTCGGTAAACTCAACCCCGGTTCTTTAGGAAATAAGTAGTTAAAGATAAGAGCGGAGATCATCTCTTAACCATTAGTGGACAGATTTCCTTATCATTTGTCCTAAGAGAACGAAATAAGATTTATACACATAGTACAACAGCCATATAACTCACGTGTTTCTCCTAGATATTCCCAAAGTTACGTTTTAGGTCCAAATTCGATAGTCGGTTATTTAACTATCAAATAAACTAACAACAACCAATTCCATTTGAGATTTATTTATCCATAGCAACCACTAAGCCTAAAAAAATGTTTATTTAATAAATCCCTTTTCAAAACGCTTGTCTAAATTATTCATATACTTATCTCTCAGACATAAATATATATACAAAACATTTGTGAATAACTTCTTACTTCCAAATCATGTTAAAAAGGATTGAACAAATGATGTTTAAATTGGAGATAAGGACAACCCTAAACACTATTCCCTCGGTGTTAAGTGTGGAAAGGATGTTCCATACCACCATTTTTGAAAGGTCAGTTTAGAGAAACCCAGATCTCAAATTCTTTTTATACTTCTTTCGATAAATCCTTTTTAATCAAATCCATTTCATTCATGAAATCTCTTTTACTTGAAATCCAAATTCATTTCAAAATACTTTCCAAACTCCCAAATTCATTTATAAACCCTTTTATAAATATTCAAATCATTTATAATAATTGCTTTCATAAATATCCAAACTTTTTATATAAATTTTTTATAAATGTCCAAACCTTTTTATAAACTCCCTTTATGAATATCCAAGTCATTTTCTAAAACTTCTTTTATAAATACCCAAAATCGTTTATAAATTCTTTATAAACTTTCCCGTTCAAGATAACTTCCTAAATAACCTTAAATCAAATTAGCTTCCTTTAATAAGCAAATTCATTTTATAGATCTTCCTTATTTATGAAATCTTCTTTGCTTAAAAACTCAAATCCATTTACCCAAATTATCTTATAAATTTCCAAATTCATTTATAAAACTCTTAATAAAAACTTCGTTTATAACATGGAAAACTGTTCTCATTAGTTAAAAACATCTTTAGTAAACCATTTGTCAAATCATTTTAAAAAAATATCTTCTTCAAAATGAAATAACTTTGAAACCATTTTCAATAAGGAAAAATGAAATATTTATCCTTACAAAATCAAATGGAGGCTTAGCAACCACATTGGTGCTTTTAATTTGGTTTTACTTATCCAGTTTAACATGGCATCACATAACAACAGGTATATAAAGGGTCAACACATAATAATTAATCCACTTAAGTTAATTGTAATAACAGAATGGTGTTTTGTTATGCTAATGGATGTTATTTAGTTTTTATAATCATATAGGGTTACTTAAGGGAAAACGACACAAAAATCCCTTGATTTAAAAACAAACTCGAAAAGAAAACAACTTAAAACAAAACTGATTACTTAAACTCAAAGCGATTTTAAAATAATTTAAAACTTTTATAAATGAGAATCAAATCCTTGTTATACAGTAGTTAACTCTAATTAAGGGTAATTAAACATTATTAAAACATAATTAACTTTAATCGAAGATTAATTAAATAAAACCCCTTTTTAAAATAATCGTTAATTAAAAATTATCTTAAATAATTAACTAATCCTTAATTATAAATTAAATAATAATTAACTTTAATTAAATAACTAATCATGATTAACTTAATTGATTAACACTTAAGTTTATTAATCATTATTAACAATGATAAGTGCTAATTACCTTTATTAATTAATTAATCATTAAATAAATAAATAATTAAATAATTGGTCTCTAATTACTTAATTAAAGTTAGAAAACATTTTCTAAAAAGATTTCAAGTTAAAACAAGGTTAGATTAGAAAAATAGTTAGATTTTCCGAACTGTGCGTATAGTGACTATCGCTATACGTACCCGTAATTTTAAAACTTGGTTTTTAAGAAAATTAACTTCAAAACTCTATTTCACACTTTAAAACTTATAACAAAGTTAGAAAACATTTTTCAAAAAGTTTCCAAGTGGAAACAAGTTTCCGATTTGGAAAAGTTTGGTTTTTGCGAACTGCGCGTATAGCGACTATCGCTGTACGAACCCGTAATTTCAAAACTTGAAATTTTGACTTTTCTAACTTTTAAAACTTGAACTTTTAACTCTTGTCTTCTTTAAAACATGAAAATAAACTTTTGAAACCAAAACCAAAGATTTAAACTTAAAAACTTTTCACTTTGAAACAAAAATCATACTTTTGACAAAAAACGGATTTCTACGTCGCTATTGGTTAGCGAATCGCCACCTTTGTGTCATGAACCCACATACAACACATATAATATTCCATCATAATATCACATCATAACATTATAGTACGATCATAAACAAAGTATTACTTTACAATACTAACTAACTTTTCCAATATTCAAGGTAAAATCTTTATCGCCTACTCAAACTTCGGCATAAGCAACTAACACCAAATCAACATATATGTATGCATACACAATATATAACGCCAACACATACTTAAGCAACATTTTAACTCGTAAATTGTGCAACTTTAAAAGTTAGCAACTTGAGTTCTAAATACACGAAATTTACTCACCAAAGTGAAACGAAACTAAGACTAACTTCCACCGAACTTGAATATACTCCTAGCAAACCGCCTTAACTTGAAAATATGACTTTGTGTGGCCTTGAAGGGACAAGTTTGGCTCGGCCTTGGCTAGTATTGGGCTCGGCCTAGGTTAGTTTGGGGATGATGGAGCTTGTTTTTGGAGAGGAGTGATACTCGAAGTGCGGTGGGAAGGTTTAAACTTGATTTGAGAAGTGTATACAAAAAATTTTAACTTCGGAATTTCTCTTGGAAGCCATGGATGAACTTTTAGACATGAAGAGGATAGAAATGAATATGGAAATTATGGTGTAAATGAAGAATGGGTAGAGATAGGTGGTATTTATAGAAAATGATGGGAGTGATTTAGTAAAACGACTTTAGTATAAAATAATAATAAACTTATCATGAAAGCATGCTTGCCACACCTCCCCACCATCCTCTCCACACGTTCTCCCCCTCATGCTCCCATGTACTAGCCTAGGTGATATAGGTGATGGATGAGCTTAACTTAGGGCACTTATGTTACTATTTGACACTATTCACAGCATACTTGATTAATTTAAGTCAGATCACCATTATCTTAATCTAGTACTTACTTTAACTTAATATAAACTCATTTTAATCCTATGATACATATTTATGTGTGTGTGTATGTATGTTACATAAATGTGCACAATGTTTCCAACGACTTTCGGGTGTTGAAAAGTCGAAATTTCAAAAAACGTTCTTCCGTCACATTTTCTATTTTTATTTGAACTATCTATATTGGTAAAAAAAATTAAAACTATTTTACCGTCATTATTAAATAATTAAAATAGGTTTATTTGATAATAAAAATCCATTTATTGATTCTATAAAATATATTTAAATAGCCTATTTCAAAGTGGCAAAATCCTCAATCGTTACTTACCATCATTTGTTATTATTTAAAGAATTCATATTATTTTTAATTTATAAAACCTATTACTTGAATATTTAAAATTTATTAAATATTCACAAATCAAGACGGTAAAATTTTGGGTCCTTACGAATTTATTACTTTTAAAATTATTTGATCATTCCAACGAAATTTATTTCCGAAATGTCGCTTTAAACCCATCATATTGCCCTAGATTAGTCGTGTTCATGTCGTATGGTTTAGCTTGCAGATAACAACAATTTTAAATATGACATAAATATGAATAATAGGACTACAAATGAAGTAAATAACTTAAATGATGGAATTTAGACTAAATGAAAATGTATATTATCATTCAAACAAGTAATAATCACACCAATTTATATTATTTCAATCAGAGTGCATTTTGAGTAATTTAACAAGGATTTATGCCTTTAATCCTAGTTTAATTTAGGATAATATTTACTAATTCAAATTTAAATTTTTAAAAAGATGAATTTAGTTTCAAATAGATATTTAATAATTTACAAGGGATAAATTTGAATTTTAATTATTTTCTCATCCTTTAAAATTATTTTTAAGCCTTTTAATTCAATTTTAAAATCAAATAATACAAATTTTATCCCAAAATATTTTAAATAATTCTCTAAATTTCTTTTGTTGAAAAACTTATATATTTAAACCACTTATGGTTTAAATTCACTCCAATTATTTCAAAATTAAATTTCTTTATTCCAAAAAAACTTTTCCAACTTTCAGATCCATACTCACCAAAAAATATATTTATAGTATTTTAGGATTTAAATGTAACTTCAATTTAAATCTCTTTATTTTTATTTAATCTAATAATAATTCAAATTCAGTTTAAATTCCATTTTTTTCAATTCAAAAGTTATTCAAATAAAATATATTTGGTATAAAAATCCTACAAAATTATTTATTTCAAATTTATAAACCAAAGAAAAAATCATTTTAAATGATATTTGCACTTCTTTTCTTTAAAAACAATATAAAATCTTCTTCACAATTATATTCAATAATTTAAATATTTTTAAATAAATTCAAAAAGTTGAAATTAATAAATATTTCAAATTACTCATTTTTATTAATTTTTTACCATCCAAAACAATCAATATCATAGTATATCATAGCATTCAACCATATATAATTCAATCTAAACAATCATTAATCAAACAATCAACCATCAATCATATGCTAACAGTAATAAAGGCTACCAAGTCATCAATCAACATAATTTAATTCAATTCAAAGATAAAAATGTAAATTTTATTTTATTTTCCAAACAATCAATATTTCACGTTGCATATGGATAATTTCATCATACACATTAATTATTACTTATAATTATTTTTAGATAAATAACTATATTGTAAATTAACAATTTGAAGGTTTAAAGATTTCACTCACTGTAAATTTAAATTCAAAGAGTTTTGAAATACTCATTGAAAATCATGACAGGTTTATACTCACCGACAACAATATAGTAGTAAACAAGGGATTATACTCATTAATAATCAAAATATGGTTTATATTCACTAAAAATAAGATACAGTTTGTCAACAAAATGAAATGGTACTTATGACTTATTTCTAAACTTGGTGGTCCAAAGAGTGAAAATTGATGCAAAATTTTCATTCAAACTAATCTCCCTAAAAGCAATTCATCGCTTCTTTTATATTTGTCAAGGAAGCATGAAATTTGTTATCAAAATATTTAACTTATGTACAAAACAAATAAGTATTATATGTTTCGCTTAAGCATTAGATTTTTCTAAATATAGGGCTACTTTTCAAAATTATATGCAAAGTGCACAAATATCGCGTTTGAGTGCAAAATTATTGGGTTTATTTGCAGACAATATGTTTTTCAATAACACTTTTGGTTGCTTATTACAAAGCTTTGGACCAAACAGAAATAGAAACACTTCTATAAAAAGTTAACTTTAAACTATATTTTGAACTTCATCATATAAAATTTGTGTATCCAGAAGAAAAGGAATGATATATTCACATAACGATGTATGCACTTCTTCTTAGCGACTTCAATCCCATTCTACATCTTTGGCTACATTTTTGCCTATTGATACCAAGTATGGCATCAAGTCGCACATTAAATTCACCCTTTATCGTGCATAACAATTGTTGATCGTAGGTCGTATCACCGCCATCAGATTGCGTGCCAGCCTCACCTCCACAACTTCCCAATGTCGTCGCCCCTAGCATCAATGTCCGATGGCCAAGCCCCTTCGTCGATGTTGCCTTTCCTTGCTTCTCCCGATTTAAATCTTTATTCTTTTCTTTGTAATGAAATGATTTAGGGATTAGGGTTTTTATGTGGGAGAAAATGAACGGGATAAGGATGAAGGGTGTAGGGAGTGTGTGGGCTATGGAGATGCGGTCGTAGAAGAAGAGAGGGAAATTTTAATTTTTCATGTTAAATCATTTCAAACCCTTAACCACTTTATTATCTAACCGTTATTCGATCTCCGGTTAAAATTCCACTTGAGGCATTTTAATCCAAATTATTTTATTTTTATAATGGTTTTTCTTTTATTAAATATTACTTTTTAATTTTCAGCAATTATAAAATAAGTGTTTTATTTTCAAAATAAACTACGAAATTCCATAAATATTATTTATTTTCTCAAAATAAATTTTCATACAACTTTCAGATTTAAAAAAAAAATTCAAATTTCAAATTTGAATCAATATTCTTCTTTTAAATCCAGAAATTCAATTTATAGAATTAAATTAAATATCCAAAATAACTTTTTAATTTTATGTATCCATATAAAATACTTTTTCAATATTTAAACTCATAAAATTTATAATCAAATAATTGCATTCTAATTCAAATATCTAATTAAATCGAATTTAATATATTTATTTTATTTTAACTTTAGAACGGGATGTTAATGTAGTTGATTCCAACACCTAGGTGGTTTGATTAGACGTTTGATGCCCTAATCAGATGGCTAATCAAACCAATCAAATGTCTTAATCATTAAAATAAATTAAAATTGTTGATCAACAAACGTCTAAACACGAAGGTCAGACGTTTGATTTTTTACAAAGTTGGAACCCAAAACAATTTAGTTGAAAATCAATAATACTCATACTTTTGAATTTTTTCCTCAAATGTTTGACTCTTGATAATTTTAGAAATTATTCTTGTGAAAATTTCTAAGTAAAAATTCATTTTGAAATCAATTTAAACTTTGTATGTATGTGTCATCAAAGGACACTACACATGTATTTTCTAGACTTACAATACACAACGACTCTTATGAGATTTGGTCTTTATTGATCGAGCCTTCAACTATAGTCAATTTGCCTTAGTCTTCATTTTTGAATTTCCTTGAAATAATCAACTTGTACATTTGTATAAAAATGTATAGTTGTCGCATCAAAACTCATAAAGGCAGAATTTAACATTACATTCCAAAACAACATCAGCAATGTAAAAATATACATGTCCAAACATACTCAATCACATGAATAAATACTCACCATAAGTTAATTGCACCATTATCATAGCCAGATTCACCATCAGAACCATCCTTGTCATCATCATCTCATCCTGTACATCATCACACTAAGTAGGACTACCATCATCCACCTGAAATGCTGCCAAGTGAGTTTGCAACTCTTTAATTAGTCCTTTTAGAAGCTGTCTGTGGGTGGAATGTCGCTAAGTGAGTTTGCAACTCTTCAATCTGTCCCTCTAGAAGCTCTTTGTGGGTGGCATATTGTTCATTGAGCGTTTGAGAATGAGAGAGAAAGACAAGCACTGAAGCGCAATAATATAACATCTATGCTGATCTAGCCTAGATGCCTACTCTAATTGCAATAATATTTGAGTAAACAACATTTAACCAAAATACTAATTTGAAGTACTAACTTATTAAATTACCTCAAGTGGATGGTATAAGCCGACTGAATTAATACCATGAATCTCATCAACTTGAGGATATACTATAGGCTGCTCCAAAAGAGTACCAACGATGTCATATACTCTAAAACATTGGTTAAGATCTATCTGCATGGGTTGCTACGAGCATTGGGAGGATGTGGGATCAAAAGAAAACTAAAGGGCATGAATTTTACCAACGACTATTTATGGACCAATATGATCAGAGTTCACTCCATAGGAATAGTCTAGTAACATGTATAACCGTGGAGCAACTCTCGCCCAATAGACGTCGAAATCACCAACAACTAAGAAGAATGTCGAAACTTTCTAACCATTTGGCCCGTTTAAGTGTCAAGAGAATTGGGATCCAATATTCCATGTCTTCCGAACATGTCATCGCATGAAAGAGGATCCCCTAGTATATGTAGATCATCGATCGTTTGGTACCAGCATCTATCTCCCAAATAAAAAATAGAAGAAATGTTGGTGTATGCAGAACAATTCTACGTCTATAAACATGATATGCAATCGCAATTGAATGATTATCGAATACCTGCCTGGTCTTTATCAACCGGATCTAATATCTAGCCCATAGGGCCATAAATGGTTACTCCGGCTCCTAAGTTAATTCGAGGTTGGCCTCCATCAAATCGTGACTAACCCCCGTAGGCGCATGGGCAATAAACTGTAAATGCTTCCATCATGTCATGTGGGGAAATTATGACTCGACCGTCTGGCTACCCGTCCCAACTATGCAGGGATGTAAATTTGTCGTGAAATCGTAGTACCAACACGATAAGATATACCAAAATCCAAACATCGTTTCCCTCCCACAAAGCGTACAAGTCGAGAGCGGTGTGCAAACATCTAAGTATGAACGTCCCTCAATCTATGGAGTGAAGCTGGTTTAGATTGGCTATTGTTGTAAGATAGGCTGATCGAATAGTCCTCTTTTGGTTCTAAAAGAATGTCGAACCAAATAAATATAAAAGAAAGACCCTTACGACTGCATCATATATAGCATCGCTGTCCCTATGTTATATAATATACTTGCTGAAGGTATGTCAAGGGAACAATACTAAAACTAATAGCTCCATCGTCAAAATGAGGTAGATAAACGGTTACAAAGCAAAATTCTCGTACTCATCATCGAAAGGAAAACGTATCATATCTGGCTCTCTTATCTCTATGCCAGTCGTCATGTAAAACTCGACTGGAGTAATGACCAATTCAAAACCGAGAAAATGGACCGTGTGTGTGGTAGGCCACCCTAGGACCGAAATGAGTGGATAATCAAAAAACTAGGCATGTCTAACCTGTAGAAAGTAGGCAAATGGACCGGTATGTAGCCTATCTACTAAGCCCGATGGAGTGTATTGTAAATCTGTTCAATGCACTTAGACCAACTACTCCGACAAGCGATATACTTTCAGTATAAAAATAATAATGCTTGATTAATATACAATTAACATAACATTAATATACTTGATATATATAATAAACAATCACGCATAATTACGTTACAGTTAACCTAACATCGATACACTTGATCAATGTAATAAAAACAACGCATAATTAATATACAATTAACATAACATTGATATACCGACAAGTATGTACACACAGAGAGAACTGGAAGCAATGTGAATTGGATCGGCTTCCTTCTGTGTTTATCTCTGAACGGTTCGTCTTGCAATTCGGTAGTACGCGGTGACATTCGACTGTTTTTTTGTTCGAATCAAAAGAAAATATATTCTGAAATAAGAAAAACAGGGACGCAAGTCACTTTTAGGGGTTCGGCCTCGGATGTCTATTAAACTATTGGGTAAGTTCCTGAATATTCGGTGCTTAATATTCCAACTGTTGAAGATGCTGTCTGAGGAGTGTATCTTCCAAAATCCCTACTGTAAATAATTAGAGGCTCGAGGGTTAAGGTGCAAAACATCTTTGCCTATTCTCCGTCAATAGCAATTTGTGTATAGTTTGCCAACTTCCTCCTTTGCTTCTCTGCCCTTTTTATTATAAATTACAGCGAGTATCACGATTAGACTGTTATCCTTCTCAAATCTGGGTTTTACCGGTCGTCGAATTTTCGGTGAAACTCGAAAAAAATGGCCTCAATTTCCCAATTACAACCCAACCAAAGCCGTTGCTGGCAGCTCGAGCGCAAGGGATTCCCTTCTTCTTTATCGTCTTCTTCATTTCTGAATTTCGAGAAGAAGGCTAAAAATTTACGCGGAAAGTTTGTTGTCAGTGCAAGTCCACCAACTGAAGACGCGGTGGTGATGACAGAGCCATTGACAAAGGATGATCTTGTAGCTTATTTGGCTTCTGGATGTAAAACCAAAGATAAATGGAGGTTGATTTCTTTTTCATTAATTAGGTTTATTTGCTTTATCGATGATTCTTCCTGTGTCAATCGTCATAATAAGTAACCTGTAGAAGTACTCACTTATTTCAACTGAAAGCACGTTCAAATGGTGTCTACCTAGTCGTAACGGTGGGATATTTTATTTATTTATTTACTTTTGTAATAATATCTGACGGTGATTGTGGCTAGTAGCTAGGTCAATTTACTGTAAAAACATTAATAATAGAAGCCAACTTGGTGATAGTATTTATAACAACAATAGTTACTACGTTTCTCCGAACACAATGGTAGACATGTGGGAGCTACAAGTATTCATACCGTGATGATGATATTATTGAGAAGCGGATAGTTGAATATATGGCATAACTTAAAATTAAATAGTTATGTAGGGTAGGAGAGTCGCAGACCAATATGTAGAACATGTCAATCACTTGGTATTGCCATGCTCGGGAAAATGGTTGAAGGATATAACAAATCTGTTCGATAGGTTAGCGATGTAATTTTGAAAGTTTATGGAGTAGGGAAAGGCATACCAATATCGACAAATGTTATTACGCTGATATCACGACTGACTTTTACCCTAGACTACGTTCTTCTATATTTATTTCTCATATTTTTAAATAAAAAATGAAAAATATCTACACTTTTATGGAGACATGTAATGTTTGGTGACTGTAGCTATAATATCAACTAAAATTATGGAACTTGTATATTTAAGCATGATGTTTTCATAGTCTCTATTTTTTTTTCCTTTAGATTTTTCGATGCCATTTTACATTTTGTTTTTATTTCTTCCTTTGCTTATGCTTTGTTTAAGCTTACATTTTATTATTTACTCCTTTACACATTCATGATTTAATAGTCACCTGCTATGTTTGCTAACACGTTAATAATCTACAATGTACGCACTGTTCTATTACTGATTTTCCCCCTTCATTTTTGATTTGCAGAATAGGTACTGAACACGAAAAGTTCGGTTTTCAAATCAACACATTGCGGCCAATGACATATGAGCAGATTGCATATTTGTTAAATGGTATTGCAGAGAGGTTTGACTGGGAGAAAGTTATGGAAGGAGATTATGTTATTGGACTTAAGCAGGTGAGTATTCCATGCCTGTTGATTCAGTAATTATGGTCGAAAATAGGTAATACGTTTCTTCTTTTTGTCACTGTATATATGAGCTAATTATTCATATGAACAACCTGCTTTAATTTACCATTGACTTTGGTTCAATATTCTATGTTTTACCAACCTTACTTTTGTTGGCATATATGTAGCTCGGAAACTATTTCCAGTGAAGTCGCTTTTAGCTAAGCCTTTTGGTTTGCTTTTATACAACACATCAAATTATTGTGACTGCGGTGATTGAGAATTCTTACTAC
Organism: Allium fistulosum; assembly: GCA_030737815.1. NCBI lineage: Eukaryota > Viridiplantae > Streptophyta > Magnoliopsida > Asparagales > Amaryllidaceae > Allium > Allium fistulosum. The sequence goes on from CM060903.1 coordinate 1,049,265,898, forward strand.
CTACTAATTCAAAATTAAACATGGAGGATATTTTTAATTCACAATCACTTTCCAGTTTCCACAGATTGTTCAGTTTCTCTACGTTCCTGTGACACAGATTAAAGTAGTTTTTAATGTTTGAGCAGGGGAAACAAAGCATCTCACTAGAACCTGGTGGCCAGTTTGAGCTTAGTGGTGCACCCCTCGAGACACTGCATCAGACATGTGCAGAAGTTAATTCACATTTATACCAGGTTCATGCTATAGCTATAAACTTCTCTGTTTTTTTTCTTGTTCTGCTAATTGTGGTGTTGAGAATAATGAATATTGCATCGATCAAGTTACAAACAACTAGCGTGACAAATATGTGATTTGTAGCAAGTCAGGGCTAATCTATTTGCTCACTAGAATGGTGTTGAGAGTAATGAATATTGTGTTGATAAAGTTACAACTAACTTGATAAATATGTGATTTGTGGTAAGTCGTGTCTTCTCCATTTTCTTCCTAGAATGACTTTGGCTGTATGATAGAAGCCGTGGATTCTTTTAAGGTATTCAATGGATTATTCAATGATACTATAGGAATATCATATAATGACGGTGAACATTAGAATCGAAGATTAACATGTGATATTTTTGACTAAGATATAATATAACATAGCAATTTTCCTGAAGATATCCTTGACAAATATATAAGTCACACAATGTTACAAACTTTATAATGTTTTTAATCTCTTGTTTTTTTAGTAGGGTAAAAAATTTGTCTGGACATGCTACATGTTTTAAAATTTAGAGATAGACTATGCATGAGTCCGTACTGGGTAGAAAATTCGTGGCTGTCTAATTGTCATTATATCGCTGAAAGCTATGTTTTAGCTAAATAAAGAATGGGAAAATGGATGATGTTCACATGTTCATAAAAGGTTTCGACATATATGCTTGTGTCTTTAGGTTTGAACCGATCATAATTTTCAATAATGCATGCAATACATAGCTTTTATTTGTAAATTTGTATACGTATTCTATATTCAGCAGGGCAAAAATACTAAAATTGTACAATTGTTCAATAGGTAAAAGCGGTCGCTGAGGAAATGGGAATTGGCTTCCTAGGAGCTGGTTTTCAACCAAAATGGGGTCTGAAGGACATACCGATAATGCCAAAGGTACTTTATTTTGTCAAATATTACTGTTGTAAAGCCATTATCTGCACCACTCATATTTAATCCTCTGCCAATTGCCTAGTTATTGTAGTTTTGTCTTTATCTCTTTTATCTCAAACTAATTGCTCCGTGATTTGAATTATGATATTTGGTCCTAGTACAGTAATTACTGTGACCAATAGTCTATTATTTCATGTCTCAATTGTTTTTGTAAAAAAAAAACCCCCCTCTTTTTCGACAATCAATAGCATTGTTTTAAAACGCGAAAGTGTACATGGGGTATTTTCAGGTCCATGAGGCGAGGTATAAACCTCGAAACGCTGAGACGCAAGCTTTTCGAGTAAAACTAAAATGTAAAACATATAATGAAATTTGACATTTTAAAATTAACCTAGGCCCATAGACGGTCGGATACGGATTCAGATAGTGCTAAATCTGTATTCGTATCCGAAATCATTTTCGGATATCCGTATCCGTGGATGCGGACGTATACCGGATATTTTTCGATCGGTTCATAACTAATAAATCTAAATAAATAAATAAAAATATTTGATTCATTAAAAATTCATTTCAGTATTAAATATAAAAATAATAGTTCCTTAGAAAAATAATTTTAAGCAACAAATATTGATTTTTATACGCATATTAAATTTTTTACCTAGATAAACTAGTAAATGACAATCATTTTATGTACTAAAATATATAAAAATATAACTATAATCTTGATAAAAATCGGACGGATAATTATCGAATGTGAATATGACCATATCTGCATCCTTATTCATTTTTCAAATATTGGATAATTTTTCATATTTGGGATATAGATTCCAGATTTTTGGTGTACTCGTTGACAAACCTAAATTAACCTATGCAAAAAATGAAGAACAAATCATTGAGGAATGATTCTGAACATGCATACATATCTATATAAAAAAAGATTAAAAATAAATAACTGGAATTCGTATGATTTTGGTTTCGATTCCGCTAAATTTATTTGGAGATTTCGCAAAATTCCAATTTTGATTCCTTCCTATTCAAATAGATTTGCAAAATTTATTTGGAGATTCAATGAATTCTATTAAGAATTTTTTTTAAATAACAATGAGAAAATCCATTACATAGTTCTTGATCATTGTTTCAGAAACATTCTTACTTAGTTATGTCAATATTGAAATTAAAAGGTTAAAAAACACTCACTTTCGTTTTCTCAATTTTGTTATTTTTGTTTTCCATTAAATAACAGAAGTTTAATAACTTTTGTTAGTGTCAATATTTGCAATTAATGGTAAAAAGATTCTTGACTCGCATGCCTCAACAGTTTGAGACGTGTGAGGTGTATGCTTTATATGCTTCAAATTATTGAGATGTAAGTTTTAGAGGTAAAAAACCTTTTGAGAAAAGCCTCAAGACATTTTATCTCTCATTTCATCGAGACGCTCCTTGATGTGAGTTTTTTTAAAACAATTATCAGTGGTGCCTAAGCTAACTGTTAAAAAAATTATTCAAATAGGGGCGGTATGAGATTATGAGGAATTATATGCCAAAAGTTGGTTCCATGGGACTTGATATGATGTTTCGGACATGTACAGTTCAGGTACTAACTTATTTTTTTAAATTAGTTGTAAAGATAAATCGGCTTTTCTCTCATTCTCCCTGCATGAATCCATGAGATACATATTCTAGAATTTAGTAGATTCAGCCCTTTTATGCCATTAGGTTAATCTCGATTTCAGTTCCGAATCAGATATGGTTAGGAAATTTCGAGCTGGTCTTTCTCTACAGCCTGTGAGTACATGCTTTACATTCTCCACTTCCAAATTCTATGTTTGTTTTCCCTTTATCAAACCATTGAATGTCATGTGAACAGATTGCAACAGCAATATTTGCAAATTCACCATTTACCGAAGGAAAACCAAATGGATTTCTTAGCAAGAGAAGGTTGCTTGCATTTTCTGTTTGCTAGCATGCATTATGTTTAATATTAACCTCCACAGCTCAAAATGTCTTTTTCGGTCAATTTCTGCAGCCATATCTGGACAGACACCGATAATAATCGTTCTGGAATGCTTCCATTTGTTTTCGAGGACTCATTTGGGTATGACCATCTCATATGCATTATGCGGGCGCACGTGTCTTTTTTTGTGTGTGTGCGTGTGTTTTTTTTTATATACAAATGCATATGACAAAAACATCTGCTTAGTATGCAGTCCCATGTAAACATTAATAATTACATATGAGATAATCAATGCTAAGATATGTTTAGTATAATGATTGTGTCATTTGTGGATATGCTCTTTTCAACAATAAATGCTGAACACAATATAATCCCATTTTCTGACATTACATATTAGATATAGTTTGCTTAAACATATATCAGCTGTAAATAAAACCTCATATCAATGTATTATGTTGTTTTCATAGTGAGCAACATCCGATATATAGAAAAATGAATGTAAAATTAAGGACAGTTTAAATTGAAAACAGTTGGTTGTCGAGCCATTGGTAAACCAAAGTCCTTCAAAAGTATTAACATTAAGTTCTACAAATGGTGGTGGTGCATTGTTTTGATAAATTTCACGAGGTGAGGTTAGATTATATTGGTAGAAAAATATGAAATTTTGTACTTTATTGTATTCTATGTGGCCCCCATCAGACTGCAAATATTATTGGCCAGTGGATATCAGTATATGATCATTTATTTTGTGGAATGTGTCTTCTATAGAAAGAAGATATATGTTGACTTAAAATACGTAGAAAATGAATGGAAGACTACCAGTAAAGTAAGGCCTCTAGAAGGTGGATCTTATTTAGTTCTTTGATAACACCACAAAAAAGTCATTTTACCATCTTCAAAATCATCCTGCATTGCCGAATTGAAATTTTAATATCAAGCTTTGATATGTTAATTGTTACTTCTTTCATACAACACCAAGTGTCATGAAGGGTGCATTTGGAAAAAACATCAGTTGCTACACAAATTTGTACTTTCTATTTTCTTGGGCACTATCATGTAACTGACAATATGATTATCAGTGAATATGAGTTTTATGATAATTATTTTATCTTTCAGGTTTGAACAATATGTGGACTATGCTCTGGATGTTCCGATGTATTTTGTCTACCGAAACAAGAAATATATTGATTGCTCTGGACTCTCTTTCAGGGTCCGTATCTGTACTAAATCCCTTCACTGCTTATATGATGAGTTTATATTGTTGATATAATGCTACTGGTATTTTGAACTTGTAGGATTTCATGAAAGGAAAACTTTCACCTGCTCCTGGGGAGTTACCAACACTAAATGATTGGGAAAACCACCTTACAACTATATTTCCCGAGGTTCTATTATTTTAGATTTAATTCAAAAAGCCTTACTTTTAGTATGCACTTAAGTTCACTTCTCACCTCATTTCCTGTAAATTATTCCACAGGTCAGGTTAAAAAGATATTTGGAAATGAGGGGTGCAGATGGAGGTCCCTGGAGAAGGTTATGTGCTTTGCCAGCATTTTGGGTACTACACCATATTTTTCAAATACTTGCAGTATAAGATAATATGGCAAAATCTTGTTACAAATAAGCGACTACCTACTTCTTGCTTTGCCATGATTTTCAGTTTCATTCAAAGCTCTAAGATTCATAAGTTAATTCTTTAGTTTCAATTATATCCGACACATCTGTATACTATCAAAACCTTAATCTTGACTGGATATATACCCTTGTATATGAATTAACTTGTTCAATAGGTCACTGGAAGTATTTTTGTACCCATTATATTTACTGACATTAATTTCCTCAACTGCAGGTGGGCTTGTTATACGATGACATTGCTTTACAAAGCGTCATTGAAATAACGGCTGACTGGACAAGAGAAGAAAGAGATATGTTGAGGAGAAAAGTACTAAAGACTTTCTTGATAATATGTTAAAGTTTTGATAACTGGTCATCTGTTTGAATTTCAAAATTAGATGTTTGCTTCTAGAAATTTATACTATAGATGGTGGAATCTGACAGGTACCAGTAACCGGTTTGAAGACGCCTTTCCGTGATGGCTTGTTAAAGCATGTAGCCGAGGATGTTCTAAAGTTGGCTCAGGTTAGTTAATAAACTTTTTAATTGACATTACATGCCATCCATCATTTACTAAGCTTCAGCAAAAATTTATATCATATAATATGTTCTGCAGGATGGGTTAGAAAGAAGAGGTTACAAAGAAGTTGGATTTTTGAGAGAGGTGGCTGAGGTGGTAAATACTGGTAAGATATGCTGCCACTTTTTCCTTATTTGTTATGTCCTGATTTGAAAGCAATTCAATGTACATACTGATGTGCATTGAATCAACATTTGTTTTGTTATATAAAACGATGCCAATAAATTACTGTCAAAGATTTCCAATTCCATTAACACGAGTATCACATAATATATACTGGATTTTCAGTTCTTAAACGCTAAGCTCTCAACTTATATATATCTGTCCCTGGGTTACAACCACTTCCATAAACATTTACTTTACAATATGTTGCACATATATTAAAATAAGTGATCCCTTAATTTTGAAACTTAATTTTCTTTCTGGGTATTGCCATGCCTTATTATAGAGTGAATTAGGTGTGACTGACAATACTAAATTTGGTGCTTGTAATATTTATGTTATACAAGGTTTTAAATATCGGATTTCGGTCACGTTTCGTCTCAGAATTTTTATACAAGTTATCTCGTATCGGGGGAGATCTCGAACGAGATGAGTACATATCGGATGTACATCTTGGGTCTTATAATGCATCTCGGGAATATCTCGGATGTACTTATGTACCTATAATTGATGCGTCAAAAATTTATTTAACGGTTATAACTTTTTAGTAAAAATAAAAATGGTAACATGCTTGATTTACATGGAAAAAGGAATATTTTTAGAAGAGTAGTAGCTTGATTAGCTTAATTGATTTGGTAATGATTGAATAATATCCTTTTATTTGAACATAATAAAGAAATGAATGTCCGCAAGTAGTGGCGTAGTGGTTGAGACACTTACCTTCTATTAACGAGGTCGCGAGTTCGATACCTGTCTGCCCTACTTTCCTCAAGGCGCGGAGGTGGATTCCCATAAAACCGATAAACATGGTTGGGAACATCAAACCTCACCTCTGTGACTCACTAAGTAGGGGCTCTTCCCTTTGGGGTTGAGTTTATTAAATGTGAAAAGGAGATATCCGATTTTTTTGTGAGCACATATTTATAGTTTATTTGAATGAGATCATCATATATATTTTTGTCCGCAGGAGTCACACCTGCAGAGAAACTGTTAGAGCTATACCATGGGAAATGGGGATGCAACGTCGATCCAATTTTCCAGGAGCTGTTGTACTAAGATGTACTGTACTATATAGGTCGTCCTTGCTTTCTAGGTGATTATAACAACAAATATCGTTGTTGTTTGCAACATCTAGAGTATTATTCTTAAGCATTTAATAATGTCAAGCTGGTTGTCATGGATGCACGTTTATGTCATATCTTGGAGAGCTACTTTACTATTTGTATATCGTCATTGAGTGTTTTTTTTTGTTAACTGTTTATCAGTTAATAACAGTTCTGAGGGCAATTTGATGAAACTTTATAGTATTATTTGATTAGCTTGGCATTTTTGTTCTGAAATATCTTTCTTGTCATTGTAGCTTTGTTGTTTGCAAGAGCATTCCCAAACGATAGTGTCAAGCACTGCATTCCACAGCCGTTGGATTGCAATTCACAACGTTAACATAACCGGTTTTTATAAAGCCGGCTATGTTAAGAGGCAAAAACACGCCACAACGTTAAAGAGGGTTTTAGTCGGCTTTTTTTATAACCGGCTACAAGAAAGCCGGCTAAGTTGGTAACCCTCTAGGTTGCCTTGGCAACCTTGTGCGTTGCCAATGCAACCGAAATTAGAGCAACTAACTCCTCGTTGGAGGTCGGTCACCTCCCAACCTTGATGATGATGGTTGGAAATGCTCTTAGGATGTCACTACCTATAAAACTCCAAATAGTACATAATGATCTGATTGGCTCAGCAATGAGAACCAAAGTACAAGCTGATGAGCAATCAAATCACCAAAGTGGTGAAATGTGGCAATATCAGTGAAATGTAAAATGTACAATCGCTAGTGTGAACCCATGTTTATACTTAAAATAATAAAGTGAATATTAGGCACACATCCTTAAAACGGAACTTAATTCAAAGCGGATCTCTGTGATAAAAAATATATTTTCTACGTCTCTGTTTTTGTTTTCCGCCAATTTTTTCTCCAAATTACCCCTGCGCTTCACTGTAGAGCTTTGATTCTTTTCTTATTTTTCGATTTAAATGGAAAACTGCAATTAAATTGAAGACGAATAAGTTTTTTTATGAAATATGATATTTTTAATATTTGCAGTTATGAATAATCGCAACAAATTTCTGCAAATATACTGCAACTACATGCAATAATTGCAGAAATGTTTGCAACTATACGCAATAGTTGCAGACATTTCTGCAACTATACGCAATAGTTGCAGACATTTCTGCAACTATTTGCAATAGTTGCATTTCTGCAACTATACGCAATAGTTGCAGACATTTCTGCAACTATTTGCAATAGTTGCATTTCTGCAACTATATGCAATAGTTGTAGAAATGTCTGCAACTATATGCAATAGTTGCAGGTATTTCTGCAACTATACCATATAGTTGCATAAATTTCTGCAACTATACCCAATAGTTGCAGACATTTCTGCAACTATACCATATAGCTGCAGAAATCTCTGCAATTATTTGCAAATTTTGTAAATTTGAAAAATAAAATCGAAAATATTCAAAATTTGCTGAATTGTCTGCAAATATTTGAAATAATTACACCTATACTACAAATATGAATTTTTTGTATCAACAATGGATCTCATTTCAAAGATCATAAAATTTGTGATTTTTTGATGAAAACGGTATGTTGATCCGGTTTTTGTACATAAAGTTATACGCGTTTGAAATGTTAAAAACATAAAGTGTATTTGTATATTTTTGTTTGCGCGAATTTGAAAATAGGAAGCGGAAATGTAAGTTTTGTTTGTGAATGATGTTTTATCTATTTTGAAACTTATTAGGGATCTGAGTCAAACTTACTCTAAAATAAATAAATCATCACTGTGATATTTTGCAATAACGATTTCCAAGCAAATTTGAAAGTCACATTAAATAAACCTAACGTACAAATATATCGAGCCATGTCAAAATCACGCGATGGCATGCATATTTACTTAACAAAAAAGAAAAGAAAAGTGGACTTGGATTCCTTTTTTTAAGAATGTAACCTAACAATAACATCGCAAGAGAATGAAATGATCATAAAAAACAGAAACGTATATTTGGCTGCATCAACACCAAGCAATGTGATGCTAACATCAATCATCTATAACGTATTATAAATTGAAAACTGAAAAATTACTCTAAGCATTACATTCAGTAAACCGCGAAAAATTGATTTTTTTCTTCACTGGTTTAGAAACTAAGTTTTGAAATTTTTTCTTCATTGATTTAGAAACGTAGTAGTGAAAAATTGAATTTTTTTCTTAGTTAAGTTTGTAAACCAAAAAATAACTTAGCAGTGAAAAATTGAATTTTTTCTTCACTGATTTAGAAATCCAATTCACACTTTCTTCAGAACTACAATTAAAAAAGTCTATAAACCCAAAAAATAACTTAACAGTGAAAAGCTGAATTTTTTCTTCACTGATTTAGAAATTAGGGTTTTGAAGAAGCGGTGGTTTAGACAGTAAGAAATTGACGTAAAAAGATAATGGAATTGAGAAGAAAGAAAGTACGCGGCTTTTTAAGGATATTTTAGTCTTTAAAATTTTATTTATTTTAGGAGGGCTACCAAGTAATTATCTGTGTTGAAATATAATTTGCAATAATATTATACCATTTATGTAAATTACAAAAAAATTAAAGTTTGCTTTTAACACTGTCAATCATGTTAAATTGTCAAATGTATTTGAGACCATATTAGTTACCACACAACATCAATAATGTAAATTTCACAAATTATTAATTTGTAATTGATAACAACAAACCCAATGTAGTAGCATGATACCATTTATGCAATTATATGATGTCTACTTGTGGGTCTTTGAGCTTAAATGAGCACATGGTGAGTATTTAAAATTTGTAGGATAAAATTTGTAGCAAGAGCGTGATATAGTGGGAAGTATAAAACACAATACATCGCTAAATGAGCAAGAAGAGTTATTACAAGACTGATCGTAACGAAATATTTTGGACGAGAAACATAATTAGAAACGAGTGTTATGGCATGCGCTTCCCGCGTGACAACAGCACACGCTTCATGACGTAAATTGATTTTTTTTAACAAATTATATGTGTCTAACATATTCAAAAGATAATGATTTTCATAAATATTTAGATATGTTTTTGCGTTGGACTCATGTGTAATTAGTTTGAATTTTTATTTTTAAATTGGAACATTTAATTTTTTGTTCTATTGGTTCATATTCTACTCAGCTATGATATCTTTAAACATCTCCAATAGTTCTGGGGCTTACAAATTCAATATTTGTTAGCTGAGTTCTTATGTTTATTTTATTTTAAAAGATGTTTGTAACCCGTATCAATCTAGTCCTTCCCCTTCAAGTTATTTATATGGTAAGTATATTATTTCAATATATGAAATTATATTTATATGATAAACCTTGAGGAATCGCTTTTTATTGTTCAACCTGATGAGAAAGATGAGACAAAAGCTTGAAAATGCATTGTGTGTGTAAATAACATAGCTTATTTTTTTGTATTCTTATGTAACTTTCCACCTAGCTTTCCAAATTTTGTATTAATTGCTTGCACTTGACAAATATCGGCAAGGGATGAAATAAAAATAAAAAGGTGTTGCAAAGAAGACTACACACATAAGGATTTTACTAACCAATAAATATTAAAAAAGAAAGAACAATGTGCTGCGAAGAAGACAAGACAAATCACGTAAAACAGAGTATAAATTATCGAAATCAAAAAAGGTGAACGCTTTGTAATACAAGGAAGATGATATGAACGCTTTGTAATATAATGAGGAGGATAAAATACCTGATTTACTAAATCTCTAGGAAATGAGTGAATTGATATCTTCAATCAACAATAAAATTTGACTGGAAAACTGAATAAATTGCGGAAATAGAAATTAAGAGCTGAAATTGTACAATTATAATTTAGGACCGGTCTACAATTTAGGATGCCGAGGTTTCATTTTAATATTATTTTTCGCTACCTTTTTTAATTTTAATTTTGTTTAGTTTTTTTATGAGCTTGTATAAATCATCGAAATCAAAAAAGGTCAATGCTTTGTAATATAAGGAAGATGATAAAATACCTGATTTACTACCAAATCTCTAGCAAATGAGTGAATTGATATCTTCAATCAACAATAAAATTTGACTGTAAAACTGAATAAAATGCGGAAACAGAAATTAAGAGCTGAAGTTGTACAATTTAATTTGAAGATTGGTCTATAATTTGGGGTGCTGAGGTTTCATTTTTAATATTATTTTCGTTACCTTTTTTAATTTTAATTTTGTTTAGATTTTGTATGAGCTTGTATATAAAGAGCAATTTTGGAACTTCGCGGTCGGACCAAAAGATTGTGCTTCCAAGCTAACTATTAATAAAGATTTGGAGTTTAGAGCCTACACATGGCAACATAAGTGATTTATATCATGCGCTACATACAAATGAGATGTGAAATCTATTTGTATATTACAAACAATATGCATAACATATTAGACATAAACACAATTGGACATTTTAAGCTTATTGGGTAAGAAAATAACATATCTTTGATGATGTATCCAAATATGCATCAAATCACGAACCAATCTTGATTCATGCACTGAATTTTCACCACCAACAACTTTATTGGTGAATCTATCCCTTTCCATTAAGCTTGCAGGCTTGATAATGGAAAGGAATGCCGCATGAAGAGGTAGATAGATCGAACCTTTCTACTACTAACACCATTTTATTTACGATACATCAAATTTGTGAAAAAGACAAACATAACTTTATTAAGTGTTATCATTTTATAAATGCAAGCATAGACAGTAAACTAATATATATATATATATGTATATATATATATATATATATATATATATAAACAAACCATAAAACTATAGTTTAGGACTTCAAATTTAAGAAAAAAAAGAGGAGGAATTCACAAATCTCAAAGACAATCCAATCTTTAGCTTTGATCAGATTGGGGGGTCTCCTTCTTCTTCCTCATCCCTTTCTCCTCCTCCACCGGATTCAATTCTACATTCACAACCAATTTCCTCAAAAATTACTCCTGAATTCGATGAAGAGGGATTTCAGATTGTTCAGTCCAGAAAAAGCAGAAGTGAGAATCAAAAGCATCGACCTGGAATTGGTTCAAACCAACTGAGTCTGAATAAGGGAAATACAAACCACTCAAAACAATTCTTCAGAAATACTAATTGAGATTTTCTCAATTCAAGATTCACAGAGAATTCAAGAAACTCAGCAATATATGTTGAAAACCCTTCTCAGACTGGTTTGAACTCAGATTCACAAATTAAAATTTCAAGAAATCATCCAAGAAACAGCCAGCTATCAAATAAATCTGATTATCAATTTAATACTAACCTGAATAAAGCTTCTTCATGGGCTGATTTGATAAAGAAGGAGGATCAAACTCTGAAGCTGATCTCAAATATGTTGCTCCTCTCTCAATCAATGATAGGAAAATAGTAGTTGTGAATGCAGAGGCCAGCAGAAGGGCAGAAAACAAGTTGTGCCATTCAGTTATTGCCTATGTTTTTGGCAGCAGACCCGCTTATCATCATTTCAAGGCTGTCATAGCAAAATCGTGTACTCCCACAGGTAATTTTGATATATTTACTCGTAATAATGGGTTTTTCATAATTAGATTTACAAATGCAACAGATTGTGAAAAAGCTATTAATGGAGGCCCTCATTTTATAAATGGAAAACTCATTATTATGCAAAAATGGAATAATAAAATCAATCTAGATAGAGATTTTCTCTCTACTATGCCAATATGGATTAGACTTCCGGAATTGAATCTTAGATTATGGGATAAAGAAATATTGAGTGCTATAGCTAGCATTGTGGGCATTCCTATTAAATTAGATGAATATACAGCCAAGGAATCAAGACTTTCTTTTGCTAGAATATTAGTGGAAATTCAAGCAAATATCGATTTACCAAATGAAGCTTCTATTTCAATGCATGATGGGGAAAATTTAATGCAAATCATAGAATATGAATGGATCCCCCCTAGATGCAAATCATGTTTTTATTTTGGACATACCATAGACAATTGTGTCACCAAAATGGTCTGGAAAGAGAAACAAAAAAATCAAGAAAAATCTGATGTTGATAACAGTTTCACAAAGGAAAAAGGAGATGCATTGATAACCAGAACATTTGAAGCAAATAATGGATCCATATGTCTATCCTTGAATGAAAAGAATAACAGTATCAATGAAACAATTACTGTTCAAGAATCAACACAAGAAATGGAAATTAAAGAAGGCAATAAGTCACAGTGTCTGGGAGAAAAAAAAATGAAACCGCAAAGAACATTTCAGAAAATCTTTTTGAAACAAATGCAAACAGGAAAAGTGCTGCAACCCAAATCAGGGAAAATAACTCAGAATCAGCAAACATGAACATAGATGATGGTTCATATATTAATGCTATTCTCAGCAAAGAACCACCTAAAAACCCCAATATTAGTCATGTTGCAACTCACCTTTCCTCTCATACCACAAATCAAAGTTCAGAAATCAGTCTACAAAAGGTAATCAATTTAGTGTCAAACTCCTCTTCAATATCAAGGAAGAATAAGAAAGATAAAAAGGAAAAAAGAAGAGGCAAAATGAAAAGCATCAAGGACATAGTCACTGAAGATAGCACACAAGATATTGATGACAGTGACTTCAAAAGAAATTACATCTCAAAAAATTCAAAATGAGAAGAGCAGCTCAAAGCAATTAGCAAAACAACATACAAGAAAAAGGGAAAGAGGTTGGAGACTCTGGTGGAAGAGAGTAGCCACAGTGCATAGCTGCTCTTCCTTTGTAAATGAAATTACAGCATGCAATAGACCTATAGTCTTCTAAACTGTTGGGAATTCAAACCTTTGGGACCAATGTAATAAAAGTATGGTTCAAATTTTTTAATAGTTTACCAGCCCTAAAAAATTCAGTGATAGAATCAAATAGAGATAATTTGATTTCTTCCCAGTGAGTTTTATATAATCTGGCACCAAAGCCATCAGGTCCTGGACTTTTATCATTACTGAACTGTTTTCAAGCGATAGAAGTGATTTCAGTACATCCAAACCATACTTTTGGTACTTAACCAAAAATCATTTTATAGCGGTATCAAATACTTCGTATAATAATGCAAACAGGAAAAGTGCTGCAACCCAAATTAGGGAAAATAACTCAGAATCAGCAAACATGAACATAGATGATGGTTCATATATTAATGCTATTTTCAGCAAAGAACCACCTAAAATCCCCAATATTAGTCATGTTGCAACTCACCTTTCCTCTCATACCACAAATCAAAGTTCAGAAATCAGTCTACAAAAGGTAATCAATTTAGTGGCAAACTCCTCTTCAATATCAAGGAAGAATAAGAAAGAAAAAAAGGAAATAAGAAGAGGCAAAATGAAAAGCATCAAGGACATAGTCACTGAAGATAGCACACAAGATATTGATGACAGTGACTTCAAAAGAAATTACATCTCAAAAAATTCAAAATGAGAAGAGCAACTCAAAGCAATTAGCAAAACAACATATAAGAAAAAGGGAAAAAGGTTGGAGACTCTGGTGGAAGAGAGCAGCCACAGTGCATAGCTGCTCTTCCTTTGTAAATGAAATTACAGCATGCAATAGACCTATAGTCTTCTAAACTGTTGGGAATTCAAACCTTTGGGACCAATGTAATAAAAGTATGGTTCAAATTTTTTAATAGTTTACCAGCCCTAAAAAATTCAGTGATAGAATCAAATAGAGATAATTTGATTTCTTCCCAGTGAGTTTTATATAATCTGGCACCAAAGCCATCAGGTCCTGGACTTTTAACATTATTATACAAAGTATTTGATACCGCTAGAATTAAGTTACCGAATAATGGCATACACTTATGCAATTATTCAGTGAATAATTGCAGACATTTATGCAATTATATCAAAAAATTGCAGACATTTCCACAATTATTCACCAAAAAATTGCATAAATTTTCGCAATTTTTTCAAAAATTTGCGGAAAATTCCGCAATTATTCACCAAAAAAATTGTGGAAATTTCCGCAATTATTCACCGAAAAAATTGCATAAATTTATGCAACTTTTGGATATAATTGCATAAATGTCTGCAATTATTCAGTGAATAATTGCATAACTATATGCAATTACTTAGTAACTTAATTCTAGGGACCTAATTTACATACTTTTTTTACTGGGGTTTTTGTGTATTTTGGAACTTATTAGGGACCTGAGCCTAATATTCACAATTTAAAACTTGCTTTTAACTTGCTACCTTCTTAATTCGAGAGTTACAAAAACTAAACTTTTATATTTTTATAAAACACTTAGCATAACATTCTATATCAATCCAGAAGTTTCCGTCTGTCCAAAATCGGTGAAAATTCTATTCCATTTTAACAAACGAAAACTACCAAACAACATATCATAACATGATGCACATACCATACTATCATAATGCATATGATACATGTGTCCATAAAATAACTTAACCAAGTTACACTTATTTATTAAACACACTTTACCACAAGAGGAAACATGAAAAGGTTCCTTAATTATTTGGGTTATGCAACTACTACTTGGGCACCCAACATAGCATACATACAAATCTTTTCCATATAAAAAGTTTGTTCCAAAAATTTATAAAAAAAACTTTAGAACTAAATACCAGGTTTTATTTCAAATCAATTGAAATACTAATATATACATATACATTTTGTATACCAAATCGTACTTTCGGGATTAAATCAAAATATGTTGTACCATGTGCAGTTAAAGCGCTTAGAGGTTCCATAGCGGGGATAAAGGGAGGATATAGAAAAACATAGCGGAGGTGCGAAAAGCTTCATTAAATATAAAATCAAATATTTAAAATCAATTTATTATCATTCTTACATCACTTGTGTAGAAAAAAGAAATATTGTTTAATCTTATATAACAAAACTGAAGAATATCATAACTTATGCAGTCCGGATTTGGTGACTACAATAGATTTCTAACTTATATTGAGAACTTATGCCTTAAAATTAGGTCTTTACCCTAACTTTTTTAATTTGGTTCAAAAGAGAACTAGTTAAACCAACCTTTATATATTAATTTTGTTATAGAAGGTGCTAAAAAGCCTTGATTTAGCGGGTGTAGCGGAAACTAGCGGGGCTTAAAGCAGATCTACTATTTAATAGCGCTATATTGAAAAAGCGTAGTAGTCGAAGAGCGCTATGGGCTATAGCGGGGATTTAAGGGCTTTAGCGGGGCTTTAACTGCATAGATTTTACCAAAACCACATTGTAGAAAACTATTATCGTAGTATCTCCCACTTAGAAAGCCGAAAATGAACGCCGATGGTGCTGCAGTCATCACTTGAATTATTTCAAGCGATGGAAGTGAGTTTAGTACACTCAATCATACTTTTGGGACTTAACCCAAAATCATTTTCAAAACGATATCAAATACTTTGTATAATAGTACTAAGTATCATGATCTCAATTCATAAATTAGTTACTTACTTTCAAATAATACTACTATTATTTTTCATAATCTTGAAAAACATTTTCAAAAATATCTGTATTTAGGATCCCAAAACATCAGTTAAATCATCTTCGTTTATAAACCCTATTTATAAACCATACTTATACAAAATCACTTTCTTATATAAAATGTTTTCTCAAATGTTTATTTACAAAATATCTTATCTCTCCTTATAATGACCCGACTTTTTGACGCTCGAATGTCAATGTTAAACACATCCATGATATTTGTGTGTCGAACACCCAAGTGTCGAAAAGATAGAAAGTTGGGGTAAAATAAAAAATTTAGAATAGAACAAGAAAGAGAGAACACAACATCCGAATCTCACAACGGAACGTTAATATATAATATCAAAAGAACGGTACAAAGGGTTACTCTGAATATAGAAATTTCAAAGTTAAAAAAATTAAGTACTATCATCAGCCTGGACAATTATAACTGTATATCCTCACAATGCTGATATAAACAATTCAGAAATGCGGCGGAGGTAAGAATACTACGGTAGATAATCATCCTTCACTTCTACATAATCTCCAAAGCGTCTAAGGTTAAATTTGGAAATATATACAGGCTGACCCGAGCATTATAAGAAAATATCACCCAATCTGGTACACCAGCGTAAAAAACTAAAGGAATATGTGTGATAAGTAATAGTAACCATTTTGACCATACGGGTTCCTATAATGGTTTTTCCCTCAAAGAAACTAACCATTCATTAAGTTTAATATAGTGATATGATAGATAATATCTAGAGTGTAGCATATAAATCATATCAAATAGTTGTTTTGTGAACGCCGCAACAATAATAGGTATACAATCAGTACCACTAAGGAGCGTTTGCATAGGTGTAAGGATTTTTGTGGAGATCTCCTCGAACTAAGCCGAATTCGAACTCCTGCACAAGGATCGGAGATATCCTTCCGAGCAACGTACATCTCTAGGATATGTATTATAGGAAATGCATAGCCGACCCATGCCCAAACACTCGTGGTTCCAAATGCATCGCTTCCGCATGCATGTCCATAAGTAATACTAGATGGGAGTTTCCTGCACCCTTGGGATTGCTAAATGCTATGTTCCATTTGGCTATGCATCCTATTTCTGGGTTTAGTCATTTCCGATGTCGAAGCTACGTTCGGCATCTGTCAGTCGAGACTTCATCACTCGAACAGAACATGAATCCCCAAATGGATTCCATTATCTTGAATAGATCATAAATCTTTACATGGATTCAAGCATCTTGAACAGATCTTGAATCTCCATATAGATTTCCTCATAAGTTTTCTAACGAATACTAACACTGTCCTCTCTCTTGGAATACTTCTTAAGATAGATAGTCCCACATGATAGCATCATTTGAAATGTTAATGTTGACCTCTCCCTTGGCCATAACCTCAGGATTGATAGTCCAACCCTATAACATTTCACTTCACAACCACTCCCAAAACATAGAACTCGTATACTAGTTTTGAAGTGGTATTCGATAAGTAAAACACTTACCGATCCCGGTTTCTTCAAAACCAATCCGATGAATTTTCAGTAAACTGAATTCCAGTTCTTTAAGAAGTATGTAAAAGTTAGAGACATTCCATACCCATGCTCCTCCCCGGGGGTTCTCATTAGCTTGAAATCGCGAAGCCTTTCAATACTTCTTAAATCAATATTAGGTCAAGTTCGATAGTTGACCAACTGCTATCTAGTCAAAATAATTGCTTATACAAATCAATATTCATATACTTAACTCATTTTCGACATTCCAACTTCACTATTCCCGTCCAAGAGTGAAGCCAGGTTAGTTAGAGTACTAGTTGCATATCAAAGTCTTGCCTAGACACTTCATTCTTGAATCTCCCAAATAGATAAGTCTACCTCGTCGGCTTTTAATGTTAAATATAGTATTAATGATTTCTATAAATAAGTAAGAAATCGAAACGATTAACACATTTCTGACATTCCCGACTTAACTATTCCTCGGTCAAGAGGGAAGCCGATAGGTTAGAGCTCTATTGCTCATATCCCTACTCGAACATCAATCTTAACTCTCACAAATAGATAAACCAACTTCATTGGCTTTTAGTGGTAAACGTTGTTAATTACCTTTCAAACAAGTAATTAAACAAATTAACCATTTGGCCATTAAGTAATTTCTAACCCCTTTCTAAACTTTTTGTTTATACTTTTAAAACCCATTTTAAAATGATATGTTGGTATAGTAATTTATTTATAAAACTAGACATCAAATAAACCATTTTTAGAAGATATTTATTACTTAAGATATAAAATAGTCAACACATTTTCTTAAAACTATATATACTTAAAAATGCTTTTATAATATTTATAATTCTTATAATAGGTTTAAAACATTTACTCAAAATATTACTTGAAAATAACAACTTTAGTTTCCTTAAAAGCTTGGAAAAACAAGTTTTTATTATAAAATCATTTTCTTTAAAAATTCACAGCTAATTCTTAAAAATTAATAAATATCTCAAACTACTTTTGAATTACTCTAATATGAGTTAGTAAACACTTGTAAAAAGAATGAAACAAAATATTTAAATTTAAATATCTTTTCAAACCTTTAAAGTCGAAAAATCAAGGCTAAACGGGACAGTTTTGCACAAGTGAGGTTTAGACACTTTTCAAAATGTTACTTAACTTAGAAACTTTTATGGAAATAAACATACATATAAAACATTATAAATATGTCGAGAAACCCCTAAGAGTCTCTCTACAAAGCTCCATAGAAATCGCTAAAAATAAGGCAATTTCAAATCGCTATAAGTGCACTTTCAAATCCGAGTCTGATCTAAACCAAAGTCCATCTATAACCTATGTGCTTTTTTCAAGGTTATGCCACATGTTATACAAGTCCATTCAAGTCCTTTCAAGTCCATACATATGCCACTTTCTTTCAAAGCAAGAACCAAAACTAATGTTTCAAAATATGTCAACATCAATTTAAACAACATATATACAACCAAACCCAAACATATATGGGTTATATTTTCATTCAACGTAGTGAGTTAACTAACCTTTAACCCAACAAGCAAGTAAGTCCAAGCTAACCAAGCCCAACTTCTTCCTTCTCCTCCTTGCTTTGCACTTGCTTTTTCCCTCCTCCTCTCTCCAATTTGCTCACGGCCTTCCTTGATAGGGTGAGTGTGGCTTTGCTTCTTCCAAAACAAACTAGGTAGTATGTGTTGTATTGTTGTTCCAAAGATTCACTCCAAATTTGAGTTGATTTGGATGAGTTTTGCAATTATTTTGTTTTAGGAAATTAGAGTAGAAGAAGACATGAAAATAACTTGGGTTTTGTTTTGTGAATTTGTGATTTATTAACAAGGGTATGCCCCTCTCCTTATATAGGCTCAAGAATGGTGCTCTTTAGCCTTGTTCTCACACCCCCCCAAACCATGCACTGGAAGGCTCACCTTTCATAATTTCTCTTTTAGTTAAATACTTTTATACCCTTCTCATGATAATATCTCTTATCCACTTGGAAGCTTCTATAATCTTCCACTGCTTTATGAAGAGTGTGTGCTAATTAGTTGCTAAGGTATTTATTTCATCATTACACAAGTGCAAAAGAGTTCGAACAACTTATATACATTAAAAAGCTGTTTATCGATTACCGATAAACTGATTTCCGATCGCATTATCGATTTTTCTTCGAAGAAAATATTTTTGTAAATTTTTTTTCAAAAACAAGTTTCTCATCGCATTATCTATTCTCGATATTCGAAGACGAAGTGTTCGAATTTCCGGTCGTTACATTCTCCCCACTTAGAACATTTTGTCCTCGAAATTCAAACAAAAACGATAATCAAAGAAGATAGACAAAACAAGATACATATATAGAGTACTGCTGAAACTATATACAAACTAAACAGCAAACAAAATGCTTTCTGAGCGACTCCACCTCAAGCGGTGAGTACACTACAAAAGATACGGTACTAAGATAAGAAATAACCTTGGTTTATAGGCGACTCTGGATAGAACTCCTTCAAACTATCCTCCATCTTCTTGGTACCGCCCCGAGCATCCTCGCTCCACGACAATTTCTAACCTTAACAAAGGAACAAGTGCACAAATACTCAAATAGCATTCACAATCACTAGCAAGCAAAGCCCATGATTTGCTCGGGTTCAAAACTCTCACATCACCCAAGGAAGATAAACAATTTACTAAGCATACCTTACGCTTAACAGCCTCGGGTCATTACTTAGACGATTATTCATGCTACCTTATAACTAATCGAAGAGTCATTCCCCAAACTCTTCATAAGTGTAACATCCCCTATCTAGAGGCCCAAAACTAAGCGCTATAGATGATGCAGTCATCTATAGTATTAGCTTTCGGCAACTAAATATGGCTATGTTAATGGTATCTATAATAACAGAAGCACTTGAACATGAAACAAAACACAGATTTCAAACAACTTTACTTCATTACATTTAAAACAGATGTTCCATATTCAATTTACATAATCCCAAATACGTTCCCAGGCATAGATAAAATATACATGTTACAAATATGCCAAAAGCGGTATATGAAGATACACTCTTGGATGATCAGAGTCATGGAGTCATAATAGACTTAATACAAAACATAGCGGAAATACATCAAAACATAAAACAAGAACTGCAACTCCTAAATAGCTATCCGTTTGGCTCCTGCAAGCCTTCGGTAGCCTTATTCGTCATCCTACTAAACCTGAAAAGGACCTTAACCACTCAGCCTACTCAAATTAATTTTGAGCACCTGAGTGTTTAAGGGGAAAACATAAACTTCGAGTCAGACAAAAATCTTAGTGTGAATAATACTATACATCTCGATCTTTTTAGATATCTAGTGAGACCATGCTACCTAGCGGAACGGGTTTTCCCCTCACTAGTATCCTAAAACCTTTATAAAACCATATATTGTACTCCTGCATCCATAATGGTTAAAACATACATTTTCAAAACATTAGGATGATATGCATACTTGAAAATAATTAGGATTTCCCCATCCCCTATTAGATTTTATTGCCTCAAAAAGGGACTATCCATCCCACATTCATTTTACTTAAGCTGATGTGGACTATCCATCAAACATAACATAGTTTTCCAAGGACAACTATAAACCCTTCATTAAACATATGGAGACTATCCATCCCCCACATGATGCTGACTATCCATCAAACATCCCATAGTTTTCCCAAGACGATTATGAACCCTTCTTCAATCATATGGAGACTACCCATCTCCAACTTGATGTTGACTATCCATCAAACATCACACGAATATACTTATCTCATGTTATCCATATGATTAACCTATTTCCATTAGTATCCATAATTTAGGTTATATCTCATTTATCCCCTGCTATCTACATGGTGGACCTATTTCCATTAGTATCCCTAATTTAGGTTATATTATTATAATTTTACATTGGTATCCCCCAATGATTGTCAAAACATATAAGTGTTGATCCCCAACTATTGTTGAACTCATTAAGCCCACCCCGGTATCCCCAAGGTTAAACAAAATTTATTTTATAAGGTTAAAAGAAAACAAATTTCCAATCCCTTTAAAAGTATCCCTTTCGAAAGCCTTGCTTTCGACCCTTTCAAAAGCAATAAAACTTTAGACATCCTACTTTAAAAATGCTTCAAAACATTGCCTTAGAAAACCTTTCAGTTAAACCTTCTGAAACCATTCAAAGTAAACCTTTCGAAATCA
Organism: Allium fistulosum; assembly: GCA_030737815.1. NCBI lineage: Eukaryota > Viridiplantae > Streptophyta > Magnoliopsida > Asparagales > Amaryllidaceae > Allium > Allium fistulosum. The sequence goes on from CM060903.1 coordinate 1,049,287,620, forward strand.
TTGAACTCAAACCTTTCGAAATCATTGAATCAAACCTTTCGAAACCATTGATCAAACCTTTCGAAACCAATTAACTAAAGTGAATATTAGGCTCAGGTCCTTAATAAGTTTCAAAATACACAAAAACCCCAGTAAAAAAAGTATGTAAATTAGGTCCCTAGAATTAAGTTACTAAGTAATTGCATATAGTTATGCAATTATTCACTGAAAAATTGCAGACATTTATGCAATTATATCCAAAAGTTGCATAAATTTATGCAATCTTTTCGGTGAATAATTGTGGAAATTTCCGTAATTTTTTTGGTGAATAATTGCGGAATTTTCCGCAAATTTTTGAAAAAATTGCGTAAATTTCCGTAATTTTTTGGTGAATAATTGCAGAATTTTACGCAATTTTTTGAAAAAATTGCGGAAATTTACGCAATTTTTCAATGAATAATTGTGGAAATGTCGGCAATTTTTTGAAAAAATTGCGGAAATTTCCGCAATTATTCACTGAATAATTGCATAAGTGTATGTCATTATTCGGTAGCTTAATTCTAGGGACCTAATTTACAAACTTTTTTTTACTGGGGTTTTTGTGTATTTTGAAACATATTAGGGACCTGTGCCAAACTGTCCCTTAACTAAAACCTTTCGAAACCATTGAACTAAAATCTTTCGAAACCATTCGGAAAACAAAAACCTTTCTAAAACTTACTAGGTTCAATTTATAACATGTGTAAAATATTCTTTTAAAACCTTTCGACTTCATTAGAAGCAATCTTTCGACTTTGTCGAAAACTCTACTTCGAAATCATTAAAACGTGTCATTTAAAACTATAGACCTTTGCCTTTAAAACAACTCCTTCAAAAGGTTGGCTATACCTCCATTAGAAAAAAAGGTAAACATCCAAGTCAAAAGCTTTCTTTCAAAAGCATGGAGAAGCGGCTGGTTTTAAAAACAAGTAAACCTATCGTCTTTGTCGAAAGCAACAACTTCGAAAGGTTGTAAAGCGGCAGTAACCTTTCGACCTTGTCGAAAGGTTTAAAACCTTTATTTTACATGTTTAACTTGGTCGAAAGCAACCAAGTCAAGCACTTATTCGAAAGCAAAGCAGGCGATTCTTTTGTCTTATAAAACAAACATACTCCAACCTCTTTGGCAACCAACCTTTCGACTAAGAACCCTTCGACCTTGTCCAATTCATTACGTACCAAGCAACTTGATACCATATGCATTGGTTTGACTTTGTCGAAAGCTTTGTACCTTTCAATCTTGTTAGAAGGTCTGGGTCGGAAAGGTTTGATGCCTAAAATGGTTGAAACAAGCTAAAAGCATGATTTTCTTGTTTTTAACTTAAAAAGGATAACTTTTCAACTAACCTGCCTTTGTTTGTCGAAATCTTTTTGGTTAACAAATATTTTCTAGAAAAGTGCTGCCACTAACTTCATAAATAAATAATAATTTTATTTATAAAATGTCCCTTCTCCTTAATTAAATATATAAAACATTTAAGTCTCATACCTTAAATGATTTTATATATTCATCAAAACACTTAGGAAAAATCTGGAAAAATTCCAGATAATTTATTTTGATATGTTTTCCAACATATAAAAATTTCAAACCCAAATAATAATTATTTTAGCCGTAAATAATTTATAACCCAATAAATTATTTTCTTCACTAGAAAATTTATATAAAATCCACATTAATTCAGAAAATTATGAAAATTCGAACCCATCACTAAAATATCATTTATGGCCTATATTAAATTTTCAAAGCATTTGAATGTCATTTAATAGGGTTTTCATATCAAACATATCATAAAAACTATTATGAACATGCATAATCCATCAACAAGCATATATATAACTTTAATCATCAAAATCATGGCATAAACTTGCAAAACATTTTGGATCTAATCTTAAAACCCGAAAACCATAAAAATGGGATGTAGTAATTATTCACCTTAGCTTTAAGACTACAAGATGTGAGATTTGATGTTGAATTAGTTAATTAGCTTCCTTCTCTTGAATCCTAGCTTTGTCTTCCTTGAGAATAGAAATGGTGGCCAGCCTTAGATGTTTTTAGTTTGCTAAAATGAAATGAACGTGAGTTTCATTTCCTAAGGGTTTAGGGTATAAGCCTCTCTTATTTCCCATATTGCCCTTACTCATTTCCTAACACATTAGCTTATGTTATCTCATTTTAATTTGCACATTAACATGGCACGGCTATCCGTAGTTTAAATGAAATCTCAACCTATTAATCTTCACATTATTTTATTTTATTTAACAAATTAAATATCCTAAATAATGTTATGAAAATATGGGGTGTTACAATAAGTCAACATAACACATCATACAAATGTATTAAAGCCCGTACGATGCACATAAACCATCCGTATGCAATATCTGATCTGATTACTTGATCACATAATTTTCACTTTTAAACTAGTATAGATCACTTGACATCTCTAGTGTAGAATCTGATTAAGTTCCCTGATTAGAAACTTCTGTTCTTCTTGCATAGTCATATACTATAATAGAAAACATCAAGATCGTATCACGAACCTGTATCAAGTGTTCGCTATCAAGAACTAGTGTTAATTACCTCAAAAACATGCACTCGAATACTGAATCAAGAACAGTCATGTGAATAAAACGATCTACGTATAACTTACATACTTATCATGTTGGTTTCTTAACTACACTAATTTCTTTATATCACATTTCTTTTATATAAATAGTATGTCATTCCATATTAAAATCATTTATGAACAATTTCATAAGACCTTACTTCAAGTTTATAAACATTTTATAGCTTAAGTTCATACTCTATAATACTCCACTACATCCTAAGAGTATATACCAAAACATTAAATTTGTTTTTCTTAACAAGTATGTTTAACCATTTAACACTTGGTTTAACTTACTACCTTTTTCAAATTCAAGTGTTATATAAACTTAACTTTATATTTTCAAAAACACTTAACTACAAGTTCTCTAACAATTCGGAAGTTTTCGTCTGTCCAAACTTGTCGAAAATTTTTGTTTCATTTTAACAAATGAAAACTACCAAACAACATATTATATCATAATGCACATACTGTACTTTCCTAATGCATAGGCTACATGTGTCCATGAAATAATTTAATAAGAAAATTTTAGAACTATACATTGGTTTTCATTCCAAACCATTTTGAATTAATACACGCACACACACACACATAACTTTTGTATATCAAATCATACTTTCGAGATTTAAATTAAAATCCATTTTACTAAAACAAATTTGTATCATCCCCCACTTAGAAACCCAAAAATGAATGACGATGATGTTGCGGTCATTACTGAACTGTTTTCAAGCGACAGAAGTTATTTCAGTACATCCAAACCATACTTTTGGTACTTAACCAAAAATCATTTTATAGCGGTATCAAATACTTCGTATAATAATGCTAAGTATCATAATCTAAACCAATTCCTAAATATTTACTTTCAAAAATGCTAATATTATTTTCTCTAAAATCTTGAAAAACATTTTCAAAGATACGAGGATTTAGGTTCTCAAATTCTCTACATAAATCCTTTTCTTTTATAAACCATATTTTTTAAACTATACTTATATAAAATCACCTTCTTATATATATCTTTTTACAAATATATTTTTTCAAAATATTATATCTTTCCTTTTTATTATAGTAAACATCTTTTACTAAATTTTAACTTACATTATCACCGAACGCCTTATAATCAAATCGTAAAACTTAATTCACAAGGTATTCATTCCAATGTACCCATAATTACCGTCTACCCAACCCAAGATGTAGAAAGGTAAAACTGCTCATAAACTTGTTGAGCACAAACCAATAACAAGCAATTCTCCTAAACCGACGGAGTATTATTTAAACAATCATAAAGGTTAAGGGATATGTAACTATAAGAAGCACTAGAGTTAAACAAACATGAATAGGAAAGCCAAAAACAGATGGTATACCCTCAAGAATTTGCTTTCCCTTCTCTGTTGTGAAATAGCAAAGACCCTAGGCCGCTCCCTTTTCTTGAGCATAGGACAATATCTAATAAAATGGCCAAGCTGATGGCAACAGTAACAACCTTTTGGTGCAAACTGTGCCTCGAGTTTTGAAAATCTTTTAACCTGTGCTTTCACTATTTGTGATCTAGTCACCTGCCCTTCTTTTCAAGACCTACAACTCCAAGCAAAGTGTCCCTTCTGCCTGTACTTATGGCAAACTACACTAGAAATATATCTCAATGGCCGAAACTTTCGCTTGTTGTCCCCAGTTGGTGTAGAATTAGACGGCTTTGGTGCTAAGCTCTCGAACCTTTAAGTTATGTTCACCAAACCAACAAAAGATCACATGGTGTGATTGATCATATCCCGCTGGTAATCAGGGCGCATACCCACAATGAACATCTCGTTCTTCTTCAACGACATATCAACTAATCCTAACCTAAACCAAGGCAAAGCAATGAACCGGTTCTCATACGCTGCCATAGTCATGGCTCCCTGTTTCAGATTCCAAAAACTCCTAAACGACAAAGTATTTTCGGCTTCCGAAAAAAACTTTATCTCAAACTCATCTTTAAATTGGGTCCCTATTTCAGATTCCAAAAACTCCTAAACGACAAACATGAATAGGAAAGCCAAAAACAGATGGTATACCCTCAAGAATTTGCTTTCCCTTCTCTGCTGTGAAATAACAAAGACCCTAGGCCGCTCCCTTTTCTTGAGCATAGGACAATCTCTAATAAAATGGCCAAGCTGATGGCAACAGTAACAACCTTTTGGTGCAAACTGTGCCTCGAGTTTTGAAAATCTTTTAACATGTGCTTTCACTATTTGTGCTCTAGCCACCTGCCCTTCTTTTCAAGACCTACAACTCCAAGCAAAGTGTCCCTTCTGCCTGTACTTATGGCAAACTACACTAGAAATATATCTCAATGGCCGAAACTTTCGATTGTTGTCCCCAGTTGGTGTAGAATTAGACGGCTTTGGTGCTAAGCTCTCGAACCTTTAAGTTATGTTCACCAAACCAACAAAAGATCACATGGCGTGATTGATCATATCCCGCTGGTAATCAGGGCGCATACCCGCAATGAACATCTCGTTCTTCTTCAACGGCATATCAACTAATCCTAACCTAAACCAAGGCAAAGCAATGAACCGGTTCTCATACGCTGCCATAGTCATGGCTCCCTGTTTCATATTCCAAAAACTCCTAAACGACAAAGTATTTTCGGCTTCCGAAAAAAATTTCATCTCAAACTCATCTTTAAATTGGGTCCAAGAGACGTCGTTCTTTTGGACATCAGCTGTAATAGACCCCACCAATCCATGGCTGCATCTATCTGATGTCGCGACACCAACCTATGCTTTATTGCATCACCTAGCTCCATATCTCTGAATATCTGATCACATAATTTGAGCCAAGGCTGAACTTCTATAATAGTCTCTATACCACTAAACCTCTTACCCTCCAATCTCTCATAATTGCGGTAGAGCGAAGAAAAACACATTTGTGGCTTGACCTGCACAATCTCCTCTACGACATTTACCCTTGGTTCCTCAACTGGAGCAACATTCTTCGGTGGTCAATTCCCACAATTCATGACAGTACTACCCCGACTACCTCTAGCATTGGTAGCTCTAGTACTCATAGTTCTTACTACCTAACCAAGGCAAAACTTCTTTAGGACACGAAAGGATAAAGTTATTTCAAAGAAGGAGTTACTAGAAGAAGATATTCCAAAAGAATAATTTTAAAAGTATAGTTTTCAAAATACAAATATGCTCTCATGTGTATAATACACTCGACTCATTCCAGGTTGTCGCTTACCCCATATCTAATGAGTCGTACCCAACCAAAGCCAAGGTGTTCGCCAACCTTGAGCTCTAATACCAAATGTAACGACCCAAATTTTCGATCCTCGAATCGAGCAACGTACATCTTTAGGTAATGTACTATAGGAATTACATAGCTGGCTCATGCTCAAACACTCATAGTTCCGAATGCATCACTCGTGCATGCATGTTCATAAGTAATAGTAGATAGGAGTCACCTACAACCTTGGGATTGCTAAATGCTACATTCCCTTTGGCTATGCATCCTATCTCTAGTTTTAGTCATTTTCGATGTTGAGGCTACGTTCTGCATCTCTCACTCGAGTCTTCATCAATCGAACAGAACACGAATCCCCAAATGGATTCCATCATCTTGAACAGATCATGAATCACTACATGGATTCGAGCATGTTAAACAAATCTCGAATCTCCATATAGATTCCCTCATAAGTCTTCTGACGAATACTAATGTAATCCTCTCTCTTGGAATACTCCAGATAGACAATCTCACACGATAGCATCATTTGAAATGTTAATGCTGACCTCCCCCTTGGACTTAACCTTAGAATTGACAGTTCAGCTCTATAACGTTTCACTTCACAATTCACAACCGCTCCTAAAACATAGAACTCGTATACTTATTTTGAAGTGGTATTCAATAAGTAAAACAATTATCGATCTTGATCTCTTTAAAACCAATTCGATGAATTTCTAGTAAACTCAATTCCAGTTCTTTCAGAAGTAAGTAAAAGCTAGAGACATTTTGTACCAATTCTCTTCCTCGGGGGTTCTTATTGGTATGAAATTGCGAATCCTTTCGATACTTCTTAAGTCAATATTTGGTCAAGTTCGATAGTCGACTAATCGACTATCTAGTCAAAAACAATTAGTTATACAAATCAATATTCATATACTTAAATCGTTTCCGACATTCCAACTTAACTATTCCTATCAAAGCCTTATCTAGACACTTCATTCTTGAATCTCACAAATAGATAAGCCTACCTCGTCCACTTTTAGTATTAAGTATAGTATTAATGATTACCATGAACATGTAAGAAATCAACACGATTAACACGTTTTTGACATTCCCGACTTAACTATTCCTCGATCAAGAGGAAAGCCGGTAGGTTAGAGCTCTATTGCTCATATCCATACTCGAACATCAATCTTAATTCTCACAAATAGATAAGCCTACTTCATCGGCTTTTAGTGTTAAGCATTGTTAATTATCTTCAAACAACTAATGATTTTTTTTAACCATTTGACCATTAAGTAATTTCTAACCCCTTTCAAAACCTTTTGTTTATACTTTTAAAACCCTTTTTACAATGATATGTATGTATAGCAATTTATTTATAGAACTAGACATTAAATAAACCATTTTAGAAGATATTACATAAGATATAAAATAGTCAACACATTGTATAAAAATATATATACTTAAAAAATGCTTTTAAAATACTTTATAATACTTGTAATAGGTTTTAAAATATTTACTCAAAATATTACTTGAAAATAACAACTTTATAATTTCCTTAAAAGCATGGAAAAACAATTTTTTATTATAAAATTGTCTTTTCTAAAAATTCATAGCTAATTCTTAAAAACTTATAAATATCCCAAACTGCTTTTGAAATACTATAATATGAATTAGTAAAGACTTGTAAAATGAATGAAACAAAATACCTAAAATTTAAATATCTTTTCAAACTTTTAAAGTCCAAAAATCAAGGCTATACAGGGCAGTTTTACACAAGTGAGGTTTTGGCCCCTTTTCAAAATGTTGCTTAACATTTTACTATCCAAACATTTTATGGCAATAACATACATATAAAACATTATAAATATGGTGAGAAACCCCTAAGGATCTCTCTTCAAAGTTCCATAAAATCGCCAAAAACAAGGCAATTCCAAAGTGCATCCACAACGATTATCGCTATAGATGCACTTTCAAATCCAAGTTCGATCTAAACCAAAGGCTATCTATAACCTATGTGATTTATTTCAAGGTTATGCCACATGTAATAAAAGTCCATTCAAGTCCATAAATATGCCACTTGCTTTCAAAGAAAGAATCAAAACTAATGTTTCAACATATGTCAACATCAATTTATACAACATATATACAATCAAACCCAAACATATATGGGTTATATTTTCATTCAAGGTGGTGAGTTAACTCGCCTTTAACCCAACAAACAAGTAAGTCCAAGCTGACCAAGCCCAACCTCTTCCTTGCAACCACCTTCTTCCTCCTCCTCGCTTTGCACTTGCTTTTTCCCTCCTCTCTCCAATTTGCTCGTAGCCTTCCTTGATAGGGTGACGCAGCGGATTAATCAAAAACAATGTCGATCGATGAGACTAGCAGTCGATGGATTGGAAGATACTGAAATGCCCGAATTCATTGATCCAAAGATACCGAATTCTAGCTATCCCGAACTCGTTGATCGCGCACGATACCGGGTTCAAAGATCTGCGATTCTTCACACGTTGATCTAGCGCACTAGATTCCGTGAATCGGCTTCTGCAGTCGTTGAATCGAGCGCACTCGATTATCCGAAAGAGGAGATAGGAGATTACAATCGACTACCAATTTGGTGAAAGCACAAAGCTAACAAAACAAGAGTTTTATTTCAAATCAACTAAACTATTACAAATGACCACACATGCCTATTTATAGGCTACAACTCACACGCCAAAACAGAACAAAATTTCCAACAACACTTAGGTTGTGAACGACCTACAACCTAAAATGGTGCGACCTAAGAACAGACGCGACTTAGTATATGTCGGCAGCGACCTAACAGATCACATTACAACACACACATACAAACCATCACGACTTAACATGTACGACTTATGTAACGACCCAGAATTTTGAACAAATTAAATTGAGAATATTTAATTAATTTTAAATATTTGAACGATGATTTAATTTGAATCCCCGATATAACTTTGAAATTTGCGATTAAACTTTAAAAATTTAATCTATTGAATGCCGAATAAAAATTTAAATCTTCAATTTTAAGCTGAAGAAAAATATTTCGAAAGCTTTTAAAATTCGTATTGATGATACCGAAGATAATAGAAGCTTCAGAATCGAATTTAAAACTGTTTTGTTCAGTTTAGAAATTCATATCGTTCAACCGAATTTAAAAATAGTCGTCCAAGGCACAGTCTCGGAATTCGACGAAACCAGTTCCATTGGGTCCGTAATATTGAATTATTACCGGATTCCAAATTTCGTATTTTTTTGGGATTGTTATATGAACGTACGACACATAAACGCATTGAATCTTTGTCGAATTCAATTTGAATTTAAATCTATAATTGGTCAACATCAGCATCCTAAAATGCTGCCTAGAATCGCGCCTGCAATCAAGAAATTTTATCGTTCAAAGTAAAACAAACACGTCTCTCTGCTTAATCACGTACGAGGCCTCTTCTTTTTAAATTCAAATCTTCATAAATAAAACGAACGAGATGTTTCAATCAAAAAGAAAAATTTAAAATCAATTAATGGCCGCCCTCAAAGAAATCACAGAACTCGTTCAAAACCGCAACCTCTCCCTCTTCATTTTTCTTTCAATCGAACTCCACTCAAAAAAAAGAAGAAAAAAAAAGAAAAAAGAAGGCGACCGAGCAGTTTGGAAATCGAAATCGCGAATCGGGTTTGGGCGAACGTGAGCTAGGGCATAGGGTTTCGCGAGAAAAAGAGGCGGCAGCACTGAGTCGCGAGCTAGACCTGGCCATAGCCTCGTCGAAGGTAGCAGTGGCGTTCGAAAATTTCTGGAGGCGTTCGAATCAATTTTGATCTGGGGATCCTCGAAGTGGAAAGCAAGTCGCGTGAGGAGATCTGGAGGTGGCGCGCTCGCGCTCGCATGATCTCGACAGCATCGCGGGTCTGGGTGGTCGCAGTTCGAAGTCAAGGCGGCGCCGCGTCATGGACTCGCGACATAGGAATCGTGGCAGTGGCGAAGTCTGGTGGTATCGACATTCGTAATGGCGATCGGCAGTGAAGTGAGGTATATTAACGTTGAATTTGAAGTTTTGATTTTTAAAACAGTAAGGATAATTAAATTGTTGATAAGTGATTAGTTAAATCAGAGAATTAGTTGAAATAGAATCACGGGTTAAATAAATGTGTTAAAAAGAATTTGCTATTTTAAACAATGAAAATTTATAAGGGAATTAGTTTGAAAAATTAAATTTTTAGTTAAACAAATTTATTTAAAGATATTAATTTAAAGTAAAATTGTTAGTTAAATAAATTTGTTAAAAGAAGAAATTTGTTAGTTACAACTATCATAACGAAGATAGATTTGATTCGAATAATAATCAATTGTGTATAAATAATTATACAAGGTCGAATAAAGTCGAGAAAACGAACTGGAAATGGAAATGGATGGCAAAATAAAAGCTAAGGTGAGATTTTTCTCACTCAAAATAAATTTTGAATTGCAGTTATTGATTGATATGATTGCTGTTGGATGTGATATTAGATATAGTAGGATATATATCTATATATAGCAATATATACATATTGGCATATGTATATATTGGATTGATTGATTTCCCGCCTCGTATAGCGGATGAGACCCTATTGCGCCGTTAGTAAGCGGATTATTTTTATAAAACCCATATACCGCGATATTCCACCTCGAAGTGGAATTGGTATTGTGCTAACGTCTGTGGATGCAGGGAAACAGGTTGGAGGGATCCAACTGGATTCCTCACCAATATTATTATTTGCAGATATTTGTTGTATATGCTGTTATCATATTGATATATGATATTGAATGTTATGATTGACTAATTGATGCCGTTGCATCATCGGATTCAGTTTTGAAGTTTAAAAATAACATCTTTTACTTTAAAAGGGTTTTTAAAGTGATTTTTGAAAGTAGACGTTTTATTGAATTTTTGAATTGATTTATTTCAAATAAATAAACGTCTAAAATTTTAAAGTTAGAAAAGTTAAGATTTTTATGAAATAAAATCAAAGTGTGATTTTTGAAATAAAAGTTAAGAAATTTATGAAATGGTTTAAATTGGGATTTCTAGTATTATAAACGGTTTATGTAAAGGATGTACAAAAGTGATATTTATAACTCTAAAATGTTGGGATTATAAAACGAGTTTTTATAAGCGTTAAAATGAATTTTTAAGAATTTATAAATAAATGGAATTTATAAATTATGAACTTATAAATGGAGATGATTTTGTAAAATAAAGGAATTATAAGTATTTAACTTATAATATGGATGTTGGTATAAGATTTGAGTTATGGATCGAATTGTTAATAAAGGAGATTTATTAAATTGAAGTTGTTAGAAAGTAGAAATAGAATGTATAAACGTTGTTTTATAAACTCGAAATCAATTGGATTTGATAAATTAAATATAGAAGGTTGTTAAAGGAGATATATTCGCGATTTTGGATAGCGAATTATTATTGAAATAAAATGTGTAGAAAATAGTGAAATGTAATTAGTGAAGTATATTCACGATTTTGGACAGTGAATATATTGTTAAGTAAAATGGATAGTTTTGGAAAAGTGACATTGAAAATGAAGTTAAACATTTTAAAGATGTTTTTAAAATGTATTATGATATCGAATACATAGATTTCAACATTCATTATTGAAATAGGCGTTTTCGAGAAATAAGGAAATGGTGGACTATAACACTGTTGTTATAGTAAATGATTTCCAAAAGGAAATGTTTTTATGTAGTATTGGGATTTATATATCTATCTAAATCCGAATCCCTATACTAGTGATTTTGAGTCATCGTAACGATGTTTTACGCAACATTCGTTTTGACTCAAATAGATGTTAAAGTTAATGATTTCCTTAAAGAATGAAATGTATACTTAATATTGATTTAAGTATATCGAATATTTTCAAATGTTGAAAATAAATGATTTGTGAATTACTTATTTTTAAATAAGTATGGGAATGATTTTCCAATATGAATGAACTGTTTTGAGATTTTATCTTCAAAGATAAAATGAAATGTGGAAATTGATTTGAAATTGTTTTCAAATAGTTAAGTGTGGAAATTTTATATCTAGTAAAGATATTTTTGAAGATGAAATAATTTGGAAAATTATTTGGAATCTGATGATGTTGCGCATCTTTATTGATAGTTAAATAACCGACTATCAATAATTACCTTGAATATGGTATTTGTTGTGAATTGGATGAATTTGAATGCCACACTTATTTTTGAATAATCGCTCACTATTCGGGTTAGCCGGGAAAGGACCATGGGGTCGTATAACCCATTCCGAATATGTGATACGTCGTTATGAATTGCATTTGAAGACCGGTGTTGAAGACCGGATATTTTTGAAAACGGAAGGATTACCGTCGAGTTACTCTACATCGACTGATCTCCGATTTGGAGGTTTTATCACCCTTAGTGACGGGAAGTCCGGACGTGATTAGAAATTTATCCGGATATGCAAGGGCTTCGTGAGAAGTGCCTTCGGTTCTGTTCGATCCCGGAACAGACTTGTATGGATTGTGTGTCTGACGTTACAATTTGAGATATAAAGCTGATTTCTTTCAAATACATATCTGTTGGTGGCGGAGAATTTATTCTCTTAGCTTAACACCCTTCTCTGAGACGTACGAGCTCAGAGGTTATGTAGTTGAAATTTATCAGCGACATATCCCAATTTGGTAACGTGGCATACTGAGTGTTGCTGTGAAATGATCAGTGTTTGATCATTTGCGATATGATCATTTGTTTGATCTTATATCTTTGTGATCATAGGTTGATCATTTCTTTGACCCGAAGCATGGCTTTGTGACAAAGCGTAGCTTTGTGGACGAGACTTCGTCGAGCCTCACACCCCGGAAATGGTCAAAACATGAAGGATGCGGCAAGGTTCTAGGGAGTAGCGCCCCTTAGTGTATGTCATTCCTTCTGGATAAAGGTGGTATCATGGTATGGAGCCCAGATACTTAACCTATGTGGTTGCTGCAAATTTATTACTTTGTGGTTGTTGCGAATCGGGGATCCTCGGGAAGATCGGTGACGATCGGGGGATGACATAAGCGTGTCAGTAGTTACCTATTTTTGCAGCGGTAACCCGGCCTTGTGTTGGCAGAGATCCGGTTAGGTTCTCGGGTCGTCTTTTCCAGGGACGTACCCATCGTGGAATAGGAAGTTCCTTAGCCTGACCATTTGTTGGAAATCCAAAGAAACAATACGAGCCTTTACGATTGCAAATTGTAGAACCTGTCTCCTCAGGAGGCATCTATAGCAGGCATAATATAATGGTACCTATGCTGGCTAAGATTTATATTCTACTTTCGAAATGTTTTCCACTATGCACTAATAATAATATCCAAAATGATTTGATTTTGCGTAGTAAGCATCTTTGACTAACATAAGAAGAAATCTCCTCCAAGTCTGCGTTTTGCATTGTGTGTGTGGTGGGAGGTCTTATGGTAGTTTCATTTTCCAAAAGCATTGCGAATTGACATTAAAGTTTTCCTGTTGTTTATTCTATAGATAAACTGTTTTACGTTCTCACACCAGTCACCATGACTGACTCGGAGTTTATTGTTTCCCTTCTAAACTCTGGGTGCCCACCAATTTCCACACGGGCAGCCTAGAGTTATGTTATCAGGATATTCTGGAGCTTTGGAAGCAAGCTGGATGGCGTAACGTATCACCTACACTTTGTATTATTCCGCTATGTATTCTGTATGAGGACAAGTTATATAACTGTCCATTGTTGTATATTGACTCTGATGATTGATGTATGTATAAACTGATATAGTTCTTTGTTTTAAAAGACTAGTGTTATCTATTATATATTGTTCCGCTACGATGTGTAAGATTCTGATATTGTTTCTGCTTCTGATATTGTTCTGTTGTTCTTCTCTATTTTCTTCTTCTCTTCTTCTTTCTTCCTTCTTCTTCTGTCTTCTTCTTCTGCCTTTTTCTTCTCTTTAAAACCATAACTTTTCGGGTTTCCGGCATTCGATGGCTCGACAATCGATAAAGTGAGTATCGATGTCGAATTTTCGAAAGTCGAAAATTCCGGGATGTTACATTTGGTATCAGAGCATATGGTTAAGCGACAACCCTGCTCTGTTGGGTGTTACTCATTAGAGATAGAGTCAGCAGTGCTCTAGAATGAGTTGAGTGTAATAATAGATATGAGCGCGTATTTGTTAATGAATATAAAATTTGTTTTGTATTGTGTTGACTTATCGGTTGATTGTTTATAGATTTTGGTCGGTGCAGTCTAGCTAACTGTGTTGATAGGAGTTTCTAAACTCTAAACAAGATAAACCGACACAGTATTGTTTTAAATAGGGTGAATGAGATAATTTTGCCCAAAACTATTTTTGTATAGAAAAGAAATGATTTTTCTATGAATTATCATAGTATATGGATGCTTGTTTGTTAGGAAAGTGATAATATTGAAATGTTATCATTTTTATATAAAATTGAATAAGAAATTGAAATCATAACTCCAAAGTTAAGAAATAAATTCACATATGAATGAAATTTAAGAATGTAAATTATAAATGTGACTTATAATTGGAAGTAGAATTCCAGAGAAGTATTTGGAAATGTTTTGAAAAGAATTTGAAAATTTTGGAGATTTGGAAAGTTTAAATCTTTTTGATTTGAAAATGAATTTTGAAGGTTTTTGAAAAAGTATTTTGGAGAGATAAAAGCTCTAAACTCTTTTCGGTCGCTGGAAAATAACTTCGATGATGACCGCGGCATCATCGGTGTTCATTTTCGGGTTTCCGGGAGAGGAATTGCTGCCAAATTGTTTTAAATGGAAGTGGTTTGGAAAATTTAGTTTTGTTTTGGAAATTCAAAGGATAATTTGAATTGTTTTCAAAATGATTTTGAAATGTTAGTAAAACTCTGGAATACTATATAAAGATATTTATGAAATATTACTAAGTTGATAACTTATACAATTTGAATTTAGATAGAATAAATTTAACTTAAAGAATGAAGTTAAATCAAAGAAAGTATAAGTGAATAAATTTGAATAAATGAAAGTGAGATTGAATGTTGAAATTCACTTCGAATTTGTAAGCAATGAATTGAATTGAATAATTATAAATGAAAGATAAATTAAAATTCGTATGGAATTGAAACGGAATGTTGAAGATGAATTAGAATTTGTAATGAATTAGTAATTGAAACTAATTTAAAATAGTGCAGTTGAATAAAAGAAAGCTGATAAAAATTCAATATTCAGAAGCTAATAGAATCCAAATTGAATTAAAATGGTAAATTGAATTCAAATGAAATTTGAAATGTAAAATTGAATGAAATAGAATATGTAACTTCAATAGTAAACTAAAAAAGGTATAAGCAGTTTATATTGGAAAATTTTGTAATAAAATTTGGCAAAATGGTTTGAATATGTAACTAGATATTATGGCTAGTAGGATATACAGGTGTTATAAAGGAATTGGATTTGATTTCAAAGATAAATTTGAATTGCTCGGAAAAGGTAAGTATTTGAATTATAATATGAGTTTTTGATGATTTCTTGTCTAGCCGCTTGGCTTTTTCTTTTTCTTTTTGAAATCTGAGAGTCCGTAGGGACGTTTTGTAGTCGTGCCGTATTAGCCGCGCAAAGGAGACGCTGGCGAAATTTTTCGGAAATTTAGGGCGTTAGAAATTTTTTGAGAAAATTTGAATTTAAATTTGAATTATTAAGTAAACGATGTTGTTTTGAAACTTAGAGTTGAAGTTGAAATTTAGTTGAATTAATAACGAATCTTTAGTAGAAAGATTTGTTTTGAAAATTTGATAAAACTATTAGATGTTGAAAAATAGTAGACGAGTTAAGGACCTTTTTTCTTCTTAACTTGTAATTTCGGGACGAAATTCTTTTAAGGAGGGAAGTTTGTAACGACCCAGAATTTTGAACAAATTAAATTGAGAATATTTAATTAATTTTAAATATTTGAACGATGATTTAATTTGAATCCCCGATATAACTTTGAAATTTGCGATTAAACTTTAAAAATTTAATCTATTGAATGCTGAATAAAAATTTAAATCTTCAATTTTAAGCTGAAGAAAAATATTTCAAAAGCTTTTAAAATTCGTATTGATGATACCGAAGATAATAGAAGCTTCAAAATCGAATTTAAAACTGTTTTGTTCAGTTTAGAAATTCATATCGTTCAATCGAATTTAAAAATAGTCGTCCGAGGCACAGTCTCGGAATTCGACGAAACCAGTTCCATTGGGTCCGTAATATTGAATTATTACCGGATTCCAAATTTCGTATTTTTTTGGGATTGTTATATGAACGTACGACACATAAACGCATTGAATCTTTGTCGAATTCAATTTGAATTTAAATCTATAATTGGTCAACATCAGCATCCTAAAATGCTGCCTAGAATCGCGCCTGCAATCAAGAAATTTTATCGTTCAAAGTAAAACAAACACGTCTCTCTGCTTAATCACGTACGAGGCCTCTTCTTTTTAAATTCAAATCTTCATAAATAAAACGAACGAGATGTTTCAATCAAAAAGAAAAATTTAAAATCAATTAATGGCCGCCCTCAAAGAAATCACAGAACTCGTTCAAAACCGCAACCTCTCCCTCTTCATTTTTCTTTCAATCGAACTCCACTCAAAAAAAAAGAAGAAAAAAAAAGAAAAAAGAAGGCGACCGAGCAGTTTGGAAATCGAAATCGCGAATCGGGTTTGGGCGAACGTGAGCTAGGGCATAGGGTTTCGCGAGAAAAAGAGGCGGCAGCACTGAGTCGCGAGCTAGACCTGGCCATAGCCTCGTCGAAGGTAGCAGTGGCGTTCGAAAATTTCTGGAGGCGTTCGAATCAATTTTGATCTGGGGATCCTCGAAGTGGAAAGCAAGTCGCGTGAGGAGATCTGGAGGTGGCGCGCTCGCGCTCGCATGATCTCGACAGCATCGCGGGTCTGGGTGGTCGCAGTTCGAAGTCAAGGCGGCGCCGCGTCATGGACTCGCGACATAGGAATCGTGGCAGTGGCGAAGTCTGGTGGTATCGACATTCGTAATGGCGATCGGCAGTGAAGTGAGGTATATTAACGTTGAATTTGAAGTTTTGATTTTTAAAACAGTAAGGATAATTAAATTGTTGATAAGTGATTAGTTAAATCAGAGAATTAGTTGAAATAGAATCACGGGTTAAATAAATGTGTTAAAAAGAATTTGCTATTTTAAACAATGAAAATTTATAAGGGAATTAGTTTGAAAAATTAAATTTTTAGTTAAACAAATTTATTTAAAGATATTAATTTAAAGTAAAATTGTTAGTTAAATAAATTTGTTAAAAGAAGAAATTTGTTAGTTACAACTATCATAACGAAGATAGATTTGATTCGAATAATAATCAATTGTGTATAAATAATTATACAAGGTCGAATAAAGTCGAGAAAACGAACTGGAAATGGAAATGGATGGCAAAATAAAAGCTAAGGTGAGATTTTTCTCACTCAAAATAAATTTTGAATTGCAGTTATTGATTGATATGATTGCTGTTGGATGTGATATTAGATATAGTAGGATATATATCTATATATAGCAATATATACATATTGGCATATGTATATATTGGATTGATTGATTTCCCGCCTCGTATAGCGGATGAGACCCTATTGCGCCGTTAGTAAGCGGATTATTTTTATAAAACCCATATACCGCGATATTCCACCTCGAAGTGGAATTGGTATTGTGCTAACGTCTGTGGATGCAGGGAAACAAGTTGGAGGGATCCAACTGGATTCCTCACCAATATTATTATTTGCAGATATTTGTTGTATATGCTGTTATCATATTGATATATGATATTGAATGTTATGATTGACTAATTGATGCCGTTGCATCATCGGATTCAGTTTTGAAGTTTAAAAATAACATCTTTTACTTTAAAAGGGTTTTTAAAGTGATTTTTGAAAGTAGACGTTTTATTGAATTTTTGAATTGATTTATTTCAAATAAATAAACGTCTAAAATTTTAAAGTTAGAAAAGTTAAGATTTTTATGAAATAAAATCAAAGTGTGATTTTTGAAATAAAAGTTAAGAAATTTATGAAATGGTTTAAATTGGGATTTCTAGTATTATAAACGGTTTATGTAAAGGATGTACAAAAGTGATATTTATAACTCTAAAATGTTGGGATTATAAAACGAGTTTTTATAAGCGTTAAAATGAATTTTTAAGAATTTATAAATAAATGGAATTTATAAATTATGAACTTATAAATGGAGATGATTTTGTAAAATAAAGGAATTATAAGTATTTAACTTATAATATGGATGTTGGTATAAGATTTGAGTTATGGATCGAATTGTTAATAAAGGTGATTTATTAAATTGAAGTTGTTAGAAAGTAAAAATAGAATTTATAAACGTTGTTTTATAAACTCGAAATCAATTGGATTTGATAAATTAAATATAGAAGGTTGTTAAAGGAGATATATTCGCGATTTTGGATAGCGAATTATTATTGAAATAAAATGTGTAGAAAATAGTGAAATGTAATTAGTGAAGTATATTCACGATTTTGGACAGTGAATATATTGTTAAGTAAAATGGATAGTTTTGGAAAAGTGACATTGAAAATGAAGTTAAACATTTTAAAGATGTTTTTAAAATGTATTATGATATCGAATACATAGATTTCAACATTCATTATTGAAATAGACGTTTTCGAGAAATAAGGAAATGGTGGACTATAACACTGTTGTTATAGTAAATGATTTCCAAAAGGAAATGTTTTTATGTAGTATTGGGATTTATATATCTATCTAAATCCGAATCCCTATACTAGTGATTTTGAGTCGTCGTAACGATGTTTTACGCAACATTCGTTTTGACTCAAATAGATGTTAAAGTTAATGATTTCCTTAAAGAATGAAATGTATACTTAATATTGATTTAAGTATATCGAATATTTTCAAATGTTGAAAATAAATGATTTGTGAATTACTTATTTTTAAATAAGTATGGGAATGCTTTTCCAATATGAATGAACTGTTTTGAGATTTTATCTTCAAAGATAAAATGAAATGTGGAAATTGATTTGAAATTGTTTTCAAATAGTTAAGTGTGGAAATTTTATATCTAGTAAAGATATTTTTGAAGATGAAATAATTTGGAAAATTATTTGGAATCTGATGATGTTGCGCATCTTTATTGATAGTTAAATAACCGACTATCAATAATTACCTTGAATATGGTATTTGTTGTGAATTGGATGAATTTGAATGCCACACTTATTTTTGAATAATCGCTCACTATTCGGGTTAGCCGGGAAAGGACCATGGGGTCGTATAACCCATTCCGAATATGTGATACGTCGTTATGAATTGCATTTGAAGACCGGTGTTGAAGACCGGATATTTTTGAAAACGGAAGGATTACCGTCGAGTTACTCTACATCGGCTGATCTCCGATTTAGAGGTTTTATCACCCTTAGTGACGGGAAGTCCGGACGTGATTAGAAATTTATCCGGATATGCAAGGGCTTCGTGAGAAGTGCCTTCGGTTCTGTTCGATCCCGGAACAGACTTGTATGGATTGTGTGTCTGACGTTACAATTTGAGATATAAAGTTGATTTCTTTCAAATACATATCTGTTGGTGGCGGAGAATTTATTCTCTTAGCTTAACACCCTTCTCTGAGACGTACGAGCTCAGAGGTTATGTAGTTGAAATTTATCAGCGATATATCCCAATTTGGTAACGTGGCATACTGAGTGTTGCTGTGAAATGATCAGTGTTTGATCATTTGCGATATGATCATTTGTTTGATCTTATATCTTTGTGATCATAGGTTGATCATTTCTTTGACCCGAAGCATGGCTTTGTGATAAAGCGTAGCTTTGTGGACGAGACTTCGTCGAGCCTCACACCCCGGAAATGGTCAAAACAGGAAGGATGCGGCAAGGTTCTAGGGAGTAGCGCCCCTTAGTGTATGTCATTCCTTCTGGATAAAGGTGGTATCATGGTATGGAGCCCAGATACTTAACCTATGTGTTTGCTGCAAATTTATTACTTTGTGGTTGTTGCGAATCGGGGATCCTCGGGAAGATCGGTGACGATCGGGGGATGACATACGCATGTCAGTAGTTACCTATTTTTGCAGAGGTAACCCGGCCTTGTGTTGGCAGAGATCCGGTTAGGTTCTCGGGTCATCTTTTCCAAGGACGTACCCATCGTGGAATAGGAAGTTCCTTAGCCTGACCATTTGTTGGAAATCCAAAGAAACAATACAAGCCTTTACGATTGCAAATTGTAGAACCTGTCTCCTCAGGAGGCAGCTATAGCAGGCATAATATAATGGTACCTATGCTGGCTAAGATTTATATTCTACTTTCGAAATGTTTTCCACTATGCACTAATAATAATATCCAAAATGATTTGATTTTGCGTAGTAAGCATCTTTGAATAACATAAGAAGAAATCTCCTCCAAGTCTGCGTTTTGCATTGTGTGTGTGGTGGGAGGTCTTATGGTAGTTTCATTTTCCAAAAGCATTGCGAATTGACATTAAAGTTTTCCTGTTGTTTATTCTAAATATAAACTGTTTTACGATCTCACACCAGTCACCATGACTGACTCGGAGTTTATTGTTTCCCTTCTAAACTCTGGGTGCCCACCAATTTCCACACGGGCAGCCTAGAGTTATGTTATCAGGATATTCTGGAGCTTTGGAAGCAAGCTGGATGGCGTAACGTATCACCTACACTTTGTATTATTCCGCTGTGTATTCTGTATGAGGACAAGTTATATAACTGTCCATTGTTGTATATTGACTCTGATGATTGATGTATGTATAAACTGATATAGTTCTTTGTTTTAAAAGACTAGTGTTATCTATTATATATTGTTCCGCTACGATGTGTAAGATTCTGATATTGTTTCTGCTTCTGATGTTGTTCTGTTGTTCCTCTCTATTTTCTTCTTCTCTTCTTCTTTCTTCCTTCTTCTTCTGTCTTCTTCTTCTGCCTTTTTCTTCTCTTTAAAACCATAACTTTTCGGGTTTCCGGCATTCGATGGCTCGGCAGTCGATAAAGTGAGTATCGATGTCGAATTTTCGAAAGTCGAAAATTCCGGGATGTTACAACTTATAACAAACGACTTAACAAATGTACAACATATAGATCGTCTACGACTCAACATACAATTCACGCGACCTTACTTCAATGCTCCAGCTTCCATCAGCGGCAGAGATTAACTCGGCAGAAGAATCAACGGCAACCAGCTTCAGTGACTTAAAAACATGCGGCATCCAACCCAACGACTTAACAAGTTCGCGACCTAAGGATTTCCTACGACCTAACTTTCTTCGCGACTTAAGACTTTACGCGACCTATCTTAGGTCGTAGCTCGAGGTAGTCTTCTTCCAGAATATCGGAGCGACCTATCTTATGTCGTAGCTCGCTTACGCGACCTAAAGTAAGTCGTAACCCTTTATCTCGTGTGCATTCCATCACCTTGAAGCCCGTAACTCGCATGCCAACTTTGTTAGGTCGTGAACGACCTAAAACTTAGTTAGGTCGGAGCATCCTTTTAGATCGTTCCAGCG
The DNA here is from genome assembly GCA_030737815.1 of Allium fistulosum. Taxonomy (NCBI): domain Eukaryota; kingdom Viridiplantae; phylum Streptophyta; class Magnoliopsida; order Asparagales; family Amaryllidaceae; genus Allium; species Allium fistulosum. Next base: position 1,049,309,058 of record CM060903.1, read on the forward strand.
ACCTATTCTTTTGCTTTAGCTCGCCATTCTCAAACCCATTAGGTCGTGGCTCTTTTCCTGGTGATGTGTTAGGTCGTTCCCACGACCAATGCCTTAGCTCGTTAGGTTGTATGCGATCTAACAACGTGTTAGGTCGTTTGAGCGCTTTTCCACTAGATCGTTGCTGATCCTCCCTAAGTCGTTGGATCGACTTATAGACTTCGTTAGGTCGGCCGCGACCTATGGCTTCAACTTTCCACCAGTCTTCACAAAATGTTAACTCGTTAGCTTTAGGTCGGATTCGAACTATCAACATGTTATGACCTATGACTTCTTTCTGGGCTGCATCATCCTCCCCAGGTTTAGAAAAATTCGTCCTCGAATTTGTAAATTCTTCCTCATCAACTTGTTCATTCCCATAATATGGTACAAGATGCTTAACATTGAACACGTCAGAAGTGTACACATCCTCCGGTAGCTTCAATCTGTAAGCATTTTCATTAATCCGTTTCACAACTTCTACAGGACCAAATTTCCTAGCTTTCAACTTGTTATAAGCGCCCACTGGAAAACGATCCTTCGTTAACACTGCATAAACCATATCTCCTTCATTAAATTCAACACTCCTTCACTTCAGATCTGCAGATCGTTTGTATTTCTCATTTGCCTTTTCCAATCGTTCTTGAACGGTTCTATGACACTCCGTCAACCCTTCAACAAAATCAGCAGCTTTCTTAACTGTCCCCTTCGAGTGTGGTATTACCGTTAAATCCAACGGTCCCTTCGGTAAGCTTGAATACACTATCTGAAACGGACTGAAACCCGTACTACGGTTCACAGCATGATTATGAGCAAACTCTGCCTGGCATAACTTCACATCCCAACTCTTCAGATTGTCTTGCACTAGACATCTCAACAAATTTCCCAATGATCGGTTCACAACCTCGGTCTGTCCATCCGTCTGCGGATGATAAGCGCTGCTAAAGTTCAACTTCGTTCCGACCATCTTCCACAAACTTAGCCAAAAATGACTTAGAAAACGAGTATCCCTATCTGACACAATCGATTCTGGCAATCCATGAAGTCGATATATCTCTTTGAAAAATAATTGAGCAACATGAATAGCATCTGCCGTCTTCTTACAAGCAATAAAATGTGCCATTTTCGAAAATCGGTCAACCACCACATAAATGGAGTCATTACCACGCTGTGTTCTTGGCAACCCCAACACAAAGTACATACTCACATCAACCCATGGTTTAGTTGGTACAGGTAACGGCATATATAAACCAGCATTAGTCGCAGTTCCTTTCGAAACCTGACAGATATGACACCGTTCCACAAACCTCTCCACCTCTTTCCTCATCGATGGCCAAAAGTAAGACTGTGAAATCAACTGTAATGTACGGTCTCTCCCAACATGTCCTTCTTCATGTAGTTCTTTTACAATCTTCATTCTCAAACTACAATCAGGTATGCACAATCGATTTCCTTTGAACAGAAAACCGTCTACCATCATAAACTCATCCGTCTTTCCCTCCTTGACTTTATCAATACACTTCGTAAAGTAAGGATCATCGACAAATAATTCTGGCAACACATCAAACCCTGTCACCTCAACTTTCAGTGTAGTCAACAAATGACTTCTCCTACTCAAAGCATCAGCCACTCGATTCGTCACCCCTGACTTGTGTTTAACAACAAAAGTAAACTGTTGCAGATATGCAATCCACGATGCATGTCTCGCTGAAATTTTGTCTTGCCCTTGTAAATGCTTTAACGCCTCATGATCAGTGTACAGAACAAACTCCTTCTGAAATAGATAGTGTCTCCAGTGTTTAATAGATTGCACGACAGCATAAAATTCCACATCATATGTAATGTATCTCATCTTTGCCCCTGATAATTTCTCACTAAAATATGCAATCGGACGTCCCCTCTAACTCAATACTCCCCCAATCCCAACCTTGGATGCATCAGTATGCAGTTCAAACACTAGCTGAAAATCTGGTAATATTAGAATTGGTGCAGACGTCAAGAGTTCTTTGATTTGATCAAAAGCAACCCCGGCTTCCTCCGTCCATGCGAACTGTTTAACCTTCATACAATCAGTCACAGGCGCCATCACACTACTAAAGTGTGGAATAAACCTTCGATAAAATGAAGCCAACCCGTGAAAACTACGAACTTCCGTTATCATCTTGGGTTGCTGCCAATCTCTAATTGCTTCGACTTTACTTCGGTCAACCTGTATTCCTTCTTCCGACACAACATACCCCAGAAATAAAACACTTCTCGCCATAAAAACACACTTCTTTGTAGCAGCATAGAATTGTTCTTCACGAAGAATAATTAACACTTTCTTCAAATGCTGAACATGCTCTTCTTTACTAGCACTGTAGATCAGAATATCATCAAAGTAAACCACCACAAATTTCCCAATGTATGGCCTGAAAATTTGGTTCATCACCCTCATGATTGTACTCAGTGCATTCAATAGACCAAACGACATTACCAGCCATTCATACAATCCTTCCCTCGTCTTGAATGCTGTCTTCCATTCATCCCCTGGTCTAATGCGAATCTGATGATAACCGCTCTTCAAGTCAATCTTAGAAAAGATTACGGACCCACTAATTTGATCCAATAGATAATCAAGCCTCGGCATCGGAAATCTGTATCTGACTATGATCTTATTCAATGCTCGACTGTCTGTGCACATCCTCCACGTTCCATCCTTTTTGGGTACCAATAAAGCTGGTACAGCACAAGGAATTAAACTCTCCTGCACACGCCCCTGTTCAAGCAATTCTTCCACTTGCCTTCTCAATTCTTCATGTTCCTTTGGACTCATTCGATAATGTGGTCTGTGTGGCAACACATCACCTGGAACAAGATCTATCTGATGTTGTATATCCCTCAACGGTGGCAACTCCGTTGGTAACTCCTTTGGAAATACATCGTCAAATTCTTTCAAAACTGGCTTCGCTTCTTCCGGAATTTCAACCTCCTCACTGCTCTCTCGCCCAATCAACAAAAACACTTTAGGCTCCTCCTCTACTTTCTTCACAAACTCCTTCAAAGATAACAAAGTTTTAAGCTCTTCAATCTCCTCCAACTTGTTCTCCTCCTGTTGTCGCTTCTTTGGAACTAGAGTAATCTTTGTGCCTTCAAACATGAAACTGTAACTGTTGGTACGTCCATCATGTTGCACCGCCCTATCATACTGCCATGGTCTCCCCAGCAACAAATGACAGACATCAATATCTACCACATCGCACCAGATTTCGTCTTTATATTTCTTCCCAATTGAAAACTTCACACAAGCCCTTCGTCCAACCTTCACCTCCCCGCCTTTCCTCAACCAAGCCAACTTGTATGGTTTCAGATGTTTCTCAGTCTTTAATGCCAACTTCCTCACAGCTTCTGAAGAAATTATATTATCACAGCTTCCAGCATCAATAACAAATTTGCAAACCTTCCCCAGAATGGTACATGTTGACTGGAAAATATTGCTCCTTAACCAACTGCAATCCTCCTCTTGCTTTGGTGTTAAACAGGACCTCTTCATCATTAGATTATAACCTTCGTCTCCCGACACTTCTTCTTCCTCCTCATCAGGTGGTGAATTGGAACATTCAGCTTCTTCATCCTCATCCTCAACCTCCGCTATCATAGCTCTCTTCTTCGGCTTTGGACATTCGCTACTTTTGTGGCCTATTTCTTGGCAATTATAACACTTGAAACCATTATTGACTTTCGCCTTCCCAACCTCATTCACAACTGGTTTTGCAACAACTTTTGAAACATTAGAACTTCCACTAACTCCCTTCACTGGATTGTTGGAATTTGTAAACATACCACCTCCTCGTCTTTCCTGTTTCTCCCAGGCTAACGCTTTCTGGTGTGCTTCCGCTACAGATCTAGGATCAAACATGTTAACCATATCCTGAATCTACATTCGCAACCCTCCAACAAATCTAGACGTCAGTTGTTCTTCTGTTTCCATAATATCATTCCTCGCAATAAGCTGATAAAATTCATCCGCGTAATCATTAACATTCTTTGTGCCCTGCCTCAAATTCTACAAACGTTGATACATCAAAGATTGATAATTGTAAGGTAAGAACGTTGCTTTCATCAATTTCTTCATCTTCTCCCAAGATTCAACTTTTGACTTCCCCATTCGTTCACGTGTAAGTTTGGTTTGCTGCCACCATGCCAAAGCTCTACCCCTCAACCTTGTAGCAACCAACTTCACCCTACGATATTCTGGAACTTCTTTGAAGTCAAAAATCTCCTCAACATTAGCTACCCAACCTAGAAACTCCTCCGCTTGCATACCACCTTTGAATTCAGGAATTTCAGTCTTCATCCCCGACTCCCACTTGTGATCATACTCAGAGTGATTTCTTCCTTGTCCTCGTCCTTGTCCTCGAACACTACCACCATCATACTCCTCTTCAAAATCAGATGTATATCGTTGTCTATCTCGTCCACCCACATCTCTACTACCATCATGTCTACCACCATCATCCCTTCTATCTACATTCCTCCGTTCACGATCATTCACATTCCTCCCACGCCTTTGATCATTGTCAACACTTCTTTCTCGATTGGATTGTGGTGAGACTCTACTTCCCCCATGGTTAGATTCAGGTGAAACCCTTCTCCGATTTTGATTCATTTCTAACATCATCTTCTCTAATCGTCCAATTCCTTCGTTAAGCTTTTCACTAAAGTTCTCATTGATTCTTTGCTCCATCTCATCAGCTTCTTCTCTTCGATACAAAGCTTCAACGTTTTGGTGACGATTAGCTCTTCTCGGCGGCATGATTTGAAACTTTTCAAACTCTCCAATTCTCGGCTTTGACTTTCAAAGTGATGTACACGGCCTTCCTTGCTTCCCTTAGCTCGGCCGAAGCTCTAACTTGCCCACTTCAAATTCAAACACAATTCGAACTTAGATCCAAGGTGAAATGGATCGAAAACTCCCCCTTTGTTGCAATTTGCGATGAACACGATGAACAACAACTTCAAACTTCAAACAAATCGGCTCCAAGACTCGATTTAGCTATGATTGGCTAAAACAAGCTCTGATACCAAAACTGACGCAGCGGATTAATCAAAAACAATGTCGATCGATGAGAGTAGCAGTCGATGGATTGGAAGATACTGAAATGCCCGAATTCATTGATCCGAAGATAACGAATTCTAGCTATCCCGAACTCGTTGATCGCGCACGATACCGGGTTCAAAGATCTGCGATTCTTCACACGTTGATCTAGCGCACTAGATTCCGTGAATCGGCTTCTATAGTCGTTGAATCGAGCGCACTCGATTATCTGAAAGAGGAGATAGGAGATTACACTCGACTACCAATTTGGTGAAAGCACAAAGCTAACAAAACAAGAGTTTTATTTCAAATTAACTAAACTATTACAAATGACCACACATGCCTATTTATAGGCTACAACTCACACGCCAAAACAGAACAAAATTTCCAACAACACTTAGGTCGTGAACGACCTACGACCTAAAATGGTGTGACCTAAGAACAGACGCGACTTAGTATAGGTCGGCAGCGACCTAACAGATCACATTACAGCACACACATACAAACCATCACGACTTAACATGTACGACTTATAACAAACGACTTAACAAATGTACAACATATAGATCGTCTACGACTCAACATACAATTCACGCGACCTTACTTCAATGCTCCAGCTTCCATCAGCGGCAGAGATTAACTCGGTAGAAGAATCAACGGCAACCAGCTTCAACGACTTAAAAACATGCGGCATCCAACCCAACGACTTAACAAGTTCGCGACCTAAGGATTTCCTATGACCTAACTTTCTTCGCGACTTAAGACTTTACGCGACCTATCTTAGGTCGTAGCTCGAGGTAGTCTTCTTCCAGAATATCGGAGCGACCTATCTTATGTCGTAGCTCGCTTACGCGACCTAAAGTAAGTCGTAACCCTTTATCTCGTGTGCATTCCATCACCTTGAAGCCCGTAACTTGCATGCCAACTTTGTTAGGTCGTGAACGACCTAAAACTTCGTTAGGTCGGAGCATCCTTTTAGATCGTTCCAGCGACCTATTCCTTTGCTTTAGCTCACCATTCTCAAACCCATTAGGCCGTGGCTCTTTTCCTGGTGATGTGTTAGGTCGTTCCCATGACCTATGCCTTAGCTCGTTAGGTCGTATGCGATCTAACAACGTGTTAGGTCGTTTGAGCGCTTTTCCACTAGATCGTTGCTGATCCTCCCTAAGTCGTTGGATCGACTTATAGACTTCGTTAGGTCGGCCGCGACCTATGGCTTCAACTTTCCACCAGTCTTCACAAAATGTTAACTCGTTAGCTTTAGGTCGGATTCGACCTATCAACATGTTATGACCTATGACTTCTTTCTGGGCTGCATCAGTGAGTGTGGCTTTGCTTCTTCCGAATCAAACTAGATAGAAGGTGTTGTAATGTTGTCCCAAGGCTTCAGTCCAAATTTGAGTTGATTTGGATAGGTTTTGCAATTATTTTTCTTTAGGAAATTAGAGAAGAAGAAAACTGAAAATTGCTTGGTTTTTATTTTGTGAATTTGTGATTTATTAATAATGGTGTGCCTCTCCTTATAGGCTCAAGAATGGTGCTTTTTAGCCTTGTTCTCACCCCCCACCAACCATGTCATGGAAGGCCCACCTCCCATCACTTCTCATTTACATCATTTCTCCTTTAGTTAAATACTTTTATACCCTTCTCATGATAATATCTTTTATCCATGTGGAAGCTTCTAGAACCTTCCATTGCTTTATGAAGTGGAGTGTATTAATTAGTTGCTAATGTGTTCATTTGATCATTAGATAAGTGCAAAAAGTTCGAAGAACTTATGTCGATTAAAAAGTTGTTTATCGATGAATCGATTTCCGATCACATTATCGATTTTTCTTTGAAGAATATATTTTTGTAAACAATTTTCAAAAACAAGTTTCTTATCATTTTTCATTAATTAAATGATGTTTAATAAGTATATAAAATCATATTTATAACACTTCACTATATTTCAAAATGTTTCGATATTCGAAGATGAAGTGTTTGAATTTCCGAGTCACTACACTCCTTCAGATTATAACAAACATCTTTTACTAAATTTAAGTTTTAACCCAACATTGCCACCAAATGCTTTATAGTCAAACTGTGAAACTCAATTCATAAGGAGTTTGTTTCAACAAATCTACAATTACAGCCTACCCAACCCATGTAGTAAAAAGGTAAAATTGTGCATAAACTGGTCGAGCACAATCAACAAACAATGGTCGATGCTCATTAACTGGTCGAGCATGAATAACCAAATCAGTGAGGGATAATAGGTAAACATCATTATTCCCTACATTAATTAAATTACAATTTAATAATCCATACTTATATAAGTTATCTTGAAGATCGTTACTTTTCACACTTGGAATTACCTTTAATTTATACATTTATAACAAATACAAATACGCTTTCATATGTATAGTACACTCAACTCATGCTAGGGCATTCAATTAGCCTATCTCTTACTGAGTCATACTCCACCAAAGCCAAGGTTCTCCCTTAGCCTTCAGCTCTAATACTAGATATAACAACCTACCTTTTCGACCCTCAAATGTCGACACTAATACATCCACGGTATTCACATATCGAGCACCCATGTGTCGAAAAGACACATTGTTAGGGTAAAATAAAAATAAAAGGAATAGAACAAGAAAGAAGAGAACATAATATCAGAATTTCACACCGAAACGATATCATATAATATCAAAAGACAGTACAAACTGTCACTCTATGTTTAAACAAACAGGGATTCAAAGTGCACTTACAATGACCATCGCTATATGGACCATTCCATATCCATTCCAAATTCAACATATAATCCAAACAACCATTTAAATATCAAGCCAAGGCCACGACACATGTTATAGAAGGTAATACGAGTGATGTTATACAATATAAAGTTGTCATTTGCTTTCAAAAGCAAAAGGATCCAAAGTTTATAACTTTAATTAGTTAATGTCAGTTAAACTTTATATTTATACACACACACACACAAACGTATGTGTATATATAGACACACGCACATAATATATATACAAACAATATGGTGAGATAACTCACCCAAATCCAAGCCAAACACAAGTTGAAGCGCACGATAACAAAGAACAACTTCCTACCATCACCCAAAAGCCTTAAGACACCACCTTTAGCTCTCACAACCTAAAGCCAAGCCCCCCTCCCCCATTGATGCTCGCGGCCTCACAAAGAACCCCCCCACCACACATTTTTCATCTTTCTTCCACTTTGACTTTAGATCCATGTTTCCTAAGGTATTCTAAGGTGTTAGCAAAAGTTTGGTGGAGTTTAGAGAAGATTTGAATTAATTAGAGTAAGATTGATGAAGAACAAAATGAATTAGTGCTAATCCAACTTCCATTTTTTTTTCTTTTATTACATCTGAAGCTTTTGTGAATAATGAAGTGTAAACAAGTCTAAACCCTCTCCTTTAGCACCCCTTAGCCAGCACACTCCCTTCCCCCCTCTCAAGTTTTTTCCATATGTTACTTTACATCTCATCAGACACTTGAAAATATCTCATTCCTTTCACACTTAACCACTTAACTATTAGAAACTTCTTTTTATTTCTTACACAATTTTTTGAAATTTCTCATTACCTCAATAATGATTAATTAGACAAGCACAAAAAGTTTGAATAACTTTCGTTGAGAATAAAGTTGTTTATCGATTAAATGATTTTTGGTCATTTTATCGGTATTTCATCAAACTATATATTTTTTAAACATTTTTCAAAGACAATTTTACCATCATTAGATATTACTTAAAATGGGGTTAACAAGATTATTAAATCACTTTTATCATATTTAATCCAAGATTCAAATATTTGAATAATTCATATATTTAAATACGAAGTGTACGAAATTCTGGGTCGTTACAAGATATTTGTGTATCTCCTTGGCTATAAATAAGATATCCTACAATCCTAATTTTTCCCACTTTTCTCAAGAGATCTCAAGCCCTAATTCCCCAACTAGTGAAGCCAAGAAGTTAGCACTACAGATTAAAACCGAGGACGACGCAAGGTTCAAGGAGGAAACAACAAGTAAACAACGTCTTCGACTTTCAACTAGATATCGATGGTGAATGGTTTTAATTTCTAAACTCAATTATATATTTACACACACACACACAAATATATATATATATATATTATTGTCTTTGTATGCTTTTACCCCTAAATATGTTTTGGCGAAAAATATATATATAATTTTCGAAAAAAATTAGTACTTTTTATAAGTATAAAATAAAACTATTTTCAAATTATAAATATATAGTGTATGTATATAAGTATAAGTATGTTTGTATATTGTTTTTGATTTGGAAAAAAATTTAGATCTAATTATATACATTTTTTATGTGAGGTGTGTCGTCACACATATAAGAATTATTTTATTTTTATCTAAAACTCAAAATTTCCTTTTCGATTATATAAGAAAATCTTTATATATTTTAAGTTTTGTTTTTATTATAAAAAACGTGTATGTACAAATATATGCTAACGATTTCCATACGGAAATTGCTTAAAATAATCATTTTATTTTTGCTCTTCGGTTAATGTAAAAGAATGCAATTTTATACTTTGATATTATGTTTAAAAGTCAAACTTGTTTTAAATTTGAATTGATTTTTTCAAAAATTATAAATCCAATCGAATTTATTTAAATAATAAATAAAGTCTTATTATATACCAATGGCATATTAATAGATAAAAAAATATATTATATATATATATATTTGTAGATATTTTTTTGAAAAGGTAAACGTTTTTAAATTTTGAATTTTAAATAACTTCTTAAAACTAAAACATATTAATAAAATATTTCAAATATAGATATTTATATCTTTATGTATGAAATAATGTTATGACAATAAAAAAATTTCTAACAATAGTGTGTTTGTGTGTAAAACCTTATATAAATATTGATGGCGGAAGAAAAACATAATTAGTTTCTACTAGTATTGATATAAAATTAATGATTTATATATATTCATTCCTTTAATATTAGTCTTTACATTTATTTATCACATTGGCATTGACTATAGGTCACAATGGTCAAGTTTCTACTTATACCACTAAGTTAGTTTATACTTAATATCATTGAGATGTTACTATTTTGAATATGAATATCTCAAAACTTTAGATATAAAGCTAAAATAAATAAATTAATAATAAAATATTAATTTAAACATGAACAAACAAAGAAATATTTTGAAAAATCAAACAAACTAAAATATTACTTAAACACTTCTACTAACATAAATACTAAATTTGATTTAGTACAAATAAAATTTTGTTCATGAAAACAAAAAATAAGATCTTGTGCAATTTAATTAAAAAAATTATTTCACCTTTTTAATCTCGTTTGTCAATGCACCTGATCCAACAGTTCAATTCTGACGGTAATAATTTATTGAAGTTTTTTCTAGCAACACTTAATAAAGTTTTTTTTTGAAACAATTGATAAATAGGCCTAGCCCAGAAAGATTACAAGAGAAAAGATGAGATCGGGTAAAGTAAATAATACCTGCAATCTCACTACAAACACTCTAACCCTAAAAAAACACTAGGGCAAATCAGCACCTCCAACATCAAACCTCGAAAAAATAACGAAAATGGCGATCTGCCAAGGGCGAACTCGGTTAAAATCAAAAAATCAACTCTCTCAAGCCTTTGTTAATGGCCTAAGGAGGCTTCCAACTCTTCATAGCTAATCTTTGCATCTCGCGAAAATCTTATATGAAGCAAAAATCCTTCTCCTGACTGGTTTTTGCTTTTTCTTCAACATGCGAAGTCAGTCTTTTGCTAGGAGCTTTATCGAGCCTTAGCTCTGAGAGAAGATCAGTACAGTTACATGATTTATGTAAGCCTCCAGAGTCCTCGACTAAGTGAGCTATTAACTTGTTGCTTTTATGTCCAACAGAGGCTGGACTTTCAAGTTCAGTCATCCAACTGCTTTCTCCTCTCTCCCAGTTAGATAAGTGAAAGATTTGATTGTTTATTTTGCTTCTGTAATGATTGAATCCTAATCTTTGCTCTTTAATAGCCCATTGGAGCTTTTGGTCATGCTCTCGAAGACTGTATTCATGCAGTAACCTCCAGAACTGTCAGGTAGAAATAAATTTGCCTTATAATTTGAAATATTGAAATTAATATCCTTATTATTAATATGTGCCTTGATACTTCCCTTGCCGTTATCAGTTGGCATTTTATTGTTTTGGAGGGAGCTGTTTGAGCAGTTGCCTGCTCGGTCTCTATATCCCTCTTTAGATGAGTGTCTGTTGATATACACATTATTATCTCGTGAGTGTGGAGTGTTAGAAACATGATTATTAACTGTCGGTTGCCAATCTTTATCCATGCTTAGATAGTTGCCCTTTTGATCATGAATACTGTATGCGCGGTAGCTTCCGCCCCTATTAGGTATGAGATAACAATTATTAGAGCTCAAATAATGCTTATTATTAGAAAATAATAAATTATCTTTAAACATACTTCCCTTATTATTACAGGAGCATTTCCTATTGTGATGGTAGAAGTGGCCGCCACCAGTATTGACTAATTTGGGAGTGGAATTAGCATTACTCAAAGGCTTTTTCATCCAATGACTGCCATTGCGATGAAGAAGTCTCTCATTAGGAGAATTAGAAGTGAATTTCCCACTCTGTAAGAAAAATTCTAAACTCTCTTCATATTTATCCATGTGCCAGTTTTTATGATTTGGATTATCTGAATAATTGCTTTGATTTCTATGTTTACTGAGAAGAATCTGGCAATCTAATTCAATTTTCTTCCAAAGTTGAATGCTTTCTGTTTCTGATTGAGAGTGAAGTCTTTGATTTCTTTCCTTCCAAATGTGAAATATTTTTGCAGTAAGCATAATACTAGCTTTTTTGAATTCCTTGGATTTTCCTTTGAAGTTTTGTTGGATATAGTTGATGCTTTCTCTGATGTTTTGAACTGCCTGATTTTGGTTAATTTTGAGCTTTGTTTTGGCAATAAACCATAAATGTTTTGTATAAGTACAGTCAAAAAACAAGTGATTGATACACTCATTTTCCTATTGGCATAGCAAGCATATTATATCCCCTTTTTTATTCCATTTTAAGCATCTATCTCTAGTGGGGAGCCTGTTAATAATTGCAAAATAGGCACAATGGGACATTTTTGGACAATTTGATTTATTCCATATAACAGTGTGCCAATCCACTTCAGTTTCATGACCTTTTATAAATTCCAAAGTTTTTTTGAAGGAGAAAGAACCTTTTGTAGATGGTTTCCATTCCCACTTATCTTTTGGAAGATTAGGATCAATTGTGATTTGATTAATGGCTGTACTAAAAATAGAAGTAGCTGGATGCCAAAATGTATTCCACCTGCTATTTTGAATGATGCTACTTACTTTTCCATTGATTTCACCAAACAAATATAAGCCGTTCCATCCCACAAGACTAACTAGTGTTTTTCCATGAATCCAAGGGTCAAACCATAAACTAGTCTGGTTTCCATTTTTAAATTTTCTTTCCAAAAGCTTGATGCCAGTGTCTCTGCTGCTGAGAATATTTTTCCAGACAAAAGAATGATGATTTTCAGTTCCAGTAGTCCAAAAATTCTTATTTTTAAGATACCTTGCTTTCATCCACTTTGCCCATAATGAGTTGCCATTTACAAACTTCCAGAATAATTTGAGTTTACACACTTCTCTCAATTCATTAATGTCTCTCAAACCCAAACCACCTGCTTTCTTTGATAAACAGATTTTTTCCCAAGCAACTTTGTGTTGTTTTCCTTTCCAGATGAAATTTGCACAATTTTTTTCAATTTTGTGAATTGCTTTTACTGGGATATTGTGAGCTTGAATCCAATAGACGATGATTGTGATGATGACAGTTTTAGTTAACTCAATTCTTCCAGCTAAAGACAAAATTTTACTAGCCCACCCTTCAAATCTATTTTGAATGATATCTAATAATCTTGTGCAGTCTCCGTCATTGAATTGGTTAACACTAAGAGGAAGACCCAAATACTTAACATGCAGATTACATTCCTTGAACTTTAAGATATTTAAAATGCCCATTTTATTGAAGCAGCCTTTACTAAAATATATTTTTCTTTTGAATTCATTGACTTTTAACCTTGCATGCTCTTCTAATTTGACAAAAATATTTGCAATGGATTTCGCACTTTGTGTGTCTACATTCAAAAAGATAAGCAAATCATCAGCATATAATAAATGTGTAATATATGGATTGATTTTATTGATTGGTTTGATATTTCCTTTTATAAGCTCAATTTCCATAAGAATTGAGAAATATTCCATTACAATAGTAAATAAATAAAGAGAAAGTGGGTCTCCTTGTCTAATTGCCCTATTGCTTTGTATAAACCCATTAGGAGAACCTTGAACCAAAATAGAATAAGAAACATTGTTAATACATTCAAGGATAAGATCACAAAATTTGTTGCAAAAGCCCATTTGTTTCATCATGTAAATAATGAAATGTCTATTTATTTTGTCAAATGCTTTATGTAAATCAATTTTAACACACATGATATTTTTATTATTATATATTATTAAAGTTTTTTATTAATTCATGTGCTAGCATGTGTTTTCATCCATTAATCTTCCAGGAATGAAAGCACTCTGGTTTTCAGAAATAAGGTATTTCAAAAATATTTTTAACCTATTACATAAAATATTAGAAATTATTTTGTAAAATATCAGAAAATAACTCAGAATCAGCAAACATGAACATAGATGATGGTTCATATATTAATGCTATTCTCAGCAAAGAACCACCTAAAAACCCCAATATTAGTCATGTTGCAACTCACCTTTCCTCTCATACCACAAATCAAAGTTCAGAAATCAATCTACAAAAGGTAATCAATTTAGTGGCAAACTCCTCTTCAATATCAAGGAAGAATAAGAAAGATAAAAAGGAAATAAGAAGAGGCAAAATGAAAAGCATCAAGGACATAGTCACTGAAGATAGCACACAAGATATTGATGACAGTGACTTCAAAAGAAATTACATCTCAAAAAATTCAAAATGAGAAGAGCAGCTCAAAGCAATTAGCAAAACAACATATAAGAAAAAGGGAAAGAGGTTGGAGACTCTGGTGGAAGAGAGCAGCCACAGTGCATAGCTGCTCTTCCTCTGTATCCTTTATGTATCCTTTTTAATAATACAATTATCATTATGTCGATAATCTCATGGAATGTTAGAGGGCTAAACTCTCCAGAAAGGAAATTAGATTTATCTAATCTCCTCCTCATGTCTTTAAAACCCAGTATTGTTGGATTGCTTGAACATAAATTAGACAATTCTAAAATTGCTGATTTATAGATTAAAAATTTATATAATTGGAAAATTATTAATAACAATCAAATGGGGGAAATGGTAGAATATTGGTTATTTGGGATCCTAACATTTGGGATATCTTTCAATATTTTATGAATTTTCAGTTTATTCACTGTAAATGTGTAAACAAAGGTGGATTTCAATTAGAAATTACTTTTGTTTATGCTTCCAATAGTGAAACTGAAAGACTATCTCTTTGGAATAGTCTTGATCAAATTAACTCTAATATGAAACTTCCTTGTATTGTTATTGGTGATTTTAATACTGTCATGCATGGTTTTGAGAAAAGGGGTGGGAATCCTATTCCTTTTAAAAAACTTGAAATGTTACATAACTTTCTTCTTAAAACCGGTTTATTTGAACCAACTATTTTTGGAAATACTTTTACTTGGAAATCTGGAAAATTCAGAAATATCCACTGTAAATTAGATAAAATTCTTATAAATCATGCTTTTACAAATTATTTCAAAGATTTCAAATGTTTTACCCTTCCCCAGGCTACCAGCAATCACACTCCAATTCAAATTTATTTAAGTCAAAATAATAATATTAGGAATAACATTCCATTCAGATTTGTTAATGGCTGGGTATATGAGGATGGTTATAAAGACTTAATCAAAAATTGCTTAACCACAAAAGTATTGGGCACTGCCCAATTCAAATTCAATAAACTCTTCGTATTACTAAAGAAAAACTGAAAATATGGAATAAAAACAAAATTAATAATGAAATTAAAACCATTAGAGATGAATGTGAGCTTAGAGAGAATGAATTAGACAAGCATTGCTCAGACATTAATAAGGTCAACAATTTTTTTCTAGCCCAAAATAAACTGGTCAAGTCCCTTCATGTGCAGTCTATATATTTAAGGTAGAAAGCAAAAATAGACTGGTTATTACATGGAGATGAAGCTAGTAAATTTTTTTATGCTAATATGTCCAGTAGGAAACATATGAATGATATTGGGAAAATTATTGATGCCAAGGGTATTGTAATCAATGACCTGGCTTGTATTAGGAAGGAAGCCATCAATTATTTTACTAATTTATATAATACCAATCTCTATTCTAATTCCTTCCCTAATACAGAACCTAAATTTAAAGTTAATGAAAACATTAATGATATTCTTTTAGCTCCTATCAGACTTGAGGAGATTAAAATATCATTTTTAATTCCAATAATGATAAAAGTCCAGGACCTGATGGCTTTGGTGCCAGATTATATAAAACTCACTGGGAAGAAATCAAATTATCTCTATTTGATTCTATCACTGAATTTTTTAGGGCTGGTAAACTATTAAAAAATTTGAACCATACTTTTATTACATTGGTCCCAAAGGTTTGAATTCCCAACAGTTTAGAAGACTATAGGTCTATTGCATGCTGTAATTTCATTTACAAAGGAAGAGAAGCTATGTACTGTGGCTGCTCTCTTCCACCAGAGTCTCCAACCTCTTTCCCTTTTTCTTATATGTTGTTTTGCTAATTGCTTTGAGCTGCTCTTCTCATTTTGAATTTTTTGAGATGTAATTTCTTTTGAAGTCACTGTCATCAATATCTTGTGTGCTATCTTCAGTGACTATGTCCTTGATGCTTTTCATTTTGCCTCTTCTTATTTCCTTTTTATCTTTCTTATTCTTCCTTGATATTGAAGAGGAGTTTGCCACTAAATTGATTACCTTTTGTAGACTGATTTCTGAACTTTGATTTGTGGTATGAGAGGAAAGGTGAGTTGCAACATTACTAATATTGGGGTTTTTAACTTTATTAACATGACTAAATTGTGGAATTGTCTCCAATTTTTTGATATAATTGCATAAATGTCTGCAATTATTCACTGAATAATTGCATAAGTGTATGCCATTATTCGGTAACTTAATTCTAGGGACCTAATTTACAAACTTTTTTTACTAGGGTTTTTGTGTATTTTGAAACTTATTAGGGACCTGTGCCTAACTGTCCCTTTTAAATTTATTGAACATCCTTGTTAAGTAAAACAAATTGATGTTTTGTATATACTTTTAGGATGTAGTAGAGTATTATATGAGTAATAAAGTAAAGTAAGTTTTCATTGAATGTTTTATTAATAAAAATACATCTTCATAAAATGTTTATAAACTTGAAGTTATGTTTTTATGAAATGATTTACGAGTGATTTTAGTATTTAAACAGAGATATTATTTATATAAAAGAATGTGATTAAAAAGTAAACTGGTATAGTTAAAAAACCAATAGGATAAATACGTGAGTTGTACGTAGATCGTTTTATTCATGTGACTGTTCTTGATATAGGATTCGAGTACATGATTTCAAGGTGATTTGCACCAATCTGAACAAGGATTTTTCACTCGATTCTTGACGGCGGACACATGATACGAGTTCTTAATATGATCCCAAGTTTTCTACCATAGTATATGGCTATGTAAGGAAGACATAAGTTCCTAATCAAGGAACCTGATCAGAGTCTGCACTAGAGAGGTCGAGTGACCTATACTAGTTTGAAAGTGAAATTTATCCAATCGAGCAAGTGATCAAATTTGATATTGCATATGGATGGTCCATGTACATCATTCGGGCTTTAGTATATTTGTATATTATGTTTTGTTGGTTTAGGGGGAGTTTGGGTGATGACTCATCGATTTTGAGGTAGCATGAATAATCTACTATGTAATATAACTTAACGCCATTGAGTGTAAGGTAAGCTTAGTAGCTCATTTATCATCCTTGCGTGATAAGAGTATTTTTGAACTTGAGCATACCGTGGGCTATATTTTCTGGTGATTTTGAATACTATTGAGTATTTCCATGTGATTTTTTCTTTTGTTGCTCATGTTGGAATTTCGAGGACGATATGTTTTAAGTGGGGGAGAATGTAAGGCCTCTGAATTTCGGACACTTCGTATTTGAATATCTGAACTTTTTAAATTTTCGAATCTTGGATTAAATATGATAAAAGTGATTTAATAATCTTGTTAACCCCCATTTAACTAATAACTAATGGTGGTAAACTTGTTTTAAAAAAAATGTTTATAAAAACATATAGTTCGTTGAAATATCAATAAAATGACAAAAAACCGGTTTTCGATAAACAGTTTTTTTCTCAACGAAAGTTGTTCGAACTTTTTATGCTTGTATAATCAATCATTATTGAGGTAATTAGAAAATAAAATTATTTTGTGTAAAATTTAAAAGAAGCTTCTAAACATTAAGTGGCTAAGGGTGAAAGGAAGGAGATGTTTTCAAGTGTGTAATGAGGTGTAAAGTAACATATGGAAAAAGAATGAGGGGGGGTGGGGGGGGAGTGTGGCCGACTATGGGGTGTTAAAGGAGAGGGTTTAGACTTGTTTACACTTCATCATGCACAAAAGCTTCAAATGAAATAAAAGAAAAAAATGGTGGAAGTGGATTAGCACTAATCCACTTTGATCTTCACTATCTTTCTTTAATTAATTCAAATCTTCTCCAAACTTCACCAAACTTTCATCAACACCTTAGAACACCTTAAGAAATATGGATCTAAAGTCAAAGTGGAGGAAAGATGAAAAATGTAGGGGATCTTGGTGAGGCCGTGAGTATCAGTGAGGAGGGAGAGCTTGGCTTTGGGTTTGAGAGCTAAAAGTACTATCGTAAGGCTTTTGAGTGATGGTAGGACGTGGTTCGTTGTTATTGTATTATTGAGCTTGTGTTTGGCTTTGATTTGGATGAGTTATCGTACCATATTTTTTGTATATATTGTATGTGTGAGTATGTGTGTGTTTGTGTGTGTATAAATGTAAAGTTTAAGTGACATTAACAAATTAAAGTTATAAACTTTGGACCCTCCTACTTTTGAAAGCAAATGACAATTTCATATTGTATAACATCGCTCCTATTATCTTCTATAACATGTGGCATGGCCTTGAATGGTTGTTTGGATTGTATGTTGAATTTGGAACGGATATGGAATGGTCCATATAGCGATAATCGCTATAAGTGCACTTTGAATCCCCGTTTATTTAAACTTGTTCTATGTGATTATTTGGTAATATACTATGATATAATATATTTTGGTTTTCCTCACACATATTTAGATGTATGCGGCTGAAAGGAATTGGTTTGGAAAGTTATAGAAATTTTGAAACAAAGTTGTGAAAGTTAGAAATAAAAATGTCGCTATGGATGCACTTTGAAAATGCCTTGTGTTCGACGATTTTTGAAGTCAACTTAGAAAGACATCCTAGGGGCTTCTTTGAATTTTTAACAAGTACTATAAGAGTATTTATTTCTAGAAAAATATTGAAGCTTAAATGATTCCTTAAAGTGTGAAGCAAAGTTGCAAAAAATTATAGCAAGAAGAAAGTGGCTATATGAGCACTTTAAAATGTCCTGCTTTTAAGAATTTTGTAATTAATTTTGTTGACATCCTTAGGAGTTTCTATGCATTTTTAATAAGTATTATATATGTACTTATTACTGGAAAAAAATTGCGGTTTAAAAGATTGTATGACTAGTCAAACAAAGTGGTTAAAAGTTAGAGTAAAAAGGTGGTTAATAATGCACTATGAAATATACCTTGTTTTCGAGAATTTTTATAAATAAATTGGTAGATATCCTTAGGGGTTACTTTTCATGATTTTTAAGTACCCTAAGGGTAGTACTTATCGCAAAAATTCCAAGTATTAAATCATTTGTTTATGTGGTGAAAACTGGTCGCAAAATTCGTGCTTTTCTATGTTGTTCTTTATCAAGGATTTTAAACAGCATTATTAATGCTGTAGCAGGTTACTTGAGGTTTTAAGTGTCTAAAATTGATATTTAAATTTGATATTTTTATTTAGTATTTTTAGGGATGTTTTCTAACATATTTTACAGTATTTAAAATTTGTTTTAAGGTTTAAATATATTTTTAATAATTATTTATGAATTTTTGAAGTAAAGGGTTTTTATGATACCAAACATGCTTTTTTTATTGATTTTCGTCAAATTGTAAATTAGTTATTTTTAAACATATTTTACATAGATATTTAAACCTATTTATAAGTATTAAATGTATATGTAAGTTTGGAATAGTGAGTTAAGTGCTTTATAAACGAATACGAGATGGTTTGGATTATAACGCTTATGTTATAATAAATGGTTTTGCAAAGTTATTAATAAATATATTACCTTGTTTAATAAATATAGACATATTTAAATCTGTAAAAGAATGATTTTAAAGATAATAAGAAGTATGAAATGGTTTTGGGTTTATTGTGACAATGTGTTAACAACATTTGTCTTTAACTTTTTTTGATTATACTTATGAATATAATTAGATCTTTAAAAGAATGTTTTAAAGATAATTATAAGTGAAATGGTTTTGATTAGTGACAATGTTAAGTGTCATTAGTCTTAAAACTTTTTGAATAGATTTGTGAATGTACTTAGATCATTAAAATGGATATTTTAAAGGAAATAATAAGTATGAAATCTTTTGGAAAAAGGTAGAAAAGCTGAAGGTTTAAAATAAGAAATCGTATCAATGATTTGTGAACATACTTATACCATTTGAGATAAGTATATGAATACTTTTTTTGAAGTATTGAAAAGGTTACAAATGAATAATTGTAAATGATAAATAAAAGTTTTATTAGATAAAAGAAGTCTTA
The DNA here is from genome assembly GCA_030737815.1 of Allium fistulosum. Taxonomy (NCBI): domain Eukaryota; kingdom Viridiplantae; phylum Streptophyta; class Magnoliopsida; order Asparagales; family Amaryllidaceae; genus Allium; species Allium fistulosum. The sequence continues at coordinate 1,049,329,145 of CM060903.1, forward strand.
CTCGTAAAAGAGGTTTTAATTAATAAAAGGGTTAAATAATTAAAAAGGGTATTAGAAGTCGCTTATGTGACTTAATCATGCTTTGTGTGACTTGATCGTGCTTTATGTGTATTTGTGGAAAGTATTTAGTCGTGTACAGCTTTAAAAGCCGATGAAGTGGGCTTGTCTATATGTGAGTGTTAAGACTAATGTTCAAGCGGGGTTTAGAACCAACATCGCTCTAATCTACCAGCTCTTCACTCTTGACCAAGGGATAGTGTAAGTTGAAAAGATCAGAAACATGATAAGAATACGAGACTTGGTTTCCATATACGATCATCTATTTTGAACTCGATAGTTTACCAGTTAACTAGTGAATTTGACCAATTAACTTGGGAAGTATCTAAAAGCTTCATGGATTTATATGATTTGATAAAAATCAATGAGGAACATTGGTATGAAACATTTCTAGCTTTAAGAACTTATATATAAGAGATCTCCCAGGGAGGACACCTCTTTATATGTTGTTCGCTTACTTTTAAAAGAACCAGAATTGAGTTAACTAGAAATTCATCGATTTAATTTTAAAGAGACCGGGATTGGTAAGTGTTTTACTTTTCAAATACCACTTCAAAACTAGTATACAGGTTCTATATTTTGGAAGGGGTTATTAAGTTGAATGCTATAGAGTTGAACTGTCTATCCTAAGGTTAAGTCCAAGGGAGAGATTAGCATTATCATTCGCCGTAGGACTTATGCTGGAATCTATATGGAGATTCAAGATCTGTTCTGATACTCGAATCCGTGTAGAGGTTCATGATCTGTTCGAGATGTTGGAATCAATTTTGGGATTCATGACCTGTTTGAGTGACGAAGACTCGTGTGAGAGATGCCGAATGTAACCGGACATGGGAAATGACTAAAGACAGAGTAGGATGCATAATCCAAGCTATATCTAACTCATGACGGGCTATTATCTACTCAATATCTAGAGATGCTTTCGATATGTTGGGCGACGAGAGTTGATGATATTTTGTTCCACGTGGTTCATAATATGTTCGAGCGTAGGCCAACTGTGTTTACCTTTTGGTATATTCTATCTAGAGATATACGATGCTTGAAAGGTGGTTTTTTATCCTTATCATGGAGATCCGCTTTAGTTTACCGGAGGCTTCTCAATGAAAATTCCATTATACGAACGTACCTTAACGGTTTTATTTGTACTTTAATATTTTATGTCATGAGATGTAAGCGGCACAGCTATTTTCTGATTTATATTCCACACCCTAGACATTATCTATTATGTCACCTTATATGCTTATTAGATGGGTGGTTCTTTTGAGGAGATAACCATTTTGGCATTCCGTGTGGTCTCAAAAGTACTATTATATGCTAGCTACATATTTCTTGAGTTTCTCATGCCAGACTTATGTCTAATTCGTGGTTTTATATTCTCCTTATTTCCATGGGTGCTCTTTCCAGTAGTCCGAGGAAGGCAGGTTTTTATTGGCGTTCTTTGGAGCATTAGGAGACGAGATGGATGCTTCAATTCACCTAGCGTAGTATTCTTATTTTCGCTGCATTACTCTTATGTATATATCTTCAATTGTGAGGATATGTTGTTATAACTGTCCAAGCTGATGATAGTAGTTAGGATTGTAACTCTGAAATGCTATGTATCTTAGAGTGACAGTTTATACCGTCTTTTGATATTATATGTTATCATTCCACCGTAAGATTCTGATATTGTGTTTTCTTCTTTCTTGTTCTATTTATTTTTGTTTTTATTTTACCCTAAACATCTACCTTTTCGGCACTAGGGTGCTCGCTTAGTGAATACCATGGATGTTTTAGTGTCAACATTTTGGGGTCAAAAAGGCGGGTCGTTACATATCTCTCCTTTTTTATCTAACCCTAAAAGACTAGGCATCAACTCCCATTCCAACTATTATGGGCGGCCTACACTCTTGACCAAGCATGGTCAATGGCCCTTTGACTCCTATTTGAATCATATTTTTGATAATTTAATCCTAACTCCTTGTCCGATCGAACCGACGTATAATTTTTATACATCGTTATGATCGGTTTTAAGCTTCAAATAAGCAATTAAAATGCCACAGTATTAATACAACATTTGTATTAATTTATTGTTAATATATAACATTTATAAATTTATTTTACCATTGGTCAAATTCATAAATAACTTACAATGCGGTTTTGTTGACTCTACGATATGAACTTGGTCCTCAGTCAGTATCTAAGAAATTTAAATACTGAGGCCTGTATGGACTTTGCTGAAGCATAGTATCGGGTGCAAGTTCAGTGCTTATAGATCATTTAGGTGAAATATAATTTATAATCTATAATAAGCCCACATAATAACGACATTTTATACACGTATTCTTTTGTCAGCACTATATCACTTTGATATCTAGAGTTTGATCTTTGGTCAAAAACTCTGTTAATATCTATATTTAATTGTGTGGACCATTTTAAATTCCCTGGTTCAGTCCAATAACAGCTATCGCTTAACCGTTCTACTCTGTCTAAAGATTTTGACTTTAAGTTGAATACTAATTACGGTTATACGAGCATTCTATAACGAAGGAGATGAATTCTCTCTTGGGTAGTACTTTATTTCATGTAGTTTAATGTATACTCAACTACATTTGAAACAAGGTCTCCTTGCCAAGTATTTAGGTATAATCAAAGTATACGTAGCTACTTAAGGTCAATAGTACCCTCAAGTCTGAAGAATGTTGCATGTCGATAACTTGAGATCTTATATTTTAACTTAGTTATATTAACACTATAGAGACAAGCACCATTGTCCTATTGGTTAAATGGTTCGACTTTGGTGCGAAATGTCACAAGTTCGAAACTTGCGTAGCGTGATTCGATCAAATATTGACATGTGATGTGTGATACGTTGTCCTAGTGACTTGTTGTATCTAAGTACCATTTCAGAAAAAAAACACTATAGAAGACTCTCTTTGAGTCATTTTATGATTCTTCCAAATAACCATAAGTATTTAACCCATGGTGTGCCCGACGTTCAAAAGTAAACACCTTCCATCCTAAATAGTTCATTTCGTACACTAGTCTCAACACATGTGTTGAAATTCTTTTCTCTATACACCTGGACTAGGAACATTTAAGGAGTGAGTATTTATATATATATGTATCGATTTAATACTCATTGTTATGAACACATTCGTAACTATAGTTAATAAAATACTTCTCCTAAGGATTTTCTACTTATGTATATTTAACGTCTTTAATTCATTATTTTACATCTCTATATAACAACATATATACAAGTTAATAAAACTAGATGCTTACACCATTTGAACAAGATTCTCTTATAAGAGTTAAGTTATGCAATACATTACATAATTGATTGTATGGTGCATCCTTAACTATATCATGAACTACCTTTAGTATTTCGTGACATCAATCTTTCATAATTGTTGGTTGGTTAATCGTCTCATTTTAGTAGCATGTACTTGAAAATATTTTACATTTTTTAGAAAAGTTTATATTTCAAAGAATAGAAACATTGAAATTTGAACAAAGATCTTTCTTACTATTTAAAATAACCATAAAATAGGAGTCCGTAGAATCAAACTTGGATTTTAATATAAATTTACAAGTAAGAAGGAACTTAATAAGAAAAAGTAATTATTTTTAAATGAACTAAGCAACTCTGAAATATATTAGATAAATCAAAGTTAATTGGATTCAAACATGGGTGCTTGAGAATAAACCGAATCAGGGAAAGTGAAGTTATGCTAAAATATACTAGATATATGCGTGGTTAGTGAGATTTAAACTTGTTATTTTCTTGAGAACATACCGAACCAAGGAGAGTTGGGTATTAAATTATAAAATTAGGAGAAAAAAGAAAAATACCAAGTGAGATCCATCTTTTACACACACGTACATAAAGTACATTTTTATTAATATTATCATAAATATTCAAAATTTTGTTATTCTTTTAAAAAGTTTATATCTCAAATAATAGAATCAACAAAATTCATATAAAAATCATGCTTATTTATTTAAAATACCCATAAAGTACCTCCAAAGGGTAGCCAAGTGGATAAGGCATCTATGAAGAAACAGTTTGACATGAATTCGAATCCCGGGGCCATAATCCCCTTTGAATTAACTGAAGTATGTGTTGTGAGGTCGATGCATACTTCCTAGATGGATCACCAATTTAGACATCTTGTTTACCTGAGTGTTCAAAAAATATATCCACAGTATAAGTTATTAGGATTCGAACTTGGATTTTTACATAAATTTATAAGAAGGGACTTAACATGTATATATATATATATATATATATATATATATATATATGTTAAGCAATTCTAGTGTACATTAGATAAAATGAGTTTACTTGGATTTGAAGTTGGGTGTTCGACAATAAATTGAACTAAGGGAAGTGAACTTATTCTACAATACATTAGATATAAATATGGCTAATGAGATTTGAACTTGTGATTTTTTTTGAAAATATATCAAATTAAGGAAAATTGAGTATTAAAATTCTATAATTAGAAGGAAGAAAATGAAAAGTATTAAGTGAGATCTAGTTTTAGTATATATGATATATAATATAAGATGTGTACTTTTACAACAAATCAAACTGGCAAGATTCATCAAAGATCAATTATTGATGTTATTTTTTACCAACAAAGTTTTTTTTCCTAAAAGAAGTAAAAAGAAAACCGTAGATTGGCAATTGAGGTGCGTAAGTTGCTAATTATTTATATGGATCAATTATTGTTGTGTACAAATTTTAGATTTGATTATAGCTTTTATGGTCAATTACTACACTAATGTCAATCAAATAATATGTGATCAAACTAAACCCAAAGTAAAAAAGTGACATTTTAAATGATTTGCTAAGAATTAGGTTTTGGAGGAGGAAGAGTATTTTCTCTTAGTTGAACAAAGGAAGAGGATATAATGTATCCAATCACATTTTACATTTGAACTGCAATATGTAGACGTCTAGTTTAAAATATACAAGAGATTGGTAATAAATGCATATTTTGTAGTTTGCACCGTTTTTGACACAACAGATGGACTTAAGATTAGTAGAACCTTTGATTTTTGGATGAAGCCAAGTCTATGATGAAATATTGGATTTTTAGTCCTTAACTTGCATTTGAATGTTATTTTGTTCAATCATAGTGAAAGCAATATAAATAAACAATAGATAAGATAACAAAAATGCAGAGGTAAAAGAAGACAAAAGACTATTATAGTGGTCCATCAAAACCTATGGTTTGATAGCATTGTGTATGTGTTGTACAGGCAATTATGTAATTTTATTACATAACTTAACTCTTATAGTGAATCTTGTTCGAAATAAAGTAAGCTTTTAGTTTTATTTACTATTGTATATATTGTTACATTGAGATATAATTAATGTTTTAATATAGTAGGTATATATGAGTAGAAAATCCTTATGAAAATTATTTAATCGATGTAGTTGCGAATGTGTTCTTACCATAGGTATTAGATCATATAAAATAAATATTATAGGAACTGGGCCAGCATGCAACAGGATAAATTTCAAAAAAAATTCTTCCATTTAGATCTTTTTGGGCCTTTGAAGTCTAATTTATATTTATTTCTTATCTAAGTTTATTTCTAATAAAATACTATTTCAAATAAAATCATTATTTTGTTTAATTTTATAAAAGGTTTATTTATTATTAGATTTGTATTATATTATATGATATGTGTATTATACACACATATGTATGTATGTGCACATGCAACAAAATAAGGTATGCATGGTTTAGCATGCCCGTGTATAGATGTTGGGATTTACACCGCAACAGACATGATAGCACCTATGTACATGAGTGTTGTCAATATATATATATATGTATGTATGTATGTATGTATGTATGAATATATATATATATATATATAAAATCATAATTTTCTAATCATAAAATAATAATTATAATATATAAAATTTATAAAATGATATATATATATATATATGTATGTATGTATCAAATTAACATTATTATAAAATACTAAATTAATGTAAATATTTATATATATTTGAAATAATTCCAAATTTAATATAATAAATTAACTTAAATATGTATAAATATGCATGAAATATTTTAAAACTATAAAGTGACATATATAAAGTGTATATATAGTTTTTTTAAAATATTAGATAAAGTTTAAATTATTTTTATATAATTATATATAACATAAATAAAACATATAAATATAAGTAATTAAAAGTGAATAAAATATTTTAATATATACGTGTGAAAACGCTTTCCGCTATACATGTTTTTTTTGTTTTAATTTTTTTAATTAATTTCTAGTTTCCATACTGAAATAATTAAATCAAATAGAAACGATATAATTAGAAAATCAGAAAATAATTTTAAAAACATTATGTATCATATTACAGGTCATACAAAATTATTATATAATTTTTCATGAATTCATTTTACATAAATTTAAATTTTATTATAAATCAAAAGATATACATACATACATACATACATACATACATACATACATATACATATATATATATATATATATACTGAAATAAATATATATATATATATATATATACACATCGATTTTAATATTTGTGTATAAAATTTATTATTTTTTGATTCGAATACAATATATATATATATATAATCAATAAAATAAAATATGTACATTATATATATATAAATATGGTAATATTTTGTTTCTATGTTTTAAAATCAATTTAATGTGTGTGTGTGTATAATTCGAAAAATAAAAAATGTTTTTTTTTTAATTTTTAGCTGCAAGCAAATTGTGGCATATATATATATAATTTTTTTTACATATAAATACATATAATCCTTCTAATGGCGACATCACTAATATATGCAGATGCGTGATATTGAGCATATAAACAATGGCTGTAATTACATAATGATCAATATATATATGGTTCCTTTCAATATATATATATATATATATGGTATAAAATAGATTATTACCTTTCATCAAAGCCTAATTGATACACATAGAAACGTTGAATCTGTACACTCCTTGGATCAAATCCTGAATCTATAAATTGCTACCTTCCGAATGCAGCTACCACCGATAATCGAATTGAATTTTGTTTGATGCTTTAAAGCTTGAATATTTCAGGTATGGAGGGAGGGAGAGGGCAGCCTCATCTGGTTTAGTGGAGTAAAAGAAAAAACTAAAGTGAGGTTTTAGAGAGTTTAAAATAGAGGAGATACCAAGGAGAAAAATGTGGATCCGGATCCATATTTTCTCTTACCTTTTCTCCTCTTTTTAAATAAAAACCAATCCTCTCTATGGCTATCATATGGTCGGCCTCACCACACCTCTATAGTTGGCTATAACAGCCTTCTTTATGGGCTGCAAAATTGATTCAAGCGTAATCAATAATTAGCACATTTAAATCAAATTTAAACACGTATCGGTATCGTATAACGATTAGTGTATTTATATCTATTATATATACACACATTTAATATTGATCAATAAACATCAAATAAAATTTTATAATTAGTATTTCATGAATATTAATTAATTTAATTAAGTGAAAATTAGGCTCACGTCCTTGTAATTAAACTTAGTCCGCGTAAACTCCTCCCGTTTGAAAACTTATATTTCCGATCCCTGTTTTTATTTCTGCCTCAATTTATTCCATAAATACCCCTGTTTACATGTCGCGCTAATTTTTTATGGTGGTTGTGATTTCGATTGCAAGTTTTAAATTCTGATTCAGTTCGATCATTGTTTTAAGATATTATTTCGGAATCATGGCTTTACCTTCTTCCAGGTAAAATATTGTTTGGATTTGTAATCGATTTTGTTTGTTTTTAAATGATATTGCGATATTCGTTTATAATTTTGTTATTTCTGTTTCGTTAGTTTTTTTTTTGTTTGAAGTAAATGAAAATTACAAGTATTCTATTGTTTATTTTATCTGAAAAATTAATACGTATGTATAGGGTACTGTTCGTTGATTTATTTTTTTAGCTTTGATTAAGTTCTGATTTGTCTGGAATTATTGTAGCTATTTTACAGTCTTGTCCGCAAATAATTTGATTATGTATGGTGAAAATGGTACAAATTACTAATTGTTGCTGATTTATCTGCAACTTTTTACAATTATTGCATACATATCAGCAAGTAATGTTCGTATTTCACTTATTTGTTTAAGCTCAGACTTCTGCTTATTTATCTGCTTTTTTTATAAACATTGCTTACATATCAGCAAATGATATTGCTTAAGTATTAAAATATTATTTTATGTGTTGATTTGTCTGCAATTTTTTATAATTATTGCTTACATATCAGCATATAATATATATATCCTGCGTTTTTGTATTTATTTTTTTATAATTGTAATTATGTTTTTTTAAAATTAAAGTGTTCCTGGTGATGCTGGACTGCTTGTGCTGTTGAAGTTTGGATATGATAGCTTTTCGTTACGCCTTCAATTTGATAGTTCGGTTGTTATGTTGAGAAGTGCTATTTCTGGTAAATGGACAGAATTGAGTTCAATGTCATTTGAATTGTACTATGTTAGAGATGGATTGAGAAGGAATATTGAAACTAATTTTGATCTTCAATCTATTTTGTTGTTGGCTGCTCATAACCGTGAGGATTACTTTGTTATTTTTGTTGATGTTGTTCCTTCTAGTTTTTCAGCTACCAATATTAGATCAGATGCTGATACTTGTAGCAGTGATTCCTCATTTGTTAGTACCGGTGATTCTAATATTCAATTCAGGCAGTTATTAAGAAATGATTCCAATCAATCTATTTTTACGGGTGTTGGTCAACAATTTCCAGGTGGTGTTACTGAATTTAGGCTCAATTTGATGATATATAGTATTAAGACAGGGTATAAGCTTGATTTGGTTAAGAATGATAAGGAAAGAGTTACGGCTGTTTGTTCTCGAACAAAATGTACTTTCAGAATTCATGCTTCTGTTAAGTTTAATCTTCCGGGCTATTTTGTTATAAAGAGATTTCATCCTGAACATACCTGTGGTGCTGGAATTCATGATATTAATGATCCTCCTGTTTCAAGTAAATTGATTAAGTTGTTGGTTTATGATCATATTCAAGCTAATCCGTTAATGAAGACAAAGGACATTATTAACCTATTTCAAACTGAGTATAATATCATTTTGAAGTATTATTTTGCTTATAGTGGGAAGAGATTGGCTTAAGAAGATTTACATGGAAGTGATATGATGTCTTATCACCATTTGAAGTCTTTTTATAACGATCATGATTTTCGACTTTCGAAAATTCGACATCGATACTCACTTTATCGACTGCCGAGCCATCGAATGCCGGAAACCCGAAAAGTTATGGTTTTAAAAAGAAGAAAAAGGTAGAAGAAGAAGAAAAGAGGAAGAAGAAAAAAAAAGAACAACATCAGAAACAGAAACACAGAACAGAGACAATATCAGAATCTCACATATCGCAGCGGAACAATATATAATAGATAAATGAAAAATCTTTAAACAAAAGAATTATATCAGTTTATACATACATCAATCAGAGTCATATACAACAATGGACAGTTATATAAACTTGTCCTCATACAGAATACACAGCGGAATAAATACTATCAGATACAAATACTACGTCTCGTCATCCAGCTTATCTCCAAAGCTCCAGAATATCCTGATAACCTAACTCTAGACTGCTCGTGTGGAAATTGGTGGGCACCCAGAGTTTAGAAGGGAACAATAAACTCCGAGTCAGTCATGGTGACTGGTGTGAGATCGTAAAACAGTTATTTTTCACAAAGAAAATAAAACAAATTCGCAATGCTTTTGGAAAATGAAACTACCATAAGACCTCCCACCACACACACAATGCAAACGCAGAATTGGAGGAGATTTCTTCTTATGATAGTCAAAGATGCTTACTACGCAAAATCAATTCTTTTTGATATTATTTTTAGTGCATAGTGTAGAAAACATTTCGAAAGTACAATATAAATCTTAGCCAGCATACGTACCATTATAGTATGCTTGCTATAGCTGCCATATTAGATGGCAGGTTCTACAACTAAAACCGTACAAGTCACGTATTGGAGTTTGGATTTCCAACAAATGGTCAGGCTAAGGAACTTCCTTTTCCACGATGGGTACGTCCCTGGAATAGACAACCCGAGAAATAACCTAACATTACGGTTAGATCTCTGCCAACACAAGGCCGGGTTACCTCTGCAAAAATAGGTAACTACTGACACGCGTATGCCATCCCCCGATCGTAACCGATCTTCCCGAGGATCCCCGATTTCCAACAAACCACATAAATAATAATGCAGCAACCACATAGGTTAAGTATCTGGGCTCCATACCATGATACCACCTCTATCCAGAAGGAATGACATACACTAAGGGGCGCTACTCCCTAGAACCTTGCCGCATCCTTCCTGTTTCGACCATTTCCGGGGTGTGAGGCTCGACGAAGTCTCGTCCACAAAGCTACGCTTTCTACAAAGCCATGCTTCGGGTCAAACAAATGATCAACCTATGATCACAAAGATATAAGATCAAACAAATGATCATATCGCAAATGATCAAACACTGATCATTTCACAGCAACACTCAGTATGCCACGTTACCAAATTGGGAATATATTGCTGATAAATTTCAACTACATAACCTCTGAGCTCGTACATCTCAGAGAAGGATGTTAAGCTAAGAGAATAAATTCTCCGCCACCAACAGAAATGTATTTGAAAGAAATCAGCTTTATATCTCAATTTGTAACGTCAAACACACAATCCATACAAGTCTGTTCCAGGATCGAACAGAACCGAAGGCACTTCTCACGAAGCCCTTGCATATCCGAATAATTTTCTAATCACGTCCGGACTTCCCGTCACTAAGGGTGATAAAACCTCTAAATCGGAGATCAGCCGATGTAGAGTAACTCGACGGTAATCCTTCCGTTTTCAAAAATATCCGGTCTTCAACACCGGTCTTCGAATGCAATTCATAACGACGTATCACATATTCGAATGGGTTATACGACCCCATGGTCCTTTCCCGGCTAACCCGAATAGTGAGCGCTTATTTAAAAATAAGTGTGGCATTCAAATTCATCCAATTCACAACAAATACTCATTCAAGGTAATTATTGATAGTCGGTTATTTAACTATCAATAAAGATGCGCAACATCATCAGATTCCAAATAATTTTCCAAATTATTTCATCTTCCAAAATATCTTTTACTAGATATAAAATTTCCACACTTAATCATTTGAAAACAATTTCAAATCAATTTCCACATTTCATTTTATCTTTGAAGATAAAATCTCAAAACAGTTCATTTCATATTGGAAAAGTATTTCCATACTTATTTAAAAATAAGTATTCGACAAACCTATTTATTTTCAACATTTGAAAATATTCGATATACTTAAATCAATATTAAGTATATATTCATTCTTTAAGGAAATCATTAATTTTAACATCTATTTGAGTCAAAACAAATGTTGCGTAAAACATCGTTACGACGACTCGAAATCACTAGTATAGGGATTCGGATTTTAAGATAGATATATATAAATCCCAATACTACATACAACATTTTCTTTTGAAAATCATTTACTATAACAACTGTGTTATAGTCCATCATTTCCTTATTTCTCGAAAACGTCTATTTCAACAAGAACTGTTGAAATCTATGCTTTCGATTCATAATACATTTTAAAACTTCTTTAAAATGTTTAAATTCATTTTTAATATCACTTTTTCAAAAATAAATCCATTTTATTCAATAATATATTCACTGTCCAAAATCGTGAATATAATTCATTTAACCCAATTCCAGTCTTTTCTACACATTTATTTCAATAAAATTCGCTATCCAAAATCGCGAATATATCTTCTTTGATAATCTTCTATATTTAATTTATCAAATTCAATTGATTTCGAATTTATAAAACAACGTTTATAAATTCTATTTCTATTTTCTAACAACTTCAATTTAATAAATCTCCTTTATTAACAATTCGATTTATAAATCTTCTTTAATGACCTATTCAATTTATACTCAATGTATATACCAAAGGTCCATCTTATAAGTTAATAACTTACAATTCATTTATTTTAAAAGAAATCGTTCTTTTAAACTTCACAGATTTTAAATCTTATTACTTATAAGATTTCATTTATAACCTTATTTTCAACCATAACCGAACTACTTTTATACTATTTATAAATCTCATCTATTAACCATTCATACTTGTTCAAAAATCTCAATTAAAATGCCGAAATCCAATTTATACTTCATTTTAACACTTATAAAAAAACTCGTTTTATAATTCCAACATTTGATTTATAAATATCAATTTGTATAAATCTTTCTATACAAATCGTTTATAGTTATTCAAAAATCCCAACTTAAACCATTTTATAAATAAATCGATTTTTATTTCAAAAATGACACTTTGGTTATATTCCACTAACATTATAATCTCCATAACTTTAAATTTATAACATTTATTTATTTAAAGTAAATCAATTCAAAATTTCAAATAAAACGTATACTTAAAAATCTCTTTTAAAGTTAAAATCGTTATTTTTAAACTTCAAAATTTTGAATCCGATGATGCAACAACACCAATTAGTCAATCACAACATTCAATATCATATATCAACATGATAACGGAATATACATCAATATCTGTAAATAAATAAATATAGTTGAGGAATCCAGTTGGATCCCTCCAACCTGTTTCCCTGCATCCACAGATGTTAGCACAATACCCATTCCACTTCGAGGTGGAATATCGCGGTATATGGGTTTTATAAAAATAATCCGCTTACTAACGGCGCAATAGGGTCTCATCCGCTATACGAGGCGGGAAATCATCAATCCAATATATACATATGCCAATATGTATATATTGCTATATATATAGATATATCCTACTATATCTAATATCACAATTAATAGCAATCAACACAATCAATAACTACAAATAAATATTTTCCTTCGAGTGAGAAAATCTCACCTTAGCTTTATATTTTGCCATCCCATTTCCTTATTTTGATCATTACTTCATTGTATTCGACCTTGTATAAACAATTATACAATTTTATTACTATTCGAATAAATCGAGCAAGTAAATTTTCATTTGGTAATTTCAATGCTTTTATTTCAAACCAATTTCTTTTAATAGAATTATTTAACAAGAAATTATATTTAAAACAAATTTTTCCTTTAACAAAATATTTTCTAGTTACCAAAATAATTACATAAGTTAATTAATTTATAATCTATATTTTATTTTTCATATAACAACAGCAGTTTATCAATTTTTCTTTTGGAACTTCATATATATACACTTATATAACAATCCATATAGATTTAAAACTCAAACTCTAAAATATCATTTAACTGTTATTATTACTACTGCTATTATTATATATTTTTTTCCTTCATTAAACATATTAAAACAAAATACATATATATGTTAACTGTTTTCCAAACTATTCATATATATATAAATTTAAAGACTGCATATATATATCTTCAAAAATCCTATCTGTATATATTTTTTCTTTACTGAAAAATCTCAAATCAACATGTATATATTATTAAATCAAATTCAAAATGAAATAAAATTTAACTACCTCACAGCAATCGAACTGCCAACGAATTCTTCCTCGAACGTTGCAGCCAACTGACGAGCCACGGCGATCCATCACCTCGCATCGCGACTGCCACTCGAACGCGAGATCAAACTCGCTCCTTCCATCGATTCGTGATGCCACCATCTCATCACTCGAGTTCGCCAGTACATGCGTGAGCTGCCGCAGCTGTGCCTCCGACCACGGCACCACCCCACGTGGTTTGCCATCTCGCGAAACCCCCACTCGAAACCACCTCGCGTGCGCACGAGTGCCAGCCTCCCATCCAATCGAAGTCGAAGTCGCGAGAACCAAAATCGACATCTGAAACGACACCGCCGCCCTTTTTTTCGAACGCAATCCTCCCTTCCAAGTCGCGAACTCGATGCCGCCATCACCAGACATCGCGAAGAGGCCCGGCCCTAATCCTCTCTCGAACGCGACCATTGTTTTAAATTTCAATTGAAATGTTTTCGTTCGTTTATCTGTGTGAAGATTTGAATAAGGAAAGGGGGAAGTTGATTTCGAAATGCAGCCATTTCTTTTTCTTTGAACGATAAAAACTACTCGCGTGATAAAAGGAACGAAGGGGACAAGAGTTCGTGATTTTCTTTTGAACGAGACTTCGGCCATGCCTTTGCACGATTTCTTTCGTGATTCCAGGCGTGATTAAAGGAGACGACGTGTTGATGTCGACCCAATTTTTATATTTAAAATTTAAATCAAATTCGATTTAACTTCAATGCGTTTACCCACCGTATGGTCACACAACATCTCCGAAAAATATGAAATTGGAAATCTGACCATAATTCAATATTACGGACCCAATGGAACTGGTTTCGTCAAATTCTGAGACTGTGCCCCGGAACGCTGTATTTTAAATATCGATTCGAACGATTTAAATTCAAAACTGAACAAATTGTTTCCAAACTCAATTCTGAAGCTTCTGTTATTTCCGGTATTGTCAATACGAATTTTAAAAGCTTTCGAAATATTTTTCTTCAACTTTAAATTGAAGATTCAAATTTTTATATTCAGCATTCACTAGATTAAATTTTATACTTTAATCGTCAAGTTCAAAGTTATATTGGGAATTCAAATTAAATCATCGTTCAAATATTTAAAATTAATTAAATATTTCCAATTTAATTTGTTCAAAATTCAGGGTCGTTACAGACTTCCCCCCTTAAAAGAATTTCGTCCTCGAAATTACAAGTTAGGGAAAAAGGTCCTTAACTCGTCTACTATCTTTCACAATTCAATAGTTTTATCAATTCTTCGAAACAAATCATTCTACTAAAGTTTCGTTATCAATTCAACCAACTTTCTAAACATTTTCAAAATCTTCAAACAACATTGTTTTCTTAACAATTCAAATTTGAGTTTAAATTCAAATTTTAAACTTTCAAAATTTCTCAAAAATTTTCTAACACCCGAAATTTTCGAAAAATTTCGCCAGCGTCTCCTTTGCGCGGCTAATACGGCACGACTACAAAACGTCCCTACGGACTCTCAGATTTCAAAAAGAAAAAGAAACAGCCAAGCGGCTAGACAAGAAATCAGCAAATCTCATATTATAATTCAAATACATACCTTTTGTCGAGCAATTCATATTATCTTTGAAATCAAAATCCCAATTTATCACCTGTATATCCTACTAGCCATAATATCTAGTTGCATATATTCAAACCATTTTGCAAATTCTATTACAAAATTTTCCAATATAAACTGCTTATACATTTTTACTTCACTGTTGAAGTTACATATTCATTATCATTCAATTTCACATTTCAATTTTATTTGAATTCAATTCGCAATTTTAATTCTTTTGGAATTCAATTTATCTTCATTTATAATCATTGAATTTAATTCGTTCAAACCTTTTTCATTTGGTCAATAATCAATTAGCTTTACTTACTAACTTTAGTTTAATACTTCACTTCATTTTCCATAATCAAATTCAATTCTAGTTTTATTCACTTACAAATTCATTCTACTAATGAATTTTAATTTCAATTATCTTTTCTGGAATTCCATTTCCCAATTATAAATTCACTTACAAATTCATATTTACAATTTTATTCATATATGAATTCATCTCTTTATATTCTTAATTCACATTAATAATTCTCATTTGTTAAATGAATTTATTTTCAAATCTTTGGTTATTATTTTATTTCTCATTTTATAAGTTATATAACTTATACTTACTTTAATTCAACTTAAAATTCCTTAAGTTAAATTTATTCAATCAAAATTCAAATTGTATAAGTTATCCACTTAGTAATATTTCATAAATATCTTTATATAGCATTCCAGAGTTTACCAACATTTCAAAGCCATTTTGAAAACAATTCAAATTCCATTTGAATTTCCAAAACAAAAACCCAAATTTTCAAACAACTCCTATTTAAAAAAAATTGACAGCAATTTCTCTTTTGGAAACCCGAAAATGAATTCTAATGATGTGGCCACCATCATCAGGATTATTTTCCAGCGACCTAAAAGAGTTTAGAGCTTTTCATTCCTTCAAATTACTTTTCAAAACCTTTGAAATTCATTTTCAAATCAAACAGATTTAAACTTTCCAATCCTCAAAATTTTCAAATTCTTTTCAAAACATTTCCAAAAACTTCTCTGGAATTCCGTTTTAAATTACAATTCACATTTATAATTTACATTCTCAAATTTCATTTATATGTGAATTTATCTCTTAACTTTGGAGTTATAATTTGAATTTCTTATTTAATTTCAATGATAATAATGATAATATTTCAATGTTATTACTTCCTAACAACCATGCAACCATATACTGTAATAATTTATAGAAAATCATTTCTTTTATATACAAAAATAGTCTTGGGTAAAATTATTTCATTTACCCTATTTAAAACAATACTGTGCCAATTGTTCTATTCAAGTGTTTAGAAACCCCTTCGATCCAGTTGCGCAGACTGTGCCGACGAAGGTTCATATGCCACTCAATAAACCAATCATCACAATACAAAACAATTTTATATTCAATAACAAATACACGCTCATATCTATTATTACACTCAACTCATTCTAGAGTACTACTGACTCTATCTCTAATGAGTAACATCCAACAGAGCAGGGTTGTCGCTTAACCATATGCTCTGATACCAAATGTAACGATCATGATTTTCGACTTTCGAAAATTCGACATCGATACTCACTTTATCGACTGCCGAGCCATCGAATGCCGGAAACCCGAAAAGTTATGGTTTTAAAAAGAAGAAAAAGGTAGAAGAAGAAGAAAAGAGGAAGAAGAAAGAAAAAAAAAAGAACAACATCAGATACAGAAACACAGAACAGAGACAATATCAGAATCTCACATATCGCAGCGGAACAATATATAATAGATAAATGAAAAATCTTTAAACAAAAGAATTATATCAGTTTATACATACATCAATCAGAGTCATATACAACAATGGACAGTTATATAAACTTGTCCTCATACAGAATACACAGCGGAATAAATACTATCAGATACAAATACTACGTCTCGTCATCCAGCTTATCTCCAAAGCTCCAGAATATCCAGGATATCCTGATAACCTAACTCTAGACTGCCCGTGTGGAAATTGGTGGGCACCCAGAGTTTAGAAAGGAACAATAAACTCCGAGTCAGTCATGGTGACTGGTGTGAGATCGTAAAACAGTTATTTTTCACAAAGAAAATAAAACAAATTCGCAATGCTTTTGGAAAATGAAACTACCATAAGACCTCCCACCACACACACAATGCAAACGCAGAATTGGAGGAGATTTCTTCTTATGATAGTCAAAGATGCTTACTACGCAAAATCAATTCTTTTTGATATTATTTTTAGTGCATAGTGTAGAAAACATTTTGAAAGTACAATATAAATCTTAGCCAGCATACGTACCATTATAGTATGCTTGCTATAGCTGCCATATTAGATGGCAGGTTCTACAACTAAAACCGTACAAGTCACGTATTGGAGTTTGGATTTCCAACAAATGGTCAGGCTAAGGAACTTCCTTTTCCACGATGGATACATCCCTGGAATAGACGACCCGAGAAATAACCTAACATTACGGTTAGATCTCTGCCAACACAAGGCCGGGTTACCTCTGCAAAAATAGGTAACTACTGACACGCGTATGCCATCCCCCGATCGTAACCGATCTTCCCGAGGATCCCCGATTTCCAACAAACCACATAAATAATAATGCAGCAACCACATAGGTTAAGTATCTGGGCTCCATACCATGATACCACCTCTATCCAGAAGGAATGACATACACTAAGGGGCGCTACTCCCTAGAACCTTGCCGCATCCTTCCTGTTTCGACCATTTCCGGGGTGTGAGGCTCGATGAAGTCTCGTCCACAAAGCTACGCTTTCTACAAAGCCATGCTTCGGATCAAACAAATGATCAACCTATGATCACAAAGATATAAGATCAAACAAATGATCATATCGCAAATGATCAAACACTGATCATTTCACAGCAACACTCAGTATGCCACGTTACCAAATTGGGAATATATTACTGATAAATTTCAACTACATAACCTCTGAGCTCGTACGTCTCAGAGAAGGGTGTTAAGCTAAGAGAATAAATTCTCCGCCACCAACAGAAATGTATTTGAAAGAAATCAGCTTTATATCTCAATTTGTAACGTCAGACACACAATCCATACAAGTCTGTTCCGGGATCGAACAGAACCGAAGGCACTTCTCACGAAGCCCTTGCATATCCGGATAATTTTCTAATCACGTCCGGACTTCCCGTCACTAAGGGTGATAAAACCTCTAAATCGGAGATCAGCCGATGTAGAGTAACTCGACGGTAATCCTTCCGTTTTCAAAAATATCCGGTCTTCAACACCGGTCTTCGAATGCAATTCATAACGACGTATCACATATTCGGAATGGGTTATACGACCCCATGGTCCTTTCCCGGCTAACCCGAATAGTGAGCGCTTATTTAAAAATAAGTGTGGCATTCAAATTCATCCAATTCACAACAAATACTCATTCAAGGTAATTATTGATAGTCGGTTATTTAAATATCAATAAAGATGCGCAACATCATCAGATTCCAAATAATTTTCCAAATTATTTCATCTTCCAAAATATCTTTTACTAGATATAAAATTTCCACACTTAATCATTTGAAAACAATTTCAAATCAATTTCCAAATTTCATTTTATCTTTGAAGACAAAATCTCAAAACAGTTCATTTCATATTGGAAAAGTATTTCCATACTTATTTAAAAATAACTATTCCACAAACCTATTTATTTTCAACATTTGAAAATATTCGATATACTTAAATCAATATTAAGTATATATTCATTCTTTAAGGAAATCATTAATTTTAACATCTATTTGAGTCAAAACAAATGTTGCGTAAAACATCGTTACGACGACTCGAAATCACTAGTATAGGGATTCGGATTTTAAGATAGATATATATAAATCCCAATACTACATACAACATTTTCTTTCGAAAATCATTTACTATAACAACAGTGTTATAGTCCATCATTTCCTTATTTCTCGAAAACGTCTATTTCAACAAGAACTGTTGAAATCTATGCTTTCGATTCATAATACATTTTAAAACTTCTTTAAAATGTTTAACTTCATTTTTAATATCACTTCTTCAAAAATAAATCCATTTTATTCAATAATATATTCACTGTCCAAAATCGTGAATATAATTCATTTAACCCAATTCCAGTCTTTTCTACACATTTATTTCAATAAAATTCGCTATCCAAAATCGCGAATATATCTTCTTTGATAATCTTCTATATTTAATTTATCAAATTCAATTGATTTTGAATTTATAAAACAATGTTTATAAATTCTATTTCTATTTTCTAACAACTTCAATTTAATAAATCTCCTTTATTAACAATTCGATTTATAAATCTTCTTTAATGACCTATTCAATTTATACTCAATGTATATACCAAAGGTCCATCTTATAAGTTAATAACTTACAATTCATTTATTTTAAAAGAAATCGTTCTTTTAAACTTCACAGATTTTAAATCTTATTACTTATAAGATTTCATTTATAACCTTATTTTCAACCATAACCGAACTACTTTTATACTATTTATAAATCTCATCTATTAACCATTCATACTTGTTCAAAAATCTCAATTAAAATGCCGAAATCCAATTTATACTTCATTTTAACACTTATAAAAAAACTCGTTTTATAATTCCAACATTTGATTTATAAATATCAATTTGTATAAATCTTTCTATACAAATCGTTTATAGTTATTCAAAAATCCCAACTTAAACCATTTTATAAATAAATCGATTTTTATTTCAAAAATGACACTTTGGTTATATTCCACTAACATTATAATCTCCATAACTTTAAATTTATAACATTTATTTATTTAAAGTAAATCAATTCAAAATTTCAAATAAAACGTATACTTAAAAATCTCTTTTAAAGTTAAAATCGTTATTTTTAAACTTCAAAATTTTGAATCCGATGATGCAACAGCACCAATTAGTCAATCACAACATTCAATATCATATATCAACATGATAACAGAATATACATCAATATCTGTAAATAAATAAATACAGTTGAGGAATCCAGTTGGATCCCTCCAACCTGTTTCCCTGCATCCACAGATGTTAGCACAATACCCATTCCACTTCGAGGTGGAATATCACGGTATATGGGTTTTATAAAAATAATCCGCTTACTAACGGCGCAATAGGGTCTCATCCGCTATACGAGGCGGGAAATCATCAATCCAATATATACATATGCCAATATGTATATATTGCTATATATATAGATATATCCTACTATATCTAATATCACAATTAATAGCAATCAACACAATCAATAACTGCAAATAAATATTTTCCTTCGAGTGAGAAAATCTCACCTTAGCTTTATATTTTGCCATCCCATTTCCTTATTTTGATCATTACTTCATTGTATTCGACCTTGTATAAACAATTATACAATTTTATTACTATTCGAATAAATCGAGCAAGTAAATTTTCATTTGGTAATTTCAATGCTTTTATTTCAAACCAATTTCTTTTAATAGAATTATTTAACAAGAAATTATATTTAAAACAAATTTTTCCTTTAACAAAATATTTTCCAGTTACCAAAATAATTACATAAGTTAATTAATTTATAATCTATATTTTATTTTTCATATAACAACAGCAGTTTATCTATTTTTCTTTTGGAACTTCATATATATACACTTATATAACAATCCATATAGATTTAAAACTCAAACTCTAAAATATCATTTAACTGTTATTATTACTACTGCTATTATTATATTTTTTTTCCTTCATTAAACATATTAAAACAAAATACATATATATATGTTAATTGTTTTCCAAACTATGCATATATATAAATTTAAAGACTGCATATATATATCTTCAAAAATCCTATCTGTATATATTTTTTCTTTACTGAAAAATCTCAAATCAACATGTATATATTATTAAATCAAATTCAAAATGAAATAAAATTTAACTACCTCACAGCAATCGAACTGCCAACGAATTCTTCCTCGAACGTTGCAGCCAACTGACGAGCCACGGCGATCCATTACCTCGCATCGCGACTGCCACTCGAACGCGAGATCAAACTCGCTCCTTCCATCGATTCGTGATGCCGCCATCTCATCACTCGAGTTCGCCAGTACATGCGTGAGCTGCCGCAGCTGTGCCTCCGACCACGGCACCACCCTACGTGGTTTGCCATCTCGCGAAACCCCCACTCGAAACCACCTCGCGTGCGCGCGAGTGCCAGCCTCCCATCCAATCGAAGTCGAAGTCGCGAGAACCAAAATCGACATCTGAAACGACACCGCCGCCCTTTTTTTCGAACGCAATCCTCCCTTCCAAGTCGCGAACTCGATGCCGCCATCACCAGACATCGCGAAGAGGCCCGGCCCTAATCCTCTCTCGAACGCAACCATTGTTTTAAATTTCAATTGAAATGTTTTCGTTCGTTTATCTGTGTGAAGATTTGAATAAGGAAAGGGGGAAGTTGATTTCAAAATGTAGCCATTTCTTTTTCTTTGAACGATAAAAACTACTCGCGTGATAAAAGGAACGAAGGGGACAAGAGTTCGTGATTTTCTTTTGAACGAGACTTCGGCCATGCCTTTGCACGATTTCTTTCGTGATTCCAGGCGTGATTAAAGGAGACGACGTGTTGATGTCAACCCAATTTTTAAATTTAAAATTTAAATCAAATTCGATTTAACTTCAATACGTTTACCCACCGTATGGTCACACAACATCTCCGAAAAATATGAAATTGCAAATCTGACAATAATTCAATATTACAGACCCAATGGAACTGGTTTCGTCAAATTCCGAGACTGTGCCCCGGAACGCTGTATTTTAAATATCGATTCGAACGATTTAAATTCCAAACTGAACAAATTGTTTCCAAGCTCAATTCTGAAGCTTCTGTTATTTCCGGTATTGTCAATACGAATTTTAAAAGCTTTCAAAATATTTTTCTTCCACTTTAAATTGAAGATTCAAATTTTTATATTCAGCATTCACTAGATTAAATTTTATACTTTAATCGTCAAGTTCAAAGTTATATTGGGAATTCAAATTAAATCATCGTTCAAATATTTAAAATTAATTTAAATATTTCCAATTTAATTTGTTCAAAATTCAGGGTCGTTACACTTTTTGTGATGCTGTAATTGAAAGTAATCCTGGTAGTAAAGTAGTTTTGGAGTGTAATCATGATACTCGTCAATTTGAGAGGGTTTTCATTGGTTTTGAAGCTTGTGCACATGGTTTTCAATTTTGTTGGCCTTTAATATTTGTTGATGCTACTTTTATGAAGGGTAGAGCTCAAGGTTGTTTGATGGCTGCTACTGGTAAAAATGGCAATGAAGGTATGTTGTACATTAATTTATAATTGCATCAATATCTGCAATAATTATTATATGTTTCTGCAACATAAATATTTATTAAGAAGAAATAAAATATTTTACTTACATAAATCATTGCGGAAATCGAAGCAATTTTACATAAAAAATTGCTGAAAAGTATGCAATTTTTTTGAATTAAGGAAATTTATTGTGCAATAATATTTGGTAGTAGTTGCAGTTTTGTCAGCATTTTTTCAATATAAGTGAATAGTATTAAGCAATTTGTTCAGTTATTTATATATTTGTGATTGTTTTATCAGGTTTTTTCCCTATAGCAGTTGCAATTGTGTCTGGTGAAGATGAAAATAATTGGATTTGGTATTGTGAACAGCTTAAAGATTTTTTGAAAGATGATTGTAGAAAGTTTGTTTTCATTTCTGACCGTCATCCTGGTATTCTTGTTGCTATTCCCAAAGTGTTTCCAGATTCAGTTCATGGTTCCTGTTTTTATCATTTAAACAATAATTTAAAAGTTGCTTTAAAGTCTGAATTTTCGAAATCAAAAAAGAAATGGTTGATATATTTGTTTGGACGTGTTGCATATGCTTCTAATTTGGATGATTTCAATTTAGCATTGAAGAATTTTAAAGATGCTGGTGGTTCTACTGTGGCAAACTTTTTGAATGGAATTCCCTTTGAGAAATTTACTAATGTTTTTTTCCCTGCTTGTCGTTATGGTGAAATGTCATCAAATTGTTCAGAGAGTTTCAATAAATGAATTTTGGAAGAAAGACATTTACCAATCACTACATGCTTGGATAGCATTAGAGTTAAGTTGATGAAGTTAATTTCTGATCGTCGAGAACTTGCTAATAGTTGGAATAGTGTTGTTTGTTCGGTGAACGAAAATCGGTTGAAAAGTCTTCATTTGGAAGGAGCTTCATGGTTTGTTATAAAATCTAGTGATCATGTGTTTGAAGTTCATTCTCCTGTTCATCAATCTGTTGATTTAAATAATCGGACTTGTTCTTGTAATTTGTGGCAAATTTATGGTTTTCCTTGTGCTCATGCTGTTAGATGTATTTTGAGCTGTGGAAATTTAAATGTTTATGATTACATTGAAGATTATTTCAAAGTTGTTTATTTTCGATCGGCATATTCTCATCCAATCAATCCTATTATAAACTTTGTGAAAGAAGATGTTTTGATTGAAGATGTGGTTGTAGCACCTCCTAAAGGTAGAAGAATGCCTGGTCGACCATCTGCATTTAAGAGGATAAAATCTGCCGGTGAAATTTCAAAGACTATTAGATGCAGCATATGCAAGAAGTTGGGTCATAATAAAAGGACTTGTTCAATGAAACACATGTAGTCTCTCTTTAATATAGGAAAGCTAAAATGTATGGAGTTGAGTTTATGTTTTTCTTATTCATTTTAATGGTATTTTCTCTATCCTTAGGTTGGATGTTTACTGTCTGTAATGTATTAAACATGGTTCGCTTTCGAGTAATCATTGTTGCAGTATTTTCTGCAATTATTACTGTTAATTGCACATATTTCTGCAGTTTTTCTGAATAATTGTTTTCTTTTTATACCCCTTTTGTGAATAATGCTTTTTATATGAAGATGATATTTGTATAATTGTTTGGATCGAAATAAATAAGATGTATCCATAAGTATGTGCAATTTTTGTTTATAAATATGGAGGTATCGGCAATTATCTATTTGTTATGCTGACATTTCTGAAATTATCTGGTTCAAGAAATTCGAATATCTACAAATTTGTGGATATATCTGTAGATATATGGTTTTATTGCTGAAATTTCTGCAACTATTTGTTGAAAGAATTTCCAATAGCTAAATATTTTTAGAGATATATGCAGATATGTGCTTCATTTGCTGACATTTGTGAAATTATTATGAGTAAGAATTTGGAAAAAATAAATTATTACAGAGATATCTGCTGATATATGTTTTTATTGCTGATTTTTCTGCAATTTTTAAGAGCAAGTATTTAATTACCTATACATTAGTCAAGATAACTGCAGATATGTGCTTTTATTGCTGAATACAATTGTTAGAAATTTACCATCTTTCTTGCCGCTTTCTGATGATCTGCTTCGTGCCGTGGTTTTATGGAATCGTAGTGAATCCATATTCTACCTTGTTTATTAAACTCCAACAGTGTAAAATGTGATTTTTGGTGGATAGGGAAGAACATTTTATTGCAGTTTGCAAAATGTTTAGCAACTACATTATCGATTAGGGCTTGTGTTACATTCTTTTAATTGCTCAGTAGAAATGTCTGTAGGATAATATATTAGACAATTGAATTGATGAACATTTAAACAAATTCTTCAGTAGAAAATTATAAAACTTACAGTAGCGTAAACTTTGAAGTACAAGTTTTCTGGATGAACTTTACGCAATTCATGTGAATACCAGTCAATGATCTACAAATATTATTATAAGGAAATAGTGATAGTATATTTGTTTACAGAATAATATAATATGATTAGCAGAAAAAATAATAAGTTCTTGAAATTTTACATAAAAACAACAGGTTTGATTAAATGTTGCTGAAAAATCTAGAGATAAATGATATTGGTTTGGATAAATGGAATTTTACTGACAAAACAATAAGTTTAAAGAAGTATTGCTGATAAATATGCAGATAAATGGAGTTATTGCAGATAAATGGGGTTTTGCAGATAAAACAGCAAGTCTAATTAAATGTTGCAGATAAATTTGTAAATAAATGTACTTTTGAGTAAAGTTGTACCTGGCCATCAAGAAATCTTCCTATAATTAGTTCACCAAGTGCTGTTCCAGTTATAATTATGTCATCGTCTCCATTTAAGTATGCACTTTTGCTGTGATATAATGATCAATATTAGTAAATGTTTGTATTTTTAAAATATTTGCTGATATCTAACCAGGAAATTTAAATAATTACTTTTAGTTAAGCAATTATTGGTATACTTGGCTACTAAAAGAATTATACAGTTTTACCTGAGGTCAGAGTTATTAAAGAAGTCCTCAAGCAGCTTGATTTTTTCTTCAGATAGACTTCGTACATTTGACCTCCTTCTGACATTTATTTTTGTACTGGTAGATAATTCTTTTGATCTAGGTTCAGATTCATATTCTTCAATTATTATTGGTAGGGTTTGTACTTGCTATTTTTCCTTTTTTGCTTTCTTTTCAGTTTGAAAATTCACTTCTTCAGCTAATTTAACCCTTTTTTTTGGATTTTCAATTTCCAATGTTTTTTCTTTGATTTCTTCAGTTTTTGTTTCTGCTGAAGTAGATATTTCTTCGGTTTGTTTGCCTTGTAACTGTGTATAATTTTGAATGCTTTCACCTGAAATTAATTTGAATGATGGTTAATATTTCATTATTGGTTTTTGAAATACAATTATTGGTTGTTGGTTAATAAAAATTTTGTGAATAATTGTGAAAAAGTGAAGAATATGCTACACTCTACAGCAGTTGTTGCATTAATATCAGCAATTATTCTTCATATTATTAATATATAATAGGAAGAATATTTGCGGATATATCAACAAATATGTTAAATTTTTACAGTCTGGTTGAAAAACTATAGTTATTCAAAGCATTACCAAATGAAGGATCTTGTTCAATTGCTTTATCTTCCTCAACTATTTTTGTTTCTTCACCATCTTCTCGGTCTTTCTGTTTTGCTTCAAAATTTATTTTTCCCCATTATCAACATCTTTTTCTTTTTGTTCTTCTTTTTCTTCATCTTTCTCCATTAGCTGAGATTCATCTTCAACAGTTTTGTCTTCAGTTTGAATATCAATTAAATTTTCATTTTCTTCTGTCCTTTGAGCTGAAATATATGTTTGCAATTCAACTCTTTAATATTTTTGACATAGTTATAGATTTTGTGTTATGTTACAATGTGTTATGTAAAAAATGAAGAATGTGCTACAGTTTTTAATACTTATTGCAATGATATCTGCATTTATTCTTTAAAAATGCTTTTTTCATTTAGTAAGAATACTTGCAGATATATCATCAAATATTTTAAATTTTTACATTCTTGTTGGAAAACAAAATATTACTGAAAGTATTACCAGATGACGTATTCTCTTCTGTTTCATTATCCTCACTTTCTTTGTTTTCTTCACTTTCACTTTCATATGAGGAATTTAGTTTGCTACCAGATCTTTCTATTAGTTGTAGCTCTACATTATCAGATTCTGTGGATGATGATGTTTCCACATTTTGTCTCAATTGCTTTTTTAGCAGCGTATTTTCAGCTTGAAGTTTCCTGTTGTCCAATTCAAGTTTTCTTATTATTTCTTTATATTTTTCTTCTCTTTTCTTGTAGAATGCTTCATATTCTTCATCTTTTTCAACTGCATCTTTCAACAATTTTAGTTCCTCTCCTTGAAAATCCTGGAATAAATAATTAAATCAAAATTGAAGCTTAAGAATATTTGTATGTAATTATGTAAGAACTGTGAATAATTGGAAAAATGAATATAATTTTAATTATGATTGGTATGTATGTCCATAAATATTTTTAATAATGGCAGAAAAATCTGCAAGTATTATACAAAATAGTAGATATATCTTTAATTATTGTAAATAATTGTATAACTATGTTCAGTTTTGTTGTTTTAAGTGCAGATAAATATGCAATTGTTTATAAAAATTGCAGATAAGTCATCATATGTAGTGAATAATTGCAGCCAAAAAAAGCTCAACTACTGCTAATAAATGCAGATATATCTGCAACCATTGTTAAATGTTGCAGATAAGTTTGCAAACAAATAAAGTACTGGCTATTTTTTTACTAAAGCTTAATAATTCTATAAATTAAATTGCAGTTATACTTACTGAGTTGTACTCTATGGTTAATAACATTATTGGCTTGAGTTTTGATATATCCCATTTGCCAGCCAAGGGATACAAGTTGTTGTATTCGAATTTAGCAGATTTCAAAATTTGTGTTTTCTCACAGATCCACCACTGCAAAAAAGACTATTAGTATTAGAATAAATTATTAATTAATAGGATATTTATCTAATTAATTAAAAATTTAATACCAGTAATAATGTAACGCATGCATTTATTTTCCTTGGGGTGTCAATATATTTTTCAATTTGATTTATCAAATGCTTGTGAATCGTTTTTGGCCATGATATCTGCTGCATTTTATCTTCACAAACACAATATGGAATCATATTCCATGATATACTTGAGTTTGGATTTGATATTAAAAATGTTGCAACCAAATGCAATTGCAAAAGCTTTGCAGTATCTGCTTTTTCTTCTTTTGATGATCCTTTTATTGTTGCAAATAATTCCCTTTCTATGTTTTTTTTGTTGACACTTGTTTCTCCTTTAAAGTGCCTGCTGATGAATGATGTAAACTGAGCATTGCTTTTACCCTCTTTTTTCATATGGCCAGAAGTTTTGATTTGCTGACCCTCTGTAGGAATTGATAGCAATTGGCTTATATCATCCTCTGTAAATGTTAGTAACATATCTCCAAATTGGAAATAGTTCAAATTCTTTCTGTATGCTTTGATGATTATGTCTATTGTTGTTGAGTTTTTTGTGTTTTCTTTTGCAGGTATAATTCCAATATAGATCATATGAATGAACTTGTAGAAAGGTAGATTCTGGAGATATTTTGTATGTGATATTGTCAGCAATTTTTCATTCTTAATCTTGCGAAGAACATCGATGAAAGACCTCAAATTATTTCTGTAATTATCTTTTGTTGATTTGATTTTCCCTTCACTTATTGTTTTTCTTTTTTCCGGTAGAATATTTGATCCTGGTTGTTGTTCAACAGGAACAATAGATGTTTCCAACATAACTTTTTTTCCTTCTTTTATATCTTCTTTTGTGTTCTTCTGTAAATGTAAATTAAATATTATGAAATAACTATGCACAATCTAATAATATGATAGGTAATGTTAAATACTTGCAGTTATAATGAATATGTAACTGAATTAAGGCTCAATTTGATGATATATAGTATTAAGATATTTCTGCAACTATGTGCAATAGTTGCAGATATTTCTGCAACTATACCGAATAGTTGCATAAATTTCAGCAACTATTGCACATAGTTGCAGAAATGTTTGCAACTATGTGCAATAGTTGCAGATATTTCTGCAACTATACAGAATAGTTGCATAAATTTCAGCATCTATTGCACATAGTTGCAGACATTTCTGCAACTATTGCATAAAGTTGCAGAAATGCAACTATATGCAATAGTTGCAGAAATGTTTGCAACTATGTGCAATAGTTGCAGATATTACTGCAACTATTAGCAATAGTTGTAGAAATATCTGCGACTAATGCACATAGTTGTAGATATATCTGCAACTATACGCAATAGTTGCAGATATATCTGCAACTATACGCAATAGTTGCAGACATTTCTGCAACTATTTGCAAATAGTTGCAGATATTACCGCAACTATTAGCAATAGTTGCAGAAATATCTACGACTAATGCACATAGTTGCAGATATATCTGCAACTATACGCAGTAGTTGCAGATATATCCGCAACTATATGTAATAGTTGCAGACATTTCTGCAACTATTTACAAATAGTTGCAGATATTACTGCAACTATTAGCAATAGTTGCAGAAATATCTCCGACTAATGCACATAGTTGCAGATATATCTGCAACTATGCGCAATAGTTGCAGACATTTCTGCAACTATATGCAATAGTTGCATAAATTTCTTCAACTATTGCACATAGTTGTAGACATTTTTGCAACTATATGGTATAGTTGCAGAAATATCTGCAATTATTTGCAAATTTTGTAAATTTTCAAAAAAATAAAAAACGTTTAAAATTTGTTGAATTATCTGCGAATATTTGAAATAATTGCACCTTTAATACAAATATGAATCTGCTTAAAATTTGAAGAGAGGAAATAGTTTTTTGAACAATATTTTTCAAAAATTGGAGTAATTACAGAATGTTTTTTAGTATATCATCTGCATTCTCAATTTTCTTTGTATTACCGTAAAAAAGCTCGATTACATGCATGGCTAACTCGAAAATCTCTAAAATCCTTGCAAAAACCCTAAGATCTATTGATTTAAAACAGTGGAATATAAATCGACTACTTATGAAATTGAGATACATCACCTTCGATCTTCCCATTTTGCCTCGTGTGAGATTTTCGACTTGATTTTGGTTGTTCAGTTGTTCGATTTTATAGAGTTTTCGGATTTTGTTGAAGAAACTGTGATTTCAATTGTATCAAAGGTTACGATAAAAAAAGCGTGGGTTCAGGGTTTTACGATGATTTTTGAGGGTAGTTTGGGAAAAGAAAAGGCTGTCTTTAAAAATAGGGATGAAATTTTTATGTTTTGTATCTAAGGGATGTTTGGTGAATTATGAAAGTTATTAAGGATGTATGGCAAACGTTCCCTTTAATTAATTTATAAGAGTTATAATTTAATTAAATTGGATGGTAACGGGAGTATTCAATGTTTCGCTTGTGTGACTCTTAAGTGTAAATTCGGCCAACGATTAATATCGAACAATTCAAATATTAAAGTTCACACGTCACTTAGCTGGTGGTGTGACATTATGACTAAATTTATCGCTTATTTGGTTTTAGGAAAATTCAATTTTATTTTACTAAGTGTTACCCAGGAGTGATAATTATTTACACCAATTTTCTTTGTCAAAACTATATCACTTTGGACTTATGGAGCTTGGTAATGGTCAAAATTCCAATATCATCCATATTCAACTCTATAGTCCAAAAACAAAGTCCTAGATTCAATAATTACAATTATTATTAACCTAACCGCTTTGACTAAAGACATTGACTTTGAGTTGACTTCAGTTTACGGTGATACTAACCCCATATAAATAAGGAGATGAATTCTCTCTTGAATAGTGTCTCACTTTAAATGCTTTCACTCAATCCAACTATACTCGTTCGATGGATACCGTGGCATGATTTAACTATAATAAAAGTGGAGTTTCCACATTGAAGCTCGATAGTATTCTCAAGTCGAGGGAATTATGGGAAAGTGCACAAGATCAATAATATGGCTAATGTAAATGTATATTCTATAATTAACTAAGCATAATACTAACCAAATAGAGTAAAGTAAGAACAATCACATCAGAGGTTTTATATTGGTTTGGACCTTCCATCCTATGTCCAATTCTGAAGCTCCCTTTCAGAATTCACTAACCAAACACCCTCACTTAGCCTAGAGGAATAGGCGTATACACGAGTTTGCAGTCTTTTACTATTAACCCACTTTTAAACCAATTGAATTTTAACTGGACTTAAAAGATCAACACAAGAATGAAACGATCCATGAACTTGGAAATACACTTGGAAAAGCTAAAGAAGAAACTTGAAGGAATTTCACTTGGATTGGAGCATACACCTTAGCTCGGTACTGAGTTGGTGGCTATAGGTCAGCACTGACCTATCACATTTCCCCCATTCTCCTCCAAAACTTCACACAACTCCTATACAACTCTAATGGCTTGGTATCAATTGATTTTCCCTAAGTTTGTACGATCAATTCAAAGATTGGTGATGACAAAGAAATGAGGATAACTAAAGTGCAATCAAGAAGATCACTAGAATCAACTCGAGGACGATGGAAAAGAGGCTCAAAAAACTCAAGTGGATGAAATAAAAGCAAGGCAAGTGAAATGATGCAACTTGCACCAAGCATCATAGGTTGGTACTGACCTATGGACCTTAGGTTGGAACCGAGCTATGCTTTTAGCTCGTGTGCACTAGACTTTTCCTATGTGACTTTGAGCCTCCTTCTGGACTTCATTGCAAGCGGGCTTCTGACCTCGTTGCTCTGTTCTCTATAAATAACAACCTACCTACAACCAAAACAAGATCATCATCTTCTTCTCTTAACTCTGGATTTGATCTTTCTGCCATTAGAGACTTCTTTCTCTTCTTCACATCTAACCTCTCCTCCATTAGAGTTATCTAGGAAGCTACTATTTGTTGTTCTTGGACTTAGACAACAAACTAGTACTAGTCACTCTCAAATACTCTAGAAATTCCATTGTAAATCTGAGATCCGCTAGATTGTATTTAGATCTAGGAGAATTAGTTTTAATCCAAAGAGAGAATGGCTAATAAAAGAATTAAAGTGGACGTAGGTCGGAGATTACGTCGAACCACTATAGAAAGTTTTGTGTGTTCTTTACTTTTATGCTATTCTTTCTTGCTTGATCTGGGATTTCTACTGCTTTTACATCTATTTTAAAAGAACTGGTGCTTTTTTCTGATTTCTGGGTGTTGATCCATTTTCTGGGTTAACATTGACAATGTTGTGTTCAATCAACATGAATTTTGACTTGTAGTACAAAACTTCCTATAATCTCCTCTTTAAGTTGAATGAGTGAAAGCACTTGAGTTATATAATATGTTACCAAGAACTATAGAATAGTTTTTGATGATATTAAAGACAAGACAGCGATAGATTTTTAGAGAGTAAGAGAGATATGTAGAAATCAAGAAGTAGGAAGTTAGAAGTTATTCTAAAACTCTAGCCACGGTCATATTTATAATAGTTAAAAAGATTTTTTTCTAAGAATTGCAACTTATCAGAGAAAGACATTGACAACAGGATTGCATCGCGTGAAGAAGAAGAGACGCGTCTTTTCAAAATATACTAGTTGTAAAGATTCAGATGTCTGAATATTTTAGTCAGACCTCTGGTTTTGAATGATTTTTTCCAAAGAATAAGTAGTTCAAAAAGACATGTTTTCATACATCTGACTTTCCTGACTTCTAACCCAATCGCCTGGCTTTTTGAAGAAATAGACTAGAGAAGATTTAGTTCAAAAAAGCATAACCTCAGAAGTCTGAATATTGTTGCCAGATGTCTGATGCGACAACCCGCCTTTTCGACCCATAAAAGTTGATAATAATACGTCCACGGTATTCATATGCCCAGCATTTGAGTGCCAAAAAAATATGTTGTTGGGGTGAGAGAAAAGACAAGATAGAATATATTCTCACATCATGATGAGTAATATATAATAACCAAACGATCTTTAAAAAAAAGAAAACTTTATAACAATCAGAGTAACTTAGTTATCATCAGCCTGGACCGTTATAACAGTCTGTTCTTACAAATGCTAATAAATACAAACAAAAAATACTTCGAAAATAAAAGTACTAGAGTACGTCTCGGAGGCATCCAACTCATCTCCTGAAGCTCAAGAGTGTCTAAAGCTAACTCTGAAAAAATACTCGCATCTGACCCAAGTATTATAAGAAAATAACACTTGGATCAGTCTAGTAAACTAGCGTGAGAAACTCAGTCATCTTGATTGTTATATTATAATCTTTACAAAAACAAAGGTACCTCACAAAACCACGCCGTACATAAACACGGTAGGGTTTTTACCTTACGATAATCAGACCATTTTAAAGAAAATCTTGGATATTATAATAATAATCTAGGGTTTAAAAAAATATTGAATCATAGGCGAAATGGTTCCATTAATTACATTCCAACATATTTAATATACACCTAAGTTCGTAAAGGCACATATTGGAAAATGGATTCCATACAATGACAAGGCACTGGGGTACCACTTACCATAGTACATCTCTAGATAAAATGTACCAAGGTGCAAACCAATTACAGCCCCGCAAATCAAGACCGACCTACCCCTTTGTAATGACCCGCTATTTCGAACCATTCGCATCCATACATGTCGGACTTGAATTGCTCAAAATATCATATTGTTAATTTATATTTGGCAAAACTCAGCATATATAGTAAATAAAATCAATCACAGAATCACATACACAGAGTAATATTACAATAAGCAGCGGAAAAGATAAATAGTAGTTCATGAAGCAACTATATAAACAACAGAGTTTGGAATAAAATACAAAAAAATATCTCAAATACAATGTAGTCTTGAATACAAACTGATGACAAGTCTGAACAAAACAACTGGATTGCTGAAAGCTGAATTGTAACGACCCAGAATTTTAGATAATTAAAATTTGAATATTTAATTAATTTTAAATATTAATAAATGGAATTTGGAAGTCGAATGATTTATTTTTCGAATATTGGATTTAATTTGATAATTTAATCGATAAAGTATATAGTGAAATTCCAGAGATAATTAAAAATCGAGTTTAAAATGATTGAAATTGATTTGTAAAATTTTATTTAAATTATACTGGAATTATAGAAAGGTTATAGAACTTTTAAAACTGAATTTGGAGTTAATTTGTGAAAAATTGAATATTTTAATATTTAATTATCGACTGTAAAAATAGCCAATTTTCGAACAGTCTCAGAATTTGACGAGACCAGTTCCATTGGATCCGTAATAGTTAGTTATTATCGGATTTCAATTTTCGTGGCAATCGAAGTTATCGTTTGACCGTGGCAGCTCGAAACGCATCAATATCATTTTAATTTTTAAATCGTCGAGTTAAATTAGTCATTTTTCAAAAAGTCTCGGATTTCGATGAAACAAGTTTCATCGGATCCGTAATGTGATATTATTGTAAGATTTCAAATTTCGTATTGATCGGAGCTGTTATGTGAACGTACGACACATAAAGGCGTTGAATCTTTATCGAATTCAATTTAAATTTAAATTTGTATTTGGTCAACATCAGCACTTTTGGCCTCAACTCAAAACACTGTCGCCTGTTAACTTCAGCACGCAAATGTTTCCTCTCGTACAAAACACCATCATCTCGTTCCTTGAAATCACGTCTTCTTCTGTTTCGTTCAGAGAAAAAAATCAATACAAACGATAAGTATCTTCGTTTAAAAAGAAAATAGAAATGGCAGCTGAGATTAAACCAATCGCCTCTCCTCTTCCAAATTAAAATCGAATCCTCCCCTGTTTTCAAATCGAAACAACAAAGAAAATGGTCGCAGCCCTCCCCTTTATCATTTCGAATCTGGAACGATTCGTTCCTCAATAAAAAAATTTATAAATTGCGAATTTTTCCTCTTCTGTTCGAAGATGGCGACTTCGTTCGATCGTAGGGAATCAAGGTTTCGAGCTCGAGCACTGGCGTGTTGGCATCATGTTGACGATACTTGCGAGTGGGTGAGAGGGCGACAGCTCGTCGCAGTCGAGCGACGTTGGAAATCAAGGCGAAGTCGCGATGATGATGGCAGGCAGCGAATTGGGGGATCGCGATTAAGTCGAGGCAAGCACGAGAAGAAGGTGGTCGCGACGCCAAATGCTAGGGCTTCGAAATGTCAGTGGCAGGTTTGGGGACTGGGTTGTCTCGTGGTGGCGTATCAGAGGCGGCAGCAGCCTGGTGGTCGCGTGTGCGTGTGAAGGAGTGGTTTTTGGCTCTGTCGACGACAAGAGGTATTCGTTTTCGATTACCCTATTTTTGACAAATTAACGTTGATTTGATAAATGTATACACAGATTTCTGGAAGCAGAAAATATATATATATCTAGAACTAGATTTTAAATTTACAGTAAAAGATAAAGAAAATTTATTCTTTTCCAGTTTAAAGACTTGTATTAATGTATATATATATATATATATATATATATATATATATATATATATATATATATATGTAGACGTATACAGTGGGGAAGGTATAAATAAATATATATGCATGCACAAGCCTATTTAGATTTAACTTAATTAGGTATGTAGTTAAGATTTCTAAGAAAATAATTAAAAGAGGAAAATGAATTTTTTACTTAGTTGGATAAATTTAATTTAAGGGTAAAATAATTTAATCTATTAAATGAAGATTAGTTTAAATTTTATTTTTTAGTTAAATCAATTATAAAAGACGAAATTGAAAACGGAAATTAATTGTTCAGTTGATGTGAAT
The DNA here is from genome assembly GCA_030737815.1 of Allium fistulosum. Taxonomy (NCBI): domain Eukaryota; kingdom Viridiplantae; phylum Streptophyta; class Magnoliopsida; order Asparagales; family Amaryllidaceae; genus Allium; species Allium fistulosum. The sequence goes on from CM060903.1 coordinate 1,049,364,596, forward strand.
ATTAACAGAATTGTATAAATTATTTATACAAGGTCAAAATTTGGAGAAAACAAATTGGATTGGGAAGTGGAAGGCAAAATAAAAGCTAAGGTGAGATCTTCTCACTCAGATTTATAATTGAATTGCAGTTATTGATTGATTTGTTTGAATGTGCTATTAGATATGATAGGATATATCTATATATATAGCAATATATACATATTGGCATATGTATATATTGGATTGATTGATTCCCGCCTCGTATAGCGGATGAGACCCTATTGCGCCGTTAGTAAGCGGATTTATAAAAACCTATATACCGCGATAATTCCGTACTGGAGCGGAATTGGTATTGTGCTGACGTCTTTGGATGCAGGGAAACAGGTTGGAGGGATCCAACTGGATTCCTCACCAGTAGTTATTTATTTACAGGATTGATGTATATCCTGTTATCATATGTTGATATATGATGTTGTGTTGTGATTGACCAATTGGTGCTGTAGCATCATCGGATTCAAGTTTTGGAATTTAAAAATAACGATGTTGATTTTAAAAGTGAAATTTTTAAAAGTGATCTTTGAACAAAATACGTTTATTTAAATTGTTGAATTGATTTACTTTAAATAGATAAACGCTAAAACTTTTAAAATTATAAAAGTTAAGATTTTGTGAATTTTAACTAGAAAGTAATTTCTTTTGAAATAAAGAGTTAAGAAATTTATAAAATGGTTTAAGTTGAGATTTTTGAATTATTAAACCAATGTATATAAAAGATGTATCAAAATTGATATTTATCAATTTAAGTTATTGGAATTTTAAAATGAGTTTTATAAGTGATATAAAATGTGAAGATATGAAATGCATAGAATTATAAATTGTAAAGATATGAAATTTATAGATTTATAAAGTATGAAGTTGTAGGATGAATGATTATAAGAAATTAACTTATAAATTGGATTTTTGCCTTTAAATGGAATATTGATCGAATTGTTAACAAAGGAGATTTATTAAGTCGAAGTTGTTATAAATAAAAAAAAAAGAGAAATAGAATTTGTAAACGTGTTTATAAATTCGAAATAGATTGAATGTGATAAATTAAATATAGAAAGTTATTAAAGAAGTTATATTCACGATTTTGGACGGTGAATATATTGTTAAGTAAAATGGATTCATTTTTGAAGAAGTAATATTTTAAAAAATGAAGTTAAACATTTTTAAAGGTGCTTTAAAATGTGTTATGAATCGAAAGCATAGATTTCAACATTTATTGTTGAAATAGACGTTCTCGAGAAATCTAAGGAAATGGTGGACTATAACACTGTTGTTATAGTAAATGATTTCCGAAAGGAAATGTTTTTATATAGTATTGGGATTTACATATCTATCTTAATTTCGAATCCCTATACTAGTGACTTTGAGTCGTCGTAACAATGTTTTACGCAACATTCGTTTTGACTCAAATAAATGTGATTTAAGAATGATTTCCTTAAAGAATGAGATATATACTTAATTTTGATTTTAAGTATATCGAATATTTTCAAACGTTGAAAATAAATAGATTTGTGAAACACTTATTTTTAAATAAGTATGGAAATGCTTTTCCAATGAAATGAACGTTTTGAGAATTTATCTTTGTAAAAGATAAATTGAAATTGAATATTGAAAATGATTTGAAAATCGTATATCAGAAGATATTTTGAAATATAAATTCAATATGGAATTTATAAAGAAAGGGAGACTGTTTAAAAATAAATATGGATTTATTTTAAAGTGTGGAAATTTTATATCTAGTAAAGATATTTTTGAAGATGAAATAATTTGGAAAATTATTTGGAATCTGATGATGTCGCGCATCTTTATTGATAGTTAAATAACCGACTATCAATATTTACCTTTAGATAGGTATTTGTTGTGAATTGGATGAATTTGAATGCCACACTTATTTTTGAATAATCGCTCACTATTCGGGTTAGCCGGGAAAGGACCATGGGGTCGTATAACCCATTCCGAATATGTGATACGTCGTTATGAATCGCAATTGAAGACCGGTGTTGAAGACCGGATATTTTTGAAAACGGAAGGATCACCGTCGAGTTACTCTATATCGACTGATCTTCGATTTAGAGGTTTTATCACCCTTAGTGACGGGAAGTCCTGACGTGATTGAAAATTATCCGGAAATGCAAGGGCTTCGTGAGAAGTGCCTTCGGTTCTGTTCGATCCCGGAACAGACTTGTATGGATTGTGTGTCTGACGTTACAATTTGAGATATAAAGCTGATTTCTTTCAAATACATTTCTGTTGGTGGCGGAGAATTTATTCTCTTAGCTTAACACCCTTCTCTGAGACGTACGAGCTCAGAGGTTATGTAGTTGAAATTTATCAGCGATATATCCCAATTTGGTAACGTGGCATACTGAGTGTTGCTGTGAAATGATCAGTGTTTGATCATTTGTGATATGATCATTTGTTTGATCTTATATCTTTGTGGTCATAGGTTGATCATTTTGTTTGACCCGAAGCAGGGCTTTTTGAGAAAGCGTAGCTTTGTGGACGAGACTTCGTCGTGCCTCACACCCCGGAAATGGTCGAAACAGGAAGGATGCAGCAAGGTTCTAGGGAGTAGCGCCCCTTAGTGTATGTCATTCCTTCTGGATAAAGGTGGTATCATGGTATGGAGCCCAGATACTTAACCTCTGTGGTTACTGCATTTATTATTATCTATGTGGTTTGTTGGAAATCGGGGATCCTCGGGAAGATCGGTGACGATCGGGGGATGGCATACGCGTGTCAGTAGTTACCTATTTTTGCAGAGGTAACCCGGCCTTGTGTTGGCAGAGATCCGGTTAGGTTCTCGGGTCGTCTATTCCAGGGACGTACCCATCGTGGATAGGAAGTTCCTTAGCCTGACCATTTGTTGGAAATCCAAACTCCAATACGAACTTTGTACAGTATTAGTTGTAGAACCTGCCATTTACGTACGGTGGTCACCACTGTTTAGATGGTAGCTATAGTAGGCATACGATACTGGTCGTATGTTGGCTAAGATTAATATTATACTTTCGAAAATGATTTCTACACTATGCACTAATAATAATATAAAAAAGAATTTGATTTTGCGTAGTAAGCATCTTTGGCTATCATAAGAAGAAATCTCCTCCAATTCTGCGTTTGCATTGTGTGTGTGGCGGGAGGTCTTATGGTAGTTTCATTTTCCAAAAGCATTTCGAATTGACTTTAAAATTATCCTGTTGTTTATTTTAAAGAATAACTGTTTTACGATCTCACACCAGTCACCATGACTGACTCGGAGTTTATTGTTTCCCTTCTAAACTCTGGGTGCCCACCAATTTCCACACGGGCAGCCTAGAGTTATGTTATCAGGATATTCTGGATATTCTGGAGCTTGGAGATAAGCTGGATGACGAGACGTAGTATTTGTATCTGATAGTATTTATTCCGCTGTGTATTCTGTATGAGGACAAGTTTATATAACTGTCCATTGTTGTACTGAGTTGTATAGTGACTCTGATGATTGATGTATGTTATAAAATGAGATAGTTCTTTGTTTAAAGATTATTCATTTATCTATTATATATTGTTCCGCTGCGATGTGTAAGATTCTGATATTGTCTCTGTTCTGTGTGTCTATTGATGTCGTTCTGAAAATTTTTCTGTTGTTCTTCCTTCTCTTCTTCTTTTTCTTCTGCTTTCTTCTTCTTCTACCTTTTTTTTATTTTTCTTAAAACCCTCACTATTGGAGTTTCCGACACTCGATTGCTCGGCAGTCGATAAAGTGAGTATCGATGTCGAATTTTCGAAAGTCGAAAATTTCGGTATGTTACAAGTGGTATCAGAGCATATGGTTAAGCGACAACCCTGCTCTGTTGGGTGTTACTCATTAGAGATAGAGTCAGTAGTACTCTAGAATGAGTTGAGTGTAATAATAGATACGCGTGCGTATTTGTTAGTGAATATAAAATTGTTTTATATTGTGATGATTTGTTTGTTGAGTGGTATATGGATTCTGGTCGGTATTGTCCGTACAACTCTATCGATAGGGATCTCTAAACACTTATATAGAACAATTCGGCACAGTATTGTTTTAAATAGGGTAAATGAGATAATTTTGCCCAAAACTATTTTTTTTTATAGAAAAGAAATGATTTTCTATAAATTATCATAGTATATGGATGCATGGTTGTTAGGAAAATAATAATAGTGAATTATCATCACTAAAATGGAATAAGAAATTGAAATCGTAACTCCAAAGTTAAGAAATAAATTCACATATAATTGAAATTTGAGAATATGAATTATAAATGTGATTTGTAATTTAAAACGGAATTCCAGGGAAGTTTTTGGAATTGTTTTGAAAAGAATTTGTAAATTTTGGAGATTTGGAAAGTTTAAATCATTTTTGATTTGAAAATGGATTTCAAGGGTTTTGAAAAATGTTTTGAAGAGATGAAAAGCTCTAAACTCTTTTCGGTCGCTGGAAAATAACTTCGATGATGACCGCGGCATCGTTGGTGTTCATTTTCGGGTTTCCAAAAGAGGAATTGCTGCCAAATTGTTTTAAATAAAAGTTGTTTAAAAATTTGGATTTTGTTTTTGAAATTCAAAAGATAATTTGAACTGTTTTCAAAAATGGTTTTTGAAATGTTGGTAAACTCTGGAATACTATGTAGAAATATTTATGAAATATTAATGTGAGATATAAATTGAAATAAAGTTCCAGAAAAATATTTGAAGAAAAAAATTCATAAAGGAATAGAATTAGTAATATGAATGTATGGATGATTTTATAAATCAAAATGTAAATAAGTCGAAGACTTATAAAATATTTGGAATTTGATAGAAATGAGATTCAAATTGAAAATGAAAGAATGTGTGAATGAGTAAATAAATTTGAATAAATGAAGTGAATAAGATTAAAACTGAATGTTGAAACCGAATTTGAATAAGTGAATTGCAATCTGTGATGAATTAGTAATTGAAACTAATTTAAAAAAGAGTGCGGTTACGAATGAAAGCTAATCAATAAAATTCGATATTCAGAAATTGAACTGAATCCAATTAAATGTTGGAATTGAATTCAAATGGAATTGAAATGTAAAGATTGAACGAAATTGAATATATAACTTCAATAGTGAATTAAAGATGATATGGAAGTAAGTATCGAAAATTTTGTAATTGAATGTACAAAATGGTTTGAATATATGTAACTAGATATTATGGCTAGTAGGATATACAGGTTATAAAGGAAATTGGATTTGATTTCACTGATAATTTGAATTGCTCGACAAAAGGTACGTATTTGAATTATAATATGAGTTTTTGATGATTTCTTGTCTAGCCGCTTGGCTTTTTCTTTTTCTTTTTGAAATCTGAGGGTCCGTAGGGACGTTTTGTAGTCGTACCGTATTAGCCGCGCAAAGGAGACGCTGGCGAAATTTTTCGAAAATTTCGAGTGTTAGAAAATTTTTGAAAGTTTAAATTTGAATTTAAACTTAAATTTGAATTGTTAAGCAAACAATGTTGTTTGAAACTTAAAATTTAAGTTGGAAAGTTAGTTGAGATGATAACGAATCTTTAGTAGGAAGATCCGTTTGAAAAATCGATAAAACTATTAGATGTTGAAAGATAGTAGACGAGTTAAGGACATTTTTCCCTAACTTGTAATTTCGAGGACGAAATTCTTTTAAGGGGGGAAGTCTGTAACGACCCAGAATTTTAGATAATTAAAATTTGAATATTTAATTAATTTTAAATATTAATAAATGGAATTTGGAAGTCGAATGATTTATTTTTCGAATATTGGATTTAATTTGATAATTTAATCGATAAAGTATATAGTGAAATTCCAGAGATAATTAAAAATCGAGTTTAAAATGATTGAAATTGATTTGTAAAATTTTATTTAAATTATACTGGAATTATAGAAAGGTTATAGAACTTTTAAAACTGAATTTGGAGTTAATTTGTGAAAAATTGAATATTTTAATATTTAATTATCGACTGTAAAAATAGCCAATTTTCGAACAGTCTCAGAATTTGACGAGACCAGTTCCATTGGATCCGTAATAGTTAGTTATTATCGGATTTCAATTTTCGTGGCAATCGAAGTTATCGTTTGACCGTGGCAGCTCGAAACGCATCAATATCATTTTAATTTTTAAATCGTCGAGTTAAATTAGTCATTTTTCAAAAAGTCTCGGATTTCGATGAAACAAGTTTCATCGGATCCGTAATGTGATATTATTGTAAGATTTCAAATTTCGTATTGATCGGAGCTGTTATGTGAACGTACGACACATAAAGGCGTTGAATCTTTATCGAATTCAATTTAAATTTAAATTTGTATTTGGTCAACATCAGCACTTTTGGCCTCAACTCAAAACACTGTCGCCTGTTAACTTCAGCACGCAAATGTTTCCTCTCGTACAAAACACCATCATCTCGTTCCTTGAAATCACGTCTTCTTCTGTTTCGTTCAGAGAAAAAAATCAATACAAACGATAAGTATCTTCGTTTAAAAAGAAAATAGAAATGGCAGCTGAGATTAAACCAATCGCCTCTCCTCTTCCAAATTAAAATCGAATCCTCCCCTGTTTTCAAATCGAAACAACAAAGAAAATGGTCGCAGCCCTCCCCTTTATCATTTCGAATCTGGAACGATTCGTTCCTCAATAAAAAAAATTATAAATTGCGAATTTTTCCTCTTCTGTTCGAAGATGGCGACTTCGTTCGATCGTAGGGAATCAAGGTTTCGAGCTCGAGCACTGGCGTGTTGGCATCATGTTGACGATACTTGCGAGTGGGTGAGAGGGCGACAGCTCGTCGCAGTCGAGCGACGTTGGAAATCAAGGCGAAGTCGCGATGATGATGGCAGGCAGCGAATTGGGGGATCGCGATTAAGTCGAGGCAAGCACGAGAAGAAGGTGGTCGCGACGCCAAATGCTAGGGCTTCGAAATGTCAGTGGCAGGTTTGGGGACTGGGTTGTCTCGTGGTGGCGTATCAGAGGCGGCAGCAGCCTGGTGGTCGCGTGTGCGTGTGAAGGAGTGGTTTTTGGCTCTGTCGACGACAAGAGGTATTCGTTTTCGATTACCCTATTTTTGACAAATTAACGTTGATTTGATAAATGTATACACAGATTTCTGGAAGCAGAAAATATATATATATCTAGAACTAGATTTTAAATTTACAGTAAAAGATAAAGAAAATTTATTCTTTTCCAGTTTAAAGACTTGTATTAATGTATATATATATATATATATATATATATATATATATATATATGTGTAGACGTATACAGTGGGGAAGGTATAAATAAATATATATGCATGCACAAGCCTATTTAGATTTAACTTAATTAGGTATGTAGTTAAGATTTCTAAGAAAATAATTAAAAGAGGAAAATGAATTTTTTACTTAGTTGGATAAATTTAATTTAAGGGTAAAATAATTTAATCTATTAAATGAAGATTAGTTTAAATTTTATTTTTTAGTTAAATCAATTATAAAAGACGAAATTGAAAACGGAAATTAATTGTTCAGTTGATGTGAATATTAACAGAATTGTATAAATTATTTATACAAGGTCAAAATTTGGAGAAAACAAATTGGATTGGGAAGTGGAAGGCAAAATAAAAGCTAAGGTGAGATCTTCTCACTCAGATTTATAATTGAATTGCAGTTATTGATTGATTTGTTTGAATGTGCTATTAGATATGATAGGATATATCTATATATATAGCAATATATACATATTGGCATATGTATATATTGGATTGATTGATTCCCGCCTCGTATAGCGGATGAGACCCTATTGCGCCGTTAGTAAGCGGATTTATAAAAACCTATATACCGCGATAATTCCGTACTGGAGCGGAATTGGTATTGTGCTGACGTCTTTGGATGCAGGGAAACAGGTTGGAGGGATCCAACTGGATTCCTCACCAGTAGTTATTTATTTACAGGATTGATGTATATCCTGTTATCATATGTTGATATATGATGTTGTGTTGTGATTGACCAATTGGTGCTGTAGCATCATCGGATTCAAGTTTTGGAATTTAAAAATAACGATGTTGATTTTAAAAGTGAAATTTTTAAAAGTGATCTTTGAACAAAATACGTTTATTTAAATTGTTGAATTGATTTACTTTAAATAGATAAACGTTAAAACTTTTAAAATTATAAAAGTTAAGATTTTGTGAATTTTAACTAGAAAGTAATTTCTTTTGAAATAAAGAGTTAAGAAATTTATAAAATGGTTTAAGTTGAGATTTTTGAATTATTAAACCAATGTATATAAAAGATGTATCAAAATTGATATTTATCAATTTAAGTTATTGGAATTTTAAAATGAGTTTTATAAGTGATATAAAATGTGAAGATATGAAATGCATAGAATTATAAATTGTAAAGATATGAAATTTATAGATTTATAAAGTATGAAGTTGTAGGATGAATGATTATAAGAAATTAACTTATAAATTGGATTTTTGCCTTTAAATGGAATATTGATCGAATTGTTAACAAAGGAGATTTATTAAGTCGAAGTTGTTATAAATAAAAAAAAAGAGAAATAGAATTTGTAAACGTGTTTATAAATTCGAAATAGATTGAATGTGATAAATTAAATATAGAAAGTTATTAAAGAAGTTATATTCACGATTTTGGACGGTGAATATATTGTTAAGTAAAATGGATTCATTTTTGAAGAAGTAATATTTTAAAAAATGAAGTTAAACATTTTTAAAGGTGCTTTAAAATGTGTTATGAATCGAAAGCATAGATTTCAACATTTATTGTTGAAATAGACGTTCTCGAGAAATCTAAGGAAATGGTGGACTATAACACTGTTGTTATAGTAAATGATTTCCGAAAGGAAATGTTTTTATATAGTATTGGGATTTACATATCTATCTTAATTTCGAATCCCTATACTAGTGACTTTGAGTCGTCGTAACAATGTTTTACGCAACATTCGTTTTGACTCAAATAAATGTGATTTAAGAATGATTTCCTTAAAGAATGAGATATATACTTAATTTTGATTTTAAGTATATCGAATATTTTCAAACGTTGAAAATAAATAGATTTGTGAAACACTTATTTTTAAATAAGTATGGAAATGCTTTTCCAATGAAATGAACGTTTTGAGAATTTATCTTTGTAAAAGATAAATTGAAATTGAATATTGAAAATGATTTGAAAATCGTATATCAGAAGATATTTTGAAATATAAATTCAATATGGAATTTATAAAGAAAGGGAGACTGTTTAAAAATAAATATGGATTTATTTTAAAGTGTGGAAATTTTATATCTAGTAAAGATATTTTTGAAGATGAAATAATTTGGAAAATTATTTGGAATCTGATGATGTCGCGCATCTTTATTGATAGTTAAATAACCGACTATCAATATTTACCTTTAGATAGGTATTTGTTGTGAATTGAATGAATTTGAATGCCACACTTATTTTTGAATAATCGCTCACTATTCGGGTTAGCCGGGAAAGGACCATGGGGTCGTATAACCCATTCCGAATATGTGATACGTCGTTATGAATCGCAATTGAAGACCGGTGTTGAAGACCGGATATTTTTGAAAACGGAAGGATCACCGTCGAGTTACTCTACATCGACTGATCTTCGATTTAGAGGTTTTATCACCCTTAGTGACGGGAAGTCCTGACGTGATTGAAAATTATCCGGAAATGCAAGGGCTTCGTGAGAAGTGCCTTCGGTTCTGTTCGATCCCGGAACAGACTTGTATGGATTGTGTGTCTGACGTTACAATTTGAGATATAAAGCTGATTTCTTTCAAATACATTTCTGTTGGTGGCGGAGAATTTATTCTCTTAGCTTAACACCCTTCTCTGAGACGTACGAGCTCAGAGGTTATGTAGTTGAAATTTATCAGCGATATATCCCAATTTGGTAACGTGGCATACTGAGTGTTGCTGTGAAATGATCAGTGTTTGATCATTTGTGATATGATCATTTGTTTGATCTTATATCTTTGTGGTCATAGGTTGATCATTTTGTTTGACCCGAAGCAGGGCTTTTTGAGAAAGCGTAGCTTTGTGGACGAGACTTCGTCGAGCCTCACACCCCGGAAATGGTCGAAACAGGAAGGATGCAGCAAGGTTCTAGGGAGTAGCGCCCCTTAGTGTATGTCATTCCTTCTGGATAAAGGTGGTATCATGGTATGGAGCCCAGATACTTAACCTCTGTGGTTACTGCATTTATTATTATCTATGTGGTTTGTTGGAAATCGGGGATCCTCGGGAAGATCGGTGACGATCGGGGGATGGCATACGCGTGTCAGTAGTTACCTATTTTTGCAGAGGTAACCCGGCCTTGTGTTGGCAGAGATCCGGTTAGGTTCTCGGGTCGTCTATTCCAGGGACGTACCCATCGTGGATAGGAAGTTCCTTAGCCTGACCATTTGTTGGAAATCCAAACTCCAATACGAACTTTGTACGGTATTAGTTGTAGAACCTGCCATTTACGTACGGTGGTCACCACTGTTTAGATGGTAGCTATAGTAGGCATACGATACTGGTCGTATGTTGGCTAAGATTAATATTATACTTTCGAAAATGATTTCTACACTATGCACTAATAATAATATCAAAAAGAATTTGATTTTGCGTAGTAAGCATCTTTGGCTATCATAAGAAGAAATCTCCTCCAATTCTGCGTTTGCATTGTGTGTGTGGCGGGAGGTCTTATGGTAGTTTCATTTTCCAAAAGCATTTCGAATTGACTTTAAAATTATCCTGTTGTTTATTTTAAAGAATAACTGTTTTACGATCTCACACCAGTCACCATGACTGACTCGGAGTTTATTGTTTCCCTTCTAAACTCTGGGTGCCCACCAATTTCCACACGGGCAGCCTAGAGTTATGTTATCAGGATATTCTGGATATTCTGGAGCTTGGAGATAAGCTGGATGACGAGACGTAGTATTTGTATCTGATAGTATTTATTCCGCTGTGTATTCTGTATGAGGACAAGTTTATATAACTGTCCATTGTTGTACTGAGTTGTATAGTGACTCTGATGATTGATGTATGTTATAAAATGAGATAGTTCTTTGTTTAAAGATTATTCATTTATCTATTATATATTGTTCCGCTGCGATGTGTAAGATTCTGATATTGTCTCTGTTCTGTGTGTCTATTGATGTCGTTCTGAAAATTTTTCTGTTGTTCTTCCTTCTCTTCTTCTTTTTCTTCTGCTTTCTTCTTCTTCTACCTTTTTTTTCTTTTTCTTAAAACCCTCACTATTGGAGTTTCCGGCACTCGATTGCTCGGCAGTCGATAAAGTGAGTATCGATGTCGAATTTTCGAAAGTCGAAAATTTCGGTATGTTACAAGATATAGATGGATCTCCAAGGGAAGCTCCAACTCTAAAGGTGAGTCTCAAATGCTGTGGCACTCAGTCTGACCCGAGCATAAAGCAAAACACAAAACACTCGAGTCAGGATTAACATTCTTATATTAATAAATTCAACTTAAGTAAAATTTCAACTGAAAAACAAGTAACTTAAAGGATGTTTGGGATTTCCATTTGCACACGAGGCAATGCCAGGGTAGATATACCATTTGCACTCCCAGACTGATGGTAACGCATAACAGCTATTGCCGCCCACCTCGTGACACACTCCCAAATCAAAGGGTGCACCCAATCAATCACAAAAGCAATAGAATGGTATCGAAGAAATGTGCCCGATCGGAGGAATGACCTCACTTTAAATAATATTCACGGGAGTCAGGGCTACGTAAATACCATATAGAATCGCCACCAAGCCATCCTACTTCATTCTAGAATCTCCATCACGTACACAGTTGTTAAAGTGGTTTTCGATATTGGCAGAGAGTATGACAATATCTGATCCCGGTCTCTTTAACAACCAAACGCTTATTTCACACCATGGTCATTTCATTTCAAATAGTTTATACTTCATACCAAAATATCATATTCATTTCAAAACCATACCAATTCGATATCATTATTCACTTTAAATAATATTCATTTGCAAATCGTAACACTTTCAAAATTATAACACTTTTGAAACCATAACACTTTTGAAATCATAGCACTTTGGAAATCATAACACTTTTGAAATCATAACACTTTCAACTTAAACAGTTTAGATATTGAAATAGTATATATATTAAAATAGTTATAAATTAAAATAGTATATATATATATTAAAATAATTTTTATATTAAAATACTTTATATAATAAAGATAGTTTCCTCCTATTTCACAAATCGATTCAAATCAACTAAAAATCCAGAATTCAATTTGATCAATCCCAGCTCAACAATTTCAATTAATAAGGTTATCAATTCAAATTATTAATAAACCATTTCAATTTATACCGATTTCAAATCCAAGTTAAACTCTCACTTCAATTCCAATAAAATTCAAGTTCAAATATTCAAGCTTTAACAATATATCTTCCATTTATATTTCAACATTTAACTTTTAATTTTATTCAAATTGGAAAGTATTCCTTTAACCATTCAAATAACAATTTATTTAAACCCCAATTTATAAATTTAAATCAATATTAAATATTCAATCTCAATTTTATTTAAAATTGAGAATATTCATTTAATCACTTTTTATCAAATCAAGTATATAAACCAAGTTATAATCATATCTTTTCAAAATCTCAAAAACAAATAAGTTTAAATCAATTCTTTCTAAATTCAATTATTAACCAATTTAAATTCTAAGTCAACATTAATTTATCTTTCCAACCTTTATTATTAAAGTTATAAATCTATTTTAAAATATTAATATAAATTTTAATTAAATATTTTAAAAGATATTATACACTAATTAAATTAAATTTTATTAAATTACATTTTATTATTAAATTTATTTATGTAAAATCTTATTTCATACATGTTTGAAAATAATAAAATTTAAGTAAAATTTAATAATAAGATTTAATTTATAATTTCAAAACTAACTTATAAATTAACTTTCCAAACGTACTATTTTAAAAATATAAAATTTAAACATTTATAAAAATAGCATTTATATATTATATTTAAAAATCAATATCTGTTAAAAACCATATATTTCCTTTCAAAACTTTGGAAATCATTTTCAAAAATATAGACCGACGGTGTCCGTATATAATTTTCTATCCTATGGTCAAGTGATACAGATATTTATCATTTCAATCCGCAATTTAATTATCTACGGGTATATATCATTTCTACCCGCGATCCCAAATTCAAAGTCAATAAAAATCGCTTGGGTTTATCATTTCAACCCATAACGATTTTCCCCTATTATACAAGATCGTTCGAGTATGTATCATTTCAACCCATATGGAATTCTATACTAGCAGGGAACTTTCAGAGTGAGAACAGTTATGAAAAAAATATAACATATCAACAACATGCATATATCATCAGTGATAAATTAAACATAAACAACAAGATATGGTGTCATATATCACAGGTGAACAATTATAGATAATAACATATCATATATAGCAATTATATAAATAACAGTTAAATCTAGCAGCATATTTCAATTGTCATTTCAAATGAAATAAATTTTAATAAATATAAGAATGTTAATCGTGAGTGATTGCTGACCTTTCGAGGCTAGAGAAATTTAATAATGAACTGAGCTGTGAATCCAAGTACGAATTCCAAAGCAAAGCAAGATTGGCACGAATTTTGACGAACAAAACTGATAAATAGGAATCGATGAGAACAAATCAAAATCAGCTTGGAATGAACTAAACTGAAACGAAATGATATATATATATATATATATATATATATATATATTGAAACCAATATTTAATTTAGAAATACACATTTAAAATATCCTCTACATATTAAAATTTAAAATTGATATTTAATTTAAAACATATATAAATTAAAAATTAAGATATCAATATGCATTTCAATTTCAAAAACAACACATATCAAAACTGTTATAAATATATATGGTCACATATAAGAGGACCAACTTTATACTATTCAATATTCTATTATAAGAATCAGTATAAAACTACTTCATTATAAACTCTTATACAATAACATGAGATATATGACTTATATAACCCAATACTGAAACATACATAATAATGCAACATACATATAATAGACTTATGTGATATAATATAGTTTATATATATATATACTGTAACAACATATAATACTGCCTTTATATTAACTATCGGCTCAACTAAAGCAATGCATATACAAACTATATATATAATAATATATAAACTAAACCCATATATAAACTTATACTTTATATATAAACAACACTTACACATAATCTGGCATGTTATAACTAACATATTATATACTTTAAATTTTATCCCTCTTTAAATATGCGGGCTAATATATATACTCAGATATATATACCTTACATATATATATACAAACTCACATACATTTCATAGGAATACTTAACATCAGATCGATATATTCAAAGCAAATATATGCCGACTTGAGTTGTGCGCAAGGAGGAATGGGTTCGGCTGGGTTTGCCATTGTGAAAGGGAAAGGTGCGACGGTCTTGGGTTCGTGAGTTAGGGAGTCATGGGGAAGAAGGGGTATTCGGGTTTGGGTGGATATTGGGTTTCGGCCATGCTGGGCTTGGGGTGGTTCGACAAAAGGTTGGGGCTGGAGGGAGGCTGCTGTGCGTGGGTAAGGTCGGAGGAGGGAGGTTGCGGTTGCTTGCGCTGGGAGATGGGGTGAGAGGTTGAGGGGAGGTTAGGTGTCAGGGAGATGAGTTCGCATGGAAGTGTGGAGTTGCGGCCATAAGGGGAGAAGGGTGGAAGAAAAGGAAGGGTGGAAGAAAAGGAAGGGCCGAAGGGGATGAGGTGGAAGGAAGCTGGTGGCGGATTGGAAGGTGCGAGCACGGGTTCAAAAGGGAAAAGGAAGGCACATGGTGGCTCGGGCTTTTGGCAGCAAAGGAATGGTGAAGGGAAGGCGAGAGCAGGGGTACGTGGGAAATGCGGATAATTGCAGAAGTGGAAGAAAAAGAAGGCTACAGATCTCATAATATAAGCTTTTATATTTGTATATTTTATATTGAAACTGACAGAACCGAAATAAAACGAACCAACAATATCAAGAGAAACAATGGGAATAGTGACAACCACCTTATCGATGGGAATAATAAAAGACTAGTGGCTATTCATATTATATGGTGAAGATTGAAAGGTCACGGGAAGTCGAAAGGTTCGAAATGGAACCGATACAGAAATCGTTTTGCAGATTTCGTCTTGAACCAGACTTCGAAATATACAAATGAGTATACTGCGAAGGTCAGCACGACTAGACGATCAAAATGGTACACAGATATCAACGATACGACCATTCATTCAAAAGTCGATATTCGGTACCGAAAAATGCTGCTAGCACGTCGAAAATAAGATAAATGGAGCTAGAGAAGATCAAATTTGACAAAACAGATTATGTCATCTCGCTCAGAAAATGATTTACAAATTTTCTATATAAAATATTCAGGTTTCGAAAACATTTTGTTTTCATCAATATTAACTGATTTAAATTTAAATAAAATTACACAATAAAATAAACTTCCATATTTTCTGATGATAATTTACCATTAGCTATGTTTATATAGGCGTATTGAAATATCAAATTTTTATTTCCAAATTCAATTATTTAAAATTTCACAAAAATTTCAGTTAATTACGTTATTAAAACTGTTAAAATTTACGGGTCGTTACACTCTCCCCCACTCAAAACTTTTCGTCCCCGAAAAGGAACGAGGTAGAAGAATAGAAACAACCAAAAAGAGAAGATAGATTGAAATACGAAATACAATAATTAATTTAAAACCATATAAATTTCATTTATTTTAAAATTGGTTTATATCCAATTAATTGATTCCAATTCATTTTGTTTAATCATTCAAATTTATTGTGTTTACATTTGATTGATTTCATTTCCATATATTTTATTCAATGGATTTGTTTCAAATTTATTAGCATTTATTGAAAAAATCTTCACAACAAAATTTGTTTTATTTTACTCATCTATTAAATCTATTTGATCAACCATAGTTAATTCCACCTCAACTTTCAACTTCAACTATTCAAAACCATATAGATTTCAATTTAAATAAATTAATATTCAACAATTTGGTTTAATCCATTTTATTCAACCAATAAATAGTCATTTAATTTAAAATTGACGTTCTTTCATTTTATCAACATTTCATTCAAACAAATTCAATTTTAAATTAACTCGTTTATTTTATCCATTTATCTTCAGCTAAGTTGATTCCAAAAAATGCAATTTTAACTATTCTTAAGTCTATATTTATCTACTTAAATAGAGTTCTTTTTTTATTTAATTTATTTCACTTAACATATTTTGCAACATATATTAAGTGTATAAACATTTTATAACCATATATTATTCAACAAATAAAATTTCCTTTTTATTGTTCGATTTATTTTTTATAAATCTCTTAACAAAATATCATTTTTGGACATATTATTACTTACATCATATTGTATATTATTCAACTATTCTCATTAACACTTAACTATTTCTAGGTAAGTTGTATTAAGGTTCTGAGTGTAATTAAATACTATACAAATTTTCCTTTTATTTACAACATCTATATTAAGCTAGATTTTAGCTTGAACAATTTATTGCTTAAGTTTTCTTCTTGTATAACCTTTAATTATACCCTAACATTTTAACATTTTGAATATTTTAGGTAAGTTATATATATTAGAATGCAATTTAGTATTATACAAATAAGTTTTATTCTAATTCAACTATTTCAAGTTGGTGTTATTTCATTTATCATTTTAGATATTCCAATTATTCAAAAATTTCACTTTATTTCAATAATTGAAACGATTTCTTAATATAAAACTTAAGATTCAAATTTCTGGTTTCGCTTCAGACTATTTTGAAATAAATATACATATATATTTTATAAATCAAATTATACACAAGAAATTTAAATCAAGTCCATTTTTCCAAAACAAACGTGTAGCAAAGCTACTAAATGGCCTCTCCACTTCGAGACTCGAAAATGGATGCCGATGATGCTGCAGTCATCACCGAAATTATTTTCCAACGACAAAAGAGAAGAGTACATGCTTACTTCCTTTAAAATTCTTTGAAAACAATTTTCATGCGAAAATATTTACAAATAATATACTCTTTCAAACTATGAAAACAAAAATTTGTAAATTACCGGAAATTAACTCTTAAATCCTTAATTTAAATTTATTTCATTTTCAAATCAAGTAAACCCTGTTTATAAAATTTCAGCACCTTATAACATATAACAATAGAAAATGATTTAGTGGTGTTAACAAAAGTAATAAATGATAATCTAGTATTATCATTCCTAGAAAACAATCCATTTAACTATTTAATTTCAGAAAATTTATACCTTTATATATATAAAATATAGTGAATATTAGGCTCGGGTCCCTAGTAAGTTTCAAAATACACAAAAACCCCAGTAAAAAAAAGTGTGTAAATTAGGTCCCTAGAATTAAGTTACTAAGTAATTGCATATAGTTATGCAATTTTTTTGGTGAATAATTGCGGAATTTTCTGCAACTTTTGAAAAAATTGCGTAAATTTCCGCAATTTTTTGGGTGAATAATTGCGGAATTTTCCACAATTTTTTGAAAAATTGCGTAAATTTCCGCAATTTTTTGGATGAATAATTGCGGAATTTTCCGCAATTTTTTGATATAATTGCATAAATGTCTGCAATTATTCATTGAATAATTGCATAAGTGTATGTCATTATTCAGTAACTTAATTCTAAGGACCTAATTTATAAACATTATTTTACTGGGGTTTTTGTGTATTTTGAAACTTATTAGGGACTTGTGCCAAACTGTCCCTAAAATATAATCATACAAATTTTACAAATTTTGGAAACAATATTGTGTTAGTTTGCTCTGTTCAAGTGTTTTGGAATTCCTGTCAATAGCGTTAGCTAGACGAATCAATCGAAACCCAAAATTCAAACTTAACAATTCAAACAGCACATATAAAACATTTTATATTAATTACAAATACACTCCCTCACAGGATGATTCAAAAATTGATTTTTCAAAACAAGGATAGAGATTCAAATATAAGGGGACCCTAATCAAAAGAATTCTAACTAGAAGATAAGCTCAAAAGGGAGATAAGATAATTAAATTACAAAAAAAGATGGATAGACTAATATAAGTCGCGGGTGAACTTAACCGGGTCAACCGTGACTTCAAGTATAAGATCAATGCAGAATTCTAAGGTAAATCACATTTGATCACAAGAGATAGAATTCAGGCATAGCAAGTGTAACGACCCGGAAATTTTCGATCCCGAAATTTCCAGATAGTTAGAAAAGAAGAAAGAGATAGAAGAAGAAGAAACAGAAAACAAGTCACAGAATCTCACATTCGCAGTGGATAAAATATAATAATAAATAATAACAGTTTACAAAAGAATACTATATCTGTCAATTTTATTTTAATACATCAGAGTTATACATATACACAATTACTGGACATATACAAATCAACATATCCCAAATAAACAGGAAATATATCACAGCGGAAAACACTCCATACGTTCCTGTCATCCAGCTCGTCTCCTGAGCTCCCGAACGTCCTTACCTGAAAATCTGTAGTACTCGGTCTGACCCGAGCATTACATCAAAGTAACACCCGGGTCAGGCTGGAAACCAGCGTGAGTAAACCCATATAATTTAAAATACTAAGTCCAATTTAAAAGGAAACCCGGGTAACTCGTACTTCACTCTGAGTTCATTACTTATTATGCTCAACACTTATTTCACGACTCAAATACTAAGTATTCTAACTTAGTTCAAAAGTTCATATTATTCCATTTCAGCCAATTGACATCACATATCAATCTATAAAGAATCAATATGGTTTCGGGTATTAACTAATACCCGACTCCGGTCTCTTCGAATTCAATACATCTTAATTAATCATCCTTGATTAATTATCTTCAATTATGTAAAGTAATTATCCTTTAATTAATTTCGCAAATTAATTATCCTTAATCATTTGCTGTAACGCCCCACCTCTATGCTCATAATAACAAAGAGTATTAAAAGAAATACTGTCTATTATTACGAAGAATAAGGCTGGATAGGAGCGACCATCCGTAATTGGCCTTACACTAATATTGGTTATCTCGATAGGAGTGGTATATACTTTTTTTTTTCATCTATTATTTATTTATTCCCATCGACATATCCAATTATCAGTATAAAACAAACTACGATAGTTCATAATAGTTTAGGACATTAGATATAACAATAACACATATAATATAAATGCGGAACACAGATTAACAAAAATCTCATATATATAACCGATGTCAGTTAATACATAGTTGACACAATACATATGATACAACTACAACTGTCGACTCTAGAAGTTATATATACAAGTACATTATCGACTAATATACATGAATACATATCATTCTATACAATGACACGACTACTACAAAATGACCGACAACTTCAGAAGATGTGAAAAGTCTTCAATCCCGAACAGCAACTCAAAGAAAGAAATCTACAACCTGAAATACTCGGGTCTGACCCGAGTATTACATTCAAAAGAAAATAATACCCAGGTCAGTCTAATTCAAACCAGTTTATTAGTGCATATAGGCAGTAATAATTTAAATAGACGACAGTCACAATAATTCCCGTCTATCCGATTCTTTAAACAAAGAAACCGGATAACGGTCAACATAACACTTAACAGTGTTTAGCAAAAATCAGCAGATTTAAATCATCAACAGAGATAATTAAACAATTTATCAAATCGACTAAACCAATTTAAACAATTGAAATTGTCACTTTAAAACCATTAGAGTTCGATTGGCTGCCATACACGCACGCATGTACGGCCTCGCCAATACGGTATAAAATATCAACGCATCAGAAGCAAAAGGAAAATCAATTCAAAACTGTCGAGTTTGGGTGGCTGCAGTGCACGCACGCGTGCACTGCCTCGCCACCACAGCATATACGGAAATATCAATAAGGCACAAAAGGCCAATGCTCAAGAATTCACAGTGCCAACGAATACAATAAGCAAGTGTATGATACAGTGAACTACATAACACATCAGCCCTACGACAGTACTACGAGTCAGGAAGTAGTGAGCAAGTCGAACTGCAGCAGTTCAAGTAAGGAAGCAAACTACAGGTAACTGGAAGTGACCATGGGACGGTCAACAAGGTGAATGCACAAAGTACACAAGTGATGGTATATATCACAACTGCACGTGGCAATTGAATCAAGGTACAACGGTGAAGCAGATCAAGCAACATCAAGTAAAGAACTCACGTGAAGCTACACTTCAGAACAAATGTATGCACATATATGAAGGCCACACTTGAATACATTGGGGCAATGCAGCAGTCAGCAACTAAAGCATGAATGCTGCTGTAGAGACTAGAGCACAGAAATGCCCAGACTCAAGTGGAATCAACAAACCAAGGAACTGTCATCAAGGATGAATGTAATTCAAGTGACAGTGCAACTGAAAATAGTGCAACAGGTTAGGAATAAGTATGTGTACCTAAAGTGTAACATGTATGCACATATATACAAGATGGGGGCTAAGCAATGCATTGTTACACGTAACAGACAAAGTCTAAAAGCTTGAAAATGACCCATTTACCAAGTATAGAGGCAAAGAAATTATCAAACTTATATGAATCAAAGGACTGGAACAACTAAAGGAGGCCACGCATGTAACAGACCTCAATGTGAAATGATAAATATCTTACATATATGCGTGAATAAGGATATATATGAAGACTACACTTCCAAGTGCATCAGATCAGCTGTAATGTACACTGACCATTGCAGCCACTAGACAGTGACAATGTGGATGCAAGTGAATGCAATATTTCTACAAGACATGTATATGTATCAGTGCAGCAGTGAATGGCGACAACACCACATCCAAACACAATGAAGCAACTAGAACTCAAGGCAGTACAAAAATTTTCAAACGATTAAATTAGAAGTAACATGTATGCAACTGTGAGACTGAAAAATATAAGCTCCAGACTCGAGTACAGAAACTACAACTCAAGTGCAGTGAACTTAATTATAAACTCAAGCACGAATGAAACTAGTGCATACACCTCAAAGTACAGACAACTACAAAATCATGATAAAGCCAGTGACAATCTTACATGATGACTCGAGAACAGAAGCCTAAAATACGCAGCATACATGTAATGATAGGTATGCAATGAATAGTGGACAAGAGCTCAATTTTTTTGCAACTTAAGCTCGAATTGGGGATGAGTCAAAAACCAGCAGTAACAAGTCCATCCACAATGGCCAGGGTTAAAAGAAAGTGAGCCGGGGTGGCCACAAAACACAAGTCTACAACATCACTGATGCAAGAGTAATAAACCATAAACGATGCCAAATACAAAAACCCAAAATACCTAATCCAACTAAAATTGTCACGAAGACCAACTAAGGCAGATGTATCAAGCTAATGTTACACGAACAATACTCAAGAGTAATTGCACCTATCAACGAGATGTTCAAGGCGGCATAAATAGTATATTACAAAAAATCGAAGTAGTTCATCCAGTCAAGATTAATGTCACACACGAAATAATTTCACAAAATCTGCTAAATCAATTCAAGTGACCTTAGCCACCAGAGATCCAAACGAACCAGTGATTCTCACGAAATACGAACAAGTCCAAACTCAAAAGTCGAACAACAATAACATCATAAAATCCAGCAGCCAAATTCGATCGAGCGTTCAAAGCCGAGCGAATTGAAAGTCTCAAAAATCAACCACATTCAAATGAAATTAAACAGTCGAAGCACAAGTGGAATTAGATGTGAGTGAAGAGGTCCACTCACCTTTGTCGAAGAGCACGAGTTGAATTCGAAGCCGTGGCACTCGAGAGTCAAGCGGAGACAAACCCTAGTAGCCAATTTCAGAGACGAAGTCGTAGCCTCAAATAAGAATCGCCAAAAGCAACAGCGAAGCCGAAGCTCAAATTCGCCGGCAAAAAGTCAACAGAGCAACACCCCAAATTCCAGATTCAATTCGATAGAACAAGGCAAAGCCCTACATTTCAAGAGCAAGCATTGAAGAAGATCGAGCTCGTATTCGCCAGAGAATCGAAGAATCGTCGAAGCCCTAAAATCGCCATTTTTATTTCTCAAAATCGGGCCGGAACTAAAGAAAAGAAAAGGGATCCGTTTTTACTAGTGAACGAGTACAAGGGAAAAAGGCAGATAAACATCATTGCATCAAGTATGGGCCACAATTTAAATTTTCACAGCCCATAATTTCTTCTAACCATTTCTTAAAAGAATTTACCACTGATAAAAACACTTGACAATTTTTATAAACGAATTTCAACTCGAATGAAATTCCAATTGCAATTGTCCAACAAATGACGTAACAAATTAAATCGTCATTTGACGATAATCAACTGTTATGAAATCCCGGGTTGTTACAGACTCCCCTCCTTATAAAAATTGCGTCCCCGCAATTTTCACAATTAGGGTTATCAATAACAATTATTTTTCTAACATAAACTGGTTAAGCTAGGAAATAAGGTTAAGAACACAAACGTCAAAGAGATCTTTTAATTTCCTAAAAAGAGATTCACAATTTCTCAACAAAATCTAACTATGAGATAGATAGTCAGAAAACACAAAGCTGAATAAATGTAATCATCAGTAATATTCAATTATCAATTAGAAAATTGAAATTTTAGAAATCACAAAACAACAATATCTATCTATCGATACGATAATTAGAAAACGTCAGAACTTAATTATCAACAAAGATAATTATGAAGCACAAATCACAAATCGTAGACTGCAAATGTCTAGTTATCCAACAATTAACTAGAAACCCAAACTCCATAATCAACAAACTTTAACTATTAACAGAAATAGATAGAAAATAGCAATTCAATAAAATCAACATAATCTAGACTCAATTAGAGACTAGAAAATCTCATATCACTAAAAATCAGCAATCAACCAATACCTATTTATTAAAACGATAACCAGAAAACCAATCAAATATCTAATTATCTCAAACGATAATCAGAAAACAAATCAGCACATATCTAATTACCACAAACGGTAATCAAAATTTCAAATCAACAATTATTCGATTATCAAAAACAACAATCAATTTCGAATCAACAATTATTCGATTATGAAAAACGATAATCAAATCTCAAATCAGCAAATATTCGATTATCAAAAACGATAATCAAATTTCAAATCAGCAAATATTCGATTATCAAAAACGATAATCAAATTTCAAATCAACAAATATTCGATTATCAAAAACGATAATCAAATTTTAAATCAACAAATATTCGATTATCAAAAACGATAATCAAATTTCAAATCAACAAATATTCGATTATCAAAACGATAATCAAATTTTAATTCAACAAATATTCGATTATCAAAAACGATAATCAAATTTCAAATCAACAAATATTCGATTATCAAAAACGATAATCAAATTTTAAATCAACAAATATTCGATTATCAAAAACGATAATCAAATTTCAAATCAACAAATATTCGATTATCAAAACGATAATCAAATTTTAATTCAACAAATATTCGATTATCAAAAACGATAATCAAATTTCAAATCAACAAATATTCGATTATCAAAAACAATAATCAAATTTTAATTCAACAAATATTCGATTATCAAAAACGATAATCAAATTTTAATTCAACAAATATTCGATTATCAAAAACGATAATCAAATTTTAATTCAACAAATATTCGATTATCAGAAACGATAATCAAATTTCAAATTCAACAAATATTCGATTATCAAAAACGATAATCAAATTTCAAATCAACAAATATTCAATCATCCCAAGCGATAATTAAATTTAAAATCAACAATTATTTAATTATCTAAAGCGATAATTAATTTTAAATTCGACAAATATTTAATTATCTAAAGCGATAATTAAATCCCAATCAGCAAATATTGAATTATCTAAAGTGATAATTCGAAACAACAATTATCTGATTATCAAAAACGATAATCAGAACTCATATCAACAAATATCTAATTATCACAAGCGATAATTAGAAACAACAAATATCTAATTATCAAAAACGATAATCAGAACTCATATCAACAAATATCTAATTATCACAAGCGATAATTAGAAACAACAAATATCTGATTATCAAAAACGATAATCAGAACTCATATCAACAAATATCCAATTACCTGCAGATAATTGGAAGCAACAAATATCTAGAAATCAATTAAGAAGACTAGAAAATCAACATAAAAGCTTGGATCGATCCCATCAGATGGCGAGTTTTTAATTCGCCGCACGTGCATCAACAAATGGCCGGAGCCTACCAAGTACTCAACATAATTTTTGGCGCCCAACAAATGACCCGAAGGTCCAACAAATGACCCGAAGGTCTAGTACTGGTATTTGACCCGAAGGTCCATCATATGACCCGAAGGTCCAACATAGTGGCTCGAAAGCACACGAAAACATCAAATATTTCAATTAACGAGTTCGGAATTAACCAAAATAGTAAACGCACATGTCCCATAACCACGAGTTTTACTAAATTGTTTAATTCTCTTCATCGTTTCCTTGAAAGTGTAGAATCATCAAAACGACAGATATTCAATTAACGAGTCCGGAATTAACCGAAATAGTAAAAGTGTGGTTCCATACTCCGCACTTTTGCCAAATCGTTTAAATCACTTCATCGTTTCCTTGAAAGTGCACAATTGTGTATTTTGTAAAAATACACTTTACATTCTCAAACGGACAAGTCGGAATTAAGCGAATCAGTAAAAGAAAGGGGTCATAGTCCTCGATTTTGCTGAATCGTTTAAATCGCTTCCTCATTCTTTTGAAATCGCAAACTGTAAAATTTTTGAAAAGAATTTTGTTTATTTTGTAAAAATAACAATTCGCATCCTCAACTGAACAAGTCCGGAGTTAAGCGAATCAGTAAAAGAAAGGGGTCATAATCCTCGATTTTTCTGAATCGTTTAAGTCGCTTTCTCATCCTTTTGAAAACGCAAACTGCTAAAATTTTATAAAACAATTTTCATTTTAAAACGATTTTCCAATCACGTGATTAAAACAACAATATTAGTAACAATTTTGATAAGGAAATTGTGCTTCTCAAAATACCGTAAAAACGGTCACAAATCAGTATTGCGGAATAACTGCTTGAAAATCCACTTTTTTTTTTTTTTTTAAATTTTGGCTGTTACTGAAGTCAAAGCGACAGAAATTTTAAAACATCAAATATCTCATCAAAGGATTCACATCAAAATGTGACATTAGTGAATTTTCATTTATTAAAATTGTCAACAAAACACCGTGCCTCAAAAATTCAGCATTGGTGTAAAAAGTCCGTTATAAAAATAACGGCAACAAAATACGTATCATAACCAAGCATCGGTTCAACGTAAAATAAATGCAATAACGTGCAATTCAAATTTTTGCACGTATTACAAAATGAACAAAGAAATCCTTCAAATGAATCTTCAATGAAGATAATTCAAAACAGCAAAAATCTAATCACTAGATGATTAGTACAAAAGAAAGCCAGCGGAAATTTCAACAAAAATCACATATCCGCAATTTCCTCGAATCCTCAATTTGGATTCGAAATTCTCAAAGAAACAAATAATTACAGCTATGTAAACAACAATTGGAATTCATATCAATTTCGTATTTTGATTCTTAAATCAAAAAGATTATCAGTTGTACTCAGCGAAGACAGTTTCACTGTTTCCGCTGCGCACTCTGATAAACAGAACTCAAATCAATCAAATCATCAGAACACAATTTCACTATTATTTTTAAATAAAGATATTTAAAAATTTCATCCAAATTTCAAAACTTTAGTTTTGACTCAAACACAATTAAAACGTCGACCAATAGTTGTAACATATGTTCCATCCGAGTTAAGTTTTATATTATGTCCATAAACCCCAAGCTCTGATACCAACTGTAACGCCCCACCTCTATGCTCATAATAACAAAGAGTATTAAAAGAAATACTGTCTATTATTACGAAGAATAAGGCTGGATAGGAGCGACCATCCGTAATTGGCCTTACACTAATATTGGTTATCTCGATAGGAGTGGTATATACTTTTTTTTTTCATCTATTATTTATTTATTCCCATCGACATATCCAATTATCAGTATAAAACAAACTACGATAGTTCATAATAGTTTAGGACATTAGATATAACAATAACACAGATAATATAAATGCGGAACACAGATTAACAAAAATCTCATATATATAACCGATGTCAGTTAATACATAGTTGACACAATACATATGATACAACTACAACTGTCGACTCTAGAAGTTATATATACAAGTACATTATCGACTAATATACATGAATACATATCATTCTATACAATGACACGACTACTACAAAATGACCGACAACTTCAGAAGATGTGAAAAGTCTTCAATCCCGAACAGCAACTCAAAGAAAGAAATCTACAACCTGAAATACTCGGGTCTGACCCGAGTATTACATTCAAAAGAAAATAATACCCAGGTCAGTCTAATTCAAACCAGTTTATTAGTGCATATAGGCAGTAATAATTTAAATAGACGACAGTCACAATAATTCCCGTCTATCCGATTCTTTAAACAAAGAAACCGGATAACGGTCAACATAACACTTAACAGTGTTTAGCAAAAATCAGCAGATTTAAATCATCAACAGAGATAATTAAACAATTTATCAAATCGACTAAACCAATTTAAACAATTGAAATTGTCACTTTAAAACCATTAGAGTTCGATTGGCTGCCATACACGCACGCATGTACGGCCTCGCCAATACGGTATAAAATATCAACGCATCAGAAGCAAAAGGAAAATCAATTCAAAACTGTCGAGTTTGGGTGGCTGCAGTGCACGCACGCGTGCACTGCCTCGCCACCACAGCATATACGGAAATATCAATAAGGCACAAAAGGCCAATGCTCAAGAATTCACAGTGCCAACGAATACAATAAGCAAGTGTATGATACAGTGAACTACATAACACATCAGCCCTACGACAGTACTACGAGTCAGGAAGTAGTGAGCAAGTCGAACTGCAGCAGTTCAAGTAAGGAAGCAAACTACAGGTAACTGGAAGTGACCATGGGACGGTCAACAAGGTGAATGCACAAAGTACACAAGTGATGGTATATATCACAACTGCACGTGGCAATTGAATCAAGGTACAACGGTGAAGCAGATCAAGCAACATCAAGTAAAGAACTCACGTGAAGCTACACTTCAGAACAAATGTATGCACATATATGAAGGCCACACTTGAATACATTGGGGCAATGCAGCAGTCAGCAACTAAAGCATGAATGCTGCTGTAGAGACTAGAGCACAGAAATGCCCAGACTCAAGTGGAATCAACAAACCAAGGAACTGTCATCAAGGATGAATGTAATTCAAGTGACAGTGCAACTGAAAATAGTGCAACAGGTTAGGAATAAGTATGTGTACCTAAAGTGTAACATGTATGCACATATATACAAGATGGGGGCTAAGCAATGCATTGTTACACGTAACAGACAAAGTCTAAAAGCTTGAAAATGACCCATTTACCAAGTATAGAGGCAAAGAAATTATCAAACTTATATGAATCAAAGGACTGGAACAACTAAAGGAGGCCACGCATGTAACAGACCTCAATGTGAAATGATAAATATCTTACATATATGCGTGAATAAGGATATATATGAAGACTACACTTCCAAGTGCATCAGATCAGCTGTAATGTACACTGACCATTGCAGCCACTAGACAGTGACAATGTGGATGCAAGTGAATGCAATATTTCTACAAGACATGTATATGTATCAGTGCAGCAGTGAATGGCGACAACACCACATCCAAACACAATGAAGCAACTAGAACTCAAGGCAGTACAAAAATTTTCAAACGATTAAATTAGAAGTAACATGTATGCAACTGTGAGACTGAAAAATATAAGCTCCAGACTCGAGTACAGAAACTACAACTCAAGTGCAGTGAACTTAATTATAAACTCAAGCACGAATGAAACTAGTGCATACACCTCAAAGTACAGACAACTACAAAATCATGATAAAGCCAGTGACAATCTTACATGATGACTCGAGAACAGAAGCCTAAAATACGCAGCATACATGTAATGATAGGTATGCAATGAATAGTGGACAAGAGCTCAATTTTTTTGCAACTTAAGCTCGAATTGGGGATGAGTCAAAAACCAGCAGTAACAAGTCCATCCACAATGGCCAGGGTTAAAAGAAAGTGAGCCGGGGTGGCCACAAAACACAAGTCTACAACATCACTGATGCAAGAGTAATAAACCATAAACGATGCCAAATACAAAAACCCAAAATACCTAATCCAACTAAAATTGTCACGAAGACCAACTAAGGCAGATGTATCAAGCTAATGTTACACGAACAATACTCAAGAGTAATTGCACCTATCAACGAGATGTTCAAGGCGGCATAAATAGTATATTACAAAAAATCGAAGTAGTTCATCCAGTCAAGATTAATGTCACACACGAAATAATTTCACAAAATCTGCTAAATCAATTCAAGTGACCTTAGCCACCAGAGATCCAAACGAACCAGTGATTCTCACGAAATACGAACAAGTCCAAACTCAAAAGTCGAACAACAATAACATCATAAAATCCAGCAGCCAAATTCGATCGAGCGTTCAAAGCCGAGCGAATTGAAAGTCTCAAAAATCAACCACATTCAAATGAAATTAAACAGTCGAAGCACAAGTGGAATTAGATGTGAGTGAAGAGGTCCACTCACCTTTGTCGAAGAGCACGAGTTGAATTCGAAGCCGTGGCACTCGAGAGTCAAGCGGAGACAAACCCTAGTAGCCAATTTCAGAGACAAAGTCGTAGCCTCAAATAAGAATCGCCAAAAGCAACAGCGAAGCCGAAGCTCAAATTCGCCGGCAAAAAGTCAACAGAGCAACACCCCAAATTCCAGATTCAATTCGATAGAACAAGGCAAAGCCCTACATTTCAAGAGCAAGCATTGAAGAAGATCGAGCTCGTATTCGCCAGAGAATCGAAGAATCGTCGAAGCCCTAAAATCGCCATTTTTATTTCTCAAAATCGGGCCGGAACTAAAGAAAAGAAAAGGGATCCGTTTTTACTAGTGAACGAGTACAAGGGAAAAAGGCAGATAAACATCATTGCATCAAGTATGGGCCACAATTTAAATTTTCACAGCCCATAATTTCTTCTAACCATTTCTTAAAAGAATTTACCACTGATAAAAACACTTGACAATTTTTATAAACGAATTTCAACTCGAATGAAATTCCAATTGCAATTGTCCAACAAATGACGTAACAAATTAAATCGTCATTTGACGATAATCAACTGTTATGAAATCCCGGGTTGTTACAGACTCCCCTCCTTATAAAAATTGCGTCCCCGCAATTTTCACAATTAGGGTTATCAATAACAATTATTTTTCTAACATAAACTGGTTAAGCTAGGAAATAAGGTTAAGAACACAAACGTCAAAGAGATCTTTTAATTTCCTAAAAAGAGATTCACAATTTCTCAACAAAATCTAACTATGAGATAGATAGTCAGAAAACACAAAGCTGAATAAATGTAATCATCAGTAATATTCAATTATCAATTAGAAAATTGAAATTTTAGAAATCACAAAACAACAATATCTATCTATCGATACGATAATTAGAAAACGTCAGAACTTAATTATCAACAAAGATAATTATGAAGCACAAATCACAAATCGTAGACTGCAAATGTCTAGTTATCCAACAATTAACTAGAAACCCAAACTCCATAATCAACAAACTTTAACTATTAACAGAAATAGATAGAAAATAGCAATTCAATAAAATCAACATAATCTAGACTCAATTAGAGACTAGAAAATCTCATATCACTAAAAATCAGCAATCAACCAATACCTATTTATTAAAACGATAACCAGAAAACCAATCAAATATCTAATTATCTCAAACGATAATCAGAAAACAAATCAGCACATATCTAATTACCACAAACGGTAATCAAAATTTCAAATCAACAATTATTCGATTATCAAAAACAACAATCAATTTCGAATCAACAATTATTCGATTATGAAAAACGATAATCAAATCTCAAATCAGCAAATATTCGATTATCAAAAACGATAATCAAATTTCAAATCAGCAAATATTCGATTATCAAAAACGATAATCAAATTTCAAATCAACAAATATTCGATTATCAAAAACGATAATCAAATTTTAAATCAACAAATATTCGATTATCAAAAACGATAATCAAATTTCAAATCAACAAATATTCGATTATCAAAACGATAATCAAATTTTAATTCAACAAATATTCGATTATCAAAAACGATAATCAAATTTCAAATCAACAAATATTCGATTATCAAAAACGATAATCAAATTTTAAATCAACAAATATTCGATTATCAAAAACGATAATCAAATTTCAAATCAACAAATATTCGATTATCAAAACGATAATCAAATTTTAATTCAACAAATATTCGATTATCAAAAACGATAATCAAATTTCAAATCAACAAATATTCGATTATCAAAAACAATAATCAAATTTTAATTCAACAAATATTCGATTATCAAAAACGATAATCAAATTTTAATTCAACAAATATTCGATTATCAAAAACGATAATCAAATTTTAATTCAACAAATATTCGATTATCAGAAACGATAATCAAATTTCAAATTCAACAAATATTCGATTATCAAAAACGATAATCAAATTTCAAATCAACAAATATTCAATCATCCCAAGCGATAATTAAATTTAAAATCAACAATTATTTAATTATCTAAAGCGATAATTAATTTTAAATTCGACAAATATTTAATTATCTAAAGCGATAATTAAATCCCAATCAGCAAATATTGAATTATCTAAAGTGATAATTCGAAACAACAATTATCTGATTATCAAAAACGATAATCAGAACTCATATCAACAAATATCTAATTATCACAAGCGATAATTAGAAACAACAAATATCTAATTATCAAAAACGATAATCAGAACTCATATCAACAAATATCTAATTATCACAAGCGATAATTAGAAACAACAAATATCTGATTATCAAAAACGATAATCAGAACTCATATCAACAAATATCCAATTACCTGCAGATAATTGGAAGCAACAAATATCTAGAAATCAATTAAGAAGACTAGAAAATCAACATAAAAGCTTGGATCGATCCCATCAGATGGCGAGTTTTTAATTCGCCGCACGTGCATCAACAAATGGCCGGAGCCTACCAAGTACTCAACATAATTTTTGGCGCCCAACAAATGACCCGAAGGTCCAACAAATGACCCGAAGGTCTAGTACTGGTATTTGACCCGAAGGTCCATCATATGACCCGAAGGTCCAACATAGTGGCTCGAAAGCACACGAAAACATCAAATATTTCAATTAACGAGTTCGGAATTAACCAAAATAGTAAACGCACATGTCCCATAACCACGAGTTTTACTAAATTGTTTAATTCTCTTCATCGTTTCCTTGAAAGTGTAGAATCATCAAAACGACAGATATTCAATTAACGAGTCCGGAATTAACCGAAATAGTAAAAGTGTGGTTCCATACTCCGCACTTTTGCCAAATCGTTTAAATCACTTCATCGTTTCCTTGAAAGTGCACAATTGTGTATTTTGTAAAAATACACTTTACATTCTCAAACGGACAAGTCGGAATTAAGCGAATCAGTAAAAGAAAGGGGTCATAGTCCTCGATTTTGCTGAATCGTTTAAATCGCTTCCTCATTCTTTTGAAATCGCAAACTGTAAAATTTTTGAAAAGAATTTTGTTTATTTTGTAAAAATAACAATTCGCATCCTCAACTGAACAAGTCCGGAGTTAAGCGAATCAGTAAAAGAAAGGGGTCATAATCCTCGATTTTTCTGAATCGTTTAAGTCGCTTTCTCATCCTTTTGAAAACGCAAACTGCTAAAATTTTATAAAACAATTTTCATTTTAAAACGATTTTCCAATCACGTGATTAAAACAACAATATTAGTAACAATTTTGATAAGGAAATTGTGCTTCTCAAAATACCGTAAAAACGGTCACAAATCAGTATTGCGGAATAACTGCTTGAAAATCCACTTTTTTTTTTTTTTTTAAATTTTGGCTGTTACTGAAGTCAAAGCGACAGAAATTTTAAAACATCAAATATCTCATCAAAGGATTCACATCAAAATGTGACATTAGTGAATTTTCATTTATTAAAATTGTCAACAAAACACCGTGCCTCAAAAATTCAGCATTGGTGTAAAAAGTCCGTTATAAAAATAACGGCAACAAAATACGTATCATAACCAAGCATCGGTTCAACGTAAAATAAATGCAATAACGTGCAATTCAAATTTTTGCACGTATTACAAAATGAACAAAGAAATCCTTCAAATGAATCTTCAATGAAGATAATTCAAAACAGCAAAAATCTAATCACTAGATGATTAGTACAAAAGAAAGCCAGCGGAAATTTCAACAAAAATCACATATCCGCAATTTCCTCGAATCCTCAATTTGGATTCGAAATTCTCAAAGAAACAAATAATTACAGCTATGTAAACAACAATTGGAATTCATATCAATTTCGTATTTTGATTCTTAAATCAAAAAGATTATCAGTTGTACTCAGCGAAGACAGTTTCACTGTTTCCGCTGCGCACTCTGATAAACAGAACTCAAATCAATCAAATCATCAGAACACAATTTCACTATTATTTTTAAATAAAGATATTTAAAAATTTCATCCAAATTTCAAAACTTTAGTTTTGACTCAAACACAATTAAAACGTCGACCAATAGTTGTAACATATGTTCCATCCGAGTTAAGTTTTATATTATGTCCATAAACCCCAAGCTCTGATACCAACTGTAACGCCCCACCTCTATGCTCATAATAACAAAGAGTATTAAAAGAAATACTGTCTATTATTACGAAGAATAAGGCTGGATAGGAGCGACCATCCGTAATTGGCCTTACACTAATATTGGTTATCTCGATAGGAGTGGTATATACTTTTTTTTTTCATCTATTATTTATTTATTCCCATCGACATATCCAATTATCAGTATAAAACAAACTACGATAGTTCATAATAGTTTAGGACATTAGATATAACAATAACACAGATAATATAAATGCGGAACACAGATTAACAAAAATCTCATATATATAACCGATGTCAGTTAATACATAGTTGACACAATACATATGATACAACTACAACTGTCGACTCTAGAAGTTATATATACAAGTACATTATCGACTAATATACATGAATACATATCATTCTATACAATGACACGACTACTACAAAATGACCGACAACTTCAGAAGATGTGAAAAGTCTTCAATCCCGAACAGCAACTCAAAGAAAGAAATCTACAACCTGAAATACTCGGGTCTGACCCGAGTATTACATTCAAAAGAAAATAATACCCAGGTCAGTCTAATTCAAACCAGTTTATTAGTGCATATAGGCAGTAATAATTTAAATAGACGACAGTCACAATAATTCCCGTCTATCCGATTCTTTAAACAAAGAAACCGGATAACGGTCAACATAACACTTAACAGTGTTTAGCAAAAATCAGCAGATTTAAATCATCAACAGAGATAATTAAACAATTTATCAAATCGACTAAACCAATTTAAACAATTGAAATTGTCACTTTAAAACCATTAGAGTTCGATTGGCTGCCATACACGCACGCATGTACGGCCTCGCCAATACGGTATAAAATATCAACGCATCAGAAGCAAAAGGAAAATCAATTCAAAACTGTCGAGTTTGGGTGGCTGCAGTGCACGCACGCGTGCACTGCCTCGCCACCACAGCATATACGGAAATATCAATAAGGCACAAAAGGCCAATGCTCAAGAATTCACAGTGCCAACGAATACAATAAGCAAGTGTATGATACAGTGAACTACATAACACATCAGCCCTACGACAGTACTACGAGTCAGGAAGTAGTGAGCAAGTCGAACTGCAGCAGTTCAAGTAAGGAAGCAAACTACAGGTAACTGGAAGTGACCATGGGACGGTCAACAAGGTGAATGCACAAAGTACACAAGTGATGGTATATATCACAACTGCACGTGGCAATTGAATCAAGGTACAACGGTGAAGCAGATCAAGCAACATCAAGTAAAGAACTCACGTGAAGCTACACTTCAGAACAAATGTATGCACATATATGAAGGCCACACTTGAATACATTGGGGCAATGCAGCAGTCAGCAACTAAAGCATGAATGCTGCTGTAGAGACTAGAGCACAGAAATGCCCAGACTCAAGTGGAATCAACAAACCAAGGAACTGTCATCAAGGATGAATGTAATTCAAGTGACAGTGCAACTGAAAATAGTGCAACAGGTTAGGAATAAGTATGTGTACCTAAAGTGTAACATGTATGCACATATATACAAGATGGGGGCTAAGCAATGCATTGTTACACGTAACAGACAAAGTCTAAAAGCTTGAAAATGACCCATTTACCAAGTATAGAGGCAAAGAAATTATCAAACTTATATGAATCAAAGGACTGGAACAACTAAAGGAGGCCACGCATGTAACAGACCTCAATGTGAAATGATAAATATCTTACATATATGCGTGAATAAGGATATATATGAAGACTACACTTCCAAGTGCATCAGATCAGCTGTAATGTACACTGACCATTGCAGCCACTAGACAGTGACAATGTGGATGCAAGTGAATGCAATATTTCTACAAGACATGTATATGTATCAGTGCAGCAGTGAATGGCGACAACACCACATCCAAACACAATGAAGCAACTAGAACTCAAGGCAGTACAAAAATTTTCAAACGATTAAATTAGAAGTAACATGTATGCAACTGTGAGACTGAAAAATATAAGCTCCAGACTCGAGTACAGAAACTACAACTCAAGTGCAGTGAACTTAATTATAAACTCAAGCACGAATGAAACTAGTGCATACACCTCAAAGTACAGACAACTACAAAATCATGATAAAGCCAGTGACAATCTTACATGATGACTCGAGAACAGAAGCCTAAAATACGCAGCATACATGTAATGATAGGTATGCAATGAATAGTGGACAAGAGCTCAATTTTTTTGCAACTTAAGCTCGAATTGGGGATGAGTCAAAAACCAGCAGTAACAAGTCCATCCACAATGGCCAGGGTTAAAAGAAAGTGAGCCGGGGTGGCCACAAAACACAAGTCTACAACATCACTGATGCAAGAGTAATAAACCATAAACGATGCCAAATACAAAAACCCAAAATACCTAATCCAACTAAAATTGTCACGAAGACCAACTAAGGCAGATGTATCAAGCTAATGTTACACGAACAATACTCAAGAGTAATTGCACCTATCAACGAGATGTTCAAGGCGGCATAAATAGTATATTACAAAAAATCGAAGTAGTTCATCCAGTCAAGATTAATGTCACACACGAAATAATTTCACAAAATCTGCTAAATCAATTCAAGTGACCTTAGCCACCAGAGATCCAAACGAACCAGTGATTCTCACGAAATACGAACAAGTCCAAACTCAAAAGTCGAACAACAATAACATCATAAAATCCAGCAGCCAAATTCGATCGAGCGTTCAAAGCCGAGCGAATTGAAAGTCTCAAAAATCAACCACATTCAAATGAAATTAAACAGTCGAAGCACAAGTGGAATTAGATGTGAGTGAAGAGGTCCACTCACCTTTGTCGAAGAGCACGAGTTGAATTCGAAGCCGTGGCACTCGAGAGTCAAGCGGAGACAAACCCTAGTAGCCAATTTCAGAGACAAAGTCGTAGCCTCAAATAAGAATCGCCAAAAGCAACAGCGAAGCCGAAGCTCAAATTCGCCGGCAAAAAGTCAACAGAGCAACACCCCAAATTCCAGATTCAATTCGATAGAACAAGGCAAAGCCCTACATTTCAAGAGCAAGCATTGAAGAAGATCGAGCTCGTATTCGCCAGAGAATCGAAGAATCGTCGAAGCCCTAAAATCGCCATTTTTATTTCTCAAAATCGGGCCGGAACTAAAGAAAAGAAAAGGGATCCGTTTTTACTAGTGAACGAGTACAAGGGAAAAAGGCAGATAAACATCATTGCATCAAGTATGGGCCACAATTTAAATTTTCACAGCCCATAATTTCTTCTAACCATTTCTTAAAAGAATTTACCACTGATAAAAACACTTGACAATTTTTATAAACGAATTTCAACTCGAATGAAATTCCAATTGCAATTGTCCAACAAATGACGTAACAAATTAAATCGTCATTTGACGATAATCAACTGTTATGAAATCCCGGGTTGTTACATTTGCAGTAATTAATCTTTAATTACTTCCATTAATTACATTAATTAATGATCTTAATTTATTACTCCCATTAATCAGCCTTAATCAATCATAAAAAGTAATTAACCATCCTGTAATTAATTACCTTAATTAATTCACCCCTTAATTAATTATATTAATCCTTTAATTAATTACACCAAGTAATTAATTCTTAATTACTTCTCCTAAGTAATTAACCTTTGATTACTTTCCATTAAGTAATTTCCCTTATATTAATTTACATCCAGCAATTTATCCATCAATTCTTCACTAAGCAATTACACTTATCACTCTCATTAATTAATTATACTAAATCAATTACCAAGTGACTATCTTTAATTAATTAATCACATTCATCTCATTTATTACTTCATTAAGTAATTTCACTTCCTTTATTACATCAAGTAATTATGCTTAACCCATCATCAAGTAATTCTCTTTAATTAATTAATTAAAATTAACCACATTAACTTAATTATTTACACTGAGTAATTAATTACTTTAATTACTTCATTAAGTAATTACCCTTAATAATCCTCTTACTATTCAGTAATTAACCGCTAATTTCATTCATTACTTAATTATTCCTTAGTAAATCCTTTATTACTTAGGTTAATCAATCTTAAATTAAGAAATCAACTACCTTTAATTAATTAATTTATCTTAATTTAATTTCCTAATTTACTTATTTTAGTTAATTGAGTAAT
Source organism: Allium fistulosum (assembly GCA_030737815.1). Taxonomy (NCBI): domain Eukaryota; kingdom Viridiplantae; phylum Streptophyta; class Magnoliopsida; order Asparagales; family Amaryllidaceae; genus Allium; species Allium fistulosum. The sequence goes on from CM060903.1 coordinate 1,049,401,842, forward strand.
TATACTCTAATTACTTTTGTTAGCTTAAATGAAAAAAAAACAAACTGGAAAAGGCAAACACACGAATACGTCTCGAGTACAGACTCGAGCTAAAAACAATTCCACTCGAGCATCCCTTCATGTTGCACACGATCTCGTTTTCCCCAGACACAAAACCACGGCTGTGCACGTGCACGCGCCATCAACGCCGTCGCCACCTCCGGCGATTCGCCCCACACATTGACGATCGACCATTCGTACATATCCGACCCTCTAACTGATGTCGCGAAGCCAAAGGAAACATCAAGACTTCCAGTCGAAACTGGAAGCTCACGACCCCATCAGCAATCACTTCGCCAGAACAATATCGACCACCAGAAACACCGTGCTTACGTCAACACCTTTGTCCACGTCTCCAGTATGATCTCCTCCAATCTGCTCAAGCTCGATACAACGAGGAATCCCCTGTGACCAAATCTTCAAACCCAAACGAAACTAGGGTTTAAAATCTAATTCTCCTATCGCCGACGCCACGGCGCGTGAACACCACATCCACCATTTTTCTCAACTTCGTCGATCACCATACCAGCTCCGACCAAAGTCTCGACCACCAGAAACTACCCAGTTGCCTGATTTTGCTCGAAAACTCATTTCTGGTCAACCCAGAAATGCCTCATCAATCCCAATCTAATACTCATGATTTTTTTCTTTAAAATCAAGTTTTACAATGTCGATTCAAGTTGCATGCTCGAATCTAGAAAATAAAATGTTTGATTTTTATCAAATTTAAAGATGTTACTGTCTTTCTTTATTTCAGAAAATATTCAAATTTAAAATCCTTAAACACTACTTTAAAACTTAGATTATGGTTATACAATCATGTTTTGTTTGAAATTTTAAGCCCAGTAGTAACTGGATAAGGAGATTTGAATTTTTTATTATTATTGGTTTTTGTACTCTGTATTTTCTAAACAGAGTAGAATAAACACACTACAGCATGCCCAGATTCAACATTCATATATACAGAAATTCAAACATATATATATATATACACATATGCAGGCTAAAATTCATCACGGAAGTCACATGCAGAAGATAAACTTTCTAAATCCTTCTTAATATATGTGTGTTTACTCACTGTATATTTCCATTTAAAAATGTTTATCCAATATTTTCCCTTGAGTCTATTATTATTATTATTATTATTTAAATGAAGTTATACCCATACCAATACTCTCATTCAGAGATTAAAGTCAAATTTTTCTTTAGTGGGATGTTATAGACTTTGGATCAGGTTTCTAAAACCTGAAAGTCAAACTGAAGTATCCCTTCCCTGTCCCCAGACATACACATGTATCTCTACATATAATTATATATACCATACTATTTTTCATCCATGCACAGCATCGTCGATTTGTACTTAAAAAGATCATCACACTGCTAGAGCAAGATATAAGAGAATTTTTTTCTCAAGTTTACTCACCATTTTGTTTGAACAGAGCGGATTTTTTTGAAAATCTGGAACTGGACTTGATTCTTGATTCCTGATATATACTTAGTTGAGTTGATCCTGCTTAAATCTGAGATGAGATTATTTTGCTAGCTGAGATGATCCAAGCTTTGATATTTCTTTTTCTCTGGTTTTGAAAATGTTTACAGGCTCTTCTTCTTTCTTTTTTTTTTAGTTTGTAATGACAGTTTGTTTTAAGTTGGAAGAAGAAAGAAATGTTTATCTGTTGTTATACTTAGCTTGTTCGAACCTGATAAATGAAGACAGGGATAAGGCTTGCAGGGCAAGCCAAAGCTGATATTTGTTCTCTTTTTTTTTTTTTTGAAAATATAGGACTTGATTTGATTTTGTTTTGACCTGACCTTATGTTTTGCTGCTGACATTGTTTATATGTTTTGTGTGCTGGGATTTAAATGTTGTCTCCCCTTTTGTTTACACATATTCATTCCTATGTACATACATATCTCATACATATCATATTTTGTTTTATTGCCTTACATACATACAAATATCCATGTATATTTTACCATGGTTAATCTCAAATGTTTTACTTTTGTTTCATGCACATTGTAAATCACTTTTATACCTGTTCATACATTTAAATGTCATAAGCTTGTATACTTCTTAATTACCATATATACATTTATACACTTATACATTTTATACATATTCCTCATGTATTTTACTTATGTGCATTTTGTCCTTATATATGTATGTTCTTCTACTATACCAATTTTCATATATATATATATATATATATATATATTCAACATATATATATTCAACATCGTATATATTTGTCTATATATATATATTTATGGGTATTTTACCTTAATTTAAATAAAGGAGTTTATATATATATACACATTTCTAGAATATTTATCAATCTATACATACCCAGCTGTTTTACAAACCCCAAATATATAATTTTTAGATCAATATATAGATTCAGGCATTTATCATCAGAAAATTTATTTATTTGATAATCAAAATTAATATTCCGATAATTAAAATCAGTTAATTCCCCAATTAACAGATGTTAAAAATCCGGGTCGTCACAGCAAGAAATAGTAGCATCTAAACCGAGGATACAGAAATCCCCGGTGAATCAATGCTTGATGTAAAGGAGTCTCACCCCTTTACAAATCATTCAAAGATTGGCGGGCCTGCCGATTCATTGTAGAGATCAACTGAAGTGGAGCTATGGGATGCTCCAGCATGAAGAAGAACACGAAAAGAAGGAAGAGAATGGATTTTAGAACAAAAGGGGAGAGTTCCAAAATTTAAAGGAACTCGAGTCAAAGAGGAAGAAACTCAAGCTCGAATGAAGGTGATTCTGTAATTAAATTTTACTCCATATGCTAAGTTTTGCCTAAACCAGAGCTTTGATACCACTTGTAACGACCCGCTATTTCGAACCATTCACATCCACACATGTCGGACTTGAATTGCTTAAAATATCAGATTGTTAATTTATATTTGGCAAAACTCAACATATATAGTAAATAAAATCAATCACAGAATCACAAATACAGAGTAATATAATAATAAGCAGTGGAAAAGATAAATAGTAGTTCATGAAGCTACTATATAAACAACAGAGTTTGAAATAAAATACAATAGAATATCTCAAATATAATGTAGTCTCGTATACAAACAGATGACAAGGCTGAACAAAACATCTAGATAGCTGAAAGCTGAATAGATATAGATGGATCTCTAAGTGAAGCTCCAACTCCAAAGGTGAGTCTCAAATGCTGTGGCACTCAGTTTGACCCAAGCATAAAGCAAAACACAAAACACTTGAGTCAGGATTACATTCTTAGATTAATAAATTCAACTCAAGTGAAATATCAACTGAAATACAAGTAACTTAAAGGATGTTTGGGATTTCCATCCTCTAAGGATCCGTGGAACTATCTACTATGTAGTAATGTACGCTATTATAATATGTCTATAGTAAAGTAAAAGTATTAAAATAGCGTTAAAGCGTTACCCATATCCCCTTTAACACATTTTATATATTCCCGTAGTCTATACAATGTCATACGCTCCACCAAACTGGTGGTTTACCCAAAGGACACCACATAGGTACGGTACAAAACAAACTCGTAGAAGGTGCAATAGGGCATGCGACAAGGCACTCGAGGCAATGCCAGGGTAGATATACCATTTGCACTCCCGGACTGGTGGTAACGCATAACAGCTACTGCCGCCCACCTCGTGACACACTCCCAAATCAAAGGGTGCGCCCAATCAATCACAAAAGCAATAGAATGGTATCGAAGAAATGTGCCCGATCGGAGGAATGACCTCACTTGGCCCGGTATAGCTCCTGTTTTAGTCACATCAAGCTGATTCACGAGAGTCAGGGCTACGTAAATACCATATAGAATCGCCACTAAGCCATCCTACTTCATTATGGAATCTCCACCACGTACATAGTTGTGAAAGTGGTTTTCGGTATTAGCAGAGAGTATGACAATATCCGATCCCGGTCTCTTTAACAACCAAACGCTTATTTCACACCGTGGTCATTTCATTTCAAATAGTTTATACTTCATACCAAAATATCATATTCATTTCAAAACCATACCAATTCGATATCATTATTCACTTTAAATAATATTCATTTCCAAATCGTAACACTTTCAAAATTATAACACTTTTGAAATCATAACACTTTGGAAATCATAACAATTTGGAAATCATAACACTTTGGAAATCATAACACTTCCGACTTAAACAGTTTAGATATTGAAATAGTATATATATTAAAATAGTTATAAAGTAAAATAGTATGTATATTAAAATAGTTATAAATTAAAATAGTATATATATTAAAATAATTTATATATTAAAATACTTTATATAATAAAGATAGTTTCCTCCAATTTCACAAATCGATTTAAATCAACTAAAAATCCAGAATTCAATTTGATCAATCCCAGTTCAACAATTTCAATTAATAAGGTTAACAATTCAAATTCTCAATAAACCATTTCAATTTATATCGATTTCAAATCCAAGTCGAACTCTCACTTCAATTCCAATAAAATTCAAGTTTAAATATTCAAGCTTTAACAATATAACTTCCATTTATATTTCAACATTTAACTTTTAATTTTATTCAAATCGGAAAGTATTCCTTTAACCATTCAAATAACAATTTATTTAAACCCCAATTTATAAATTTAAATCAATATTAAATATTCAATCTCAATTTTATTTAAAATTGAGAATATTCATTTAATCACTTTTTATCAAATCAAGTTATAAACCAAGTTATAATCTCATCTTTTCAAAATCTCAAAAACAAATAAGTTTAAATCAATTCTTTCTTAAATTCAATTATTAACCAATTTAAATTCCAAGTCAACATTAGTTTACCTTTCCAACCTTTATTATTAAAGTTACAAATCTTTTTTAAATATTAATATAAATTTTAAATAAATATTTTAAAACATATTATATACTAAGTAAATTAAATTTTATTAAATTAGATTTTATTATTAAATTTATGTATGTAAAATCTTATTTTATACATGTTTGAAAATAATAAAATTTAAGCAAAATTTAATAATAAGATTTAATTTATAATTTCAAAACTAACTTATAAATTAACTTTCCAAACATACTATTTTAAAAATCTAAAATTTAGACATATATAAAAATAGCATTTATATATTATATTTAAAAATCAATATCTGTTAAAAACCATATATTTCCTTTCAAAACTTTGGAAATCATTTTCAAAAATACAGACCGATGGTGTCTGTATATAATTTTCTATCCTATGGTCAAGTGATACAGATATTTATCATTTCAATCCGCAATTTAATTATCTACGGGTATATATCATTTCAACCCGCAATCCCAAATTCAAAGTCAATAAAAATCACTTGGGTTTATCATTTTAACCCATAACGATTTTCCCCTATTCTACAAGATCGTTCGGGTATGTATCATTTCAACCCATAGGGAATTCTATACTAGCAGGGAACTTGTAGAGTGAGAACAGTTATGAAAATAATATAACATATCAACAACAGGCATATATCATCAGTGATGAATTAAACATAAACAACAAGATATGGTGTCATATATCACAGGTGAACAATTATAGATAATATCATATCATATATAGCAATTATATAAATAATAGTTAAATCTAATAGCATATTTCAATTATTGTTTCAAATGAAATCAAATTTTAATAAATATAAGAATGTTAATCGTGAGTGATTTCTCACTTTTCAAGGCTAGAGAAATTTGATAATGAACCGAGCTGCGAATCCAAGTAGGAATTCCAAAGCAAAATAAGATTGGCACGAATTTTGATGAACAAAACCGATAAATAGGAATCGATGAGAACAAATCAAACCAGCTTGGAATAAACTGAAACAAAATGATATATATATATATTGAAACCAATATTTAATTTAGAAATACACATTTAGAATATCCTCTACATATTAAAATTTAAAATCGATATTTAATTTAAAACATGTATAAATTAAAAATTAAAATATCAATATGCATTTCAATTTCAAAAACAACACATATCAAAACTGTTATAAATATATATGGTCAAATATAAGAGGACCAACTTTATACTATTCAATATTCTATTATAAGAATCAGTATAAATATACTTCATTATAAACTCAAACAGACCATTTATAAACTCTTATACAATAACATGAGATATATGACTTATATAACCCAATATTGAAACATACATAATAATGCAACATACATATAGTAGACTTATGTGATATAATATAGCTTATATATATACTGTAACAATATATAATACTGTTTTTATATTAACTATCAGCTCAACTAAAACAATGCATATACAAACTATATATATAATAATATATAAACTAAACCCATATATAAACTTATACTTTATATATAAACAACACTTACACATAATCTGGCATGTTATAACTAACATATTATATACTTTAAATTTTATCCCTCTTTAAATATGCGGGCTAATATATATACTCAGATATATATACCTTTATATTTTTACAAGCTAATGTATATATACAAGGAAACACAATATATATAATTGAAACCAAACTTACCTATACTTATACATAAACTAATACATATACATATATATACAAACTCACATACATTTCAAAGGAATACATAACATTAGATCGATATATACAAAGCAATTATATGCTGATTTGAGTTGCACGCAAGGAGGAATCGGTTCGGCTGGGTTTGCCATTGTGAAAGGGAAAGGTGCGGTGGTCTTGGATTTGTGAGTTAGGGAGTCATGGGGAAGAAGGGGTATTTGGGTTTGGGTGGATATTGGGCTTCAGCCATGTTGGGCTTCGGGTGGTTCGACAAAAGGTTGGGGCTGGAGGGAGGCTGGTGTGCGTGGGTAAGGCCGGAGGAGGGAGGTTGCGGTTGCTTGCGCTGGGAGATGGGGTGAGAGGTTGAGGGGAGGTTGGGTGTTAGGGAGATGAGTTCGCATGGAAGTGTGGAGTTGCGGCCATAAGTGGAGAAGGGTGGAAGAAAGGAAGGGCCGAAGGGGATGAGGTGGAAGGAAGCTGGTGCCGGGTTGGAAGGCGCGGGCACGGGTTCAAAGGGGAAAAGGCAGGCACATGGTGGCTCGGGATGTTGGCAGCAAAGGAATGGTGAAGGGAAGGCGAGAGCAGGGGAATGTGGGAAATGAGGATAATTGCAGAAGTGGAAGAAAAAGATGGCTACAGATCTCATAATATAAGCTTTTATATTTGTATATTTTATATTTAAACTGACAGAACCAAAAGAAAACGAACCAGCAATACCAAGAGAAACAATGGGAATAGTGACAGCCACCTTATCGAATTCTGGGAATAATAAAAGACTAGTTGCTGTTCATATTATATGGTGAAGATTGAAAGGTCATGGGAAGTCGAAAGGTTCGTAAACGGAACCGATACGGAAATCGTTTTGCAGATTTCGTCTTGAACCGGACTTCGAAATCCCTTATGTAACAACCCTGCTTTCTACGTTGTAATTGTACGTAAATTTAATTAAAATAAAAATTTTAAACTCAATTTTGATAATTATTATTTTAAAAGTAAATTCTTATATATTTAAATTCTATTTAGTAAGAGATTTTGTTTTAATAAATTAAATTAAGCTAATAAATTTTTAGATAATAAATTGAACCAAACTAAATGTAATTATAAATATTTTGAAGTGTAAATGACTTTTATATAATTAAAATATTTGAAAATAAATTTACTTTACGATCATACAACGAATAATTAAATAAAAACAAACAAGTATTGAATCATGTGGTTACCGAAATATAATTGTAGAATCAAGTGTAAACCGATTTAAATGGGATTAAAGTATCTATTTATAAAATAATTGATAATAAATAATATTTAAATTTGAAATGCAATAGAAATTAATCCCAAACTAAATTGAACTAAAAACCAAAGCCCAAGCCCAGGCCCATTTTTTTCTCACGTTGCTTTTGGAAATCTTGCCCTTCTTCTTAATATAAACCCGATCCCCTATTCGTTACTTTTGCCCTAAATTAGAAATAAAAATTGCGATTGCATATTATGAAAAAAAATGATCGCACGAGGTTAGATGACGAATATCGCATCGTGATGGTAGGCGGCTAACGTGTGTTGCGACTTGGTGCGGCACATGTTCTAGTAAGGCACGATCTGATGCACAGAGGATGGCGATCAAAAGAGGGTGCCGGCGATAGTGATATGGGGGAAGCAATGCTAAAAATGATGGGTACCGACGTCGGGTGCAGTGTGGGTTTGGCTGAATGGTGGCTAAGGCTGGTCGTTGGCTACAGCTGGTGGGTGATGATTAAGGCTTTTCGATGGTGATAAAATAGGATGATGTGATTTTAGGAAGCTGAAAGTGTTTGCTAAGGATTTCGTTGAGTTTTCATAACTCACATCATCTATATCTAGTAATCACTCCTTAATGTATATTAATCTCGTTTATTATTTGAAATGCTTTGTTGAATTAGGTTGTTAAAGATTGATAGTTATTTAGTTGATGTTGGTTGATTGTGTTAGTTGGAAGTGTCAATTTACAATTGGAACTTTGTCCATTTGTCAATTGAACTATATATAATATATTTGTATGTCGATGAGTGTATTTTATAGATGATCGGAGTTCGATGGAACTCGACCCGAGTCACACGATAGAATTTTTAGTATTGATTGATTAATAAATATCCTTGGAGTAATTTTGCTTCATAATTTATATATTTGGTTATTTATTCATTTTATGGTTTTAAAAGATGTTTGAAAACCTTGAAAATTTATCTAAAGATTTAAAATCCTATTAAGATTATTTTATAAATAATTTCTTAAAACTTAACTCTATTTAACCAGTTTTCGTATTTAGAAACCTATTTTTTATTTTAAATATAGTTTTCTTTTGATCACAAATCCTTTAATAATCATTGTTATAAATATTATATTTTAAATCAGCGAATAGTTATTAAATAATTATTTAGAAATATTATATATTATATAGAAAATATAAAATGATTTCTAAAAATGCATTTAATTGATTTTAAAGAGTATTATCAATAATTTTGAGAGTAAATATAAATTTTGGACAATATTCTATAGTCTAGAGTAAATAAAAATTTATTTTTCATATGATAAATATCATTGAAATTAGTTTCTAATCATGGAGACTTTTAAATGGCATTAAGTGATTTAATTACAGTTATTAAGGACTTTGAATATACACTAAAGGTTGTGAATTATATATTTGATGGTTTGAGAAGAAAAGGAATTTTTTTGAAAGTTATTTAATTTATTTATTGTAGTATTTAATTATAGAAAATTTGGAAATGACTTCTATAAATATATTTGACTAGTAAAGTGATTTGGAAGTTTGAATTGAAATATAATATATATTTGTATAGTTACTTCTATTAGTATTGTATATGTATTTCCACTTCTGTGTGATGGGAAATTTGAATAAACGGATTAGTGATACCGTCTGGTATGGGACTTTCGGTAATGCTTTTCTGGTTATTCATCGGACTTGTCATACAGAGATACCTAGTATGGATCAATTGTAATTTATTAGCATTGAATATTTATTCGAATAGTATACGGTGGTATGAGACGATGTTATGTTACTTCTTTTATTATTCATTGTAAGTAAATTTCACTCAAATAAGGATTATACTCATGTGTATGTCATGATACTCGCACAGCGAGTACGTTGTAGTCATATGGTGACTTATGTGAGTCGTATGTTGACCTATGATTAGAGATATGTATAATTATAGGATATGAGTACTATATGACCATCCACCTTGTTTCCAGCTCCCTTTATGTTTCTTGAGTGAACCAGATTGGTCAAAATCCATCCTAGGGGCCTGATCGTGGGGTCGCGCCTAAATCCGCGACATCAATATTGGTTATTATATTTGTTGCGCATCATGAAGTTTGGGTTAGGTGACCCATAGGGTAGGTGCCCTATAGCCCTTGTGTTGCTTAGGCCAACAGTCTGTTACCTATAGAGGCAAAGCAGGGCCTTGACTGAGGCTATGCGTAGACAAGCAATTAGTGGATATGAGTCACGATGTCCGTCGAGGTAAATAAAGAAAATAGGAAAAGATCCAGCTACATGTATATAGGAGTAGACCTTGGGTTCTTGGAGCGGGCATATGGCCATCAGTCTCCCGTTTGTTTTCGGTATGTATGTGCAGTGAATTGGCATGTATTGTTCTCAATCCTACGATGAGTTGACTATACTAAAGATCTTGTGTCTAAGTGTAATCAGCCCCTGTTATATCCATACTATTTTGGTTTATTCATATATGAGGAGATTAGAATATATCTGGATAGGTGTCCAGAGTATAGTGGATTCTCATATCTTTCATTATTTTGATAGGGAGCCTACCCAATTTTATATGTTGATGATGATGATTTTATTATTGAGATTGAGAGATAGATTCAAGCAAAGCTATATGCCAACCGTCAACTCAAAATATGGATCAACACCTAAGAATATTATATGAAAGCACTAGCCTTGCTAGAACAGAGCAAATATAAAAGATAACGGAAAAGTAAATGAGATAGAGATTTTTATAGTGGTTCGGTTGTTAACTAAGCCTATGTCCACATTATAACTTTGGTTACTGGTTTGATCTTGTTTGAATGAGATTAGAAGGTAACTGAGAAAGGATTAGTCACAAGTACAAGTGTTAGACAGATTCTAAGTCCAAGAATTGCCTAAAGGAACTAACTTGGTGACTATGGAGTAGAGATGAGAGTTTAACAAGGGACAGGGCTTCCGCGTAGTGATTGTAGAAACCAGATCCTCTCTTGGTTGTAGCATGGCTTGTATTTATAGGGGTAACAGTCACATTGGATCAGAAGCCCGCTACTAGAGAAGTCTAGGGAGTGGCCCAAGGTAGTACGAAAAACGTTTTGACGACCCGAGTTGTAGATTAGACTCGGTACCGAGTCAAGCCCTTAACTTGGAGCTGAGTCTAATACTTAGTCACAACTTGACTAAATCATTTTATTTTTAACTCCTTAGTTAGTTTATATGTCCTCCATGTAATTTGGTAGATTATTGACGGGTCTTGATTATCATTCTTCCATGACTTGGATTATCCTACCGTTTGGTCCGCCAGGTCTTCATTCTTAATGATGGGCTCTCTAGAACTATACGAAATTTAATGAATATACATAGGAAAATTAAGGGATCACTTGGAAAAAGTATGAAGATGCCATGATGTGGCATTTAGAGTAGGTACCGAGTTAAGGGTCTAACTCGGGTTGAGTTGGACTTAGCCTACTTTGGGCTCCATACTTTCTTGAGCTCTTTCTTTAGCCTTTCTAAGTGTCTTTACCAAATTTCAGGTCATCCTATTCTCATTTCGATGCACTAACTCCTATTGATTTCTATTTGGATAAAAACCCAGTTAACATTTGCCCTCTAGAATACGCTTTCGTTTGAAACAAAGTGTGGTTTGGAACAAGATAAGTCTTGAACTGCTATCTTATGAGTTTCAGTCAGTTGTCGGATTCCGTTTCGAGATGCTATTTTTAACTGGTTAAATTCCGATTTGCTATTTGTTCCAATTTGATTTGAATGTCAATTCTCTGTATCGACGATGTAATCTTCGCTTTGAAATTTACGTAAGGCTTTAAGTCGGTATATGGGTCTATTGTGGTGAGTTGGAGTTGACCCGAGTTGGAGTGGTAAACTCGATGCCGAGTTAACCATTAACTCGTCCTAAGTTGAGGACTTGAGCGATTTCCCAAATAAGTTTTTTTTCTTACTTATACTACCCTGCTTAGCTTAACACCTCACTTGCATTATTTTCCAGACCAGCCGACTTTGCTCCTCTTCTCATCTCCAACCGATTCAAGCCCTAGCTTCGTCGCCGTTCAAATACCGACTCCACTGCCAAGCCCCGCTACCTCCACGTGTCTCTCGCTGTTGTCTAAGCCAGCCGCCGCCTACCAAAGCCATTGCCTGGAAGACCCGGAGTTGATTCATCACAAACCCTAAGTTGAGTCAAGTCCTTGACTAAATCGAAGGTCGACGATGGTGAATTGGAGCTTTGGCGGTGATAGGGACGACCATTTTCTTTAGTTGATTCCAATTTTGGGTTGAAGATGGTTGAATCTAAGCGTGTTATGTTGGCGGTGTGGTTAGGGTTTATATCCATGTTAGATGTGTATGACTTAGGAGACAAATACTTCCAAGCTTCGGCCATTTCTACTTATGGAATTGACTAAAGCTCGATCGTCGAATTGACTCCGACATGATGATTCGCCTTAGATTTGGACATATCGAATGGCTCCATTGCTTTGCATTTCTGCATATCCAGTGCCTATGAAAAGAAAGAACTTTCCGTGTCTCTCCAGAAAACGGATCCGTTATCGATCATCCATCGATAACGGGTAAGTACAGAAAAATGATTTTAAGGAACAATATGGATCGTTTATTCAACACAAGCAAGCAATCTACACGGGATGGCCCATTCGTAGTGTTCAGGACACCGGACTCATTCCATATAGGTAACACACTGCACTTGCCCCAGTTAGCACTTGGAATCCGATTGAACAACACACGCCGACTTCCTTTGGATTTCAAATGTTAACTGCACAAGAATTCTTATTAGAAATAAAACGTACTTGACCATGATAAACGAGTTTTATTGTCTAGAATGACGCACATGTCGGCACGTGGAAGTCCATTGATGGAGTGTCCATGCCTTTAGAGGCTAAGTTAACAACTAACCCAGTATCTCCATCCATTCCCATGGGACCAAGCCGACTTGCGACTTTTGATTTCTATGGCCCACTAGCTCCTATAGGGCTTGTACTAGACCAGTTGCCTCCTGGACTGAGAATTTTGACCGACCCTCTAGAATAAGTGCCTTCAATCTTGATAGTTAAAAAGCTTGGGAATATATGTGTGCAACACGGTATACCCGAGGGTGATATTCGTCTGCCTACTCAAGCTGAGTTTGCGCATAATCCTCCAAAAGGATTTATTGCTTGTAATCGATACATGTGCTAGAGCGGTGTTGTGCCGCCATTGAATCGGTTCTTGTCCGTAGTGCTTCAAGATTTAGGATTGACATCATTTTAAATTCATCCCAATGGTTACGCGCTCTTGAGTTCCCGGTACATCTTATTCATGACTAGGCTTAGGTGACCCCCAAGGCTAAATAAACTCGTATATCTCCTACACTTCAGGATGAGATAGATTGCCCATCCATTATAATTATAGAAGCCTAGAGGGGATGTAAGTTGATAAAGGATCTCCATAACAAACGTTCAGGATGAGATAGATTGCCCATCCATTATAATTATAGAAGCCTAGACAAATAGTTTGATATGAGAATCCACTATACTCTGGACACCTATCCAGATATATTCTAATCTCCTCATATATGAATAAACCAAAATAGTATGGATATAACAGGGGCTGATTACACTTAGACAAAAGATCTTTAGTATAGTCAACTCATCGTAGGATTGAGAACAATACATGCCAATTCACTGCACATACATACCGAAAACAAACGGGAGACTGATGGCCATATGCCCGCTCCAAGAACCCAAGGTCTACTCCTATATACATGTAGCTGGATCTTTTCCTATTTTCTTTATTTACCTCGACGGACATCGTGACTCATATCCACTAATTGCTTGTCTACGCATAGCCTCAGTCAAGGCCCTGCTTTGCCTCTATAGGTAACAGACTGTTGGCCTCTATAGGTATGAGAATCCACTAATCGGTTCTTGTCCGTAGTGCTTCAAGATTTAGGATTGACATCATTTTAAATTCATCCCAATGGTTACGCGCTCTTGAGTTCCCGGTACATCTTATTCATGACTAGGCTTAGGTGACCCCCAAGGCTAAATAAACTCGTATATCTCCTACACTTCAGGATGAGATAGATTGCCCATCCATTATAATTATAGAAGCCTAGACGGGATGTAAGTTGATAAAGGATCTCTATAACAAACGTTCAGGATGAGATAGATTGCCCATCCATTATAATTATAGAAGCCTAGACAAATAGTTTGATATGAGAATCCACTATACTCTGGACATCCATAACAAACGTTCAGCCTTCAAGAACGAGTTCTTCTTTGTCCGACATCCAGAGGGCTTCAATCGCTTTTGGTTATCTGGAAGTAAGTCCTTATTCCCTAGCTCTTGCCATTCTAAGTGATATTCCAGTTTCATAACCCATTATATGTCTTATTGCAGTCATCCCGAGGCAGGAAAGTAACGACGAGCTCAAAGCAATGCTTGAAACTCTTAAGGATGTGAGAGCTTTTGAGCGTACAGTGGAGTTCCTTTTGACGAATGAGAACCTCCAGCTGTTTGACTTGCTTCATCCTGATAGATTTTCTATAGATGATGAGCCATCAATTTCAGTGGCCCTAGGAGACATACTCGTTCTTTAACCCATGCTCATGACTATAATGAGGAGGCTCAAGAAGATGTGGTCGGTCCATCAGAGGAAGCACAACCCAAAGAGATTCCTAGAGCTGACATAGACTTACCCTTTGGAGAGGACATTATGGTGGACAGGGATGAGACCCACAAGATGTCTCTGATCCTCGAAGAAGAAGACGAAACATTTTTAAGGAGAGATGGGAAGCAGATTATGGTTGAGAAAGGAGAGGGAGAGGGCTCGGACGGTGATGATAGTGATTTTCATATCTCTACAGAAAGAGATGAATCTTTCGGCGAGTCACCGAAAATGAGTCCTAATCTTCCTAGGTTGCTTTTTCCAAACTTGTTAACTACAGAGATATTTAACCCCGAACTCCCAATTTCTCCTCCTCAAGAGAAACCTGCTATCAAGACTCTATAGTCTACCGGAGGTCAAGCTACCGAGATCCTTGCTGAAGATAAATCTACTTCCGATTTCATGAGAGATGTTGCCATCTATGCAGATGAACACGGGGATATCTCCATTAGCAAAATGATAGCTGAGATCAGCTCAAAAATTGACATTTCCTCAAGCACGTTTGTGAGAAGTGGTGGAAAGACTCCGACCCATAAACCCTGCTGATACGGTTGGTAGAGTATATAGGGGGCCATCGGCACTACACACTTCACTTTAGGATCACAAACATACATCTCTGAATTGCGTTAAGTTCCTAAGTTTGAGTATTAACTTCATCCTTGTTATTTTTTCAGGTACCATGGGACGTGGGTTATACCATCAAGAAACCAGATCCCACAAAGGCAAAACTTCTAATCCAACTTACCACCCTCCTCATTAAATGGATAAGGAGAGAAGGAAAATAGGAGAGAAGGAAAAGAAAAGAGGATGAGGCTCGCTACCTGGAGCGAGAGCACAAGAGGGGAAAGAAGAGAAAAAGAGACGACGAGAGTTGTGCACCCGGCGACATACATAAGCACCACAAAGACTTTCATGACTGTCACGGGCCCTTATTATCGATTACTCTTCCCCGTACTGATGCTTGGACTGTTGAAATGCCAATATTCCTATCTTCTCAAGCAAGAACCGTTGCAATGGCCCATACTTCTTCTAGACGAACCAAGAAGTTCGTACTTCCATGGTTTCCACCCATGTTTCAAGCTACCATTCCAAATCTGTTCTTGAAGGGAGTCAAGTTTGACAAGAAAATAAAGCCCCTTAACGGGGCTACTTTTGTAGGCAATCTAGAGACAATCCGTGAGGATTTAGAAGCCGAGTGTGATATGCAGCATTTAGTGAAGGCCCTTTCTGATGAAAATCACATTAACTATCAGGAGATCCTCTCATTTGAGGCCGAAAGGGAAGATCATGCTAAGGCGATAAAAGATGATGATGATGAGATAGTCTATTTGAAGACTGATAGGGATGCTGCCCTAAAAGGAAAGATTACCAACGACAGTCTATTGATTAAGGTAAATCAGGCCATGATGGAGCCATTATCATGATAAACGACTAACTCAAAGGTGCTCATATCAAATCAAAGAGTAGCTTACCGAAGCAGAAAACACCATTAAATCTCGGAACACAACTATTGTTGGTCATGCTCCTGTTATTGCCGAGCAGGCCGCTGACCTCACTAGTCTTCATGAGGAAAATGTGCGGCTGGTGAAAGAGAAGGAACATGCTGCCTCCACTAAGCTAGCCAAAGAGATCGACCATTTGGTTACAAAATATGAACTTATGGAGCTTCGGGCAGAGTATGATGACGCGAAAAGAGGAATGGATGCCAGCGTGGTCCACCTCTACACAAGTTGTGTGATGATTATGGTAGCTTGAAATGGTTAGGTAATAACTATCCCTGAACTCTTGCCATGGTTTGGGAAGAGGTATTGGTCATATCCGAGGGGACCAAGGATTTGCACTTTAAGGAGGAACTAAAGGCCGCTTACCTTAGCCCTGAGGACATAGACTTCTTAGCTGCCGGTAGGGAGATCCTTAGAGAGGAGAGGGAGAAGGAAACTGCCGATGCTGTAGCCAAAGCTCTTACTGGCCCAAGCTCTTCAGGTCGGCATCAATCGCTTATTCCTACTTCTTAAGAGTAGACAGTGACCATCCTAGTATCCACGACTATTATTTCTGAAGTCGCTCATGCCCACATTACATTTGAAGTCTTGGGTGAGCGACGTCTCTCTCTAACCATCATGAGACCCTCTGAGATAGGGACTGGTGATTAAGCCTTCGAAGTTGAAGTTCATAACCACACGCCTGGCTCAGGTATTTATCTTGTCTCTCCGGTGCTCCAAGCACTTCGATTTACCCCAGACTCCATTTCTAAATTGTGCACCTCTCTTTCCCAACTTGTAGGTCAGCTAACTCTCCCACCTCCTCCTCTAGCTATATAGGGTATAGGAGCTACCACTATCTTCACGCCTTCCACCGTTGTCTCTACAACGACTTTTGGCATAGTTCGTGTTTCCAACTCCAGACTTGGGTCCGACTTTGAACAGACAGAGGGGGATACAAAACTTGGAGGACGTCTCAGCGTTGTGGATAAAGAGGTGGTGATTACCAGCGAGTCGGGGCCAACTGATGAGACGACCATGGTAGAAAGACTAAAGGAGGAAAAGAAGGTGCTACAAATGAAGAAGGAAAAGGAGGAGCAAAAGTGCAAGACTCTAACTACCATCACTTTGAAGGTGCTGAAGCAAGGGAGTGCAACTACCGGAGGGTCAGAGGGGTCCGCCGCCTTGTAAAAGGAGAGATCGAAAAGGATATTAAGAAAAAGATCCTAATTCACCCATCCAAGGTCATTAAAGGCGGAGGGAAAGGGGGAAAGAAGTCGGAACGAGCTCGAGCACCGATGGAGTAGAGTACTCATTGTCTTTTTGTGTGTTTTAGTGGTATTAGAGTATGTACATGTATAAAGTTTATATTTAGAGTCCTTTTTCTTTTGTTGAAATGTCGACAACGTCTGTACTTTTGCTTTTTGTTGTCCAAAACAGGTTGATATTGTGCGGGCAAGGCCCCCGTTATTTGATGCTGAAATTAAATGATATAAATAATGAAAAAGATTAGCTTCTGTGTACTTTTCTATATTCTATGTAATGTGCCTATTTATATACCACTGTATGTGCACATTGTACGATGGCTTGTCTTGCAATTTCCATATTATATACTGCTGTTGTGACGACCCACCTTTCTTACCCCCGAGAACGACACTTATTACATCCATGGTATTCATGTGTCGTTGCCCAAGTATCTGAAAGACGAGTTGTCATGGGGTAAAATATAAGAACAGAACAATAATCTTCACAATGGAACAGTTAAATATATAACATAAAATAAGACAGTACATAAGGTTACTCCCAACATGGAGTTATCAGAGTTACAACAAAAGTACTACTATCAGTTTAGGTAGTTAAACAACCTGCCTTTAAATATACATACATAGATTTATTTCTGTGTACTTTTCTATATTCTATGTAATGTGCCTATTTATATACCACTGTATGTGCACATTGTACGATGGCTTGTCTTGCAATTTCCATATTATATACTGCTGTTGTGACGACCCACCTTTCTTACCCCCGAGAACGACACTTATTACATCCATGGTATTCATGTGTCGTTGCCCAAGTATCTGAAAAAGATTGGCTTCTGTGTACTTTTCTATATTCTATGTAATGTGCCTATTTATATACCATTGTATGTGCACATTGTACGATGGCTTGTCTTGCAATTTCCATATTATATAATGCTGTTGTGACGACCCACCTTTCTTACCCCCGAGAACGACACTTATTACATCCATGGTATTCATGTGTCGTTGCCCAAGTATCTGAAAGACGAGTTGTCATGGGGTAAAATATAAGAACAGAACAATAATCTTCACAATGGAACAGTTAAATATATAACATAAAATAAGACAGTACATAAGGTTACTCCCAAAATTGAGTTATCAGAGTTACAACAAAAGTACTACTATCAGTTTAGGTAGTTAAAACAACCTGCCTTTAAATATACATACATAGAGCTAACATCTCATAACAGCGGAAATAAATAACTAGATAGATAAGGAGCTTCCTGCTCGTCCACCATCTTCAAAAGAGCCCAAAGAAACCTTTCATTTTCGGACTACTCAAATATAAATGAGTACCCGAGGGTTTAGGGAAAATAAACAATTTGGGTCAGACAATATGTCCGGTATGAGTAAACTCCAAAAAAAATAGAGCACACAAAATAACCTGTGAGACCATGTCGCAAAAATGCAGAACATGTTTCCCCTCATAAGGACAACATCCAAGCATAAAAGAATGGACACAAATAATTAAACATCGCGAAGAGCGCAAGATGCTTCCCGATGAATTAAAAAAGAATCAATCCAAAGGTTTGAATCAAAAATAAGGAAAAGGAATTTTTCCAACAATGACTAGGAGGGTGCGCCCCCCTTATCGAAAGTATACCTCTAGAAAATATACTTGAGAACTACGATGGCTCTCGGAAACCTCCAAGCCAGAGCCCCGCCAACCTTACCGAGTATCCGAGTATTTCACATCTTCGTGCGCATACAACCGAAACCAATCTAGAGTAGATGTGAAAATACCCTAATGGGAGCAACCCCACATAGCTTGGCCCCCACTCGCTCTTTATTTAGTCATTTCCAATAAAGGATATCAATGCTCTAAATGAGCAACAAATCGTCTTAGATTGACGAAACAAAAACAAAAGGAAGAAGGGTATCGAAATTGATAGTCAAGATATCAACTATCGGGGATAACAAAACGATCGTATATGGAAATTAAATCTTATCCTTTTCAATTCTTAGAAAATATCCATATACTTATCTCATCGGAATGAGTATATTCACAAAACATTTGGGAGGATTTCATATAAAAAGCATACTTAGATGGGTCAATAACAATTGTCTATAAGAAATGCGAATGTTTTCCATTATAATCATAAAGATCATTTATGGAAATCAAATCTCCTACACTTGTCACGTTTCCGAACACTCCTTTATACAAATTTTTTTTACAATCCTTTATAAATGTCCCTTTTATAAATCCAAAACCCATTTTATAAATGTTATATATTTATCACCATCTATGTTATCTTTAAAGTATCACTTATGAACTCATTCTTTTATTTATAATTTACCATTTATAAATCTCTTTTACAAATATCACTTATAAAACCCCTTTACAAAATATCATTCGTTTAGTAAAATTCCTTCTAACAATTTATTACTTATAAACACCTTTATTAAATTAATTAATCACCTTTAGACATCATAAATAGATAATTAATTACATTTAAAACATCGCTAATAAAATAAATTAATTAACTTTAATCGTCCTTAATAAAATCATAATTAATTTAACACATCATTAATTAAATCAATTAATTTACTTAAACCATAATTAAAACAACAAATTAACTTAAACAACATTAATAATATAATTAAATATCTTTAAACAATCATAAGTAATATACTTAAATATCTCTAAACATCTTTAACAATAAAATTAAATAACTTTTAAAATATTTTTAATAAAATAATTAAATAAACACCTAACCTCAAATTGTTATAAAATTGGAGTTACTTTAAATCCGGGAAGAGGCTTAGTGACCCCAATGATACTAATCATGCACCATATAATTGAATTTAACTTTTCAAGTTACATAGCTAGTATTTACGTAAGCAATATATATGTAAATAAAAATCAATTAGCAATTTCTAGCTAATCCATCACTTAACCAATATTAAGTTATCCACATATTAATTAACTGGCATTTGAATATATGTCCAAATAAATATAATAGCAGAACAAGAATTTATTCTACTTCAACAGATGTCATCAATAATCTATTCAATTTAATTATAGTAGAACGGTGTTTAATTTTGCTAAATAGATGTACAAAATAATCTATTCTATTTATAATATCAAAACAGCGTTTTATTTGGCCAAATAGATAACACAAATGAAGTATAATTGATTTAACCACGTTATTATTTAAAATAACGTAATTAAAATTCATCCACTATTATTTTATCATTTATTTGTATTTCATTAAAACTATCAGCTACCTATACCATAATGTTCTACTAGATCATACAAACCTAGTGTAAAAACCCGTGGGTAAAACGATTTTAAAATGAGTGAGATATCCAAATTACAATCCGCCGCATTAATAAATAAATTAAACAAACTAAAATTTTAATTTGTTTCTCAGCCAAAATACTCTTGGCCCAAGGTCCATCTTCCCATGACATACCTGCTACCTCATCTTCCATCCCCAAATCACAACCTCCAAACAACGTAGCTTCCCTCCTAAATTAAACATGTTTGGAACCTATATACATGTGCATGACGTGCACCTTGCACTACCAAAGTCACCGCCGAACGCCAATCCATGACCATCAATGAAAGCCACGCGCCAAGCCGGACTAACTACCACCCTCGCCTCCATGTCCCCCGCCTCCAACCATGATCTAACACCTCACCCACACATTAATTCGCGTCTAGGTTCGACCGTCCATCTACAAAATGCGCTTGCCCCGCCTCCACACCCACCTTCAACCACTGCTGCCTATTCCATCAGCTTCGCCATCTCCTACCACACCCCCATTCCAAGCCTCGGCACATGCAACACCCTTCTTGCCGCCAGCACACGAGAATCCAAAACCAAAAAAACAGTGCCATAAACCCTAAATCGGCCTTGCATCACCACCTTAGACCACCGAACAAGCAGTGTTTACTGTCATGCCTCTACCTCCACTTAAGCTTCCTCCCGACACAGTCAGATGATCCTCTAGACCACCGGTTCATTGGAAATTGATTTTTGAACCAAAACAGTTTAAGTCATCCCCTAGGCCAAACACCTTTGCTAAAATTCACGCGATCTCCCCCAAAAATCACTACTCGACCAAACAAATCCATTCATACTCTCCGTTTGTCGTTCCAAGCTCGACGAAAAACTACCACTATTCGACCACGTACCGATTTCGGCCATTTGCCGCCACAACACTCACTGAAACATCGAGCTACCAATTTTTAAAAATACTAGGGGTCAAAACAAACACTTTTTATGTTGAAACATTTTGCTAAAAGCAAATAGATTTGGAGACGTTGAATTTAGAAGATTTGAAACGGGGGTTATTTACTTGTTTTTCAAATATATAGAAAGCTAAAATGAAGTTAGGAAAAAGGCAAAAACTTTAATGCAAAGTGAAGAAGATGAGACGAAGTATCATGAAAATAAAGAAATGAAGAATGTGTACAAATATATATAAGAAGAAAAATAATAAATAAAAATAGAATAAACTAAAGACGAAAATGCCCTTTTTATCAAATTTTCAACTTAACTTTCTTATCACAAACCATCCCAAGTACAAACCCTTTGAGAATATGATGGATGTTAGGCTAACCCACGTGCCTTTGTTCATTTCCGTACTTAATATATATTTCAAATATCCAATCCATCTTTTCTTACGTTCAACCAAGTACAAAACCATAAATAAAATGGTGGATAATAGGAAGGTTCATGTACCCTTCTCAACTTTCATACTCAAGCCATCACTTCAACATCAAATTCAAATATATTTTATTTTTCCTTTAATTCTTATTATTACAAATTCTTTATTTATTTTTTACATTTTAAAATAAAAGATGTTTCTCTACTTTATCAAACATTTAAATGTTGTTTAAAATGTGTACAATGGTTTAATAACTTTTGTTATTTTAGAACTTGTCGTTTGATGAAAAGTCAAATATTTGAGAAAATGGGTTTCGGTCACATTCTCCGTTTTTCATCGAACTACCTATTTTAGTGAACAAAATTCAAAAATGCATTTTCTATCATTAGTTATAAATTAAAAGAGAGTCATTTGATTATATAACCATTTATCGAATATTTAAAATCAAATAAATATTCACAAATCAAAGTGATAAAATTCCGAATCGTTACATTCTCCGCTCCTTAAAAGACCCCGAAATTTCATCTCAAACAAACAAAGTAGGAAACCAGTTAACCCCAAAACTTAACCATTTTACTTTCCCTAACTATTTATAAAAACGTTCCATAAAACACAACTTAAGTTTAAACTTTTATAATACTCCACTACATCCTAAGGTTATATACCACTATTCGGTTCAACCCTTTTATTTTGAATTTATTTCCATTAAGTAAAATCAAGATCCAAATACTCGTTTTTTAGTCCGAAACCCTTTTTGAAATGATACTATATATTTTAACCATCGAAAAATATATTTATAGCTGAGTAACCCCAAAATTATACCATAGAACTAGGTATTACCAAACAACATCATACATTCCCTTACCTAAAGGGTAATACTTAAGAGAAGCGTTTACCATCCAAACATATCTCTTTCCTATTTTTAGTAATTTTTGGGCCACTCAACTGGTTAACTTAAAATATATATTACAAACTTGCTTTGAGTTCATTCGGATTCAAACTTGTTTCAATCGTACAATTAAAAAGATAATAAATTACTATGTTCACTATCCTGTTCGCCTAGGCAAAACATCTGATCATCACTTAGAAGATTATTCAGATCATCGCAAAACAAATCGAGGCTCATTTCCTGGAACCAACCCAAAGAAAATACTTCTTGTTTAAAATTCTCTTCTCAAAATATTCATACTTGTACAAAAACTTTCAAGTAAACTGTTACTAATATTTCCAAAAAACATTTGAAATAATAATATAACTATTTCCTTCCTGTAAATTAATTTTTTTTTATCAAAACTATTCTATAGAAAATTGCTATAGTAGCATTTCCCTACTTAGAAACTCGAAAATAAATGCCGATGATGCTGCAGTCATCATCAGAATATTTTCCAGCGATAAAAGTGAGTTCAGTGCTTCCAGTCCCCTTTTAACATTGCCTAGAAATATTTATATTCATAAATACTTTCAAATGATACTATTATTATTTTTCCCAAAATTTTGAAAACATTTTTCAAAAGCATCAGGATTTAAGTCCTTAAATTCTCTACTTAAATCCATTTTATTTATATGCCACATGTTTTTTATAAACCAATTTTATAAAATAAGCTTCTTCTATAAAATGATTTCTCAAATATTTATTCCAAAATATTTAAGTTTTTCTTTAAATAAACATCTTTATTAAAATCCAATCTTAACCTAACATTACATCGAATGTCAAATTGTGAAACTTAATTCACAAGGTGTTTGTTTCAATGTTTCCACCATTCCTATTGATCCAACCTATGTTTTAAAAATGAAAATTACTTATAAAAGACCAAACAATAGTCAATGCTCAAAACTGGGCCAGCATGACTAACAAAACCTAAATGATGATAATGTAATATTATCCCTTCATAACAGACAAGCCCATCAAAATAATTATGTTAATTTTTTGAAAATCATTCTATTATATATAAAATATACTCCTAGTTAAAATAATTTCATTTACTAATTTTAAAACAATACTGTGTCGGTTGGCCTGGTTCAAGTGTTTGGAGATCCCTATCAATAATGATAGCTACTCGTATTGACCAGAATACATAAGCCACTCAATAAATCAATCAACCCAGTATAAAACATTTTTATAGCATAAAAGAATACATGCTTTATCTCTATATGCTCAAACTCATTCTAGGACGTTACTAATCCTATCTCTAATGAGTTTATTCCACTGGTGCCAAAGTTCTCGCTTAACTTTCAGCTCTGATACCAAATGTAACAAACCACCATTTCAATCCTCAGAAGTCGACTAATACATCCTCGGTATCCATGTGCTGAACATCCAAGTGGTAGAAAAACAAATCGTTGGGGTAAAAGAAAGAAAGACAGAATAGAATCTCATAACTTGACGAGTAATATATAATATCCCAATGGCCTTTACAAAAGAAAACTAAACTTTAATATACATATAGAAAATCAGATTAACTAACCTATCATAATCCTAGACAGTTATAACCCTATGTCCTCAAAATTGCTGATACATACAAAAAGAACAAAATAGTCGAAGATAAAATATGTAAATACGTCTCAAGGAATACGGCTCGTCTCCTGAAAGCTCCAAAAGGTCTAGCTAAATTTAGGAAATATGCGCGGGCTGACCAGGACATTATAAGAAAAATAACGCCCGGATAAGTCTAGTAAAACTAGCATGAGAAACACAATCAAATGGATTACTTTATGTTATAAAAACCTTCAAGAAATAAAGGTATCTCGTAAGACCATGCCGCACATAACACGAACGGATTTCACCTTACGATAACCAAATAATTTTTATAGGAATTCTTATGATATTGTAATAATGTCTAGGTTAAAATAAATATTAACCATAGGCGAAATTGTTACATTAATTAAATTCTAGCATAATACGTATACAACTAAATCCATAGGGGCATGTATTGGAGATTGGATTTTCATCAATGACATAACTACTGGGGTACCACCTGCCATAGTACATCTCTAGAAAAATATATCGAGGGATTACATCCTTCCTTGCGAATCAGAGCCGGCTGCCGCTTTAGCATGGCATACCAGATTACATCATTCCTTGGGATTAAGGCTCCAAAACCATGTGCACCAACCATGGCCCCACTTCCGCGTGCATACTAAATCCACAAGTATCGATTCTAGATCGATAATTGACCGCTCCTAACGGTAGCAAACCATTTAGCTCTAAAGCATATCCCTTGTTTTAGTCATTTTCGGGTTGTGAGGCTTGTTAGGTCACAATTACCTTTTTCCTTTCTTAGCAATTCCCACTTGAAATGCTAACACTGCTCTCCAGGTAGCAATACAATGCCAACATTCGTCCATACAAGTTGTTCAGAATATGAACAAACCAAAGGTGCTGCTTCTACTAAATCCATTTTGGAATCATCCTCAGAATTAGTAGCAATTAGCCCTTGCACTTCAAAGAGCTTTGTCTTCAATTCCAATATCTTGAAGATATTATGAATACGGCGCTTGAGTTGGTTCAAAGTGGTTTTCGGATAATTTATACTTATCCAATCCCGGTCTCTTCAAACCAACATTCGATAGTTTCCAATAAACTCAACTCCAGTTCTTTCGAAAATAATCCAACAATAAATAAGAGCGGAGATCACTTCCTAACCGTTTAAGTTGACAGATTTCCTTATCATTTGTCTTAAAAGAACAAAACGAGATTTATACGCACAGTACAACATCATCGAAGATGACTGTGCCATATAACTCCTATGTTTCTCTTAGATATTTCCACAGTTATATTTTGGCCAAGATTTGGTAGTCAGTTATTTAACTATGAAATCAACAAACAGTCAAACATAGATTTAGTTCTATATGGGAGCAACTAAGCCTCTTATTGATTAATTTTCATTAATTAAATCTCCTTTTGGTTATTTAATTTAAAACACAAAAGATATTTTCATAACCCCTTTTACTCCTTTCAATACTTATAAAACATTTATATACTTATCTCACCAGGTATAACTATATTATGAACCATTATAATTTCAATACTTAGAAAATACCAATATACTTATCTCAACGGTATAAGTATATTAAAAAAACTTAAGCTAGATTTCATTTTTCCAAAATCATATTCAAATGGGCCAAACGAATATTATTTAAAATATTTCCTACTAAAAACATACCACCTAACCTTCGGTGTTAAGTATGGAAAAAATGTTTCCATTAAGAAGGATTAATTATCAAAATCAAATTCTATTCCTTTTTATAAAATTCACTTTTTATAAGCCCATTTCATATTTCCAAATCCTTTTATAAAAATCTCCAAATAAATTTATAAAATTTCTCTTTATAAATCTCTAAAATGATTTATAAAAGTGAAAATTAGGCTCAGGTCCCTAGTAAGTTTCAAAATACACAAAAACCCCAGTAAAAAAAAGTGTGTAAATTGGGTCCCTAGAATTAAGTTACTAAGTAATTGCATATAGTTATGCAATTTTTTTGGTGAATAATTGCGGAATTTTCCGCAACTTTTTGAAAAAAATGCGTAAATTTCCGCAATTTTTTGGGTGAATAATTGCGGAATTTTCCGCAATTTTTTGAAAAAATTGCGTAAATTTGCGCAATTTTTTGGATGAATAATTGCGGAATTTTCCGCAATTTTTTGATATAATTGCATAAATGTCTGCAATTATTTACTGAATAATTGCATAAGTGTATGTCATTATTCAGTAACTTAATTCTAGGGACCTAATTTACAAACTTTATTTTACTGGGGTTTTTGTGTATTTTGAAACTTATTAGGGACCTGTGCCAAACTGTCCCTTTATAAAATCCCTTTTTATTTGTAAAACTCTTTCTATTTATAAAACTCCTTTATAATTCTTCCTTTATAAACTCCTTTATACAATTTTTTTGTACAATCCTTTATAAATGTCTCTTTTATAAATCCAAAACCCATTTTATAAATCTTATATATTTATCACAACCCACGCCATCTTTAAAATATCACTTATATATTCAATCTTTTATTTGCAATTTACCATTTATAAATTTCTTTTACAAATATCACTTATAAAACTCCTTTACAAAATATCGTTTGGTAAGTAAAATTCCTTCTAACAATTTATTATTTATAAACACTTTATCAAATTAATTACCTTTAGGGATCATAAATAGATAATTAATTACATCTAAAATAGCATTAATAAAATAAATTAATTAACTTTATTCGTCCTTAATAAAATCATTAATTAACTTAACACGTCATTAATTAAATCAATTAATTTACTTAAACTATAATTAAAACAACAATTTAACTTAAACAACTTTAATAATATAATTAAATATCTTTAAACAAAATAATTAATATAATTAAATATCTTTAAACTAATAATAAAATTAAAAAAATTAAAAATATCTTTAATAAAATAATTAAATAAATGTTTAACCTCAAATTGTTATGAAATTGGAATTACTTTAAATCCATAACTTACAAATTCGGGAAGAGGCTTAGCGACCACAATGGTACTTTATCAATCAACCATTTAATTGTCACATATTTGGTATTTACATAAGTAACATATATGTGTAATATATAAGTAACATATCTGGTATTCCAAGCAGGATTTACTAAAAAGGTAAAACGTAGTCTCAAGCCTCACACTCGGTAATGACTAAAATGAACGATATGCTTCAGGGCTAAGTGGTTCACTACCATTAGAGCATGGTCAACACCCTATCTAGATCGATATTCGACACATTTATGTATTTATGAGACAGTAAGGTTATTAGCTGGCAACAGAGATTGTGATCGTATTCGATACTATCCAGGAAGGGGTAGGTCGGTTCTGACTTGTAGGGGTTGAAAGGTTTTTGACCTTGGTACATTTTTCTAGAGGTGTACTATGGTAAGCTGTACCTAGTAGTCTTGTCGTTGTATGGAATCCATTCTCCAATAAGTGCCTTACGAACTTAGTTGTGCCCAAGTATGTTGGAACATGAGATACAAGCGTTCTAGATATGTTATATATTTATTTTAATCCCTAGACATTATTATAATATCATTGGATTTTCTATTTAAAATAGTTTGGTTATCGTAAGGTAAAAACTCATCTGTGTTTATGTGTGATGTGGTCTTACGAGATACCTTTATTTTTGTATGGTTGTTATAACATTAAAAATCCATATGATTTGTGTTTCTCTCGTTGGCTTACTAGACTGATCCGGGCGTTATTTTTTATAATGCTCGGGTCAGACTAAGTATATTTCCAGATTCAATTATGGATGCTTTGGAGCTTCAAGAGACGAGCTGGATGCCTCCAAGACGTATCCCTTATGTTTTATTCCCACTGTGTTTGTTGTTTGTATTCATTAGCATTTGTGAGGACATGTTAGTATAACTATCCAGGATGATGATAGATAGTTACTCTTATCGTTGTATGTATATTACAGTTTTCTTTTATAAAGCTCCATCGTATATTATATATTACTCGTCACGATGTGAGATTCCGTTCTGGCTTTTTTTTTCTTTCACCCCAAAAATCTATCTTTCCGACACTTGGATGCTCGACACGTGAATGCTGTGGATGTATTAGTGTCGACTTTCGAGGGTCGAAAAGGCGGGTCGTTACACCGGAGGAATAGGCATATACATGAATTTGTAGTCTTTGACAATGTTGTGTTCTATCGACATGGATTTTGACTTATAATAGAAAACATCCTATAATCTCCTATTTGAGTTGAATGAGTGAAAGCACGTAAGTTATAGAAGTATATCACCAAAAACTATAGAATAGTTGTTGATGATGTTAAAGGCAAGAAAGCAATAGAGTTTTAGAGAGTAAGCGAGATATGTTGAAATTAAAAAGTAGGAAGTTAGTCTAAAACACTAGCCATAGTCATATTTATCGTTGTCAAAAGATCTCTTCTAAGAGTTGCATTTTATCAGCGAAATCCATTGAAAATGGGGTTACATCTCGTGAAGAAGAAGAGATGCGTCTTTTCAAAATATACCAGTTAGAAAGATTCAAATGTTTGAATAATTTAGTCAGACATTTGGTTTTGAATGATTTTTTTTACCAAATAATAAGTAGTTCAAAAAGTTATGTTTTCAAACGCCTAATTTCTAACTCAGACGTCTGGCTTTTGAAGAAAATAGACAAGAGAAGATTTAGTTCAAATTTTTTTTGACCTTATAGGTCTAAATATTGCTCCCAAACGTCAGAGTTCCTGAGAATTTTAAAACTGATTTAAAATCTTGTTTGTGCAAATAAAACTTTTTGATGTAGATATATTAGCTCATATCACTCAAGGGAGACTGTACAAATTTATCTAAGACACTAACACAAGTATATGACCCTTACAATGATTTGTCTTCATGCTGAGCTCTTTGATGATATTATATTTCATCCTATCCATTTTACGATGCCTTTGTGACTTCTGTTGTGCTCAAGACTTAATGCTCATGTACATGTATGTTAGTCTATAGATTCTATGGTATGATTACATAGTTATCGAATCTGACAAGAGAGGTTCTAACATTATGTAATATTGTCACATCGATATTTTATGTTTAATCTTAGTTATATTAACCAACAGAAAACTATTGAGCGAGTATTCTATATTTATCTAATAACTATCAGTATGTAACCCCTTGATGCCCACAGCCGTGATGGGTAATACACTTCCCATCATCTGAGGGCATTACGTACTCTAGTCTCAATGGATGTATTGATATCCAATCTCGATACATCTAGACTGAGAATATTTAAAAACGATATGTTTAATTTCACTGTGATAAATTATCCACGGTTACAACAGTTTATAATTACTATCATAAAACATACCATTTATGGATTTTCTATTAAATATACTTTTAATTAAATTAATTAATAAATATAACATATTATATTAAGTGTGTATATATATAATAGAAAGAAACCACCTTTTATTTCGAATAGGATTGGTTATGGAGTTAGATATATGTAACACTTACATAATTGCCTCTAGGACATACACCTAACTCTATCTGTCTCCCCTTACACTTAAGACCAATTATAGAATCTCTACCCATCCCTTCTATCGGTTTGATGAGATTTGATTGAGTTAGACCCTTTGTGAATGGATCTACTATGTTATGTTGATTATCTACTTTGTCAATCAACTCTCTCCAATGCTAATAAATTATCTTTATTATATGGAACTAGTAGGAGTATGTTTCTGGACTTCTAGTAAGCTCTTATCATTACTTTGTTATCATATAACAATCATGTAGTATTCTCAATACTTTGGAATATCCTTATACATCAGGTATAAATTTATGCAATTATATTTAGACATTAGTTTTGTCATGGCCTTATTCAAGGCGATATACTTAGCCTTTTCGTTGAATCAGGCACAAGTATGATTTGGAAAATTTCCAACTTAAAGCTTCTTAATTAAGGTCTGAACATGAATTTAATATTGACATATTATACTTAATATCACACATGATGTTTGAGTTCAGACACTCCTTCATAAAGTGTTCATTATTACTATAAACAGTTCTCGAGTATTTCTTAAATACTTGAGAACACTCTATACTACCATTTAGCTATCTTAATTTTGGATTTAATTTATGTTTAATGCATCAAATACATTAGCTAAATACAATATTGTAGACAATACAACATATATGATAATTCCTATTGTTAGTACATAAGCATTACATTTACATGTTCCATATTAAACATTTTTAATATGGTGTCTGTGCATATTGTTTAGGATACTCCCAACTCTTTTATACTTATTATAAAAAACATAATTTACAAATCCAATATCGAGTATTAAATAACCAAACTATTATTATTTTTGCATAAATACATCGTTAACAATTAGTTGTATATTGTTTATTTATAGTCTAGAAATATACATCTATGTACCTTTTTAGTGGTTCTTTCTAATGGATACACGTTTTCTCTGCATTTTGACTGAAAATCAAACTATTTGATACCTCTATCAAAATAATTATTCAATTCTGGTGCTTAGAGAATGATACTTTTGTATCATTCCTTGGATCAAATCTAAAGTCCGCAAACTCAATATCGCTCCCACTAACTTCGAGACACTTTGGTTTTTATGTGCGAACATTCTATTCTAAATCATTATTTATAATTTTCCATTTCAACACATATGTACCATAACACAAAGTGTGTGACGACCCGCAAATCTGTACCCTTTGAATCGACAATAAACCATACATGTCCGACCCAAAAAGTACAGAATGACGGAGAGTCAAAGAAAAGTAAAGAGAGGGTGAGAAGAAGAGGTAGAAGAAGAAACAAAACAACAATACAGAGTATCACAATCGCAGCGGAACAATATATAATTGATAATAGCAGATTTTTATACAAAAGAACCTATAGCTATTAATATACACACAATCATCAGAGTACAATAATCACAATCAATTTGGATAGTTATAATAACTTTTCCTCACAAATACTGAATATACAGCATGTCTCACACAGCTTAAATAACCAAGTACGTATAATACGCCTGAGAATCCTCCAGCTCGTCTCCTGAGTTCCATAGCACCATAACCTGAATCTGTAATACTCGGTCTGACCCGAGCATTATAATAAAATAGCATTGGAGTCAGTCTGGAAAACCAGTGTGAGAAAACACACTCAATTTGAATTTTTACTATTATCAAAAATCCTTTTGAAAAACAAATGTATCTCGTAAGACCACGCCACACATAAATACGACGGGTTTTTACCTTACGATAACCAAAACATTTGTACCAAAATCATCTGATATTATAATAGTGTCTATAGAAAATAAACTATAAAATAGAAGAAATGCTTGCATCTCACGTTTCGGCATAGTTAGGCACATCTAATACCGTACAGGCTCGTAGTGGATATTGGATTCCATACAATGATAGGGCTACTGGGGTACCGCGTGCACAGTACATCTTTAGAAAAATGAACCAAGATTGTACTTAACGATCCCTGCCAACACAAGACTTGCCTAATCCTTGCTGGATAGTACCAAATATATTATCACCCCGGGTGTTCCAACCATATCGAGCGCTCTCTTTTCCATGCACAACCATATCCATTATTATAATATATCCGAGGGCATCTAGAAAAGTGATAACATACCCTACTTAGGTGCGACCCACTTAGCCATGCTGCATCTCCCCTGTTTTTGTCATTCCCGGTTGATGAGGCTTGAGGCTATGTGTTACCTTTTAGAATAGCATTCATACTTGGAATGCTAACACTGCCTTCCAGACCACAATGCAAATGGTAGCATTCATCCATACAAGTTTTTCTGGGTCTGAACAAACGGAATCTCCAAAATCACCGTCTTCATTATCTTCACGATATCACAATTTGTAAAGCACAAATCGGATCGAAGTGGTTTTCAGATAATTAAATCCGATCCCGGTCTCTTCGAAATGATTAACGAATTTGGTCAAATTTGATAGTCGGTTATTTAACTATCAAATTACACATATAAGCAGTCACTGGGCCCAATTTTATAAATCTTTCAAAACATTCATTCAAAATATCTTTACGAAGATATATATTCAAATCTCTTCCAGTATATTCAATAATTGAAAACAATTTCAAATAATTATATCCATAATAAGATATTTTTGAATCATATCAATACTTAGAAACATTTTTTCTTTCCAATTCCATTATACTTCAACACTTTGAAAATATTTCTATGATAATAATCTCGTAGTTAAAATATTTCAAATCCTTCCAGTCCAATACTTAGGAAATGTTTATAAGTATATTTTCCTTAAATCATTTTATTTCCAATACTAAGGAAAGATTCCATTTATTTCCTATTTCTCAAAATCCTTTACAATTTATTTGTAAATTCCTTAACTCATTTATAACGAATTCTATAAGATTTCGGAATTCATTAATTAATTTCCTTTAAAATTTCGAAAATCGATTATCCTTGTCTATAATTCTAACTACCCATTTCTAACTTCTTTTATGAGTTCTAATTCATTTTCGATGTTCTCATATTTAAACATTCCAGAATTTTCCTTAAGTTTCCAAAGTTCCATTACAAGATTTCTCTTATAAAAATCATATCCATTAAATAAACCCCGTTACAAATCTCAAGAGGATTTATAAATAAATTACAATCATTTCAAAACTCTATATATACGATAAGTATTTTTAAAGAATAATAATTTATTTTTAAAACATGTTTAAGTAATTATTTAAAATATTAAAACACTTTAAATAAACATCGAAACTCATTTCTAATTCATTTTTAAATAAAACTAATCGATTTACAAAGCTTATTATAAAAATGTGAATTCATTTCAATAAACATTAAATATTTGAATAATCCACTTTTCGAAATATTTCAATACTAAAACAGCTTTAACTATATAGTTTAATAAATAAAAATCCCATTTTAAAACAATTTTAATTTCTCGGTAAAAATATATTTTTAAAACCCAATATTACCAATTTCAATTTATAAATCCCTCTCGATTCATATCACATCGACTACATTTCAATTTCATAATTATTCTCACATTTCAAAAATAGAATCCACAATTTTTTTCAAAAATCGATTTCCATATCTCGATATAAATTCACACTGTGAATTTATATTTCCAGTTTATCATAGTCATTTCCCCTTATTTATAAACATCGTTTATAAATTTATAAACTCATTTGGATTTCACTTGTTTATAAAAATAATCTCATTTAAAAAAATTTCATTATTGAATCCATTCTTTTATAAACCCCATTTATTTTTCAATCTATTTTAAATATCGATTTCAACTCCTTCCCTAAATCCAGAAATATCACTTAAAAATCCATAGTTAAAATCCCTTATATAAATTATTTTTAAATCTCTAATTAAAACATTTTACGAACAGTTAAGTACAAACCCAAAATCAAATCGTTATTTTATCCAAATCAATTTCCTTTAAAATAATCCAAATTTCGATATAAATATTTTTATATTCAAAATCTCCTTTTAATTCCTTCAAATTCAAAAATAATATTTATGGTATTTAAAATACCAAAATCAAGGCCAGTGCTACTATAGCATCCAATAAATCAAATCATAACATAATCTATAACAGATTATTCTAAAACATCATGTATTACTATATATGAAATTAAAATCAACATTTTTAAGGTATCTAGTTGGATCCCTCCAACCTGTTTCCCTGCATCCACAGATGTTATATAACATAAATTACCAACCTCGCTTTGAGGCGGAATATCGTGGTAATATAGGGTCATCCGCTATTATGCGGGGTGCATAGTGTCTCATCCGCTCCAATCGGCGAGAAATATATCCAACTACTAATACACACACACACACACATACACACTACCATATATAATAAAATATTCAACTGATAATAATATATCAATTCAACCAATCATCCAATAATTAATTTTAATTATTGTAAATTAAACCCAGTAATCCAAATGAGTGATATTTTCTCACCTTGATTTTTAACTTGTTGATCGTTCTAATGTTAAATTAAATCGAACAACGTTCGATTTAATCTAAAAATTCCAACTAACATCGGTCGATTCCAGATTGTATATTTCGTAGCTACGAATCCAATGTGATAGATTCCGTGATTTTTGGCCCTCGTATGAATTTAATATGGATTAATGAACTTTGAAATAAATTAATTGATAATTAACTTAAATTTATAATTGTCTTTAAATAAATTACCCCCCTTCTCTGCCTCGCCGCGATACCCTCCGCCTCCAAGCGCTGCCTCGTTACGCGCGAACGAACCCAAATTGCCTCGACCTACAACCCACCGGAGCACTACCGCAAACCGCTTGCATCCACCTCCGCCACTAACATTGACCGTACCCACTTGAGCATCCCCAGACCTCGG
Organism: Allium fistulosum; assembly: GCA_030737815.1. Taxonomy (NCBI): domain Eukaryota; kingdom Viridiplantae; phylum Streptophyta; class Magnoliopsida; order Asparagales; family Amaryllidaceae; genus Allium; species Allium fistulosum. The sequence goes on from CM060903.1 coordinate 1,049,436,640, forward strand.
TCGAACCCCACGACACCAACGTCGCCTGCCCTCGTCAGCGCGTGCACAAATCCATGCCCCAAAACACCCAAGCCCTAATCTGTCGTTCGAGCCTCCACACCTCCAAGCTCGGCGCCGCCTCTCCCTATAGCGTGCCTCCCAATGAATTCGCGACTCGATCACGTTCTGTTGTTTTTTTCTTCAATTTTTTCAGTTCGACATTGAGGAATAAGAAAAGGAAAGGTTGTGTTTTTAAATAGAACTAGGTGGTTGAATCATAGGGTAGGGTGGCACGTGTTTAATCATAGTGTAACGACTCGTATTTTTACGAATCGAAAGTTCGTAAAAATCTAGAATTTTTAGCATTGTTAAGTCGTTCCAGATTTTTGGGCAGAGATACGTCTAAGTCTTAGGTCGTGAACGACCTAAGACATGTAGTAAGTCGTGTGCGACTTAAGGAGCTTTAGCTCCAACTTACCAATTGCGTCATCATAGGTTGTTAACGACTTAAGTGATAAGTCGTGAGCGACTTAAGAAAAGTCTGCGACCTAAGGGAATCGACGAGTTAAGAGTTAGGTTGGTTGGGCGAGTTAGCGACCTAAGGACTAAACGAGTTAGCGAGTTAAGGAATAGAGCGACTTAAGGGAGTTTTCAAGGGTTAGGTCGTCGATGAGTTAGGAAGTTAAGTCGCGCAGAAGTGAGGTCGCGCATTCGTTAAGTCGTAAGTCGCGACTATTGTTAAGTCGCTAGGTCGCATGTGTTAAGTCGGCTATCCTGTTAGGTCGGCTAACCAGTTAAGTCGCACGCGCATTAAGTCGTAGATAGGTGGGTCCGGTTGGTCGTGAGTGCGCATGGGCTTAGGTCGTAGGTTGTTGGGTACGTTAAGTCGTAGATGACTTAGGAGTTGAGTCGTAACCCAGTTAAGTCGGATCTTGGTTAGGTCGTAACTTTGTTAGGTCGGCAAAGCTGTTAAGTCGTAGGACGCTTGGATGCGCGCATATGCTAAGTCGTATCACATGTTAGGTCGAAGACTTTAGGTCGGTGGGAGTTAAGTCGTAAGTCATAGAGACTTGGGGTTGTTGAGTCGGAGCTGTTGTTAGGTCGTAGGTCGTTTGGAGTGTTAGGTCGGAGAGAGGGATAAGTCGGAGACGACTTATAGAGGCAGACGACCTAAGTTTTCAGCTATAAATACTCGTCCATTTCTCACTTTTTGGGATCTGGATTTCGAAGCGACGAAGTGCTGCCATTTTTAGAGCTCGACTTCTACACTTCTTCACTTCTTTTCTCCACTTTAATCTTGTGCTTTCATCCATCCAAATCGAAGATCAAGTTGAAGATTCAAGAGCTTATCTTCATCCATTGAAGTGAGATTTCATCGTTTGAAGCGGATTCGTGATAGATCAAGCTAGATCCTTTGCTGTCCAGATCTGAAGTGTGTTGATTTGCGGTTGTTTAGGTGATTTGGTGAGTGGTGATTATCTCTCACACGGATCCAAAAGGAGTATATCGGATCGTTGGCTTGATTTGGAGTTAAAGTAGTGATTTTCATGCATCTTTGTAAACTTAAGTATAGATCCATTGTTTATGATGATTTGACAACCATTTTACTAAGTGTTAACCTATGCAAGTTCATTCATCAAGATTATAGAGACATTGCTCATGATTTCATGCTTGTTAGACTTTTGACTCTTTAATTACGAAATTGCCATTATTGTTATAATTGTCTATTTAGATCATATTTGAATGCTTGATTACTTGGATTAATGTTTGACTTGATTGATTGCTATGAATTAGATGATTGATGATTTGATTTAGACAAGTTGGTCGAAGATGATTCAAAAGCTAAGGGAAAGGCTCTTGAATTGGAAAAGCTACTCGTGGCATATGTAGCGGATGATGAAGCTCTTATGCATAGATTTGATGATGATGATGTTGAGATGAAGCTTTGCGAGGATGTGATGAAGCGAGGCATGATATGAGATAGTCTTGGTCTAATCCAGACGGGATCATTCCAAGCATGTTGATAACTCGGTGAAATGGTTCGAGTTAGAGGATAATGGTCTGCTCGAGAGGCGCTTGAGCTAGTATGGAAATAGTCGTCGAGGAGGATGACTAGAAGGCTGAGATCTTATCGTTGTTGAAGGTTCTAGCATGCTCAAAGCAAGAGTACGTTGGGCAGATTCGATAGTCCCTGAAGACTAATGATTGATAGTCAAGTACTCAGGGCATATTCGATAGTCCTAGGCACGGGTCACGATGACGTGCGGGAGTTATGTCTAACCGGGGTTTCCATTAGCCCTTGACGGACGGCTGAAAGAATGTGCCAGTCATTCAATTAATGATGATATCGAAGCAATGATAACAGTGATAGCCAGAGTCATGGATGTTTGGTTGTATCGTCATTCGGTCTCAAGAGCGGTATTTTCTGGGTGCTTATCTGATCTTGGTTTAGGCCTTGGGGGTTTGTACTTGGAAAACATCGCCCTTGACTCGAGTGATAATTTCTTTGTCTTAAATTGTGTGCTTTGCTATGATTGCTTCTACTTAGTGTGTGTCTGGGGGCTATCACTGTAGAAAGAGGCGGAGTGGGAGGGTTGTATTCCTATTCCTTTTCCTTTATGCTCTTTTGGTATGTTGTTAGTTAATTTACTGCTCACTAAGACTGTTGTCTGACTCAAGGCTTTATGTTTTTAATTCTTATTGCCTTGGGCTGTTCGTCCATTTTGGGACGGGCAGACTAGGTAGCAGGTGACAGGTGCTGTTCTTGCTTCCCACGATGCTGATGATGAAGACGAGCTAGAGTATTGCATATTACTTCTTACTATATGTACTGGATGTTCCGCTGCTTTGTATTCTCTGAGTGATATGTAGTGAGGCTTGTTGTATTGACTATTCAGATGTTTGTATCCAACTATTATGAAGTTTTATTAGTGAGATTCTATTCTGTGAAGCTTCACTATATATTTGTTCTATTGTATTTTGTCCATGCGCTGTGAGTAATACGATAGATTCTGTTGTTTTTAATTTACCCTGGCCATCGTCCATGGTCGCCTGGCACACTTTACAGCGCACTATCTCTAGATTCGGTGCAGGGTTCATGGGTGGTCGTCACACATAGGGTGGCTTGGTTTAGGCTTCTGCGATTCAAATTTTATATTTTTTATATTCAAAAATATCTCGTTTACGTACCTCGAAATCCTGAACCCCTATCGAGGCGTGCCGCCTAGCGTTCCTAATGTTATACCCCTATTCCGAACGCAATGGAACAAGTTTCAAAACCTAATTCGATCGTATGTGGAAGATAGCTTTTTGAATCCAATTATTATATTAAATTTTCAATATTAATTTCAACGCGTTTCTATCCCGTACGACCAAACGGTAAATCCAATCACTACGAAATTTGAAATCCGATAATAATACACTATTACGGATCCAATGGAACGTTTTCGTCGAATTCCAAGACTGTGCCCCGGAAGGCTATTTTAACACGTCGATTAAATCGATGATTTCAAAAGTTGGCAAAATCACTTGAAATTTCAGTTTTAAAAATTACTTACTCAATTCTAATTCAAACTGAATTTATATCAACATTAGAAATCGTTTCGATTCGTATTCAACTCAAATTTCAATTATTCACCATTTCCGTATTACGATAAATCGCGATATTTGAAATTTAAATCCATCCAACGATTTCAACCGAAATCTTCATATTCAAAATCAACTTATATTGCAAATCCAACATTTAAAACCATCTAAATATTCAAAATCAAATGACGGAAATCCAGATCGTTACATTCCTCCCCCCTTAAAAGAATTTCGTCCCCGAAATTGCTAAGGTAGGACGAATGATCCAAACCCATTACTTTTCAAAAACCCAATTAGTTAACTTGCTATTTCACTTTCCTAATTCCTTTAGTTCCATACAAAACATTTAGTTTCCATTTTTAAACAAAAACCCTTTATTTTAATTACAATTCGAAATCAAATTTTGGTTAACAAAAATTTTCCAAAAATTTTCAAAATTTTCTAACACCATAAATTTCCTAAAATTTTTGGCAGAGTCTCCCTTGTATGAAGAGCCTTTTGCAATATCATAGATATGGTAAAAAGATATACATCGGCTCTCATGGCTGGAAAACACAATATATAACAATATTTTTATTTTTTCGCACGCTAAATTCGTAAGCCTAACTTATTTTAGCATTATTAAGCGAGCTCGCTCAATTTATATGCAATTGCGCAACAAAAATCTAGCCAAATGGTCTTCTTGTACACGTACTTACTCAATTTAAACACGTAAGTTCCAAAAATATAAAATTTAACAGCATTCCATTCATTTAACTAGTTAAACATGCCATTTGCATAAACCAAACATGTTCTCTATGAATTTTTACGCAATTACAAGGTTCTAGCATGAAATTATCCACTTTCAATCGATTTGTATACCTTTATTCGATTTCTAATAATCCACAAGCAATTTATTTGCATTCAATACATATTTGCATACATTATATTCATATCCATTTCAAATTGATTCCAAATCAATTTATTCACTTTCCATTGAATCACAAAATTTATTTTCTTCCATTTACGTCAAATGACAAATTTTTTTCCATGCAAATTCGGTGATATTCATTTAATAAAATAACCACTTAAGCTTATTGCTATTTTAAATTGATTCTAAATCAGTTTATCAAATTTTTATTAATCCACATTCAATTTATTCACAAAATCTTGTTTTCTCAATTTTATATTCAACAGCAAACCAATCCATGCCAATTTATTTATGAATCATCTCATAAATTAGTTACTTAAGTTGAATTACATTCTCACTAACAATATTCCCACCCATATTCAACATAAATCGAATTCATTTATAATCCATGTTACCACCATTTCAATCCATTTCTATTTTGTTCGACAGCATTTCAAAATATATTTAATTCGCTTACATATAAGTCGAATTCCATTTATAACTCAAGTCTCACATTCAAATTCAATCCATAATCCATTTTTCTCAACCAAGTTAAATTTCTTTTTTTTTTAAATCCAGCTTATTTGATTTGACTTGAGTTCCATTCCATTTAACTCATTTTAAGTTAAATCTCCTTTGTAAGGTTAAATTTCCAATCATATTCAATTTATTGATTTATCCCAAATCAAATTCAGTTTCATTTAACTAACTTAAGTTAAATTACACCTCATAACTCAATTCCATATTTTGTTTGCTTCACACAAATGTTTAACCATTTATTCAACTTGGTTTGCTTTCCATCTGTTTAATTTATAAGTTATACAACTTATTTACTTCAAATTCATAAATCTTACTTAAGTCCATTCACAATTTAACGATTCCCATTTTGTTTATTCACTTTCAAGTGATTTATATACCACTTATTTAATTTCAATTGATTCACCTTCAATTCGCTTGTATTCAATTTATATTCCACCCATTTTATATTATTAGTTCATTCAATCTATTCATCTCGATTCACCACCAATATCATTTTCATTAACACATTCAAAACATATTCAGTTACTAGCCACTTAAGTCGAATTCTATTTATGACTCAAGTCCACATTTATTCCTTTTAATCCATTAGAAAATAAATTCAATTTCCTTCGAATTGTTTATTTAACTTATCTCAATTTAAATTTCAATATCCAAGGTTAAATTTTAAAATTCATTCCACTAGTTAGATAATTGGTTCATTACCAATTTCCATAATTAAAAACCCGTTTTATTTAAAAAATCATTTTGAAACCATTTATACATACATAACTCCTTTGTATATCAAATCATACTTTTCAATTCAAACCAAATTTGTTTTCCCCAAATAACTTCCATAGCAAATCAATCTTTTGGTAGCAATCCGTCACTTAGAAACTCGAAAATGAATACCGATGATGTCACGATCATCATCAGAATTATTTTCCAACGACTGAAGTGAGTTCAGTGCTTTCTATCACTTTTAAAATTCATTTTATCCCATTTCTATTCAAGAATACTTCCAAGATAATACTACTATTATTTCCCACAACACTTTGAAAAACAGTTTCTAAAATTGCCAGGATTTAAATTCTCAAATTCTCAATTCAAATCCATTTTCAATTTATAAACCAAATCTTATACAAATTCACTTTGGTTTACCTTGTATGAATTAAAATTTATACTTAGGTTATAACAACCAAACATCCATATATAACTATAATAATTTCAGGAAATTATTTCTTTTATATCAAAATATAATTTAGGTAAAATTATTTCATTTGCCCACTTTAAAACAATACTTTGTCGATTTAACTTGTTTAGAGTTTAGAAACCCTTATCAATGTAGTTGTCCAGACCATATCGACCAGAATTTATAAACACTCAACCGATAAGTCAACACAATATAGAACAATTTATATTTTACTGCCAATACGCGCCCATATCTATAATACACTCAGACTCATTCTAGGGAACTACTGACCCTATCTCTGATGAGTAATCCCCACCAAAGCCATGGTTCTCACTTAACCTTGCGGTTTGATACCAAGTGTGACGACCCGCAAATCCGTACCCTTTGAATCGACAATAACCATACATGTCCGACCCAAAAAGTACAGAATGACAAAGAGTCAAGGAAAAGAAAAGAGAGGGTGAGAAGAAGAGATAGAAGAAGAAATAGAAACAACAATACAGAATCTCACAATCGCAGCGGAACAATATATAATAGATAATAGCATATTTTTATACAAAAGAATCTATAGCTGTTAATATACACACAATCATCAGAGTACAACAATCAATAATAAATTTCGACAGTTATAATAATTTGACCTCACAAATACTGAATATACAACATGACTCACACAACGGAAATAACCAAGTATGTATAATACGCTTGAGAATCCTCCATCTCGTCTCCTGAGTTCCATAGCATCCTAACCTGAATCTGTAATACTCGGTCTAACCCGAGCATTATAATAAAATACCCCGGAGTCAGTCTGGAAAACCAGCGTGAGAAAACACACTCAATTTGAATCTTTACTGTTATCAAAAATCCTTTTGAAAAACAAAGGTATCTCGTAAGACCATGCCGCACATAAATGCGATGGGTTTTTACCTTACGATAACCAAAACATTTTATATCAAAATCATCTGATATTATAATAGTGTCTATAGAAAATAAACTTTAAAATAGCTGAAATGCTTGCATCTCGTGTTTCAACTTAGTTGGACACATCTAAAACCGTACAGGCTCGTAGTGGATATTGGATTCCATACAATGACAGGGCTACTGGGGTATTGCCCGCCATAGTACATCTCTAGAAAAATGTACCGAGATCGTACGTAACGATCCCTGTCAACACAAGACCGGCCTATCTCTTGTTAGATAGTACCGAATATGTTATCACCCCGGGTGTTCCCACCCTATCGAGCGCTCTCTTTTCCATGCACAACCATATCCATAATTATAATATATCCGAGGGTATCTAGAAAAGTGATAACATACCCTACATGGGTGCGACCCACTTAGCCATGCTGCATCTCCCTTGTTTTTGTCATTCCTGGTTGATGAGGCTTGAGGCTATGTATTACCTTTTAGAATAGCATTCATACTTGGAATGCTAACACTGCCTTCCAGACCAAGATGCAAATGATAGCATTCATCCATACAAGTTGTTCTAGGTATGAGCAAACCGAATCTCCAAAATCACCGTCTTTACTATCTTCACGATATCACAATTTGTAACGCACAAATTGAATCGAAGTGGTTTTCGGATAATTAAATCTGATCCCGGTCTCTTCGAACGATTAACGAATTTGGCCAAATTTGATAGTTGGTTATTTAACTATCAAATTACACACATAAGCAATCACTAGGCCCGATTTTATAAATCTTTCAAAACATTCATTCAAAATATCTTAACGAAGATATATATTCAAATCTCTTCCAATATATTCCATAATTGAAAACAATTTCAAATACTTATATCCATAACAGGATATTTTCGAATCATATCAATACATAAAAATAGTTTTTTCCCAATTCCATTATAATTCAACACTTTGAAAATATTTCTATGATAATAATCTCGTAGTTAAAATATTTCAAATCCTTCCAGTCCAATACTTAGTAAATGATTATAAGTATATTTTCCTAAAATCATTTTATTTCCAATACTAGGGAAATATTCCATTTAATTCCTATTTCTCAAAATCCTTTACAATTTATTTGTAAATTCCATAACTTGTTTATCACGAATTCTATAAGCTTCCAGAATTCATTGATTAATTTCCTTTAAAATTTCCAAAATAGATTACCCTTGTTTGTAGTTCCAACTGCCCATTTCTAACTTCTTTTATGACTTCTAATTCATTTTTGAAGTTCTCGTATTTCAACATTCCGGAAGTTTCCTTAAGTTTCTAGAGTTCCATTACCAGATTTCTCTTACAAAAATCATATCCGTTAAATAAACCCCATTTACAAATCTCGAGAGGATTTAAAAATAAATTACAATCATTTCAAAACTCTATATATATGATAAGTATTTTTAAAGAACAAATTTATTTTAATAACATGTTTAAGTAATTATTTAAAATATAAAACACTTTAAATAAACATCGATAACTCATTTCCAATTCACTTTTATATAAAACTAATCGATTTACAAAGCTTATTATAAAAATGTGAATTCATTTCAATAAACATTAAATATTTGAATAATCCACTTTTTGAAATATTTCAATACTAAAATAGCTTTAAATATATAGTTTAATAAATAAAAATCCCATTTTAAAACAATTTTAATTTCTCAACAAAAATCTATTTTTAAATTCCAATATTACCAATTTCAATTTATAAATCCCTCTCGATTCATATCACATCGACTACATTTCAATTTCATAATTATTCTCACATTTCAAAAATAGAATCCACTATTTTTTTTCAAAAACCAATTTCCATATCTCGATATAAATTCACACTGTGAATTTATATTTCCAATTTATCAACTGATAATCATTTCCCATTATTTACAAACATCGTTTATAAATTTATAAACTCATTTGGATTTCACTTGTTTATAAAAATAATCTCATTTAAAAAAAATTCATTATTGAATCCATTCCTTTGTAAATCCCATTTATTTTTCAGTCTATTTTATATATCGCTTTCAACTCCTTCCCTAAATCTAGAAATATAACTTAAAAATCCATTGTTAAAATCCCTTATATAAATTATTTTTAAATCTCTAATTAAAACATTTTACGAGGAGTTAAGTACAAATCCAAAATCAAATTGTTGTTTTATCCAAATCATTTTCCTTTAAAATAATCCAAATTTCGATATAAATATTTTTATATCCAAAATCTCCTTTTAATTCCTTCAAATTCAAAAATAATGCTTATGGTATTTTAAATACCCAAGTCAAGGCTAGTGCTACTATAGCATCCAATAAATCAAATCATAACATAATCTACAACATATTATTCTAACACATCATATATTACTATATATGAAATTAAAATCAACATTTTTGAGGAATCCAGTTGGATCCCTCCAACCTATTTGCTTGCATCCATAGATGTTATATAACATAAATTACCAATCCCGCATCGAGGCGGAATATCTCGGTAATATAGGGTCATCCGCTATTATGCAGGGCGCATAGTATCTCATCTGCTCCAATCGGCGGGAATATATCCAACTACTAATACACACACACACACACACACACTACCATATATAATAAAATATTCAACTGATAATAATATATCAATTCAACCAATCATCCAATAATTAATTTTAATTATTGTAAATTAAACCAAGTAATCCAAATGTGTGAGATTTACTCACCTTGATTTTTAACTTGCTGATCGTTCCAATGTTAAATTAAAACGAACAACATTCAATTTAATCTAAAAATTCCAGCCAACATCGATCGATTCAAAATCGACTCCAAATTGTATATTTCGTAGCTACGAATACAACGCGATAGATTCCGTGATTTTTGGACCTCGTATGAATTTAATATGGATTAATGAACTTCGAAATAAATTAATTGATAATTAACTTAAATTTATAATTATCTTTAAATAAATTACCCTCCTTCTCTGCCTTGTCGCGACACCCTCCGCCTCCAAGCGCTGCCTCGTTACGCGTGAACGAACCCAAATTGCCTCGACCTACAGCTCACCGGAGCACTGCCGCACACCGCTTGCATCCACCTTCGCCACTAACGTCGATCGTACCCACCTTAGTATCCCCAGACCTCGGCCGAACCCCACGACACCAACGCTGCCTGCCCTCGTCAGCATGTGCACAAACTCATGGCCCAAAACACCCAAGCCCTAATCCGTCGTTCGAGCCTCCTCACCTCCAAGCGCGGCGCCGCCTCTCCCCATAGCGCGCCTCCCAGCGAATTCGTGACTCGATCACGTTTTGTTGTTTTTTTTTGATTTGTTCAGTTCGACATTGAGGAATAAGAAAAGGAAAGGTTGCGTTTTTAAATAGAACGAGGCGACTGAATCGTAGGGTAGGGTGGCGCGTGTTCAATCATAGGGCGGCTAGGTTTAGGCGGCTGCGAATAAAAATTTATATTTTTTATATTCAAAAATATCACGTTTACGTACCTTGATATCCTGAACCCCTATCGAGGCGTGCCGCCTGGCGTTCCTAATGTTATACCCCTATTCCGAACGCAATGGAACAAGTTTCCGGACTTAATTTGATCGTATGTGGAAGATAGCTTTTTGAATCCAATTATTATAATAAATTTTCAATATTAATTTCAACAGGTTTCTATCCCGTACGACCAAATGGTAAATCCAATCGCTATGAATTTGAAATCCGATAATAATATACTATTATGGATCTAAAGGAATCGGTTTTGTCGAATTCCGAGACTGTGCCCCGGAAGGCTATTTTAACGTGTCGATTAAATCAACGATTTTAAAAATTGGCGAAATCACTTGAAATTTCAGTTTTAAAAACTTACTAACTCAATTCTAATTCAAATAGAATTTATATCAACATTAGAAATCGTTTCGATTCATATTCAACTCAAATTTCAATTATTCACCATTTCTGTATTACGATAAATCGCTATATTTGAAATTTAATTCCATTCAATGATTTCGACCGAAATCTTCATATTCAAAATCAACTTATATTCGAAATCCAACATATAAACAATTTAAATATTCAAAATCAAACGATAGAAAACCCGGTTTGTTACAAAGTGATACCAAGCAATAATTTTGCGAGTAAATTTGAATTAACTTGAGCACATCAAATGGCGAATTTGTTAAGTTAATTTCAACAATTGAAATTTACGATGTTATTTTTATCAATGCTGCTCACTATACTCCAACTGCGTTAGTCTTTCTCTTGCAAAAACATTTGCGGCCATCAAAATCATATTTTGATAATGTACTTAGAATCGATTTTGGATTTGCACATCAACCATATGATAGAGTCAATACTCTTAACAGTTTTATTGACATCTGAGGATTATCAATTCTCGACATTGATAAGAAATTCATAGTTTCTCTTCAATGTGCAAGAATGCTTATTAGACATTCTAATGCATTGTGTTCATTTAGGTTTGGTTATTCATCCCTCTTAGTTAGTTTTATTCTTAGACTGTATCCAAATCCATTTTTCATTTAAAAGAAATTCCTTCGCTACGAAGTTCATACTTCTTTAAACAACAATTATTTTTTAGAAATTGTCATTCATAAATTCATATGAATTGACTTATATATAAAGCTAATTTGGTTTTCATTTTACTGTACTTATGTTAAAAACATAAATTGGTCATCCAATGACTATCGTTCCCAAAGTTCTTTTGGGATAATTTATACAAGACCCCTCGCGTACAGTTATTACGTGTAGTCTTTCGACTCCCACAACATGCCAACTCCTTGGCCTACGATATGTTGGGGTTTCTTATAAACCTTTATCTTGTATGATTTTCTAAACTATTCTTTAGTTGAAATTAATTTAGCCTTGTGTACTACTCTTAAGTATACGACCTTGTAGAAAAAAGTCGACTCAACTTCACTCATCATTAATCGTACCTTGTTCAATAAAGTTTGATTACTTCTTATCAATACGTCATTACGTATGATAAGAACGAATGAATTTTAAGATTGAATCTTTATTCATTTTCAGGTACATTCATAATTTTTTCCAATGTACTCGCATGTTCGATCAAATTGAATAGTTTTATTTTCCAGCGCATGTTATTTTATTTACTTCTGTTTTATATTATATGAACTCATCATCAACATACCACACGTGCATTATATACACATGTTCATGTTTGCGATAATTCATTGGTGAATACAATTTATTGGTGAATACAACAAAGTACGCGAAACCGTTTTGGAATTAATAGACTTTTGATTACATACATCTATATGTACCAATCCGTAGGGTTCATCAACTCTTATGATGCTCCCACTAAATGAGTGCTTTGCCCTTAATTATCTGAAACATAATTTATTAGTACCAAATGATTTATAATCATATATTATTTCTTTAAACTATGGGTTAGTCCATAATTCCAAAATAATTGCAAATAAATTTAGATACTTTTGTATTTTCCAGTGCATTACAAATACTAGTACTGTAGTTTTATTTTATAATGCATATTCATATTAAAATGAAACTACATCTATTTTTAGTCAATACTTTGAAATAATTATTTCTTCATAAATAATGTTTTGTACGTTTTATGAAAACAATTTTTGTAACTTGATGCGACCAATAAGTGTTATATGCCATGCTCCCACTATTTACGCCATTACTATAATAATGTATGAAATATAAAAATCCATTCAACCACTTAATATAGGCTATATATTTCATTTGCCGTAAATGGTTTAGAGTCGGGAATATTCAAATAAAATATTTTAAATCAAGGAAATAAATATCATAGAAAACAATTTTCTTTGTGAAAATACTTTTGGAATAGATATCATATTTCTTATTTCTTGCTAAGTATCTTCTATAATTTTGTAATTCTTATTTCCAAATTTCTTTATGCAACCGAAGTGACCATTCACTCTCTTCAACCCAACTGTGCCTTAGGTTACATCCACTCTTATACATTTGATTTCCTTTCTAAACGGTCGAAAGATTTATAGTAAATCCTTACTAATATATCATAATGAACACTTTACAATTGTGCATTTGGTCATCCTTAACTTTTAAGGATATCAAACAGATTGCACTTTATGTAAAATGATCAAACTAACATTTTAGTGATCGAATTCATAGATCTATCCTATAGCCCCTGGTCTAATGTTACATTTAACACAATAAGATCATTATTGTAATAAATCATATTGAATACACAATCTCACACCACTGTTTTCTTGCTTATTTCAAATGAACTAATTTCATAGAGGTTTTGTACATTATGAATTATGATCGTTCATTATATAGCATTTATGGATCAAATATCCATATTCTTGTATTGCTTTTGGAGTTCGAAACTCATTGACGATAATACACAATCTCAAGGAAGTAAACTCCTAAGTGATCAAGTTACAAACATATTTAGTGGTTGTATAATTAGGCGCTTACATATGTCAACTTGAAAAAAATTATTGGTGAGTATATTTTATATTTCTATCCATCAATATTAATTCAGTTCATTTGTATATTTTAATTAGTAAACATTTTATTAGTTATATTAATTGCACAAATGTATCAATGTTGATTATTATAACTTTATGCAGCAAATGTTCTTACAATATTAGAAATGTTAAATATTACCATTTCATTTTTTAATAAGGCTCCCGCTAGTCTTTTATGCTTCTCCAAACCCTAAGATGAAACATAAAAGTCTTTTGACTTCACTAGTGGGTGTTAGAACTCGTCTGTCTTGGGATATTGAACTTGAATTTGGTCAACAAGTCATAGCCCCACAAATAATAGATACCTTTTTATTGGTAGTATCCTATACAACTACTAACCCATGGGTCCTTGTCCTAATCTCATTTCGGCCTTGAGTTTGCTCAACAAATCGATAGAAATTATTAGTCATGCCTACCATTTCATGATGGCATACCTATAATATATGTACCTTGAGTTTGCTCAAGAAATACATATAGTTATCTTACTTCGTCTACTCTGTATATTAATAATACTACACATAACATCTATAACTTGAGTTTGCTCAATAACCAAAGAGCATGCAAGTAAGTTATTAATATATAGATAGTAAATGACAACACTTATATTAAAGATCCATATTCTTCAATATGTTTGATTGAGTTATATCGACTTATGAATAATGTATTTGTTACGAAATACCCTCGTGATTCAAGTTTCAAACACATCAAAAATAAAGGTATACGTAGTTTTACGTATGTATTTATTCCTTAAGTTGATTTAGGGTTTATTAAATATTCCACCATTTGTTTATACATTTATATTATATAAGTTTTATCACTATATAACTTTTATACTTTATTTAACTTGTATAATATTTTATGTATAACATTACATTAATTAAATCTTATTTAATTAATTTAATTAATTAACAGTTCAATTAGTTACTATATTATTCAATTATAACATATTATATCAAATATATATGTATTATAACCTTTATAGTAATACACATATATCTTATAGATATATATTTTAATTTATTAATTAACTTTTAATTAATTTATTTAATTAAAAAAATTTAATTAAATTTTATTAATTTCAGAAGTTCTTTTATACACACATGTATACTCATATTGTCTTAAACAATTCAAGAAAATGTAACATATATCATTATATATTATACATGTAGATATACTTAATTAATTAAATTATTTAATTAAAGAATTAATTTTATTAATCTTATTAATAGGTAATATTTAATTTTATAACATTTTCGAACATTTTGAATTTTTTTATTATAACTTTTGAAATATTTGTTTTATTTTAAATTTTAAAACTTTTATTTTAACTTTCAAAACAATTGAAAATCTATATTGTAACAGTTATAATATTTGTCTTATTTTAAATTAAACTTTTAAATTTAAAACCCTTATTTTAATTTCAAATCAATGTTGAAATTAGCTCAAGGCCCAATTGAAATTGGGCCTTTTCTATTAAGGATAACCCTCGGGCTTACCTCATCCTTTCGAGCCAGGCCAGGTAAGGCACATCACTTAACTATCCAAACCCAACCTTAGACATTACTTTTCTAGACAAGCTATTATATGAGTATGCTTTAATAAGTTAGCCCTAATACTGCTAATTTAGACCGCATATGCTACTTGGCTCTAATATCATTGTTGGAACCGCACCAGCACACACCGGGTTAAATAGGTAAATGTCAAATAATTTTCTTTCATTTGGACCTTATTATGCCTATGAAGTCTAACTTTTATTTCAAATAAAATCAGCATGTTATTGAATTTTATTATAAGGTTCATCTATTACTAGATTTATATTATATTATATGATATGATACAACATATGTGTATACATCCACATGCAACAAAATAATGTGTACACGATTTGACATGCCTGTGTATATATGTTGGGATTTACACCGCAACGGACATGTTAGCCCCTCTGTTACATAAGTACTATAAATACACACACACACCCCTCCCCCCAAATTAACATTATTATACAATATTAAATTAATTTAAATATTTATATTTATTTAAAATAATTTCAAATTTAATACAATAAATTAAATTATATATGTGTACATATGCATGAAATATTTTAAAAGTATAAAGTGACATATATAAAGCATATATAGATTTTTTTATAAATATTAAATAATGTTAAATTGTTTTTATATAATTATATATAACATAAGTAAACGTAAATATATATAATTATTAATAAAATATATTAATATGTGTGTGACAATGCTTTCAGCTATATAGGTTATTTTTTTGGTTTTTTAAATTTTTAATTAATTGCTAATTTCTGTATGGAAATAATTAAATAAAATAAATGGAATATAATTTAAAAAATTGAAAATAATTTTTAGAAACATTAAATATCCTATTAAAGGTCTCTTAAAACTATTATATAATTTTTCATTAATTTATTTTGCATAAATTTAAATTTAATTATAAATATAAAGACACAAACACATACACACACATATATATGGACTTTAATATTTATATAAAAAATTATTATTTTTTGATTGAATATAATATATATGTTATAAAGTTAATAAAATAAAATATGTACAGTATATTATGAATATAGTAATATTTTGTTTTATGTATTAAAATCAATTTAGTGTATATATATTTAATTCGAAATAAGAAAAATGATTTTTAATTTCTAGCTGCAAGCATATTGTAGCGCGCGCACACACACAGATATATATATATATATCTGTGTGTGTGTGTTTATATATATAAGTATGTATGTATGTATGTATGTATATGTATATGTATTACATGCAGATACATATAATCCATCTAATGGTGATAGCACTTATATATGTTGATTTGTGATATTAAACATATAAACAATGAATAAATAATAATATTTATATATGGTATGAGTATATTATTACCTTTCACCAATGCCTAATTGATATACCTAGAAACATTGAATCTATGCATTACTTAAATAACATATTGAATCCAGAAATTGCTACCTTCCGAATGCGGCTGCCACTGACAATCTAGTTGTATTTTTTTAATGTTCTAAAGCTTGAATATTTGAGGTATGGACAGAGGGAGAGGGTGGCCTCATATGGTCTATGGGAGTAAAAAGTGAAAAACAAAGTGAGGTTTTAGAGAGCCTTAAATGGAGGAGATACAAAGGAGAAAAATGTGGATTCGAATTCCTACTTTTTCCTACCTTTTCTCCTCTTTTTAATTAAAAACTAAGCCTTTCTATGGCCGTCATATGGCCAACCTCACCATACCTCTATAGTTGGCTGTAACAGTCCTCTTTATGAGCCTAAAAATCAATTCAACCCCAATCAATAATTAGCACATTCAAATCAAATTTAAACGCGTATCGATATCGTATATTGATTAGTGTATTTATAATAATTATATACACACACATTTAATATTGATCAATAAGCATCAAATAAAATTTTATAATTAATATTTCATAAATAACAATTAATTTAATCAATTTATAATAGTTACAATTTAACTAAATAAGGTGGTAACAGGAGTATTCAACGTTCCGGTTATGTGACTTGTTGGTGTAAAATTAGCCAGCGATTAATATCGAACAATTTGAATATTAACATCCATAGGTCACTTAGTAGGTGGTATGACATTATGTCCAAATTTCCTTATTTGGTTTCGATAAAACCAATTTTACATTATTAAGCGTTACCCGGTAGTGACAATTATTTACACCAATTCTCTTCATCAAATCTATATCATTTTGGATTTATAAAATTTGGCAATGGTCAGAATTCGAATATCGTCCATATTCAACTCTATAATCTAAACACAAAGTCCTTGGTTGAATAATAATAACAATTATTAATCGAAATGCTATGGCCAGAGACTTTGACTTTGACTTGATTTCAGTTGACTGTGATACTTCCATTGCTTTCACATATAACAGAGGAGACGAATTCTCCCTTGAATAGTATCTCACTTCCAATGCTTTCACTTGACCCAACTATAGTCTCGATGGACACCGTGCCATGATTTAACAATAATCAAGGTGGAGTTTCCATTTTGAAGCTCAATAGCATTCTCAAGTCAAGGGAATTGTGTAATATTGTCACATCAATATTTTCCCTTTGACCTTGGTTATACTAACCAATAGAGAACTATTGAGTGAATTATTCCATAGTTATCTGATAATTATCAGTACGTAACACCATGGCCCCTAGTAATCATGAGTAATACACTGCTCAACATTTGGAGATCGATACGTACTCTATTCTCAACGGATGTATTGATATCCAGTCTCGATAAATCTTGACTAGTACTATTTAAAACATTATGTTTAATTTTATCATGATAAATTATTCGTGGTTACAACACTTTGTAACTACTATCACAAAGCATAACATTTATGGATTTTCTATTAAATATACCTTTAGTTTAATTAATTAACTAATATAACATATTATATCATGTATATAATAAAAAGAAAACACATTTTATTTCGAATAAGATTAGTTATCGAGTTAGATATATGTGATAATTACCTAATTGCCCTTAGGGTATACTCCTAACTCTATCAATTACTTATCCTTAAATGTACCTAGGCAAGATATAACGAGAATGGAATATTGATATATCCATTGAGACTATTGTATGGAACACTCTCCGTATGATGGACATCGAATTACTCATGACCGTTAAGGGGCACAAAGGGGTTACATACGTGTACATTTTTGCAACAAGTACAGAACGACTTACTTAGAGCTTTCAATAGGTTAAAGACCAATAAAAGGTCTCATATGACAATTTTCAGTAGTCTTTTGACTTGAGAATACCCTGAATGTTAAGTATACGAACTATATATTGATTACGGTCAAATCACACATAACAACGACCTTGTAAGGCCATAATTTTGTATAAATTGAACCACTTAAAGTGAAACACTATTCAAGAGAGGCTTTATCTCCTTTGAATATAAGGTTAGTATCATCATATTTGGTATGAACGTAAAGCCAAAGTCTTTGGCCAAAACAAATTAGTTGATCAATAACTGTAATCAGATTGAACCATGGACTTAAATGTTGGACTCTGCAACTAACTATGGATATTAAAAGAGTTTTGACCATTGACCGAGCTTTAGATATCTAAGTGATATAGTGATGACAAAGATAATATGTGCACAATATATCATTGCTTAAGAGTTTCACTTTAAAAGATAAGAAATTGGATTTCACCTAGATAGCCTATAAGCAACAGAACTCCAGTCAAATACTGTACTTCAGTAAAGTCCGTACAAACTTTATTATCTTAATTGTTTAAATATGACCGATGGCTAAGTTTAGACCTTGGAGTCGCAAATCGCAATTCTTAGTTTCGAGCAAAAAATAATTTATTGAAATAATTTGTAAAAGTTATAAACTATTATTATGTAGTATTAAATATAATTGTTATATTAATTAATTTATTATTATTATTAATATTAATATTAGGATGAAATATTAATTAATAAAAATGTAATAGATATATATTTGTTTAATTATTTATATATAAGCCAAAAATTATATTTATTAATAATCAACGAACAAGCCATATTAACAATAACTAAATGGTTTGTTATTTAGTTCGGTTATGGAACATAATTAATAAATAAAGTCTGACCCAATGAAAATATATTAAGGAGGCATATTTAGCATTTAATGCTATAAATAGATACATAGATAAATAAACAAACATAATATTATTCTCTCTCCAAACGTAAACTACATCCTAGTTATGGACTTTGCAACTTCACCGTTGAGTTAGAGAATAGTTCTCTTAAAGGCGAAGTAGATAGTTTGAGGTGTATTTGATCGGTAGGATCATCGAGGAAGAAGTTTCAATATGATTTTACTAAAATCTATTTATAAAATTATCTTTTAAATCAAATTATTTTCTAAAAAAATAATAATATTTTTTCTCTTGTCTTTCCTCCTGTGCACATTATACATGCACAAGTTCGTGCACCACATCATTAATGACAAATTATGATAATTGATAAGCAAGTGTTGATATTGGATAATCTATATTTTTCGACTGGTAATGATGACTGGCAAGGAACAATGGCGAAGCTTCAGCCAGTTCAAGGTCACGAGACTTCAAACTTAGGAGTTTAGGAACCCGCATAGGAATTGATAATAATGGTGTCGACCGGCACCATTCATCATGAGAAGCAAGACAATGATGGTGGCGTCAAGATCAATTATTTATAGCGGTTGAGAAAATTCATAGAAAGACGAAGATGTTGGGAGCATTATGTTTTAGGTAAATTCATTTTAAAGTTCTTTAAATTTCAAAATTTACATTCAGCCCTATACAAATATCCCTATAACTTACAACATCATAACTCACACATACTCCTCCTCTTCTGCTTTGTGCTCTTCTTCATCTTCAATTTCCATTCCATCGCTTCTTCTTCTTCTTTTAAAATATTTTTTTCTTCCCTTGCCAATATATCATCCTTTTTACGAAAAGATTCACTGGGTTTGAATTTAAGAGGAATGTGCATAAAAGAGAGGTTGGTTTTATCGAAAACTTTATAAGGCAAAAATAGGATGAGGCAAAGAACGTGCTATAGCTATATGATTCCTGATGAGGCAAAGAGAATGCTTATGAAGTCTTAGATGTTCATGCTGCAAGAACAAAACATTAAGAGGGTTGGGTGAACTTCAAGGTAGCTGCGGCTGCAACCAAAATTGAAGCTAGCATGGCTAAGTCAGAATGGAAAATAACTTGACCGAAACTCGGAGATGAATAACGTAGCGAGGATGTTGTATTGCACTAGCAAAATACGCAAATGTTGTATGTATGTGTGAATTTTCTAAACAACTAACTTCATATTTAGTTAATTAAAACTTCAAAATTCAAAATTTCATTTAACAATTATCACTAAACTTGTTTTTTCCATTAGAGAATGATTCTTCCTTCTTCTTTTACTTGTCTACAAAATAATAAAATTCGGATTTCATTTACCAAGTATACTTATGTTTCTTTTATTATTTTTTATATTTATTTCGATTTATTTTCGTTTTTAGTTTTTTGGTAAACTTTTACAAACATTTTCAAAACGTTTTCCTCTTCTTTACTTCTTCATTAAATACTTTAAAATCCATAAAAATATTTATTTAACTCATAAATTTATCTTTTGCAAATTTTAAATTCAAACGAGAGTTAAATAATATTAATTTAATCTGTAAAATAAATCAAACTTAAAAACCATTAATTTCAAAACCCTTTTCCATTTATAATAAACCAAATACCTTCTTCCTTGCAAATTAAAATTACTAAATAGCTTGAATAAAATACAAATAATTTTTTTATAACATTTCCAAAATCTTTACATTTTTTAAAAATTGTAATTCTTCATTTTTCCAAACATTTTTTCAAGCATTATATTATTTTATTGTTTTATTTTTCAAAACATATTGTTCTTTTCAAACCATTGTGTTGAAATGCCTTGTCCTAATGTTTAGGAATCCCTATCGATAATGTTGACCAAACGCTTCGACCAGAATTCTTAAAGCATATGATGAACAAATTAACACCAGAATAAACTGTTAAAATATTTTCAATCATTTTATAAAATCAATTTCATATTATATCAAATCACTATCTTGCTTGTGTGAAAATTTTTAATTTCAAAAATCATATATACATCGAATTTATCTATCATCAACAACAATGAAAATCATCGCATGTCATTCATCTATATATTAATCAAGCATTCTATTAATTTAATTTAATTTAACTTATCATTCCACATTTTAGTTATATATTATTACTTTTATCATCATCATCATCATCATTTCTTAAACATATTTATTATACCCTAGCAGCTCTGATTTAGATAAACTGCTAGCTTCTAGTAATATTTTGTTCCATCCAGATTCAAGTGGCTGAATAAATATTTGAGCGACAACTCCTACTCAATTCCAACTTTCTAGACTACGCTCAAATAAATAAACAAATAAAACCACTATTTATACAACAATAAAAAGATCAATCAACAAATAAATGAATGCCTTCTACGGAAAGCTATCTATCATTATCCGCTACACACTTTGATTTCTACTAGATCGAGCTACATTATTCAAAGCCACACGGAGGTTTATTCACCATTACCAATGCCGACACTTACATGTTGGGCTAACCACTTATATTTCACTGTCTTCCTCAAAAAATTTATTCCACGATTAATACACGGAAGTGATAGAGATAAGAAATAGACACACACATGGATATATATATATATATAATCAGGAAAATAACAAGTACGTCCCTTGGTGATTACCCTAATAATGATTTTATACTCTTACTATCCCTTTATTATAGGGTAAGTACCCAACACACCCAAGGGAATAGGGACTCTAAGTCTCTTCTAAAGCCATGACTCGTGTCATATATATAATGCATTGTTCTAAACCTCCTTTGATACCAAAATGATGTCTGACTCACTGTGGCCATCACGGGTACCTCAGACACATTGGTTTTACAGCCAACCTCTTAATTGTCACATGAAGCAACCAACCCATAAACGGAACATGTAGGGGTCAGGGTCAAATCTTCGCCACTGATCACAATGCAAGAAACCCCTTTCTTGTGCACGAAGCAACCAGCTTTGATACAAAAATGAAACATCCCCACCTCTATACCCATATTATCTAAGAGTATTACAAAGTAATACTGCCAGATAAGATGGAGAATGAGGCGATATGGGCTACATATGTAAATATTTTCTTGTCTAACACTGGTACGTATTTAAACATCGATAAATAACTCACCTATACGTACTCAATATCGACACAAAGTAATAAACGCATGCATCTTCAGTATAGAACAATATGCAATGTACAATAAATATCAAAGATCACAGAGTCATTCATAATGATAATATATAATATGAAATATATAAGATAGGAAGAATATAAAACATCTCAAATGAAAACTTTCTCAATATAATACAATATACGATCACTATATATACAACACAATAACATACAAATCATGAGACAACATAAACAATATAATGCATATGATGATAAGAAATCTCTAGTCTCCACTATGCCCACAAAACATATACTAGTCATATAGTCCCTGTACCTAAAATGTATCGGACCGGCTCGAGTATTATAATGACACATGGGTCAGACTATGTCCAAATATAAAGATCAACACATATATAGATATAGGATATGCATAGTACAATAGAGATGACATACAAAACAATAGTATAGCAAAACATCAACAACCATGAAATTAAGTATAAAGATGTCATCGCTTATATAAAATCACATCAAATATTATCCAACTAAAATAATATCGAATTAGTAAATCATCCATACCCAGAAAACATTATCAAAGTCCGAAAATCATCAATAAATGAGATATCCTCAAGTACAATCGAGCTAGAACATAGAAATGCCTAAATATCTCTCAGTCTTAGTAAACGAGATATTATAATTAATATATACATGTATATATAAAGATAGGTTGCCTATCAATATAATAAAAAAAGAATCGACTATACTTTGGACATTTATCTAGATATAATCTCATCTCCTCAAATATGAATAAATCAGAATAAATCATTGTTGGATATGTTTCTACCATCATTGAGCCAACACGAGGAAGCAAGAGACGAGCAACCAGAATAACCGAACCAACTATACGACATTCCCTAACCAACCTCACCTACCGGTCCAACCTCGCCTACCGGTCCAACCTCGCCTACCGGTCCAACCTCGCCTACCGGTCCAACCTCACCTTCCGATCCAACCTCACCTACCGATCCAACCTCCCCTACCGGTCCAACCTCACCTACCGGTCCAACCTCACCACCGAACCAACCTCACCACCGAGCCAACATCTCTACCAGTCCAAACCCCACTTCCATGCATAGCCGAACCAGAGTGCTTCCGGACCAAGACGTGCCAGGCCAGATCACATCAGCCCAGGTCCACCAACAGCTATGCACATCAAAGACCCCTACCCCCAGCCTCACTCTATAAATAGAGGGGCAGGGGTATAACAGAAAGGGACAAGTTTGGGAGCTCAAGCACGGAGAGAACTTTCAAACAACTTTCTTTTACTCGTATCAAAGCTTTGTACTTGTAATCTAAACAAGAGAAGAGAAATAACATATAAAGTGGACGTAGGCACATTTTGGCTAAACCACTATAAATCTGCGTGTCTTTTTACAGTTTAGCCCTTGCTTTTCATATATTCGCATAAATCACCCAAACCACTAAGAACAACATAAGATCTACTATATCATACGACTTTGAGGTGTTTGTCCATTTTTTGTGCAAACATTTTTGGTGCTTTCATTGAGAGCTAGAAGCTCGAAGCTTCAGCTTCATCCACTTAACATTTTTCCTAACAGCATCGTTCGCCACTTGGAAAACATGCCTCCCAAACAGAAAAAAGATGTTAACAAAGGAAAAAACATCGCATCCAGCAGTCTTCCAGATCCAGCTGTCACGAATTAAGTAAATCGTCCTCCTCCAGCAGCAGTACCAAATGAAGGACAGGCTAATCTGACCACTCCTGCCACAGAACAGCCCGCAGCAGTTACTAGGGCAGACTTAGACAGGGTTGTGGTTGAAGTAACTAACCGCTTCACATCCCAGCAGGAAGCCTTGGTGGACCATCTCATGTCACGCTTAAGGGATGCTGAAGAGTCCAACCGCAACACTGAATCATGGGGCGAGTCCCAGTCTGGAGGATCTCAGAGACAACAAAGATCTTCCTTCTTCGAAGGAGCTAACGGCAGAAGTAGCCATGGTAGGAGCCGAGATCGAGCACAGCCCGAAGTTAGGCCTGGGGAAATGTTTGGAGCCGAACCCAGCGGGGGAGGTACCGGGCGAAGGTCAACTGTAGCTGAGCATGTCATACTGCCTAACCACGGAAACGCCAATGAACGGGGCCGAGCTAGAGTCCAGCCCGAAGTTGGATCCGAGGAAGTGCTTAGATCAGAACCCAACAGGGGAAGATCAAGGTAAGGGCCAACTGTAGCTGACCCTAGCATGCTCCCAGAAGATCAAAGGCAGCCACTGGAAAATATGAGGAATGATAGACGATACCATCCCTACAGGTCATCTGGACGGAATCAATCCCACAGAACAGAACCAAACTCGTTTCTATCTGCTCCAAATTCTGATGAAAGGATGGCATGCTTATTCAGAGAGTGTGTCCAACGGGAGCAAAGAGATCGAGGGATAGGCGCTAGGGTAACCAGCCCTTTCGCCCGCAACATCGAAATTGCTATCACCCCCGAGAATGGAAGATGCCAACAATGGAACCTTACAAAGGAACCTCCGACCCCGTTGTACACTTACAGAGATACACACAACATATGCTCATGAGTGGAGCGACAGAGGGAGTACTGTGCAAATTCTTTCCACTCTTCTTAGTAGATCTCGCTACCTCCTAGTTCTGTCATCTACCCCAGGGATCCATCAGCTCGTGGGAAATGTTGAAAGAAAAGTTTATCAATCAGTTCCGCATTCATGTGGAACAACCTAAGGACGCTTATTCCTTATCCAGCGTCAAACAAAAACCTGGAGAGAAACTGCAGCAATACCTAACCCGATTCAATGCCGCAGCAGCCGCAGTCCAAGATGCCGATGAGAAGCTTATCCTAATGGCCCTCTGTAGTGGTGTGCATCCGGACACTAAATTTGCTAGAAGGTTGACAAAAGAAAAACCAGCTACTTTACCCGATTTCTTCCACGAAGCCGGGAAATATATAAGGCTTGAGGATGCTGCCGTTGAGGGGCAGTCAGGACAGCAAAATAAGAAAACTCACAGCAACGCCCCAGCTGTGGCAAGGGACGTTCGAAGAAATGATTCCAGAGACAATGCTGGGGGCAAGAAGGGAGAAAAGCGCCTATATCGGCCAGGATCGAGATTCGACACCTACACTCCTTTGAACGAGACCGTCGAAAATATCTTCCTTGCCACCCAAGGCGAAGTTAGATACAAACGCCCACCATACAAGAAGGAATCAGATAACGCGCAGAAGTCTGGGAAGTTCTGCCGTTTCCACGAATCTCATGGGCACGATACCAATGAATGCCATCATCTCCGGGACTTGATTGAGGAACACATCAGGAGGAAGAAACTGGAACGCTATGTAAAAGGTCAGGTCAGGACTCCAGCTCCTGCCAATGAGAACCCAAGGCTACCCTCACCGGAGATCGGCAGAGGAAACCGCAACACTAGCGGCTCTAGTCAAGAGAAGATAGTGGTCCATACCATCTCGGGAGGACCGCACATCGCAGACAGGAGCTGGAAAGAGATGGAAAGATATGGAAAGTCGCTCAGAGACAATAAAGACTGTGTCAATTCGGTTATAGAAGAGCGCCACCCAAAGCGGAAAGAAAGTGATGACATCACATTCGGTAAGTGTGACCTAGAAGGAAGGCAATAGCCTCACATGGATCCCATGGTTATCTCTGCCCGGCTCGGTCCCGCCGAAGTTTTCCGAATTCTAGTAGACACTGGAAGCTTAGTAAATATCCTGTTCAAACATGCATTCGACAAAATGAAACTGTCAATGAAGGATATATTTCCCTGCAATAAACCAGTACACGGTTTCACTGGAGATGCGAAGATGCCCCTCGGGCAACTGGACCTATTTGTTGAAATTGAAGCTATCCCCGCTCCATCGTACGGAGACAGATGTTTGTGCTAATAGAAAACCACTCGGCCTACAACGCCTTCTTAGGAAGGCCAGCCTTGTCTGACTTCCAAATTGTCCTTGCCCCATGGTGCCTAAAGATGAAATTTCCAACGAATAATGGAGTAGGGGAAGTAGAAGGAGACCAGGACGTTGCTCGAGACTGCTATGTGACTGAACTTCGCAACAACCTCAGGAAGGATAAAGGGAAGGGTGTGGAGGTTGTCCTCTACACAAAAAGTCTAGAAGCGTAGCAACTAAAGAAAGCCCCTCCTCTTCGATATACCAGCGACCCTTTCAATGAATTAGACCCTAGGGACAAAGAGGAGGAGGCCACCGCTGAGCCTGCAGAGGCTATGGAGTTTGTATCTGTAGACAAGCACGACTCGGGTAGACTGTTGAAAATTGGGTCCCAACTAAAAGCAGAGTTGAAGGAGCAACTCGTCGACTTTCTCCGCCACAACTTGGATGTATTCGCATGGTCACATGCTGACATGACCGGAATCTCCCCCGACGTAGCATGCCACATACTAAACATTGATCCTACCAAGGCGCCCGTAAAACAGAGAAAGAGAAGTATGGGAGCGGAGCGATCAGCAGCCCTCGATGAAGAAGTAAAGAATCTACTCGCCAATGACTTCATACGAGAAGCCATCTACCCGGAATGGATCGCTAACCCGGTGCTGGTAAAGAAGGCTAATGGAAAGTGGCGAACATGCATTGACTTCTCCAACCTAAACGACGCCTGCCCAAAGGATTGCTTCCCACTTCCCCGGATCGACCAACTTGTAGACAGCACAGCCGGGCACAAACTCTTATCTTTTATGGACGCATACTCAGGATATAACCAAATTCCTATGCATGCTCCCGATCAAGACCACACTAGTTTCATCACTGACCGGGGTTTATACTGCTATAAGGTAATGCCTTTCGGACTTAAAAATGCAGGAGCCACCTACCAGCGCCTCGTCAACAAGATGTTTGCAGGGCTAATAGGGCAAACTATGGAAGTATACGTGGATGACATGCTAGTAAAGTCAAGGAAAGCCGACGATCACGTAAGCCACCTAGGCGAGATGTTTCAAGTACTTCGCCAGTATGGAATGAAGTTGAATCCTCTAAAATGCTCCTTCGGAGTATCATCAGGAAAGTTCTTAGGATTCATCGTCCATGCCAGAGGGATTGAAGCAAACCCTGAACAAGTCCGAGCGCTAAGGGATATCAAGACACCTTCCACTCGAAAGGAAATGCAAAGCCTGAATGGAAAAGTGGCCGCCCTAAGCCAATTCATCTCCAAGGCAACGGACAAGTGCGTCCCCTTTTTCGAAGCTTTAAAGAAAGACAAAGGAAAGTTCGAATGGACTGATGAATGCTTAACCGCTTTCCTTAACTTGATCGAACACCTCCAGAAACCACCGGTACTCTCGACTCCAAGCGAAGGTGAAGAGTTATACCTATACCTTGCTGTGTCATCTCACGCCCTAAGCGCTACCTTGGTAAGGGAAGACAACCGCACGCAGTGGCCAGTTTACTTCGTAAGTAAGAGGTTTACGGGGGCAGAAGTCAGATATCCTAAACTTGAGAAGCTAGCATACTGTTTACTAGTCACATCACGAAAACTGCGTCACTACTTCCAGTCCCATTCCATCAAAGTTCTGACCGATCAACCACTAAGGCAGGTACTCCACCGTCCCGACACTTCTGGGCGACTACTTAAATGGTGCATTGAACTAAGTCAGTATGATATCACCTATCACCCTCGCACCGCCATCAAGGGACAAGCCATGGCTGATTTCATTGCAGAATTCACTACCAACGAAGATAAGGAGCAATTGGGAATAGCAGAAGACATCAAGTGGAACCTCTTCGTGGATGGTGCATCAAACGAACAAGGTTCGGGGGCAGGTGTGGTAATAATCACTCCCAGGGGAAATAAGCTGCACTATGCTATAAGGTTGGAGTTCGCTGCCACCAACAAGGATGCAGAATATGAAGCAGTGATAGCTGGATTAGAACTTGCCATAGAAATCAGAGCCAATTCTTTGTGTCTTCATAGCGATTCTCAACTTATTGTTAATCAAATACTAGGAGAATTCCAAGCTCGAGAAGAACGACTCATAGCATATTTAAAGAAGACCAAGTTACTTCTCAGCCGATTGGAGCACTACTTAGTCAAACACATCCCTCGGGAAGAGAACCAAGAGGCCGACGAATTGACAAAGCAAGCAAGTGTGAGAGACATCGCCATCTTCGGGGCAGTAACCATCTCAAAGCAACTAACCCCAAGTTTTGAGCAAGTGAATCTGATAGCTACAACCGAAGAAGCAACTTGGATGACTCCCATCCGAAACTACCTACAAAGCGGCACACTACCCAACGGGCGTAACGAAGTCAAGAAAATCTTGAGGAAAGCATCCCGCTACACAATACAAGAAGACATCCTCTATCGGCGCGGATTCTCTAACCCGTTATTAAGGTGTGTCGCTGGGAGGGAAGCCAAGGAATTCTTATTCAACATTCATCAGGGAAGCTGCGGAGATCACACTGGAGGGCAAACATTAGCGAAAAAGATACTTCGATATGGATATTTCTGGCCCACCTTAAGCAAGGACGCCTTAGATTTCATCAAAAAGTGCGACAGATGCCAGAAGTTTGCTAAGATTCCGCGGCTACCAACAACTGAGATTACTTAAATGACCAGCCCTTGTCCCTTTGCAGTATGGGGAATTGACTTAATCGGCGAACTACCAATGGGCCGAGGCGGGGCCAAATATGCTATAGTGGCAGTCGACTATTTCACCAAATGGGTGGAAGCAGAACCTCTGAATAAAGTATCTTCAGCAAAAGTTATTAACTTCTTGATCAAAAATGTTCTGTGCAAGTACGGAGTCCCACTCAAAATCATATCAGACAATGGACTTCAGTTTGACAGCGAGGAATTCGCCAACTGGTGCCGAGAGCATGGAATTCACAAAAGCTTCTCATCCGTAGCGTATCCCCAAGCAAACGGACAAGTCGAAGCCGTCAACAAAATTCTGAAAACTCTAATAAAAAAGAAACTCGAAAAGTCAAAGGGCGCTTGGGTGGATGAACTCCCTACGGCACTGTAGGCCTATCGCACATCCTTCAAAACATCAACGGGGCATACTCCTTTCTCTTTGGCATACGGATCAGAGGCTATGCTCCCAGTTGAAACCATTGTGCCTTCCCACCGTAGGATCCACTATAACCCAGAAGATAATGAAGAACTCCTTCACATGTCTTTGGATCTAGTTGAGGAGAGAAGAAATGATGCAGTCCTTAAAGCAGCGGCCCACAAGCAAAAAGTGGCAGCACAATACAACTCCAAAGTCAAGCATCGTACCTTATAAGAAGGGGATCTTGTCCTCAAGCGAATTTTCCCTCGCCCCGGAGCACTAGATCCAATCTGGGATGGACCATATGTAATTCATAAAGATCTCCACAATGGAGCTTATATTTTGTCAACAGTGGACGGAGAGGTGTTCCAGAGGGCATGGAACATCCAACACCTCCGTCGATACTTTTCTTAACTTGTACTGCCCATATGAAATGAATTAACAAAGAGAATCAGTGGACGTAGGCCTTTTCGTGCTGAACCACTTTAAAAAACCTTGTCTTTTTTTTAACTTGTTCCTTTATATCTTGGCTACTTGTTAACTTTATCCTTTTCTATTGAACAAAATCCTATAGCATTTCAACTCAAAGCACTCCACAGCGCAACTTCACCTGGACAAGATCTAACAGGTACTATGCGAATCTATGCCCTCGCCAATGAGACACTTTTGCTCCAGCATCCCTCTGCTGCGGGTTAACTCATTGCTCGCGACGGCCCTTAAAAGCCAACTGTAATGAGCCGATTCTAAGCCACCGAGAAGGCCGACTATAGCCAAGGTAGCTCATTACGGCGTTCGGCTCGCCGGCAACTGTGAACCGACTATAAGCCCCAACATAAGGTGTGGCCAGCCAGGGGCAGTTCACGGTTGACGATCGGCACCCACGCTAGCCGGCCACAGTAAATCGAATAATACCCACGATTACGGGCCATAATGGCCCGGGTAGTTACTGTGCGCGATCTCGGCTCCGATGTGTCTTAAGTGCGGCTGTGGTAAAAAAGAATTAACTCCCCGCGGAGGCGTAAGATGGGTGACAAATGTCTCCAAGACCCACAGCTAGGGAAAGTGACTACAAAGCCCATTTTCCACGAACTTAAGCACATCGAAGGCCTTCCATGATTGGAAGTTTTACTTTTTCACATATTTCAATTTTACTTAAGAAACTTTTCTCCTATCCTTTGTAACAATCCCTAAAGTACAGGACACAGAACTGGAGACACTCACTAATAGAAGCGGATACTCACAACAAGATACTGGACCGCATCCCTTACTCGGTCACATAGGATATTCAAAGCTGCCATCTACAAGCAAAATATAAAGGGTGGTATTTCCTTCTTTCATATGCAAACACATGACTATAATTTATTCACACCTCACGCTAACATTGCAAGTCATGAAATTATGTTTTAAACAAGAACCTGACATCAAACACAATTTGATTATAAGAATATGCATAGCTATATTTCTCATACAACACGTCAAAATAGCAAAAAACGTTCAAAAGACGACAAAATCAGCTTAAGTTAAAGAATTACACGTCAAGAATAGAGCTATTTACTACAAGTAGCAAAAATTACAACCTAAGAGTTACTCTACTATTTTAAGACTAACATATACAACCATGTCAAGTCCACAAAAAGAATTTTCCAGGTCTAATCAAGAAGCCGGCTGCGTCGGAGTCTTATCCTCGTCCTGTTGCCCACCTGTCCGGTCAGAAAAAGAATTCGTTAGTGATAAGCAACCAAGTTAACGGAAAGACTAGAAAGGAAGACTTACCAGCATCTGCTCCTTGATCAGCTTGATCATCATCCTCCGCTTGCACACCTGTCTCCTCAGCTGTAAGCAACCGCATGCCCTCCTTCACCGCCACCTTCTCCTCCTTGGTAAACTGGGCGGTAACAGCATCCATCCTAAAGGCCACGCCACTCTCCTTATCTGCCTCAGCCTGGGCCTCCTCTAGAGCCCTGAGATAGATCCTAGCCATAACCCGAGGGTAATCATCCATCCAGGACAAGTTACCCTGCCTCTAAGTACGGAAGTACATATCCTGGAGCATCCCCTCCATCAGCCCCTCGTTCTCTTCAAACTCCCTCGCCCGGGCCTCGGAATCCGACAACCTTACGACGGCGGCATCCCTCTCCAGCTGGTATCTTGAGCAGTCAGCCTGAAGGGATTTCCGCATCGCCTCCATCTCCTCCCTCAACTTGGCTTGAGCAAGCTCTGCAGCCTCAAGCTTCCCGGATAACTCCTCTATCTGCTCAAGATCCACTTTCCGAACCTCGTCCACCGTGGCAATGGCCATATCGATCCGTTCCTTGCAAGTAGCCTCCATTTTCCACAGTTCGGCCCGGCTGGCCTCTTCCATAGTTTTCTTTAGACGTCCGGAGGCGGCCTCGTGCTGAGAGATCTGGATGGCCTGATCAGCGAGTTGCTTGGCCTGGTCGGAAACCACTAACCGCAGTCTTATGTTGGCACTCCCAATTTCCTCCCCAGCCTTGACCAATCGGGCATGATGCCCCATCAACTTCCTGGTCTCCTTAGCAACCTGGTCGATATTTGCTTTAGCTTCATTCCCCATAGCGACAACCCGAGTAGTAAGCAAATCAAGGTCCAAGGATTTGGCCTCATCAAGCACCTTTACCATAGGGTTGCGAGGAAGAAGGTGCTCACCGGTAACCTCGTTGAAGGAAATATCATGAGAACTTGGATCCAGATCAGGATGACCCGCAAATGGATTACGAGCCAAGCCAGGACGATCAATCTGAGTAACGGTAGGATTTTCAGACGGGTGCAGAGAGGGTGTGAACTCAGTATCCTCCTCCGTGATATCATGAAGAGGCTGAATTGGGGGCTGAGGACCAGGTGAAGGCTCGGATAGGGAGCGACTCCTCTTTCTCTTTTGAATATCCTCTCCAATAACCTCGAGAAGAGGACGGTAGCCGACTACATCCCCGGAATGGTGGGTCGGAGGCTTCGGCTTGGCGGAAGCTTTGGAGAGCTTGTATTGTTCAAGCCTGTGCCGAAGATCTGAGGTCTTGGCCGTTTTACCTGCTCCTGATATGAAAACCAAGTGTCACCAACATGTATTGAGCCATCATTCAAGAATTAAAAGAGTAAAGTGAAATTCACCTTGGACCGCCGAAGTTGCTTCAGTAGAGGCGCTCCCGGAAGACAGATCGACGCCGGTCCCAACGTTATCGGCTTTCTTGGACTTCTCCGTCCCCTCCAAACCTTCGAAGGCTTGGCGGAAAGCGTCATCCGTCCACTCTTGCATCTCGCCTACTTACCCAGAAGACAAAGCCCTGACACCGTCACCACCTCCAACGCCTTCTCCTCCATCTTCGCCTTGCTCCTCCTCCACGTCTCCCTCCTCTGGGATATCTGGACATGAGCTGGGAGATGGGCCGTCAGACTTTTTGAGCTTCTTCCCCCCGGCAACCGGGTGTTTCGGAAAGGGCCTCCTTTTACTGCTCTTCAACTCGGCCCCTTCTTTAGCTTGGGCAGCCTTCTCTTCAGCCGTGTTCCTCTGCTTGACCACGGACTGCTGTGGAAGGATCAAGTTGTACTCCAAGAGTGTAGCGTTCCTAATCAGGTAGGCAGCCGACCTATCTCTCCCAGTAATAGCTTCTATTTCTGCTGCCGTCTGGACCAGGAGGTCATTCTCCACGACCGCAAAACCACCTGTCGCTAGCAAAAAATAAAAATACATAAGAAAGAGTATTGCAACCAGAACAGGAATTAAAAATAAAGCTTCGACTTACATCCGGAGGTGAAGCGCCGAATAGAAACGGAGTCATCCCTGACAAAGAACCATTCCTTCTTGAACATGCTGTACTTGGAGTATAAATCCAGGACCGGCTTAAAGGTTACGGCCGATTCCAAGCTGATATAGGGAGACCCCTTCTTGTAACCTCTCAAGTTGTACAAATACCGGATCTCCCGGTTGGAAGGAGGACGCCCATATCTCCTCTGGAAGATGACAAAGAGACTCACCAGAATGGCATAAGAGTTGGGCTGAAGCTGGAATGGAGCTACCTTTAGATATGTGAGAAAGCTGACTACCCAGGCATTGAGAGGCGGGATGGCACCACACATGCAATGGCATCTGCTATAGGCAAAATATCCTTTGGGAGGATCATACGGCATCACTCCCGCAGCCGGCAATAACATGCGCGCTCGGTCGATCCCGAAAGAGCGAGATATAACATCAAGTTGCTCGCCCTTAAGTGGGCTAGGGAAGCAATCAGGAGGCAAGTTAAGAAGCTCCCGAGGACCGTACCCGTCCACTAGCGATCTCGGGGTGGGCCCATGTCATTCTGGATTCAGCTGAACTGGGGGCACGACGGGAGATTCTCTTCTATCCGTAGTTTTCTTCTTGTCAGAACGGGTTTCAACTCTGTGAGACATTATCTGCGATACGAAAAAGTACGTCGTTAAAACAAAGGATGTAGAGATATAAGCAGGCAAGTGCGTACAATCCAGAATTTCATTTGTAATTCGAAACATAAAAGGTTCAAAGTTCATTCGACATTCCGAATATGGAAGCCCATTCGGCATTCTCAACATGGAAGCTCATTCGGCATTCCGAATATGGAAGCCCATTCGGCATTCAAAACCACAAAAAGCTCATTCGGCAGAAGTATGCTAACCTGGTCCGGTAGCTGAAAGTGGCTCAGCACGTATCGATTCGGCAGTTCAAAAGTTGGTTCGGCTATCTCGTTCAGTAAGGAAGGACAAGGGCCTGCGTCTCCTACTTATAGGGGAAGGTCGGATAACCAAACAAGCCGGTTGGATTCTCAGACCGGATACGGCTGTTAAACCAAAACAAAGCACGACATATGCTGAACATATGCCCTACTTTGGGGGTGTAAATGTTGGATATGTTTCTACCATCATCGAGCCAACACGAGGAAGCAAGAGACGAGCCACCAGAATAACCGAACCAACTATACGGCATTCCCTAACCAACCTCACCTACCGGTCCAACCTCGCCTACCGGTCCAACCTCACCTACCGGTCCAACCTCACCTACCGATCCAACCTCCCCTACCGAACCAACCTCACCTACCGGTCCAACCTCACCTACCGGTCCAACCTCACCTACCGGTCCAACCTCACCACCGAACCAACCTCACCACCGAGCCAACATCTCTACCGGTCCAAACCCCACTTCCATGCATAGCCGAACCAGAGTGCTTCCGGACCAAGACGTGCCAGGCCAGATCACATCAGCCCAGGCCCACCAGCAGCTATGCACATCCAAGACTCCTACCCCCAGCCTCACTCTATAAATAGAGGGGTAGGGGTACAACAGAAAGGGACAAGTTTGGGAGCTCAAGCACGGAGAGAACTTTCAAACAACTTTTTTTTACTCGTATCAAAGCTTTGTACTTGTAATCTAAAGAAGAGAAGAGAAATAACATATAAAGTGGACGTAGGCACATTTTGGCTGAACCACTATAAATCTGCGTGTCTTTTTACAGTTTAGCCCCTGCTTTTCATATATTCGCATAAATCACCCAAACCACTAAGAACAACATAAGATCTACTATATCATACGACTTTGAGGTGTTTGTCCATTTTTTGTGCAAACAATCATGATGGGGAATGACTATATGATGGACACGAAGTCCCTATCTAAACTAAGTGAGGTGTATCAACAGTACATGCTAATCTACCATTCCTTTAGTACCAGAAGGGAGACTGATAGCACAAAGCAAGCTCCAGAGTCATGAAGTCTTTACAACTTTAGTTACACTCAAGGTATCATGACACGTACCCACCAGTGTGCTCGTCAATGCGAGGACTCAGAAGTCATGACCCAACTCTAGCCCCTATAGGGAATAGACTACTGGCCTAAGTGACATAGGGGCGAACACACGAAGCGAAAGCGCGAAGCTATACACACGCACACACACACACACGGTGTCACAAATCTGGGATGCGACCCCATGATCAGGCCGCTATAGTGGATTCTAGCTATTTGGTTCTTTCTAACGTTAATAAAAGGAGTACATCGTGATAGTAGTACACAATACCAATAAATATAGACACGAAGTCTTAACCATCATTAGGCACATAGCCTTACTTATTGAATATAGGCATGAAGCCATACTCATCACTACATGTATCACGTCACATTCATATCACTGTTATCGTCATGTGAGTGTCATCTACTTACAATGAATAATCGAATAAATATCACAACAGCGTCCTATACTACAACGTGATACTTCAACGTTTATCCACTTCTTATAAACTACAATCAATCTACGTAATATTCTATATAATGAGTCCATAGAATAATCGAAGAAATATTACCGAAAGTCCCATACCAGATGATATTATACCTCCGTTTATTTAGATTTCTCATTGCACAGAATTATATCACAAAATAGTATAAAGGATTTCATCACCGTTTGAAATCAGATCAAAAGAAATTAATCAAGTCTATATCTAAAGGTGAATTATTTATAACAAAAAAATAAACATGGGTGAAATAAGAAACCATAAAAGTATAATAAATATCATTTAAATAAATAAGTAGAATAGATAATATATACTAATTATTCTTATTGTTATAAAATAGCTTTTAAAATAACTTATAATAGTAAGTAGAAAGTTTTTCATATTTGCAAAAATCATTTAACTCTTAAATAGCTATTTAAAACCAATTATAGCTTGCTTTTCAATAAATTAATAAATTTAGATAAAACTCTTCCTCATTCAGTTTTTATTTTCTAGAATAAATAAAAGTAGTAAAACAATTATATATTAAATACTTTCACACCATTTACGTACTAACAAAATAAGGATTTATCACTATAATTTACTTTCAAATCCATCATTTTAAATTCAAAATATTCGTAACTCGAACCATTAATAATTTCAAAACATTCAAATATGAATTATTAAAATAATTATATTGATAAACAGGAAAATAGGCACAAGGACAAACTTAGAAATTTTTTAGGCTGAAGGACAGCAAGTTTATTTTTTTGGCTGAAGAACAATGCTAGTTATAACTAGCATTTTTTATAATGTAAAACCGAATATAATGCTAGTTATAACTAGCATTTTGTATAGTATAAACATTGAATATAATGCTAAATATAACTAGCATTTGTCCTTCAGTCTAAAAATAAAACTTCATGTCCTTCAACCTAATTTTTTTTCAAAGTTTGTCCTTTTCCCTAATTCTCTCATTGATAAATTTATAATAAAACTTCTTAAATCAATCTATATTTCAAAAAAAATAGGAATCTTTAACATATATATTATATGATGAATAATGCATTTACTTTATTTATATAACCCCAAAACAAAGACTTAAATGAAAAATCTTACTTTTAAACATTTACTTGTATATACAAAAACATTCAAGTTTACTTTATAACCAATTATTTGTTATGGAAAATTTTTCATTATTTTCTATAATTAGTTACTATTCTTATATAATGAATACACTTTAAAATAAATTATTTTTATTTCTTAAATATAGATTACTATTTAAAACTTCACCTTATACACAAATCATTGATAGCTTATTTTAAAATTACTTTAATATTAATTAAATGCACTTTAGAGATCATTTCATATCTTATAGAAAATATATAAAATTTCTAAATACTGATTTAAAAACCATCCTTAGATTTAAAAATAGAAATATAATAGTGATTTTTAAAGGGTTTTATACTCCAAAGAAAATTATATCTATAATTAAAATAGATTTCTAAAATACGAAAATAAGTTAATTCGAGAAATTTTTTTGTAATTTATTTATAAAATAATTTTAATAAAATTTTAGAACCCTTTCATAATTTTTCAAAGCTTTTCAAACACCTTTTGAAACAAGAAAATAAATGAATATCTAAGTTTATAAATTATGAAGTAAAATTACTCTAGGATTATATCACCCAACAACACTAGAAACAAATAAATGCGCATGCATGCACACACACAGATATATATATATATATCAGTTCACAATAAGGCAGAGTTCCGTTTGTAAATTGACACATCTAGCCAACACAATCAACCAATTGTCACGACATTATCCAATTCCAAATCAACACATCAACAAAAAATTCAACCATACAAGAGTATGTCATGCTATTTCAATCCGTAAAATCCATATCAACCAAATACATCCTAACAATGATAAAAGCATTGGCATTCATCTCCTTTTCAACCAATAATCATGCCAAATTAATCCATCGTTGTAATAATCAATTTATAAGTATGCAAAGAGACCTCTATATTAGATCATAGTTGAGAATAAAATAAATTACCCTCTTGATTTCCTTGTTTATAACTTTCTTTTCTTGTCTTGATAATTTCTGCCTCTCACCATGCCTTGCTTTTCCTCTCCTATGCAAGCTCACGCCCAGACTTTAGCCACACCATCAATTTCCATCGCCTAAGCCACGCGCACCTCCACCTCTAAGAGCTTAGGTCGCGGCTCCAACCATGGTTCGACACCATCACTCAACGCAACCTAGCCATGCCCATCGCGACCTCAACCACGCGACCACCTTCCCTTGTCAGCCATTGCCTGCTGCGTCGTCGCCTAGCCTTATGTTAGAGTGCGATTTCTATAGTTTTTTTTAAGGTAATGATTTCTAGTTCGATAATTCTAAAGTTGGGAAAATAGGAAAAAGAGGGTGGTTCGAGTTTGGGATTTTAGCAAGGGAAAAGAAATAAGGCTTGAAATGAAAGACGATGTGGCTTGGGCTTTGGGCTTTGATTTTAACTTTTTCTCTAGCCCACTTGTTTAATATTATTCATTCTTTTTCTTTTAATTAATCTTTTATTAATTTCTAAATTTATTTCAAACTAATTTAAATTAAGTTATTCTTCATTGTTTGAAAAGTACCCAATTTCAATTCGATACTTATTTATTTTTATTTAACTATTCATTATATTTAAAGTATATTTATTTTCAACTATTTCAATTATATAAAAATTGTTTGCACTTTGAAATATTTATAATTAATTAAAACATTTTATTCGATTCCAATATATTATTCGAAAAGAATTTATTAAATTATTCAAACAAAATATTTTATTAAATAGAATTTAATTAGGTAAATTTTTTTTCAAGGATAATAATTATCAAAATCAAATTCAAACAGTTTTTATTAATTTTACAACGTAGAAAACATGGTTGTTACACTATTCGTCCGATAAAGGAGTCATGCCAGCACTGTTAATTTAACAAAATCATCATTGTGCAACAACCACCCTTTGTACTTCAATGCCCACATGGTTAAGGCACTACTATACAACAACCACTCCCTATTGCTTGTTGTCCTTCTGACACAAGCACGCTAAAGTATGGCATGCTAGCTGGCATGCATCTAAACCACTCTTCACCTAGAATCCAAGCTATCCGCCTTTGGACCGTAGATTGCGATCAACGGTTCCAAGATACTTAACACTGAATGATCAATCTAAGCTCTATAAGATGTGATATCCCTAGTTATAAATAAGGGATCCCATGCATTTTTACAAGGACTATTTTTTCTACTCTCAAAAGATATATTAGCTAGCTCTAAGTTCTTATAATAGCCATTAAAAAATTTCTTGTAAACAAAAGCTCAAAAACATGAAAAATCAACAATAGAGGACATAGGTCTTTACTAAGATCGAACCACTCATTTTTTTCATTTAATGTAATTGCACTACTTATTATTCCCTTAGCTACTGCTAATTCGGCATTTTAAACCACAATTTTAGTATGTAACTTTCAATAAGATACTTCTTTAATCGTCATGTGGGCTTGACTTGAAATATAGTCAATAGTTACCATTACTAATTTATTAGTACAACAAATATTGGTATACCAATAAACTGGTAACAGTACACCGGTAATGTTTAATACTGCTTGTCTAAAAAAATCCAAATATTGGTATACTTTTACACTATAATGATGCTTTATCTATATTTTATCATGTCACCTAATAAAAGACGTTAATTTAAAAGAAAAAAAATGTATTTAGCATCACTTGAAATAAATTTGTAAAACAAATCTAATCATTTGCTTGCTTCTAAATGTCTATGATACAACATATTACATAAATGTCCATGTATTTTAAATGGATTGGTAAATTACCGTTATCATCGAATTTGAAAATTAGTTACTAATATTTTACCGTAAAATGGTAAATTGCTATTGTCATGCCGATTAGATTAGTATACAAAATTTACACAAATATTATAATTGTTTGATTGATAATGGTATGGTGATAGGAAATTCATCATACCATAATAGCTCTCTCCACAACTAATTAATTGATTAACTAGTTTCCTTATTTACTTAATTTTGACAAGCAATTTTCTCTAATATCAATCTGTTAGATGTGTCTCACATTGTATTCATGTGTGTGCATGGACTGAATTGTGATTAGTCCTACACTGCAAGATTTACTAAAAAGAGATAGGTATATATACGAAACGGGTAGCATGTAATGTCAAATGATTTTTTTATTACAATAAGCGTTGACATGACCATGTATGTGTCCCAATGGGTGTTGGAATATTCAATCGTGACGTGGAAACTAGAGAGCATCATTTAATTTATGGATTTCTCATTCTACGTTAAATGAATTGTGCACATGATGGGGATGTAAGAGGTTGCTGAAAATTCAATATGGTATCAAATGTTAAGAATTTTCCAGGATCACTACACAATTAGATTTAGAAGAAAAAGTAATGAAGAAAGCAAAAAAAAATATTCCCTCAAAACAAAAACTTTTATTGATTTAACCAAGAAAATACAAAAAAAACCTAAAATTGAGAAGAAATCTCAATCCCAAATACTCAACAAAATACACTTTTTCCACCACACCTCTTATGAACCCTAGACATGTCTATTTATAATAGACTTGATAAAATATCTTATTTAGGAAGCTATTGAATACCTTCATGAATCTTTTCTATGTAGATAATTTGTTGCCTTCTTTAATGCTACAAAAGATGCAACTAATCTCTCTACCAAATACGCAAAATCTTTAAAAGATGCAATTAATCACATTCCAAAATCAACCAAATTTATAAAATTGGCAATAAATTTGAGTCATAATTTCACATAGACTCAAATATCTTTAGGATCTACTTATATATGGAATATTGTACCACTAAAATCTAATAATCTCCACCTTGATACAATATTCCATAAATGTTATCCAAGCTCCTCCTAAAACCTCAACCTCCAAATAAGATATCCAAGGAAACAAATATCTCTACCACAAATCTAAACCTCTCTCCAAACTATGCATGCCCGCCAATCGAACATTCACATTACCAACATATCAGAATTGCTTGTAATACCACAAAGACCTCCAAGTAGGCTTTGTGGTTTTTCGTTGTTGGCTCCACCTTGATTCAGACAGACTTCTCTCTCCAACTTCACTTGTATAAGAATTTGTAATCTTTAAGGTTTTTCCAAGCAATGAATAAATATTATTGTTTTTCCTCTTCGCGCGCAGCACCTTCCTGTTTCCCTTCCAAACCCTAGTTAGTCCACCTCGAGTCGAGAAGTTACAACCTTTTCCCTCCAACTGTCCAACAGAGACAAGATTCCTTTTAATTTCTAGGATATACCTAACCCCTGTAAGCATCACTAACCTTCCAGTATCCATCTTCAACATGACAGAACACGTGCCTTGAACTTGTAGATCTCCACCATTAGCGGACTCCACCTTGCATGCTTCCTCCTTATAATCATTGAATGCTTCCCTTTGATTGCAAATATGGAAACTTGCACCAGAATCTAGCACCCACTCTCCTTCCATACTCATATCAACACAAAGAACATCATTGCTAATGCCAAAATTTACCTCCTCATCACGGTCTACCTCCAGCTTATTTTTGCTTCCTTCTTGAGTTTTCATCCTCTCTTTGTCCTCTCTTAATTTATTGCAAAATTTCAGCTGATGGCCTTGTTTTTCACAGTAATAGCAAATGAAGTCTCGATCTGTATTTGATTTGAATGAGCGTCTTTCTCTGTAACAACCCAAACTTGGTAGCCATTATTATGGCGAACAAAAAAAACTACTGTGAGAGTATTGGGGAAGAAGAAGTTGTTTCGACTGAGTACTGTTCTCTGGAATTAGCTGAAGATCATCAGAAGTAGTGGGCTTGAATGAGGAAATGGAAGCATAAGGAACTGGCAGAAGAGGAATGTGTGTACTGGTCTATAAATGTAATTGTTCGGGTGTATCAGTGTACAAGTTGATGTATCAGTAGATGGGTTGTTATTGGGCTAAGTGCAAATGAGTTGTACTGGTCTATAAATACTAGTGTGTGTCTTGTAATTGAGTGTGAAGAAAAATCTGAAGCAAACCCAATTTCTATTCTATTTCAAATCTTGATTCATTTTTTCATTCGTTCTTGTTAATTCTCGTATTGCAATTCCAGTTCAATTTATCATTAGCTTTTCTGTTTTTTTAGTCCTTGTTAATCCTTTCAATTAGATCTTGTACTTAGTCCTGCACTTATTAATGTTTGATTACAGTTAACTTCCATATCAGTTCAATCTTGTTCATCTTTTGCCATTTAAATTCCTTGTTCTTTTTAATATCAGCTATTACCATTGTTTGTATTACTTGTTGTCCTTGTTCTTGCAATTCTTGATTCCCATTCTGTCACCTGTAGCTTGCTAATTTCTATTTCTTGTTAAATCTTGCTCTTTCAGTTTCTGTTTTATATTCCTGCCATTATTCTTCTTTTATTTGCTGCCATTAGCTTATAATCCTTTGTAACTTGTTATAATTTGAAATTTCAATTTC
The DNA here is from genome assembly GCA_030737815.1 of Allium fistulosum. NCBI lineage: Eukaryota > Viridiplantae > Streptophyta > Magnoliopsida > Asparagales > Amaryllidaceae > Allium > Allium fistulosum. The sequence goes on from CM060903.1 coordinate 1,049,478,886, forward strand.
TGTTGTTCTTTTCACTATATTCTTGCACTTGAATTTCTTTTCTGTATCTCTAGATTCAATCACTAGTTCAAACTTTGAATTCCCTGTTGCATTTTATTTCACTTCTTGTGCATATTCACTGCCTGTATAACAGGCAGCCACCATTTCATCTTCTTCATGTAACAACAAACCTCATATTCTCTTTAGAAATTCAACTCTCCACCATGAACAGAGAAGCTTCACTATCTGGGCCCTTCTAATTGGTATCAGAGCCTCAAGATGAGTATATTTCTGACCCTCGTCTTCCAAAAGATCCAGTTCAAGATGTCCAGGGAATCAAGAATCAGCACTTCCATCCTTTTCCACAACAGCCTACACCACCACTACATTCCTCAAATTACCCAAACCCTTACCCTATGCAAGTTCCCATGTACCCTCAGCCAGTACTGCAGCCACATCCATCAAGAAATGCTGCGCCTCCACCAAGAAATGTTGTACCACCACTAAGAAATGTTCTGCCACAACCTAGAATTGTTCCAGACTTCATAAATTCCCCATTGTACCCACCTGAACCTCTACAAGCACCCAGAGAGCAATATTCCACCATAAACTACTACAACCCCTATCCTAACCCATACCCTACAACGAAACTAGACTATCCAGTGTTCTCTAATGAAGAGAAAGTGACAGACTGGTTGAGAAAGGTTGAGCAATACTTAAGTTTTCAACAAATAGAAGAAAGATTTTGGGTGGATTTTTATTCATTTTATCTAAATAAGGAGCCAATGCGATGGTATAATTGGTATACGAAGAGTGTGCAAAATCACAGGTCATGGCAAGTATTCAAGGAAGAAATTACAGTTAGATTTAATCATGAGGAGATGAAGATGCCATATGAAGCATTAGCAGGATCAGTTTCATCTTATGTCCAAGATTTGCAGCAAATCGAGAATCAGACCCAAGAACAACTAAAGAAATTATTGGATGGATTTAAAGAGGACATTAGAGATGAAGTATTGGCTTGCAAACCTGTAGATTTCAGAGAAGCGATTTATTTAGCTAGATTCTTTGAAGCCGAATAGCTCAACAATCAGAAGAATAAAAAGCTAACTGCAATTGATGAAGCAGCAATGCCCAATTCTTATCAACAAAAAATGCAAGGCAAAAATAGCCTTGAAAACTTGACAGAAATAAATAATCCAACAGCTGACAAGTTGCTCGAAAGGAGAAGTGATGAACTATATTCTGGTTGTAATGAAGAATCTAGTCTGAAGCAAAATTACACTGAAAAGGTGTATCTTAGAAAATTTAAGCAGTTCCAAGAAGCTACTGATGTTGGAGTAGATCCTTGTAACGATTCTGAAATGGACAAGATTGATGAAGGTGGATCAGTTAAAGCTGTTGAACCTACAAAAGCTGACAAAGTATATGTAAAGCACCATGTACCAGAACAAGTAGAAAATAGTGACAAGGGTGTTCAAGTTAATGTTGAGCAATCTCCACAAACTGTATTTGAAAATAGTGCTGAGACTGACAAAGCTGGTAGAGTTATGAATCATGTTAAAGATAAGGCTAATCAAAATGATGTTATCATGGTTAATAATATTGATCAAAAGGAGAAAGAAAGACTGGGAACTAATTTTGATACAACTTATGAAAGTGGCACTGATATTAAATTTAGTCTTGATGAAGATGCAACTGATGTAAGGATTGAGGATTCAAAACCTTACATTGAAGATAAAAGGAATGGCGATACACCTGATAGTCAAGTAGGCATTGAACAAAATGCAGAGACTAGCATCGAACAACATTCAGATTTGAATTTTTGGAAAGAATCCAAACCCACTGGTATGACAGAACAAAGAAAGGCCGAAGAACAAGCTGAGCTCAAAAGTAACAATGAACCAACCCATCCACGCTGCTGGAATGTAGCTACTAATAAGGGTTCTGATTCACAAACATCCAATTTAACAGTTGATACACCAAAAGCTACTCTCCAGTCTACTCTCAAAAAACCATTTAATAGATGCAATTCTTTAGTTAGTAAAGATGCTATCTTCAATGGGAGCTCACATAAACCACCATGGCCACCTCCTTTGCTACAACTCGACCTTGAGGACAAGGTTCGTTTTTAAGGGGAATGGAGTTGTAACAACCCAAACTTGGTAGCCATTATTATGGCGAACAAAAAAAAACTGCTGTGAGAGTATTGGGGAAGAAGAAGTTGTTTCGACTGAGTACTGTTCTCTGGAATTAGCTGAAGATCATCAGAAGTAGTGGGCTTGAATGAGGAAATGGAAGCATAAGGAACTGGCAGAAGAGGAATGTGTGTACTGGTCTATAAATGTAATTGTTCGGGTGTATCAGTGTACAAGTTGATGTATCAGTAGATGGGTTGTTATTGGGCTGAGTGCAAATGAGTTGTACTGGTCTATAAATACTAGTGTGTGTCTTGTAGTTGAGTGTGAAGAAAAATCTGAAGCAAACCCAATTTCTATTCTATTTCAAATCTTGATTCATTTTTTCATTCGTTCTTGTTAATTCTCGTATTGCAATTCCAGTTCATTTTATCATTAGCTTTTCTGTTTTATTAGTCCTTGTTAATCCTTTCAATTAGATCTTGTACTTAGTCCTGCACTTATTAATGTTTGATTAAAGTTAACTTCCATATCAGTTCAATCTTGTTCATCTTTTGCCATTTAAATTCCTTGTTCTTTTTAATATCAGCTATTACCATTGTTTGTATTACTTGTTGTCCTTGTTCTTGCAATTCTTGATTCCTATTTTATCACCTGTAGCTTGCTAATTTCTATTTCTTGTTAAATCTTGCTCTTTCAGTTTCTGTTTTATATTCCTGCCATTATTCTTCTTTTATTTGCTGCCATTAGCTTATAATCCTTTGTATCTTGTTATAATTCGAAATTTCAATTTCTGTTGTTCTTTTCACTATATTCTTGCACTTGAATTTCTTTTATGTATCTCTAGATTCAATCACTAGTTCAAACTTTGAATTCCCTGTTGCATTTTATTTCACTTCTTGTGCATATTCACTGCCTGTATAACAAGCAGCCACCATTTCATCTTCTTCATGTAACAACAAACCTCATATTCTCTTTAGCAATTCAACTCTCCACCATGAACAGAGAAGCTTCACTATCTGGGCCCTTCCATTCTCTTTTTGCAAAGTGGACCTCTGCCAATGGATTTGTAGTTTCCTTTTCTTCAATGGTCTTTCCTTCTAATGAATTTATCCTTCGCATCTCCTCATTAAGAAGGCTGCTAACCACGGTATCCATGGAAACAACACCACTAGAATTTGAATTGTTCAATGCGACTACTAAAGTTTCCCAACTTTCAGGCAATGAGCTCAGTAAAATTAAAGCTTGAGTTTCATCATCAACTTTGAAGCTTATCTCCGCCAATTGGTTCACAATTGCTTGAAAGCTGTTGAGATGTTCGCTAATCAATTCGCCTTCCTTTAGTTTTAGATTGACTAACTTTCTCATCAAGAATGCCTTATTCGTCGCAGAATTTTTTGCATAAATTCCTTCCAATTTCTTCCATATGCCAAAAGTAGAAGTTTCACAAGCGACGATATGAAATACAGAATTCTCCATAAAACACCGAATTGCTGCAGCTGCCTTTCTATCCAAAATTTCCCACTTTGCCTTAGTTATTCCATTTGGCTTTTCCCCTTTGTTTCCCAAGGGTTGGTGAAGATCATTAAGATAGAGATAATCTTCCATCTTCGCCTTCCATAACCCGCAGTTCCTTCCATTAAGCTTTTCAACACTTATCTTCTCCATAGCCAAAGACTCTTCCAAAAATTTGTGTAGTTGGCTCCGATACCAAATGCTAAGAATTTTCCAGGATCACTACACAATTAGATTTAGAAGAAAAAGTAATGAAGAAAGCAAAAAAAAATATTCCCTCAAAACAAAAACTTTTATTGATTTAACCAAGAAAATACAAAAAAAAAACCTAAAATTGAGAAGAAATCTCAATCCCAAATACTCAACAAAATACACTTTTTCCACTACACCTCTTATGAACCCTAGACATATCTATTTATAATAGACTTGTATCTTATTTAGGAAGCTATTGAATACCTTCATGGATCTTTTCTATGTAGATAATTTGTTGCCTTCTTTAATGCCACAAAAGATGCAACTAATCTCTCTACCAAATACGCAAAATCTCTAAAAGATGCAATTAATCACATTCCAAAATCAACCAGATTTATAAAATTGGCAATAAATTTGAGTCATAATTTCACATAGACTCAAATATATTCAGGATCTACTTATATATGGAATATTGTACCACCAAAATCTAACATCAAAGTCGATGGTTCAAGGGATTAATTTGATGTAGCATTGACCTAAGTATGCATTAGAAATGTAAACAACTATAGACAAATGTTGATGGATATCATATATTAAACATAATTCTAACTAACATTATCTACTTACAAAGTCTCACAGCGGAAGAAAATAAAATATAAACAGTCAATGCTATAGTCATATCGCCATAACCCGTCTAAAATATCAAATACACATGTCTAAATAAATATAAGTACAATCTAAACCTACACACATAAAGTCAAATTCAGGTACGATACTGATCCACACCATATACATAACACATTAGTGAATCTCCATCTGTGATACCGTCTCATCTATAAACTCCTTCAACCTGGATATACACACACATACATGCACAAAAAGTAGGAGTGGGTCAACCATAAGTATGGTGAGTGAAACATACTCCACTATGAATATACTACAAAAATAATATTATAACATGGCATGAGTCTATCGTCCGGCCACCCTACGTTCCGTTGCCATTCGATGCCTAATTGTCACATACATCTATCTAGTCATATCGCATCACATTTATGTCGACTCATTTCATTGGACTCGCCTCGTGCACTACAAGGTCACCTATTGTCCACCGTCACGTCAATTGCGTATAAGGTTCACCCCCTTGACTAGCCTCATGCTCTAAAGGGTCGCTTGTCATCCTCGTGCTTCCTAATTAGACTCACGTCCTGGACTAGCCTCATGCCCTACAAGGTCACTTACATCGATCCCTCCACTTGGTTAGCCAAAGCACTACAGGAGAGCAACATCATGCCTGGATCACCCAAATGTGTGTCAGCACCGCATTCACATACATACGTTGGCCTAGACTCATTCTTGTCTGCATTCACCATCGCAACACAATATCCTATCACAACATATATATACATATTCACTTTATATAGCAACCAAATCATACATATACCCATCCATTCCATAGCATTGTCACTCATCTCATCACGCCTTAGATCACCTTTCAAAAGACGAGAGAAAATATGAGTCAATTTTATGTTGTTTATTTATATATATGGGCCATTAGGCCGAGACTCAGTTTGGCAAAATTAATGTGCATCGGTGGACCGGTGTCAGTGGACCGGTGCATAGGTGTGTAGTTTTGTTTCAGATTTCCAGTTCGGGATTATGTCATTTTCGTTTCGCCGTCTCCGCCTTTGGCCATCACTACTTTATCTCAACTCATCGGGGAACATACCTAGGCCATAGCCGTAAGTCCCTAAGTCAAATTTGGTGATTTATTTCATGAATTATGGTGTAAAACTTTCATATTTTCATATTATATTTAAACCTAGTTTCTAAGCATCTATGTCAACCAAATCCTTTCCAAATATTTGTCATTTTGAATTTGAAGTGCATATATATGAATTATTACACTAATATAGTCTTCAACCCATTATATAGCATTAAAATTGCATTATAGGAGGAGGAAAGCACACTCACAAAACTGCTGTTTCTAGTCCAATGCCTTGTTGTTTCGAATTGTTGCATCTCCTTCCATTGGATTTCTACCTCCAAACCATCGCTGGGTCATAGCCTCGTTCGTTAGCTTCGCGGTGCTTTTGGTTTCGTTTGATTTGGTGAAGATTTGAGTAAGTTATGTCAATTTGATTACAAGTGGTTTGTGGAAGAATGGAGGAAGAAGAAAACGTTACAGAGTTAGTTTCTGAAAAATGAGATAACGAGATACGAGCTTTCTATTTTGAGTCAAAGGAAAGAAAATCCAAGTGTCTACCAAGTTTTAAATTTTAAATTCAAATTGTGCGCCCGCTCGACCCAACGATATTTTCGACAATATCTTCTTCATACGAACTCCAAATGAGACAAACAAATATATTACGCGGATCAAAAAATGAGATGGTAGCAATGACATTAATTTTGTTATCAAATTCCAAAACCTTAATAATGACCATTTCCCCCCTCTTTATATTCAATTTATTTAATTAATTCACTAATTTCAATTATTTTCGTATTATCGTATTATTATCATTTAATTAAAATATTACTCGAATTTTCGAGGTATTACAATTTGTTTGCCAAGGTGGAGATCTAGAAGTTGTTGTTCACTCTATGTTCCTGTGGGTGAGTGAACTATATTATGATTAGTCCCACATTGTAAAATTTGTAAAAAAAATATGATGGGTACGTATATGGGACTGACAGAACATAATTACAAGAAATTCCTTTCGTTACGACTAGTGTTGCCATGGCCATGTAGGTTCTCGGTGGATGTTGGATTATTCAACCATGACACTAATAATAGAGAGCTCCGTTTTGGAAATTGCTCCTTCCATGCTAAAAAAAAGTACACGCATGGTGGAGATGCGAGAGTGGGTGTTGAATCTTTAATGATTACTTATCATTGCACAATAAATATTTGTGCTACAAACATTTTTTTTTGCGAAAATACATAATTAATGCAAAATTCGTGTGTTTTCAATGCAAATATATTTCCACGATAAGCATTCCTACTGCATACTGAAATCTAGCGAACTCCAACTATAATTGGACGATGCATGTTTGTTCTATCTCATCGGCTGGCCGTAAACGACGTTGTAAGATGCGGCATTCGACGTGGAGTCATTTGGTAGTGGTGATCAGCATAACAACAACTTTGGTAATCAAAGTTAACAATTTCGATCAAAAATGGTTGGAATTGAATCGTTTAAAAACGTTGATAGAGAAGTTCATTTGGATGACTTTCAGTGCATTCTGACGACGAATCGATTGATGATGGTCTGAGCGGCTATAGATGGTTGTTGGGGTGGAAATTATTAGTAAAAAATTGGTCAAAGTTAGTGTCGTATACAAATGTTGATTAGATGAAAGATATAAATATAATATGAGAAATGTCTAAAGAAGTAGTTTCTGAGATCTGAAGGATATAGGCCAGATTTACCTTTAATGCAAAATTAGGCATGGAGTAGGAGAATGATGCACATATGTTAATCTAGAAGCTCTAATTCCGGCAAGCAAACCACAATTACTATAGTTATTATATACAAGAAATTTATTTTGATACCGACCGTTATATTTTTCTCATCTTTCCTACCCTATGATGATAACATATCATCAACCGCAAGCAATCGTTTTAAGGAAAACCAAATATTCATACAATCCATAAAAACTCTTCAGAAACATTAAAGATTGCCATCTTAACCTTGCTTGCTTTGCGATTTTAGTAATAATATGAATCAAATAAAGTTAAACTGATTAACCAGTAACACCAAACCAAAACTTTCAGGTCAAAAGCTGTTTAGAAATAAGTCAATAATGACCAATAACTAAAACAATTGCACCTTTCGGAAAAGAACATGCAGCTATTGGATTGATCAATCGCACTCTACCTCGCTTTTGCTTCACTCCTACTTCAAAACATAATAATCATACATCAGTAACAGTAATCATAATACCCCACCAACGCACTATCTATTTTTATGCATCTACACTCCATGTTTCAATTGTAGGGAGAAAAAAAAAATTTCTGCGCTTTTAACTCTATGAAGATATCAATAGGGAAACTTCATATGTCCATAACAGTTATTGTTATTACCGCCATCATATTTGCTTGTGTATTATTCACTGTGGATCTTCATGCTCTTACAGGCATGTCCATCTTTAAGTCTAAAACCTGTTCAGATAAAAATTCATCAGGTATGTTAATAGTATTTCTCCATAGTGTTTAGATTATTATGTGCATAATGTAAAGTAATCAGCAGAGGCGAAAAGGGCAAATTTCACTCGTTACGGTGATGATGTTATTGATGAAGATAAGATTGCTTTTGATCCTAAGGAGTGTGACATATCAAAAGGAAAATGGGTCTTCAATAGATCGAGCAACAAACCATTATACGCTGATGAGTCATGCCCATACTTGGATAAACAATGGACATGTATTAGAAATGGACGGCCAGATCGAGATTATCTCTACTGGGAGTGGCAGTTGGATGACTGCATTCTACCAAGGTTAATATATGTTACAACTTCTATTGCATGAAGTTGAAAAGATAGGTTCTAAATAGGTAGCTTGCATAATTTTCAGGTTTAATGTTACAGCGTTACTAGAAAAATTGAGGGGGAAAAGGCTGATGTTTGTCGGAGACTCACTGCAGAGAGAACAATGGCAGTCACTTGTATGTCTAGTACAATCTCATATACCACCCGAACATAAGTTGATGAACCTAAGTAGGACAATATCTATCTTCACTGCTAAGGCATATAATGCAACCATTGAGCTCTACTGGGCTCCATTTCTCGTAGAATCTAACTCTGACCTTGACATAATTGCTGATACAAGCAAGAGAATACTAAGGGTAGATTCTATCACAAAACATGCACAACACTGGAATGGTGTGGACATACTCGTGTTCAATACTTATGTGTGGTGGACAAGCGATTCAAAAATCAAATCTCTGTAAGATAATAGATCATACTGTAGAAAATATACATAAGTAAACTCAAAGTGTTTTCATTTTCCGAAACCAATGCTTATAGGTGCAAATTTTAAAGGTGGGGTTCGTTTAGTAATGGGATGGATGGATATGAGGAGCTAGAAGCTGCGGTTTCTTATCGACTTGCATTGAAGACATGGGCTAACTGGATTGATTCTTTTGTGAATCCAAATACTACTAGAGTCTTTTTTACTACTATGTCCCCTACTCACATGAGGTATTCTTTATTTTATCGACTCTTTATTTTCTTTATTTATCTATGAAGAAAGAAGCTAAAAATTGTCTCACATAAGAAAATTAATAACAACCCCCAAAAGCCAAAATGTAAGTAGCTCATATAGCCAAAGCACCAAGATGGTGCAATGGTTGAATCCCAAGGAAATGTAAATCCATTTAAATAACCCTGAATTCGAGTCGTGTAGGTTATGGACACTTTCTTAAGAGTTTAAAGCCATTATCAAGTTTATCTGGGTATTCAAGGTGAAAGAAAAATTAACAAGAACAATATTATGTACGAAAAGGTTTAATATTGTGATATAAAAATGAGATTGAGGCCAGTGGGACTTTACACGATATCAGAGCTAAGGTATTAAGTTAAACTACTCAATGTCACACATTATATATTTATCGATATATTGAGCTTAGAATGTTCTGTCAGTGAGAGGGCATGTTGAAAATGATCATAAAAACCTAAAATTGACCGAAAACTGATCATTAAAATGCATAAAACTGATTGCGAAGGCCATCTGGTATCCGCTGTATCAGTAGAAATCAACATAATAAGTTATAAACATAATAACTCCAAAACACTGACTGTTATATCTTGCATGTACTTATCGACATTAAAGAAGCAAAGATTGGGGGCACAATAACGGAACCCGTTGCTACAATGAGACGATGCCAGTAACGAAAATAGGATACTGGGGAACTGGGTCAAGCAAAAGGCTGATGGAGGTGGTGTCTAGCGTAATCAGAAGAATGGAAGTTCCAGTTACGGTGATCAACATAACACAGCTATCAGAATATAGGATTGATGGGCATGTTTCAGTCCACACTGAAACAATGGGAAAAGTGTTGTCTCAAGAGCAAAAGGCAAATCCACAGCGGTATGCTGATTGTATACACTGGTGCTTGCCAGGCATTCCAGATACCTGGAACAAATTATTCTATGCTTATTTGTAGTCCAAAATGGACTATAGTTTGTTATTGATGATACTGATTCTTCTTTAGATCGTTTTGATCAGTGGTTATGCATATACAACGATGTACTGACCTCAAATATTTTAATTGGTCATGCCCTTTGTTCATACATTGATGACTGGCACAACTGAGACTCTTGCATGCATGGACAATGAATATATGTATACAGCATGAACAAATATAATAATAGTGTAATATCCATGTCTTAATTAAGATACCAATAATAGAAATAAGTAGATCTACCGTAACTTCTTCATAAGTTCAGAGTTTCTAGTATCGGTTTCATATTTAGTTGCAACTTCTAAAAATACACAGCCATCATAATAGTGCTCCTGTTTCGCTTGCCGGTAATACGGAAATCCCTTTTGCTTTCTTTTCCTCTGGCTCTGGCTGCTAAGATGTGTCAGTTTGCCAGGTTGTCTCCTGCCTTCCCATGGATTCAGTTCTTCTCTTTTTTTTTTTTTAATAACTTCCTTGCGTATGTATAAGATCAAATGGCGATCGAATCCACTCGATTTCTAAAAACGATTACTAATCCCTAAGTTTTCAAGGAAATACAACAAAGACATATATGAATTCATTATAATATATGTAAGATCCAAGCTACATAATCAAATGACATATGTAACGACCCGACTTTTCGACTCTCGAATGTCGACACTAAATATATTCACGGTATTCGTGTGACGCGCACCCAAGTACCAGAAAGATATATAGTTAGATTAAAATAAGACGAAAAAGAGTAGAACAAGAAAAAAGAATACAACATCAGAATCTCACGGTGAAAAAATAATATATAATATCAAAAGAACAGTACAAAGCGTTACTCCAAATATAGAAATTTAAGATTTACGAAACCTAAGTACCATCATCGGGCCGGACAGTTATAACCGCATGTCCTCACAATGCTGGTAGCATACATGCTAATACAGTCAGGGCCGGCCCTGGAAAGTGGGTTGCCCTAGGCATGATTCGTTTCCATGCCATTTGTTTTCTTTTGCATAAAGAGCAAGTTCTAATTATCTAAGATATTAATCAATGATAAATTTAAGTATAAGCATAATAAATAATGTTCCAGCAGTGAAAACAAAATCATGATATCCTTAAAGAGAAGAAACCTTTGGAATTATATATATAGTTTTATTTAGTATTGAAACAGGGTAATATAATGCACCAAACAAGAAAAGAAATGATGAGCAGGGCAAAATAAAAATAAAGCAGCCACTTGCATAAGTAGGAATCGAACTCAATAGCCTTTCTAAAAGCCCTACACTACAACCACCAACCCATTATAACAGTTGATAAACTTAGCATGATAAAACTTTTTATTACAGTACATAGTATTAAGAGCTCAACTTTTCTGATGATGGTTGCCACCAGTCAGGGGGGTTGCCCGATTCAATGGCCTTACATGATTTTCTGATGATGGTTACCAGCCTATCCCTAAGGCCAGGCCTAATATAGTGCAACCGAAATAAAAATGATAGTGTTTGCACAAAAAATGGACAAACACTCAAATCGTTGTTGTAGAGCTGTAAATATTATTTGTAGTATATAGCTATTGTTTGATGAAAATTAGTTGCGGATGTTTAAGGTAGAAAACCAGTAATTTGTAATAAGAAATATGTAAATGACTTAAATGTAAAAAAAGACATAGAATTTATAGTGGTTCGGCCTGAATGTGCCTACGTCCACTATTCCTATTTTATTATCCATTTAATTTTTTATTACAAGTACAAGCTTTGAATACGAGTAAACATGCTATTAGAACTAAGATTTCTTTTCCTCTCGAAGTTGTCTGCCATTGTTGCTAAAAGCTTCGCTCTTCAGCATCATTCTTTTTATGATGTCATGTGCTTGGTATTTATAGAATGAAGATATGAGGAGAGGCGGCTGAGTATATAGTACTTGGAATTTTGGTTCAACCTTCCTTCCTCCAAGATTTGGTTCAACTTTCCTTACATGATTGTCAAGCTATTATACTTGTGACGACCGTCATATACCTCCAAGAAACTCGGAACGCGTCATGAAGAAATCCTCGAAGTATCGTCGTGTCGTGGCGAAAATCTCTAACTTTTTTTTAGATCAGTTATACCTAGGTTGAGCCCCAAGCAAACCTTCACCCGACTCCAAGCAGCATTACTTCCAGCCGACTCCAAGTAAACCATTAAATTTCTCATGCCCGACTCCAAGCAACGACCGAACTAAAGTTTTGGTTCGGTTATTGGGCTGACTCCAAGCAGACTCGAGATTTTCAAGCCACGACTCCAAGCAAACGCCGAACCAAAGTTATGGTTCGGTAATCCACCCCACTCAAGCAGACTCTAGATTTTCAAGGCCCAACTCCCAGCAAGCGCTGAACCAAAGTTTTGGTTAGGTCATCGGGCTGACTCCAAGCAGACTCGTGATTTTCAAGCCCCGACTACAAGTAAGTGTCGAACCAAAGTTTTGGTTCGGTTATCCAACCGACTCTAAGCAGACTCTAGATTTTCAAGGCTCGACTCCAAGCAAGCGCCGAACCAAAGTTTTGATTCGGTAATCCAACCGACTCCAAGCAGACTCCGGATTTTTATGGCTCAACTCCAAGCAATCGTCGAACCAAAATTTTGGTTTGGTCATCGGTCCGACTCCAAGCAAACTCGAGATTTTAAAGCCCCGACTCCAAGCAAGCGCCGAACCAAAGTTTTGGTTCGGTAATCCAACTAATTCCAAGCAGACTCCAGATTTTCAAGGCCCTACTCCAAGCAAGCGCCGAACCAAAGTTTTCGTTCGGTCATCGGGCCGACTCCAAGCAGACTCAATATTTTCAAGCCCCGACTCCAAGCAAGCACCGAACCAAATTTTTGGTTCGGTCATCGGACCGGGGATCCTGGTTTGATGTTGGACTGTCGACCTTGAATGGCGGTAGAGTGTCTTGGTATCGGCCCCACGAGACGGTGGTGGACAAATCTTAAGATGATGATATCTCTTAATCCGTAGCTCGGATTGAGATGCGATTTCGACCTATGTCCATATCTTGATCTCGAGAATACCTCCAAACTAGTTTGAGTCTGCTCCAAAACAATGACGATTTTTCCCCCGACTTCTCATATTCACCGGGGAAAATGCCCACAACATTTGCCCCCCCAGCATACTTTCATGAATACAAAGTGTACTTTGTTTAATCCAAGACTGTCTTCTTAGTCTTGCAATGGTTATATTGTCTAGATATCTATATCTCATCTTCGCCTCTGATTTTTCGATGAGCCTCCTTTTGCTAGTTTGATGTGGGACTTTGTTTGTTTTGAGGAGGACTTGCTAAATTTTTGAAGCCGTCTTTGATTAGTCTTCATCCGATAGGATGCTGTTTTTCTTGGACTTTCACCTTCCTACGTCGAGGCTTCATATAGTATGCAGACCAACTGATGTATACTTTTTATTATTGACTTTGGATCTGTGATGTGGTACTCCGATTATGTTCATTGTATGGTTGAGTTAAGTTATCCTGATCATCTCGTGTGATCACCAAGTTTGTGTATTTCTCTACTAATCCTTTCTCCACTCTTATGCATGTGTTGACAAGATCAATCATTAACGAATTTGATAGAGCAAGAATCTCTATTGAAGGGTCTTTGTATGTAGGAGATGATGCGGAGTGTTATCGAGTGAATTTCGATTATGACTTCCCTAGCCCATGTTTTGTATCTTCTGCCTGGACGTTTGTATAAAGATATGTATATTTTATATAAATTTTGGTTGGAATCCTCATACTTGATAAGGTGTAATTAGTTTGTGTGGCATACAGTCTGGTAAAGTGATAATCAATTTTTCCAACTTCTTCAGTAGCTTGGTTTGATAATCCTCATCATACTTATACAGACTAGATTGCTGGTAAGTTTTGACGGATAAGTGTTGGGTTATAGAGAAGCTTAGTGAAGGAGCAAGGATAGTCAGACCATGGAATTGTGTTAGTGGAGTTTAGTGGACCGAAACAATTTGGTTCGAGAGTGGAAGATGATAGCCGAACCACTTGGCTTGGTGCATGAAAAGAGGCCGAACCGAGGTGCAAAAAGGGTCGGATGAAAGTGTTAGTAGGTTACATGGTCCAAGGTCAAAACAATGATCTGGTGCACTGCCTATGCCAATCATAAACTTGGGTTTGGTGTCTAGCAATTGTGACTGAGTCAAAGTTCTTGTTCGGCACTAACACAAGACTATAACTAAACCAATCTTTCAGAGAGCGACATTGGCTTTTCTGTCTATGGTCTGTGAGGAATTGTCCATACTAGTAGTACTTCATTATTCTCGTGTGAAGTCATGGTCATGGCAAAATATGAGTTATGTATGGCTCGATTAGAAAGCATACACTGATTTTGGGTAAGAGTGATTCATTATTGCTGGTTTGAGTTATGCCAAGTGCTGATGTTGGATGCCCCCAGTATGTGGTGTTTAGCTGGAATAATCTTTGGACATTGGAAACCTTGATTAGTATTGGTTTATTATTTCCTGTTGATCTGGTAGAATCAATCGTTTAATTCAAATGTCCCATTGGCTTTGGCGGTAGAGGATCGTCCTATTTTTTTGACTTTACCTACAAGTTTAGGGTCCTTTCGGGCCTAGTGTGGTCAAGGACTTTCATACTTGCCTTAGAATTATTTACAGACTATTAATACATTTTTATTTAGAATTTTACCATAAATATGTGTTAGTGTCATCCCGTGTGTCCTCGAGATTGATTTATTAGGTAAAGGTATCAAGCTATTTGTGTTAAAATAGAGTTTGACATGAATTAATTACATTCAGAAGGTTAGAGATCGAATCACTTCTATTTAGAGAGGTCCTTATCATTCGAAGTGATTCCCTATTACTAAGGTTTAGAGAGTAATTTTGGGGATATGGCAGTCCTCAAATACTCATCACATCTTCCAGAGCACCCTCTAGCGACGTTGTCAAAAGTCGGCCAGGAGCGCTCTTTATTTGTCTAGGTTTGCCCTCAGTATAGTGCACTTGGTTGCTTCTCACAACATGCTGCCTTGTATCATGAATAGGTTTTAAACTTTCCAAATTAAGGTCATGATTCCAATGTGCTATTACCAAGCTGAGTGGTAGTGTATCTGTATAATCAAGGGGTGAGGTAGTGCTATGCCCCCAAGTATTTTTTATCGAATTTAGCTTATTTTACAAAAGTTAGTCATACATTTGCACTGAGTTTTTCTCAGGTTCCATAAGCGTGCTCAGCTTTGGGAGAATCCTTACAGTTTCTTGAGCGAAGTTGGCTGGAAGGGATATTTTACTTCTTGTGGCAATGTTGGATTGATGTTCCGCTATCTCTGATGGAGTTGAGTCGATGCTCCGTTTCCTCTAGTGGAGGGGAAACGAATGGATATCCTACCATGGTTGGCAGAGTGGAATTCATATTTCTACTATCCTAAAATGGTTTGTCAGCCCAACCTATGTTCCAAGGGAGTGTAACATTTGCGACTGCCGTATTTAAGATTTAGAGTCGGATTCACACACAGTAACTACCTGGGCCATTATGGCTTGTATCATGAGTATTATTCGATTTACTGTGTTCGGCTAGCGTGGGTGCCGATCGTCAACTACGAACTATCCTTGGCTGCAGCCATGCCTTAATCATGGGATTTATTATCGGTTCACAGTTGCCGGCAAGCTGAACGCCTATGTAAAACTGCCTAGGCTATAATCATGCATAATACGTGGCTTATAGTCGGTTTATCATTGCTGGTTGGGGTTCCGACCATTAGTAGTGAACTACCTAGGCTATTTTCGTGCCTTTAGTCATGGTTATCTTGCTTTCACTACTACTGGCGAGAGCTTGCGATTGATCGAAATAGGAAAAATATCAGACAAACAATCAAGCAAAACATTATTGGTTTGGCTAGAATATGCCTCCGTCCAATGTCTTTCTTTTATTGTTTCAGGTGATACATGCTTTTTACAAGCTGAGATAAGTAATGGTGAAGATGCTGGAGATTCCTTCCTTTCCAAAAAAACTTTTCCGTCAACTGTCAACGGAATGTAAGCTTCGTTGTGGAGATCCTTATGAACAACAAATGGTCATTCCTAAACTGGATCTAGTGCGCCTGGATGGGGAAAGACTTGCTTGAGAACAATATCTCCCTCTTGTAACTCTTGGGGCTTCACCTTAGATTTGTATTGTTTTGCCACTTTCCGTCTGTGTGCGGCGATCTTGAAAGCGGTGTTATTCCTTCTTTCTTCAATCAGGTCTAAGGATATGCTGAGAAGCTCCTCGTTTTCTTTTGGATTATAATGTGTCCTACGATGTGAAGGGAAAAATGTTTCGACCGAAAGCATGGCCTCAGCCCCGTATGCTTAGGGCAAATAGAATATGTCATGTTGCTGTTTTACAAGAGGCTTGGTAGGCCTATAGTGCCGTGGGTAGTTCGTCAACCCATGCTCCTTTGGATTTATCTAGTTTTTCCTTAATTAGTGTTTGCAAGACTTTATTGATAGCTTCAATCTGCCCATTGTCCTGTGGCAACTCTTGTCATGAATTAATCCACATTAGGCTTCGAATGCATTTATTTTTTGAGTTACTCAAGCTAGATTTGTGCTCGGATGCCCGACTGGTATGTCATTGCTAGGGAAAGGGCGGTTGTCAGCAGTGAACTGCCCAGGCTAGCGCCCTTAGTCATGACTATCTTATTTTCACTACTGCCAACACATGCTTGTGATCTGAATTGCTAACACAAAAGAAATAGTGGTTATAATAGCATAGGTGTTAAGTGAATATAACTACATATGTGTTAAGTGAATATAACTGCATATGTGTTAAGTGAATGCATTAGTCTCTTGTCTCGGTCAAAGGGAAAGAGTAGTTTAGACCAAACCTGTTGCTTTGAAAGAAGCGCAAAGTATCGGGTTGTGTAGTATGCCTGGTTTAAGATGTTCTCTTGGATAGGATATCTCGCCTTTCTACTGTGGGCCAAATATGTTGGAATTGTTGGGGCTCGGTCTTTCAAAGCCTTTCTGTATAAACTATTATGTTATCCAAGTTCTCGGCAGATGTCGTTTCCATCGCGTCCTCTTCCTAACCCTTTGAGGTAACACTATACTCAAATGGATGGCTTTTCTCTGATCATTGATCATTCAAGCTCCGGAGGCAGAGAGTTGTATCTCTTCCATTTTGCTATAGCATTTGCACTGCAAGTTGTGCTAGCGTCCATGGGTGACCATCTATGTGAACTCCTAACAATGATGTTTTCTCATCTTTATGTGCCTTGCTGACCCAAAGGAGAGGTCATGCATAGTTGTAGGGGCTAGTTTGATTTTTTGTCCTTACTTCATGTAGCGTGTAAGCACCATCGGGTCGATCAGCACATGCAACAGACTTACGAATCCTTCCTTCACCTTTTTTCAAGGATGGAGATCCAAGAGTAGATGGTAAAGCCCTGCAATAGCTTAAGATTGATTGGAATGAAAGAAAAGTAATTATATAATACCTCCTTTGTGCCCCTTGTTTATTAGCAAGTGTGGAGATTTTGGCAAGTGTCTAGGGGACCGGGTTAGCCCCTTATAAAGGTTTATAGTGGGCACTCAAAAGTTTTTGTTTTCCCTGAGGGTGGACTATCTTGGTCTTATCTCCTTCTCTTTTCATATTTATTGAACATATCACTAGTTAAGGAGAGCTATTGACATTATTTGATTCATTTCCGGTATGTGTTGGATTGGTGATGGCTTTGTGCACGATAGGAGTGACAAAGTGTCATGCTTGTCATATCTAGACTTTGAGTATTCAATCATCATGACTTTGGTCTTCAAGTTGTGATATTTCGATCCATCAGTGGGATCCCAATTGTAGTACTTTAATTTGATGCTGGATGGAAAAAGGGCTGTGTTTGGGGTTCATTTGGTTATGTGGAATGCCCTCTGTGTTCTTTAGACTGGGACTTTCCTTGTTTTATGACATTGACATCGAATACTTATGTCTGCCCTAAGCGTGTCAAGAGTTTATCCACCAAAGCTTTATTTTAAGCAGTGAAGTGTTCGCTGATTTCAATCACAACCATGTCGAATTTACGTCCGATAATTTTTAGCACCGGGAGGTTATTAGACTAGTCTTCCTGCTTTTTCACATCCGGATAGTTGTTGCATTCATTGCAGCGGAGTTCTCTCACTTTAGGCGGCATATTGGGAAGTTGTTCTCCTTCCCTTCCTTGAGAGTTTGTACTTTTCGAGAGAGATAATTCAATTTTCGGAAAGGATTGGGAGGTTTTGTAGCTTCAAAGGGTTGATGGTCCAACTCTTAAAATAAAGAGAGAATCTTGAGATCGGAGGTATTGCTTCTCAATTCTAGTAATGGTGACTATAAACTTGAAAAAAGAAAAAGAGAAAAACTCTAATTTTAAAGAGATAATGACTTTAGATCAGGAGAAAGGATTTCGAGTTTGGAGGGAGAAAAGGATTTTCTTAGAACCGTAATTTTATATTTTACTACGGGAATAGATTCCTCTTATATAAAACAGAAAGACAGTTTTCTTAAGTTAATGAAGCAATGCTTCTGAATGGAAAGAGTATAAGATCTATAATGATTTTAGATCTAAAAAATGAATAAGTGTTTCTTTTGGTCAAAAATAATGTTTTTTGATCTGAAATGAGAAAAAGAAGATATAAAGATTTCAGATATAAGAAATGAATACATGTTTCTTTTTGCATAAGAAATAGTGTTTGTGGATCTGAAAGGAGATATGGTGATTTCAGATCTAAAAAGTGAATACATGTTTCTTGTTGGTTAAGGAAAAGCATTTGTAGATCTAAAATAAGATAAAAGAAAGACAGAATATTTTTTATCTCCAAGGAATATTGATTGCAGATTCTAAAAGAGAAATAGATTTTCCTAAAGTAATGGATTTAGATCTGGGAGATATAGAGTATTTTAATCTAAGAAATAGTGATCTCAAACTGGGAAAGTGTGAAAAGAAGAATCTCTCATCCCAAGGAGACAGTGACTTTAGATCTGAAAAAAGGTATAGATTCTATTAAAAATGCAATTTCAGATCTTAAGACTAGAAACATGTTTCCTTTTATGAAAGAAAATAATGATCCAGATCAAAACAAAGGGAAAAAAGAGTTTCTTATGACAAGAAACCGTGTTTTTGAATTCCAAATGAGAAAGAGAGGTAGCTAGATTTCAGATCCAAAGAATGAGTATATGTTTCTTTTTGGTTAAGGGACATGTGTTTGTGGATTCGGAATAGTTAAAGGAATATCTAAGGATTTCAGATCTAAGAGATGACATGTTTTTTGCTAGTAAACAGTGCCCATGGATAGTAAAAGTAAGATCTAAAAAGTGGACAAGAGAATTTCTCTATGTAGTCAAATGGATGTTCAGATCTAAAAAGAAAAGGAGGATTTTTTGTTTTATGTAAAACAGTCATGGTAGGTCTGAAAAGAAACATAGATTTCATATCTTAGAAAAGGGGAGAGAGTTTCTTAAGAGAAGAAACGACAATCTCAAGTCAGAAGATTAGAAATAGTAGGTTTTAAAATAAAAAGAAAAGTAAGAAAGAGAGAGAGAATTTCCTTTTGAAAAAGGAAAGATCGGCTTTAAATGGAAGCACCAAAATGTTTGCACAAAAAATGGTCAAACACTCAAATCGTTGTTGTAGAGCTATAAATATTGTTTGTAGTATATAGCTATTGTTTGATGAAAATTAGTTGCGGATATTTAAGGTAGAAAATCAGTAATTTGCAATAAAGAATATGTAAAGGACTTAAATGTAAAAAGACACAGAATTTATAGTGGTTCGGCCTGAATGTGCCTACGTCCACTGTTCAGATTGTTCCTCTTTTATTATCTCTTTCATTTCTGATTACAAGTATAAGTTTTGAATACAAGTAAACATGCTATTAGAACTAAGATTTTTTCCTCTCGAAGTTGTTTGCCATTATTGCTGAAAGCTTCGCTCTTCAGCATCCTCTTTTTTTACGATATCATGTGCTTGGTATTTATATAATGAAGATATGAGGAGAGGCAGCTGAGTATATAATACTTGGAATTTGGTTCAACCTTCCTTCCTCCAAGAATTGGTTCAACCTTCCTTCCTCCAAGAATTGGTTCAACCTTCCTTACATATTGTCAAGCTATTCCACTTGTGACGACCGCCATACACCTCTAAGAACCATGGATCGCGTCACGAAGAAATCCCCGAAGTATCGTCGTACCGTGACGAAAATCTCTAACTTTTTTTTAGATTAGTTATACCCGGGTTGAGCCCCAAGTAAACCTTCACCCGACTCCAAGCAGCATTACCCCCTTCAGACTCCAAGTAAACCATTAAATTTCTCATGCTCGACTCCAAGCAACTAACGAACCAAAGTTTTGGTTCGGTCATTGGGCTGACTCCAAGCAGACTCAAGATTTTCAAGCCATGACTCCAAGCAAGCGCCGAACCAAAGTTTTGGTTCGGTAATCCACCCGACTCCAA
This sequence comes from Allium fistulosum, assembly GCA_030737815.1. NCBI lineage: Eukaryota > Viridiplantae > Streptophyta > Magnoliopsida > Asparagales > Amaryllidaceae > Allium > Allium fistulosum. The sequence continues at coordinate 1,049,499,337 of CM060903.1, forward strand.
GCTGACTCTAGATTTTCAAGGCCCGACTCCAAGCAAGTGTCGAACCTAAGTTTTGGTTTGGTCATCGGGCCGACTTCAAGCAGACTCGAGATTTTCAAGCCCCGACTCCAAGCAAGTGCCGAACCAAAGTTTTGGTTCGGTTATCCAACCGACTCCAAGCAGACTCAAGATTTTCAAGGCTCGACTCCAAGCAAGCACCGAACTAATGTTTTGGTTCGGTAATCCAACCGACTCCAGATTTTCAAGGCTCGACTTTAAGCAAGCGCTGAACCAAAGTTTTGGTTCGGTCATCGGGCCGACTCCAAGAAAACTCGAGATTTTAAAGCCCCGACTCCAAGCAAGCGTCGGACCAAAGTTTTGGTTCGGTAATCCAACTGACTCCAAGCAGACTCCAGATTTTCAAGGCCCGACTCCAAGCAAGCGTCGAACCAAAGTTTTGGTTTAGTAATCGGCCCGACTCCAAGCAGACTCGATATTTCCAAGCCCCGACTCCAAGCAAGCGCCGAACCAAATTTTTGGATCGGTCATTGGACCAGGATCCTGGCTTGATGTTTGACTGTCGACCTTGAATGGCGGTAGAGCATCTCGGTATCGGCCCCACGAGACGGTGGTGGATAAATCTTAAGATGATGATATATCTCAATTCATAGCACAGATCGAGATGCGATTTTGACCTATGTCCATATCTTAATCTCGAGAATACCTCCAAACTAGTTTGAGTCTATTTCAAAACAATGATGATTTTTCCCCTCACCGCTCATATTCACCATGTAGTGGGCGAAAATGCCCACAACAGATAGAAAATGGAAGCCTCCAACGTACTAACAAATAAGCTCTCTTATAGATTGGTTTAAAAACCATTTCTAAATATATGCAATAGAAAATTCCAAAGTTACTTTTAAAATCATCCTTCAAATCTAAACCATTTTTAAATCAAAAACAACAAATAATAGTTTTTCAAATACTATACGAGACCCATGGCTACCGTACATTTAATCGATTGTTTTGATTAAAAAAGGAATTCAACTTTTAACATATATCAATGTCATATCTAATATAGTCAGGCTATCAAACTTCTAACACTCAACATTTATATTTTATAGATACATATATTTTATACGTTTGGTCCGCTCATTAAAAATAAGTTTCACTTTCTGTAATATTATAAAACATGTATTCATATTTGCTTATTCAAATAAGCTTTCATCGAAAGCTAATCACCTGCCACACTGATATAATAAGCTATTTTGACATGGACTATTTATTTTCTTTGCTTCCCACTATGTTTGGGATCTACCACTGCTATAGTTTTCAGCTATTCATTTTCTTACAATATCACATGTATGGACCATGCTATGTTAAAATTTGTTTTATCTTCTATCTTGAATATTGACAGTTAAATAATGTATGTAATATTTTATCATTTATTATTATTGCAAATACCATTGTTATGTATTGTTACAGTTTTAGTTGATGTCAAATTTTTTTTATTACAGCTATGAAACCATATTTTCAATATGTATAAAATAAAAAATAAAAAATTTATGGAATACGCATAAATGAATGAGTTAAATAAACCAATTCAAATATTATTTGGTGTCTCTTTGCAAACCAACTGTAAATATCCTACATTACAAATGAACTAATTGAAATAACGTCACCAAAGTGACCTCTCTTATTTTAGTTATTCATGAAAAATGTTTGATGTTTGTGTGTATTTATTCATGCGGATATTAGCCAGCCCAAAGGAAGACTAATATTTAGTCGAATCATTTATACATGTGTGATGATAAATACGTGACAATCATATAGTTTTGCAAGTGAATATCTAATCGGCTAAAAGGAAAATTGATATTTGACTTGAACTTATTGCCAATGTTTGATCATTACAACAAGAGTACCACTTACTATTAATTTACTGTCCAAAGACTTGATATTGATGTTGTACTAGGCATCTTGAGAAGAGACTTACCAATTATTTGAATTTACTGCGATTTTGTTTCACAATGTGAGCATATTTGATTGATTCTTATGTTAAAATTATAGCTAATTTAATTACGGTATTTACCAATCTTAACAACATTCCTATTCTGACTGGAACAAACTTTAAGGATTGGAAAGAGAACATATTGCTTGTTCTTGGCTGCATGGATCTTGACCTTGTACTAAGGATAGATGCACCCACCCCTCTTATGGATGAAAATTCTTCTGATGTTATAAAGAACTTTGAGAGGTGGGATCATTCAAATCGCATGAGTCTAATGATCATAAAGTGTGGCATTCCAAAGGCATTTAGGGGTGCGGTATCTGAAAAAATAACCAATGCTAAAGATTTCCTTAGTGAGATTGAAAAATGTTTTGCTAAAAACGATAAGGCAGAAACAAGCACCTTTTGCAGCGCTTGATTTCCATGAAGTATCAAAGCAAAGGGAACATAATGGAGTACATTATGGAAATGTTTAATGTTGCTTCAAAACTTAAGGCACTTAAGCTTGAGCTTTCAAATGATTTGCTCATGCATTTGGTACTAATCTCTCTTCCTTCATAATACAACCAGGTTAAGATCAGTTATAATTGTCAAAAGGAGAAATGGACTGTTAATGAGCTCATTTCGTATTGTGTACAAGAAGAAGAGTGATTGAAGCATGATAAGACTGAAAGTGCTCATTTGGCATACACCCCTAAGAGAAAAGAAAAAAAGAGAAAGAAGGATAAGGAAACTGTTAAGGGTTGTTATCCCATCTTTTGGTCAAGGCTGGAATATCAACAAACTAGCTGGAAAATGACGGATATCAGGATTCGAAATCGTTTGGAGAGGAGGCTTCAATCGATATCGTCGAAATTTGGCCGAGCTTCGATCATGACGGGATCCATTGGGGATAATGATCAAGGCTAGGAGAGACTACGTTTCAAATCTCAGGACAAACGGAGTTCATTTGCTCAAGATAATCGATTGATTCGAACAATGCGTTCGTATCGATCAGCATGGATTCGAACAACGTCTTCGTATCGATCAGATAAGGAGGCTAGATGAGTTTCAACTCGATGCAGTTCGTATCGATCAGCATGGATTCGAACAACGTCTTCGTATCGATCAGATAGGGAGGCCAGATGAGTTTCGACTCGATGCAGTTTGTATCGATCAGGAAGGAACATAGCTGCACACTTCGAATCGATGTTGTTCGTGTCCATCAACATACCTCATGTCAACACTACTTCAGACCCATCAGCGAATAGTTATTCGAATCCATCAGGTTCCGCTAGTTCGTATCCATCGTGCAACCGCTACTCGCATCGATCTACTTTTCGTCATTCGAATCCATCAGATAAAGATTATTTGGTATCCATCATGGGCCTCTGTTCAAACCCATGAGCAATGGTTTATTCATATCCAACGAGTCAACGCAACCTGGTTCGACGCAATGATCTCCGATACGAACATGGCGAAGACTCCAGATCGACTCGATCAACTCGGCGACAAATGTGGACCAATGTGAAAAACGCGTGCCACGTCACCAGCGCGCACGTGAAGGGCATCGATTCGAACATGATCGAGTCGAACAAGATCGAGTCGAACAAGATCGAGTCGAACAAGATCGAGTCGAAATTGATCGAGTCAAACGAAACAGCCAACCGAAAGTCCTATTTCGTATCGATCATATCTCCTAACCTACAAGTCCAAATGCTATGAAATTTTCACAGAAGCTTACGTGCGTGCTAAAGAATGTCCACGCCAAATTTGGACTCCATTGGATGAAATCTTGATCGATACGAAATCCGTTCGTATCGATCACGGATCGAGCCGAAACTTCACGGGCTTGCGCGCGCGGGCCTAGTCACATGCCAGAAGGTGTCTCCCAAGATCTGAGCGAAATATCAGCCTCCTACACCTATAAATAGAGCCCCAAGGCATTCATAAAAGGGGGATCTTCTTCTTCTTTGAATTCTCCAACGCCCAAACTCTACCGGATCTAGATCTAGACCCCATGGCTGCTGCTGCTAACGAATTTCACTGCTGAAAATCATTGTTATCTGCTGTAACTTGTTGAAATCAATTGTAATCATCACAGAAAGATCAATAAAGTCATTAACTTCAAAGTGGACGTAGGCAAGATCGCCGAACCACTATAAACCTTGTGTCCCTGTCTATCTCTTTCTATTTTAAGTTCATTATTCTTCACTTTTTATCCTCTACATTACTTAGATCTGTGATCTGTGATTACATACTGCTGATTTGTATTCATACACTAGTGCTTTCACAACATTTGGGGTTTGTGACCAATTTTGGCACAAACAAGGGTCCAACGAAAAGAAACAACATAAGGAGGCTGATGGTTGTTACTTTTTTAAGAAGGCTGGACATTTAAAGAAAGATTATACCAAATATCACGCATGGCGTGTTAAAAAAGGTACATCATTTGCTTTGGTCTGTTCTGAAGTAAATTTAGCTACAGTACCTAGAAACACTTGGTGGTTAGATTCTGGTGCTTCTACTCACATAAGTGTTTCTATGCAGGGTTGCCGAAGCTACCGAAATCAAACTGATGCTGAAAGATACATCTATGTGGGTGATGAAAAATCGGTTAAAGTGGAGGCTATTGGGCATTTTAAGTTATTATTGAGAACCCGGTTTTATTTGGATTTATTTGATATTTTTGTTATACCGTCATTTAAACGGAATTTGGTTTCTATTTCTAAGTTGGACAAAACTGGTTATTCTTGTTCATTTGGGAATGGTATTTTTAGCTTATCAATAAATTCAAATCTTGTTGAAACTGGTTCTCTCAAAGTTTATGATAACTTATATATGCTTGATGTTAATACCTCTTATTATGAAGCCTTGCATGTGGAATTGCGTGGTACTAAAAGAAAAGCTAATAAGGAAAATTCAGCCACATTGTGGCACAAGCGCTTAGGTCATATATCTAAAACTAGAATTCAAAGGCTTGTGTCAGATGGCATTTTGGAATCTGTTGATTTTTCAAACTTCGATGTCTGTGTAGAGTGCATCAAGGGAAAACAGACCAAACATAAGAAAATAGGTGCCAATAGAGCAACTGACGTATTAGAATTGATACATATGGACATTTGTGGACCATTCCCTATGACATCATGTAATGATCAATAATATTTTAACACATTCATAGACGACTACTCAAGACATGGCTACCTATATCTTATACATGATAAATTAGAATCCTTAGACATGTTCAAGAAATTTAAGGTAGAAGTTGAGAACCAACTCAACAAAAGAATTAAAGCTGTCAGATCTGACCGTGGAGGTGAATATTATGGTAAATCTGATGGATTGGGTGAACAATGTATAGGAAAATTTGCCCAGTTCCTAGAGAAATGTGGAATAGTCCCACAGTACACCATGCTAGGTTCACCTAGCATGAATGGTATTGCTGAGAGAAGAAACAGAACTCTTAAAGACATGGTGAGGAGTATGATTAGTCATTCCACCTTACCAAAATCACTCTAGGAGGAGGCATTAAAGACAGTAGTTTATATCCTTAATAGGGTACCCACTAAAGCAGCTGCCAAGACACCTTATGAGCTTAGGACAGGCAAACAGCCCACTCTAAAGCATTTTTATATTTGGGGATGCCCAGTTGAGGCAAGGCCTTATAGGCCAAATGAAAGAAAATTGGACTCTAAAATAGTGAGCAGCTACTTTATTGGTTCTGAGCGATCCAAGGGCTATAAATTTTATGATCCCACACTAAAGAAATTTTTTGAGATGGCAACTGCAACATTTTTTGAGGATGTTGAGTTAGGGGGAGAAATGAAGTAAGGAACATTGTTTTTGAGGAGGAATCATCATCTATGATTCCTACTACAATTACTTCTTCTGACAATATACAGATTATCATTCCTATCATTAATGAAGAAGTTGATCCGAGACTACAACAAAATAATATTGAAGAAAACACTCTTCAAGATGAAGACAATGTTCCACAAGAACAAACTCAACAACCACAAAATGAATTGCCACTAAGGAGATCCACTAGAGAGAGGAAAGATGCCATTACAGATGATTATGTGGTATTTCTTGAAGAAATAGAGGATAGTAATAGATTGGAGGAAAATGATCCTATCAACTTTCACCAAGCCATGCAGGATGCTAATTCTCAAAAGTGGATTGAAGCTATGAACGATGAGTATAAATCCATGCAAGGCAATAAAGTTTGGGATTTTGTCTCTTTACCTGAAGGTAAGACACCCATTGGTTGTAAATGGATATTTAAAACCAAGAGGGACGCAAAAGGTAATGTGTAAAGATATAAGGCTAGTCTTGTAGCAAAAGGTTTTACTTAGATGGAAGGCATCGATTTTAAAGAGACTTTCTCTCTGGTTTCATCGAAAGGCTCTTTGTAACGACCCGTAAATTTCAACTGTTTTAATAACGTAATTAGTTGAAATTTTGTGAAATTTTAAACGATAAAATTTTGAAATAAAAATTTAATATTTGGAATACGTCTAGTTAAACATAGCAACTGGTAAATTTTCGTCCGAAAATATGAAAGTTTATTTCGCGCGTAAATTCACTTCAATTTAATCAGTTAAAAAGTGATGATAATAAAATATTTTCCAAACCAGAATATTTTTCTATAGAAAATTTGTAAATCATTTTCTGAGTGAGACATCATATTTCGTTTCTTCAAATTTGGATGCTATGGCTCCGTCTATCTTATTTTCGACGAAATAGCAGCATTTTCGGTACCGATATCGACTTTTGATAGGATTATTGTACCACTGACTTCTATATACCGTTTTGATTGTCTCGTCGTGCTGATCTCTCTGGTATATTCACTTCTGTGCTTTGAAGTTCGGTTCATAGTGGAATCCGTGAAAACGGGTACCCATTTTATGACTGTTGGTTTTATGACCTTTTGAATTACTTGTCCATTCAACTTTTCAACGGTTAACTCAACAGCCATTTACATTTCATATTCCTGGAGAAATTTATTGATCATGACCGTACAAATCACATTTTAAAGAGAGAAAAAATGTTATATACGAACTGTTTCCAGCACATTGTATAATTAAATATAGATCTGCTTCATCACCATTTCATATTCCTTTTGCGATCGCGTTTCTTTTCTTCCCCTCTGCCTTTCAGCTTGATCCTCCACCGTGACTCAACTACTCAATCACCTTGTTTCTCTGGCCGAACTCACCACAACATCCACCACCTCATGCACCTCCAACCAGGCGACAACCCCAAGTGCCGAACCTCTCTTCCACTTACACGTACTCCACCTGCACTCCTTCGCCCACCTCCCTTCCATTCACCATGCTAACACCACAACGACATCTCCTCCACTTTCCCATCAACCGAGCCACTGCCATGACTTCTTGTCGACACCCAGATCTACTCATCTCCTTCGAGCAACCCAATCTCCCGACCACCGTGAACCACCGCTCACCTCCGCATCCGCAGGCCTCCACCCCTCCTCGGCAACAAACCCTTAGCTTCTCTCTCCACTTTGTTTACCCAGAGCAGCCTTGCCATGAGTTCCCTTCCATCTATTATATTCACTATTTTGTAAAGAGGTTAGTATATATATTTTTCCCAATTAGTTGAGCATATAAGTGGTTACAGTAGATACTGTTGTTTATATAAAGTTTTGTGTGTCTGTTTATTTTATATTAGCTACGTATAATACGTATAGGTTAGTATGAAATATATTTTTACTACTGGGAATATATATGTCAGTTTCAAAACCCTTTATAAAGCGTAGCTATATATATAAGATTTGACCTGTTAATATATAAAGGCATTGGGTATATATAAAGTCTGTTGTGTATATATATATCATATTGTTTGGTGATTTTATAAAAGTATATATATGTAAGTATTAAAATGGTTAGTTATATTTTATTACAGTATAGTAGTCATATAATATGAAAGCAAATAGATCTCACATCTGTTGCATATTTTGTAAAGTATGTTTGCTGCATATATAAGTACCTTGCATGTATATGTTATAAGAATCATAATTACTCTTGATACTGGAAAATAGCGGGTTATATATATATATATATTTCTTCTTGTAGATAAAGGTTTAAAATAGCTTACTGCATATTTTATTAGATAAATTCAATGTGTATTTGTCATATAGGTTGTCTGTTCCAAGTAAAATATGAAATATAGTTATATTAGTGGTATATTTATGGTTCGACCATATACAAGTTAGTATCCTATATTTTATTTTAAAGTGTATATACAGTTCGTCTATTATAGTTTATATATAATATACCAGGTTTTATCATAAGTTATGTATATTACGTGTCATATATATGATCTATTGTTAATATAAATTACAAGTTTACAGTATATTTTAGAGTTTATATATAGGTTAGATTGGCTCTTAGTTCGTTTACAGAATAGATATATTATACTTTAATAGTAAATAAATTTAAGATATGTAAAGTCCATGTTTTATATACAATCGGTCTGACATCATATATATTTATTTTATATAGGCTATATGTATAACCTGTTGTTCATATATTACATAAGTTATAGATTGGTATTATACTGGTTTCATAAAGTGGTATATATAACTATTTGTTTACTTGTCTGGTTTTGTAAGTTTGGGTTGGTTTTAAATTTATATATATTATATTGAGTATATAAATAGATGTATATTTCCCTGTTATATAAATTTTATATATTTTATATATATAGTTTATATAATCTGATTTTATATTAGTTGCTAAGTATAATAGGTTTCGTTTTGCTTTATACATATGTAAGTTATAGTATGTATGATTTCAAATCTGTTATGTATTATATTATGTATAATATATTTGTGATGAACAATGAAGAACAATTTTGTTCCTTTGGTTCGTATATTATAAAATACATACATTTTGTACATGAGTTGGTTTCAAGTATATAGGAAGGTTTTATTTTATATGCGTGTTTAAATATAAACAATGTTTTATATATATATACATATATATAATTTTTATATTCGTCTTAAATTAATATTGATTTCATGGGAAAAAGTATAATATATATTTCGTCTCTATCTTGATGTTCTGATTTGTTCTCATCAATTCTATTTATCAGCTCTATCTGTTGAATTCGTGCCCATCTCACTTTGCTTTGGAATTCGTGTTTGGATCCACAATTCGCTTCCATTTTCCGTTCATCTCTAGCCTCGAAAGGTGAGCACTCACTCACGATTAACGTTCTTTTATTTATTAAATCTGATTTCAATTGAAACGATAATTGAAATATGTTGCTGTTAGTTAATTACACTGTTATATATGCTATTACCTGTATCAGTTCACCTGTGACATCTGACACCATTATCTGTTAATTATTTATGCGATGATAATACAATTTGACTGATAATTGATTGATTGTTGATGTTTATATTGGACGTTAAATTGTTAATGTTAAAATGATAAATAGTATGCAATTGAACTTGATATAGGATAGTTAAATGTTAAATTTGATTAAATGGCATTTGTATAATATGACCCCTTTAACTGTTAAATTTATTGACACGTAGAATTTGTTTAATTACACTTTGAACCACTGAATGTATGTTGTTAAATTGATGATGTATGAAATTGTAAGTGAAAACCGTAATGTAATAATCTTTAATCTACATGAAAGAATAGTGTAGATTCTAGAAATAATTATATTAATTCGTACAAATAACAATGCGAATTAATACGGTTATTTCGGGATTATTTGAATTGATTATTGGATTGTTATTCATTGTTGTTATTGCTTGTTTATTTACCTTGACACCATCCCAGTTATCACACTGCAAGTTCCCTTTGTTATGCTTTGATTTTTGAATTGAATTGGAATCGTGTTGAAATGATAAATACCCAAATTGAACTTTGACCTAGGATAGGAAATTAAATAAAGTGGAAATTAGGGAGGCATCCCTATCATACTTTCATATTATAAAGCGGGTCCCTGTCAAAGTTTCATTGTAAAGCGGGTCCCTGTTTTCTGGAAACGAAGAAAAATTATTGCTGAAATGTCAGCAACTTTTATAAATAAGTGCTGATATTTCAGCAACTATCCGTGTCAAAGTTTTATTGTAAAAACAAAGAAAAATTATTGCTGAAATGTCAGCAACTTTTATAAATAAGTGCTGATATTTCAGCAACTATCTGTGTCAAAGTTTTATTGTAAAAACAAAGAAAAATTATTGCTGAAATGTCAGCAGTTTTTATAAATAAATGCGGATATTTCAGCAACTTTCATAAACTGTGTTCACAGTGTACAGAAATGTTGTTGAAATATCAGCAACTTTTATAAATAAGTGTTGATATTTCAGCAACTTTCATACACTATGTTCACAGTGTACAGAAATGTTGCGGAAATGTCAGCAACTTTTATGAAATGTTGCATCATGCTCTGCAATAATCGTGAATAAAAAACAGGGACCTAATTTACACTGAAATTTAATGAAGGACTTTTCGTGAATTTTGAAACTTAATAAGGACCTGTGCCAAAAGTACCCTTAAATAAACCCGATTGGTCAATAATTTGATTTAAAATAAAACGAAGATTTTACTTGAATAAATAATATGGTTTTGAAATGAAGTTGAAATTTGAATTTTTATGAAAGGAAAATGTTAATATTTAATAATCTGAAACAAAATATTTTAAAATGTAATTGATGAAAGAAATTTGTTTAATTTGAGAAATGATTGAATTAAGTTTGAAATGATTTAATAATTAAGTTTGAAATTATAATTAAGTTTGAAATTATTAAACTTTGAAATTATGTAATAATTAAGTTTTGAATTATTTAATAATTAAATAAGATTGAATTTTTAATGATTAAATTGAATTAAATTCTTTAATTAGTAAAATTGAACCTTTGAATAAGTGAAATTACTTCATAAATAATTGAAATTGAGTTTTCTTGATTTAGTAAGTTTTGGAAAATTATTTAAAGTAAGTAAATAAATAATTGAAATTGAATTTCTTTAACAAGAAATAAAATGTGATTTTTTTTGAATTAATGTAAGACTTGTAATTGAAAGAATTGATTTGACGAATTTAATTTAATTCAAAATCGTAAGTTTTGATTTAATGAATTTGAACTTAAGAAATTGATTTAATGAATTGGAAATTTAATAGAAATTGTTTTGAATGATAAAGTAACTTAACGAATATTGAATAAAATCGATAAATGAAGTTAAATTGATTTGAATGTTAAATTAAGTTAATTTAAATGATTTCGGAATGAAACTTATATACGAATTTGAATCAATATTTGAATTGTTTTAAATAGAAATTGAAATTGAATTATAAGATTTTGAAATTGTGAATTTGGAAGTTTTGAAACGTAAATATTGGAAATTGGTTTAGAAAGACAAATGAAATTGTGATTTACGAATTCTAATTGAATTGAAATTGATTTGGTTTTAAAATATATTAAACGACCAATCGTTGTAATAATCACGAAAGTTATTAAAGAGACCGGAATCGGTTATGGATATACTCTCTATCTAAACCGAAAACCACTTTAATAACTATACGTGGAGTGATGATCCAGAATGAAGTGGTTGGAATGATGTACGTGATGACTGAAGAAAGAGAGCGATGATGGATAGCCTTGACACTTGTGTCAAATTGGAAATGACTAAAACAGGAGTCGTGCCGGTCCAATGGAGGATTAGCTACCTCAAGTGGACACACTTCTTCGAACTACTCATTACTTGTTGTCGATTGGTGCACCCTTGATTTTGGGAGTGTTGTTTCACGGTGTTGCGGGCGCTGCGGCGTTGCGTTCTCACCAGTCCGGATCAGGCAAACGGTAGTATCACTACCTTGGGTATTGCCTCATGTGCCTTGTCATACTTGTATTCCCTATTCGCGACCACTACGAATTTGTTTTGTACCTTTAGTATATGGATTTCCCTCTGGTGACTTCCGGTTTTGGGGAAACTACGGTCTTGTATATGCTTTTGGGAATAAAAATGTGTTAAGGGTGGAATGGGCCATGACTTAACACTATTTTGATATCTTTATATTACTGATAGACATTATCTACTTAGCGTACATTACTACTTAGTAGATAGTTTAACGGATCCTTAAAGGATGGTTATTCCAAACATCCTTTAAGTTACTTGTATTTCAATTGCTATTTCACTTGAGTTGGATTTATTAATATAAGAATGTTAATCCTGACTCGAGTGTTTTGTGTTTTGCTTTACGCTCGGGTCAGACTGAGTGTACCAGTATTCGAGACTCACCTTTGAAGTTGGAGCCTTGCTTGAAGATCCAGCCATCTATTCTGCTTTCAGTATTCGATGATTCCAGTGATGTATTCTGATTTGTATCTGATGTATCGTATTACTCTTCCGTTGTATCTGGTTTAACTCTGATGTAACTTATACATTTATATAGTAGCTTCATGAACTACTATCTCTTTTATTTCCGCTGCATTTATTACTCTGTGTCTATGATCTGTGATTATATTTATTTACTGTATATGTTCAGTTTTGCCAAATTTAAATTAACAACGCGGTATTTTGAGCAATTCAATTCCGACGTGAGTGTCTATCTATACACTTATAATGGATGCGAATGGTCCAAAATATCGGGTCGTTACACTCTTTTAGAATAATTTTGGCGCTTGTTGCACATTTTGACCTTAAGTTACATCAAATGGATGTTAAAATTGCGTTTCTTAATGGAGACGTTGGGGAAACAATTTATATGCTGCAACCAGAAAATTTTGTGTTCGGAGATCCAAAGAATATGGTTTGCAAACTAAAGAAATCCATTTATGGGCTCAAACAAGCTTCTCGTCAATAGTACAACAAGTTTCTTAAAGTAGCTCCCTCATTTGGTTTCGAGGCAAACATAACTGATAACTGTGTGTATCACAAGTTCAGTGGGAGCAAATTCATATTTTTGATTTTACATGTTGATGATATATTGCTTGCCTATAATAATTTACATATTTTGCATGAAACCAAGAGATTTCTTTCACATAATTTTAAAGTGAAAGATCTTGGGGATGCTTCTTTTGTATTAGGAATCCAAATATATCGTGATCGCCCATGGGGTATTCTTGGATTGTCACAAAAGAACTATATAGAAACGGTGCTTAAAAGGTTGAGCATGCAAGATTGTAAAATGGGCAATACCCCAATCGCTAAAGGAGATAAATTTTGTCTCAAACAATGCCCTAATAACATCCTTGAAGCTAAAGAAATGCAGAAGATCCCTTATGTGTGACGCTCCACCTCTATACCCACGCTAGCCAAGAACACTACGGTATAATGCTGTCAACTAGCACGGATAATAAGGTTGTTGAGGAGCGACCATCCGTGTAATTGCTTTTGTGCGAGCACCGATATGTCAGATAGAATAACATGCATAAGAGGAAGTCCGACATATCGATACAAACTCAAAGCTACTACGCGGTGGCTATAATATCTTCGGAAACAAATATAGAAATAAACATAACACAATTCAGTCACAGACATCCATATCACAAAGGCGGAAAAAGATATGAATAGATATATATAACACCTGAAAGTGTATATCAGAGTAGTGGTCTGAAAGATCCACGATAATACAAAAGAATAGCTACAAGCTACACAAAAGAATAAGTATACATCACGGAGTCTATATCTCAGATGTATACATCCAAAAACTACTAATCTAAGTAGTTAGCCAAAAGTCAGAGTAATCCCAGAAGAGAAGTCAAGCAGAAGCACCTGTAACATCTCGGTCTGACCCGAGTATTATTTCATAAGAAAATAATAAACGGATCAGTCTGGCTATAAATATCAGATGACATGATATAGAATAAAAGATAAGGCATAGACATGTAATAACTATAATGGCATACTATTATAAGTATGAAATTGAAAATCAACATGAGATTAATCAATATCACAAGAATCTTCTCAAAGATAAAATAGGGTATCATACCCTAAACTTGTATTCATAACAAGTCAATGACACACAAATTCACCAATGCACAAAAATTGATAAAACTTATCAATGGAAATCACGAAAATTGGTAAAGCACAAAATTCCAGAAATCATCACAAGAAATCCAGAAATCATAAGAAGGGGGAGGCCTATCACAAAACGGGATTATGAAATCTCACCAACACGTGTAACACAAACGAGACGCTATCTCATGGTAGCTAACCATTAATTTTTGAGCCGAAGCTCCACAAGAATGGCCCGAAGACCATGGGGCGCTACCCCACATATGTGATGGTGAAACATCACACAAACGGGGTTTAGTCTCCCTCGTAGACAAAGAGACATCACATAGTTGCTAGTCTAAATCACAAAAATGATCGTCATGATCATCAAGAAATGTAAATCACACCAAGCTACTAAATATATGAGTTTAGTTTCATGTCCCATAACCACTTGCTTAACTTAAATATTTACGAACAAACTGTAGATCTTCACTAGAAATTGTCACAAGAGGTTCAATCGAACAAGTCCAAGAATTAACCGACAAAGTAAACGCAAGCGTTTCATACCACTCGTTTTACTAAGTCGTTTAATTAGATTTCTCATACGAGTGAAGTAAAGGCTTGTATATACTAATAGATTGGAAAACGGTTTAAGAAAAGGGACAGTTTGGCACAAGTCCCTAATAAGTTTCAAAATACACAAAAACCCCAGTTAAAAAAAGTTTGTAAATTAGGTCCCTAGAATTAAGATATCGAATAATGGCATACACATATGCAATTATTCAGTGAATAATTGCGGAAATTTCTGCAATTTTTTCAAAAAATTGCGTACATTTCCACAATTATTCACTGAAAAATTGCGGAAATTTCAGCAATTTTTTGAAAAAATTGCGGAAAATTACGCAATTATTCACCAAAAAATTGCGGAAATTTCCGTAATTTTTTCAAAAATTTGCGGAAAATTCCGCAATTATTCAACAAAATAATTATAGAAATTTCCGCAATTATTCACTGAAAAAAGTGCATAAATTTATGCAACTTTTGGATATAATTGCATAAATGTGACGCCCCACCTCTATACCCACGCTAGCCAAGAACACTACGGTGTAGTGCTGTCAACTAGCACGGAGAATAAGGCTGTTGAGGAGCGACCATCCGTGTAATTGCTTTGTGCGAGCACCGATATGTCAGATAATAAAACATTGCATTTCATTTTTAGAGGAAACCCGACATACCGATACAAACTCAAAGCTACTACACTGTGGCTATAATAGTTTAGGACAATAGATATAAAAATAACACGGATAACATAAATGCGGAATACAGATGGAACGAAAAGTCTCATATATACAATAACTGATATCAGTTACAATACATTTGACACAATACAAATGATACAACTACAATTGTCGACTCAAGAAGTTATATATACAAGTACATTACCGACTAATATACATGAATACATTATCATCTTAAAACAGACACACTGGCTACTACAACAAGACGAAGACCACTTCAAATGATATAAAAAGTCTTCATAGCTCTAGCAGCAACCCAAAGCTAAAAATCTACAACCTGTAAATACTCGGTCTGACCCGAGTATTACATCCAAAAGAAAATAATACTCGGATCAGTCTAATTCAAAATCAGTTATTAGAGCATAGAAGCAATAATAATCAATCTCAATATAGATGACAGTCACAGAAATCTCGTATATCCAACTCTCGATACGAGAATTGGATAACGGCAGATATAACACTAAACAGTGTTAATCCACAAAACAGAAATCCAAAGCAGTTTAAGCAATTGAAATGTCAATTTAAAAATATCAATGCTAATTGGCTGCAGTACACGCTAACGTGTACTGCCTCACCAATACAGCCTACGAATTACGCAACAGGTCGATGAATTAAGAATAAAAGAGATATCGATTAAAATCTGTCAATTCGGTGTGGCTGTAGTGCACGCACGCGTGCACTGCCTCGCCACAACAGAATATAAAGTCACCACAAGGGACAAGGGAAAAACTGCTACGAAAATGCAGCCACCACTTGTATTTAAGGGCAAGGCTGCATCAGTGAAATGAAACAGTGTATCCAGTGAAAGGGGCAACAAGTGAAACAAGATCAACATGTCGCAAAGCAAGGCACAGAGAAATAGCAAACTGAAGGCGAGTGCAGACAAGTATGAATTCGAACATGAAATGAGGAACATCATTGCAAGTGCAACAGGTAGAAGATGATGCAGTGAAGCATGTACAAGGGCAGTACATATGAACATCATTGCAAGTGCAACAGGTAGAAGATGATGCAGTGCATCAGTGGCTCAACTGCAACAAAGCACAGAGCTACAATGGCTACTGAATAAATGTAAAACTGCAACTGCAAAGCTATAGTGATGCAACAACCAAATCAAAGACCAGTAAACTGCACAAGTTACCAAACCAAACTGAAACAAATGCCAGGCTAAGATGGCAACAATGACCAGAATGTGTACCAGTACACAAATTCAAAGGCCACAACAAAGACAACAGTGACCAAGTATTATGCAGACTCAAGATTATATCAAGCAACAATATATACGGTGATGTTAAATGATCTGGCCGAAGCAGTTCTAAAATAGTCGACGTACAGGAACCAAAGTGAAGCAACAGAATGCTCCAAGTTAGACTCAAGAAAAAGAACAAACACAAACCAACATAAATGAAATCTGAACCAATACACTTGGATGCACCAAGTAAGCTACATAGATGACACTGCAGCACCAGTACAAATCAGTGAAATACAACAAAGATGAACCAGTTCAATATGATATACAACTTGAACCACAGACCCAACATTTCAACTGACACATATATGCAGTAGTCGAACCAAAGAGCTAACATATGCAACTGAAATCAAGTGAAGTCATGAAGGCTACTGGACAGTAGACATAACAGATCAAAAGCCAGCACAGACTATACAAAAGATGTCAACCCAGTGTGGATGCAAACTATATGATAAGCAATCTGAATATGAATGCCAGGGAGCAATGCACTAAGCAAATGAAGCAACTGACACAAACAACATAAGCAACTACATGCGCAGTAAAGATGGCCAGAGAACAAAGCTCACAAGTGCCAGAGAAACCAACTCCAAACTCACGAGAAAAAATTATAACAAGTTCAGAATGACATGTGCAAACCACACTGGAACAAAATGACAACATCAACATGGATGCAGGTACAAGGCTGTCAGCAAGTGAATTCAAAGTGACAGTAACCAGTGGAATAGGAAAGACAAGTCGAAATTACAAAGTGAACCAAATGCAAATAATACAACGCATCAATGCACTGTATCAGACTCAAGCTAAAAATCAACTTATTGATGTTCAATTGACAAAACTCAAGCCCAGGTCAAGAAAGCAAAATTATCACTGCAGGCAAGAAGTATATACAAATGATCAAGCACTGGAAATGACCAGTGCAACCAAGACTGGCAACAGGGAGGTAAAGATCAAGAAATGCAAACTGGCAACCTGAAACAAACAAACTACAAAGACCCTCGTAATCCAAGTGGAACAGTGCCAAGAAAACCCACCAGTAAACCAAACTTCACAATGATACAACATATATGCAACCATACAACTGGTCAGTGCAAAGATAAATGCATATATGGAGATAGACATGCCAAAGTCCCCAAAATTCACGAAACAATAACTATAAAGCTAATAACTACGAAATATACTAATTCGAATGAACTACAGAAATCATATCAATTGGGCGACTCACAAAAGAAATCACAGTAGCAAGACTACTCAATGACTCAGAATCAAGAGCAGTTGAGAAACAATGCATCAAGGACAAGAAGACAACTTCGAAGTCAAAACCGAAGTAAATATCATCATAAACGTAGTTTTCAAAACAATAAATGAATCAAGATGACTTGAATTAGATGTGAGTGGAAAGCCACTCACCTTAGCCACAATTTGGAACAGTCTCGAGTGATGCTACACGAAGTCCAGAAACGAGTCGAAGCTGTAGCAATCGAGGGAAGACGAGCGAAGTTCGAACCCCTTACGGCCGTTGCCTTCGATTCCGATGCCCTAACTTGATTCAGGGGGACACACGAGAACGAACGAAAAGGATTGTGGCCGCCATTCTTTTCATTTGTGATTTAGGGTTCGTGAAAAATGAAAATAAAAAGAGGGAGGGAACGAGTTATTGAATGAACGAAAATTGAGAGGGGGATCGATATTTGTCTTGAAAATTTTCACGGCCCCAAACACATATGGGTCACGATTTTTATAAAGCCCAAAAATCCTTTTAACAAAAATCTTATAATCGAATTTCAATCCAATTTGAAAAGAATTCAAACCGGATAAGAAGAGAATTTCAATTCGATCAAAATGCCAATAGCTTATTAGCAACTAGATTAGATCGTCAAGAGGCGATAATTAAATGGGTACGAAATGTCAGGTTGTTACAGACTCCCTTCCTTAAAGAAATTGCGTCCTCGCAATCATAAGGAATAAATGGACAAAAGGTAACAACCATAAGAGCATGGCAATGTTGAATGCATAAGCAAAGCAAATGCCACAGGGAAGCATTAGAATTATGGAAGTATCAGATAAAAATCAAAAGGTTCGATTGCTTAAAATCAAAAGAATCAACATCGAGGGGATCAAGGAATCAAAATCAGACGACTATCAGAAGCAAGAATCAATCGAGTTCTAGCAATTGAAAGAAAAGGAATCAGAGCAGAAATCACGTACTGCACGAATTGAATGTGAGTAAATCAAATTACTCACCTGAATCGTCAAAGAAAAAGACGAAGCTCGAATCTCAAAATCGCAAATATTCAATCATCTAAAACGATAATCGAATTTTCACAAATATCTGATTATCAAAAACGATAAGCAGAAATCACAAAGATTCGATTATCAAATCGAAAAATATTTAATTATCTCAAACGATAATCAAATTTCACAAATATCTGATTATCAAAAACGATAATCAGAAATCACAAAGATTCGATTATCAAATCGAAAAATATTTAATTATCTCAAACGATAATCAAATTTCACAAATACCTGATTATCAAAAATGATAATCAGAAATCACAAAGATTCGATTATCAAATCGAAAAAATATTTAATTATCTCAAACGATAATCAAATTTCACAAATATCTGATTATCAAAAACGATAATCAGAAATCACAAAGATTCGATTATCAAATCGAAAAATATTTAATTATCTCAAACGATAATCAAATTTCACAAACACCTAATTATCAAAAACGATAATCAGAAGTCATAAATATTCAATTAACGAGTCCGAAATTAACCGAAGTAGTAAAAGTATGGTTTCATACTCCGTACTTTTGCTAAATCGTTTAAATCTCTTTATCGTTTCCTTGAAAGTGCAGAATTGTGTGTTTTAAAAATAACATTTCACATTCTCAAACGGACAAGTCCGGAATTAAGCGAATCAGTAAAAGAAAGGGGTCATAGTCCTCGATTTTTCTGAAACGTTTAAATCGCTTCCTCGTTCTTTTGAAAATGTAAACTGTAAAAATTTTTGAAAACAATTTTAATTTATATTTTTGAAACAACCTTTTTTTTTAAATAACGAATTTTGAAAATACGTGATTAAATTAGCAATATTAATGTTGCGGGAGAACCGCTTGTAAATCCATTTCAAAATTGACGGTTACTGAAGTTAACATGTCAAAATTTCATCAAAATAACTGGCATCAAAGTATAATACCAATGAATTTTCATTCATAAGAAAATGTCACAAGAATCTTCTCAAAGATAGAAAGGGATATCATACCCTAAACTTGTATTCATAACAAGTCAATAACACATGAATTCACCAATACACAAAAATTGACAAAACTTGTCAATAGAAATCACGAAAATTGGTGAAGCACAAATTCTAGAAATCATCACAAGAAATCCAGAAATCACAATAAGAGGGGGAAAAGAGCCTATCAAAAAAACGGGAGTATGAAAACTCCAAAACACCGGTTTCACAAGACGAGACGCTATCTCATGGTGGCTAACCATTAAAGTTTCACACAGGAATGGTCCGAAGACCGTGGGTCGCTATCCCACGCGTGTGAGTCGGAATCACACAGATTGAGGTCTAGGCTAACCTCGCAGAGAAAGAGACATCGCACATTTGCTAGTCTAAACCATAAAAAGGAAAAGGGAAATGCCTATCACAAAATGGGAGCATGAAAACTCCAAAATACCGGTATCACAAGATGAGACGCTATCTCATGGAAGCCATCCATTAAAGTTTCACACAGGAATGGTCCGAAGACCGTGGGTCGCTATCCCACGCGTGTGAGTCGGAATCACACAGATTGAGGTCTAGGCTAACCTCGCAGAGAAAAAGACATGGGTGAGTGGAATCACATAAATTAAGGTCCAGACTAACCAAAAAGCAAAAAGGTATGTGTGAATGGAATCACACAAGTGGTGTCTAGTCTAACCTTGCAAACAAAAAGACATGTGTGAGTCGGAATCACACTAATTAAGGTCCAGACTAACCAAAAAGCAAAAAGGTATGTGTGAATGGAATCACACAAGTGGTGTCTAGTCTAACCTTGCAAACAAAAAGATATGTGTGAGTCGGAATCACACTACTGCGGTCTAGTCTAACCTTGGAAACAAAAAGATATGTGTGATTCGGAATCACACTACTGCGGTCTAGACTAACCTTGCGGAAAAGAGATATGTGTGAGTCGGAATCACACTACTGCGGTCTAGTCTAACCTTGGAAACAAAAAGATATGTGTGAGTCGGAATCACACTACTGCGGTCTAGACTAACCTTGCAAACAAAGAGACATCGCACAATTGCTAGTCTAAATCATAAAATGATCGTCATGATCAACGAGAAGTGTCAATTACACTAAGCTAGTAAATATAAAAGTTTAGCTTCATGTCCCATAACCACTTGCTTAACTTAAATATTTACGAACAAACTGTAAATCTACACTAGAAAATTGTCACAAAAGGTTCAATCGAACAAGTCCAAGAGTTAACCGACGAAGTAAACGCAAGCATTTCATACCACTTGTTTTACTAGGCCGTTTAATTCAATTTCTCATACGAGTGAAATAAAGGCTTGTATATACTAATAGATTGGAAAACGGTTTAAGAAAAAGAGCTTTGTAGTAAAATAGTTTTGAAATCGTTTGGAGAAAAAGGATTTTTATATTTACTACTAGTATAGAAAACCTTTATATTTTTTAAGTGACAAATCACAAAAATGATTGTAGAAACAATCAATCACAAGAATTCACATACGAAGATGTGAATGGAATCCAAAGAAATCGATACTGAATCCATCAGAAAGTATGTTCACAAAAATCCCGAAGAAAATGTCATCAAAGTTGCTAATAAATGATAGCAACAAATCGGGGAAATGATCAAGAATCGATTAAATTAGGAAACCAAGTCAGTTCACTAAAATTTCACATTGGAAGACGTGAATAAAATCCAAAGAATTTGATTCCAAATTCATCAAAGTAGGAATACCCAAAAATTCCAGAAATAGAAGTTATCAAAATCGACAAAGGTGATAACAACTAATTAGAAATGAAGAATCGATTATCAACTGGAAAAACAAAGCAAAACGAGCAGAAATGCATAAATGACTTCAACAAAAGTAAGAATCAAGTCAATGTCGAAGTCAACAATTAATAGCCGCAGTCGAGTACAAAATGATTCAATCATCATTATCAAAGAAACCAACGGCAAACAAAATCAGAGTCTTAAAATCAAGAAATTAGCAATTTCTCAAAAACAAAGTGACCGAAGTCGAATGGAATTCAAGATGAGGAAAACACAAAATATCAAGTTTAAAATCGCTGAGATTCAAACTAAATGTGAATGAGAAATCAAAATCACTCAATTTGCAACTGGTCCAGCTATTTTTCATCACAGTGTAACAGGTACACAATGACACTCATAGCATAGAACAAAAGTGGAACAAAGTCCAAAAGTCAAAATGGCTTTAATTTGCCAAATTAAAACAAAATCAACATCGGCTAAATCAATTCAAAGCCGAAAACACAAGAATAAGCGTTAGGAATTCATACCTAACAGTAAAAAATAATCATATGTAAAGATGAGAGATAAAACATCGACAGATAGTTGTAACACATGTTCCATCTAAGTTATGTTTTATAATTGTCCTAAACCCCAGGCTCTGATACCAAGCTGTGACGCCCCACCTCTATACCCACGCTAGCCAAGAACACTACGGTGTAGTGCTGTCAACTAGCACGGAGAATAAGGCTGTTGAGGAGCGACCATCCGTGTAATTGCTTTGTGCGAGCACCGATATGTCAGATAATAAAACATTGCATTTCATTTTTAGAGGAAACCCGACATACCGATACAAACTCAAAGCTACTACACAGTGGCTATAATAGTTTAGGACAATAGATATAAAAATAACACGGATAACATAAATGCGGAATACAGATGGAACGAAAAGTCTCATATATACAATAACTGATATCAGTTACAATACATTTGACACAATACAAATGATACAACTACAATTGTCGACTCAAGAAGTTATATATACAAGTACATTATCGACTAATATACATGAATACATTATCATCTTAAAACAGACACACTGGCTACTACAACAAGACGAAGACCACTTCAAATGATATAAAAAGTCTTCATAGCTCTAGCAGCAACCCAAAGCTAAAAATCTACAACCTGTAAATACTCGGTCTGACCCGAGTATTACATCCAAAAGAAAATAATACTCGGATCAGTCTAATTCAAAATCAGTTATTAGAGCATAGAAGCAATAATAATCAATCTCAATATAGATGACAGTCACAGAAATCTCGTATATCCAACTCTCGATACGAGAATTGGATAACGGCAGATATAACACTAAACAGTGTTAATCCACAAAATAGAAATCCAAAGCAGTTTAAGCAATTGAAATGTCAATTTAAAAATATCAATGCTAATTGGCTGCAGTACACGCTAACGTGTACTGCCTCGCCAATACAGCCTACGAATTACGCAACAGGTCGATGAATTAAGAATAAAAGAGATATCGATTAAAATCTGTCAATTCGGTGTGGCTGCAGTGCACGCACGCGTGCACTGCCTCGCCACAACAGAATATAAAGTCACCACAAGGGACAAGGGAAAAACTGCTACAAAAATGCAGCCACCACTTGTATTTAAGGGCAAGGCTGCATCAGTGAAATGAAACAGTGTATCCAGTGAAAGGGGCAACAAGTGAAACAAGATCAACATGTCGCAAAGCAAGGCACAGAGAAATAGCAAACTGAAGGCGAGTGTAGACAAGTATGAATTCGAACATGAAATAAGGAACATCATTGCAAGTGCAACAGGTAGAAGATGGTGCAGTGAAGCATGTACAAGGGCAGTACATATGAACATCATTGCAAGTGCAACAGGTAGAAGATGATGCAGTGCATCAGTGGCTCAACTGCAACAAAGCACAGAGCTACAATGGCTACTGAATAAATGTAAAACTGCAACTGCAAAGCTATAGTGATGCAACAACCAAATCAAAGACCAGTAAACTGCACAAGTTACCAAACCAAACTGAAACAAATGCCAGGCTAAGATGGCAACAATGACCAGAATGTGTACCAGTACACAAATTCAAAGGCCACAACAAAGACAACAGTGACCAAGTATTATGCAGACTCAAGATTATATCAAGCAACAATATATACAGGTGATGTTAAATGATCTGGCCGAAGCAGTTCTAAAATAGTCGACGTACAGGAACCAAAGAATGAAGCAACAGAATGCTCCAAGTTAGACTCAAGAAAAAGAACAAACACAAACCAACATAAATGAAATCTGAACCAATAAACTTGGATGCACCAAGTAAGCTACAGAGATGACACTGCAGCACCAGTACAAATCAGTGAAATACAACAAAGATGAACCAGTTCAATATGATATACAACTTGAACCACAGAACCAACATTTCAACTGACACATATATGCAGTAGTCGAACCAAAGAGCTAACATATGCAACTGAAATCAAGTGAAGTCATGAAGGCTACTGGACAGTAGACATAACAGATCAAAAGCCAGCACAGACTATACAAAAGATGTCAACCCAGTGTGGATGCAAACTATATGATAAGCAATCTGAATATGAATGCCAGGGAGCAATGCACTAAGCAAATGAAGCAACTGACATAAACAACATAAGCAACTACATGCGCAGTAAAGATGGCCAGAGAACAAAGCTCACAAGTGCTAGAGAAACCAACTCCAAACTCACGAGAAAAAATTATAACAAGTTCAGAATGACATGTGCAAACCACACTGGAACAAAATGACAACATCAACATGGATGCAGGTACAAGGCTGTCAGCAAGTGAATTCAAAGTGACAGTAACCGGTGGAATAGGAAAGACAAGTCGAAATTACAAAGTGAACCAAATGCAAATAATACAACGCATCAATGCACTGTATCAGACTCAAGCTAAAAATCAACTCAGTGATGTTCAATTGACAAAACTCAAACCCAGGTCAAGAAAGCAAAATTATCACTGCAGGCAAGAAGTATATACAAATGATCAAGCACTGGAAATGACCAGTGCAACCAAGACTGGCAACAGGGAAGTAAAGATCAAGAAATGCAAACTGGCAACCTGAAAGAAACAAACTACAAAGACCCTCGTAATCCAAGTGGAACAGTGCCAAGAAAACCCACCAGTAAACCAAACTTCACAATGATACAACATATATGCAACCATACAACTGGTCAGTGCAAAGATAAATGCATATATGGAGATAGACATGCCAAAGTCCCCAAAATTCACGAAACAATAACTATAAAGCTAATAACTACGAAATATACTAATTCGAATGAACTACAGAAATCATATCAATTGGGCGACTCACAAAAGAAATCACAGTAGCAAGACTACTCAATGACTCGAAATCAAGAGCAGCTGAGAAACAATGCATCAAGGACAAGAAGACAACTTCGAAGTCAAAACCGAAGTAAATATCATCATAAACGTAGTTTTCAAAACAATAAATGAATCAAGACGACTTGAATTAGATGTGAGTGGAAAGCCACTCACCTTAGCCACAATTTGGAACAGTCTCGAGTGATGCTGCACGAAGTCCAGAAACGAGTCGAAGCTGTAGCAATCGAGGGAAGACGAGCGAAGTTCGAACCCCTTGCGGCCGTTGCCTTCGATTCCGATGCCCTAACTTGATTCAGGGGGACACGCGAGAACGAACGAAAAGGATTGTGGCCGCCATTCTTTTCATTTGTGATTTAGGGTTCGTGAAAAATGAAAATAAAAAGAGGGAGGGAACGAGTTATTGAATGAACGAAAATTGAGAAGGGGATCGATATTTGTCTTGAAAATTTTCACGGCCCCAAACACATATGGGTCACGATTTTTATAAAGCCCAAAAATCCTTTTAACAAAAATCTTATAATTGAATTTCAATCCAATTTGAAAAGAATTCAAACCGAATAAGAAGAGAATTTCAATTCGATCAAAATGACAATAGCTTATTAGCAACTAGATTAGATCGTCAAGAGGCGATAATTAAATGGGTACGAAATGTCGGGTTGTTACAATAAATGTCTGCAATTTTTCAGTGAATAATTGCATAACTATATGCAATTACTTAGTAACTTAATTCTAGGGACCTAATTTACATACTTTTTTTTACTGGGGTTTTTATGTATTTTGAAACTTATTAGGGACCTGAACCTAATATTCACTTAAGAAAAAGAGTTTTGTAATAAAATAGTGTTGAAATCGCTTTGATGAAAGAGTTTTGATATTTACTAATAGTATTTAAACCTTTATATTTTTAAAGTGACAAACCACAAAACGATTGTTGAAACAAATCGAATCACAAAAATTCACATTCGAAGACGTGAGTAAAGTCCAAAGAAATTAGTTCCAAAACCATCAAAGTAGAAATACAGATTTAACATCCCCGACATACGACCTAGGGGATCTGCGACCTAACGAAGCCGACCTAAGTTGCAAGCGACCTAAGGAGCCTCGGCTTAAGGAGAAGCACGCGACCTAAAAGATGGCGCGACCTATGGTGCAAGCTGGTCGAGCGACCTAAAGATGGAATGGCTGAGCGAGTTAAGCTATGGCGCGACCTAAGGGGTTACGGGATGTAGCACGGTGCGTGCGACTTAAGGCATCGAGCTAGGCATGCGACCTAGTGGGGGATGAGCTAACGATGCGCGACCTATAGCGGTTCAATGCCGAGTGACCTAGGGGAGAACGACCTAACGAATCGAAGCAGGTCGGGCGACCTAAGCTCAGAACGACCCATGGCATGCCAAACGACCTAAATGGTTATCGAGCTAAATGCAGGCGAACGACCTAAGCCCAGAGCGAGCTATTTGCAGGCCGAGAAGTTTCCACGCGAGCGACCTAACATAGCAGAACGACCTAAGCCCTGAACGAGCCCAGTAATGCCAAAAATGCATGAAAAATTGAGATTTTCACCAACTCAATCCAAACCAAAAGCAAATGCACATACCCAAGTGTTAGGAATTCATACCCAACAATCAATGATAGTTATAGACAAAGATGTGGGATAAAAATCTCACCTTTTCACGGAAATTGATGAAGATGAAGCTTGAAAGCAAAGCAAGAATCAATCCCTCTTCAATATCAACACAAGAAGCTTGAATACAATGTCTTCTCTTTGAATTTGGAGTTGAATGATGGATTTGCAAGAGAACTTTAGCTTGGAGTTTTAATTTCTCATTCCCTCCTCCATTTTTGATGAAGCTTGAAGTGTTAGGAAAATGAAGAATGAATTAATGAAGAGGAGAGGGGGTTGGGCTGAGTTAGTAAGTGACAAAAAGGGTTCAGCCCAAACCAAAGCCATAAGCCAAAAAGTGGCGAAAATTCCACTAACTCCAAACATATCAAAGTTTATACTCAAATGATTACAAATGATATTTTGAACTCAATGGAAGTGGTTTCGAGTCCTAATTTGTCCGTATGCAAAAAGTAGCTTTTCAGAATAAAATCCGACTAACGATAAAATATTTAAATAAAATATTTAAATATAAAATCGACAAATATGCGGGTTGTTAGATTATGCATCTGCTATAGGGAGTCTAATGTATGCTCAAGTGTGTATGCGTCCGAGTATTATGTACATTATAGGAGTGTTGGGCAGGTATCATAGTAACCCGGGAAAGGATCATTGGAAAGTAGCAAAAAGGGTTATGAGGTATCTTCAGAGAACAAAGGACTATATGCTTACGTATAGAAGATCAGATCAGTTGGAAATCATTGGGTATTTTGATTCTGATTTTGCTGGATGCCCGGATAGCAGAAAATCCACTTCAGGATACATATTTCTATTAAGTGGAGGGGCTATATCATGATAAAGCGTTACACAAACGCTTATAACTTCTTCCACCAGGGAAGCAGAGTTTGTGGCTTGTTATGAGGCATCTAACTTTGCCGAATGGCTACTGAATTTTGTCACTGGTCTGCGCATTATTAATAATATTAAAAGACCATTAAATTTATATTATGACAATAGATCTGCAGTATTATTTTCTAATAACAATATAAGTTCAAGCAAGTCAAATTACATTGACATCAAGTTACAACCTGTAAAGGAGAGAGTGCAGAATGGGTTAATATCCATAGAGCATATTGGGACAAATTCCATGCTAGCGGATCCGCTTACAAAAGGAGTACCACCCAAGGTCTTTCATGAGCATTGCTAAAATGGGTGTATCTTTTATATAAGGATATTTTGGTTTAAAGGGAGTTTGTACTAAGTCACTTATTTCGTGACACTGCTCTATATTTTGATTATGGACATGCTTTGGTTTTTCTGATCAGAAATAAAGTTTTCTTTTGCACTTTAATTATATATATATATATTATTTGGAATTTTGATCTCATTAAAGCAAAGTAGGACCAATTGGGAATAGACATGTAAAGATCACACTTCATGTAATTCATGCTACACATACATAATTGATCTATGTTGTTTGATTGTATTGATATTTGTGACCATTGATGGGTTTAGTTACAAAAACAGTAATGAAAGCCACTTTGGTTCTATGTTAACACAATTAATGGATGAGATTGTTTTAAATATACCATATTATCAAGATAGCTATTTAAGAGCTCATAAAGTTAAATACATTCTATAAAGTTACATATGTGGCCCAGGGGGAGATTATTGGAATAATTCAACATAATGGGGCCACATATTTTAATGTTTGAATATGTGGGCTATCTTGTAATTAAGTATAATTACGTGATCTACATTTGGAATAAACATATTAAGACTTAAGGGGTATATTCGTCATGTAAAATTATAACGTGTGGAAGCTAGAGTGACAATTTTAGTTTGTTGAAGGGCCAAACTGAAAAATGTCACACACTATATATATGGGGTTACGGTCCCCAAATTACATAAGTCTTATCATATTCTCTCTACCCTCTTCTAAAGAGAATTTACAAATCTAAACTTGTTTCAATTTGGAAGATCTAATCCAAATTAACCTTCACATCAATAAGAATCGATGGATTCAGGTACGCCTTCCCCTGTTAATTTCATATACTTGCTTCTCAATGAATCAATATGGGTTGTATGTATTCAGATCTAATATAGATTAATCGCCAACTTCTTTACATGATTTAGATTTACTTTGTAACGATCCATAAAATTTTATTAATTTTTAATTGGTTTTATAACGTATTTAATTTGGATTTTGAGATCCGATACACGATGGAAACAATAAAAACGTGCATCATCGGTGTTGAAATTTGTGACTTGAATTTATCTACTTTTCAAATTTGAAACCGTACAACTCATACCATATTAAATTTCTTTTAAAGGTTTTAGCTAAATCTATGGGTGAGCGTTGCCACACCTTTCCACCTTATATTTAATTCTCTGCCGTTTCAATTTGCATTCTATCCGTTCACATTTCATTTATTCCTTTTCCACCATATATTCCATTATCTCTTTCTGCTATTTGCTAATTGCTATTTGCTCATTCATGCGAACATTTAATTGAAATCAAAATTTCAACCCTTACTTCTCTTTTCTTTTCAAATTTGAAACGTACTATTAAATCAAGCCATTAATTGCTTTTATTTTTTTCCTTAAATTAACGTACAGCTCACACAATTATAAATTGCATTAAATTTTCTACTGAACCACACCATGACCATTTATATTACATTCATTTGGAATATATTCATTTGTTTGAAATCTTTCCCTTTCTCTCTCATCTCAGTTGGGAATAAAATAAATTTCAGCGGAAATCACGTTTCAATGCTTTTAACTCTTTATAACTTTTGATAAAATTTTCTGTCCTTTTTGAAACTAAAACGTATAGGGATATACATTTTTCATTTATTAATTTCTAAATCGTCCTGTTGTCCTTTTCATGTATGTTATATTTAATTATATTTTACATTTTCTATTTATTTCACTCATCTCCCTACACGTTTCTATTTATTTGTTGATTTGTTGCATACGTTTCAATTTGGAAAAATGCGGTTCATTCCTATTTATTTTCATTTCTCACATTTATTTCATCTTTTACTGAAATTCGACCGTTGCCACGTCATACCATTTTGGAAGTATGAATGTACAAAACATGCATACGTTTTATATTCATTTAATTGGAATGATCACTTTAATTTTTGCCTTTAAAATTCCATTTTCTTCACTACAGCTGGAAAGTTATAAAACATCAAAACAAATTTGAAAGCTCACCTTAAATTGTGCAAAGCGTTTTCCTCCGTCTTTATAACTTTGGGTTATGCCAGCTGTTATTTTTTTTCCATCAATTCAAAATTATTATTTGTCATTCCATTTTAGGGTCTCTTCATTCTCCTTTATCAACTTCCATATATTTATTTCCCTAGTCACTTTAAAACGTTTTATAATAATAATTAATATATAGTTGTTTCATTTTAAAGCTTTTCATACGTTTTATATAAAAAAAGATGTGAATGGATATTTACCTGAGGCCCACACCGTTTTGAATTATACGTTTTTTTTTGTATTCATTAATTCTTTTACGGCTCATTTTATTTCACCTTTATAAGCTTTTATTTTTGGTAAAGCAAGGATCTACTGTCACTTTCTTCTCCTCAATTTTTCTTTCTCCACCCTCTCTCTTCTTCTACACTCTTACACGCAGCCGTATCTCACCTTGTCACCCATTCTGCCTTGCAGCAAACTTTTAACATATATATATGATATCTTGAAAGGTAATACAACTTGTGCGTTTGTCTCATTAAGTATTGTTTTTTTGTGTGCGTAAGTTATTGTTTTATTTTATTTTATATATATAAGCCTGAGTATTGTTTCTAAAACTTTAGATATTTGCATGGGTACATATTTTCATATTGGGTTGGTTGTATAGATATACTAGTATACATTTCAGAGCTTTATAGGTTTGTATTAGTTATAATATATATATATATATATATATATATATATTATTTTTATTTTACCTTCATCTATTGTCAGGTATTGTTTAAAATATAATAGGTATACAAGTTAGGTATAACGGCTACTGTGAATATGTGTAACAATATATGTATAACATTTTTTAAAACATGTATATAGCAGCCCATTTAAAGGTTTGTTTGTACACACTTTATTGTACATATAAAACGTAGGTTTGCATGTCAATATTGGTAGGCATAAGCATCCTTTCTCCATTTTTCTACTAGCATTGCGTTAGCATATTTTTATTTTTGGTAGAAAAAAAATAAATAAAAAAATAAAAATAATGATTACAATATATTATTTGTAAAGGAAGTCTGCATTTGGTTAAACTATTAGATATCTTTAAACTTACATTATTTACTAATATGTATATCTTTGGATGTTAATTTGGTTATGTACATTTAGTTTCAGATAATGATGTTTCAAATATAACGTATATACTATAAGATAGAGTGAATTTGGTTTTGATTTTTTTATATATTTGATTTTAATAAATATATTTAATTTAAGACTTATATAAAATGTATATATACTTTAATTTGAATTTTGGGTTTAAGGAGGATAATAATATAAAATACATCTCGCCTAAATTTTTATCGAGTTAATTTGACACGTTCCCATCGATTTCTTTTATCAGCTTTGATCGTCGATTCGTGCCGATCTTACTTTGCTTTGAGATTCGTGCTTGGGTTTCGTAACTCAACTTCATTGTCTATCTCTCTAACCTCAAAAGGTGAGCAATCACTCACGATTAACGTTCTTTTATTTATTAAATTTGAATTTCAATTGAAACGACAATTGAAATATGCTGCTGTAGTTATTTAAATTGTCATATATGCTATTATCTGTAACGGTTCACCTGTGGGATATGACACCATATCCTGTTGTTTATATTGTACTGTTATTGATGATATATGCCTGTTATTTTATTGTATTATTTGTTATCACTCTGCAAGTTCCTTGTAGTTTAGGATTCACTACGGGTTGAAATGATACATACCCGAACGAACTTTAGAATAGGAGAAAATCGTTATGGGTTGAAATGATAAACCCAAGCGATTTTCATTTAATTGAATTTGGGATTTCAGGTTGAAATAATATCCACCCGTATATATTTAGTGTACGGATTGAAATGATAAATATCCGTAGCACTTGACTATATGATAGGAAATATATACAGACACCGTTGGTCCATATAAATATTTTGAAAATAATTTCTACAGTTTGAAGAGAAATATATGGGATTTAATAAATATTGGTTCTTAAAATATTATATATAAATGGAAATTTTATATATAGATTTAATAATAATATTATTAAGATTGATTTAATCCATATAATATGTTTAAGTATTATTTAAGATTTATGTTTCAAAATTTACCGTTGTGAAAATTTGAATAATTAAGATTGGGAGATAAATTTGGGTTTATTAAAAATGGTATTTAAATAAGGATTTATTTAATTAAATCGATTTGAAATTATTGAACGGGAAATTTAAATGTATGATTTTTGTAACTGGATTTTGATTTAAGTGATTTAATGAATATTTCACGTTTAAATAAATTAAAGAAAATATTGAGAAAAATGTAATTTAAGGGTACTTAATGATATTGAATCTAATGAGGGAGTATTTCAAGACTAAATAATAATGAGGTTAAATCTAGACCTTCCCATTTAAATTAAATTCAATCTCAATTTATCAATCTTGATTTAACCTCATTATTATTTAGTCTTGAAATACTCCCTCATTAGATTCAATATCATTAAGTACCCTTAAATTACATTTTTCTCAATATTTTCTTTAATTTATTTAAATGTGAAATATTCATTAAATTACTTAAATCAAAATCCAGTTACAAAAATCATACCTTTAAATTTCCCGTTCAATAATTTCAAATCGATTTAATTAAATAAATCCTTATTTAAATACCATTTTTAATAAACCCAAATTTATCTCCCAATCTTAATTATTCAAATTTTCACAACGGTAAATTTTGAAACATAAATCTTAAATAATGCTTAAACATATTATATGGATTAAATCAATCTTAATAATATTATTATTAAATCTATATATAAAATTTCCATTTATATATAATATTTTAAGAACCAATATTTATTAAATCCCATATATTTCTCTTCAAACTGTAGAAATTATTTTCAAAATATTTATATGGACCAACGGTGTTTGTATATATTTCCTATCATATAGTCAAGTGCTACGGATATTTATCATTTCAATCCGTACACTAAATATATACGGGTGGATATCATTTCAACCCGAAATCCCAAATTCAATTAAATGAAAATCGCTTGGGTTTATCATTTCAACCCATAACGATTTTCTCCTATTCTAAAGTCCGTTCGGGTATGTATCATTTCAACCCATAGTGAATCCTAAACTATAGGGAACTTGCAGAGTGATAACAGATAATACAATAAAATAACAAGCATATATCATCAATAATAGTACAATATAAACAACAGGATATGGTGTCATATCCCACAGGTGAACCGTTACAGATAATAGCATATATGACAATTTAAATAACTACAGCAGCATATTTCAATTGTCGTTTCAATTGAAATTCAAATTTAATAAATAAAGGAACGTTAATCGTGAGTGATTGCTCACCTTTCGAGGTTAGAGAGATAGACAATGAAGTTGAGTTACGAAACCCAAGCACGAATCTCAAAGCAAAGTAAGATCGGCTCGAATCGACGATCAAAGCTGATAAAAGAAATCGATGGGAATGGGTCAAATTAACTCGATAAAAATTTAGGCGAGATGTATTTTATATTATTATCCTCCTTAAACCCAAAATTCAAATTAAAGTATATATACATTTTATATAAGTCTTAAATTAAATATATTTATTGAAATCAAACATATAAAAAAAATCAAAACCAAATTCACTCTATCTTATAGTATATACGTCATATTTGAAACATCAATATCTGAAACTAAATGTACTTAACCAAATTAACATCCAAAGATATACATAACAGTAAATAATGTAAGTTTAAAGAAATCTAATATTTTAACCAAATGCAGACTTCCTTTACAAATAATATACTGTAATCATTATTTTTATTTTTTTATTTTTTATTTAATTTTTATTTAATTTTTTTTACCAAAAACAAAAATATGCTAACGCAATGCTAGTAGAAAAATGGAGAAAGGATGCTTATGCCTACCAATATTGACATGCAAACCTACGTTTTATATGTACAATAAAGTGTGTACAAACAAACCTTTAAATGGGCTGCTATATACGTGTTTTAAAAAATGTTATACATATATTGTTACACATATTCACAGTAGCCGTTATACCTAACTTGTATACCTATTATATTTTAAACAATACCTGACAATAGATGAAGGTAAATAAAAATTATATATATATATATATATATTATAACTAATACAAACCTATAAAGCTCTGAAATGTATACTAGTATATCTATACAACCAACCCAATATGAAAATATGTACCCATGCAAATATCTAAAGTTTTAGAAACAATACTCAGGCTTATATATATAAAATAAAATAAAACAATAACTTACGCACACAAAAAAAACACAATACTTAATGAGACAAACGCACAAGTTGTATTACCTTTCAAGATATCATATATATGTTAAAAGTTTGCTGCAAAGCAGAATGGGTGACAAGGTGAGATACGGCTGCGTGTAAGAGTGTGGAAGAAGAGAGAGGGTGGAGAAAGAAAAATTGAGGAGAAGAAAGTGACAGTAGATCTTTGCTTTACCAAAAAAAAAAGCTTATAAAGGTGAAATAAAATGAGCCGTAAAAGAATTAATGAATACAAAAAAAAAACGTATAATTCAAAACGGTGTGGGCCTCAGGTAAATATCCATTCACATCTTTTTTTTATATATAAAACGTATGAAAAGCTTTAAAATGAAACAGCTATTTATTAATTATTATTATAAAACGTTTTAAAGTGACTAGGGAAATAAATATATGGAAGTTGATAAAGGAGAATGAAGAGACCCTAAAATGGAATGACAAATAATAATTTTGAATTGATGGAAAAAAAATAACAGCTGGCATAACCCAAAGTTATAAAGGCAGAGGAAAACGCTTTGCACAATTTAAGGTGAGCTATCTAATTTGTTTTGATGTTTTATAATTTCCAGCTGTAGTGAAGAAAATGGAATTTTAAAGGCAAAAATTAAAGTGATCGTTCCAATTAAATGAATATAAAACGTATGCATGTTTTGTACATTCATACTTCCAAAATGGTATGACGTGGCAACGGTCGAATTTCAGTAAAAGATGAAATAAATGTGAGAAATGAAAATAAATAGGAATGAACCGCATTTTTCCAAAATGAAACGTATGCAACAAATCAGCAAATAAATAGAAACGTGCAGGGAGATGAGTGAAATAAATAGAAAATGTAAAATATAATTAAATATAACATACATGAAAAGGACAACAGGACGATTTAGAAATTAATAAATGAAAAATGTATATCCCTATTCGTTTTAGTTTCAAAAAGGATAGAAAATTTTATCAAAAGTTATAAAGAGTTAAAAGCATTGAAACGTGATTTCCGCTGAAATTTATTTTATTCCCAACTGAGATGAGAGAGAAAGGGAAAGATTTCAAACAAATGAATATATTCCAAATGAATGTAATATAAATGGTCATAGTGTGGTTCAGCAGAAAATTTAATGCAATTTATAATTGTGTGAGTTGTACGTTAATTTAAGGAAAAAAAATAAAATCAATTAATGGCTTGATTTAATAGTACGTTTCAAATTTGAAAAGAAAAGAGAAGTAATGGTTGAAATTTTGATTTCAATTAAATATTCGCGTGAATGAGCAAATAGCAATTAGCAAATAGCAGAAAGAGATAATGGAATATATGGTAGAAAAGGAATAAATGAAAGGGGAAATTAATTTAAAGGACAAAAATTTGTATATTTTTAGCCTCAAGGACACGACCTCAATATTTTAACCACAAGCACAAACATTCTCTTAAAATTATTCATAAGGACAGACATTCTTCCAAAACTACTACCTAACTAAAAACTGATACCTAAAAACTGCTACATATAACTACAAACTGATACTTAAAAACTGCTATCAATAACTAAAAACTGATACCTGAAGAACGTTGTCCTTCAGGCTAAAATCCCGAAGGGCTGTCCTTGAGGCTAAAACGCTGAGAAATTTTGTCCTTGACGATAATTTCCTGTAAATGAAATGTGAACGGATAGAATGCAAATTTAAACGGCAGAGAATTAAATATAAGGTGGAAAGGTGTGGCAACGCTCACCCATAGATTTAGCTAAAACCTTTTTCAAATTGAAAAGTAGATAAATTCAAGTCACAAATTTTAGCACCGATGACGCACGTTTTTATTGTTTCCATCGCGTATCGGATCTCAAAATCCAAATTAAATACGTTATAAAACCAATTAAAAATTAATAAAATTTTATGGATCGTTACATACTTCGAGTTGGACAAAGGAGCTCCATAGATCTGGCCCTGAATTGAATTCGAAATTACTGATTGTGTTTTTCATACAGTTGTAACATCGACATTTTTTTCCCTTTTTTGTAATTTTTTTAGGCGCATGAATCATACAAAAACTGTGTTCGCTGTATAAACTGCTCCTTATATTTCTATTAGCCTCATTCCTCTTGCTATTCCATCAATATTATACCTTAAAGAAACTAAATTTTTTTAAATTCAATTTGGATTTGATGTTATTGCTCGACTTCCACTTTCCAATAGGTCAAACAACGATCTGTATCCTAAGTTGGAACCCTGGTCATGGCAATGTTTATTTAAGAAAAAGATTTAACTTCCTGAATCTCCATCACCAACCTTGCTATCAAAGTGGACATGAGGTTCATCGCAAATTATTTGTTCTTTCTTCAAACTTTATAAAAGTCAATCTTTATTTCAAGCATTTCTAGGTTTGATCTTTATCGTACTGTGACGACCCGGAATTTTCGAATATTTGAAAGTAGAATATTTAATTAATTTTAAATATTCAGATGATTAATTAATAACTTAAATTTCAAATATCGCTGTTTATTGAGTAATTTAACTATTAAATTAAATTTATTTGAAGATTGGATAAAACAGTAAATCGGGTATTCTAAGCTAATTAAAAATATTCTGAAAGCTTATAAAATTCATATTAATAATACTGAAGATGATAGAGCTTTTAAAATTAAATTTTAAAGAGTTTTGTTCAGTTTTAAAAATATATCGTTTAAATTGAATTTAAAAATAGCCGACCGAGGCACAGTCTCGGAATTCGACGAAACCAGTTCCATTGGATCCGTAATATTTAATTATTATCGGATTTCAATTTTCGTAGCAATCAGAGTTGTCGTTTGACCCTGGCAGCTCAAAACGCTTCGAATTTATTCGAATTGATTTAATTTGAAATTGATCGTTTACTTCCGTTACTCGTACATACGATCAAATTAACCTCCGAAACGAGTTCCATCGTGTTCGGGATACAGGTAAAACCCTGTAAATGTCTGTTGGAATGTCTGATTTGGAGTTTGGGATTTCGCGTTATGCAACGGGACGGTTTGAAGTTTTATAATATAATTTAAAATTTTAAAAGTACATTGTCAGAGATATTTCACACGCGTACTCGAGAAGCCTCTTCGAATCGATATTTCTTTCTTTCTTTCTTTTCCCGTTCAAAATAATCTCACAACTCAAAAATAAATCTAAGGCCTAATCTTCCCCTCGTTTTCTTCTTCAATTAGAAAACGAGATCCATCAAAAAATCAATCAACAATGGCCGAGTTAAATTCGTAAGTCCTCCTTCCAGTTCGAAGCATACTCGAGCCTTTCCTCGTTTTCAAACCGGTCTTAAAAGGAACGAACGCGGAAAAAAATAAATTAATCAAAGCTCGTTAAAATCGTAGCTTCTCTTCCAACCGAAATCGCATCAAATCCTCACTCCAGAAATCATTTTCAAGTTTAC
The DNA here is from genome assembly GCA_030737815.1 of Allium fistulosum. Taxonomy (NCBI): domain Eukaryota; kingdom Viridiplantae; phylum Streptophyta; class Magnoliopsida; order Asparagales; family Amaryllidaceae; genus Allium; species Allium fistulosum. The sequence goes on from CM060903.1 coordinate 1,049,536,805, forward strand.
AACCTGAGCTAGCGATAGCGACGTCGAAGAAATCATCGCAATCGAGCACGTCGTCGCTCGAAGCGATGGGGTATGGTTTCGTGAACTAGGGTTCGACCAGAGGAAGGCGCGAGACGAAGGGGGAAGTTCGGTTGGGAGCAATGGTGGATCGATCGACGCTAGGGTTTGGGTTTGTAGTTGAGGTGGTGGCATCGCGAGTCGTTGTGGTGGAACGAAGCTACACTAGGAGCCGATGTGGAGTCGCACTCACGTGAGCGCGTATGTGCAGTGGCGTGTTTATCGGTGATGGTGATGCTTGCCATTGAAATCACGGCAGTAAGGTAGAGTAGGTTATTTTATTCGATTTTTTTTTATATATACATATTTGAGAGGAAAACAAATTTTTTTCAGTTAAGAAAGTATTCATTTCTGAAGAAATAAATATTCACCTGACATTTTAAATTAATTATATATATAGGTAAACAAGAATTATTTTATATATAGACAAAGTTTAAAATAAATAAATAAATGATGTGTTAAAATAAATGGTTGGTCAATTTAATTTATTAAATGGTAATTTATTGTAGATTATCTCAAATGTTAATAAATCATTTAAATTGTTATTCAAGGTCAAAAAAATGCGGAAAACAAGACAAGTTGGATTGGATTGCAAATTTAAAAAGTCAAAGGTGAGTTAATCTCACTCAGTTAAATTTTATTTAAATTTAATTGGTTAAATTTAAATATGGATGAATGATTGAATTGATTGATTTGATTGGTATGGTATATAGTAGTATATACCAATATATATATATTGGCATATGTATATATTGGAATTGATATTTCTGCATTTATATAGCGGATGAGACCCTATGCGCCGCATAATAGCGGATAATTTATTTTAAATCCCATATACCGCGATATTCCACTTTGAAGTGGAATTGGTATTGTGCTAACATCTGTGGATGCAGGGAAACAGGTTGGAGGGATCCAACTGGATTCCTCAAAATATTTAATTTTGTTTAAATATTCTGTGATATGATTTTTGATATCCTGTGATGATTTATATTGGATAATCTGGTTGGATTGAATTTCCCAGTATAATGAGTTATCAAAAGCAATTGAATTGAATTTTGGAAAGAAATAAAAGAGTAAAATTTAAGTTAAATAATTGTAGTGAATTCGAATAACTTAAATAATGAATTGTAAAGGAAATAAAGAAATTTCTAAATTCGAACAAATATGATTAAAGGGGATTTTGAATTAACATGAGGATAATGAATGTTAAACTAAAGTGATATTATTGGAGAGAATAAAGAAATTATTTTTGAATGTAAGGATTAAATTTAATAAAGGGATAAAGAAGGAATTTTGGAAGTTTTAAATTGATATTTTAAGTTAAAAGGGTTTAACTCAAAATTAAGAAATAAAATCTGAGAGTAAATGTAATTTGAAATAAATGAAGTAAATAAGAAATTTATTTCGAAGTAAAGTAAATGGGAAAATCAATGGGAAATTGATTTGGTTGTTTAAAATTGGAATTTAAAAGAGAAGTGAGATTTTGGAATTTATAAACTGGGTTTATAAAGTAAAATAAAATATCAGGGGATATTTGAAAATATAAATTCAAGGTGGGAATTTATAAAGGGATATGAATTGGTTTAAAAATAAGTGTTGATTTATTTTTAAAGGATGTGAAGAGAAGTGTATTTCTCTGGATAGCCAAGTACGTTTTTCAAAGAAATTTTAAATATAAGTTAAAAGTTCTAATTGTGTTTTTAAAAGCATGTTTTAGAAAATTGAGTATTTCTAAAGGGTTAATTTCCAAAGTAAGTATTTTCAAAAATCTATTATTGTAGTAATTATATAAAAGTGATTTGGTAATATGTTTAAAGAGAAATTTAGTTTATATTTATAAGTGGTTTTATTTTAATAAACTATTAAAGTAATTTTAAAATTTCAATGTTATAAAGTATATTTATAGTAAAGTCTTTTAATTTATTTTTAAATCTAAAATATTTTGTACTTGGTGATTCAGTGGAAATAATTATTTGGGAAATGTATTCCGTAAGCGGAAACTGTTTGAAATTGTTTTCAAAAGGAGTTTGAAAATAGAAATATATCTTGGAAAGATATTTGGGCAAATAAATAATGTGGGAAATTATTTATTGTGTGATGGTTGCTATGGATGTGAATTGATAGTTAAATAACCGACTATCAATATTGGCAAATGCGCTGATCGTTTCGAAGAGACCGGGATCGAGTTTCCGTATACCGGGATTCTAGGTCTGGAGACTCGAATACCACTTCGATCCGGTTTGTACGTTTCGTGTAACGTGTTCGGAGTCGAAGATGGAGCAGTGAAGTGCAAGGGCTGGTCGCTACTAATCCTGAGGATATTTCCAAAATGGATGTAGTAGGAGTAGTGCCTTCGGTTCCGTTCGAACCCGGGACGGACTTGTATGGATGAATGCTTACGAAACATCGTCAGGTGGACGATGGGCATTCTAAGGGATATGTTCTGAAAAGGTATCGTTTAGCCTCAAGCCTCATCAACCGGGAATGACTGAAAATCAGGGGTTATGCAGCAAGGCTTCGTGGGTAGCCCCCACTTGAGAGTAAGGTCATCCCTGTCTAGATGTCCCTTTATTTCGGCTTAGTGGTGCGGTTGCTGATCCCAACCGTGGGGTGATTTTATTTGGAATTATCCAGTAAGGGATGATTCCGGCCTTGTGTTGCAGGGGAGCGGGCGTACTCCTCGGTACTGTGATCTAGGCCACGTACTGTGATAGGTGGTACCCCAGTGCCTAGTCATTCGTTGGAAATCCATTCTCCCTACGTGCCTTGTACGAGTTTTGTTTGTATTACCCACGTTGTGGCTAGTATGCCGGAATTTAATAAATGTAACAATTTCGGCTATTTTATAAGTATTTGTAAATAGACACTATTATAATATCAGAGGATTTTTATAAAAAGTGTTTTAGCTATCGTAAGGTAAAAACCCGACATGTTTATTTGTGGCGTGGTCTTACGAGATGCTTTTATTTTCAAAAGGATTTTTGAAACTTTAATAATCAATTTGAGTGTGATTTTCTCACGCTGGTTTTCCAGACTGACTCGGGTATTGTTTTATATGATGCTCGGGTCAGACCGAGATAAACAGGTTCAGATTGTAGCTGTGGAGCTCAGGAGACGAGCTGGATGGCGATATGTACTTCCGTATTTGTTTATTGTTCCGCTGTGTATTTGGATGTATGTCATTTATGTGATGAACTCTGATGATGTATTCTGTAAATATATTGTATAAACAGATATATTTTTCTGTTTGAGTAAAGATCTGTTTTGTATATATTATATTTTATTCCGCTGCGATGTGAGATTCTGTTGTTGATTTTCTGTTTCTTCTTCTTCTACCTCTTCTTCTTTAACACAAATGGTTCGATTTTCCGGGACTGGGAAGTCGGGTCGTTACAGTGGTATCAGAGCTTAGGCTGGCGACAACCTTGGCTCTGGTGGTAATTTTGAGAGTATTAATAGATATGAGCGCGTATTTGTTAGTGAATATAAAATTGTTTTATATTGTGTTGATTGGTTTATTGAGTAGTTTATGGATTCTGGTCGATGTGTGGGACGCCACAACATTGATAGGGATCTCTAAACACTTGTATAGAACAATTCGACACAGTATTGTTTTAAAGTAGGGTAAATGAAATAATTTTACCCAAATTATTTTTGTATAAAAAGAAACGTTTTGTAAACTATTCTAGTTAATATATATGGTTGTTTGGATGTTAGAAGTGATAATATGGAATTATTATCATTAATATATGGAAACTTAACTAGAAATTGAAATTTATAACCAAAGTAAAGAATAAAATTTTATAATAAAATAAAATTTGAGAATATAAATTATAAATGTAATTTATAAAATTGAAATGAACTTCATATACAAATGAGATTTGTACTTTAAAATAGAATTCCAGAGAAATGTGGAAAATAAATCGGAATGGATTTTAAGTTTGGAATTTTGGGAAAGGTTTGAAATTTCTTGAGATTTGGAGATAGTTTTCAAAGAGTTTGAGGAAATAATAAGTGGTATTATTTCAGGAATATTTTGAGTTGAGTTTGGAATCTGGAAAGATTTGAAATTTAAAAATATTTGAAATGGTTTAAAGAGATAAAAGCATTTAATTCTCTTCCGGTCGCTGGGAAATAATTTCGGTGATGACTGCAGCATCATCGATGTTCATTTTCGAGTTTCCAAAGAGAAATTGCTACCAAACTGTTTTAAATTGGAATTGATTGTGAACTGGGTTGGTTTTGAAATTCAAAGGGATAATTGAATTTACCAAAGGAGTTTGGATGTGGTTGATTTCAAAAGTGATTTTGAAAATTTGGAAAATTGTTTAAAACTCTGGAATCTTATTTAAAGTTGTTTATGGAATAGTAAATATATATTGGCTAAATAAATTGTATAATCCTGAGTTAAAAAGAAAATGTGTATGAGATTGATTTTAAATAGATGGAAGTATGGATATAAACAAATTGTGACTTATAAAATTTAGAAATGAAATAAATAAGCCAAAATAAAAATTGTTTTGTATCTTGAGAAATGGATAAAAATTCCAAGAACTTAAATTTGCAAAATAGATTAAACTCAAGAAAAATAGTTAAAGTGAGTAATGAAATAGAATCAAATATTGAATAATAATTGGAAATAGCTAACTTGGAATAAATTAGTAAGTTGAAATTGGTTGATGAGATTTAAAGTGATCAAGTTAAAAGTTGAGTTGTGAGTTATTAATGGAATATAGAAATGGAACTCGAATTGGTTAATTAAAATTTGAATAGTGAATAAATGATAAGATTTTAAAGTGAAGCTTGAGTTATAAATGTAAACCTAACTTGAAATAGCAAGTGAATTAAAAATGAATTGCTGTTGAATGGAATTGAATTAAAATAAGAATGATTTGTATTGCAAATAAAATTCTAGTGAGTAGAAATAAATTGAAGTGGCTTTATTATTGAAATAATCAGTCGAAAGTAAATAGAAATGTGAAATAAGTTTGAAATGGATTGAATGAGTACTAATTGAATTAAATTAGTAAAATAAAATGGAATTGATTGATAAAAGTAAATAAATTGATTTTTGGAATCATTTAAAATGAATATGGGTTTGTTTGGGTTAAAGGTGAATTGAATATAAGCAATGAAGTGTAAACCATTTAAATGGAACGAAATAAGAATGTATTGAAAGTGATGGTGGGTGAATGAATTGAAAGCATTTAAATTTGTGTTGGAACCTTATAAATTCACTTATGGAAGTATATAACATGCATTGTTTGTTGAATCCATGTTTTAGCAATTTAAATTTTAGTGAAATGTAAATAAACTTTGGATATGTGGCACTTACATGTTGTAATTGAGTTAGTACAGGTTCAGGGAAGCCGGTTGGCTGAATCTGATGGCACAACATGCTAAAATAAATAACTGCTTGCTTTAAAATGCTAAAATAAGGTACGCTTACGCAAAAAAATTCAAAATAGGAGATATGAACTGTTGATATTGATATATATTGTGATTTCCGGCCTGAGGCCGATGTATATATATTTTTTTGTGCATCCTACGATATCGCAGAAGTCTCTCCGTACAAGGGAGAGTCTGCCAAAATTTTCCGTAAATTTTGAGAGTTAGAAAATTTTGAAAATTTTTGGAAATTTTCACTAACAACAAATGAATTAAAATTTGTTAAACAAATAAGGTTGAAACTGAGTATTGAAATCTATTTGAAATATGAATGTAAAAGTAAGTGAATCGAAGGAACTAAAGAAAGAAAAGTTCACAAATAAATTTCTAATTGAAATTTAAATTAGTTAGTAAGTGTAACTGATTGAATATTCAAAGTGGAAGATAAATTGAATTCAAGTGGAATTATAAAGACAAAAGTGATTAAAATGAATATGAACTTCAATAGTGAAATGAAAATAAATATAAGAAAAATTTATATTGAACTTAAGAATTGAAGAATGAAATTCTTAAGAAATTGGTATTGGAAATATACTTAGTAATTTTGGGAAAAAAATATATACTAAGTGAATAGTTGAATGAAGACTAAAACTGAAATTGTGAAATGGGATAGTTGTGAATAAGGGGATAACAATCAAAAAGGAGTGTGAATAAAAGAGAATTGATATAACTGATAATCAATTGGAATTTATACGTAAGATGTACGTATATTATTTTATTCGCATAGCTATTTGGTCCAGATGTTGAACACAGAATTTCGAGATAGTTTTATCAATCCGAAGCAGGATTTTTCACTCGATTTTCAACGGCGAACCTGGATATGGATTGTTGATTGATTCTGGATATTCTCTATCATAGTTTGTGACTATGCAAGGAGAATGACGGTTTCTGATCAAGAAACCAGATCTGAGTCCGCACTAGGAAGTCGGGTGGACGATACTAGTTTGGAAGTGGAATTGTGTGATCGATTGAGCGATCGAATGTGATATTGCGTACGGATAATATATGTGCATCGTACGGGCTTAAGTAAAGCAAATATTGAAAATTTGTAAAGGAAAGTATAAAATGACTTTGGAATTGTGATTGAATATTATTGCTTAGTAGGATATACAGGTGTATAAAAGCAATGGATAATTGGGATTTTTGATTTAGAAGATAAAATGTAATGGCCCGACAAAAGGTATGTGTTTGGATTTCTATATGAAATTTGATTGGGTTTTTGATCCAGCCACTTGGCTTTTTGTTTTCTTTTTGAGATTGGGAGGCCGTAGAGCCATTTTGTAGTAGTACCGAGCTAGCCGCGCAAAGGAGACGCTGGCAAAATTTTTCGGAAATTTAGGGAGTTAGAAAAATTTTGAGAAATTTTGATAATTCAAAATTTAGATTCAAATTTAAATTTGAATGCATAAGTAGGTGGTATGGGTTGAACTTATGAATAAGTTTGGAAAGTTAAAGGATGATTAGTGTATCATTAATAAAAGATTGTTTGGGTATTGTTAAAACTGTTTGAATTTGGGAAATAGTTAACGGGGATTGAATCATTCTTCCTAACTAGTAATTTCGGGGACGAAATTCTTTTAAGAGGGGAGGAATGTGACGACCCGGAATTTTCAAATATTTGAAAGTAGAATATTTAATTAATTTTAAATATTCAGATGATTAATTAATAACTTAAATTTCAAATATCGCTGTTTATTGAGTAATTTAACTATTAAATTAAATTTATTTGAAGATTGGATAAAACAGTAAATCGGGTATTCTAAGCTAATTAAAAATATTCTGAAAGCTTATAAAATTCATATTAATAATACTGAAGATGATAGAGCTTTTAAAATTAAATTTTAAAGAGTTTTGTTCAGTTTTAAAAATATATCGTTTAAATTGAATTTAAAAATAGCCGACCGAGGCACAGTCTCGGAATTCGACGAAACCAGTTCCATTGGATCCGTAATATTTAATTATTATCGGATTTCAATTTTCGTAGCAATCAGAGTTGTCGTTTGACCCTGGCAGCTCAAAACGCTTCGAATTTATTCGAATTGATTTAATTTGAAATTGATCGTTTACTTCCGTTACTCGTACATACGATCAAATTAACCTCCGAAACGAGTTCCATCGTGTTCGGGATACAGGTAAAACCCTGTAAATGTCTGTTGGAATGTCTGATTTGGAGTTTGGGATTTCGCGTTATGCAACGGGACGGTTTGAAGTTTTATAATATAATTTAAAATTTTAAAAGTACATTGTCAGAGATATTTCACACGCGTACTCGAGAAGCCTCTTCGAATCGATATTTCTTTCTTTCTTTCTTTTCCCGTTCAAAATAATCTCACAACTCAAAAATAAATCCAAGGCCTAATCTTCCCCTCGTTTTCTTCTTCAATTAGAAAACGAGATCCATCAAAAAATCAATCAACAATGGCCGAGTTAAATTCGTAAGTCCTCCTTCCAGTTCGAAGCATACTCGAGCCTTTCCTCGTTTTCAAACCGGTCTTAAAAGGAACGAACGCGGAAAAAAATAAATTAATCAAAGCTCGTTAAAATCGTAACTTCTCTTCCAACCGAAATCGCATCAAATCCTCACTCCAGAAATCATTTTCAAGTTTACAACCTGAGCTAGCGATAGCGACGTCGAAGAAATCATCGCAATCGAGCACGTCGTCGCTCGAAGCGATGGGGTATGGTTTCGTGAACTAGGGTTCGAACAGAGGAAGGCGCGAGACGAAGGGGGAAGTTCGGTTGGGAGCAATGGTGGATCGATCGACGCTAGGGTTTGGGTTTGTAGTTGAGGTGGTGGCATCGCGAGTCGTTGTGGTGGAACGAAGCTACACTAGGAGCCGATGTGGAGTCGCACTCACGTGAGCGCGTATGTGCAGTGGCGTGTTTATCGGTGATGGTGATGCTTGCCATTGAAATCACGGCAGTAAGGTAGAGTAGGTTATTTTATTCGATTTTTTTTTTATATATACATATTTGAGAGGAAAACAAATTTTTTTCAGTTAAGAAAGTATTCATTTCTGAAGAAATAAATATTCACCTGACATTTTAAATTAATTATATATATAGGTAAACAAGAATTATTTTATATATAGACAAAGTTTAAAATAAATAAATAAATGATGTGTTAAAATAAATGGTTGGTCAATTTAATTTATTAAATGGTAATTTATTGTAGATTATCTCAAATGTTAATAAATCATTTAAATTGTTATTCAAGGTCAAAAAAATGTGGAAAACAAGACAAGTTGGATTGGATTGCAAATTTAAAAAGTCAAAGGTGAGTTAATCTCACTCAGTTAAATTTTATTTAAATTTAATTGGTTAAATTTAAATATGGATGAATGATTGAATTGATTGATTTGATTGGTATGGTATATAGTAGTATATACCAATATATATATATTGGCATATGTATATATTGGAATTGATATTTCTGCATTTATATAGCGGATGAGACCCTATGCGCCGCATAATAGCGGATAATTTATTTTAAATCCCATATACCACGATATTCCACTTTGAAGTGGAATTGGTATTGTGCTAACATCTGTGGATGCAGGGAAACAGGTTGGAGGGATCCAACTGGATTCCTCAAAATATTTAATTTTGTTTAAATATTCTGTGATATGATTTTTGATATCCTGTGATGATTTATATTGGATAATCTGGTTGGATTGAATTTCCCAGTATAATGAGTTATCAAAAGCAATTGAATTGAATTTTGGAAAGAAATAAAAGAGTAAAATTTAAGTTAAATAATTGTAGTGAATTCGAATAACTTAAATAATGAATTGTAAAGGAAATAAAGAAATTTCTAAATTCGAACAAATATGATTAAAGGGGATTTTGAATTAACATGAGGATAATGAATGTTAAACTAAAGTGATATTATTGGAGAGAATAAAGAAATTATTTTTGAATGTAAGGATTAAATTTAATAAAGGGATAAAGAAGGAATTTTGGAAGTTTTAAATTGATATTTTAAGTTAAAAGGGTTTAACTCAAAATTAAGAAATAAAATCTGAGAGTAAATGTAATTTGAAATAAATGAAGTAAATAAGAAATTTATTTCGAAGTAAAGTAAATGGGAAAATCAATGGGAAATTGATTTGGTTGTTTAAAATTGGAATTTAAAAGAGAAGTGAGATTTTGGAATTTATAAACTGGGTTTATAAAGTAAAATAAAATATCAGGGGATATTTGAAAATATAAATTCAAGGTGGGAATTTATAAAGGGATATGAATTGGTTTAAAAATAAGTGTTGATTTATTTTTAAAGGATGTGAAGAGAAGTGTATTTCTCTGGATAGCCAAGTACGTTTTTCAAAGAAATTTTAAATATAAGTTAAAAGTTCTAATTGTGTTTTTAAAAGCATGTTTTAGAAAATTGAGTATTTCTAAAGGGTTAATTTCCAAAGTAAGTATTTTCAAAAATCTATTATTGTAGTAATTATATAAAAGTGATTTGGTAATATGTTTAAAGAGAAATTTAGTTTATATTTATAAGTGGTTTTATTTTAATAAACTATTAAAGTAATTTTAAAATTTCAATGTTATAAAGTATATTTATAGTAAAGTCTTTTAATTTATTTTTAAATCTAAAATATTTTGTACTTGGTGATTCAGTGGAAATAATTATTTGGGAAATGTATTCCGTAAGCGGAAACTGTTTGAAATTGTTTTCAAAAGGAGTTTGAAAATAGAAATATATCTTGGAAAGATATTTGGGCAAATAAATAATGTGGGAAATTATTTATTGTGTGATGGTTGCTATGGATGTGAATTGATAGTTAAATAACCGACTATCAATATTGGCAAATGCGCTGATCGTTTCGAAGAGACCGGGATCGAGTTTCCGTATACCGGGATTCTAGGTCTGGAGACTCGAATACCACTTCGATCCGGTTTGTACGTTTCGTGTAACGTGTTCGGAGTCGAAGATGGAGCAGTGAAGTGCAAGGGCTGGTCGCTACTAATCCTGAGGATATTTCCAAAATGGATGTAGTAGGAGTAGTGCCTTCGGTTCCGTTCGAACCCGGGACGGACTTGTATGGATGAATGCTTACGAAACATCGTCAGGTGGACGATGGGCATTCTAAGGGATATGTTCTGAAAAGGTATCGTTTAGCCTCAAGCCTCATCAACCGGGAATGACTGAAAATCAGGGGTTATGCAGCAAGGCTTCGTGGGTAGCCCCCACTTGAGAGTAAGGTCATCCCTGTCTAGATGTCCCTTTATTTCGGCTTAGTGGTGCGGTTGCTGATCCCAACCGTGGGGTGATTTTATTTGGAATTATCCAGTAAGGGATGATTCCGGCCTTGTGTTGCAGGGGAGCGGGCGTACTCCTCGGTACTGTGATCTAGGCCACGTACTGTGATAGGTGGTACCCCAGTGCCTAGTCATTCGTTGGAAATCCATTCTCCCTACGTGCCTTGTACGAGTTTTGTTTGTATTACCCACGTTGTGGCTAGTATGCCGGAATTTAATAAATGTAACAATTTCGGCTATTTTATAAGTATTTGTAAATAGACACTATTATAATATCAGAGGATTTTTATAAAAAGTGTTTTAGCTATCGTAAGGTAAAAACCCGACATGTTTATTTGTGGCGTGGTCTTACGAGATGCTTTTATTTTCAAAAGGATTTTTGAAACTTTAATAATCAATTTGAGTGTGATTTTCTCACGCTGGTTTTCCAGACTGACTGGGGTATTGTTTTATATGATGCTCGGGTCAGACCGAGATAAACAGGTTCAGATTGTAGCTGTGGAGCTCAGGAGACGAGCTGGATGGCGATATGTACTTCCGTATTTGTTTATTGTTCCGCTGTGTATTTGGATGTATGTCATTTATGTGATGAACTCTGATGATGTATTCTGTAAATATATTGTATAAACAGATATATTTTTCTGTTTGAGTAAAGATCTGTTTTGTATATATTATATTTTATTCCGCTGCGATGTGAGATTCTGTTGTTGATTTTCTGTTTCTTCTTCTTCTACCTCTTCTTCTTTAACACAAATGGTTCGATTTTCCGGGACTGGAAAGTCGGGTCGTTACACGTACTGTGTAACATTTGAGAGATTTTGGGGTTATTTGTGATTTACTATTCTTCCTCTCTTGGTAGTTTGGGGGTTCTATAGAATTTTAATACATGCCAATTGAATATTAACACCAAACGATTTTTCTTACCATAAATTTCTTTTTCCTCCTTTACAGCTCTCATGATCATACATGTTGCTCATGACATCTTGATGCTTGTGTTTTGCAGGAAAAAATAGAGCCAAACAATTTACCTTCCTATTTATTAAAAAATATCGTAACGATATTGACATTCATCTTCCTTTTGAATTGTATAGTCTTCACTTAGGCTGCATTTGTTTTTAATAAGTTCTAAATCCAAGTTTTGATTATAAATCAGAACATTTTATGTTGTTTTGTTTTTTATCATTGTTCTGAATAAAGCCATCTGTTCAGACAAAATAATTCAAAACTTTTTTACTGATTATTTTTTTACTAAATTCTAAATATTGTTTTTTATTACGAATGCTGAATGCAAACAAACAAGTAAATGATTATGCATAATTCAACATTCAACAATCAGTATACAAACTTCAAAGTTTAGCAATCAGAATTCAGAATTCATCATTTTAAACAAATAGAGCCTTAGTGATGTTGTCTTCATATACTAATGACAGTCTTCTTAGCTGAACTTCTAATATTTCTAGTACTACAACAAGAAAACTAAGTATAAATGAACTTTCTTCCAATTGTCAATATGTTTCCAGTTTCCACACATCATGATTTAGTTTGCAAAATATAGCTCTAATTTTGAAGGCGTGTAAATATGAGTTTTAATTTACTCTTCTTCACCATGTTCCTGGGAGTCAAGTCTATATTGTGAACCTGTAACATAGGAAAGATAATACGCATGCATATTAATTAGAAATTAAAATTTGTGCTAACTTCAATTTTTTTTTTCATAGTTTCCATTTTTACCATATCCCCTATTTTCAATTTTAGCCACATACAAATGCATAATAAATAGAATACATGAGTTTAAACATTTTCATATTTTCCATTTTCTCATTATTTTGCTATATATAGGCATGGATAGTCAATAATGCCACTTAGTGTACTTTATAATGCTTGCCTTTCCAGTTATTTGGCCTTGCCATGGAAATATTCATTTCAAATTTGTTGATAAAAGTATGTTATTTTGTATTTCCTAATCTTGAGTTTCAATTTAGCTACTTCAAATATAATTTCAATTTATTTTATTCTTCTCATCATTAATTGGTATTCCAAACTTCGATCTATTTTCGACAGGAAGTACAAGTTTTAGCACTAATTACATGCTTTCTTTTTAGGTACTTTCATATGCTGAATTAATCTTTAATCTTTAGATTTTTCTTTGTTTTGATTTATTCTACAATACAAACCTAATTTCCATCAACTGTTAAGTAGGTACTACTGTGATTTTATTTTTTTCCTATTCTAGTTTTATTTAACGAGCGTCACGACACGCGCTTCGCGTGTGATTATGGCACGCACTTTGCCCAAGAATTTTTTTTATATCGATTAAATATGCGTAACATATTCAAGAGAAACGATTTGCATAAATGTCAAGCCATGTTTTTGCATTAAAATCATCTGTAGCTAGTTTGAATTTTATTTTTGGTTGCATCCTATAATTTGTTGTTTGAATTGTTTCTACTAAATTATAAAGAAGTTCAGTTTTAGATCTATTTGTAAATACTATTAAGCTTTTGTAAAATTTATAGAGGGGAGTTTTGAATTTGTAAAGGAAATTTAGTTACTAGATCATATATTTAAGCGATAGTCAGATTTAGTAATATTTATAGAGATTTATTTGTTAAATCCTATGTTTAAGTTATATTAAGATTTGATAATATTTGTAAAGGGCAGTTTTGAATCTGTAAAAGAAATTAGATCCAATTTTAAGTGATATTAAGATAGTGGGGCATTTTTTGTGGTTCACGTTGATACCAAAAAAGCGTGACCCCAAAGATATTACAACTATTAATAACGAGGGTTACGACACGCGCTTCGCGTGTGATAATTTCAAGCACTTTACGCGTGAATTTTTTTTTATAAATTGAATATGTTAGATTAAGTGATTTTAAGATTTAGTAATATTTGTAGAGTAAAGTTTTGAATTTGTAAAGAAAAGTTAGTTGTTAGATCCTATATTTAAGCGACACTAAAATTTGATAATATCTATAAAGGTTTATTTAAGGGATATTAAGATAGATTTTGTAATATTGTAGAGGATTTTGAATTCGTAAAAGAAGTTAGATCCAATTTTTAAGCAATATTAAGATATATGGGCATCCTCGATAGTTCATGCTGATACCAAAAAGATGTGACACCAAATGTATTACAACTATTAATAAAGATAAAGGTTATAATACTTAATTTGATATGTATAAACAAAGCATACTATACATAGAGTTTTACTACTTTTTGTTTATAATTTTATCCACTAAAATCATTTTTTTTCTATTGGAGTTAAATATTCCTAGCCTTTTGTTAACTTCTTCTTGATTTCTTGGTGAAAATTCAAACCCATAATGACTATTGAAATGTAAAGGCTCTTAATGCTTTAAAGAGCCAAAAGTCCTTTAAAACAACGGTTAGCAAATTGCAAGCGTCAAGTTTTATGTCTGAGGTAGCAATATTGCATCCTCTTCTCCGAACTGTAGTAGTATAATTTTTTGTTAATGCCCTACTTTTTAGATTTAAATGAAATGATTTTATTCTTATATTCATCATTTCTCAGAGATTAGATCCCCTATTTTTTTAAATTAGCTATGCCAGTAATTGAATTCTGATTTTTTTTCTTAAAAGATGGGTGTTTTATTGAAGTTTTCCCTATTTAATTAAAAGATTAATTCCCTTCAATATTCAGTCCAAATCGTGTTCAATCTATTTTACTTATTTTTAGTAATTACTATTCATATCGAAGTTTTAAAGGACATACATACCAATTTGTACATTTGAATATGTAATTATTTAGTGGGCTTAATAATGGGAATGAATTTAATTTCTCTTCATCAATACCTTGGCTTTAGAATTTTACGTTATCTTAAATAATAACAAGGTTAAATTAATTATACTTTATCGATGACATATATTTGGCCAAATAAAACACCTTTCTGCTATTATAAATTGAATAAATTATTTTGGACATCTATTTAGCAGAATAAAACCCATTCTACTATAATTAAATTGAATAAAGTATTATTAATGACATTTGTTTAGTAGAGTAAATCCCCGTTCTGCTACTATTTTAGACATTTATTCATATGTTAGTTAATTAATATGTGTGTTAATTAATATTGGATAAGTGATGGATTAGCTAGTGATTGTTAATTGTTGATTTTATTTGCATATATGCTTGCTTATACTGGATAATTAATATATGGGTTAATTAATAGTGGTTTTTGTTTTCTTTTGTTGGTTTGAGGCCTGTACTGGCAATTTGTAATTTTTCGATCGAGCTGCGCAAAGGGTGTGTGCTAAAATTTTCCGTAATTTAATGAACTTTAAGAATTTGACAACTCATTTTAACTAAGAAGTTTTTAAACCTTAGGGGTTTGGTGACATTTTCTTCCTTGAGAATTTCAGGAATGAAATTCTTTTAAGGGAGGAGAATGTAACATCCAAAATTTTGGTCATTGAATTTTAAATATTTATATAATTTCATATTTAAATAATTGGTTTTTGATATTTAAAAACTTATGTTCGCATATAAAGATTACTTAAATATTTGAATTGTGAATTAAATATTAACTAAATGGATTTAATAATTTATTTAACTCCTATTAATTAACAAATAATATTGGTGTATTGAATTTGTAAATACAAAAATAAATAGATCAAATGAATATCGATTTGGATCGAAAATATAAAACAATATATACAGTGTGTGAAATTATTATTTCGGGGCACTGTCTCGAATTTTGTTGAAACCAGTCCCATTGGATCCGGAATTATAAGTTATGGTAAACCAATGAGTTTCGTGATGATCGGACGTACTATGTGGTCGTGCGAAATCGAAACGCGTAGCGGTTAATTTTAGAGAATTAAAATAACATAATTGGATTATAAAAAGCTAACTACTGTATATGATAGAATCAGGTCCCGATAATAGTTCCATTGAGTTCAGAATATGGGTATTTAGCTAGAAATACTAGTGAGCACGTCTCGATTGGAGTTCATCAATTTTTACAGCGTGAATAGTGCTAGTTAAAAATCCTATATAATCACCCACTACCGCTCTCATTTCTCAACTAAGAATCCTAAATTTAAAATTTACCCTAGCCACCAATTTGAAATAGCCACATCCAATGGTCCATGTCGATTAGAGCCTCTAGAGGCGTTTTCTAGTGTTGCCCCTAACTAGGGAGTTGTTCGTCTTGATGAGAGGAGCATTTTGGTCAGTTCGATTGAGGCACGATAGAGCGAGGCGGCGCAGGCGTGAAGTTGAACGGCACAACTAGTTTGGTCATTTTCTCGTCGTCGGCGATGAGAGGGAGGCCATAATCTGTGGTGTTGGAAGTGTGGGGGTCGGGCAACCTCCTGGAGATGAGTAGCTAAGATGATGCATCGTGGCGATGATGATGGACGATGGAAAGGCGACGTTGGGTTGAAGAACGATGCGGCCCAGGTTGATTTCAAATGATGGAGGATTAGTTGTTAATCGCGTAATTAAAATTTAATTATTAATTAATTGTTGAATGTTCTTAACCCATAACTATTTCATACGAGGTCCAAATCAAGCGCGGTTAGTTGCGCTGTACTCGAGAAGTTGATATCTACATTTTGGAATTGAATTGGTGGAGTTTGGAGCTAGCTGAATTTTGAACTAAAATCGACCAAACTGGAACGTGAAAGCACCTATTGGAATTTCGGTGAGTTTACTCACCTTTAAATTAACTATATAATATCCATGATGCTATAATTATCATTGAATGCTTAGTTGATAGTTTAGATATTGTTGTTGTTTGATTGTTTGTTTGGTTGAAAATCTCGTTTTGGAAAGCGAATGATATACTAACTTAATTGTTGTGAACCCATATGATTATATGTATTGTATGTAACCATTGTTGTGCAAGGAATATTTGTAGAGAGACTCTAAGGGGTTTGTCGCCAATAATAATTATTTATTTTTTTATGCGGCTTATGTTGATGTTTAGTTGAAATTAATCGTGATATTCTATTTAAATTGTTAAAGTGTCTTTATAGCAATTTTCGCTATAACGTCAATTATTAAATATCATCTCCTAAACCCTTCGTGTGTGTTGTCTTGAGCTTTTATTTCCACAAAATAGATATTTAAATCCATTAATCAATTTAATTAACGATCATTTTGATTAACGATATTTAAATTAATTAATCATTTTAATTAATGACGTTTAAAATTTATCAAATCATTTTTACTAATGATGTTTGAATTTAATTAATCCATCTAGTTAATGATATTTTGATTTAATTAATCATTTTAATTAATCATTTTAATTAATCATTTTAATTAATGATATTTGAATTGAAGTAATCATTTTAGGTTATGATGTTTTAAGTTAGTAAATCATTTTAACTAAAGATGTTTAAATATAATTAATCATTTTAATCGATGATGTTTGAAATTTCTAAATCATTTTTATTAATGGTGTTTTAAAAGTAGTAAATCAGTTTAATTAACAATGTTTAAATCTAATTTATCATTTTACTTAATGATATTTGAATTTATTTAATCATTTTAGGTAATGATATTTGAAATTTAAGTACCCATTCTAATTAAGATATTTGAATGTAATTAATCATTTTAACTAATGGTATTTAAAGTTAATTAATTAATTTAACAATGGTATTTAAGTTAATTAATTGATTTAATAAAAGCGGTTAAAGTTAATTTAATGAAAGGGTATTAAAGTAAATTAACTGCTTTAGTGTTTGAAAGTTAATTTACTGATTAAGTAAAAGTGTTTTAGAAATAATTAACTATTTAAATAAAGATAATTGATCGATTTCTTAAAAGAGGTTATAGATTTGATTTATTATCTTTAGGGATAATAAATATTGCTTTAAAATTTATATATAAAAGTTTATAAACAAGAAGATCTTTTAAAGATAAGTGTTTCAAAATAAAGCTAAGTGTAAGTTGTTTGGGTCTATAATAAACAATGTTTTGACATTTGTTTTGACCTTGGTTTTAATATACTTAGAAAATATAATTTGCCCCTTTAAAATATTACCCCTTTAGTAGAATATTTTAAAGAGTAATTTTAAAGTGTCTTTAAAAGTGTTGTGATGTGAAAATCAAGCACAAGTGAAAACAACCATCTTATCACTCCCGATAGTTGACTTATAGACTATCGACTCCGACTTTGCTCGAACTTGATCCTCTTATCAAGGTGCTCGAATAGAATAGCGTTGCTCGAACTTGATCCTCTTATCAAGGTGCTAGGTGTCACATGGTGGCACGGGGCAAAGATATTTGATAGATGGAGACTTTTGTTTTCATTGAAAAGATTGATAGATTCTATACATGAAAGATATGTTTAAAAACTTTGTTGGCGGGCGGTGGTGTTGCCATAGTTCGTCAAAAATTATAATGGGTAATGACATTGCCGAAGCTCATAGGGAATGTATCCGTTATGTTCGAGATTGCTCAAAGAATGAAGGTGTAGATGGAGTTGGATGACCTCGTTATAAATATATATATTGTATCAAGGTGGAGTGTTGAAAAAAGTGATAAAATATTGGTTTTTATGTTTTTTGTTTAGTCCCACATCGCGGGATAAGTTCAATCTTATGTTCCAAAGCCTATATATAAATGAGCTTATGTAATGTAAATTATTTTATACCTCTCCATGTAATCTTATCTCTAAGTATTAATAAAAAAATTCTTCCCTTAGTGGAACCACTTTTAAATCTTTTTGATGTGCTTCCCTTTCACTTATTATTATTTGGTTACTTTCACATTTGTCGTAAACAACCTCAATAATTTTATTTGATTGTTTCACTCTTCTATATTTTGATACCATTTTCCGTATCAATGTTGTTCGGTTATATCTTCTTAAAAGGATTAACCCTAATAAGTAGTTTGTCACCACTTCATATCAAGTAAGTGTGCAGTTTCTTTTAATCATCTTTAATCCCAAACGAACAATGGGTTTCTTACTAAAGTTTTAGTCCTTTTTTTTAATGCAGGTTGTGGTCCTTAAATAGTCGTTCGGAATAATATTTCGACGGTTGTTTTTGGTGACTTGCATCCTAAGTATTTCCGGAGCCGTCGGATGTTTAGGAATGGCCCGGTCGTCTCATTTTGGGCACTCTACTACTCGCGTGCCAAATTCAAAGGAGTAGGTACTAATCAATGTCCTTAGTAGCATGCTCTTGTCAAACTACATTGTCAAAGCATGATCTTGTCAAGGGGAACCGACGTTGTTGTAGCCGTTTTAGAGGTCTTGAGTTCCAAGCGTTGCTTGGCCCGTGTGCTACAAACTGCGTGGTTGTAGGTCAATGAGATACCCTACTATGGATTACGAGCAAGGGAGAAGTGGGCATAGTTATGTTGATGGGAAATGATCGATCATTGTTAATAGTTGTGTAGACGTCGTTGTTCGGGTCGGGGGACCGGTACGGCTTGAGGTCGAGAACACGAGCGGGTTCATACCGAACGTCGGGGACGCTTTGTATTGCATGGTAAGATGGTTTGGATTGAACACAAAAGCAGACCGTTGCGGCCACTTTTAAACGATTTGGGCTCGTTTCCATAAGACTGTTTTGGGCTCTTCTCCTTACTGGGTCAAGATTTTTTAAATAGGATCGCTGACAACAGGCTTTCAATTTAGTGTACGAAGAATTGACGCAACAATCACCATCTTTTGTAGTATAGGAGAGAAACATACATATTATCTCTAGCTATAATATTCGGACACAGCAACAAAAACTCTTCCCACACAATATGAGAAACAAAGCTTCTCTGTATAATGAGAGTATCATACACACTCTTTAGTGGAGAGAGAACACAAGTTTATGAATAATAGCGTGTATCAATTCATGTCTCTCACTCTCATTTTTAGTTAGAGCATCTCCTGAAGCGGGAATACAGAAGAAAATGGGACAAACCCATGCTCAATCTTTTTTCTCCACGCTACGGCAGTGGCAATTCGAGGGTGGAGAAAGAAGATAAGCGGGGGTTTCTCTCTTTTTTTAGTGGCGATACGTAAATGGCAAACTGATGCAGCGGCATACCTTGAATCGAGAACGAGTTTCCTATGTCGCAAAATCCCTAAATCACGAAGACCAGTAAGTCGCTCCAGCACTAAGTCGCGAACGACCAAAGCATGTCGTAGGTCGCTCCTCCGCCTTATGTCGCTCCAGCACTGTCGCGAGGCAAATTCAGTAGGTCGCGAACGCACTTTCCCTAAATCGCGCCAGTTAAGTCTCGAACGACCTTCCTATGTCGCAAGCCCTAGGTCGCTCCAGCCTTACGTCGCAAGCAATAGGTCGCCTCCAGTAAGTCGCGAACGAAGAAGCTTAGGTCGCGAAGAAGCTTGGGTCGCGAATTTCTTTAAGTCGCTGATGATTGTTAAGTCGCTCCAGTTGTTTGCCGAAATTTCTTAAGTCGCTCAAGTGGATGGATGTTTTGTTAAGTCGTTTGTTTTGCTGAGTCTTATGTTGTAACCCGTGTTTTGTAAAGTTGTATGTTGATAGGTCGTAGGTCGTTGCTGTTGATTCTTGAGTCGCTGTTTGTATTTGTTAAGTCGGATGTTGTAACTTGTTAAGTCGTGTGTGTGTTGTAACTTTCCCTATAAATAGGAATGTATGGTCATTTGTAAAAAGGACTTGATTTTTGGAATAAAATTTGGTTTGTGCTTCTTACCTCCATTAAAATTGGTAGTTGAGAGTTATATCTTATCTTCACCTTCGGCATTCGAGTGCGCTCGAATCAACGATTGTTGAAGCCAATTCACAGAATCAAGTGCGCTTGATCAACGTTCGAAGAATTGTAGATCTTCTCTCACGGCATCGTGTGCGATCAACGTGTCGAAGATTGCTAGAATCCGGTATCTTCGTGATCAACGGATTTGGGCATTTGGGTATTCTTAAATTCACCGAATTATCATCGATTCACCGATTATTTCCGCTAATCGTATGAGATCCTGGACGGATTCGATTTACATCGTCGAATTCGCTTCCTTGGCTGCATCACAAACGGAAATCCGTTTCTGCTATGATAGGTTTTATGTTTACCGTTTGTAGCATAAAAGAATTTTTATTTGTCGTTCACAATAAAGGAGCAAACCCTAATCATCTATAAATGGTTTTCTAAAAACCGTTTATAAATAAACGGTTTTCTGAAAACCGTTTATTTATAAACGGTTTTTAGAAAACTGTTTATATCAGAAAAGCGTTTAAAAATGGTCATAAAATATAAAGAAATAAAATAAAATTTCAACCACTCGCTGCTAGAGCGGTGGGAGTTTGTCACGGTTTTTTATTTCTTCCTCTTGCTACTTTTCCACCCTATGCTGAAGTTGCTCTTATGGGGCAATACCATGATATGCCATATGTGTCAATGTTATGATGCAAGTCCACTTAATTCCACCAAATGTACTGTAAAATAAAACACATTTGTTTTAATTTTATCTGATGCAAAGTTTCATTCTCATTTGATACACACGGCAGAGTTTAAGGGTTTGCATTAAAGCTTTTATACATATATAGACCCATTTATCCAAGTTTTTACCTCTTAATTATGGTTGCGTGGATTTGCAAGAAAATGAGACGTGTGTGTGTCTCTCTCTATATCTGTGTCTCTCTCTGTGTATGTGTGTGTATAGGCAAGGATCTGCTACACTCTGTGCAGTTAAAGCGCTTAACAATTCTATAGCGATGAAGATGCAAAATGTTAAAGCGAGGATAAAACGGGGATACATCGGAAATTAACGGAGGTGAAAAAACTTCATTAGATATAAAAAAATATTTGAAGTTAATATATTCTTATTCTCACGTCATTTTTGTATAGAAAAATATTGTTTAAAGTAACATAACAAAATCTAAGAATATCAAGATTAATACGGATTGGATTTGGAGACGACAATAGATATCTAGCTTATATTAAGCACTTATGCCTTAAAATTATTAGTTATTTATCCTAACTTTGTTGTTTTAGTTTACAATGAACTAGTTAAATCAACCTTTGTATATAAATGTTGCTAAAGCGAGTGCTAAAAAAATTTGAGTTAGCGGATGTAGCAGAAAATAACAGGGTTTAAAGCGAATCTATTATTTAATAGCGCTATATGTAGATTGAAATTGCGAAGCGGTTGAAGAGCGCTATGTGTTATAGTAAGAATTTAGCGGACATTTAGCGTGCCTTGCACAGGCTCCATTTAAAATTGGCTACACCTCTAATCCTCCTGATTTCTACTACACATTTCAAATCAAATAATACTACTTTCTTGCTAATACACTAACTGTATTATTTAATTTGGAATCTGCGGTGGAAATTAGGAGTATTAGAGATGTAGTCAAATTGAGGTGTAACGGATCTCTGCTCTGTGTGTTGCGTGTGTGTGTGAAATCCTTCTAATACACTCCTGATCTGTTGGCCTCCAAACTTATTTGGCCCCCAATCAAACGTTTTTAAGACATATAAACTTTGAGTTTACGCAGTATACTGGGAATAATTAACTCACAGTAAACATAACCTTCCATGTAGTTAATACCTTGAAATATTATACTTATTGAAGGCCAAAAGATCACTTGTTTGTATTGGCCATGTAATCAACATTGCGTGAGGAATAATGTTATTCGTTTAATTCACAATAATGCTTTAGGGTACTTCAAGATAGCCAAATTACAATCATGTGATTATAGCTATTATTCTGGCTTTATGCTTGTCATATGAGTAGAGCTGATGCTCATAATATAGAATATGTATTCTAAGTTTCTTCTTGTGTTAGTTTAGCCGTTATCCTGTGGTCCTAGCTTCAGTCTACTTTCCACTTCCTTTTCGGTTTTAGAAAAAAAAGAAGAGTGATGCTATGGAGCCCGAATCTGGGTTAGTCAATTTGAACGGGTTTCGGCTGAAATTCAGGGGGCCATTCATGTTGAGTACTTAGATTTGTTGAAAAAAGAATGACAATATAATTTTCCATTTCGAAAATTGATACATTTTCCTGATAATTGAAAAGGATAAAGAAAAGGAAAAAAAATATACATTAAAAGATTTAAGTATAGGTCCGACAAAGAATAGTTCGGTGTTAATTGCTGGAAGATTGTGATGCAATCCTGGCATATAAGAATTCATTCCAAGTATCAGGTAACCCAGGAAGACACCAATGTATACAATCTGCAAAATTTTCAGGATCAGCTTGTTGTTCCGGCGTTAACATTTTGCCTTGCCTTATGGTGTGCACCGATGTGTGTGCATCTTTCCTATATTCCGATAATTTTGTGATGTTATTGAACCATATAGGAGTTCTCATCGAGCTTATCACGTTAGTAGCGACGTAGTACAACCGCCAATCTGTTCCCACGTCTAGAGGTTCCGATCGATTCAAGATAGGCGCTGTCTCTTTTGCGCACTTTATGCCATCCATGTTACCCCAATCTTCGCTTCTGCATTCCCATCAGCAATTTATTATTTAGTTGTGATAAATAATTGTGATTTCTTATAATAAATGAGACATGCAATAAGGGTACAGAGGAATTGAACTCGTTCTGCTATATAGAAGCCGACTGCTGCGGTCCAGTAGCAACATCGGGATATAATATCCTTATATTACTCCACTGAGGTAGTAATCAAATAAGAATTCTTTAAAATTACCCATATTGGGATGCTTCTAAGGGTCATTTTTTTAAGTGTTCCAAAACCATAGTAGGAGAATTGTGTCCTTTACAAACCATGTTATTTTTTTCTTTCTGAATTGCCATATGGTGACCGTATGATGTAGAATTGGTAGGTGATGATTTAAGTAGTTTGCCAAATAATTTGCTTCAAACTGAAGTTTACTTTAAAGCCATGTTGTCAGTTTTTGTTTGTATGCTTTTTTGAACATAAGCAATGTTGCTTTTGTACTAGCTATAATATAAAAAAGTGCATCACCAAAAGTCTAGTGTAGCCAAATTTTTTGTTTACTCTAATACATGGTTTTAAGTACTGACAAGTTGAGTAAAAGGAACTGCACACTTACTTGATATGAAGAGGTGACATACTACTGAAGAAAACCATTGTTCGTTTGGGATCAATGTTGGAGTCAACCCAATTAGCCCATGTTTTCAACACTCTTTCATAGGCAACCGGCCTCTCGATCTCTTCAAATTCTGTTGTTCCTTCAGAAAATGATCCTTTCCTGTTCTCCAACATTATCCAACCGACAATTTAATACTTGTTTAAAATGGAGTAGTTCAAAATATATAAGTTTCCATAGATAGTATACTTACAATACTTTCATCTCAAATGTGTTCATCCACCAAATATAAGTATTGAAAATGAGGTAATCTGCTTTTCTCCAATTCTGGCCGTGCTTATCGATAGATTCCGGCATTATGATCCTATCGAGGATACTATGCATGTTTGGGTCATCTGAATTAGATTCCACCAAGAACGGTGCCCAATAAAATTCTACTGTTGCATCATACTCCTATTGATTCAATCACAGCATATTCATTAGTACTCGTGATGCGACTATACTACTACATAAAGGTAATTCTTGCATATTTTTTAACCTCAAGTTTGAAGACAGATAAAGAACCATTTTTGTTCAGAGACTTTTTCCCATTTGGAACTACAGATTGCACCAAGCATATCATTGACTCCCACTGGTTTCTATTCAAAGAGTCCCCTACAAACATTAATCTTTTGCCTCGAATTCTCTCCAACAGTAACCTCGCATCAAATCTTCATCAAAACATAAACATTTCATGATCATTCATAGAATTCGTCATTGTAATGTATACATTTAGACTTTAGTTTATGCTTAATTCTTGGACCACGTTCAAAAACGCATTTCATATCTAATCCAATTTGAAAACTACTAAAAAAAACAAAATGGCATTTTATACTGGGGTTATTTCAAACTGCAATATGTATACACACACTAATGTTGTTCAAAAAACTTATCAATCATCATTATCTATAAAGTGAACAAGTCTCCTACTTGAGCCAGGTCTACGAATGACAAGTTGTAAGATCTTACCTTCATTATTATAGAGAATGTTTTGAAAACTTGACCATCGAACCTAACGTCCACAATACCTTGACCCAACGATGCGCATGAAATAAAGTCCTCACAATAACTTACTGATTTAAAGCAAACCGACATACAATGTTCGCATACGAGGTCGATGGTTCAATCATCATCAATTACATATCCAAGTGAATATCCCGAAGTATGTGTGTAGGTTCGATACATACTTCTTCGGAGTTTATAAACGAAACTTGGTTCTCTGAGCGGTGTTCAACAAAAAACAACATTTAAACCTAACTGTGTTAATGCTACAAAGTGATAGGCTAGAACATACTTGGGTAAAGAACAATCGCGAGGTTGCCACCTCCACTTCATAAAGGTATCATTTAGTCTGCCATTTCTCATGCACGTAACTTGCGCAGTCAAGAACTCACACTCGTCTTCCCGGTACAAAGGATGCCCAACATCATCGTAAACCCATTCACCTGTGAACAGATCACATGTCTCTGGCACAGTTACCATGTTGCGCTCCAGTACCTCTGCTCTCCCTTCTTTGCCTTCTCTGCTATAGTTTGGCATGCCGACGTTGTCATCTTCAACCTCTTTTTTATTACTCTTTTCCTCTGGTTCAGAATTTGAAAGTTGTTCTTGTTGTGAAGGAATGTTGAAAGGGAAGTCAGTCAAGGACTTCACCACGTTTGCATTTTGATTGTATATTAGTATGGCAAAAAGAAAGATGGAGAACAGAACAATGAAGATGGTGAGCTTGCCATTCTTTCTCTGCTTGTTGGATAATAACTCTTGATTGGCGGGAGAGCATTTGCGCCGAAACAATGGATACATGAGCCTAATGTTAACTAAGAGATAGAGTATTTTTTATGATATTAAGAAAAAGGGTTATACCTCAATTAAGTTGGTGAAATGAGATTTTCTAACCCGAATTTAGTGCTAGTTTTCTCGTTCATCCACAGTTTTGATGTAGGAAACACAAGTTATATAACAACATATAATATGATAGGATATAAGAAGATTACAACGGAATTAATTAAATGGAAGAGTTGTTATGATTTAGCTGGTGAGGGAGTATCAATGGGTAGGAGTAACATAGAAGTCTAAAAAAGTGGAGATGCAACAAATTTGATAATGAAACTTGGTTGGAATATTTAACTTGAGAACATTCAAGTTCAAATAAACATAAAGTAAAGTGGGGCTTTATTAGGTACTGGGTGAGATGTAAATTTCGGTAATGTTAATTTGGAATGTTCAAGTTGAATGACTTCAGTACATTATAATTCTGCTGGCAGTACTGGCAGGCTTCTGTAAATATTTATACTTTGACCGAAAGCTACAAGTTTACATGCAGTATATTCCGTAAACTTATGTGTATTCAGCTAACCATAGGCATAGCCGTAAAATTATCGTATAGATACTTGTATTCAACCATATAGAAGTAACTATATATAAGTGTGTTCATAGTTATATAGATACATATTTTATATTCAACCCGTTGAAGAGCTCCAAATAAACCAGTTTTTATCTGTTCCAAGGCAGAACCATGAGTTTCAAAAGATATATGTGTCAAGCCTAGAATCCGATAGCAATATGGAAGCTGACACTAGTAACTTAATAGATCAGCAAAGTAAATTCTAAGCAATGTCTATTTCTGCATTTTAATGACTTGTTTAGTCCTCGTTTTATTGTAAAAGCACTTGGTACATGATATCGTATGCAAATATTGTTCTTTCTCTTCAACTAAAAGAAAGAGCAAATAAATGATGGCACCAACTTGTACCAAAAAGTTGCTTTCTAGAAAAGAGGGTTATTGTCACTCATTGTTTTATATAAGTATTTCTGCAACATGTTAAACCTGAAAATTTTGGATGATAGTACTAGAAAGCGAACTATTACAGGAAACACATGAGTTAAAACGCTAAATAACATTGAACATCCCTCCATCGTCTACCATCGGGTATATAATTTGGTCTTGGGAAGACATTGTAACAAAAAAAATCCCCAATGTTATATGCCACCAATCTCATATATATATATAACACGATTATTTCAAATATTCAGCGATGTGGGATTTTTCCATTCAATCGACGCACCCACGCCACACCTAACAGGAAATTGACTAAGGTTCTTGTTTATATTGCGTCTCGGAGGGAGTTGGACAGACGGATATAGGCTTAGGGTCTTCTGAACTGATTCGCTTTCTTCTTTTTCTGAAACATCATCACCGGATTCTTTTTCCTCAGACTCGGTTTTCCGTTTCTTTTATTTGATGAACTTCCTCAGAGGAAGGTTCTTCCTCTGAAGAGGAAACAGGAGACTATATCACCGTTTTGATGGCCATCAGCATTATTGATCAGAAACAAGGGTTCTTTTTCTCAAAGCGATCCACAAGAGGAAATTGACAGTTGATTGTTTGGAAATAAGAAATTCCCAGGTCTTGCTAAACGAACCGCGACAAACAGTACAGCACAACCAGATTTTCATCTGCACTCTATTTTAAACTTGCTATAAATAGTAAATATAACTGTTCAAACAACATTTTTGTACTGTATTTTTAACGTGGGTAAGACTAAGAGTATCTCTAGGAGGTTGATTTTTACAGTGAGAAGGAGATTAAAAAGAGTCGATTTCTCCTCCTCCTTCAGCAGTTGAGTGAAAGGAATTTGCTTTTTTCTTAAATAATAATAATATATAAACGGTTTTCTGAAACTCGTTTATAACATAAGATGATTTTTTTAAAACCGTTTATAGCATAAACGATCACGCTATGTGAAAAAAGGAACAAGATGATTTGAATGACTTACTTTATTTGATTCAATACTGGGTATTTATACACGTAATTGATAACAATAAAAAGAGGTAATAGAAAACTACCGTTATCATACAAAACTAATTCCTATATGTATTCCTGAAGAATAGCTTTGGCTGAAGAATAGCTTCACTCCCTGAAGAATAGCTTGACTTCCTCCTTCCTCACGTAATTTTAACACCCCCCGTAAAGTTGGAGCCAGGAGAGAAATGTCGAGCACGCCCAATTTGCTAAGTAATCGTTTGAAATTATCAACACCCAGTGGTTTTGTGAAAATATCCGCTAGTTGGTCGCAAGAACGAATATAGGAAGGAGTAATAAGACCGAAGAGAATCTTTTCACGAATGAAATGACAATCTATTTCGATGTGCTTAGTTCGTTCATGGAAGACGGGATTTGCGGCAATATGAATTGCAGCTTGGCTATCGCAATGTATTGTTACAGGAGCAGATAGCGGAAAACCAAGTTCGGATAAGATTGAATGTAACCACTGTACTTCAACGGTAATAGCAGCAAGAGACCGATACTCAGCTTCAGCGGACGATTGAGAAACAGTTGGTTGTTTCTTTGATTTCCAGGAGATGGGACTAGAACCAAGCATTGTAAAATAACCGGTAGTAGAACGGCGAGTGACGGGGCACCCTGCCCAGTCAGAATTAGCAAAACCGACTAGAGAAAGAGAACTCGTCGCTGACAGAAATAAACCATTACCAATAGAACCTTTGAGATACCGAAGGACTTTATTTGCAGCATCAAGATGAGTGGAACGAGGGCTTTGCATAAATTGACTAAGTTTGTTGACAGCATATTGAATGTCAGGACGAGTGACTGTAAGATATAAGAGACGACCGATGAGTCGTCGATAAAGAGACGGGTCAGGCAATGGATTGCCGTTATCTGGAAGAAGTCGACTATGCTGTTCCATAGGAATTGGAGTTGTCTGAGAACCAAGCATACCTGAATCCTTTAATATATCAAGTGTGTATTTATATTGACATAAAAATAATCCCTTTTTGGAACGAAAAACTTCAATACCAAGAAAATAATGTAGACACCCAAGATCTTTAATGGAGAAAGATTTGGCGAGAAATTGTTTTGTTGTGGAAATAAAAGATTCATTGTTTCCCGTAATAATAATATCATCTACGTAAACAAGAACAAATACTGAAATATGATCACGAATATACGTAAAGAGACTGTAATCGGAAATAGATTGGTGGAAACCACGTCGAATTAAAGTAGAAGAGAACTTAGAGAACCATTGACGCGAGGCTTGCTTAAGTCCATAAAGAGATTTATGGAGCTTACAAACTTGATTATCACTATGATGAGGAAGACCAGGAGGAAGTTTCATATAAACTTCTTCATTGAGATCACCTTGGAGAAAGGCATTATTGACATATAATTGATGAAGAGACCAATTTTTAATGGTAGTGATAGAAAGAAGTAGACGAACGGTGACCAATTTCGCTACCGGAGCAAAGGTATCATGGTAATCAATTCCTTCAACTTGGGTGTAACCTTTGGCTACTAAACGAGCTTTATGTCGTTTAATACAGCCATCAGAACAATATTTAATTTTATATACCCATTTGCAACCAATTGGTGTTTTATTTGGTGGTAATGAGCAAACCGACCATGTTTTGTTTGCTTCAAGGGCACGAAGTTCAACAGACATTGCATCATGCCAAGCAGAAGATTGAACAGCTTGAGAATAGGTTTGAGGTTCATTATGGTTAATAATTTTGGACAGAAAAACGTGATGAGAAGGACTGAACTTTTCCAAAGAGAAATATTTGGATAAAGGAAAAGAAGTAGATAAAGGAGAGGCGTTGCATACATAATCATTGAGATGTGATGGCGGTCGTCGAATCCACTGAGCACGATTTAAATCAGTAGTATTTGTTGGAATTAAAATAGAAGAATTATTATTAATTTGCTAAGACTGATTTGAATCAACGATTTCTGTTGGAATCAGATTTGGAGAATGATTTTGAAATGAATTTTCACTATCTTCAATTGTATTAGATGAAGGAATAGTAGTTGGTACTAATGAATCATTTTGAAATGGTGTGGAATCTGTGGTTGTATCATCATCTAGTGGTGTGATGGAAATGTCGTTAGAACGATGGTCTGAAATGTTTTTATACGGAAAGACTGACTCATGAAAAATAACGTCACGTGAGACTATTATGCAATGAGAAAAAGGATCATAAAGTCGATATTATTTTTGACCATAAGGGTAACCAACAAAAATGTGTGGTTTACCTCGTGCATCAAATTTATTTTTAATATGCATATTTTTCGCAAAACAAAGACAACCAAACACACGTAAAGATGAATAAGACGAGACCTTTCCAAATAAAATTTCATGAGGAGATTTGAAATTAAGAATACGTGTAGGTAATTTGTTTATGAGAAACGCAGCGGTGAGAACACATTCGCCCCAAAAAAAGAGGGGGAGATTAGCCTGGAATCGGAGTGAGCGAGCAACATTGTGTAAATGTCGGTGCTTACGTTCCACTATACCGTTTTGTTGAGGAGTGGATAAACAACTTCGTTGATGTATTATTCCATGAGAATGGAACCAATTTTGAAATTCGGAAGAAAGAAACTAGGTTCCGTTGTCGGATCGAAAGACTTGAAGTTGTGGTATAAAAACACCACCGTTGCCAGATTTAATAGTGGAGATTGATAGTTTGAATTGTCTATTAACCTGATTACTAAAATGTTTTATCATATGAAACGTTTGAGATTTGAGTTTCATTAAGTAGACCCAAGTGCATCTAGAATAATCATCTACAATAGTGAGAAAAAAACGTGAACCATTTTTAGAAGGAACACTAAATGGTCCCCAAACATCAACATGGAGTAATTCAAAACACATAGAAGAGCGAGATATACTCTGTGGAAAAGAATCACGAGATTGTTTAGCTTGAGGACAAACGTCACAAATAAATTTATTATTCGCGGATATATCCGGAAAATTATTTACAAGGAATTCGAAACGAGAACTACTAGGGTGACCAAGGCGAGAGTGCCAGAGGTCAAATTATTCGGTAGCTGAAATGAAAAAACAGAATTCAAGTAAGGAACATCCTCCAAATAGAAAAGACCATGATGAAGACTACCCTGCAGACCAATCTTCTTCTTCATTAACTGGTCCTAAAAAAGACAATGAGATGTTGAGAAAATTACTTCACAATTAATTTGTATTATTAATTGTGAGATAGATAATAGGTTGAATTTAAAAGATGGGATAAAGAAAACATCTTTCAGAATAAGGGAATTGGAGAATTTAACAATCCCAATATGAGTCACTGATGCAAAAGTGCCATCGGGTAATTGAACAGAGACATGTTTTTGCAAGGGTACATGTGAAGAAAAAATTGACAGTGATGTGCATATATGATTTGATGCACCTGAGTCTATAATCCAGCAAGAGGACGTACATGAAAGAATTGTACCTGCTAAATTAGCGGACAGTTCGCCGACGTCATCTTTGGCCAAAAGAGTGAGCAACTTGTTGTATTGATCGGCTGTTAATTGGTTATTTGACGCAGCAAGAGCAGATGGTCCGCGTTCGGAGACATGTTTTCTCTGTCGGTCTGGGAAGCCATGGAGTTGATAGCATTTCTCTCGAATATGCCCAAGGCGGTTGCAGTGGTCATAGAATGGGCGCTGCCTCTTCGATGGTCCACGGTATGGTGGCTTTGAAGTTTGAAAGGTAGCAGAGTCGACAACGGGAGCTGATCGAACATTCAACTCCTGCTGCTTTTCCTCTTGACGGACGAGGTTGTAGATTCGTTGAATGGATGGAAATGGCTCCATTAGAAGAATCTGACTTCGGACAGTAGAGAAACTATCATGGAGTCCTTGAAGAAACTCCATGGCTCGATCCTGGTTTGCTGCTCAATGATACACTTTCCATTTCCGCAAGTACATGGTGTGATCGAAATAATACAACTCAATTCATCCCACAAAGATTTGAGTTGCGTGGAATAAAATGAAACAGTCATACCTTCCTATTTGAGAGAGGAGATAGAGAGTTTCAGCTGATATATCTTAGGCGCATTAGATTGAGAGAGGCGCTCCTTGAGGTCCATCCATATTTGGGCAGCAGTGTCGGCATAGAGAATGCTTGGCCTGATTTCCGGGGAAACGGAATTGAGTATCCAGCTGCCAACAAGATCGTTGCAGCGGCGCCAATTGGCGATGTCGGTATCCACGGTTGGGATCGGCAAGGAACCGTCGATGAAGCCGAATTTGCTCTTGGCCCGTAACGCCATCGTAATGGCACGATTCCATGAGCCATAATTATCACCTGTTAAGAGAGGTGTGACAAGGACAGTTGATGGTCTATCAGAGTGGTGGATAGCTAAGGATCAGATCTGATGGGAATGGCAGCAAAATTGTTTTCTTCAGCCATGACAAAGAAGTGAGAAAAATAAGAGCAGAGATAGAATCGTGGAGTGTTTTACTGCTCTGATACCATGTGAAAAAAGGAATAAGATGATTTGAATGACTTACTTTATTTGATTCAATATTGGGTATTTATACACGTAATTGATAACAATAAAAAGAGGTAATAGAAAACTACCGTTATCATACAAAACTAATTCCTATATGTATTCCTGAAGAATAGCTTTGGCTGTAGAATAGCTTCACTCCCTGAAGAATAGCTTGACTTCCTCCTTTCTCACGTAATTTAACACGCTAAAAAACAAAGGGAGCGAACTTCTACTTCTTTCCTTGACGCACGTTCAAATCCACGCCACTACAGAGTGGGAAAATGACAAAAATGGATATTTCTCCAATTTTTCAAGGCTATGGTGCTGCTGAGGATGCTCTAAGACAAATTTTAAAATGGCGCAAACACAAATATTTTTCTTTTTTAGTTTGTATTCGCCCACTTTTTAAATCCGCAAACACAAATTTCTAGCATTATGAAAAATATTGTAATAAGCTTCAAACAGAACTCGTTATTGAAATAAGTTTTTATTGAAACTTAATTTAAAAATTTGTCCTCTTAGAAAATGAATAGCAATATGATAACTAACGAATTCTTAGTAAACGACAACTTAGTGCCCTTAAAGTTTCTTATGCATTACTGACATTAAACCAGTGATGAACTAGTCGTACATCGGTCGAAAACATCTTCGGTTCTTTCATATGTTAAGATCGATATAAGAAGAGGCACACCAAACATAAACCTTATGTCTTTTTTTGTATAAACTGAATATTAGTTTTCACTTTTATTTTAGACAGACATACAAATTTAACCTCAATCTATCATGGAAGAGTGGCATCAACCTCTTAGAAATTCAAAATGTTTGCATCCACTGGAAAATAATCATTTCATTGAAGTGCTCCATTTCTCATTATGTTTGCGAAGATTACTACAGAGGATTCCAAGTGTCCATAGAAGAAAATTGAAGTATACACTCCTATGGTAGAAAATTCAACTTATCCGGTAGACAACTATTATTGGAACCAAGAAAGGAATAAGCTTGATGCTTATCATGACGAGTTCGCAAGTTTAGAAAAGCTTAGAACAAAAAATGGAGTAGTTTAGAATGTTACTAGAAATTCTATTTTTATTGAAGAAGAATGGAGGTAGGATTGAACAATGATTTTATAATTTTATCAAAATTTATAAAATTATCAATGTGTCATTTTTACCACACAAAAAGAAGAAGAAATCTTATCGTTTTTCTTGAAACAAAGAGTTGCACTGGTCGTTGGTAGAGTATATGAATCAAACATCCAAAAATATGGTTACCGGAAGGAATGAGGTGACCTCTACTAGAGATGATGTCTTACCACTAATGACTTGAGTTGAAAAGATGATCTCGTTCCCAAAGATTAGAAGTTAAGTTACCCTTTGTCATCCCAGTTGATGAATGATAATGAAAACGATGTTAGTCTAGATGGTGCTAATGTAAACAACCATTCTTTTACTTATTGCTTTGCTTGTTGAAAGACAAGATTTTTACATGCAACATATTATGAAGATAATCATAATATGATGGATATGATGTAGAGAAGAACCTTGAGGTAGTTAAATATTTGCCTAGAGGATATTATATAATTTGTTATGTAATCTTAACTCTATGACGAATCTTGTTCGAAATAAAAGTACGATTATTGGTTTTATTTTCTATTAAGTGTGTTTATTCTATATGATACAAATAATGACTACGAGCATTAGACATAAATAAATAGAAAATCCCTAAATAGAGTATTATATAGATTGCGGTTGTGAATTGGTTGTAACCGTGAGTAGCGAATCGATCTAGTAATAATACTCATCTTTAAAGGATCCTAGTCAAGATGCATCGAGAAAGGGATTTGATGTATCTGTTGATAACTAGTGTATGTAATGCTCTCCAAATGTTGGATAATGTATTTATTACTCATGACCGTTGGAGACACCAAGTGGCTACGTAATTTTGATCATTGGATGGTCGTAGAACGACTCAATGGAGAGTCCTATATATGCTAAATATATCTAAGTCAAAACATGGTAGCTTAGCATGAAGACATGTGTGGTCTTTAGACTTGAGAATACTGTGCAGCCTAAATGAGGAGGTTATGCTTTGATTGTAGTTAACTCATGGCATCGTGACCATGCTACTGCTCCTTTTGGGTTTATGTAAAATCATTTAGAGTGAAACATTATTCAATAGAGAATTAGTCTCCTAGGTATAGGAGTTTAGTTTTATCGTAATTTAAAGTCAACTCAAAGTCAAAAAAAAATCTATGGTCGCGGTACTTTCGTTTATTCGATAATTTTTATTGTTTGAACAAAGGACTTTGAAGTTGGTCTTCACAGTTAACTCTGGATATTATTAGATTTTTTTATCGTTGACCAAACATCGGATATCCAAGCGATATAGTGTTGACGAAAAGAAAACATACACAGACATTGTCGCTTAAGGGTGTATGCTTAATTAGATTAAAATATGATTTTCCTAGACTATTTATAAGCAACAGAACTTATGTCATAATGCTATGCCATTGAAACCAAAACCGTTGTGCAATTTTGTATCAAATTGTTTGATATTATTTGGTGGCCAAGTTCTCACCTGTGAATCACACGATAGAGATTGATTGAGCGAATTCCAAAAACGACCAATTTATAAATGTTATAAACTAATTGGACGAATTAATATAAATGTTATATTGATTTATTTGATCTTTTTAATATTATTGGAGGGTTGTAGATTTATTAAATAAGTGTGTTGATGAAAACATCCATAAACCATTTCTCTAATATCAACATTAAAAAATACAACTTAATAGCACATTCACTTCTTAATACCAAGCTCCCCTCTTAGGCTACCATCATCGCGTCTCGTTCATTTCATTGCTTAATTTTAATTTAAAAACTTCAATTCCTATAGAAACACTTCATTCCGAATCTATAGATGAGAAAATCATCCAAACCCAACTAGAAGAGCATGAACATCATGGTGCACTAAGATACATAACAACCACCTACATCGCTACCAGCTCTCCTTTATATAGTATTTTTTGTGAGAAATGCGGATTACGGATCTTAAGGCTAGAATTAACACTAGAGGGGGGTGAATAGTGTTTTAAGGAATTACTAATTCTTTTTGAGTTTATATTAATTTGAACACAAATGTATGCAATGTTCAGATACAGATATTATCACAGAATCAAACACAGATGCAAATATAAAGTAAAAGCAATAAAGGAAAGAACACACAGGATTTTATACTGGTTCGGAGTTACCCTACATCCAGTCCCGCAACACAAGTACGGATTTCCTTTCAAAATCAAGTCTTACAATTACACCCTTGATTTCAAGGCCACGAGGTACACCACTCCAGATTCACAATCCTCTAGGTAGAGATACTTGATTTTACGGGCAACAAGTTCACCCAATTGATTTCTTAGGCTACAATCACACCTTTTCTCACTTGATTGATTTTCCAGGCTACAATCACACCTTTTCTCGCTCGATTGATTACAAAAGAAGCCTATAACTCTAAATAGCACTGGGATCTTGTTGAGATAGTAATAGAGAATCAAACCAGAGATGATCTAGTTAGATTCAATGGAGATTTCGGCAGAGTAATGGTAAAAATGTATATAAAGAAATGTGGAAGAAGAAGAGAAGTGAAATCAGAAAATTATGAATCTAAATTCATTTAAAACATCCCCTATTTATAGTAGAACCACAGCCATGTCCATTTGGGAAAGGATATGACGAATAGACACTTCTTTTGAAATTCAAACTTTTGAAATAAACTGTCATCATGTCGACATGGGTACCTAGGGGTTGTCGACATGCCTAAGGTATTTTTGATAATTTGTTTTTCTTTTGAAAATAACTTCTATCTTATATTAAAACTATTTTAAAATTTATAAATACACTATAGTTAAAATACATAAATAAGTATAAAGAATAATATTTTGGTATATATAAAATTTTACTATAATTTCATATTTAAATCTTAAATATAAATATTAAAAGTTAAGTATATTATAATTAAAGATAGTTTAAAACCAAGGATAATTTTGATATTGAAAATAAAGATTATTTTGAGGCTAAAAGTATTTAAAACCAGGATAGATGTTTTTGTTTTAAAAAGGAAGATTTTGAAATCATTTTGAAAACAAGATATAATTTTGTAAAACATTTGAATAAAAGTTAGTGGATACAAAACGCTATTCCACTAGATTTTTCGTAGGTTCCATCCCTTTAACAGGCTCGAAGTGGATTCCATTCCACGAATAAAATGGATTTTAAGATGTCAGTGCTTTTCTAGGAGTTTTAACATAATTCTAGACTCTACTTGTCTTGTACTATTGAAATCTTGAACTATTGATATCTTGATACTCATGAGTCTTGAATCTTGATGTCTTTAATCTTGAGTCTCTATACTGTACGGTCTTCATTCTCAGTACCTTCATGTTTATATCCTGCATATACATATATATCTAAACTATAATGTTAGTATTTATATTTTATAACAAGTCCTAAGGTTGTTGTCATCAAAACCATTCTTATCAAGGACTAACAATCTCCCCCTTTTTGATGATGACAACCTTTGTTTATAAAATATTACTTCTATCCTAATAACTCTCTAATAACTCCCCCTAAAACTAATAACTCCCCCTTAATCTATGCCTAACTATCCTATTTTATACTTCTCCCCCTTGTCATCAACAAAAACAAACTAACTCCAAACTATATAACTCCCCCTTAATCTAATATTGTATTATATGTGATTATAATGATAGTGTTATCATAAATAATCAATACTTAATTCTGAATCTAAAACTTAGCCCTTAATAACTAACTCTCCTAACTAAGAATCCATATATGATAATGTGATAATCACAAATCATTTATTAATTATATAATGTTATATTTACATTTGTGTAGAAAACATAAGTAAGATTATATACAAATAAGAAAGAACGAAAATAAACTAATGTGTATTCTAGACAATGGGAGATCTATGAATCGAGCAATTTGGGTAATGGAAACAGAAATTTCCATTTTGTTCGACTAGATTTCCATCCTTGTCAAAGCACACTTCGCCAACGCAAACAACTTTGTCGTCATCTTCAGCGTGCTCTTCGTCCATGGGGGCTTCTTCTTCTTCTTCCTCGCTGTCCTCTTGCACTTGAACACCTGAAGATTCTTCATCGATCAAGATGGGATTGGCGTGATTGTCCAGTAGAAACTTTTGCAAGTTTCTAAGGATTTTGCCTTGCCGTTCTTGTTCTTTGGCCATTCTGATTTGCACCAATTTAATTTTAGTCATAAGTTGCAGTGCATCCTTCAAGGAATCTTCCATTTTCATCACCCGTGCAAGCGTAGTACGTTGAAATGGTCCGGTTGAGGAGAAGGGAACGAAAAGGTTGAATTTTTCTTTGATTTGGAGGAGGAAGCCATTGTTTTAATTTTTCAAAAGTTAGACTCAGAGAAAGAACAGAAGGAATGAACAAAATTTCGAAATAGGAAGAATATATAACCATTCATTTTGAATTTTGGTGGGAAAAAACTTAAGTTAAAAAAACATTGTATGTCGACAGGGGTGTAGGGGGGATGTCGACAGGGTACTTGTAGTTTTGCTTATTTGATTTATTTTAATTTAATTTTAATTATTGTTGTTATATATTTATATTTTATATTTCAGTTATTGAACAAATACCTAATTCTCTTCTTAATTTAGTAAATATAGATTCATTTAAGGGTTTTGTTAAGATATCAGCAATTTGATTCTCGGAATTAATATAATCGAGAGAATTTACTTCTTTACTTATATTATCACTGAGAAAATGATGTCTGATATCAATATGTTTAGTTCGAGCATGATGAGTAGGATTTTTGGATAAATTTATTGCACTAGTATTATCACAATAAATTAGTGATTTTGAGATATTTAAACAAAAATCTTTTAAAGTTTGTTGCATATATATTACTTGAGAACAAGCCAAAGCAGCAGAAATATACTCTGCTTCGGTTGTTGATAAAGAAACTGTGTTTTGCTTTTTACTAAACCAGGAAACCAGAGAATGCCCCAAAAAGTGACAAGTTCCACTTGTACTTTTTCGGTCTGATTTACAACCAGCATAGTCAGCATCACAGTAAGATATTAATTCAAAAGAATCATTTTTAGGATAAAATAAGTCATAATCATTGGTGTGTTTAATGTATCTTATGATAAGTTTTACAGCTTTTAAGTGGCTCTCTTTAGGTTGGGATTGATATCTTGCACAGAGACAAACACTATGCATGATATCAGGTCTACTAGCAGTGATATAGAGTAGTGATCCAATCATTCCTCTATATAATTTTTGATCTACATCTTTCGAGAGATCTTCTTTACTTAGGTACTCATTGGTTGCCATGGGAGTGGGTTTTCCACTTGCAGTAATCAAACCAAATTTACTAACTACATATTTTTCTTGACTAATGAAGATACCATTATCTAATTGTTTTATTTGCAACCTTAGAAAGAAGTTTAATTCACCTATATGATTCATCTCAAACTCTTTTGACATTACTTCAGAAAATTCTTTGTTCATTTCAAAATTAGTTGATCCGAAAATGATATCATCTACGTAAACTTGTACTAGTTGAATATCATTCTTATTTCTTTTAATAAAAAGAGTATTATCTACTTTACCAATTTCAAAGTTTGATTGTAATAAGTAGGAGCTTAGTCTATCATACCAGGCTCTAAGAGCTTGTTTTAGACCATATAAAGCTTTCTTAAGTTTGTTAACATGATTTGGTAATTTTTCATCTTTAAAAAGTGGTGGTTGTTCAACATATACTTCTTCTTTTACAAATCCATTTAAAAAGGCACTTTTAACATCCATTTGAAATAATTTGAAATTATTATGATTTGCGAAAGCAAGTAGAATCGTAATTGCTTCTAATCTTGCTACGGGAGCAAAGGTTTCATCACAATCTATTCCTTCTTCTTGACAATAACCTTTAGCGACTAACCAGGCTTTATTTCTAACGACCTCACCTTGTTCATTCATTTTATTTTTATAAACCCATTTTGTTCCAATTATAGTTTTATTTTCAGGTCTAGGAACAAGTTCCCAAACATCATTTCTAGTGAATTGATTTAGTTCTTCTTGCATAGCCAAAATCCATGAATCATCAGTTGATGCTTCTTTTGGACTTTTGGGTTCAATAGTTGATATAAAGGTTATATTGCTCATTTTACTTAGTTAATTTCTCGTTGTAACAACAGATTGCATATCTCCTAGTATATTTTCTATAGGATGATCTTTTAAAAGTTTAATCCTTTTATTAGGATGATTAATTTCATTATTAGTTTCAGTTGAGTACTCCTGATTTTGTGTAATTAAATCCTCTTCATCATTTGTATCTTCAAAATTTTTGAGATTTTCATCGAATGAAACATGCATTGTTTCTTCGATGGTGTTAGTTCTTAAATTAAACACTCTGTATGCTTTACTTCTATTAGAATATCCATTAAAGATACCTTTGTCGGATTTAGGATCAAATTTATCTAAGTTATATTTTGTATTTAAAATAAAACATTTATTTCCAAAAATTCTAAAATAAGATACCTTAGGTTTCTTTCCGTGAAGGAGTTCATAAGATGTTTTATCAATTAAAGATCTAATTAAAATTCTATTTAAAATATAATAAGCGGTAGCAATTGCTTCTGCCCTAAAATGTTTTGGTAATTTACTATCTGAAAGCATAGTTCTCGCACACTCTTGAATCGTCCTATTTTTACGTTCTACTACTCCGTTTTGTTGTGGATTTCTTGAAAATGAAAAATTGTGAGTTATTCCCTTTTTATTGCAGAATTCCTCAAACTTTTCATTTTCAAATTCACCACCGCGATCACTACGGATGGTTATAATTTTTATAGAAAGTTGATTTTGAATCCCTTTTGTAAAGTTCTTAAAACATTCAAAAGTATCACTTTTATGTTTCAAAAATATTGTCCATGTAAATCTAGAATAATCATCTACAATTACAAAAACATATTTACTGTGATTTATTGACTTAATTTGAGATGGACCAAATAAATCAAGATGAAGTAATTCAAGAGGTTTTGAAGTTGAAATCATATCTTTTAATTTAAAGGAACTTTTTCTAAGTTTTCCTAATTGACATGCATCACATAAACTATCTACTTTAAAATTCATTTTAGGGAGACCTCTTACTAGATCATGTTTTGACAGTCTAGATAAGAGTTTGAAATTCAAATGCTCAAATCTCTTATGCCAAATCCAAGGGTCGCTTGTATTTGCCAAAAGACACAGGTTATCATTTGAAACTTTCATACTAAGAATATAAATATTCTTTTTCCTAATTCCCTCAAATATTATGGTTGAATTATTATCTTCAATGTGACACTTATCTTTTTCAAATTTAATTTTATATCCTTTATCACAAAGTTGACTAATACTTAGCAGATTATGTTTCAGATTCTTAACTAGCAAAACATTAGTAATAATAGGATTTTCAGAGTTACTGACATTGCCGAAGCCAGTCACATATCCTTTTGAGTTATCTCCAAAGTTAACTAGTCCTCCGTCTTTGTATATTATATCATTCAGCATATCTGGATTACAGTCATGTGTCTAGAGCATCCACTATCAAGTATCCATTTATTCTTTTTGATCTACACAATTTGTCCATTGTGGATTGATTCCTCAGCACCCATAAAACATGTTTCCTGCACATCATAAAGATTTTGTAGACAACTTGAATTTGTATATAGATTATATGCAGCCTCATGATGCAATGATGATTTGAATATTTCTAAACTAGTATTAACAAGTTTTTCAAACATAGCCATTTAAAGAAATTTTCAAAATTCATATTATGAAACTTTGAAAACCTTGCTCTGATACCAAATATGAGAAATGCGGATTACGGATCTTAAGGCTAGAATTAACACTAGAGGGGGGGTGAATAGTGTTTTAAGGAATTACTAATTCCTTTTGAGTTTATATTAATTTGAACATAAATGTATGCAATATTCAGACACAGATATTATCACAAAATCAAACACAGATGCAAATATAAAGTAAAAGCAATAAAGGAAAGAACACATCGGATTTTATACTGGTTCGGAGTTACCCTACATCCAGTCCCGCAACACAAGTACAGATTGTGTAACGACCCGGAATTTTCGATCTCGAAAATTCTAGATAGTTAGGAAAGAAGAAAGAGATAGAAGAAGAAGAAACAGAAACACAACACAGATTCTCACATTCGCAGCGGATAAAATATAATAATAAATAATAACAGTTTACAAAAGAATACTATATCTGTTAATTTTATTTTAATACATCAGAGTTATACATATACACACTGACTGGACATATACAAATCAACATATCCCAAATAAACAGGAAATATATCACAGCGGAAAACACTCCATACGTCCCTGTCATCCAGCTCGTCTCCCGAGCTCCTGAACGTCCTTACCTGAAAATCTGTAATACTCGGTCTGACCCGAGCATTACATCAAAGTAACACCCGGGTCAGGCTGGAAACCAGCGTGAGTAAACTCATTTAACATGAAATTTCAATCCATAGAACTTATTTAAAACCCGGGGTAACTCGTACTTACTACACGTAAACAACTTATATAGTCATTACTTATTCGCACAAGGCAATATTTAAGTATCCAACTTAGTTTAAATGGTCCATATTATCCAAATCTAGCCCATTGATTTCACATATCAATCTATACAGATTCGAAGTGGTTTCGGGTATTTACTAATACCCGACTCCGGACTCTCCGAATATATTATCATCTTAAAAATAAAGCTGTTTAAGTTGAATAGTTCCATTTATATTCAGAATTACATATTAACATTGTCATTCTATCACAGATAGACAACTATATTATCACAGTTTAACCCAAACATATCATGTCGAATATCACCACAAATCAGACAATTCCATGCATTCAACCATTCATAAGCAAGATTTATTTGCCACCCAACCTGACTAATTTAACACAAAATAAATTAACTACCTTCAAATCCTGCTTTATTTACATTAATTAATTTCAAACCAATCAATTAATCATCCATTAATTTCATCTTAATTAATCATACTTGATTAATTACTCCTTAATTACATTAAGTAATTAACCATTAATTAATTACACAAAAACTAACTATTCTTTAATCATTTAATCGTTCACATTAATTAATTAACCTTTAATTACTCACGTCAATTTATGATCCTTAAATCAGAAATTAATTAACCCTTTTAAACCTTTAATTACTTCATTAATTAATTATCCTTAATTTCGATAAGTGATTAACCTTAAATTTATTTCA
The DNA here is from genome assembly GCA_030737815.1 of Allium fistulosum. Classification (NCBI taxonomy): domain Eukaryota; kingdom Viridiplantae; phylum Streptophyta; class Magnoliopsida; order Asparagales; family Amaryllidaceae; genus Allium; species Allium fistulosum. The sequence goes on from CM060903.1 coordinate 1,049,579,210, forward strand.
CGAATTGATTACACTTAATAAATAACAATCTTAATTAAGTGAAAATAAGTTCTATATTTAATTTCATTACTTCATTAGACCATTTAGAAATCAATTATATACTTAAGGATATATATATAATTTATTTCAAGACAAATCAGTTTACTTTGAATACACCTTTAAAACTTGGAACATTTTTACTTATAACTTGTCTAAACTCGTATTAAATAATTTACTGGGAAAAACTTATACGTTTAAAAATATTTTAAACTTGATTCAAAACTTGATTTGTTTTAAAAATTTAAACCAGTTACGGCTTCAACCGAGATAACTCGAGTCCATCCGCAGTAAAATACAAGTTTTTCGAACCTTTCCCGAGCAAAACTAAATCACTCTGTTAAAATTTGGAAACAAAAAAAAAAAAACTTTCCCAGAGAATGACTCGACAATGAGCTCGAGCCCGGTACAAACTTCCCGATTACACCTTCAAGTCCTTTCTCTTCCTCCACAATTTCAACCCCTGACACAATCCTGATATTTCGTGCACGTGCACGCCTGAATGAGGCAACTCCGCTCAACCTTCCGATCGCCAGCAAGTCGCCCCCGATACCCCTTCGCCACCGAACCATCCAGACCCCCCAAATGATCAGGAAATCAAATTCGAGTTCGAATGAACCCATCGACCTGCCTGCCACGAAATCATCTCCAGAAATCATCTCGAAACTCACATCACCAATCACGGTTATCGCTGCAACTCCGTCCTTGGCATCGCCTGACAACTACGCCACCATCCCCAGAGTTACGTGCCACTCGATGCATCCTAGGTGACGCCGTTCTCCATTTCCGAACACAACCCAATTTAAGGTTTAAAACTAAATCGACTACGTTCGTCAACTCTGGTGAATTATAAATCCAACCAGTATTTTTCTGATGATTTCCTATCTTCCAGCAAGCTTCGGTTACGATCACGAGATTTATCATCACCCCGATCACCAGAGTTTAACCAAAATAGGTTTCCCGTTCAACTCGCAAATTACCCCTTAAATCAAGACTAAAAATCTTGAAACTATTTTTAAAAATCATAGATTTTGATTACAAAACAGATTATATAAATAAATCAATAAACCATCCAAGTTGAATTTGGCCATACTTTTGAATTTTACTGTGCTTTTCTTCCTCCCAGTAAATTCATTTGTTATTTATATTTTAAAATATTTTTAGTATTAAGATCTAGCAAAGTTTAAACCATTTTGTTCAAACATCACAAGCTATAGAAGATTTTGGGGAAGGAAATTGAATTTTTTTCGATCTAGATTTAGAACCTGTAAGTTTTAAACAAAGGTGTGTATATATATATATACCTACTTGTATCCAGACACACGTACACAAATCTCCACATAATCAGACATGCAATCACATTTCATATTGATACAACATTTTCACAACCCACTCTCAAGTATGCAAACAAGATATAACGGTTATAAGATTTCATAAAAGTGGTTTACTCACCTGCTTTAGAAAAAGAACAGAGCTTTTTAAAACTCGAAACAGGCCTTTGAAACTGCTAACCATATCACTCTTTAATCTGATCTTCATTTAGGCTTTGAGTTGAATTTGTTATAAGGCTTCAGTAGTTAATGTGTTTACTGAGATGCTAAATTTCTTTGCAACGAAATGAAATGAGGCAGATAGATATGTGTGAACAAATATACAGGTTATTATATTTTTTTCCTTTTGGTACAAACATGTTCAGAGATTTTTATCTCTACTAGGGGCTGAAATAATGTACTAGAGATATAAACATTAAATGCTTGTCCTTCTTGTTTACAAACTCATCTTAATTTAAATTTTCGTATGTACTTAAGATAGTTGATATTTTCTTTTGCCTTGCTTTGCAAGCCTATGTTTACAAAAACTTTTAAGTTTTCACTTATCTGCCTACTTATGCTATTACTTTGTTTAGAGGTATTTTATGTGCATATATACTTTGTTCTGTTTGCTTTTAGATTTTGTTATTTGAATATTACTTATTTTCTCTTTTACTTTACTTTGCTTTATACTTTACATCCATAATATAAAATTGCTTTAGTTTAATTTATTCTTTCGATTAGTTATATATATATTGTTTTCTTTGGTCAATGATCTCATGCTTGACCAGAAATATTGTATGCTTGATATGGAACCTTGCATACTTGAACATTAAATGTCTGACATTGATAAAAAGGTATGGCGTGCTTGAGGTGATATTTGTTGTGCTTGCATTAATTAACAGTGTCATGTTTCATATCTCATACTTATCCCTTTCCAATGTTATGTACAAACTTACATACATCTTATTGTTTTTCCTATGTCTTATTTCATTCTAAAGTTTATATTCTTGAATGTATATTTCTTTTCTTTTCTTTTAGCCTTGGTCTTAATGCTTGAAATTTCAATTTTTAACAGGTTAATAGAATTTGTTAATGTATTTAATTTATATTATTACATAACTATATAATTTATCTTATATATTTCTAGAATTATTTTATATGTTTATTTCATAATTTATTTCTATTTCTAACTTAAATACTCATTTTTAGCTTAAATACTTATTGCCTTGTATTTATATTTTAGATTTTATATTTATTTCAATAGTTGTGTCAATATCATATTCCTTAAGTCTATATATTTATTCTTAAACAATATATTTGTTTTTAAAACAGAAAGTTGTACTTTAACTAATTAAATTAAAATGTTTATTAAAATAATATTACCAAAATCCCGGATCGTCACATTACCAATGGATATTTTATCTTGAATTTAAAATGGTGAAATATATTATTTAGTTATTTATTTATCATCTCCAGCGATTTTATAATTCAAACGTTATCTACATTAGTTAATTACTCAATTATTTGATGCTAAAAAAAACGGATCGTCACATTCCTCCCCCCTTTGAATCTTTTCGTCCTCGAAAAGGAACGGAACCAGCATTTATGAAGATGCTTAATTAAAATCAGATAATTACTCTTTAATCAAATTTAAAATACTTTTAAATATCTATATAATATTATTCCAAAGTAGCTTTTACAAACATACTCTTATAACTCGATGTTTCAACAAGTCCATCCTTGTGCTTATAGAAATTCGGTCATACGTTGATCAGGCGTAAGACTGAAAATCTATAAGTACTTGGTAAACTCGTTTCCAACACCCAGTGAAAATATTGGAAAAATAATTTTATTGAAAATAGAGAAACAGTTTGAAAATAGAGGAAATATCTTTGGTGAGAATGCTCTGGAAATCATCACACCCATCCATGGTCACAGTTACATCCTGGGTTACGTTGCCGTCGCAGCAAAAGTCCATGTAACTGATTACACCATAGAACCCACAACAGATCGCAGTTACATCCAGGGTTACGTTGCCGTCGCAGCAAAAGTCCATGTAACTGTTGGCTCTCAGCGGCACACACGATTTACGCTGTCAAAATGAAACTTCTCCACTCCTACATAGGTCGCAGTCTACCGATGTAAAATCAAACGTAAACTGTTGGCTCTCGGCGGCACACACGACTTTCGCTATGTTACCATAGTGTCGCAGTCTACCGATATAAAATCAAACGTAGACTGTTGGCTCTCAGCGGCACACACGACTTTCGCTATGGTCTGCAGTAGATCGCAGTGACATCGAATTACACTGTCGTCACAGCATAACCCAAATGCCCCTGTGGGCACCAGCCCCTCAACTTTCGCTACACAAATAATCCTCAGGAACTAGTTTTGTCCGGACTCCTCACAGGATCAACTTTAGAACCTCCCCCTTAGAGGCTCAAGGCAGTGCCACCCTGTGGCACTCCTGAGAAGTTCATTTCAAGGAAGCGTCTTTTTCCCCAGAGCCAATCTCAAAACACTTTATACTATACACATATAGTATTTCAAATCATACACCTAGTATGAATTTCACACAAGGCTCCTTTACACAAATCGATTTTCAAAATCGATAAATTTCAAAATAGGCTTTTCCAAATATCAATATTGATTTTCCCAAAAATCAAAGCCTTTTTCCCAAATCCATAGGTTCTCAAAACCTTTCCTCAAAATCATTTTCACAAATCCCTTTTTATAAATACATATATATAAAAGTTTTGAAAAAATCTTTAAATTAATTTGTACTTGTATAAATTCACCTTTATACTTCAAATACTTTCAAAAATCATTTTCTTCTGGCAATAGATTCAACAAGGGGAGTTTTCCATATACAACAAAGATGTATAACTTTGTTTAGCCCAAATAAATATTCAAATTTTGATTACTCTTTTGTAAAGTCATTCTCCATATTGCTTGCTTTCATAAAGTAAATTTTAATCATAGAAATATCAAATTTTCACTTTTATTCATTGTATATTTACCAAAATATACCTTTTTATTTTAGAAAACCATTTTACAGTTCTTATGCAAAATTTCAATATTAATTTCATCCCAAACCGTACGATGTACACATATCATCCGTACGCTATATCAATCTGATCGCTCACTCGATCACACAATTTCACTTCCGAACTAGTATCGTCCACCCGACTTCCTAGTGCGGACTCAGATCTGGTTCCTTGATCAGAAACCGTCATTCTCCTTGCATAGTCACAACCATGATAGAGAATATCCAGAACCAATCAAAAATCCATATCCAGGTTCGCCATCGAAAATCGAGCGAAAAATCCCAACTCGGATCGATAATACTATCTCGAAATCCTGTGCTCGAATCTGGATCAAATCACTATGCGAATAGAATAATATACGTACATCCTACGTATTTTTCTTCATTGATTATTAGTTAAATCAATTTTCTTTCTATTCACATTCCCACTTTGATCTTATTCACTTATTCACATTTGCCTTAATCCCCGTTCGGATTATCACTTCAATTCTTATCCCAGTTGGGTATTTACTCAATAACAGTTTGAACTCCGACCAATTTATATTTAGAAAATAGCTTGAATTTTTTTTTTTAAAATAGATAAGTAGTTGAAAAATAATTATTAATTTGTAAAATGGCTGTAAATAGTTAAATAGTTCCAAAAGTAGTTATAAAATAAGCTTAAGATAGTTTTATGTTTAAAAAGAAAAGTGGTATGGTAAATAGTTTGGAAAATTAGATTTATATTAAAACATTTTATTTTGAAAATAGTCCAGAGTCAAACTGTTCAACTTCCCAATCTCCATTTCAATCAATTTCCCATTAAATTGATCCAGTCCCAATTCAAGTTGAATTATCCACAATTCAAATCAAATTCCATTTTGAACTAATTCAATTTAAATCTCAAATTTAAACCATCTCGAATTATATAAATTCGAGTTAAATTTTCAAATGTTGATTTATTCCCTTAATCCAATTAACATTTATTTTCAAATCAATTTCTTTAAACAATTTTATTTCTGAGTTCAATTCTCAAAATTCCATTTTAAATTATCTTTCTTAACTTATTTCAAAGTTCAAATAATAATTCAAACCCCTTTTAAAACAATTAAATCTTTGAAATTCAATTTATTACCCAAATTCAATCTTGGAACCAATCCTTAATCATTTCAGTTTACATGTTCATTTTAAACATTCAAATCTTAATGTTCAAAGTGATCCTCATTTTCTCAAATTTAATTTTTTTTTATCTTTAAAATCAAAATTACTTAAGTAATTTCAAATTAAAGTTTAATTCCATTTAATTCCAATATTGGGATAGATATTACCCCAATCTATCATCCAATTTATTTAAAACATTCATCATCCACTACCCATTCCGAATCTCAAACCTATTCGAGATCACATATAGTTCCCTACCAAATCAACCCATTTAACTTTCCTAAGTTAAATCTCAATTTCATCTTGAAATTTCCAATTCAGGTTGTTTGTTCCAAACTTATTTAACTTCCTTTAAGTTAAATTCAATTTAACCTTGTCAAACTTACTCAGATTTGAATTCCCACTTCAAATTTTAAACTTCACATTAATAAATCTTATAAGTTCAAAAACTTATCACCTTGGGATTTCACATTACATTCCAAATTTAAAACTCAACATTTAGAGTTTATTTCAAACCATCCTTGATAGTATGTATATTCCTTATACATATTATTCCCTTTACACACCAAGTTATCCTTAAATTTTAGACCACCTTTGGTTTTTTTTTATTAAACAAATTCCTTTAAATTTTCAAACTACTCCTTATTTGAATCAAGCTCTTTCATTCAAATAATATTATTTATTATTTCTTTATCACTTTGAAACAATTTTCAAATTCTGGCCCAGATTTAAAACTTCACAATTTATATCATCTTCAGGTCCAATTTATATGTCATACCTGCCTAAACGTTTTACTTCCCTAAAACATTTCATCTTACTTACTCCTTAAGAGCATTTCACAACAACCATTTATGATAATAACCAAGATTATCATATCTGGAAACTAATTCATTATTATCTTAGTTTTGAACTCTTTCCCAAATTCAAGATTTTAATTTCAGTTTGAATCCATTCCAAACTTATCTTTATTTAATTTCAATTTGATTGTATTACTATTACTACTTAATTCTTATTATTTTATTTATTTCCAATAATTTTTAACAACCAATAATTTAAACATTTATTAGTAAGAAATATTGCTTTATATATCAAAATATATTTTTACATAAAATCATTTAAAATCTTTATATACGAAAATAACAAGTACACTCTCTCATATATATTACACTCAACTCATTCTAGGGTACTATTGTCCCTATCCTTATGAGTACACCCACCAGAGCCAAGGTTCTCGCTTAACCTTTCAGCTCTGATACCAACTGTAACGACCCGGAATTTTCGATCTCGAAAATTCTAGATAGTTAGGAAAGAAGAAAGAGATAGAAGAAGAAGAAACAGAAACACAACACAGATTCTCACATTCGCAGCGGATAAAATATAAAAATAAATAATAACAGTTTACAAAAGAATACTATATCTGTTAATTTTATTTTAATACATCAGAGTTATACATATACACACTGACTGGACATATACAAATCAACATATCCCAAATAAACAGGAAATATATCACAGCGGAAAACACTCCATACGTCCCTGTCATCCAGCTCGTCTCCCGAGCTCCTGAACGTCCTTACCTGAAAATCTGTAATACTCGGTCTGACCCGAGCATTACATCAAAGTAACACCCGGGTCAGGCTGGAAACCAGCGTGAGTAAACTCATTTAACATGAAATTTCAATCCATAGAACTTATTTAAAACCCGGGGTAACTCGTACTTACTACACGTAAACAACTTATATAGTCATTACTTATTCGCACAAGGCAATATTTAAGTATCCAACTTAGTTTAAATGGTCCATATTATCCAAATCTAGCCCATTGATTTCACATATCAATCTATACAGATTCGAAGTGGTTTCGGGTATTTACTAATACCCGACTCCGGACTCTCCGAATATATTATCATCTTAAAAATAAAGCTGTTTAAGTTGAATAGTTCCATTTATATTCAGAATTACATATTAACATTGTCATTCTATCACAGATAGACAACTATATTATCACAGTTTAACCCAAACATATCATGTCGAATATCACCACAAATCAGACAATTCCATGCATTCAACCATTCATAAGCAAGATTTATTTGCCACCCAACCTGACTAATTTAACACAAAATAAATTAACTACCTTCAAATCCTGCTTTATTTACATTAATTAATTTCAAACCAATCAATTAATCATCCATTAATTTCATCTTAATTAATCATACTTGATTAATTACTCCTTAATTACATTAAGTAATTAACCATTAATTAATTACACAAAAACTAACTATTCTTTAATCATTTAATCGTTCACATTAATTAATTAACCTTTAATTACTCACGTCAATTTATGATCCTTAAATCAGAAATTAATTAACCCTTTTAAACATTTAATTACTTCATTAATTAATTATCCTTAATTTCGATAAGTGATTAACCTTAAATTTATTTCACGAATTGATTACACTTAATAAATAACAATCTTAATTAAGTGAAAATAAGTTCTATATTTAATTTCATTACTTCATTAGACCATTTAGAAATCAATTATATACTTAAGGATATATATATAATTTATTTCAAGACAAATCAGTTTACTTTGAATACACCTTTAAAACTTGGAACATTTTTACTTATAACTTGTCTAAACTCGTATTAAATAATTTACTGGGAAAAACTTATACGTTTAAAAATATTTTAAACTTGATTCAAAACTTGATTTGTTTTAAAAATTTAAACCAGTTACGGCTTCAACCGAGATAACTCGAGTCCATCCGCAGTAAAATACAAGTTTTTCGAACCTTTCCCGAGCAAAACTAAATCACTCTGTTAAAATTTGGAAACAAAAAAAAAAAACTTTCCCAGAGAATGACTCGACAATGAGCTCGAGCCCGGTACAAACTTCCCGATTACACCTTCGAGTCCTTTCTCTTCCTCCACAATTTCAACACCTGACACAATCCTGATATTTCGTGCACGTGCACGCCTGAATGAGGCAACTCCGCTCAACCTTCCGATCGCCAGCAAGTCGCCCCCGATACCCCTTCGCCACCGAACCATCCAGACCCCCCAAATGATCAGGAAATCAAATTCGAGTTCGAATGAACCCATCGACCTGCCTGCCACGAAATCATCTCCAGAAATCATCTCGAAACTCACATCACCAATCACGGTTATCGCTGCAACTCCGTCCTTGGCATCGCCTGACAACTACGCCACCATCCCCAGAGTTACGTGCCACTCGATGCATCCTAGGTGACGCCGTTCTCCATTTCCGAACACAACCCAATTTAGGGTTTAAAACTAAATCGACTACGTTCGTCAACTCTGGTGAATTATAAATCCAACCAGTATTTTTCTGATGATTTCCTATCTTCCAGCAAGCTTCGGTTACGATCACGAGATTTATCATCACCCCGATCACCAGAGTTTAACCAAAATAGGTTTCCCGTTCAACTCGCAAATTACCCCTTAAATCAAGACTAAAAATCTTGAAACTATTTTTAAAAATCATAGATTTTGATTACAAAACAGATTATATAAATAAATCAATAAACCATCCAAGTTGAATTTGGCCATACTTTTGAATTTTACTGTGCTTTTCTTCCTCCCAGTAAATTCATTTGTTATTTATATTTTAAAATATTTTTAGTATTAAGATCTAGCAAAGTTTAAACCATTTTGTTCAAACATCACAAGCTATAGAAGATTTTGGGGAAGGAAATTGAATTTTTTTCGATCTAGATTTAGAACCTGTAAGTTTTAAACAGAGGTGTGTATATATATATATACCTACTTGTATCCAGACACACGTACACAAATCTCCACATAATCAGACATGCAATCACATTTCATATTGATACAACATTTTCACAACCCACTCTCAAGTATGCAAACAAGATATAACGGTTATAAGATTTCATAAAAGTGGTTTACTCACCTGCTTTAGAAAAAGAACAGAGCTTTTTAAAACTCGAAACAGGCCTTTGAAACTGCTAACCATATCACTCTTTAATCTGATCTTCATTTAGGCTTTGAGTTGAATTTGTTATAAGGCTTCAGTAGTTAATGTGTTTACTGAGATGCTAAATTTCTTTGCAACGAAATGAAATGAGGCAGATAGATATGTGTGAACAAATATACAGGTTATTATATTTTTTTCCTTTTGGTACAAACATGTTCAGAGATTTTTATCTCTACTAGGGGCTGAAATAATGTACTAGAGATATAAACATTAAATGCTTGTCCTTCTTGTTTACAAACTCATCTTAATTTAAATTTTCGTATGTACTTAAGATAGTTGATATTTTCTTTTGCCTTGCTTTGCAAGCCTATGTTTACAAAAACTTTTAAGTTTTCACTTATCTGCCTACTTATGCTATTACTTTGTTTAGAGGTATTTTATGTGCATATATACTTTGTTCTGTTTGCTTTTAGATTTTGTTATTTGAATATTACTTATTTTCTCTTTTACTTTACTTTGCTTTATACTTTACATCCATAATATAAAATTGCTTTAGTTTAATTTATTCTTTCGATTAGTTATATATATATTGTTTTCTTTGGTCAATGATCTCATGCTTGACCAGAAATATTGTATGCTTGATATGGAACCTTGCATACTTGAACATTAAATGTCTGACATTGATAAAAAGGTATGGCGTGCTTGAGGTGATATTTGTTGTGCTTGCATTAATTAACAGTGTCATGTTTCATATCTCATACTTATCCCTTTCCAATGTTATGTACAAACTTACATACATCTTATTGTTTTTCCTATGTCTTATTTCATTCTAAAGTTTATATTCTTGAATGTATATTTCTTTTCTTTTCTTTTAGCCTTGGTCTTAATGCTTGAAATTTCAATTTTTAACAGGTTAATAGAATTTGTTAATGTATTTAATTTATATTATTACATAACTATATAATTTATCTTATATATTTCTAGAATTATTTTATATGTTTATTTCATAATTTATTTCTATTTCTAACTTAAATACTCATTTTTAGCTTAAATACTTATTGCCTTGTATTTATATTTTAGATTTTATATTTATTTCAATAGTTGTGTCAATATCATATTCCTTAAGTCTATATATTTATTCTTAAACAATATATTTGTTTTTAAAACAGAAAGTTGTACTTTAACTAATTAAATTAAAATGTTTATTAAAATAATATTACCAAAATCCCGGATCGTCACATTACCAATGGATATTTTATCTTGAATTTAAAATGGTGAAATATATTATTTAGTTATTTATTTATCATCTCCAGCGATTTTATAATTCAAACGTTATCTACATTAGTTAATTACTCAATTATTTGATGCTAAAAAAAACGGATCGTCACAGATTGCCTTTCAAAATCAATTCTTACAATTACACCCTCGATTTCAAGGCCACGAGGTACTCCACTCCAGATTCACAATCCTCTGGGTAGAGATACTTGATTTTACGGGCAACAAGTTCATCCAATTGAGTTCCTAGGTGTAACGACCCAAAATTTTGAGTGATTTTATTTATTTAATTAGTTGAAATTTTGTGAAATTTTAAACAATAAAATTTGAAAATAAAAATTTTATATTTGGAATACGTCTTCTTAAACATAGCAACTGGTAAATTTTCATCTGATAATATTGAAGTTTATTTTTCTATGAAATTTTATTTCAAATTAAACCGGTTAATAACAGTGAATTTAAAAGTTTTCTGAAACCAAAATATGTCAACAGGTGAAAATTTATTCAGAGCATTCTGAATCAGACTGCGAAATTCGTTTCGCGAAATTCGGATGTTTTTAGCTCCGTTTGGATTTTTCCGTACGGAATAGCAGCATTTTCGGTACCGATTATCGACTTTTGATCGGATGATCGTACCACTGATATCTATATATCGTTTTGATCGTCACACCATGCTAATCTCTGCGGTATATTCAGTCCTGTGTTTTGAAGTCCAGTTCGCTATGAAATCGATAAAACGATTCCGTATCGATACCGCTTTTGTGGCATTTTATTTTCTTTTGTTTTAAAACTTTGAACTGTGACTGCCAAGCAAACAAATTGCTACAGTTATTTTTCTAAATTAATGTTTAGCCGTTCGAAAATCAAACGTATAACTTGTATACGTTATAATGATTATTTCTATAAAAAAACGGTTCATTTGTTATGTCTGTTCATTCTCTTTTAATTTCTTTTATTCTCCTCCCCACCTTTTCATTCTCTCGGCCAATTGATATCCACACGAACTCATTCCCATGGCCTCTGCCTTGCCCTAGAAACCCTCCCTTCTCCCTCACCTAGAATGGCCACGCAACCCAAAGCTCGGCCATGCCTCCAACCCACTATCGTGTCCAGCCACCACGTAACTTCCTTCCCCACCAAGATCTCCCCTACCTCCCCACATCGCACCAACCCTAACTGAAACCAACGCCAATCCCATACCCTCCACGTCATCAGACAGACTCAAAAACCCCAACCACCGTGAACCACCACTCGTCTTCCTCCTCTCCTCCTCCGCTCCCCAGAAACTCTCGCCGAGCACAGCCGTGTGTGACAATCCACCCGAGCCACCAAAGTCGAGCTCAGCCGCTTATATATCGAGGTGATATATATTGTCCTTTCCTTTGTCTCTTTGCTAAGAAAAATATACAAATCCACATATATTTAATTTTGTATCAGATTTATATAAACTGTTCGTTTGCATAAAAGTTTTACACATTTATATGTATGAACTGCTGGGCCATATAGGTATACATAATTCAATTTATAATAAGTCAGTTATATATTTTCTCTATTATTTTATATATACAGATTTATGTACGAGTTTTTTTAAGTTGTATGTACTAAAATGTTTCATTTTTCTCTGTTTGTATGACCGAAGTAAAGATATTATATGTTTATATTACTTATATATATATATCTATCTTTATAAGTATTGTATTTTGCAGAAAATAATATGGTATGTTATATTGTATAAGCTGTACTAGATGATTTATATATATTCGTTTTTAAATGTAGATTTCATATACGATCTGATTTTTTTGTAATAGGATAGTACAGATAGCATTTTTAATAATATACATTTGTTTTGTTATATTCAAAGTTACATATGTTAGATTTTATAGAGTAGTAATGTCAGCTAGCTATGTATACTTGGTTTTGAAAGAAGTATGGGTATGCCAGTTTTGTCATAAAGGGTGTTGTTTAATCTATTTATAAATAGGTTAGTGGGTACGCATGTCTATATTTCATGTTTTTCATTTGTCTACCTTATTCTGATAAACTGATTTCATATTATTTTGTATATATATAATATATTTTAAAAATATCCAGTTTTGTAAATATGGAAATTTATATGCCTGCATTTTTTTAGTGAATTTCATATCACGTATATACACATATTGTGATGTAGTCTATATAAGTTTATTAATATGAAGTTATATATACATTTTGCACATTAGCTTATATGATAAGTTGCGTATGCAAGTAATCTTCTCCTGTTGTTTATATATATAGTTATAAAGTATATATATTAGCCTGAACAAATGCATTTGCAACCGTATAGAGTGTTATAAATTAGTTATATAGCTTCGGTTGCACATATGATTTTATTTTAAGTTGTATAATTATAAATGTTATAAGTTTATATAAGTTTATTTAGTAGTATATATTGTGTTGTATATTTATGTAGTTATACCAGGTTGTATATAATGTGTCTAAAGGGTAAACGATATAATATGTTTTTAAAACTTTCACTTCTCTGGTTTATTGTATAAGTTGTTATAATCTTTGATTATATATATATATATTATATAAAGTACGTACAACTTGGTTCGTTGTTTATATCTGGGTCGGTTGAGTTGTAATGGTTTTATAACATTTTATGTATATAAGTTTGTAGTGATTTATGATCCAATATATATATATATATAATATGTATATATGTTTGATTTCAATGAATATATATAATATGTATAAGGCTTATTTAAAATGTATATGTATTTTTAATTGAATATTTGGTTTAAGGAAGATAATAATATAATATACATCTCGTCTAAATTTTATATCAAGCTAATTTGAGTCTGATTCGTTTTCGTCTATTCCTATTGATCAGCTCTGTTCGTCAATTCGTGCACAATCTTGCTGTGATTTAGAACTCTTGCTTGGATCCATAACCCATTTCATTGTCTATTCTCTCTAACCTCGAAAGGTGAGCAATCACTCACGATTAACGTTCTTTTATTTATTAAATTTGATTTCAATTGAAACGTCAATTGAAATATGCTGTTGTAGTTATTTAAATTGTTATATATGCTATTATCTGTAACTGTTCACCTGTGGGATATGACACCATATCCTGTTGTTTATATTATATTGTTATTGATGATATATCTATGCCTGTTATTTTATTTCTATATCTGTTATCACTCTGCAAGTTCCCTATTAGTATAGAAATCACTATGGGTTGAAATGATACATACCCGAACGGACTTTAGAATAGGAGAAAATCGTTATGGGTTGAAATGATAAACCCAAGCGATTTTCATTTGTATTGAAATTGGGATTACGGGTCGAAATGATATCTACCCGTATATATTTAAATTTCGGATTGAAATGATAAATATCCGTATCACTTAACCATATGATAAATATATATACAGACACCGTTGGTCCATATATATATAAATATTTTGAAATTAAATTCCATGGTTTTGGAAAGGAATATATGGTTTTAACAAACGTTGATTCTTAAAATTTTTATATAAATGGTAATGATATATATAGATTTAATAATGATATTTAATTTAATTAAGATGGATTTAATACGTGTAATATGTTAAGTATAAAATTTATATTTCAAAAGAGATTTTGGTAAAAATTTGAATAAGTTAAGGTTGGGAAGATAATTTAAATTTAGTAAAGAATTTTAATTAATTAAACCAATATAAAGCTTATTGGAATTGGAATTTAAGATATGATTTATAACTTGGGTTTGATTTAAGTAATTTAATGAATATTTCTTGTTAAATAGATTTAAGGAAATATTTAGTAAAATGTGATTTAAGGCTAGTAAATGATATTGAATCTATTAAGTGGATATTCCCTGATTAAATAATAATGAAGTTAAATCAAGTGCTATATGAAACCGTTAAATTTAACTTTGAAAATATTGAATATTAAAGCTTTGAAATATATTGAAAATTTAAATGGTATATTTAGGACTGAATTGAATTGATGAATTGAGCTTTGAATAAATTTGAATTTGGAATTTGAGTTAATCGATTTGTGAGACTTGGGGAAATTATAAATACTTTACTTTATAAATTATTTAATGAACATACACTATTTTGGAAAATAGAGATATTTGAAATAAAGATGATATTTTGATTTTGAAGTAAATAAATTTAAAATGACCACGGTATCATAGTATATATTCCCACCTTGTAGATAGTTCTACAGATCCTTAGAGGATGGTTATCCCAAACATCCTTTAAGTTATTTGTATTTCAGTTGATATTTCACTTGAGTTGGATTTATTGATATAAGAATGTTAATCCTGACTCGAGTGTTTTGTGTTTTGCTTTAAGCTCGGGTCAGACCGAGTGATACAGCATTTGAGACTCACCCTTGGAGTTTGGAGCTTCCTTTGGAGATCCAACTATCGCCTCAGCTTTCAGCTCTTCTAGTTGATTTGTTCAGAGAGGTCATCTGTTGTACTGGAGACTTCACTGCATTTGAGATATTCTGTTGTATTTTATTTCTAACTCTGATGTTTATATAGTAGCTTCATGAACTACTATTTTATCTATTCCGCTGCGTATTATTGTATTACTCTGTGTCTGTGATTCTGTGATTGATTTATTTACTGCATATGCTGAGTTTTGCCAAATTTAAATTAACAATCTGATATTTTGAATTATTCAAGTCAGACATGTGTGGATTTATTGTCGATTTGATTGGTCCAAAATACCGGGTCGTTACAGTTGGTATCAGAGCTTTGGTTCTAGGTGAAACTTAGCATATATTGTAAATTTATTTACAGAATCACTTTCGTTTGAGTTTAATCTCTTCCTTTTGACTCGATTTCCTTTGAACTTTGGAACGTTCCTTGCGGTTCCAAAATTCATTCTTGTCTCTCCCTATTTGTATTCTTTTGATTCTGGAGTATTCCATAACTCCACTTTGAATGATTTCTATAAGCATAGGCGAGCCCGCCAATCTTCGAATGATCTGTAAAGGGGTGGAACTCCTTTACAATAGGCATTGATTCACCGGAGATTTATATATCCCTCGGTTTAGATGTTGCTATCTCTTGTTATGTCGAATTCTATCTCTGGCGATCGAATGTCGATTTGCCTCAGAATTCTGCACTGATCTTATTTTGAAATCACGGTTGACCGGTTAAGGTCGCCCGCGATTTATATAGGTATATCCCTTATTTGTTTTGTAATTGATTATCTCATTTTCGTTCGAACTTATCTTCGAATCAGAATCCAATTTGATTAGAGTACCTCTAACTTGAATATCTATCTTCGTTTTGAAATCCATTCTTGAATCATCCTTTTGAAAAATTGGGTTTATTCGTATTTTGGAAATTGTTTTATATATCGAAATTTTTATAAGTATGATTATATTCTATATATAAAAGTGAAATGTTTTCGATAAAGATTTTAAACCCTTTTAAAATAAGAATTTGAGGTTTCGAAAGGATTTGTAATTTTGAAAAAACTATATAAGAAATTTGATTTATAACTGAAGGATTTTAAATTTGAAATTCGAGAATTGAACTCTGGTATTTTGGAATTGGTTTTAAGATTTTGAAATATATAATAATAATATGATTTAAAAGTATTTTCCGAATAAGAAATGTTTCAAATGATTTTAATGAGTTTCGAAGAAATTCCAAAAGAAGTTTGAGAAAATAGAAGTCCAGAACTTACTTATGTCGCTAGAAAATAATTTCGGTGATGAGTGCACGCATCATCGACATTGATTTTCGAGTTTCAGAGTGGGGGAGAGGCCACTTTAGTAGCATTGCTATGCGAGTGATTTTGTGAAACCATTTTGATTTCAAATTCCGAAGTAAGATTTGATATTCGAAAGATATATGTATATATATATTTATATTTGAAATGATTTGAAGTAAGCCGGTGTTCAGTCCTCGAGTTTTGGATTTGATATAACCCTATCCATTTAAAATTGATTTACTGATTTGTTGCTGATTTCCAACTCTTGAATTTAAAATGATTTCTTCAACTATTTTGAAGGTTCGAGCACTTCCAAATCAAGGTTAACTTTTCAAAGCTAAGAAATTTTGAAAGGTATAAAATATATAAGTTTGGTATGTATGTTAAAATATGTAGTAATATGGTTTAAATAAGTTGAAACTGTTTTGTTAAGTAAATGAATAAGGCAAATTTTAAATTCTTCTAATATGAAATTTAGATTTGAAATGTTTTGAAAAGAATTTGGTCTTCAAAATATTTTGAATAAAAAAATGTTTTAACTTAGTAACATCTTTATGAAACTATATATTTAACAAGTTGGAATAAAATATATAAGTTGTACATATGCTGTTTTATTCACATAATTAATTTGATCCAGGTTTGAGTACACAAGTTCGAGGTGAATTACACCATTTCGTGTTAGGATTTTTCATTCGATTCTTGATGGCGAATATTTGATATGGATTTTGGGCTTGATTCTAGAATTCTCTATCATAGTATATGGCTATGCAAGGAGACTGATGGCTTCTGTAACGACCCGTAAATTTCAACTGTTTTAATAACGTAATTAGTTGAAATTTTGTGAAATTTTAAACGATAAAAATTTTGAAATAAAAATTTAATATTTGGAATACGTCTAGTTAAACATAGCAACTGGAAAATTTTCGTCCGAAAATATGAAAGTTTATTTCGCGCGTAAATTCACTTCAATTTAATCAGTTAAAAAAGAAATGAAAATAAAATATTTCCAAAACCTAAATATTTTTACATAGAAAAATTCTAAACCATCTTCTGAGCAAGATGTTAGTTTGTCGTTTTTCCAAATTCGGACATCATTGGCTCCGTCGATCTTATTTTTCTTTGTTTTCTTGCATTTTCCACCGGTTGGAAATTCGATTTTTTATAATTAAATTGTATCGATGATATTTGTATACCATTTTGATCGTCTCGGCGTACTGATCCCTGCGGTATATTCACTTCGGTGTTTCGGGGTCCAGTGTGCGGTGCAATCTGCGATACGCTAAGCGTATCGGTTCCGCAACCGGGTCTTTTGGATTTCTGGTGACTATTCGCTATTCAACTTGAAACCAATAGCCACTTGATAAATGCAAAGTTAATTATGGCCTTTACTATTCCCTATCATTTTATGAATTCAGCTGTCATCTTCATTCGAGAAGAAAAAAAAGGAGAAATTTAATTTTGGTTCCTGTAGCTTTAATATGCAGATCCACTCATCCCTTCTTCATTCTTCCCTTCCTTTTCCCACGTCTTACCACTCCCTGACCATGCCACTCCTTTCCCTTGCCCAACAGCACACGCATCCATTCATCTGAAGCACACACCACCGTACCACTCCCCTAGAGCCGAGATCGCCATCCTCCAGCCTCGGCCATAGCAGCCACCGAGCTGAACCTCGCCTCTCTCCCCTCTGCTCCGTCCTTCCCCTCCTTCCCCGCACAGCAGCCCTCAAGACCCAAAGCCAACCCAACTCCACATGCAAGCCGACATCATCCAGTGCCTTCCCTAGGCCGAGCAAACCCATGCGCGCCACCCATTCTTCCGTGCTCCGCCACCCATTCCCCTGCCGATCCACCTCGCCTTTATCTTCCCTGCCGAACGCTGTCCATCCCGTTCTCTTCTGCATTATTGTAAGGTATATATATTATATATATAAGTGGTTTACACATATGAACTTTACCTGCAACTCATATATATTAGGGCTCTGATTGTAGTAGTGTGATATAAATATAGACTACTATATTTTATGTATATTTTATATAATATGTTGTATGTACGTGTATTAATATATATAGTTATAAGCTTACTAAAATCTGGGATTGTAAATTTTTGTTTTGGAATTTGATATTTGAAAGCAAATATGGGTTTTGAATCAAAGAAAGAAAATTTGGTTTTAATATATCTATACACGTAAGTTTATATATATTTTTAGTTTGTAAATATAGTTTCTATTATATGTTGAGTGCACGTAGCTTGTCGGTCATATAGATTGTAAAGTATGTCAGTGTTTGTTTAGTCCATGAGTGTATAATAGTTATATTTTTTTTTTGAAGCTGTCGTATGTATATAAATCTGTAGGTATATGCGTTGAGATAGCAGTTCTTTGAATTGTGTGTGTAGATATATCAATGAGTTGTCAGTGTTTGTCGTAAGATGTATAAGTATACTTATATTATACGGTTAGCGTTTTACATTGTTCAATTATATATAGGTTAGTATGGAAGTTTATAATCTGTTAGTTTATTTTATAAATTCATGCGTGATATAGTGGTTGTATTATATAAGTCTACTATATTCTAAGTTTTATTTTGTTGCATGACCTTAGTATGCTATATATATATATTAAGTTTTATATACAGGTATTATATAAGTTTACACATTGTTTATAAAACATTAGCTATATTTGAGATACTGTACATATAGCATTATATGTGTTGATGTAAATAAATGCTGTCTGCTGTATACATACATATGTATACAGTGTAGAAGAAAGGAATTTTATATATTTTATTTCTAATGTATGTTTAAATTTGATTTATAAAAACAAATTTTTAATATGGCTGTATAAATATAGTATTTTGAAAATATACGCATGGTATGTTAGGATGAAATGAATATAATATATAAGTATTGTTTTTATGTACAATATGTGCTGAGTTTCATATATGTATTTTAAATTGAAACAATATGTTTTGAAATACATTTTAATTCGAATGTATTTGAAGTTAGAATATGATTTAGATATATATATATATATATATATAGTTATATGCAGTCATATATACAAGTCCACTTATACCATTTATCTTCATCAACCCTATTCTGATTCATTTTATAAATTCTTGATTATCAGCCTTGTTCGTCCAATTCGCGTTCGATCTTGCTTTGTTTAAGATTCGTGCTTGGATTTCGTAACCCATCTCATCTTCGTTCATCTCCAGCCTCGAAAGGTGAGCACTCACTCACGATTAACGTTCTTTTATTTATTAAATTTGATTTCAATTGAAACGACAATTGAAATATGCTGCTGTTAGTTAATTACACTGTTATATATGCTATTGCCTGTATCAGTTCACCTGTGACATCTGACACCATTATCTGTTAATTATTTATGCGATGATAATACAGTTTGGTTGATAATTGATTTATTGTTGATGTTTATATTGGACGTTAAATGATAAATAATATGAAATTGAACTTGATATAGGATAATTAAATGTTACATTTGATTAACTGACATTTGTATAATACGACCCCTTTAACTATTGAATTTATTGACACGTAGGATTTGTTTAATTACATCTTGAACCACTGAATGTATGTTGTTAAATTGACGATGTATGAAATGGTAAATAGATGACAAGTGAAAAACCGTATAAGTAATAAATGTAATAATCTTTGATCTACATGAAATGATAGTGTAGATTCTAGAAATAATTATATTAATTCGTACAAATAACAATGCGAATTAATACGGTTATTTCGGGATTATTAAATTGATTATTGTATTGTTATCGTTCGTTGTTATTGCTTGTTTATTTACTTTGACACCATCCCTGTTATCACACTGCAAGTTCCCTTTACTATGCTTTGTTTTTGAATTGAATTGGAATCGGGTTGAAATGATAAATACCCAAATTGAATTTTGACCTAGGATAGGAAATTAAATAAAACCCGATTGGTCAATAATTTGATTAAAAAAAACGAAGATTTTATTTGAATAAATAATATGGTTTTAAATGAAGTTGAAATTTGAATTTTTGATGGAAAGAAAATGTTAATATTTAAAAATCTGAAACAAAATATTAAAAATGAAATTGATGAAAGAACGATGTTTAATTTGAGAAATGATTTAATAATTAAGTTTGAAATTATTAAACTTTGAAATGATTTAATAATTAAGTTTGAAATATAATTAAGTTTGAAATTATTAAACTTTGAAGTGATTTAATAATTAAGTTTTGAATTATTTAATAATTAAATAAGATTGAATTATTTGAGGATTAAATTGAATTGAATTCTTTAATAAGAAAATTGAACTTTTGAATACGTGAATTTTACTTCGTAAATAATTGAAGTTGAGTTTTCTTTATTAAGTAAGTTTTGGAAAATTATTTAAGTGAGTAAATAAGTGAAATTGAAATTCTTTAACAAGAAATGAAAATGTGATATTTTTGGAATTAATGTAAGACGTGTAATTGAAAGAATTGATTTGATGAATTTAATTCAATTCGAAATTGTAAGTTTTGATTTAATGAAGTTGAACTTAAGAAATTGATTTAATGAATTGGAAATTGAATATAATTGATTCGAATGATAAATTTACTTAACGAATATTGAATAAAATCGATAAATGAAGTTAAACTGATTTGAATGTTAAATTAAATTGATTTAAATGATTTCGGAATTGAATCTTATATACGAATTTAAATTGATATTTGAATTGTTTAAAATAGAGATTGAAATTGAATTATAAGGTTTTGAAAGTGTAATTTGGAAGTTTTGAAACGTAAATTTATGGAAATGGTTTTGAAAGACAAATGAAATGTTGATTTACGAATTCGAATTGAAATTGAAATTGAAATTGATTTGGTTTTGAAATAAATAAACGACCAATCGGGGTAATAATTACGAAAGTTATTAAAGAGACCGGAATTCGGTTATGGGTATACTCTCTATCTAAACCGAAAACCACTTTAATAACTATACGCGGAGTGATGATCCAGAATGAAGTGGTTGGAATGGTGATCGTGTTGACTGAAGAAAGAGAACGATAATGGATAGCCTTGACACTTGTGTCAAATTGGAAATGACTAAAACAGGAGCTGTGCCGGGCCAATGGAGGATTGATACCTCAAGTGGACACACTTCTTCGAACTATTTATACTTGTTGTCGATTGGTGCACCCTTGATTTTGGGAGTGTTGTTTCACGGTGTTGCGGGCGCTGCGGCGTTGCGTTCTCACCAGTCCGGATCAGGCGAACGGTAGTATCACTACCTTGGGTATTGCCTCATGTGCCTTGTCATACTTGTATTCCATTTATGCGCGACCACTACGATTTTGATTTGTACCTTGAGTATATGGATTGCCCTCTGGTGACTTCCGGTTTTGGGGAAACTACGGTCTTGTATATGCTTTTGGGAATAAACAGGTTAAGAGGTGTATGGGCCCTGCTTAACCCTACTTTGATATCTTTATATTACTGATAGACATTATCTACTTAGCGTACCTTACTACCTAGTAGATAGTTTAACGGATCCTTAAAGGATGGTTATTCCAAACATCCTTTGAGTTACTTGTATTTCAATTGCTATTTCACTTGAGATGGATTTATTAATATAAGAATGTTAATCCTGACCCGAGTGTCTTGTGTTTTTTCTTTACGCTCGGGTCAGACTGAGTGTACCAGTATTCGAGACTCACCTTTGGAGTTGGAGCTTTGCTTGAAGATCCAGCCATCTATTCTGCTTTCAGTATTCGATGATTCCAGTGATGTATTCTGATTTGTATCTGATGTATCGTATTACTCTTCTGTTGTAAACTCTGATGTATTCTTATATATTCATATAGTAGCTTCATGAACTACTATCTCTTTTATTTCCGCTGCATTTATTACTCTGTGTCTGTGATCTGTGATTATATCTATTTACTGTATATGTTCAGTTTTGCCAAATTTAAATTAACAACGCGGTATTTTGAGCAATTCAACTCCGGCATGAGTGTCTACCTATACACTTATAATGGACGCGAATGGTCCAAAATATCGGGTCGTTACAGCTTCTAGTCGAGAAACCACATCGAAATTCGCATTAGGGAAGTCGAATGGACAATACTAGTTCGAAAGCGAACTTGTGTGATCGAGCGAGCGATCAAATGTGATTCTACGAAATGATGACGTATGTATATCTTATATTATAATATCATTGATATATTTTGACGCTGAAATTGGAAGCTGTCGGGTTAGAATATCTTTATTTACTAAAATAAAATTTCCAATTTAAAATTACAAAGATATATAACCCATAAAAGCAAAGATATTCAATCCCATATGGCTCTTCATACAGCGATATTTATTTTGAAAAATTTGATCCTTATATAAGATGGACCTTACGTAAGTATAAGATGATTTTGAAAACATTTGATTTTGGTAATGAATTGGTTGACTTAAATTATATTGATTTGGAAATTTGGATTTATTTCCAAAATTTATTATTTTGGAAACTTTGGAACTAAAGATATTTGATTTGAGAAGAAATAATTTGGTGAAATTGTATATGATTTTGAAATGGAACTGATATTGAAACAAATTGAAATTTGAGAACCTTATGTTACTAAAAACTAGATTTGGGAGTTGTCGAACTTATATAAAATTGATTTGTATGAGTATGAAATTGATTCGAAAACTATAGATTTGAAAAGGTACTCAATTGGAAAGTGAAATCTTATATAATTGAAGTCTATATAAGTATGATTTGATATACTATTGATTTTGGAAAGTATTTGATTTGAAAATTAAATCTTATATATAATGGATTTTATATAAGTACGATATTTGAAAGTGGTTTGAAAAGGGTACTATATGATACATATTTTCGAAGTAAAGATATGGAAAGTGCCTTCTGCTTGATATCCGATTTGTGGCCACATCTTGGATTCATTCTGTCGATATTATTCTCTCTGATTTTGGTTTTCCGGATATGATACTCGAGTGTCCTTCGAATTCCATGGCGTCACCCATGGTCTTACGAACTCGACTACATAGCGTAATTCGTAAGGCAGTGAATGCTTAAAAGGTACGGATGTTTCCTGGGGGATCCAGGCGTAACCATTGTGTATCTGCGATCTATGGTCGTGTTAGTGGCGTAATCCGCAAGGCAGAGATTGCTTAAGGGATATGGATGTTTCCTGGGGGATCCAGGCGTAACCATTTTTATGTATCCTGCGGTCCACCGTTTTGTTGCATGGCGAAATTCGCAAGGCAGTGAATGCTTAAAAGGTACGGATGTTTCCTGGGGGACCCAGGCGTAACCATTGTGTATCTGCGATCCATGATTTGATTCGTTTTTTGATTGGATTGTACTTTCCATATCTGTTTTTAAAAGTTTTTCCAGTATTTTCACTGGGTGTTGAAATAGGTCTACTAAGTACCTGGAGAATTCTAGTTTTGCGCCTGATCAACGCACTACCAGAGTCTACAGGAACAAGGATAAACTTGTTGGAACATCGAGTTATAAAAGTATTTTCGAAATGAAATTTGTTTCGTTATAAAAAATATTTTATTATAAAAGTATTTTCAACAAAGGAATTCTGTATTAATATTTGAAACTAAAATTCTTATGGTTCTAAATTAATTATACATGCCCGATACTATTCTTTTGAATCTACCTTATCTGCTCAGCTTTATTTATTCACCCATCATCTATTTTTCCGAATCTCCTTCTTTTCCTTGTTGACTATATCCTTTTTAAATATTGTTTATTTATATACTACATGGTTTGATAGAACATTTTAGTGTTAAATATTTTAGAAGTTATTAATTAAATAAAGCATATTTAAAGTAAATGATTATTGATTTATTAATAATATTTGAAAGGTATCTTGAGTTAAATATTAATAAATTTATGAATTATGGATTTAATGTTTTCAAATAGCTTCTTTGTAAATATAAGTAATAATGTAAATAATTGTTTGCAAATGGTTTACAAATATTTATAAAGGTGTTATTTAAACATAAATGGATTTATAAAGGAAGCAAGAAATTTTACAAATGGGTTTTGAAAGGTATTAAAGTATTAAAGATAATTGAATTGCAAATGAAGTTTTCAAATGAATATTTCAAGAAAAATTTATATGGTTTCAAATTAATTGTTTAATCTTGACTTTCAATCTACTTTTATCTTTGGTTGTTCTATTCTCCTACCTCCTTCCTTTTCGGGGACGAAAAGTTTTGAGTGGGGGAGAGTGTAACGACCCAAAATTTTGAGTGATTTTATTTATTTAATTAGTTGAAATTTTGTGAAATTTTAAACAATAAAATTTGAAACTAAAAATTTTATATTTGGAATACGTCTTCTTAAACATAGCAACTGGTAAATTTTCATCTGATAATATTGAAGTTTATTTTTCTGTGAAATTTTATTTCAAATTAAACCGGTTAATAACGGTGAATTTAAAAGTTTTCTGAAACCAAAATATGTCAACAGGAGAAAATTTATTCAGAGCATTCTGAATCAGACTGCGAAATTCGTTTCGCGAAATTCGGATGTTTTTAGCTCCGTTTGGATTTTTCCGTACGGAATAGCAGCATTTTCGGTACCGATTATCGACTTTTGATCGGATGATCGTACCACTGATATCTATATATCGTTTTGATCGTCACACCATGCTGATCTCTGCGGTATATTCAGTCCTGTGTTTTGAAGTCCAGTTTGCTATGAAATCGATAAAACGATTCCGTATCGATACCGCTTTTGTGGCATTTTATTTTCTTTTGTTTTAAAACTTTGAATTGTGACTGCCAAGCAAACAAATTGCTACAGTTATTTTTCTAAATTAATGTTTAGCCGTTCGAAAATCAAACGTATAACTTGTATACGTTATAATGATTATTTCTATAAAAAAACGGTTCATTTGTTATGTCTGTTCATTCTCTTTTAATTTCTTTTATTCTCCTCCCCACCTTTTCATTCTCTCGGCCAATTGATATCCACACGAACTCATTCCCATGGCCTCTGCCTTGCCCCAGGAACCCTCCCTTCTCCCTCACCTAGAATGGCCACGCAACCCAAAGCTCGGCCATGCCTCCAACCCACTATCGTGTCCAGCCACCACGTAACTTCCTTCCCCACCAAGATCTCCCCTACCTCCCCACATCGCACCAACCCTAACTGAAACCAACGCCAATCCCATACCCTCCACGTCATCAGACAGACTAAAAAACCCCAACTACCGTGAACCACCACTCGTCTTCCTCCTCTCCTCCTCCGCTCCCCAGAAACTCTCGCCGAGCACAGCCGTGTGTGACAATCCACCCGAGCCACCTAAGTCGAGCTCAGCCGCTTATATATCGAGGTGATATATATTGTCCTTTCCTTTGTCTCTTTGCTAAGAAAAATATACAAATCCACATATATTTAATTTTGTATCAGATTTATATAAACTGTTCGTTTGCATAAAAGTTTTACACATTTATATGTATGAACTGCTGGGCCATATAGGTATACATAATTCAATTTATAATAAGTCAGTTATATATTTTCTCTGTTATTTTATATATACAGATTTATGTACGAGTTTTTTAAAGTTGTATGTACTAAAATGTTTCATTTTTCTCTGTTTGTATGACCGAAGTAAAGATATTATATGTTTATATTACTTATATATATATATATATCTTTAAAAGTATTGTATTTTGTAGAAAATAATATGGTATGTTATATTGTATAAGCTGTACTTGATGATTTATATATATTCGTTTTAAATGTAGATTTCATATACGATCTGATTTTTTTGTAATATGATAGTACAGATAGCATTTTTAATAATATACATTTGTTTTGTTATATTCAAAGTTACATATGTTAGATTTTATAGAGTAGTAATGTCAGCTAGCTATGTATACTTGGTTTTGAAAGAAGTATGGGTATGCCAGTTTTGTCATAAAGGGTGTTGTTTAATCTATTTATAAATAGGTTAGTGGGTACGCATGTCTATATTTCATGTTTTTCATTTGTCTACCTTATTCTGATAAACTGATTTCATATTATTTTGTATATATATAATATATTTTAAAAATATCCAGTTTTGTAAATATGGAAATTTATATGCCTGCATTTTTTTAGTGAATTTCATATCACGTATATACACATATTGTGATGTAGTCTATATAAGTTTATTAATATGAAGTTATATATACATTTTGCACAGTAGCTTATATGATAGGTTGCGTATGCAAGTAATCTTCTCCTGCTGTTTATATATATAGTTATAAAGTATATATATTAGCCTGAACAAATGCATTTGCAACCGTATAGAGTGTTATAAATTAGTTATATAGCTTCGGTTGCACATATGATTTTATTTTAAGTTGTATAATTATAAATGTTATAAGTTTATATAAGTTTATTTAGTAGTATATATTGTGTTGTATATTTATGCAGTTATACCAGATTGTATATAATGTGTCTAAAGGGTAAACGATATAATATGTTTTTAAAACTTTCACTTCTCTGGTTTATTGTATAAGTTGTTATAATCTTTGATTATATATATATATATATTATATAAAGTACGTACAACTTGGTTGGTTGTTTATATCAGGGTCGGTTGAGTTGTAATGGTTTTATAACATTTTATGTATATAAGTTTGTAGTGATTTATGATCCAATATATATATATGTTAATTCTATAATCTCAGCGACCTAGAACTTAGCGACCTAACAGGGATTAGCGACCTAAAGGAGCTTGCGACCTAACAGCAGGAAACTTAGCGACCTAGAGGAGCTTGCGACCTAACAGGGATTAGCGACCTAGAGGAGCTTGCGACCTAACAACAGGAAACTTAGCGACCTAGAGGAGCTTGCGACCTAACAGGGATTAGCGACCTAGAGGAGCTTGCGACCTAATAGCAGGAAACTTAGCGACCTAAGAACATAGCGACCTAAAGAATGTCGCGACCTAACTGTTGAAGGAGGCTCTGCGACCTAGGGGAGTCTACGACCTAACTATCAAAAGACCTTGCGACCTAAGGACTTGGGAGAAGTTTGCGACCTAAGGACTCAGGAAAGGTTTGCGACCTAACTACAGGAAAGATTTGCGACCTAATGGACCTACGACCTAAGAGGCTAACGAGCTAGGGCTTCAACGACTTAGAACTCCCACAGCTATTCCTTAACTCGCCTGCGACCTACCACTTAATCAAATAAAGCCAAGTACTGCTTCACCAGCTAATCTCTTAAGCCGCAAGGAGACTGCGACCTAGCTTAGGTCGCTCGCGACCTACGACTTAACTAAGGTCGTACGCGACCTAAGACTTAGGCGAATTTTCTGAATCCAAATCAGCTCCTATAAATACCCCACCACTTCCAACATCACGGGGACTTTTGGCCATTCATTTCTTCAAGAGCCGTTACTCCGTCGAAGTCTCCACTCATCCAGCAATCAAAGATCCTCGAACATTCAAGACGCTACAACAATCTTCAAGAGACAATTCCTTACATCCAACATGGATTCATCGAAATTCATCGACGAAGATTGAGCTAGTAGTCAAGATTGTTTCTTTTGATCAAGTTGTACTGTTTTGATAAGAGATTTGTATCGATTTGTAACCGAATTCAGAAATAAAGAGATTCAAAGTGGACGTAGGCTTAATCTCAAGCCGAACCACTATAAATTGCTGTCTTTCACTACTTTTCTGCCAGTTTACTGCTTAAATTCTGTTCCCGTCACACGGGTGGTGCTTTCACGATTCTATTACACACACCGGGTGTTAGCATTCACTTTTTAACGTTAACATTTTGGTGCTTTCACCGAGAACCCAACTCAGGCTACCATTCACCATTGCTTCACACAAGTTTGTTGAAAAAGTTTCCTACAAAACCAGAAATTTATCAGACATAATGGCTACTGGAAGGAAACGAAAGGCTGTCAGATCTGAAAATGTGCAAGATAATACCGCCACTTCTATTTCACCGAGTCATGCGGCTCCAAGCGTCGGGGTGACGCGAGAGGAGCTAGACGCTGTTGTATCTGGACTATACCAACAGATTGAAACTCAAAACAATCTGATGATGGAAAAACTGAACGCTCTGCTCGGCGCCAATCAAAGACCAGTGGGTAATGAAGAAAACATCGCTGATGCTCTTCGCAACTTCGAAGGAAAAAATATTCCTCAAGGAGGATCAGGTGCTGCTGAAGGGGCACCCCTCCAAGCTGAAGGATCTAGGCCATCGCCGATTTTCCGCGAACATCTGCCCGGACAGACTTCTGAGAAAATGGCCGAGGTCTATTCCGCCAAATCTTTGAACAACGAGGAATATCTTTCTGGCATGATCAAGCAAATAATGAAGGAGAGCATGCAGAGGGATGAAGATGAGAGCGAATGGGGATTCGCACCGAGTAGAACTCCGTTTACCGAGAAGATTCTAAAGGCTGAATTTCCTAGAAAGTTTGTTCCCCCCACCATTCCTGCTTATCGAGGAACAAGTGATCCAAATCAGTTCTTGTATAAATACGACTGGCACATGACCGGCGCAAGAGCAACTGATGAAATTAAGTGCCGGTATTTCCCAGTATATTTGGAAGGAGTGGCACTCCTCTGGTTTACCAAGCTCCCTGTCCGGTCAGTTGATCAGTTTTCCGATCTGACCCGAAAGTTCAAAGAGCAATTCAGGCTATACGCTTCAAAGGCAAAGGACATAATGTCATTGTCCAGTCTTGAACAGAATCCGGGAGAACCTATTAAATCATTCCTGAACCGTTTCAATATAGCTCTGACAGAAGTTGATAACGCAGAGCCACGGATGATCTTGACCTATTTGATGCGTGCTATCGACAAATCGAGCGAATTTGGAAAATGGCTGAAGATGAAAGAGCCAAATTCTCTCGAGAAATTCTACAAGAAAGCTGATGAATTCATACGCTTGGAAAATCTTCCAGCATCGATGAAGGTGGTGGCAGCAAAGGTGGAAAATAATACTGCCGCTTCGGAAAAGAAAGATTCCGGAGGTCAGAAAAGGGAAAATCACGAGGGGAAGAAACAAAAGGATACAAAGAAACCTCGCTTCTTCAAACCCTCAGATTTCACTCCATTGACCGACACTCTGGAAAATATCTTCTTCGCCACCAAAGATGCTGTGGATTATCCCAAACCGGCTGAGATAAAACCGAGAAAGGGCACTATGAGAAATGGAAAGTTCTACCATTTTCACAACCAACCCGATCATGATACCAATGACTGTCGCCACTTAAAGAGCTTAATTGAAGAATTGTTGAGGGAAAACAAGCTGCAACAGTATGTCAAGAAGAACAGAAGTGACCCATCTTCGTCAACTCAGGGGCAGCAACTCCCTACTCAGCCATCAGGTTCAGGTAAAGGTACTGCAGCACAAGAATCTGAGAGGCCCGTTATCAATGTGATTACGGGGGGCCCACACCCAGCGGGCAGAAGCTGGGGTGAAATGGAACGATATGCTCATGCTTTGAAATACATCCCAGCAGAGGAAGATGTTTTTGCTGTAGAAAATGCTGCACCCCTGAAACAACAAAAGATTTCAGATGATGATATTATGTTCAAAGCTAGGGATTCTATTGGTATTGAAGCTCCCACCATAGATCCCTTGGTTATCTCTACAGGAATTGGACCAACAATAGTAAGACGAGTGCTCATTGATTGCGGTGCTTCCTGCAATATACTCTTCAAGAAAACATTTGACCAGATGAAGATCCCAATGACCGACGTTCAAGCATCGTCACAAAAGATTGTTGGTTTCACTGGGGAACCACAGCAACCAATCGGAACTGTCGAGTTGTTCGTGGAACTTGGGGAAGGGCAGAAAAGAGTAGTTCGCAAGCAAACCTTTGTAATTGTCAATGGATTTTCTGCCTATAATGCTTTCCTGGGCAGGCCAACTCTAGCTGCATTCAAGGCCATTTTGGCCCCGTGGTGCCTAACTATGAAGTTTCCTACAGAAAATGGTGTTGGTGTCATCAAGGGAGATCAAAATGCTGGACGCGAATGTTATCTTATAGAGCTTCGAGAAGCCAGAAAGAGAGAAATGGGTAAAGATGCGGCAGCTCCCCTCCGCATCAAAAACCCAACCTTATAGCAAATACAGGGTGGTCCCTGCACTGGTGAGCATAGTGGTGCAACGCGAGAAATGGACCCCAGAAAATCCAGTGCAGAGGATAATAGGGTGATGCCCGTGGAAGTTACGATACAAATACCTGTCGACTCCAAAGACCCAAACAAAGTACTTAATGTGGGTTCGCAACTAAGTACAACAGTTCAAAACACACTGATATCATTTCTAAAAGCGAATCTGGACGTGTTCGCTTGGTGTCATGCTGATATGTGTGGAATCTCTCCAACAATTGCTGTTCACACTCTGAATGTTGATCCGAAATTCACACCAGTAAAACAGAAACGAAGAACTCAAGGCCCAGAAAGGTCAGCAGCTTTAAAGGAAGAAGTAGATCGTCTCATGGAGAATAATTTCATCAAAGAATCCACTTATCCAAATTGGGTTTCAAATCCAGTACTGGTTAAGAAGGCAAATGGAAAGTGGAGAGTATGCATTGATTTCTCAGATCTAAACAGAGCCTGCCCCAAAGACTGCTTCCCGTTGCCTAGAATCGATCAACTGGTAGATGGGACGGTTGGACATGAGTTGTTGTCTTTTATGGATGCCTACTCCGGATACAATCAGATTATGATGAATGAACCAGATCAGGAAGACACAAGCTTTATCACAGATGTGGGTCTCTACTGCTACAAAGTTATGCCTTTCGGATTGAAAAATGCCGGGGCAACCTACCAAAGACTCGTCAATGCAATGTTCAAGCCTCAGATTGGTAGAACCATGGAAGTTTATGTCGACGATATGTTGGTAAAATCAAAGAAAGCTGTAGATCACATGGGACACTTGGAGGAGATGTTTACAATTCTTCAAAAGTATGGAATGAAGCTCAACCCATTGAAATGTTCATTCGGGGTAGAGTTTGGGAAATTCCTGGGTTACATCGTAAGCGCTAGGGGTATTGAGGCCAATCCCGCTCAAATCACAGCTCTGAGAGAAGTTAAAGCCCCTAGAACAAAGAGAGAACTGCAAAGTCTCAATGGAAAAGTTGCCGCTCTTAGTCGCTTCATCTCCAAGGCCACAGACAAATGCATTCCCTTCTTTGATGCTTTAAAGAAAGGAAAGAAAATTTTTGAATGGACTCTCGAATGCCAGAATGCTTTCAATGAACTAATTCATCACATGGAAACACCTCCAGTTCTTTCCAAGCCTACTGACGGTGAAGATCTTTTCATCTACTTAGCAATTTCATCTCACGCCCTCAGCGCAGCACTTGTACGGGAAGATATGAAAATACAACGTCTGGTCTATTACATCAGTAAACGGTTCACTGGGGCAGAGATGAATTATTCAATGATAGAAAAGCTTGCTTATTGTTTGTTAATCGCTTCCAGGAAGTTGAGGCCCTATTTTCAATCTCATCCTATC
The DNA here is from genome assembly GCA_030737815.1 of Allium fistulosum. NCBI lineage: Eukaryota > Viridiplantae > Streptophyta > Magnoliopsida > Asparagales > Amaryllidaceae > Allium > Allium fistulosum. Next base: position 1,049,611,201 of record CM060903.1, read on the forward strand.
AAGGTCCTGACTGATCAACCTCTAAAGCAAGTCCTGTATCGTCCTGAAACTTCGGGTCGGCTCTTGAAGTGGAACATAGAACTCAGCCAATATGACATCACTTACCATCCCCGAAGAGCAATTAACGGACAAGCTTTAGCAGATTTCATTGCAGAGTCCACTGACAAAGGTGACATCAAGGAAGAAACAACTGACTGCATTCCGACACAGGGGAAGTTGTATGTTGATGGCTCGAGAAATGATTATTGTTCTGGGGCAGGAGTTGTGCTTGAAACTCCCGAAGGACGATCACTATGTTATGCATTGAGACTAGAATTCCCTTCGACAAACAATGAAGCAGAATATGAAGCCCTTATTGCCGGTTTAAATATCGCCAAGGAACTAAACATCAAGGTGATACAGATTTTCAGCGATTCTCAACTTATTGTTTGCCAGGTGAAGAAAGAATTTCAAGCCAAAGGAGGAAATTTGCCTGCATATTTGACAAAAACTTCCGAACTCCTCAATGATTTAGATCACTACTCAATAAGCCACATACCCCGAGAGGAAAATATGAAGGCAGATTCTTTAGCAAAGTACTCAAGTTCCGGAGAAGCTCAATTACTGGGATTAGTTCCTGTAGAAGTTCTGTCAGCTCCAAGCATTGAAGAAATGGATATTGATTGGATTATAGCTACGTCCCAAGAGCATGAATCATGGATGACTCCAATCAAAGAATACTTACTCAGTGGTTCCCTACCAGAAAGTTCTAAGGAACGTCGAAAATTATTGAGAAAAGCGTCGAGATATATACTTCAAGATGGCCGATTATACAGACGGGGATTTTCAATGCCTCTGCTCCGATGTGTAACTAAGGAAGAAGCCAAGACAATTCTAGCCGAGGTACACGGAGGAGAATGTGGAGATCATTCAGCTGGTCAAACTTTAGCCAAGAAAGTTCTCTGATATTGGTATTTCTGGCCGGATATTAATCGAGATGCTATAGCTTATTCCAGGAAGTGCGACAAATGCCAAAGATTTGCGAAAATCCCAAGAGCGCCTTCCACCGAACTCACACAGATGGTCAGCCCATGGCCATTTGCCATTTGGGGAATAGACCTGATTGGACCATTACCGATTGCTAAATCAGGGATTAAATATGCTATTGTTGCCGTTGATTATTTCACCAAATGGGCTGAAGCTGAACCTTTGGCCACCATCACTTCTAAAAAGATGATAAATTTTGTAACGAAGAATATCATTTGCAGATATGGTGTGCCACAGAAGATAATCACAGACAACGGTACTCAGTTTGAAAGTGAAGAATTCCAGGATTTTTGCAAACGGTTCAGAATTCGAAAAAGCTTCTCAGCAGTGGCTCATCCGCAGGCAAATGGGCAAGTGGAAGCAGTTAATAAGATCATCAAGTCAACTATCAAAAAGCAACTCGAAAAAGCAAAAGGTGGTTGGGTTGATAAGCTTCCATTAGCACTATGGGCGACAGAACTACTCACAAAACTGCGACTGGGCACACCCCATTTTCACTGGCATACGGATCAGAGGCAATGATTCCAGTGGAAGTAGAAGTTCCTTCACATAGAAGAGTTCATTTCAACGAAGCTGAAAATGAGAAACTGCAACTTGAAGCACTTGATTTTCTTGATGAGAAAAGAGAAGAAGCTAGGCTCAGAGTTTCAGCTCATCAGCAGAGAATTGCCAGGCATTTCAACTCTAAGGTTCGCCAACGCAGCTTTGAGATCGGAGACTTGGTTTTGAAAAGGATCATGACAGCAACTGGTGTGTTTGGGCCAAACTGGGAAGGACCATATGTCATAGGCACTAAACTTCTTGATGGCACTTTCAAACTCATAACTGTTGAAGGAGATCCAATTCCAAGAGCCTGGAACAGCAACCACTTACGTCCTTATTTTACTTGAAAGAAAAAGCTTGGTTCAAAAATGTAAAATAATGATGAATGTATCAGTTGTATTGTAAAATATTGTAAATCAGTGTGAATGAATGAAAGCTATAAAGTGGATGTAGGCCCGATTCTTGGCCGAACCACTATAAATCTTGTGTTCTTTACTATTTCATAATGCCTGTTTTATTTCGATATGTAAATACTTTAAAATGTATTGCTAAAATGTCGATTCAAAATTGCAGGACATCAAAACAATGCTTGCTCGTCACAAAGCTAAGCGACCTCTATAAATCAGCTATTACACGAAAACCAAGCAACAAAAAAAAAATTCCAAACTCAAATCCCAAGCAAGGAAAACTTCACATAAAAAGTTGGTGACTCCACTGTGACAAACCTTTGTTCACTAGTTGAGATTGTCGTTATGAATAGACATCCAACTAGATAACTTGCGTTTGTCTCGTGAAGTCATTCAACAGTGAAGTCCACTCCTTCGGATGAAGCAATTTACTTGTAAGAGGAAAAGAAGATGTGCTTGGGAACGATAATAAGAGATCGCTAATGGGCAGATGATGAGAGAAAGTTGCCAAGCAAACAAAGAGGCAGACAAAGGGAGGTATGCATCTCAACAGGAAGGCCGGAAGATCCACTAAAGGGACACCTTCCCAAGCGGAAGGAACAGGACCCTCGCTAACTGGTCGTGATGCATCCGATCAGATAGCTTACGTCCGTCCCGTGGATCCACTCGCTCTTGAGACGCAACCTACCTGGCACACCAACCAACCAAAGCCCTCTAACGAGGCACGCCAATAAATGGGAGCGCTTTCCTCAATCAAAAAGATCGGTGGGACCACCGAAGGGGCACCTTGTTAATTGATTGCGGTCGTTTGTACAAACAAACATCCAATCAAGCAACTTACGCCTGCCCCGCGGACCCATCCGACCATGAGAAAGTAACTTCCAGGCACTCAAAAGCCCTTTTCGGAGGCACAAGCACTCTTCGGAGGCACAAGCCCTTTTCGGAGGCACAAGCCCTCTTCGGAGGCACAAGCCATCTTCGGAGGCACGCTTCACCATGCTTGAAGCACAAAATCAAAAGCCCTTTTCGGAGGCACAAGCCCTCTTCGGAGGCACAAGCCATCTTCGGAGGCACGCTTCACCATGCTTGAAGCACAAAATCAAAAGCCCTTTTCGGAGGCACAAGCCCTCTTCGGAGGCACAAGCCATCTTCGGAGGCACGCTTCACCATGCTTGAAACATAAAATAAAAAGCCCTCTTCGGAGGCACATTTCACCAGGGTAGAAGTGCAAAATGCTTCTCTTCGGAGACCCACTTCACCAGAGTTGAAATATCAAAATTGCTTCTCTTCGGAGACCAAAATCGCTTCTCTTTGGAAACCTCTTCAGAGGCGCACTTCACCTTGCTTGAAGTACCAAAAATAAGCCCCTTGCTAGGGCACAAAATCAAAACCTTCTTCGGAAGCTCATTTCACTGCGTAGGAAAATTCGCTTTTAACAAATAAAAGTGATCATCCCTAAAAGTTGAAGTGTTCTTCAGAAGGAAAGAGAAAGTAAAAACTTCTTGAAAGACGAGATATACTTTATTAAAAGCAGAATGATTCTTCCCTTAAAAGTGGAATAGTTATTCTCTGGAATAAGAGTATCAGTCTTAAAAAAGCTAAGAATATTGCAATGCACTTGCGGTATGGGGGCAATACTATACGATTTAGTTACATGAACAAAGTAATATACAAGCAACATATCGCGAGTTCATCACAATATCATGAAAAATAGATGATGTGGAATAAATGCATTCTCAAACGCAGACAAAAAGTTTGCACAAGTAAAAAGAATCGTTTGTTCCACACCAAAAATAAAAAACAAATGCATTCTCACATACACAAGAGTTTGTACAAGTAAAATAATTGTTTTATTTAGTACTATGAAAATTCTTTACATGTGCAGATATCTCAAAAAGTAAAAGCAGGGACCGGTACCCGCACAATCCCCGGTCGATACATGCAAAAAGCAAAAGTAAGGAGTAGAAAATCTAGCTCGTTATTCCTTCTTCTCGCCACCTTTGGAGCCTTTCCCCGGCCTAATGACTAGTTTTTGGAGCCGTTGTGGACGGGTCGGGGCAGAAGAAGGAAAAGGCGCGGCTGGATCAACTTCTGCTTCATCCCCAGTTGAAGCACTTCTCTTCTTCTTCCTTATGCCACGCTTCCCCTTACTTTTTGAAGAAGATTCGCTCCCCGGAGTAGCAAGCAGTGTTGAAAGCTTCGTGTCATCATCAAGGGACTGCTCCGGGGTCTTCTCGACGTCTTCAAGGTCCTCCGCCTTCTGTTCCTGCGAAGCTGCCGGGTCATCCAGGCCTTGAAGGGCTTCGATTTTCTCTGCCTATGATCCCGGCTGGGAAGCAGAAGGAGGAGTAACCTGTAAAGATGAAGGGACGGCAACCGAGGGAGTGGAAACTTGTGCAGTGTTTGGTGCCTCCGCTGTAGAAGAAAAGAAGTTAAAATCAACATCTTCCGAAAATAGAGAAGGTATCGGTTCACCAAAGTTCAAGTAACAAGTAAGAAGGTCATCAAACTCGGTTAAATCAAATAACTGGTTCATTAGACCCGGAACTTCGCCAAAGTTACCTGGAGGAGTTGGCTTCGCAAGTTCAATTTCATATTTATTAGCCTCAGTTTCTTCCTGGCTCTTCTCTTCAATTTGGGAAAGAGGAGTCTCGGAAGTATCGAGTTTAGCTTCAGCATCTTTTGCAGCAAGTGGAGATTGAGAGCTAGAACCGATGATATCAACATCAGTCAAAGTTGAAGTATGGACAGGGGCAGGTAGTGATGTTGTCTTTTCTGGATATTCTTCTACCGCTGTCCCGGCTCTAGCTTCGACAAGTTGCTCTTTGCCTCTAATAAGCGCATCACGTGCTTCATCGTCTAGATAAAGCGCTACAAGGTCTGCTTCCGCATAACCGGCAAATGTGTCAAGTATGGTCTCCCAAACTTCAGCAAGTGTAATCTCATATTTGGGACCCAAGAAGGAAAGGCTGCCACGGCCCAAAACGCTGTGCATATAGAAGTCAAATAGAGTAGAATCGATGCTAGCTTTAGTGGCGTCGTGAGACTCTTCGGCCGCAACTTGTCCAGCGACCGCGTCATCACGCTCCTTCTCAACTTTAAGAAGCTTAGCTTTTAGCATCTCAATCTCTGCATTTTGGGACACAATTGTTCCCCGCAGCTCAGTATTTTCTGTGCGATATTTCTCAGTAATATGCTGCTCAGCTGCAAGCTTCATTTCGACATCTCTTTGTGCAGCATGCGCGTCCCGCACTTGCTTCTGAAAGACTTCTTCCTTTTGAGTGTGCGATGCAGAAGATGAGGCCAGATCTTCCTTTAGTCGTTTGACTTCAGATGCAAGCTTTGCGTTGTCATCTGCAATGCTTGTCATTTCCGCATCATGTTGCTTGCACCATTTGTCCCATTCTGATTTATCATTCTCCATGGTCATCATCGCCTCAAGATTTATGTGGTTAACCCTTTGGAGTTCGTCGACAAGTTTCTGCCATTGCGACATCCTCTCGATATTAAGTCTGACCACGTCAAGACTTTTAAGCATGTCTTGCTTATCAATTGGAATCAAATCCAAGTCAAAGCGCACTCCTTTTAGGCACCAATTTGGAAATCGGCTCTGGAGCGTTGGAGGGCCGTCTTTAACTTGATATTGTGGCCTGTTAATGATTGTTTGAATATCAGACTTCTTTAGAGGAGGAGAGCCGGCCGGAGTATCAGAAGGAATAGGAGCGTCAGCCTTTTCAGAAATTTCAGATGCGTTCTTCTCATCAAGTTTAACCCGTTTACTTGGGTCATCGGAAGCATGCTTCTTCCCTTTTTCATCATGATATTTTCTTTTATAAGAGTCATCGTCTCTCCTTCTTTGCTGCTCCTCGTAAGCACGCCTTTCTTGAGCTTTTCTAGCTGCACGCTCTTCGTCAGATTCTTTGCAGGAGGGAAGATAACGTCCATAATCGTAAGAATCACGCCCTCCGTAGCACCGAAAGTTGTCGTAGTATGAGCCAGTACGTCCCATCGGAGAATCTGAAAAATGGAAAAGAAGTAAAGTTTATAGATTTCCAGAAAAAGAGGATAAATGCTTATAAGTGCTGAAAAAATCCTAAGTGTGTGCGGCGTGCAAGCTACATGCGTCAAACTACAGACCACGCTTTAGTGTGGAAACAGAGACGACTGGCGTAGTAGGCGTCAGGGTTTGTTTTAGGGTGGAAGTCGCTTCAACAACGGGAGAAGTCACTTTTGGATTATTATCCCCGAAAAGCTCTTGAGAAGTTATCATGATATCGCTCAAGCCATCAAAAGTGTCATCACCCTGGAACTCAACAGACTTCTCCTTTTCAACTTCCGTATCGATTGATTTCTCAGAAACTCGAGGATTCTCTTCCTCCTCAATAATTGGGGCAAGTGCCTACTTGCTGGCTGACCCTACAACATCGATGGATGCGGAACATTTTATCAAAGCAGCCTCTACAACGGGTGCTTTTGATGCAATTTCTTCTACAGAAGAGGGGGCATTCGAGGCCTCTGCTTGAGAGCCCGAAGCAACTAACGTTTCCGCATCAGAACTAGAAATTTCATGAATCTGAGTCGATCTAGAAGGATGTAAAAGACCAAACTGGTGCAGAAATTCATCTTTCAGCAAGAATTTGGCACTCCTCTCTTCAGCATCAACGGCACTCAAAGTATCTAAAATCGACTTGCGGCTGGTATCTCGAAGAAGAGAAGGAAGTGCTGCACAAAGAAAGAATGGAATTAAGCATTTGACGGTTCGAATTCTGAAAAATCTAGAAAATGAATCGGTAAAAGGTAATCTTACTTCCGACTCTCAAGATGGCATAAAATCCCGGAGGACAGCGAACGTAAAAGAATTGAGTCAAGAATCCATGGGCACTTTCAGGCAAGTCCAGAATTAGTTTACGATTCCTGGCACTCCTCACAAGTATGATATAGGGATGGTCTTTGTTCTTTGCAAATGTACACAAGAAGCGAATTTCATCAAAAGAGGGAAAACGGTCCAACGTTCTCCTGAAAAGCACACACAATCCCAGCAGGATGGAGTATCCATTAGGGTGTAGTTGAAAGGGAGAAATAGTTATCCGAAGGAGAAGTTCTCGAAGACAGTCGTTAAATGGGGGAATGGCTCCACTCGAACACATCTGCCGGTTCACAGCAACAAAGCCAAGAGGCAGCCTGTCAGCAGTGTCGCTTGACCCAGGAAGTAAAGCATCTGCTTCGGCAATGCCAAATTGGATGCACAGTTGTCGGAAGACTTTATGACTTAGAGTGGTAGGAGTCCTTTTCGGAGGGTCGTTTAGTGGAGTAGCAATTGGAAAAGCTTCTCCGGCTATTTCGAAGTCTTCCTGTTGAGATTCCATTCTACACAAGGAACTGGACGATCAAATATTAAGGTGCACGTTTCCTAAAAAGAGTGAAGTGTTGTGCAAAACTAATACAATAACGAGCAAATGTAAATGAAACTAAACTAATTGATACTTGTCGATTATAAAGTTTCAGGGCTTGATATCTTAAGTCCAAGAATAGTGTTGTGTTGATGCAAATAAATCCGCTTTAGTTGATCATTTCAATTTTCTTTAATACTTCACTTAGATTTGTTAGTTCACAGCATTTCATTCACGAAGTTCATTTAAGTTTGATATTCTTTGTCAACTAATCTGTTGTTTGATGTGGGCAATCAATAGCAGTATATTCGTCCCATTTTTCTGTGAATGTTGCTTCTAAACAGGTTATCAGCATTAAAGTTGAGGCAATCTGAAAAGAAGTGCAAAGTCCAAAACAATTCAAATTCAGAAAATCAGTCAAGTCCTGCTCAAAAATTCTAAGTGTTAGGTCGCTTAAGACCTAACACAGGTTGCAGCGTTCCTATGCTAAGTTGTTCAGGTTAAAAGTTCAGGGCTGTGAAAAATTGTCTAAGTATTAGGTCGTTCAGCGACCTATCATGGGTCAAGCTTTCTGTAAGTCGCACGTTGCAGTTGAATGGATTAAGATGAGGCAATTTTCTTTAAGTCCTAGGTCGTGCACAATTGTTTTTAGGTTGGAGATTCTCTAGGTCGCAAATGTTGTCAGATCGCAAAGGCTTAAGTCGCTAAGCGTTCCCACGCGACCTAACTCTTAGGTCATTCAAATCTGATAGGTTGTCGACTTCCTCTCCAAGCAACATCATATTGAGTCCAATAACCCAATACCGCCAGTTCAAAAAGAGTTCATCTTCCCCTTCATCCTACCTCAACGTACCACCGATTAACTAGCAAATCAATGGCAAACCCTACAGAACTGTAGTAAAAGCTTTCGTATGATCGCAAATCACCACGACACGAACGAAAGTCAGTTGAGACTATCGCTCAGAAAGCATGATGCATGAAATTGGGCTTAGGACGAGTAACAACGATTCGTGATCAAAGCAGTGACTATGGACAAATAAAGGTCGATCCACTTACGGATTATGATTGGTGAGAAAGATTCGTCAGTTGAATGAGTCGAATTTGCCTTTGGAAGCTCGAAAAATCGTTAATGGCGATGGAGGCTCAAAACAGTAAGGTGAGGAAGAAGGTGCGACCTAACCAATTTATATGAAACTGAGAATGGGAGGCGAACAGGCGTGAAGTTCTAGGTCGTTTGCGACTTAGCAAGGTTGAGTCGAAGCATACGACCTATGGCATAGTCATATGCCTCGAGGGGCAAATGTTAATTCCATAATCTCAGCGACCTAGAACTTAGCGACCTAACAGGGATTAGCGACCTAAAGGAGCTTGCGACCTAACAGCAGGAAACTTAGCGACCTAGAGGAGCTTGCGACCTAACAGGGATTAGCGACCTAGAGGAGCTTGCGACCTAACAGCAGGAAACTTAGCGACCTAGAGGAGCTTGCGACCTAACAGGGATTAGCGACCTAGAGGAGCTTGCGACCTAACAGCAGGAAACTTAGCGACCTAAGAACATAGCGACCTAAAGAATGTCGCGACCTAACTGTTGAAGGAGGCTCTGCGACCTAGGGGAGTCTACGACCTAACTATCAGAAGACCTTGCGACCTAAGGACTTGGGAGAAGTTTGCGACCTAAGGACTCGGGAAAGGTTTGCGACCTAACTACAGGAAAGATTTGCGACCTAAGGGACCTACGATCTAAGAGGCTAACGAGCTAGGGCTTCAACGACTTAGAACTCCCACAGCTATTCCTTAACTCGCCCGCGACCTACCACTTAATCAAATAAAGCCAAGTACTGCTTCACCAGCTAATCTCTTAAGCCGCAAGGAGACTGCGACCTAGCTTAGGTCGCTCGCGACCTACGACTTAACTAAGGTCGTACGCGACCTAAGACTTAGGCGAATTTTCTGAATCCAAATCAGCTCCTATAAATACCCCACCACTTCCAACATCACGGGGACTTTTGGCCATTCATTTCTTCAAGCGCCGTTACTCAGTCGAAGTCTCCACTCATCCAGCAATCAAAGATCCTCGAACATTCAAGACGCTACAACAATCTTCAAGAGACAATTCCTTACATCCAACATGGATTCATCGAATTTCATCGACGAAGATTGAGCTAGTAGTCAAGATTGTTTCTTTTGATCAAGTTGTACTATTTTGATAAGAGATTTTTATCGATTTGTAACTGAATTCAGAAATAAAGAGATTCAAAGTGGACGTAGGCTTAATCTCAAGCCGAACCACTATAAATTGCTGTCTTTCACTACTTTTCTGCCAGTTTACTGCTTAAATTCTGTTCCCGTCACTTGGGTGGTGCTTTCACGATTCTATTACACACACCGGGTGTTAGCGTTCACTTTTTAACGTTAACAATATATATATATAATATGTATATATGTTTGATTTCAATGAATATATATAATTTGTATAAGGCTTATTTAAAATGTATATGTATTTTTAATTGAATATTTGGTTTAAGGAAGATAATAATATAATATACATCTCGTCTAAATTTTATATCAAGCTAATTTGAATCTAATTCGTTTTCGTCTATTCCTATTGATCAGCTCTGTTCGTCAATTCGTGCACAATCTTGCTGTGATTTAGAACTCTTGCTTGGATCCATAACCCATTTCATTGTCTATTCTCTCTAACCTCGAAAGGTGAGCAATCACTCACGATTAACGTTCTTTTATTTATTAAATTTGATTTCAATTGAAACGTCAATTGAAATATGCTGTTGTAGTTATTTAAATTGTTATATATGCTATTATCTGTAACTGTTCACCTGTGTGATATGACACCATATCCTGTTGTTTATATTATATTGTTATTGATGATATATCTATGCCTGTTATTTTATTTCTATATCTGTTATCACTCTGCAAGTTCCCTATTAGTATAGAAATCACTATGGGTTGAAATGATACATACCCGAACGGACTTTAGAATAGGAGAAAATCGTTATGGGTTGAAATGATAAACCCAAGCGATTTTCATTTGTATTGAAATTGGGATTACGGGTCGAAATGATATCTACACGTATATATTTAAATTTCGGATTGAAATGATAAATATCCGTATCACTTAACCATATGATAAATATATATACAGACACCGTTGGTCCATATATATAAATATTTTGAAATTAAATTCCATGGTTTTGGAAAGGAATATATGGTTTTAACAAACGTTGATTCTTAAAATTTTTATATAAATGGTAATGATATATATAGATTTAATAATGATATTTAATTTAATTAAGATGGATTTAATACGTGTAATATGTTAAGTATAAAATTTATATTTCAAAAGAGATTTTGGTAAAAATTTGAATAAGTTAAGGTTGGGAAGATAATTTAAATTTAGTAAAGAATTTTAATTAATTAAACCAATATAAAGCTTATTGGAATTGGAATTTAAGATATGATTTATAACTTGGGTTTGATTTAAGTAATTTAATGAATATTTCTTGTTAAATAGATTTAAGGAAATATTTAGTAAAATGTGATTTAAGGCTAGTAAATGATATTGAATCTATTAAGTGGATATTCCCTGATTAAATAATAATGAAGTTAAATCAAGTGCTATATGAAACCGTTAAATTTAACTTTGAAAATATTGAATATTAAAGCTTTGAAATATATTGAAAATTTAAATGGTATATTTAGAATTGAATTGAATTGATGAATTGAGCTTTGAATAAATTTGAATTTGGAATTTGAGTTAATCGATTTGTGAGACTTGGGGAAATTATAAATACTTTACTTTATAAATTATTTAATGAACATACACTATTTTGGAAAATAGAGATATTTGAAATGAAGATGATATTTTGATTTTGAAGTAAATAAATTTAAAATGACCACGGTGTCATAGTATATATTCCCACCTTGTAGATAGTTCTACAGATCCTTAGAGGATGGTTATCCCAAACATCCTTTAAGTTATTTGTATTTCAGTTGATATTTCACTTGAGTTGGATTTATTGATATAAGAATGTTAATCCTGACTCGAGTGTTTTGTGTTTTGCTTTACGCTCGGGTCAGACCGAGTGATACAGCATTTGAGACTCACCCTTGGAGTTTGGAGCTTCCTTTGGAGATCCAACTATCGCCTCAGCTTTCAGCTCTTCTAGTTGATTTGTTCAGAGAGGTCATCTGTTGTATTGGAGACTTCACTGCATTTGAGATATTCTGTTGTATTTTATTTCTAACTCTGATGTTTATATAGTAGCTTCATGAACTACTATTTTATCTATTCCGCTGCGTATTATTGTATTACTCTGTGTCTGTGATTCTGTGATTGATTTATTTACTGCATATGCTGAGTTTTGCCAAATTTAAATTAACAATCTGATATTTTGAATTATTCAAGTCAGACATGTGTGGATTTATTGTCGATTTGAATGGTCCAAAATACCGGGTCGTTACACTAGGCTACAATCACACCTTCTCTCACTTGGTTGATTTTCCAGGCTACAATCACACCTTTTCTCGCTCGATTGATCACAAAAGAAGCCTATAACTCTGAATAGCACTGGGATCTTGTTGAGATAGTGATAGAGAATCAAACCAAAGATGATCTAGTTAGATTTAATGGAGATTTCAATAGAGTAATGGTAAAAATGTATATAAAGAAATGTGGAAGAAGAAGAAGAGAAGTGAAATCAGAAAATTATGAATTTAAATTTGTTTAAAACATCCCCTATTTATAGTAGAACAACAACCATGTCCATTCGGGAAAGGATACGACGAATAGACACTTCTTTTGGAATTCAAACTTTTGAAATAAACCGTCATCGTGTCGACATGGGTACCTAGGGGTTGTCGACATGCCTAAGGTACTTTTGATAATTTGTTTTTCTTTTGAAAATAACTTCTATCTTATATTAAAACTATTTTAAACTTTATAAATATACTATAGTTAAAATACTTAAATAAGTATAGAGAATAATATTTTGGTATATATAAAATTTTACTATAATTTCATATTTAAATCTTAAATATAAATATTAAAAGTTAAGTATATTATAATTAAAGATAGTTTAAAACCAAGGATAATTTTGATATTGAAAATAAAGATTATTTTGAGGCTAAAAGTATTTAAAACCAGGATAGATGTTTTTGATTTAAAAAGGAAGATTTTGAAATCATTTTGAAAACAAGATATAATTTTGTAAAACATTTGAATAAAAGTTAGTGGATACAAAACGATGTTCCACTAGATTTTTCTTAGGTTCCATCCTACTTAGGGTTCCATCCCTTTAACAGGCTCAAAGTGGATTCCATTCCACGAATAAAATGGATTTTAAGATGCCAGTGCTTTTCTAGGAGTTTTAACATAATTCTAGATTCGATACTTGTCTTGTACTATTGAAATCTTGAACTCTTAATATCTTGATACTCATGAGTCTTGAATCTTGATGTCTTTAATCTTGAGTCTCTATACTGTACAGTCTTCATTCTCAATACCTGCATGTTTATATCCTGCATATACATATATTTATCTAAACTATAATATTAGTATTTATATTTTATAACAAGTCCCAAGGTTGTTCTCATCAAAACCATTCTTATCAAGGACTAACATTTTTTAATTAAATTATATATTTTATCAAATTTTATTTTGAATTTTACGTTAGTTAATCAATATGTAGGTTGAGATAAATTTTAGTTGGTATTTGATTATGAACTCATGTTGGGTTTTGATTAGAATTCGAGTAAAATGTGATTTTTATGAACTTGTTTTAGTTTAGGGATGAAATATTGGTAGTCAATGATGATTTATGGAGACTAATTTAGGAAGGGAGCTGAATGTAAAACGGTGATGTAGAGATCCGTGAAAAACTAAATGCGGTATTAGAAAGTTGGTAAGTTTATTAATATTTATTAAAAAGTTGATGGTATTAGGAAGAGCATTTATGTGTACTTTTAGCAGCACACTTAAATAATATATGCAAGTGTTGTGTATATTTTTTATGATTAACTAAAATAGCCGAGTAATATTTAAATAAATAAAATGGGCATTTAAATTGTCTAAAATGAATTTAAATCATGACCAAAATTAATTTTCTATTAATATAGGCTGGCCTCGATTTAATAGAATACATATTGATGTATTCTTTTATCTATTTAAGATTGTGTTTTTATTTATGGAGAGAATGATTAGATTTGGACCAATCCATATGGGCTCTCCACTATTATATATATGTGTGTGTTTATGTATATGTATGTATATGTATATATAATAGTGTCTTCATGGAACCCTAGCCACCATAATAGTCACATCTCTCTTTCTTTCACTCCCAAAACTAGGATCTCCATAAAAGTTTGCTAGTCGAGAAGAAAAGCTTCCAACTTTACTTAAAGGAAAGAAAACGTCTTCAAAGAAGAAAAAAAATTTCAAGGTGTTAACAACGGTAAGAAGTTAGTTAATTCATCTCAAATTTAATAATATATTCCCTTTAATATCACAATATGATTTTGGCATTATAATTGATTATAAAACAATGAATTCGAATCAATATTTTGTGTGTGCACATATGCGTATTACAAATCTAAAGTTCATATAAACTTTATTGTAAAACAATAAATTCAAATCTATAGTTTGTGTAAATACACACACATACTACAAATCTAAAGTTTGTGCGAACATGGTTATAAAATAATGAATTCAAATCTAAAGTTTGTTTAAACTAGATTATGAAATTTGATTGTAAAACACTGAATTCAAATCTATATATTACAAAGCTAAATTTTAGGTCAAAATATTTTCAAAACTAGATTACAAAATCATATGACTAAAAATATGATCTAAGATTTAATAGGTAAATTTATATGTATGTATGTATGTGTGTGTGTGCGCGCACGTGCGTGTATAAGGCAATAAGTTTCCAATTAGTCAAACTATTATTTTTAAATTTAGACATACTAACATTTAATGTTATTAGTAATTTACTTTTATGAAGATATATTAAGTATATATAACACACACACATAGACACACACACACACACACACACACACATATATATATATATTTATGTGTATGTGTGTGTATATTGTTATATAATCAATTTGCAAAAAAATACATTTATATATGTTTTTCATATAGTACAAGTTTTAGAAGTATATATATTATATGTATAATACATTATTATAAATCTGAATAACTATAATTTTATACATTTATGTATATTTTACATTGACATATATACAGTGTCTTGTTGCATAAGTTACCACATACATATACACTTACCTACACATTATATGCTTAGAATTAAACGCACACATCTACGTCTAGATTTAGGCATACACACACATATATGTGTGTGAGTGTGTATCGACATCATATAGTTTTAAATATGTGTTAATAATTGATGAAAAAATTAAGATAACGTAACCCTAAATGTAATCTTTCAAATCCATTCTGATGCATTGAGTGTGATTTAATGCACCATTTTATTAACATTAATACACCCAATGAAACCTTTCAAATCCCTTTTGACACATTAAATATGAATTAATGCACCATTTATTAACATTACCAAACCTAATAAAACCTTTCAAATACTCTTTTATGCATTAAGTGTGATTTTATGCACTAATTAATTTGCATTAACACGCCATAAGTTATAGTGCTTTAAACTAATTGGAGAATTTTCTTGAAATTCAGACCAAATTATCCACTGCCCCACTAGATCGAACAATGGTATCAGAGACCACATTGTGTAAATGTAAATAATTAGCCAACATTATGGCCAACTTAAACAAAAGATCATAAGATATAGGTGTCGAGAAATGCCGTTTCACTAAGATGAAATGGGAAACGTCCAATCATCTTGCTCGACCTAGCTCGTTGAGTGATTTGAGTGCTAAGGTATGCCCTACATATAAGGCCAAAAATATTTAGGCGTTGGGCTTAGTTCAAATATGCGTTTTTGAAAATTAAATAGATGTTTAAAATTGAAAAGGTATTGAATTTAAAATTTGAAAATAGTTTTAAATTTTGAAATTAATAACTTTAAATTTGAATTAAAGTATGAATTCGAAATTAATAATATGAATTTAAAAAGGGTTTCAAAATTTTGAATTAAATATTTATAAAGGTTATAAATAATATTAATTTAAAAGACCTTAAATTAAATTAATTGACTAAAAAAGTAATAATTATATATTAATTCAAAATTTTGAATTATAAAACAAAATATTTTTTTGAAACTTTTAATATACTAAAATAATTAAAAGTTTTAATTGATTGCTAATTAGAAGTTGACTAATAAAATAAAAACATACATATATTAAGGCTAACTAAATTTAGAAAAGTTATAAATAAAATTAGATCTTATATAAATAATATATGTATAAACTTAAAACCTATTAACGTTTTAAAAATGAATATATATATATATATATATTATATAAGATATTGGATATCATATAAGTATCTAATATATTGTTGGGTATGTTTCAGCCAGTTCAACACCACCGGACCAGGTCCTGCCTCATCGAACTCCAACAACCGCATATCCCACTCGCGACCGAACCAATTCGCAACCTCCACCGATAGCCTCATCGAACTCCCTCATTCTCCTCAAACTCCCTCATACGAGCCTCAGAGACCGATAGCCTTGCAATGGCAGCATCCCTCTCCAGTCGGTATCGCGAGCAGTCAGCCTGAAGGGACCTCCTCATCGCCTCCATCTCCTCCTTTAGCCTGACCTGAGCAAGCTCTGCGGCTTCAAGCTTCCCCGACAGCTCCTCTACCTGCTCAAGATCCGCCCTCCGAACCTCGTCCACTGTCGAGATGGCCATATTTATCTGCTCCTTGCAGGCAGCCTCCATCTTCCGCAATTCCACCTTTCTAGCCTCCTCCATAGTCTTCCTCAACCGCCCGGAGGCAGCCTCATGCTGAGAAATCTGAATGGCCTGATCAGCCAGCTGTTTGGCCTGATCCGAAACCATCAATCGTAGTCGGATGTTGGCACTCCCAATCTCCTCTCCAGCCTTAACCAGCCGGGCATGATGCCCCATCAGCTTCCTAGTCTCCTCCGCCACCCAATCAATATTAGCCTTGGCCTCGTCTCCCATGGTAACTATCCGAGTAGTAAGTAAATCGAGGTCTAAGGACTTAGCCTCATCAAGCACCCGTACCATGGGATTGCGGGGAAGAAGGTGCTCACCGGTAACCTCGTCAAAGGTAATATCATGGGAACTTGGATCCAGATCAGGATGACCCGCAAATGGATTACGAGCCAAGCCAGGACGATCAATCTGAGTGACGGTAGGATTTTCAGACGGGTGCGGAGAGAGTGCGAACTCAGTATCCTCCTCCGTAATATCATGAAGAGGCTGAACTGGGGGCTGAGGACCAAGTGAGGATTCAGATAAGGGATGACTCCTCTTTCTCTTTTGAATACCCTCTTCAATAACCCCGAGAAGAGGACGGTAGCCGACTACATCTCCGGAATGGTGGGTCGAAGGCTTCGGCTTGGCGGAAGCTTTGGAGAGCTTGTATTGTTCGAGCCTGTGCCGAAGATCTGAGGCCTTGGTCGTTTTACCTGCTCCTGATATGAAGAACAAGTGTCACAAGCTTACATTGATCCATAATTCAAGAAACGCGGTAAAATTAAAAGTTAAAAGAAGAAAGGAAACACATTTGTTATACAAACCATGGGGAGGAGTAGGATACTGCAATAAGTCCTGGATTTCATTCCAGGACGGGAGCGGATCATAAAATATTCCTAAGTCCCTATCATAAATGGAGCCTGCAAGAGTCAAAAGTTCACCTTGAGTCGTCGGAGCCACCTTGGCTGGAATAGTCTGAAAAGGCTTGCTTGCACCGGTCCCGGCCTTGTCAGCTTTCCCGGATTTCTCTACCAAAGCCGGTTCTCCGTCCAGCCCCTCGAAAGCTTGGAGGAATGCATCATCCGTCCACTCCTAAATCTCGCCTGCTTGCCCAGGAAGCAAGGCCCCGATGCCATCGCCACCGTCACCACCTTCCCGGTCATCTCCACCCTCACCTCTCTCCTCCTCCACATCTTCCTCCCCCTGGGTAAGTGGACAATTGCTGGGGGAAGGACCGTCTGACTTCTTAAGTTTCTTACCTCCGACAGTTGGAGGTTTTGTGAAAGGTTTCCTCTTGCCACTCTCTATTGTGACACCTCCCTTAGCTTGAGCAGCCGCCCTCTCCTCCGCCGTTTCCCTCTGCTTGACTACTGACTGCTGTGGAAGGATCAAGTTATACTCCAGAAGGGTCGCATTTCTGATCAGGTAGGCAGCTGATCTATCTCTCCTGGGAATAGCTTCTATCTCAGCCGCCGTCTGAACCAGGCAATCAGTCTCCACAACCGCAAAGCCACTTGTCGCTAGCAAAAATGAAAACGTATGAGAAGAAGCATCGCAACCAGAATGGAAATTATAAATAAAGCATGGACTTACATCCAGAGGTGTAACGCCGAATAGAAACAGAGTCGTCCCTGACGAAGAACCACTCCTTCTTGAACATGCTGTACTTAGAATACAGATCCAAGACCGGCTTAAAGGTTACAACTGACTCCAAGCTGATGTATGGGACCCCTTCTTATAGCCCCTCAGATTATATAAGTACCGGATCTCCCGGTTGGAAGGAGCACGCCCATACTTCCTTTGGAAGATGACGAAGAGGCTCACCAGTATAGTATAAGAGTTGGGTTGAAGCTGGAATGGGGCCACCTTTAGATATGTAAGGAAGCTGGCTACCCAAGCATTAAGAGGCGGGATGGCACCACACATGCAGTGGTATCTGTTGTAGGCAAAGTACCCTTCGGGAGGGTCATACGGCATAACTTCTCTCCCTGGCAACAGCATGCGCGCCCTATCAATTCCGAAAGAACAGGAGATGACATCAAGCTGCTCTTCCTTGAGGGAGCTAGGAAAGCAATCGGGCAGGGAGTTCAGAAGCTCCTGAGGGCCGTACCCGTCCAACAGTGATCTTGGGGCAGTTCCGTGACGTTCCGGTCCTGGCTGAACAGGGGGCACTGCGGAAGACTCTCCTTTGCCTTGGGACTTCTTCTTATCCGATCGGGTTTCCACTCTTTGAGACATTTATCTGCAGACGCAAGAAAGTATATCGTTAAGACACGTCAACTATGTAATCTAGCATTTCACTAGTGATTCAGGTATAAAATTCCATCCGGTAGAGGGATCATTCAACACTTGGAATCTCCGAATTCATTCAGTAAATTCCAAGTGGAGGCTCACTCGGCATTCCAATATGAAAGTTCATTCGGCATTTTCAAAAAAAAAAAATCCATTCGGCATTTTCAAAAGATTCATTCGGTAGTATAAAGCTTAATAGTCATTCGGCGAGGAAAGAAGGCCTCACCTGATCCGGCAAAACTAGTCTAGTTCGGCACTGCAATTGATTCGGTGTTTGAGAATTTAGCTCGGCACTTTTCGATCGGTAAGGAAACAACGAAGGTACGAAGCCCCTACTTATAGAGGAAAGGAAAGATAGCCGGACCACCGGTTCGTTTCTGAGACCGGATGGGAGTGTCTAGGATGAACGACCAAAAACAAAGCACGCCATATGCATGCACATGCCCTACTTTGGGGGGAAAGTGTTGGGTATGTTTCAGCCAGTTCAACACCACCGTACCAGGTCCTGCCTCATCGAACTCCAACCAACGCATATCCCACTCGCGACCGAACCTACGACCGGACCAAACCAACCTCCACCGAATCAACCTACGACCGAACCAATTCGCAACCTCCACCGAATCAACCTACGACCGGACCAAACCAACCTCCATCGAATCAACCTACGATCGGATCAGCCTCCACCGAACCAACTTCACTACCAGACCAAAACGTACCAGGCCAGATCACATCAGCCCAGGCCCGCTAGCAGCTATGCACGTCCAAGACCCCCACCCCCCACCTCACTCTATAAATAGAGGGGCAGGGGTACAACAATGGGGGACAAGTTTGAGAGCTCAAGCATGGAGAGAACTTTCAAACAACTTTCTTTTACTTGCATCAAAGCTTTGAACTTGTAATCAAAACAAAAGAAGAGAAATAACATATAAAGTGGACGTAGGAACATTCTGGCTGAACGACTATAAATCTGCGTGTCTTTTTACAGTTTAGCCCCTGCTTTTCATATATTTGCATAAATCACCCAAATCACTAAGAACAACATAAGATCTACTAAATCATACGACTTTGAGGTGTTTGTCCATTTTTTGTGCAAACATATATTATGCGAATGATATTTGATATCATTTAAATATTAATAAGTACATTATTGTTAAATTAGTATCACTCTTAAATATATTTTGAAGTTATGAATTTTAAAATATAAATTATCCACCGTTACTTACATGTAAGTATAGTATTGCATATATGTAGTTGTTGGTACTCCCCAAGCTATATAATATGTGTGGTAATGCCTAAATGTTCCTACCTAGTAAGTACGTTATATTCCTTTGTTGGCACTCCCTAAGGAGTATATAATTCATACTTAGGCTATGGTGAAATAATAGGTCTGAGTGAATGATGTACAATATTGCTTGTTGGTATTGCCCAAGGCCATGTAAGGATTAAGGGCACATATAACGATTAGGAATTATATATAGTATAATTAATAACGTGTTACCTACCATTTATAGGGTCTTTTATTTGTTGGTACTCCTCAAGGTCGTATGCAACGTGATAAATGGATCCTAACACCCATTAGAGAAATCAAAAGATTTTCGTATCTCTTTTAGGCTTTGAAGAGATATATAAAATCCAGTGGTTGCCTCATTGGATACATGAAATAGATCACATTTAACATTCTAATAACTGTAAGAATGTATGTAATATTATAATCATCTACTTTAATAAATTTTCACCATTAATATATTTGAAAAAACCATTTATCAATTGTTTATATTAAACTAATCAACTTAACAAAAGACTGGCACAGAAATGCAAATTTTACTTACCAATAAATTAACCTTTTAGGAAGTTGTTGGTTCAAGTCCACGCAAAAGTCAAATAATACAACCCTTAAAACTTTCAAGCCTTGGTAACTTAAGTACCAATTTGCTCAAGGTTGTGTATTATCTTCTATGAGCTTTGAACTCTAAAACGATACATTGGTATAGATATTCGATCATATACAAAAGTTTTATGGTGAATAGCCGCATTCCGCAATAATAGAATTTTGATAAAATTATTTCAT
This sequence comes from Allium fistulosum, assembly GCA_030737815.1. Classification (NCBI taxonomy): domain Eukaryota; kingdom Viridiplantae; phylum Streptophyta; class Magnoliopsida; order Asparagales; family Amaryllidaceae; genus Allium; species Allium fistulosum. The sequence continues at coordinate 1,049,631,822 of CM060903.1, forward strand.
TTGAATACAATGAGCAAGTAAAGCAAAGTGCAAGGTCATAGGATCTTGTTATGTTTGAAACCACATTAGACCAAGGTCTACAAACGAACCAATGGATTTGTTCATTGAAATGTCAGTTTCGATCTGTTTATTTAAGTGCAACTTATTTGACCTCCTTAATATATTATGGATAAATGAATCCATCTTGATAAAGAAATTCGATGCAGTCATGTAGTAAGGGGTTTCATTTTGAAGGATTTGACCTTTTAAAAGAGAAATCAAAAGTCTGAGAGAAGATGTAATATTGGCATAGTTGGGATGAAGAGAGAGTAAATGGCCACCTCTGTTTCCCGAAGAGACAAAGGAATCATAATGGTATAAAATATTTGTAGAATCTTAATAAGGAACGGGAAATATGATTTCTATTCCAAATGCGTCCTTATAGAAAATTATTTCCTATACAAATTTTTTAGTTTGAGATACTTAATTTGAAACTCTCGATTGTAAGTTAGTTATAGTGGAAAAAATATACAGCCTACCGTAAGTGATTGAGTAAAGCTTCGTATTTCCAATGTTGTTATTTTAGTAACAGAAATAGTTGGAGCATACCATATGATACATGCTAATGGAAGCATCTATGTTTTGAAAATTGTTTTCATATATACAATATTATTTATGAAGTAATAACCGGTTTCAGTTTTGATCGAAGATAGATGCTGCTTTGCTTTATGATGAACATTATAAATATTTGTTATAGAATGAATATTGTTTTTGGTATATTGATGATGGTATTTATTTCCATAATAATAATGATGTGTTAGCAATAAAAAATAAAAAAGCATCTAAAATGTTAAACAATTAATTTTGGAATCGTGGATTAACCTGTATCTTTAAGAAATTTCTCTTTAATCATATGATTGTAAATCGTATGGTACTGGTGAATTGTATCTCAAAGGATTAACACCGAACATCCATCCAGTGGGAGCGGTAAAGGTGCTAAAGAACTCTTTGAATTGATACATGTAGATGTATATACTCCATGGACTATTGATACTGAAAGATGATTGTGACGCCCCACCTCTATACCCACGCTAATCAAGAACACTACGATGTAGTGCTGTCAATTAGCACGGAGAATAAGGCTGTTGAGGAGCGACCATCCATGTAATTTCTTTGTGCGAGCACCGATATGTCAGATAGTATAGCATGTATTTCATATGAGGAGGAAATCTGACATACCGATACAAACTCAAAGCTATCACACAGTGGCTATATATAATCTTCGGAAACAAATATAGAAATAAACATAACACAAATCAGTCACAGACAATTCATATCACAAAGGCGGAATAAGATATGAATATTACACCTAAAAGTGTATATCAGAGTAGTGGTCAAATAAGATCCACAATAACACAAAAGAATAGATACAAGTGCAAGACAATAGAATATGTATACATCAAGGAGTCTAATCTCAAATGTATACAACAAAAACTACTAAACTAGAGTAGTTAGCCAAAAGTCAGATGATGGTTCCAGATAGGAAGTCATGAGGAAGCACCTGTAAAATCTCAGTCTGACCCGAGTATTATTTAAGAAGAAAATAATAAACGGATCAGTCTAACTATAATTATCAGATAAAATGAGATATAAGAAGAGATATGACAAATTGTATGATAACCATAAAGCCATACTATGATAAGTATCTAATCGAAAATCAATCCAGAGATTAATCAATATCACAAGAATCTTCTCAAAGATTAAAAAGAATGTCATATTCTTAATTTAATTCACCAAGCCACAATAAATGACATACATATCAATGCCCATCGTAAATGCTGGTGAAACATAAATTCCAGAAATCAATATCTAGTAATCAAATAATCCGAAGCAACGACGTCGTACATCGTAACGTCCGATGATCCAGAGACAAAATAAATAGGAACAACGACGTCGTACAGCGTAACGTCCGATGAACCAAAACACAAATAAAAGGAACAACGATGTCGTACAGCGTAACATCCGATGAACCAACACATAGGAAAATGGAACAACGATGTCGTACAGCGTAACGTCCGATGAACCAAAACACAATAAAAAGGAACAACAATGTCGTACAGCGTAACATCCGATGAACCAACACGTAGTAAAATGGAACAACGACGTCGTACAGCGTAACGTCCGACGAACCAAATCACGATAAAAAGGAACAACGATGTCGTACAGCATAACATCCGATGAACCAACACGTAGTAAAATGGAACAACGACGTCGTACAGCGTAACGTCCAAATCACGATAAAACGGAACAACGACGTCGTACAGCGTAACGTCCGATGGACCGAATCAAAGAGACATCGCACATTTCTAGTCTAAACCATAAAATGATCGTCATCGATCATCAAGAAGTGTCGATTACACTAAGCTAGTAAATATAAGAGTTTAGCTTCATGTCCCATAACCACTTGCTTAACTCAAATATTTACGAACGGATTGTAGATCTCCACTAGAAAATTGTCACAAGAGTTTCACTTGAACAAGTCCATAAATTAACCGACGAAGTAAACGCAAGCGTTTCATACCACTTGTTTTGCTAAGCCGTTTAATTATATTTTCTCATACGAATGAGGTAAAGGTTTGTATATACTAATAGATTGGAAAACGGTTTTAGAAACGAGCTTTGTAATAAAATAGTGTTGAAATCGTTTTAATGAAAGGGTTTTGATATTTACTACTAGTATAGAAAACCTTTATATTTTGAAGTGACAAATCATAGAAGTGATTGTAGAAACAATCAATCATAAAAATTCACATTCGAAGACGTGAATAAAATCCAAAGAAATCGATATCAAATCCATCAAAATGGATATTTCCAATAATTCCCAAAGAAATGTCATCAAAGTCGATAATAAATGATAACAACAAAAGGGAGACAATACGAATCGATTAAAGTTGGAAATTCAAACAAAATATGCAATATAAGCATAATTGGCAAAAGGGAGCAGGTCGGTCAACCGGCTCACTGAGTTCGGTTGACCAGACCAGAGGCAGAAATTCTTGGGTAGTAGGTCGGTCGACCGGACTTCCTGGTCGGTCAGCCGGAGCCAAAATTCCTGCACTCCCAAAATAGAGGCAGGGAAGTGCTCAAGTAGCAGGTCGGTCGACCGGACCCTGCATTCAGTCGGCCGGAGCCTGATTTCCCGCACTTCTTGCCCTATCAATGAATACTAATTCTTTCCAAACCAAAAGCAATAGCACATGAATAAGTGTTAGGAATTCATACCTAACAATCAAAGATAAAAATAGTTTAAGATGTGAGATAAAAATCTCACCTTTGAACCCAAACGAATGAAGAAGAAGCTTGAAGACAAGGGAAGATCAACCACACTTCAATCTCAACACAAGAAGCATGAATCTAAGCTAAAAGAGAAACATTTCCCAAATTAGGTTTAGGAATTTTCTGAAATCAAAGAGAGAATGTGTTGGAGAAGAAGGAGATGAAGCTTACCAATGGGTTCTCTTTGAATTTGGAGCTAGAATTTGGATTTGCAAGAGGAACTTGGGCTTGGAGTTTTAATTTCCCATTCCACTCACCATTGTTGCTCAAGAACTGAAATGAGGAGGAAGTGAGGGAGAATGGGGAGAAGTGGTTCAGATTTGGGGGTTAAGTTGGCAAAGGGGCTGAACCTAAACCCAAACCCAAAGTGCAAATGGTCAAATTTTTGACTAGCTCCAAACATATCAAAGTTTACACTCAAAAAGATCGCAAATGACATTTTGAACTCAATGGAAGTGGTCTCGAGTCCCAATTCGATTGTTTGCAAAAAGTAGCTTTTCGGACTAAAATCCGACTAACGATGAAATATTTAAATAAAATATTTAAATATAAAATCGATAAATATGCGGGTTGTTACAGACTCCCCTCCTTAAAGAAATTGCGTCCTCGCAATACTTAAGAAGAAGATAAATAGTAACAACCATAGAAGCATATCAATATAAAAGAAAATTTGAAATAAGAAGTTCACCATAAAGAGCACGAAAGAGTAAACCCGGACGAGTTCGCTCAATGAATTCTCTAGATTTCCCAAGAGCAATCCTTGGGATTTGAGAACCATAGAACTTTCACAAGAAGAACATCTTTATTTCGAAGGCGCTCATCCTCCGATGCAATGATGCGAGTAGAATTTTGCTCAAAAGTCAAATAGGCGAAACTTCAATTTCTACAATAACACTAGGCTCAAGAATAAAAATCGGAATCCCAAAGGCATTTCCGTAAATAAAAGACGTGGAAAACGTCATGAATAGCAGAAAATTGATCCGGTGCAACGGCGTAGCACAAAAGCGGTACGCCCAAGAAATTAGAAACTCGAATAATTTGGAATAATGGCGTAGTACAACAACGGTACGCCAAATGAACCAAAGCACAAATAATTCGAACACCGACGTATTTCGAAGACGGTACGTCAAATGGACAAAACACCATAAAAGAACATCGGACACTTGTCCATAAAAGAAATGAGATGAAGCTCAATAAAACGAAGTACATCGAAACGTCCGATGAACTTGGCATTCCATACAGACATCATCAAAGAAATAACCACTTGTTGCTTACGACTAAGTGCATTGGCAACACGATTTTCCTTCTGGGAATAAAAAGAATATCAAGATCATAAGATGCCGGGAACTCAAGTCAACATGAAGTTCCTTATGAGAAAATAAATATTCCAAGATTTATGATCGAGGTGGAGAATCAAATTTCTCCCCCAAAAATGATGACGCCAAACTCTAAAAGCTAAAACAATAACCGCGAGCACTAGATCATGAGTGGCATACCCAGTCTCGATCGGCTTTAATGATTTAGAAGCACAAGTGATAGCACGTTCTCTTTTGCAAGAGAACGGCATCCAAACCAATACAATTAGCATTGGTACAAAAGATAAAATCCTGGTTTCCTTCGGGAATAAAAAGAATAAGAGTATTGAAAAGAAAGAGTTTCTTTTAAATAATCTTCTTTCCCAAAAAGCTAAAACTTTCAAAATTACATTTATCTTTATGTAATAATTTTTCTAGAAAAATTTACATTTTTACAAGTCAATATATTGTGTCTGATTGTCTCATCAAAGCGTTTAGGAAATTCCTATCGATAACGTTGATCAAGCGCATTGACCAGAATTCTTAAAGCACTTAATGGGCAATACAATCACAAAATCATCTTCTATATGATAATCATGTTTCTAAAACTTTTTTTAAAAATTCTCTTTGTTCTTTTTAAGAACAAAAAATCCCATTTATACTTATAAATAAATCTTATGAAAAAGATTTGCAAAAATTTTAAATTGTTGTTTTCATCCAAAATCAATATATACAAGAATGGAGTCATCGAGATCGTAGAATACTCGATTCATAAAATGGATGAAATAAGCTAGACAAACTGAATGACATAATAAGTCATTCATAAGTTTCATAACGAGTACGGAATGCGGTAAATGGAATGCTAACTCCCGCAACTCGTAGCAAATGAAAATCGGTGGCATGGTCGAGCTAAAAAGACCTTAACACCACTCAAAATATTACTTAGGTGATAATCCTAAGACAAGCTCAAAAAATACCGGAAATTCTCAAACTACATGAATGAGAGAAATAACGCTTTCCTCATCATGAGGGATTAAAGAATAAAATGATGCCATCAAATTGGAATCGAAATCACAAAGGAAAAATAGAAATCTGCTTAACAGCTAGGAAATGTCGAAGATGTATAATCCGCTCAGAAAAATAGGATATGGGCTTCACAATGATTAAGCCAATCCTTTCACAAAAATTAATTCCGAATCCTAAATAGAAATCGGCTCGGAAAGAAAAATCACATAAAATAATTTCGACATCAATAAAAAGCAAATTGAGTGTTGCAGATCCACCAACCAGATTCGCAATCCTCAAAGAAGTCAACTAGCCCAAAAATGTTTAAAGAAAAGGAATCACAAGTTCTTTTGATATAAAAATAATGAGATGAAACCCATATCAAAAAGAACTCGAATAAGATAATCACAAAATAAGTGTCATCAAGGATAGAATGGATACCTTGACTAAGAGAAGAGTTGCTAGGGGCTTGCAGCTTTCCTTCTCTCTTGTTTGGAAGCTTAGGACATGAAGATAAAAGATGGCCCGAACTTTTGCAATAACGACAAAAGAGGGGTTTCGGACAATCATTTGCATTGTGGTCCGTAAGACCACAATTGAAGCATCGTCCACGACTAGAGGTAGGAGACTTTGCTACCGAAGTTTCTTGCTTCACTCTCTTATTGGGATTAAGGCTCTTGAACTTAATATGCCTCTTCTTGGAAATCCCAATATCACTATCACTTCCTTTACCAACCTCTTCATGTCGAAGAGTGATATCCACAAGCTGATTGAAAGGAACTTCAAGTTTCAAAGGAAAAATCTTTTCGGGGTTCTCACCCAAAGCACGGATAAACCTTTGATTCTTTACAAGATCCAAAAGTTGTTGGGCCGACATGAATACGCCATCCAGAGATGGACTACTGGATTGACCAGCGCTAGGACTGCCAGAACCAACCATTTCTTTTCTTTAAGAAAGAAAGAAAAGAAGAAGAAAAGGTTATTTTTAGAATGAATATCAAACAAACTTGATTGATAAAACAAGGAATCATAAAAGAAAATAGGATAGAACGGTACGAAGACTCGAATTAAATCCTATGGCACGATTCCTAAGGAAGACTTAGGACAATGATCCTTGCTAAATTATTCTACATTATTCCGAAGTTTGGCTCTGATACCAAGCTATGACGCCCCACCTCTATACCCACGCTAATCAAGAACACTACGATGTAGTGCTGTCAATTAGCACGGAGAATAAGGCTATTGAGAAGCGACCATCCATGTAATTTCTTTGTGCGAGCACCGATATGTCAAATAGTATAGCATGTATTTCATATGAGGAGGAAATCCGACATACCCATACAAACTCAAAGCTATCACACAGTGGCTATATATAATCTTCGGAAACAAATATAGAAATAAACATAACACAAATCAGTCACAGACAATTCATATCACAAAGGCGGAATAAGATATGAATATTACACCTAAAAGTGTATATCAAAGTAGTGGTCAAATAAGATCCACAATAACACAAAAGAATAGATACAAGTGCAAGACAATAGAATATGTATACATCAAGGAGTCTAATCTCAAATGTATACAACAAAAACTACTAAACTAGAGTAGTTAGCCAAAAGTCAGATGATGGTTCCAGATAGGAAGTCATGAGGAAGCACCTGTAAAATCTCAGTCTGACCCGAGTATTATTTAAGAAGAAAATAATAAACGGATCAGTCTAACTATAATTATAAGATAAAATGAGATATAAGAAGAGATATGACAAAAACGTATGATAACCATAAAGCCATACTATGATAAGTATCTAATCGAAAATCAATTCAGAGATTAATCAATATCACAAGAATCTTCTCAAAGATTAAAAAGAATGTCATATTCTTAATTTAATTCACCAAGCCACAATAAATGACATACATATCAATGCCCATCGTAAATGCTGGTGAAACATAAATTCCAGAAATCAATATCCAGAAATAAAATAATCCGAAGCAACGACGTCGTACAGCGTAACGTCCGATGATCCAGAGACAAAATAATAGGAACAACGACGTCGTACAGCGTAACATCCGATGAACCAAAGCACAAATAAAAGGAACAACGATGTCGTACAGCGTAACATCCGATGAACCAACACATAGGAAAATTGAACAACGACGTCGTACAGCGTAACGTCCGATGAACCAAAACACAATAAAAAGGAACAACGATGTCGTACAGCGTAACATCCGATGAACCAACACGTAGTAAAATGGAACAACGACGTCGTACAGCGTAACGTCCGATGAACCAAATCACGATAAAAAGGAACAACGATGTCGTACAGCGTAACATCCGATGAACCAACACGTAGTAAAATGGAACAACGACGTCGTACAGCGTAACATCCGATGAACCAAATCACGATAAAACGGAACAACGACGTCGTACAGCGTAACGTCCGATGGAACGAATCAAAGAGACATCGCACATTGCTAGTCTAAACCATAAAATGATCGTCATCGATCATCAAGAAGTGTCGATTACACTAAGCTAGTAAATATAAGAGTTTAGCTTCATGTCCCATAACCACTTGCTTAACTCAAATATTTACGAACAGATTGTAGATCTCCACTAGAAAATTGTCACAAGAGTTTCACTCGAACAAGTCCATAAATTAACCGACGAAGTAAACGCAAGCGTTTCATACCACTTGTTTTGCTAAGCCGTTTAATTATATTTTCTCATACGAATGAGGTAAAGGTTTGTATATACTAATAGATTGGAAAACGGTTTTAGAAACGAGCTTTGTAATAAAATAGTGTTGAAATCGTTTTAATGAAAGGGTTTTGATATTTACTACTAGTATAGAAAACCTTTATATTTTGAAGTGACAAATCATAGAAGTGATTGTAGAAACAATCAATCATAAAAATTCACATTCGAAGACGTGAATAAAATCCAAAGAAATCGATATCAAATCCATCAAAATGGATATTTCCAATAATTCCCAAAGAAATGTCATCAAAGTCGATAATAAATGATAACAACAAAAGGGAGACAACACGAATCGATTAAAGTTGGAAATTCAACCAAATAGGCAATATAAGTATAATTGGCAAAAGGGAGCAGATCGGTCAACCGGCTCACTGAGTTCGGTTGACTGGACCAGAGGCAGAAATTCTCGGGTAGCAGGTCGGTCGACCGGACTTCCTGGTCGGTCAGCCGGAGCCAAAATTCCTGCACTCCCAAAACAGAGGCAGGGAAGTGCTCAAGTAGCAGGTCGGTCGACCGGACCCTGCATTCGGTCGACCGGAGCCTGATTTCCAGCACTTCTTGCCCTATCAATGAATACTAATTCTTTCCAAACCAAAAGCAATAGCACATGAATAAGTGTTAGGAATTCATACCTAACAATCAAAGATAAAAATAGTTTAAGATGTGAGATAAAAATCTCACCTTTGAACCCAAACGAATGAAGAAGAAGCTTGAAGACAAGGGAAGATCAACCACACTTCAATCTCAACACAAGAAGCATGAATCTAAGCTAAAAAGAGAAACATTTCCCAAATTAGGTTTAGGAATTTTCTGAAATCAAAGAGAGAATGTGTTGGAGAAGAAGGAGATGAAGCTTACCAATGGGTTCTCTTTGAATTTGGAGCTAGAATTTGGATTTGCAAGAGGAACTAGGGCTTGGAGTTTTAATTTCCCATTCCACTCACCATTGTTGCTCAAGAACTGAAATGAGGAGGAAGTGAGGGAGAATGGGGAGAAGTGGTTCAGATTTGGGGGTTAAGTTGGTAAAGGGGCTGAACCTAAACCCAAACCCAAAGTGCAAATGGTCAAATTTTTGACTAGCTCCAAACATATCAAAGTTTACAATAAAAAAGATCGCAAACGACATTTTGAACTCAATGGAAGTGGTCTCGAGTCCCAATTCGACTGTTTGCAAAAAGTAGCTTTTCGGACTAAAATCCGACTAACGATGAAATATTTAAATATAAAATCGATAAATATGCAGGTTGTTACAGATTTACTCTTTCGTGCTCTTTATGGTGGACTTCTTGATTCAAATTTCCCTGTGTTGATATGCTTTTATGGTTGTTACTCTTTATTTTCTTCTTAAGTATTGCGAGGACACAATTTCTTTAAGGAGGGGAGTCTGTAACAACCCGCATATTTATCGATTGTATATTTAAATATTTTATTTAAATATAACATCGTTCGTCGGATTTTAGTCCGAAAAGCTACTTTTTGCAAACAGTCGAATTGAGACTCGAGACCACTTCCATTGAGTCCAAAATGGCGTTTGCGATCTGTTTGAGTATAAACTTTGATATATTTGGAGTAAGTTGAAATTTGCTACTTTTTCTAGTTAGGTTTGGGTTTGGGTTCAGCCCACTAGCTAACTAAACTCACTTAACCCTCTAACTCAGCCCTCTCCTCTCCATTCTCTCATTCCCACTCTCCAAACTTAAGTAAAAACTGAAATGGGGGAAAGGAAGAGGAAATAGAAATTGCAAACCCTAGTTTCTTCTTGCATCTTGATTTCTTGCTCCAAAATCAAAGTGAAGCCATAAGTAAGCCTCCTCTCCATCTTCTCCAACTCTTTCTCCTTCAATTTCAGGAAGTTTCCTAAACCTAATTTGGGAAATATGTGCTGTCTTCTTAGATTGAAGCTTGTAGAATTGAAGTGGAGTGTGATTGGTTGTTTCTTTGCAATTGAGCTTCTTCTTCTTTGCTTGTGTGTAAAAAGGTGAGTTTTGAACTCACATCTACCTCTCTTGATATCATTGATGTTGGGTATGAATTCCTAACAAGTATTCATGTGTTATTGCTTTTAACTTGGAAAGAATTGGTATTCATTGATAGGGCAAGAAGTGCTGGAAATCAGGCTCCGGCTGACCGAATGCAGTGTCCGGTCGACCGACCTGCTACTTGAGCACTTCCCTGCCTCTGTTTTGGGAGTGCAGGAATTTTGGCTCCGGCTGACCGACCAGGAAGTCCGGTCGACCGACCTGCTTCACGAGAATTTTTCAGAACAGTGTCTGGTCGATCGAGCTCTGATAACGGCTGACTGACCTGCTCCTGTTTTTCCTGTTTTGCCTATTTATGCTCATTTTGATTGGTTTTCCGAATTTTATCGATTCATGTTGGTTCTTAGTGGTTGTTATCATTTAATTATGACTTTGATGACTCCTTTTTTTGGGATTTTTGAATATCCATTCCGATGAATTCTTTATCGGTTTAATTGGATTTGATTCACGTCTTTGAATGTGAATTTTGATGATTGATTGTTTCTACAATCGTTTTGTGACTTGTCACTTTAAAAATATAAAGGTTTCAATACTAGTAGTAAATATCAAAACTCTTTCATCAAACGATTTCAACACTATTTTATTACAAAGCTCTTTTCCTAAACCGTTTTCCAATCTATTAGTATATACAAGCCTTTACCTCACTCGGATGAGAAATCTAATTAAACGGCTTAGTAAAACAAGTGGTATGAAATGCTTGCGTTTACTTCGTCGGTTAATTCTTGGACTTGTTCGATTGAACCACTTGTGACAATTTCCTAGTGAAGATCTACAATTTGTTCGTAAATATTTAAGTTAAGCAAGTGGTTATGGGACATGAAGCTAAACTCATATATTTACTAGCTTAGTGTAATTGACACTTCTTGATGATCGATGATGATCGTTTTATGGTTTAGACTAGCAATGTGTGATGTCTCTTTGTCCATGTGGAGGACTGTGCTTCATTTTATTGAGCTTCGTCTCACGTTCGTGGAGCATTCGGCTCATAGGTCTTCGGACCGTTCGTGGAGCAATCGGCTCATAGGTCTTCGGACCGTTCGTGGAGCAATCGGCTCATAGGTCTTCGGACCGTTCGTGGAGCATTTGGCTCATGGGTCTTCGGACCGTGTTGTGATAGGCCTTTCCCCTTTTGACTTTTGGATTTCTTGTTGATGATTTCTAGAATTTGTGTGTCGTTAACTTTTGTGATTTCTAGATATTGATTTTCTGGAATTTATGTTTCATCAGCATTTACAATCGGCATTGATATGTATGTCATTATTTGTGGCTTGGTGAATTAAATTAAGAATATGACGTTCTTTTCTGTGTTTTGAGATTCTTGAGATATAGTATGACTTTTGTGGGTTTTCTAATGTATACTTGACATAGTATGACATCTTTTTGTTATCATACGTTTTATTATCATATCTCATATTCTATCTCAGTTTATCTGATAATTATAGCTAGACTGATCCGTTTATTATTTTCTTCTTAAATAATACTCGGGTCAGACTGAGATTTTTACAGGTGCTTCCTCTTGACTTCCTATCTGGAACCATCATCTGACTTTTGGCTAACTACTCTAGTTTAGTAGTTTTTGTTGTATACATTTGAGATTAGACTCCTTGATGTATACATATTCTTTTGGCTAGCACTTGTATCTATTCATTTGTGTTATTGTGGATCTTATTTGACCACTACTCTGATGTACACTTTCATGTGTTATATTCATATCTATTCCCGCCTTTGTGATATGAATTGTCCATGACTGATTTGTGTTATGTTTGTTTCTATATTTGTTTCCGAAGTACATATAGCCACTGTGTAGTAGCTTTGAGTTTGTATCGGTAGGTCGGATTTCCTCATGAGATGAAAAGTTATATTTTTATCTGGCATATCGGTACTCGCACAAAGCAATTATACAGATGGTCGCTCCTCAACAGCCTTATTCTCCGTGCTAGTTAACGGCATTATCTCGTAGTGTCCTTGGCTAGCGTGGGTATAGAGGTGGGGCGTCACAATGATCCAGTTACTTTTTTGAAGTCATTGAAGTGTTTTCTTAGATATGAACATGTGTATTTGATACACAATTTAGAGATTGTCAATCAAGGACCCGTGTGTCAGCCCAATTCAAAATTGTGAGAAATTTACAACATTTTGCCCCTAAGCCGAAGCCAATGTGCGAGTGTAGGCTTTTCAATCATGCATTTTAATGACACATTAAATATTGTTACATGTGTCATAGTGCTCTTGGCGTTTACTGTTTACTTTACTAGATGTGGCCAAGATGGTTCATTTTTCCAATGTGTGATTTGACAGAGGCATTGATGATATCTAGACGGTTCAGTTAATCCTTTTGTGACTGATTTAATGGCTAGCATCCATTCCCGCAGTCTATACGTATCTTCTCCCTTTCTTCTCAATCTTTACTGAGAACTCATATATTTCCACCATTAAACTAAGGAAAAATAGAGCTTTCTTCATCTTTGCTACGTTCAATTAATACCAAACTTCGTTTTAAATCAATATGTGTTTCTAGTATCGATTCGTTAGGCTCTTCACCATGCTTTTATTGAACATCCGATTGTTTTTCGCTAATGAATAGCCTCATGCTTTTTGTGCGATTGCTTTTCCCATTTTCTCTTTCATGTCTTTTCCTGCTTCACTTATAGTCATTATGATGCTAACCTGAATATTTTCATTGATGAAATTTTACGACACATGGCCTCCACCGATCATTGTTGTATCATCAATGGTGATCATTTGACGTTGACACTGGACATGCCATACCAAACTTTTGAGTGTTGCTTTATTACTAGACTGCCCCACCCCGATTAGAATAGGAAGGCGACACACTGAGCCATTATGAATACGGTTATGTGGCAAGCTGGTAGTGATGCAGGTCGCACGGAAGGTCTTGAGTTTTAGGTTAAGGCTTGGTTGACCTTTTGCATAGTTTTGGGTCATTTGCATTAGTAGTTTGGGGAAACTTGCCCCTGAGCCTAATCAATCTTTAAGTGAGTTAGGGTGGTTTAGTAATCTAGGTTGCTTATTTGTTTATTGCAGATGGCTGATACTGCTTCTACTAGTGGAAGATTCTCCTTTCGGGTGCCTCAAAGGTTCAAAAGGAAAAGGTCAACCTAAACCGCTCTTTAGCCCGTCACGGCTATGAGAACATCAACCTCGTTTATCCCTTAGCAAGCGACTAAGCCAACCAGCACTGGAAAGGCCACTTCATACATCGTTAGCATAGAAATGCCATGATCGACGTGAGAAGGTATGAGCTTGGGTTTTGATTTGACCATGATTTGGGCGTGTTAGGTAAAGGCAAGTTGATAGTATGGTTTTAGCGGAGTACGACATGGCGTAGGAAGATGTGACGTAGGCTATAATACTTGGAGCTCGTCTAGGTCACATTCTTCTAAGCTCGACCGAGCTTAACATCGATGGGTCGGGGAGGCTGCACTCGTGGAGAGAGATGCGTTGGAAGTGGCGGTTCGTCGAATTGTTGAGTATTGAAGGAGATATTGGTGGTTGAAGGTGCGGCCTTGGGTGTATCAGTACTGTAACAACTTAGAATTTTGGTTATCTGAAATTGGGATATTAATTGATTTTAAATATTAAAAGTTAATTTTTAACTTGAATTTCAAATATAACCATTTATTGGATAATTTAATGGGTAAGTTTGGCTCACATCTCTAATAAGTTTTAAAATAGAGAAAACATCCTTCCCAAACTAAACTTACATTTCCGGTCCCTATATTCAAATTCGCGCAAGCAAAAAGACCCAAATACCCTTTTATGTTTTTAACATTTCAAACGCGTATAACTTTATGTAGAAAAATCGGATCAACATACCGTTTTCACCAAAAAATCACAAATTTTATGATCTTTAAAATGAGATCCATTGTTGATACAAAAAATTCAAATTTGTAGTAAAGGTGCAATTATTTCATATATTTGCAGACAATTCAGCAAATTTTGAACACTTTCGATTTTTTTTTCAAATTTACAACATTTGCAAATAATTGCAGACATTTCTGCAACTATATGCTATAGTTGCAGAAATGTCTGCAACTATTGCATATAGTTGCAGAAATTTTTGCAACTATTGCATATTTGCAGAAATGCAACTCTATGGTATAGTTGTAGAATTGTCTGCAACTATTGCATATAGTTGCAGAAATTTCTACAACTATATGGTATAGTTGCAGAAATGTCTGCAACTATTGCATATAGTTGCAGACATTTCTGCAACTATTGCATATTTGCAGAAATGCAACTATATGGTATTGTTGCAGAAATGTCTGCAACTATTGCAACTATTGCATATAGTTGTAGAAATTTCTACAACTATATGGTATAGTTGCAAAAATGTCTGCAACTATTGCGTACAATTGCAGACATTTCTGCAACTATTGTGTATAATTGCAGTTTTCCATTGAAATCGAGAAAGCTGAGCTTGCCATTGAAGAAGAAGATGAAATCAAGAAACATAAGTTCGCCAATGAAGAAGAAGATGAAATCAAGAAAGATAAACTCATTATTAAAATCAATCGTGCAAGAAGCGGAGGGGTATTTTAGGGAAAAAACAGGGACCTGCAAAGTATGTTTTCTTGCGGGAGGAGTTTTTGTGAAATAGGTTTGCTTTTAGGGATGCATGCCTCATATTCACTAATTTAATTATCGAATTTAATAACTGAAATTTTTTTAAAATAGTGAATCTTGATTTTAAGCTTGTTAAAAGTTTTAAATTTGAATTTAAAAGTGGTTTGCTCAGTTTTAAAAATATATTGTTTGAATTAACATTTAAAAATAGCCTTCCAGGGCACAGTCTTGGATTTTGACGAAACCAGTTATATTGGATCCATAATAGTGTATTATTATGGGATTTCAAATTTTGTAGCGTTTGGAGTTATCGTTTGGCCGTACGGGAGAGCGCTGAAATTTATATCGAAAGTTCAATATAATAATTGGGTCCAAAAAGCTATCTTCTCCATACGATCGAATTAGGACTTGAAACCTTTTCCATTGCGTTCGGAATAGGTGTATATCATTATAAACGCCTAGCGGCATGCCTCGATAGGGGTTCGAGATTTTTAGCTGTGTAATCGAGACGATTTGAAATTTTAAAATAATATATTATATATTGACCAGTCAAAATCTATTTACATCAGCTTTTCCTTCCTCTCAAATCACTGTAGCCCTTCTTTTGCATGCCATCTTCTCTTCAATCACACTCCCTCCATCAATATAAACTCACGGCCAACGCTTTAAAGTATATATATATAGACACACACACAACTTTTAAAAGTGAATTTCTTCAAATCCTACTCATACTCGAGACGCCTCTGGCTCGTATAGATCACGAGTTTCCCGTTTTTTTCATCTTCTTCTGATTCAAGACAATTCAAAATCGATTTTCGGTTCAAAAAAAGGTCACTAGCCTATTCCCTTCGTTCCTCTATTAACCCCCACATTCTTCAATGCAGCGAAACAAAAAAAGAGAGAGGCATCGCGAGTGAATCGCGATCACAGGTGCTCAGGGGAGAGTCGGCGTGGTGGCATCGTAATGGTGTCGTTCGAGCTGAAAGGTTGGAGTGGCGAACGACGGATTCTGATTGGGGATCGATGGCGCTGGGCTGAGGTAGGCAACTTGAGCGTTTTCAATTGGGAGTCACGGTTTGGTATGCTCGAAAGTCGGGGACGATGAGCGATGGAGTGCTCGAATTCGAGGGGGAGGAAGGTTCGGCCATGGCTATTGCCGAAATAGGTAGAAGCAGAGCTGTTGTGACGGTGATTGAGGGTTGCGTGCACGTTTTGTTCAAGGCATTTGGATGTACTGGAGAAGAAAGGCGAGCAGTTGCCATCTTGGTTTATGTTTTGTAAGTTAAAAGATGAACTCTGAAAATTTATTTCATTATCATTAAAAAAATTTATTAATTAGTTGGTTTTGTTCATATGAAATGTACATAAATAGATCTTTAATTTAAAAGTAGTGATATTTAAATAAAAATCAAAGTATTATATATCATATAATTTATTCGTACGAGGTTTAAAGCGAAAATGGGATCAGCCGTTTAAATTTGTAGCTGGGAATGTACGGGATGGAATTAAAAATTGGAATGGACTGTAAATTAAAATAAAGGTGAGTTAATCTCACTCAACTTTGGATTACGGTAATTAATTTTAAATAGTTAAAATTAATTGTTGATTGATTGATAGAATTGATAAATTATTATCAGTTGGATGTGATATTATATATAGTAACATATATATTGGAGTGATTGATATTCCCGCATATATATAGCGAATGAGACCTTATGCGCCCCGCTTAATAGCGGATGACCCTATATACCGCGATATCCTCCTCGATGTGGGATTGGTATTTTTATATTGTACTAACATCTGTGGATGCAGGGAAATAGGTTAAAGGGATTCAACTGGATTCCTCAAAAATGATGAAATTATTTTCATATTTAGTTATATGATTTGTTTGAATAATCTATGATAGATTATAGTGGAATTTGAATTTATTTGGATGCTATGGAATTGCTAGATAGATTGTTGGCATTTTAAAATACCATAAATATGAATATTGAATTCTTTTAAAAGAAAATAAAAAGGGAATTTTAAAGTAAAATATTTATAGTGAAGTTGGATAAATCAAAAGTAATGAATTTGGAAAAAAATAAATAGTTTGATTTTAAAATTCTATTTAATAATTCCGGAATATGGAAAATAGAGATTTTTGAATAAATGTGAATAATAGAGTTTTTAAATAATAGAACTTAAGCGATATTGTTTAAGTAAAAAATAATTTATTGGAAGAATGAAAAGGGGATTTTGGAAATAAAATATGAGATTGTCATAGTAGATCTTAAATAGGACTTTAAATTATAAAAAGGGATATAGAATCAGAATGTAGTTGGTTTTGGAATACAATTGGGTTATTTTTGGGGAAATTAATTTAAAAATGAAATTTAAATTAGAAATCGATTTAAAATCGATTAAGTGTTGTGAAACCGTTATAAATGGGAAATGAGACTATAGAATTTATAAATAAGGTTAAATAAAGTGAAGTAAATTATTAGTGGATAAATTGAAATTATAAATTCACGGCGAGGATTTATAAGGAGATGGATAAATTGGCTTATAGTGTACTTTTGGCACAGGTCCCTGGTAGGTTTCAAAATACACGAAAAGTCCCTGTCTTAAAACTTTATAAATTAGGTCCCTGTTTTTCGAAAATAAAAAAAAACAACAAAAAACATCGTAAAAAATTGCCAAACTTCAAAACTTATTTCAACATATAATCATCTTCATATCAATGCAAGAAAAACACAAATAAATTCATCAAAACCCAAAAAAACAACAAAATTCGCACTTCGGGAAATTCTGCAATTTTTCTTGAAATTGCCGATATTTCAGCAACTTTAGTAAAAAATTACGTTGATTCATGCAATTATTTCTGTTTAGTTCAATCTTCCAAATTTCCTATCTACATTTATTCAAACAACATATTATTGCACAACAATCAAGGAAAAAATGATGAAATTGCGTATAATTGAAAAATAATCAATATTGCATAGAACACACAGCTTATTCCCAATAATTGCCACAAAAAAGCAATAATTCATAAAAGTTCCATACAAATCAGCAATAATAAGCCAAAAGTACCTTATTTTATGGAATAGCTGCGCACATATAGCAAAAATGTAGAATAATTGCACATATTGTTGCACTAATATAAATTTTAGTTGATATATAATTATTCAACAACAATTGCATGATTATCAGCAATAATATTCAATTGTTACTGACATTCCAACAACAATATTTACTATCAGCAAGTATTCGTGAATAGTTGCTGAAATGTTAGCAATTATTCTACAGCTAAAACAGGGACCCGCTTTATAATGAAACTTACACAGGGACCCGCTTTGCAATATTCTTCCGTTTTAAGGATGCGATCTAAATTTCCACCAAAAATAAATGGTAGATTTATTTTTAGAAATATAAAAAGGGATTTATGGAATTGGAACGTAAATCAAACTAGAAATAAATCAAAAAGGATTTATAAATATTAGACTGGCTATATTGGAGTTGAAAATGTAATTTTCCTGAGAAGTTAAGTTTATTTTAAAAAGGAGAATTTTTAAGTATTGACTAAAAAAATTAAAAGTGTTTAAAAATATTTTAGAAATTAATTATTTAGTTGTTAAAATTGTTTAAAGTATATTTAAGCATTAATTAAGCAGTTTTATAAATGGTTGATGTTAAGTTAATTATTATTTAAGAATTAATCGGTATTATTATTTTGAGGGATAGATTATTCTATATTAATATTATTTTATAATAACTTTTATTTTAAAAGAGTAACTGCCTAAAATTAACTTGGAAAAATTATTATAGAAATTTCATAAGTATTATTTTGAAATTTTTTAAATAAATTTTTTGGGAAGTAATGGTATACTCGCATGGCGAAATTGGAGGCAGTGAGTGCCTGCAGTTAAGTCTTGAATCTCTCTAGGATAGAGACGTAATGATTGAACTGTGAATCCATGGTTTGATACCGCAGTGGTACTTTCCAAATTATTTTAAAGGTTCCCAAATATCTTCGAAAGAATAGTTTTGTGAATATACTAAATTCGGTAAGAAAGAATATATTTTGGATAACGAGATTTAATTTATTAAAATAAAATTCAAAAGAGATTTGGAGTTATTCAGTGGAAAATCGAATATTTGGTTGAATGATTGTTTATTTGATAGTTAAATAACCGACTATCAAATCTGAACCTAAAAATATTACTTTG
Organism: Allium fistulosum; assembly: GCA_030737815.1. NCBI lineage: Eukaryota > Viridiplantae > Streptophyta > Magnoliopsida > Asparagales > Amaryllidaceae > Allium > Allium fistulosum. Next base: position 1,049,651,025 of record CM060903.1, read on the forward strand.
GGAATATCTAGGAGAAATACGGGAATTATATGGTACAGTTACTATTAGAGGTGCTATACTATACGTATAAACTCGTTTCGTTCTTCTAGGACATTGATAAGGGAATCCGTCCACTAATGGTTAGGAGGTGATCTCCGATCTTATTTTTGTTTGTTTATTTCCTAAAGAACCGGGGTTGAGTTTGACGGAAATATCGAACGTTGTTTCAAAGAGACCGGGATCATATAGTTATTCAAAAACCACTTCGATCCAACGAGTACGTTTTCGATGTGAAAACAAGAGCATGGAGTCGAAGATGGAGCAGTGAAGTGCAAGGGCTAATCGCTACTAATCCTGTGGATTATTCCAAAATGGATTTGGTAGGAATAGTGCCTTCGGTTCCGTTCGGACCTAGAACGGACTTGTATGGATGAATACTATCAGTACATTGTCATTAGAGGACAATGAGCATTCTAAGTGAAAATTCCTTAAAAAGGTAATTGTAGCCTCTAGCCTCATCAACCAGAAATGACTGAAAAGTAGGGGAGATGCAGCAAGGCTAAGTGGGTAGCACTCAATTAGGGTATGCTTATCACCTTTCTAGATACCCTTAGATATTATTACTACGATACATGGAGGGAGCTCAGTAAGGGTGGGAACACCCAGGGTGATAGCATATTCGGTTTATCCAGGTTAAGGGTAGACCGGTCTTACGTGGCAGGGGATCCCGGCGTGGTCCTCAGTACATTGTTTCTGGACGTGTACTGTGACAGGTGGTACCCCAATGCCTAGTCATTCGTATGGAGTCCATTCTCGAATACATGCCTTTACGGTTTTGATTGTTGTAACAACCCACATATTTTACGATTGTATATTTAAATATTTTATTTAAATATAGCATCGTTAGTCGGATTATAGTCCGGAAAGCTACTTTTTGCAAACAGTCGAATTAGGACTTGAGACCACTTCCATTGAGTTTAAAATGCTGTTTGCGACCTTTTAGAGTATAGACATCGATATGTTTGGAGTTGAGTGAATTTTGCTATTTTTCACTTAGGGCTTTGGGTTTGGGTTTTAGCGCAATAACCTAACATAAGACCCTAACTCCACCCCCTCTTCTATTCATTCACTTTCATTTCCTTATACCTTCAAGCTTAGCAAAAATGGGGGAAGAGAAAAGGAAATAGAAAATCCTAAGCCCTAGTTTCTTTGCAAATTCAAGCTCTAGCTCCCTTATCAAAGAGAGGCTTAAGTAAGCATCTCCTTCTTCTTCTCCATCTCAATCTCTCTCCAATTTCAGAAATTTCCTATAACCTAATTTGGGAAATTATTGCTTCTAGACTTAGATTGGAGTTTCTAAAGCTGAATTTGAAGAGTAGTTGATCTTCCTTTTCTTTCAAGCTTCTCCTTCATCGTTTTTGGGTTTAAAGGTGAGTTTTTGAACTCACATCTACTTTTATAGATATCATTGTTGTTAGTTATGAATTCCTAACACTTATTTAAGTTCATTTGCTTTTGATTTGAATTGAATTGGTGAATATTCCATTTTTTGGCGTTTTGAAGTCAAATCTTTAAAAATCCAATCTTTGATGTTTGAAAACGTTAGTGGGGTGGTTCGGAGGGCCATACAAGGTTGGGTTGTCGCTTGGCGTAAATCCCTACTCGTTGTTGCTCGCTTGTTCGCTTCCATTCCATGTTATTGATTTTGCTCCACAAGGGGGCTAGGCTGAAACTGCTGATGAAGCAGGTTCAGTCGACTGAACCAGGGGGGCAGAAAATTCTCTGTCCCTGTATCAGTCGACTGACCTACTGGGTCAGTCGACTGAGCCTGGAAATAGAATGTTTCCAGGACTGTGTCAGTCGACTGACCTACAGGGTCAGTCGACTAAGCCTGGAAACAGAGAGTTTCCAGGCACGAATCAGTCAACTAACCCTGTAGTCCAGCCGACTGAATCTGGGAGGTGATTAATTTGCCTACTTTCGGTTGTTTTCGTGCGGGTTTCCGATTTTTTTAATCGATTCGATATGATTCGATTTGTTGTTATCATTTATCGACTCTGATGACTTCTTTTTCGGGATTTTTGGCAACATCCATTTTGATGGATTCGGTATCGATTTCTTTGGATTTGATTCACGTCTTCGTATGTGAATTTTTGGTGATTGATTTTTTTTACAATCATTTCTGTGACTTGTCACTTTAAATTACAAAGGTTTCTATACTAGTAGTAAATATTCAAACTCTTTTACAAAGATGATTTCAACTCTATTTTTAATACAAAGCCCGTTTATAAAAACCGTTTTCTAATCTATTAGCATATACAAACCTTTACCTCATTCGTATGAGAAAATCTAATTAAACGGCTTAGCAAAACACACTATAAGAAAAATGGTCTTTCGCAGCGTTTTAAAAACGCTGTCAAATCCTTTCGCAGCGTTATGAAGAACGCTCTATAACGACAAGCTGTAATATAGTCAAGACATATCACAGCGTTTCTAAAACGCTGCAAAATTAGCAACATATTACAGCGTTTTCTTATTACAGCGTTTTAATGATGGCTGTAATATGTCCTTACCCATGGTTTCTTCTTCCTTTAGACAACATTTTAAAAACGTTGCAATACTTTTTTACAGCGTTTTAAAAAAGCTCGTAAATGAGCATTTAGCACCATAAAGCAAACGCTGCATATGGGTGGATGTTTCACAGCGTTTCCCTTTTTGCCTGACATCTGCAGCGTTTTTTCTTTTTTACAGCGTTTTTGAAACGCTGTTAAATATGAAAAATACCATGCACAAAAGTTTATATTTACAATCATCCCACCAGCTATAAAATTTTATATCTGATAATATCAGTTAATTAAAAACACAATAAATAAATATAATCTTCGCATGTTATATATAATAAAGTTGCACTAACTCCATACTCAAAATAAACGATAATCGTATATATACATAATGTTGTAAGCAAATATGATAGTAACATTGTTTTACATAAATAGCATATTAAATTAAGCAAAATATGAGTTGTGAGAGTCCAAGCTAATCCTCTTCAACAATTCAACCTCCACTAGCTAAGTCAGTCAAATTACATAAGCATGCTCACTTTGAAACTGCGAAGATGTAAAGAAAAAACATGTTAATAGGTAATTCTTGCAAGAAAAAACAAACGGTTGGTGGTTACCACCAAAGCTAATTTAACAGAATACTGTTACGGTTGGTAAATAGTTCAAACTACGAGGTAAAATGTTATAAATTCGACCAACGAGATTGACAATTGTTGACAATAAGAATGCTTAAGCTACTGTTTGACAGTGGTTGAATACTGAAGCACTGATGCCATAAAAGAAAATGACGAGGAAGACCTGCTATTATGCTGTATGCCTGAGCTAAAGAAAAAAATAAAATGCCTATTTATTGAATTAAAGGCAGTCATGAAGCATCAAAGAGAAAAAGGCCAGAATTATTAATATTAAAATCAATGAAGTGGATGAATACATAAAGTAGAGGCAGGCACAAAGATGATGAGATATATAACAGGTCACCGTACTATGCTGGCAGACTGAGGATTGAGACAACTTACAGAAGGAAACATGTGCAGTGGTTTAGGACTAGACTATATCGAAATGAGGATGAGACTGAATGCTAGGATGCTTGCTGATATTTGATGAGAGGTGCTAGTATTGACGTACAGAAGTTGATGTACACAGTGGTGCAATAGAAACAAGAAGTGAACTGGACTGGATAATATGAGTTAAGGAATGGATGAAATGAAACAATTGTCGAGATGAACTGGACCAAAAAGGAGCACATTTGCTGAGATGCTAATGCTCTGAACTGGACGAGCATTGTTGGGATGCCAATATAGAGATTGAAGCACAATAAGCGAAGCACATTTGCTGAATTGAACTGACAAATGCAAGTCTAAACTGAATTTGCTGAATCGGTATCAATGCTGAAGCTATACTAGGACACTGATTCTGCAGGCACAATTGGGTCTTCAATATCATCAAATTTTGATGGCATGAACTATATTAGATATGGGTATAGTACCATGTAAAACTAATTTTACTAGATTAGAGTGACCGCCATAGTGAAATGTGAACAATTTTACTTGTATTATTTATTTCTCATACTTGTAAAACACATCAACACATTCCCATAGCAACATCCACAAGATGAAATCTAAGTCTATTTTGATGTTTAAGCAGAATCAAACATGCTTTCCATTGGCAAGGGATTAAACGAGATGTTCGGAACTACATAGCTGCTTATGACATTTGCCAACAAATGAAGCATGAAAACATCAATATTCTTGGACTTTTACAACCATTACCCGATCCAGAATAGATTTAGGAAAACAATAGTATAAATTTTATCACATTACTACATCCTTGCAATCACTACTATGTTATTTTTTTAATTATTGACAGGTTATCGAAGTATACTCACACATTCATATACAGCGCCTCAGGTTGCACATAAATCCTTTGATAATGTGGTTAAACTTCATGGCATGCCTAATCTATTACTAGTGACAGAGATGTTGTATTCACTAACTTATTCTGGCAAGAACTTTTCAAAATCCAAGGCAGCCAACCATGGTAAGGATGTGCTAAGCATAATAAATTATATCGCAAGAAAAAAAAGATAATTCATACTTACTTGAAGTTGATTAGGTTATAATATTCGTGGATGGCCAAGCTATCGTCGAACCAAGTGCATCTTCAATAAACTCAAAATAAGAAGTAGGTCTCCACAAAGGCGCATTTGGAACTTTTATAACATCAACCCAAACTTTGACTGCGTTTTCCCCTAGTGGAACAAAATGGACCAATGCTTTAGGGTCGGTTGAAGCCACACGCCCTTCAGCAATTACTTCTTTGGCTCCTCGAACGCTGATCAGCTTGCATTTCATATCTGTCTTGGAGTTTGCGCTCTGTCATGCAACAAATGAAACCGTTTAAATAAGTTTTGAAAATAAAAGTGATCCTAAAAATAAAAGCTTGTCATTGCATATGTTTTGATAAATCAATATGTAAAGTATACACATTACCGTTGAAGATAATACAACATTAGCCGTATGAGCAGACGTTGTAGCATTAACATTCTCAACAACTACATTTGTTTCTGGCCAAGCTATTTTGATGTCAATAGCTTCTCCAACATATGTCATACCAGCTGGAGGTCTCCACAAGAATGCATCTGGTTTTTTGGCCTCATCGATCGAAACAAGCACGGCGGATGGTCCCAGAGGAATATTATTCACAAGCTGATTTGGATCACTAGAGTAAAACCTTCCTTCAGCAACTAGTTCTTTGTTTTTGGTCCAATCATACAGCTTGCATTTGATATTTGTACTGCCACTATTACTCTATAAAAACAAATTAGAACATATGAAAACAAAATAAAGTATAAATTTTGTATTCAATTCATAAAGGTACCGAATAAATAAAAAAAATTAAGTTTACCATAATGTCATCCTTTTCAAAGTGACTCATCGTGTGCAAAACAACTCTATCAGATGGCCATGCTACTATCTCATTCTTAGCTTCTCCAATATGTGAGAGCATCTTAGGTGTAGACCTCCATAAGAAAGCATCTAATTTCTTTGGAATAACTATCAAAATTTTCATGGCCTTCGGTCCAAGAGGGATGTTATATACAAGCTCTTTCGGATAAGTTGAAAGAACTCTTCCTTCAGCAACTATTTCATCAACCCCAGTCCAATCCAATAAATCACAGTGGGCATTTCTGTTGTCATACTTGTTCTAAAATTAATCAAAAACAATCACGCTAAATACTTAACTAAAAATTCAAACTCAAATTCAAATGATGTTTTGCAAAATATGGAATAGGAAATAATTAAAGACCTATATCAACATGGTTAATTTCCAAAAACTAGATATGAAAAAAAAGTCATTACACACAAACATATTACTTAACCAAAGAAGATAGAGAGTAAAGTCTAATAGAATTAAAACTAGATAGCAAAATAATTAAACTACTCAAATATGCCTTCACAATCTTCCCTAACATAACTAATATCCTCAATAAAATCATCAACATCCATGTCAATATCTTCGTAATTCTCCATAGCAAAGCTAACTTCCTCAAATGGTTCGTCTATATCTATCTCATGAAAACCTCTTGATGGCGCCTTCATCACAACATACCAATTAGAAGAATCGTCTTCTCTTGAATAAAAAATTTGTTTCACTTGAGATGCAAGAATATATGGATCTTCTGAAAATGAGGCTTGGTTTTGATGTAAGTTAACAAGGGTGAATCCATCATCTACCTTCACACCATTTCCTATGTTTGCCCAATGACATTTAAAGACAGGAACATAAAAATGATGATAATCTAACAAAATTATATCAATCAATATCCTATAATAAGTAACAACATCAACTACTTGAGAAGTATCTTTTGCACTTGCTCTACACATAGTAGTCGCATCGTAAGTGACCCCACTATTTTGAGTTTCTCTCTCAATGTCTTTTGTGTGAAAACGTTGTCCATTAATGATATATCCACTACAGGATAATGCACTACTCCTCGGACCATATGCAATCCATTTTAACATCTTGTCATGGTCCTTTGAATCAATAGGTATCTATAAAAAAATAGCTATTTAAAATGGATCTCAATAATAATAAATCTAAAGTTAATGAGATAATATTTCAAAATTTCACTCACCTTCTTTTAAATCCAATCGGCAAAGTTATCTGTATGGGTTTTCCAAAGTAAAGTTGCATTTTTTTCCATGCGCTTGTTTGAGTGTTGTAACTCCTCCAAATGCAAACTATTGTAGCACAAAAAAAAATTACCAAGTTGTATTTGCTGGTACAAATTGTATGAAACAGTAATAACAAATTGTAAAAGTTACGTACTCTAGAAATGGTTCCACTACAGTCATATTCATTAACACAGCCAAATGTGCAATCTGTTTCTCATTGGCGGACAATGTAATTGTTTTACAAGCTGAAATTGGTCATCCTTCGAGTATGGAATCATCTTCATAATCTTCATTTCGGACTTCCTTCTCCTCTATTTGTATTGATTTCTTTAAAAATTCACTAAAAAATCTCATGCACTCTTCTGCAAGATAGGATTCTGCAATACAACCCTCGGGACGTGCATGATTTCTTACATAATGTTTAAGTGTCTTCATATATCGTTCAAAAGGGTACATCCAACGGAAATGAACCGGTCCACACAATCGGGCTTCCCTTTCAAGATGAACGGTCAAGTGTATCATTATATCAAAGAAAGAAGGTGGAAAATATCGTTCAATTTCACACAAAATTATAATAATTTCATCATCAAGTTGTTGCCATTTTTCTTTATCAAGAACACGCTGGCATAATTTATTGAAAAACGAACATAAACGAATTATTGTCCTCCTTGGCTTTTTCGGCAACAATCCTCTTATTTCAACTGGTAATAACTGTTGCATTAGAACATGGTAGTTATGTGACTTCATGCCGATAATTTTACAATCCTCCAATGACACAGAACTTCTAAAATTTGAGCAATAGCCATCAGGTCCCTTGAAATCATATAACCTTTGGCAAAATGTTTTTTTCTCCAAATTGGACAATGTATACGGAGCTGGTGGAAGATATGTTTTTTTCCCACGAGCTTGTGCAAAAAGGCCATGCCTGATTCTCCAATCTTCCAAATCTTTTCTAGAATTAATTCCGTCTTTTGATTTGCTATCATGCAACATCGTCGCTATTATGCTTTCACCAACATTTTTTTCTACATGCATTACGTCTAAATTATGACGCAAGGGAAGTTCCTACAAAAATAATATTGTTATACTTCATTGATATATATATATATATATAATTCATTCATTAAAAAATAATAGCACTAACCTCCCAATATGGTAAATCAAAGAATATTGATCGTTTTTTCCATCTTGATAGCTCTATTTTTGCAGGATCATCATCTTGTTTGAAAGTAGAATTTTTTCTTTTCTTACTATACTGCTTCTTAGTTGGCTTCTTTTTACCCTTCTCTTTCTTGCTGTTATTATCTCCATTTTTTATTTTTATTTTCCAAAATTATTTGGAAAGTTTTTCAAAATGATAGAGATGTTTCTTCCGGTTAAAATTCTAGGTCTACGACCATTTTCTATAGTGTTATCAAACCAGGATTTTTGTTTTCTCAACGAATCTGATGGTGGTAAGAATCTCCTATGACCCATGTAGACATTTTTCCGACTATACTTCAACCATCGATGATGAGTGTTGACACCGCATAATGGACAACCTTTTTTACCTTTCACACAACATCCAGCTAGATTACCATATGCAGGAAAGTCATTAATCGTCCATAGTAAAATTGCTCTCATAGTAAAAAGCGATCTACTAAATGCATCATAAGTTTGAACTCCATTAATCCATAAGTGTTGCAGATCTTCTACCAATGGTGCCAAATATATATCTATATCATTTCCTGGTTGCTTTGGACCAGGAATCAACAATGTTAACATGATATTTTCTTTTTTCATGCATAACAGTGGCGAGAGATTGTATGTCACTAGCATCATGGGCCAACAACTATATTTGGAACTCAATGTCAAAAATGGATTAAAACCATCAGTAGCAAGGCCAAGCCTTAGGTTGCGTGGATCTGCTGCAAACGATTCCCATTTCTCATCTACCACATTCCATGTTATAGAATCAACAGGATGACGCATTTTTCCATCATTACTTTTATTGTTAAAATGCCATCTTACATCTTCTGCTATTTTTTGAGATCTAAACATTCTTTTGAATCTTGGAATGATTGGAAAATACCTCAAAACTTTAACCGGAATACCATGCATAATTTCATTTGTACGTTCGTTCCTCTTCCATCTCGAAAACCCACATTTTGGACAACTATCCAAATCTTTGTACTCTCTTCTAAAGAGACAACAATCATTCTGACAAGCATGAATTTTCTCAAAACCCATATCGAATACTTTGAGAAATTTTTTCACCTCGTAAATATTCCTAGGAAGTACGTTATCCTTTGGCAACAATAGTTGTTGCACATTTAGAAGTTTATCGAATCCATTATCTGATAACCCAGTCTCACATTTTAGATTATATAAGGCAATAATGGAAGATAATTTTGTTTGATCTGTACAACTAGGATACAACGGGGTTTCGGCATCCTCCAAGTTTTTTAATAAATCCTCCTCTCGTTTCTGTGCGCTATCTTCATCTTTATCATCGTCGAAATATGTATGATTGATGAAATCTTCATCTTCATAATGAATGGCTTTGAGTAAATCATAAGTGTCATTAGACTCGATATCTTTGCTTATAGTTATTTGTTCGCCATGATTGTACCACCTACCATCCTTGTATAGCGGATCCATTCCTCTTATAATCAAATGCTCAACAACAATCTTCCCATACTGATGACTAAGATTTCGACAATCTAAGCAAGGACATAAAATCTTTTCTGGATTTCTTGAAATTCTCAATGCAGCATGCACAAACTTCCAAGCTCCTTGCTCATACTCAGTACTAGTTCTATTAATAAAATGAAATAACTATTAATTTTGACGTTAAAATATATGATTTGACTCTCAAAATATATTTAGTATAATATAGTTACCTGTGTAGATGTACCCAATTTTTATCCATCATCAACCAATATGTGAGGAAGTAAATTTCTAAAATTTAAAGTAATAATCAGTTATTGAATGCAAGCAAAATAACAACTAACTATAATCGTAATTGAATGCAAACAAAATGACAAACAACAAGGAAGACAGAGAATGTCAAACAACAAATCAACAAGTCAAGTCCAAACTGTTTCCAAAAAATTTGCCATTACAACGGCGCTATTTTGTAGCACCGGAGTAATGTCTATGCGCTACCCCTCTCCTTATACTAAGCTTGCGCCATTAACAACAATTTTATCCACATATACAACAATGTCATAATCATATACAAAAAATTCATTGCATTGACTATTTATATTTTTGTTCACATGCATTCATTCACCCTTCTATTGGCAAGCCTTTTTATCATTACTCCATGGAGCTCTTCGATTGGTAACGCACGAGAATATGTATTATCTATTCTCGTTTGGCACATTTATGTCATTTCCCTGATGTACAACCTATGATTGGGCTAAATTGTTTAGCTAGCCTTGTTGGAATTCTAAAGCGTTTTGATGCGAACATTGCGGCAAGGAGGAGACTTGTGTATGCAAATGCTTTGATTTCAATTATCCAGATATTCCATTGTTTACAAAGCTTATAGTGCAACGTCAATTCAATAGTGTGTCTACGATAAATGTTGACAATTGAAAGCAGCATTCTTAAATATCTAATTGGCATCTCACCCTCTGTAATATTCAAAATATTTACAATTTTCAACCTCGTCTACGATACCCCCCTCTCCCCAAAAACAAAAAAAATTGAACTTCATCACTTGTCTTAACAAGCCTTCTTCCACTTTCTCTTCAATTAACAACGTAAGATACTCCATTATGAAAGTGAATAGCAAGGGGAACATGAAACCCCTTGCCCTAACCCATTCTTACAATTAAAAAAAAGCCTTATGCTATGTTCTAGTTAACAATAGAAATGGATTATGTGTTGGTCATCTCATTAATAATTTTCAGCCACTTTTACATGAAGTTGAATGCTTTAATTATATGTATCACAAAATTCCTATTCATCAAGTCATACACCTTTCTAAAGTCAACTTTAATTCACATGCACGTACAACTTCATGAGCCATAAGAATTCCATCCCTTATGTGTCAATCTATTTTGGACTTGATTTTCAGACACCAAACCATCAATAAAGTGTTTAGTTCTATTACATAACAACTTCAAGATTACTTTACACATGAAGTTGTAATACGAAATTAGCCTGAAGTCTTTTATGTCATTAGCTCCTTTCACTTTGGGAAATAAATGGATAAAGGTGTGGTTACTATCTTTAATTATCTACCTATTCTAAATACATCACCTGCAGCTTCACAAAATTTTGATTTAATTAAATTCCAATGTTATTTGTAAAATTTCGTTTTCATTCCATCTGGGCATGCGGTAGAATTAACATTCACACTAAAAACTGCTACCCTAACCTCTTTCATGTCAATCTCATCATTCAAATAATTTTGTCCATAGTCAGATATGATATACCTAGCTACAAACAATACGTGCTAAGCATAATAAAATTATGGAAGATTTCTTTTATAAAATAAACAGAGTTGTAATTCATAGAGAAGCGATTTTACAAAGGAAATGATTTAGTAAAGCAATTAAATCTTCTTGGGCTTAAATGTGCATATTTTATAAAACAAATAAAAGAAGAAAATGAAAAATAAAATAAAATAAAAGCCCAAAGTGATGCAGCTAAGCCCAGAGATGAAGTCCTAAGTCATCCACGAGCTAAAGCTAACACAGAAGATATAAGTCGTATACGACTTAAGGGCAATGTTGTGAGTCGTCCACGAGTTAAAGCTAACGAGGGAAATATAAGTCGTAACCGACTTATAGAAACAGGCATGAGTCGGGACCAACTCAAGTGGGGAGAAGGCCTAAGTCGTGACCGACTTAAGGAAACAGACATGAGTCGCACGAGTCGTCTATGACTTAACGAAGGCGAGGAGATAAGTCTTCAACGACTCAAGAAGAAGGATACAGGAGGAACAGCTCGAATGAAGAATGCATAAGTGTTAAGTCAGATACGACTTAAGGCAGATGATAAGTCGGCACCGAGTTACGACTCAGTTAAGTCGTACCATCTTATGTCGGCGAAGCCTGAAGACCGTTAATTCTTCTGCCGAGTTAATCTCCATCGCTAGTTTGGGATGCCGCATGTTTTTAAGTCGCTGATGCTGTTGCCGTTGATTCTTCAGCCGAGTTAATCCCTGCCGTTATTTGTTGAGTCGTAAGTCATATCAAGTTAATGTGTTGTAACTGTTTTGTTGTTAGGTCGCAACTTTTATAAGTCGTGAGTCATTTGTAATATACATGTATGTGGAGTCGCCTTTGTTTTAAGTCGTCTGCCGCTTGTAAGTCGTGTGCTTCTGAGTCATAGGTCGGAAGGAATCTTAAGTCGTAAGTCGGAAAGGGTTATAAGTCGGAGCCGACTTAGGAGTTGGGAATATTTTGTAATGCGTGAGTTATAGCCTATAAATAGGCAAGTGGTTTCATTTGTAAGGGTTGTTGATTTTTGAATAAAATTCTCTTTTGATTGCTGTGTGCTTTCATCTAAATTGGTAGTTCAGTGTAATCTCCTATCTCCTCTTTCGGTTAATCGAGTGCGCTCGATTCAACGATTGCAGAAGCCGATTCGCGGAATCAAGTGCGCTTGATCAACGCTTGAAGAATTGAAGATCTTTGAACCCGATATCGTGCACGATCAACGAGTTCGGGATAGCTAGAATTCGGTATCTTCGGATCAACGAATTTGGGCATTTCAGTATCTTTCAATCCATCGACTACTACTTTAACCGATTGAAGATTGTTTTGTTTAATCCACTGCATCAGTGTTTGGTATCAGAGCTTGTTTTAGCCAATCATAGCTAAATCGAGACTTGGAGCCTATTCATTTTGAAGTTGAAGTGATAGCCGAGAGCATGAGGTGTTGAGCCGTGATCAAGTTGAAGTGTTTGACTTTGTATTGAAGTTGTTTGATCGGATTTGAGTGGGAGGCTGAAACTTTGTCCATCGTGTTCATCACGATTTTGCAACAAAGTGGAAGTTTTCGATCCGTTTCATTTTGGATCAAAGTTCGAAAAGTGTTTGAATTTTGAAGTGTTGAAGTGTTGTAAAGATTTCAAGTATGCCGCCAAGAAGAGCTAATCGCCACCAAAACGTAGAAGCTTTGTATCGAAGAGAAGAAGCTGATGAGATGGAGCAAAGAATCAATGAAAACTTTAGTGAAAAGCTTAACGAAGGAATTGGCCGGTTAGAGAAGCTTATGACGGAGATGAATCAAAATCGGAGAAGGGTTTCACCTGAATCTAACCATGGGGGTAGTAGAGTCTCGCCACATTCCAATCGAGATAGAAGTGTTGAAAATGATCAAGGGCGTGGGAGGAACGTGAATGATCGTGAACGGAGGAATGTAGATAGAAGGGATGATGGTGGTAGACGAGAAGGTAGTAGAGATGTGGGTGGACGAGATAGACAACGATATACATCTGATTTTGAAGAGGAGTATGATGGTGGTAGTGTTCGAGGACAAGGACGAGGACAAGGAAGAAATCACTCTGAGTATGATCACAAGTGGGAGTCGAGGATGAAGACTGAAATTCCTGAATTCAAAGGTGGTATGCAAGCAGAGGAGTTTCTAGATTGGGTAGCTAATGTTGAAGAGATTTTTGACTTCAAAGAAGTTCCAGAACATCGTAGAGTGAAGTTGGTTGCTACAAGGTTGAGGGGTAGAGCTTTAGCATGGTGGCAGCAAACCAAACTTACACGTGAACGAATGGGAAAGTCAAAAGTTGAATCTTGGGAGAAGATGAAGAAATTGATGAAAGCAACGTTCTTACCTTACAATTATCAATCTTTGATGTATCAACGTTTGCAGAACTTGAGACAAGGGATGAAATCTGTGAATGACTATGCTGACGAATTTTATCAACTGATTGCCAGGAATGATATTATGGAGACAGAAGAACAATTGACAGCCAGATTTGTTGGGGGGTTGCGAATGCAGATTCAGGATATGGTTAACATGTTTGATCCTAGATCTGTAGCGGAAGCACATCAGAAAGCGTTGGCTTGGGAGAAACAGGGACGACGAGGAAGTGGTGTGTTTACTAATTCTAACAATCAAGTGAAGAGTGTTGGTGGGAATTCTAATGTTTCTAAACCTATCAGTAGGCCAGTAGCGAAGGAGGCTGAGAAGACAAAGGTTAACAACGGTTTCAAATGTTACAATTGTCAGGAATTTGGTCACAAAAGTAGCGAATGTCCAAAGCCGAAGAAGAGAGCTATGATAGCGGAGGTTGAGGATGAGGATGGAGAAGCTGAATGTTCCAATTCACCACCTGATGAGGAAGAAGAAGAAGTGTCAGGAGACGAAGGTTATAATCTCATGATGAAGAGGTCCTGTTTAACACCAAAGCAAGAGGAGGATTGTAGTTGGTTGAGGAGCAATATTTTTCAGTCAACATGTACTATTCTGGGGAAAGTTTGTAAATTTGTTATTGATGCTGGAAGCTGTGATAATATAATTTCTTCCGAGGCTGTGAGGAAGTTGGCATTGAAGACTGAGAAACATCCGAAGCCATACAAGCTAGCTTGGTTAAGGAAAGGCGGGGAGGTGAAGGTTGGACGAAGGGCTCGTGTGAATTTTTCAATTGGAAAGAAATACAAAGATGAAATCTGGTCCGATGTGGTAGATATGGATGTCTGTCATTTGTTGCTAGGAAGACCGTGGCAGTATGATAGAGCAGTACAACATGATGGGCGTACCAACAGTTACAGTTTCATGTTTGAAGGCACAAAGATTACTCCAGTTCCAAAGAAGCGACAACAGGAGGAAAACAAGTTGGAGGAGATTGAAGAGCTCAAAACTTTGTTATCTTTGAAGGAGTTTGTGAAGGAAGTAGAGGAGGAGCCTGAAGTATTTTTATTGATTGGGCGTGAGAGCAAAGAAGAGGTTGAAATTCCGGAAGAAGCAAAGCCAGTTTTGAAAGAATTTGACGATGTATTTCCAGAGGAGTTACCAACGGAATTGCCACCGTTGAGGGATATTCAACATCAGATAGATCTTGTTCCAGGTGCTGTGTTGCCACACAGACCACATTATCGAATGAGTCCGAAGGAACATGAAGAGTTGCGGAGGCAGGTAGAAGAATTGCTTGAACAGGGGCGTGTGCAGGAGAGTTTAAGTCCTTGTGCTGTACCAGCTTTATTGGTACCCAAAAAGGATGGAATGTGGAGGATGTGCACTGACAGTCGAGCATTGAATAAGATTACTGTGAGATATAGATTTCCGATGCCGAGGCTTGATGATTTATTGGATCAGATCAGTGGGTCCGTAATCTTTCTAAGATTGACTTGAAGAGCGGTTATCATCAGATTCGCATTAGACTAGGGGACGAATGGAAGACAGCATTCAAGACGAGGGAAGGTCTATACGAATGGTTGGTTATGCCATTTGGCTTATCAAATGCACCGAGTACTTTCATGAGGGTGATGAATCAAATTTTTCGACCATTCATTGGGAAGTTTGTGGTGGTGTACTTCGATGATATTCTGATATATAGTGGACGTCCGGAGGAACATTTGAATCATCTGAGAGAAGTGCTAATGGTACTGCGACAAGAACAATTTTATGCTGCAACGAAGAAATGCGTGTTCATGACACATAGTGTTTTATTTCTGGGGTATGTTGTGTCGGAAGAAGGAATACAGGTTGACCAAAGTAAAGTCGAAGCGATTAGAGATTGGCCGCAACCCAAGACGATAACAGAAGTTCGTAGTTTTCACGGGTTGGCTTCATTCTATCGAAGGTTTATTCCACACTTTAGTAGTGTGATGGCGCCTGTTACTGATTGTATGAAGGGTAAACAGTTTTCATGGAAGGAGGAAGCAGGAGTTGCTTTTGAACGAGTCAAGGAGTTGTTGACGACAGCACCAATTCTAGCATTACCTGATTTTCAGTTGTTTGAATTACATACTGATGCGTCGAAGGTTGGAATTGGAGGGGTGTTGAGTCAGAGAGGGAGACCAATTGCATACTTTAGTGAGAAGTTGTCAGGAGCGAAGATGAGATATAGTACATATGATGTGGAGTTTTATGCTGTTGTGCAAGCTATCAAACACTGGAGACATTATCTATTTCAGAAAGAGTTTGTTCCCTACACTGATCACGAGGCCTTGAAGCATTTACAAGGGCAAGACAAGATTTCAGTGAGACATGCATCGTGGATTGCATATCTGCAACAATTTACTTTTGTTGTTAAACACAAGTCAGGGGTGACAAATCGTGTGGCTGATGCTTTGAG
Organism: Allium fistulosum; assembly: GCA_030737815.1. Classification (NCBI taxonomy): domain Eukaryota; kingdom Viridiplantae; phylum Streptophyta; class Magnoliopsida; order Asparagales; family Amaryllidaceae; genus Allium; species Allium fistulosum. Next base: position 1,049,666,993 of record CM060903.1, read on the forward strand.
TAGGAGGAATCATTTGTTGACAACAATGAAGGTTGAAGTGACGGGGTTTGACATGTTACCAGAATTATTTGACAATGATCCTTATTTTGCAAAGTTTGTTGATAAAGTCAAGGATGGGGAGACGGATGAGTTTATAATGATAGATGGTTTTCTGTTCAAAGGAAACCGATTGTGCATACCGGAGGGTAGTTTGAGAATGAAGATCGTAAAAGAACTACATGAAGAAGGACATGTTGGGAGAGACCGTACATTACAGTTGATTTCACAGTCTTACTTTTGGCCATCGATGAGGAAAGAGGTGGAGAGGTTTGTGGAGCGTTGTCATATTTGTCAGGTTTCGAAAGGAACTGCGACTAATGCTGGTTTATATATGCCGTTACCCGTGCCTGTAAAACCATGGGTGGATATCAGTATGGATTTTGTTTTGGGTTTGCCTAGAACTCAGAGGGGAAATGATTCTATATTCGTTGTGGTGGACAGATTTTCGAAGATGGCACATTTTATTGCTTGTAAGAAGATGGCGGATGCTGCTCAAGTTGCTCAGTTGTTTTTCAAGGAGATCTATTGACTTCATGGATTGCCAGAATCTATTGTGTCGGATAGAGATACTCGATTTCTGAGTCACTTTTGGTTGAGTTTGTGGAAAATGGTGGGAACGAAGCTGAAGTTTAGTAGTGCTTATCATCCGCAAACGGATGGACAGACCGAGGTTGTGAACAGATCATTGGGGAATTTGCTGAGGTGTCTTGTACAAGATAATCTGAAGAGTTGGGATGTGAAGTTAAGCCAGGCAGAGTTTGCCCATAATCATGCTGTAAATCGAAGTACTGGGTTCAGTCCATTCCAGATTGTATATTCTAGTATGCCAAAAGGACCGTTGGACTTAACGGAAATGCCACATTCAAGGGGGACAGTTAAGAAAGCTGCTGATTTTGTTGACGGGTTGACGGAATGTCATAAAATCGTTCAGGAACGACTGGAGAAAGCGAATGAGATTATAGTAATAAGATTCCCCAGACTTTCAAACCAAAGGGAAAAAAATTAATTTCTGGATATTTCTATTACAATTATAAATATAGTATATTCTCAAGCACTTGTTCCTTTAGAAATCACTTCCTCTTGCCCAAACCTTATCACCTCAGTAACTCTAGAATAAATCAAATTAATAACTACAAATTAAATTAGCTTTAAATTTCAGCTTCTCACCACCTCTACACCAAATAGAAATTAAGAAATTTGAGTGTTGGATATCAATTTGAAAAAGAAACATTCATAGGGAAGAGGAGTAGTAGTTCTGTTCAAGGTGTATCGAAGATTAAGTGAAATTTTATTTCAGGTGAGTAATGCAAACTCACACCTATGTCATTAGATGCTTGAATTAATACTGAAGTAGTAATTGCTTATGTGTTCCATTATTTGAATCCAATCTCCGAAACAAATTAAGCACATCCTTTGAAGAATAGAAACATTTTATTTTAGCATCTCCCCTGTGCGTGTTTTGCATGAATTTATTTGCATTAAAAATATTTTTAGATTGTGTACATCAGTGTTTTGCTTGAGTTTTGCAAAATATTGAGAATTAAATATGTGAACAGTTTGTGCTTTTGGAGATGCACACATATCTGTTCATGTACCTTTGTGAAAATAGATAATAGAAATCGAAAAATTACTTTTCTATTTACTTTTTTGAAGTACTGCATCAAATCAATATATCTCATCTTTTTTGGTTGCAACTTCATGGAAAATCGAAAAATTACTTCATAACCCTAATTGTTTCAGCACAAATACCATAGAGGATATTAGAACTTTACAAGATAATCAATGCATGATAAATTCTAATCTACTTATTTTTTGGTTTACCTTTTGATACCGGTGGCGAGAAGACAAACGGAGCAGCTATTTCGATGAACGACGATGAGCGAGAAGATGAACGAGCCGATAAATTGACAGCGTGAGGCGATTTTGCAGAGGCGAACAGATTTGAGTATAGATGATTTTTTAGGAGGGAAATGAAACAAATAAAAAAGAGGAACGAAGCTATTTGCAAGAAGAAGATAAGAAGAACGAAAAAGTGGCGGCCAAAAATTTTTCCCCCGCCAAATAAACATTTACGCAGCGTTTCATTTTCTATATTTAATATAATTAAAAACGTAAAATTGAAGGATGATAGCCTTCTGAATTAAACGTTGTTATATAGAGCTGCAAAAGACCATTTTTCTTGTAGTGACAAGTGGTATGAAATGCTTGCGTTTACTTCGTCGGTTAATTTTTGGACTTGTTCGATTGAAAAATCTTGTGACAATCTTCAAGTGGAAATCTACAATTTGTTCATAAATATTTAAGTTAAGCCAGTGGTTATGGGACATGAAGCTAAACTCATCTATTTACTAGCTTAGTGTAATCGACACTTTTTATTGATATATGATGATCATTTTGTGGTTTAGACTAGCAATGTGCGATGTCTCTTTGTCCACGTGGGGGACTATACCTCGTTTTATTGAGCTTCGTCTCATTTCATTTATGGGGTAGTGATCCATGTTCTTTTATGGGGTTCGGTTCATCGGATGTACCGTTATTGTACTACATCAATGTCCCGGCTCTTTTTGGTTCATCGGACGTACCGTTATTGTACTGCGTCATTGCTCCAAAGTTATGGTTAGCGACCATGGAATAGCGTTCCATTTGTGATACACGTGTTGGTGAGTTTTCATGCTCCCGTTTGTGATAGGCCTCTCCCTTTGTGATTTCTGGTTGATGATTTCTAGAATTTGTGTTTCACCTCTTTTTGTGATTGGCAATGGTATGTTTGTCAATATTTGGGGTTTGGTGAATAAAATAAAGAATATGACATTCTTTTTGGTGCTTTGAGATTCTTGAGATATTGTATGATTTTTGTTGTTATTTGATGTATACTTGTCGTAATGTGGCATTATTGTTATCATACGTTTTTGTCATATCTCTTATCCTATCTCATTTTATCTGATATTTATAGCTAGACTGATCCGTTTATTATTTTCTTCTTAAATAATACTCGGGTCAGACCGAGATGTTACAAGTGCTCCTGCTTGACTTCTTATCAAGATCCTTCATCTGATTTTTGGCTAACTACTTTAGATTAGTAGTTTTTGTTATTATACATTTGATATATTGACTCCTTGATGTATAATTATTCTTTTGACTAGCACTTGTATCTATTCTTTTGTGATGTATGGATCTTGTTTTACCACTACTTTGATGTACACTTTTATGTGTTATATTCATATCTGATTCCGCCTTTGTGATATGAATATCTGTGACTGATTTGTGTTATGTTTATTTCTATATTTGTTTCTGAAGTCCACTTAGCCACTGTGTGGTAGCTTTGAGTTTGTATTTGATATGTCAGATTTGAATTATATTTTCTGACATATCGGTACTCGCACAGAGCAATTACACTGATAGTCGCTCCTCAACAGCCTTATTCTTCGTCCTAGTCGACGGCATTACCCCGTAGTGTCCTTGGCTAGCGTGAGTATAGAGGTGGGGCGTCACAATTGTAGAGCCTAGTATGTTGGAATTTAATTAATGTAACAATTTTAGCTATTTGAATAAGTATTTGTACTTAGACACTATTATAATATTAGAGGATTTGATATGAAATGTTCGTTATCGTAAGGTAAAAACCCGTCGTGTTTATGTGTAGCGTGGTCTTACGAGATACCTTCGATATTTAAAGGATTTTGAAAACTTTAATAATTCAAATTGAGTGTGTTTTCTCACGCTGATTTTCCAAACTGACTCGGGCGTTATTTTATTATAATGCTCGAGTCAGACTGAGTATTACAGATACATGATAGGATGCTATGGAGCTCAGGAGACGAGACGTACCACAGGTACTTGGTTTTTGTTCTGCTGTGTATCGTAGACTGTATATTCAACACTTGTGAGGACAAGTTATTATAACTGTCCAGTATTGTGATATTGAAGTGTCGTACTTTGATGATGTAATGTAAAAAAACAGTTATAGTTCTTTTTTTATAAAGACCAGTTGTTATCTATTATATATTGTTCTGATGCGATTGTGAGATTCTGTATTGTTATTTCTATTTTCTTCTTCTACCTCTTTCTTTTTTTCCCCAATGATCTCGTATTTTCGACATTCGATTGCTCGGCATGCAATACAGTGGACGTATTGATGTCGATTTTCGAAGGTCGAAAATATGGGTCGTGACACTTGGTATCAGAGATGAAGGTTAAGCAAGAACCTTGGCTCTGGTGAGAACTACTCATTAGAGATAGGGTCAGTAGCACGCTAGAATGAGTTTGAGTGTATTAATAGATATGAGCGCGTATTTGTTAATGAATATAACATTTGTTTTATATTGTGTTGATTGATTTGTTGAGTGGTTTATGGATTCTGGTCAATACGAGTAATTTACGTTATTGATAGTGATCTCTAAACACTTGGATAGAACATTTCGACATGGTATTATTTTGAAATGGGGTAAATGAAATAAGTTTATCCAAATTATTTTTATATATATGAAAGAAATAATTTTTCAGAAATTATTATAGTTATGGATGGTTTGCTTGGTTGTTAGGGAATGATAATATTAAACTATTATCATTGGCGTGTTGTGGTAATTGAATAAAAGTTGATATTATAACCAAAAGTTAAGAAATTTGTTCGTATAACAAAATGGAGTTTGTAAATATGAATTTATAAATGTGATTTATAATTTGAAGTGAAAGGAAATTCTAGAGGAATATTTAAAGGTGATATGGCATATAAATACGATTTATAAAGGAATTAAAAGATGAAAATTTGGAAGTTTGGGAATTTAATTCCCTTTGATTTTGAAAAGTTATTCAAAGTCTCGGAAAAAATAAAAGTGATATTATTTGGAGGAAATATTTTTGGATTGGAAATGGAATCTATTGAGATTTTGAAGAAAAATATTTAAAGGCTGTTTTTAAAGGGATGAAAAGAACTGAACTCACTTCGGTCGCTGGAAAATATTTTCGGTGATGACTGCAGCATCATCGACTTTAATTTTCGGGTTTCTAAGGGAGGAATTACTACCTGAATGTTTTGAATTGGAGTTTGTTTGCAAAACTGGTTTTGATTTTGAAATTCAAAGGGGATATTTGATATGCCAAAGGATTTGGGTATATATGATTTCAATTTTTTTTTTGAAATATTAAGTAATTATTTAAACCTCTGGAGTTTGGTTTAAAATGTTTTATGGAATATTAGTAAGTTTGAAAACTTATAAGAATTTGAAATTTGTTTAGAATAAAATTTAACTTAAGAAGAGTCAAAATAAAAGTAAGTGTGGTAATGAAATAAATTAGTAAAGTAAACCAATTAAATGAAGCGAATTGGAAAAATTGGTAAATAGAATATTAGTAAGTTTGATAACTTAAGAAATTTTGAAATTTGATTTTGTGGAGTGAAATTTGACCTAAATTAAGTTAAATAAGAGTGATGTTTGGAAAAATTTAGCCTAAGTAGGCTAAAAGAAAAGAGTTTTGAGGATGGAATTTGTTGAGATAAAAATAAAATTAGTGGATGAACAAATTAATTTAATTTTAAGCAAATGAAATTGAAATTGAAAGTTGGAATGATATTTAATTTGAATTATGTTGAACAAAGTGAAATTGAAAAATTAGTTCGAGTGGACTAAAAAAAATAAAAGTTTGGAAATAAAATTTGATTGAGATATGAAATAAATTAGTGAATGGAACTAATTAAAGAAATGGGTTACTTAATATGGTTTGAGAGATGGTCGAAAAAATTCAATATTTAAGATTTGGAAGATAAATTGAGTTCAAATGGAATTGAAAATTTAATTTGAATATAAATTGATATAATCCAAAATGATGAAGTGGAAATAAACATAAGAGCTTTGTATAAAATGTTATATTAAGAAATTGATGATGAAATTCTTAAGTAATATTGGTATTGGGAAATATACTAAGGATTGGAATGAAGATTACATAAAAGGTGTGTAAAAGGATAATTGTGAGTAAGTGAATGGAAATTAAAATAAATATAAATAGAAAGAATTGGATATAGCTAATAATCAATTGGGAAATAAATATGTAAGTTGTACGTATATTATTTTATTCGCATAACAATTCGATCCAGATTCGAGCATAGAATTTCGAGATAGTTATATCGATCTGAGTTGGGATTTTTCGCTCGATTTTCGATGGTGAACTCTGGATATGGATTTTTGATCAGTTATGGAATTCTATATCATAGTATATGGATATGCAAGGAGAATGATGGTTTCTAATCAAGAAACCAAATCTGAGTCCGCACTAAAGAGTCGTGTGAACGATACTAGTTCGGAAGTGAAATTGTGTGATCGAGTGACCGATCAGATTTGATATTGCGTACGGATGGCATATGTACATCGTACAGGCTTGAGTAAAATAAATATTTGAAATTGAAAAATGCTGAATTAAATGATTTGAATTGTATGATTGGATACTATTGGTAAGTGAAATGCAGGCTTTGAAAGCAAAAGCTAAATTGATGTCTTCGATTTTAGAAGTAAAATTTAATTTTGCCCTACAAAAGGTATGTGTTTAAATTGTGTATGAAATTGATGGTTTTCTGATTGAGCTACTTGGCTTTTGTTTTCTTTTGATGATTTCGGCCTATAGAGGCATTTTGTTGTTTTTCGGACCTAGCCGTGCAAAGGAGACGCTTGTGAAAATTTTCGAATAGGGAGTTGGAAAATTTTGAAGAAATTTTGATAAATTAAATTTGTTTAAAATTATAGTTTGAAATGGTTGAGTAAATAATATTATTTGGAATCTATGGAGGAGTTTGGAAATTGGTAAATGTGATAGTGTGGTTTCAAAAAAAATGTATTTCGGGAAAGTTGTTTGAAACTGTGTGGTTTTGGGAAAAATAGTTAATGGTGTTTTGAACCATTCTTCTGACCTTGGCAATTTCAAGGATGAAATTCTTATAAAGGAGGAGGAATGTAACGATCCAGAATTTTGGTTATTTGAAATTGAGATATTAATCGATTTTAAATACTTAAAAGTTAATTTTTAACTTGAATTTCAAATATAACCATTTATTGGATAATTTAATTATCGAATTTAATAACTGAAAATTTGTTAAAATCGTGAATCTTGAGTTTTAAGCTTGTTAAAAATAATTTAAAGGCATATAAAATTTATATTTATAATAATGAAGATAATAAAAGTTTTAAATTTGAATTTCAAAGTGGTTTGTTCAGTTTCAAAAATATATCGTTTGAATTAACATTTAAAAATAGCCTTCCTGGGTATAGTCTCGGATTTCGACGAAACCTGTTCCTTTTGATCTGTAATAGTGTTTTATTATCGGATTTCAAATTTTGTAGCGTTTGGAGTTATCGTTTGGCCGTATGGGATATAAACGCGCTGAAATTTATATCGAAAATTCAATATAATAATTGGGTCCAAAAAGCTATCTTCACCATACGATCGAATTAGGACTTGAAACCTTTTCCATTGCGTTCAGAATATTGGTATAACATTATAAACGCCTAGCGGCACGCCTTGATAGGGGTTCGAGATTTTTAGCTGTGTAATCGAGACGATTTGAAATTTAAAAATAATATATTATATATTGACCAATCAAAATCTATTTACATCAACTTTTCCTTCCTCTCAAATCATTGTAGCCCTTCTTTTGCACCCCATCTTCTCTTCAATCACTCTACCTCCATCAATTTAAACTCACGGCCAACGTTTTAATATATATATATATATATATATATATATATATATATATATATATATATATATATATATATATAGACACACACACAACTTTTAAAAGTGAATTTCTTCAAATCCTACTCGTACTCGAGACGCCTCTGTCTCATATAGATCACGAGTTTCTCGTTTTTTCTCATCTTCTTCTAATTCAAGACAATTCGAAATCGATTTTCAATTCAAAAAAATGGTCACTAGCCTATTCACTTCGTTCCTCTATTAACCTCCACATTCTTCAATGCAGCGAAACAAAAAAAGGATGAGGCATTGCGAGTGAATCGCGATCGCATTTGCTCAGGGGAGAATCGGCGTGGCGGCATCGTAGTGGTGTCGTTTGAGCTGAAAGGTTGGAGCGGCAAACGACGGATTCAGGTTGGGGATCGATGGTGCTGGGCTTAGGTAGGCAACTCGAGCGTTTTCAATTAGGAGTCATGGTTTGGTGTGCTCGAAAGTTGGGGACGATGAGCGATGGAGTGCTCGAATTCAAGGGAGAGGAAGGTTCAGCCATGGCTATTGCCGAAATAGGTAGAAGTGGAGCTGTTGTGACGGTGATTGAGGGTTGCGTGCACGTTTTGTTCAAGGCATTTGGATGTACTGGAGAAGAAAGGTGAACAGTTGCCATCTTGGTTTATGTTTTGTAATTTAAATGTTGAACTTTGAAAATTTATTTCATTATCATTAAAAAAAATTGTTAATTAGTTGGTTTTGTTCATATGAAATGTACATAAATAGATTTTTAATTTAAAAGTAGTGATATTTAAATAAAAATCGGAGTATTATATATCGTATAATTTATTCGTACGAGGTTTAAAGCGAAAACGGGATCAGCCGTTTAAATTCGTAGTTGGGAATGTACGGGATGGAATCAAAAATTGGAATGGACCGCAAATTAAAATAAAGGTGAGCTAATCTCACTCAACTTTGGATTACCGTAATTAATTTTAAATAGTTAAAATTAATTGTTGATTGGTTGATAGAATTTATAAATTATTATCAGTTGGATGTGATATTATATATAGTAACATATATATTGGAGTGATTGATATTCCCGCATATATATAGTGAATGAGACCCTATGCTCCCCGCATAATAGCGGATGACCCTATATACCGCGATATCCTCCTCGAAGTGGGATTGGTATTTTTATATTGTACTAATATCTGTGGATGCAGGGAAACAGGTTGGAGGGATCCAACTGGATTCCTCAAAAATGTTGAAATTATTTTCATATTCAGTGATATGATTTGTTTGAATAATCTATGATAGATTATAGTGGAATTTGAATTTATTTGGATGCTATGGAATTGCTGGATAGATTGTTGGCTTTTAAAATACCATAAATATGAATATTGATTTTTTTTAAAAAGAAAATAAAAAGGGAATTTTAAAGTAAATTATTTATAGTGAAGTTGGATAAATCAAAAGTAATGAATTTGGAAAAAAAATAAATAGTTTGATTTTAAAATTCTATTTAATAATTCCGGAATATGAAAAAATAGGGATTTTTGAATAAATGTGAATAAAAGTGATTTTAAATAATAGAACTTAAGCGATATTGTTTAAGTATAAAAGGATTTATTTTTAAATCGAGATTTAAATAGTTGAAAGAATGAAAAGGGGATTTTGGAAATAAAATATGAGATTGTCGTAGTAGATCTTAAATAGGACTTTAAATTATAAAAAGGGATATAGAATCGGAATGTAGTTGGTTTTGGAATACAATTAGGTTATTTTGGGGATACTATTTTAAAAATGAAATTTAAATTAGAAATCGATTTAAAATCGATTAAGTGTTGTGAAACCGTTATAAATGGGAAATGAGACTATAGAATTTATAAATAAGGTTCATAAATAAAGTGAAGTAAATTATCAGTGGATAAATTGAAATTATAAATTCACGGCGAGGATTTATAAGGAGATGGGTAAATTGGCTTAAAAATAAATGGTAGATTTATTTTTAGAAATGTGAAAAGGGATTTACGGAATTGGAATGTAATTCAAACTAGAAATAAATCGAAAAGGATTTATTAATATTAGACTGGCTATATTGGAGTTAAAAATGTATTTTTCCTGAGAAGTTAAGTTTATTTTAAAAAGGAGAATTTTTAACTATTGACTAAAAAAAATTAAAAGTGTTTAAAAATATTTTAGAAATTAATTATTTAGATGTTTAAAATTGTTTAAAGTATATTTAAGCATTAATTAATAAGTTTTAGAAATGGTTGATATTAAGTTTATTATTATTTAAGAATTAATCGGTATTATTATTTTAAGGGATAGATTATTCTATATTAATATTATTTTATACAACTTTTATTTTAAAAGAGTAACTGCCTAAAATTAACTTGGGAAAATTATTATAGAAATTTCATAAGTATTATTTTGAAATTTTTTAAATAAATTTTTCAGGAAGTAATGGTATACTCGCATGGCGAAATCGGAGGCAGTGAGTGCCTGCAGTTAAGTCTTGAATCTCTCTAGGATGGAGACGTAACCATTGAACTGTGAATCCATGGTTTGATACCGCAGTGGTACTTTCCAAATTATTTTAAAGGTTCCCAAATATCTTCGAAAGAATAGTTTTGTGAATATACTAAATTCGGTAAGAATGAATATATTTTGGATAAAGTGATTTAATTTATTAAAATAAAATTAAAAAGAGATTTGGAGTTATTCAGTGGAAAATGAAATATTTGGTTGAATGATTGTTTATTTGATAGTTAAATAACCGACTATCAAATCTGAACCTAAAAATATTACTTTGGGAATATCTAGGAGAAATACGGGAATTATATGGTACAGTTACTGTTAGAGGTGCTATACTGTACGTATAAACTCGTTTCGTTCTACTAGGACGTTGATAAGGGAATCCGTCCACTAATGGTTAGGAGGTGATCTCCGATCTTATTTTTGTTTGTTTATTTCCTAAAGAACCGGGGTTCAGTTTAACGGAAACATCGAACGTTGTTTCAAAGAGACAGGGGTCAGATTGTTATTCGAAACCCACTTCGATCCAACGAGTACGTTTTCGATGTGAAAACAAGAGCATGGACTCGAAGATGGAGCAGTGAAGTGCAATGGCTAATCGCTACTAATCCTGAGGATTATTCCAAAATGGATGTGATAGGAATAGTGCCTTTGGTTCCGTTCGGACCAAGAACGGACTTGTATGGATGAATACTATCAGTACATTGTCATTGGAGGACAATGAGCATTCTAAGTGAAAATTCCTTAAAAAGGTAATCGTAGCCTCTAACCTCATCAAACAAGAATGACTGAAAAGCAAGGGAGATGCAGCAAGGCTAAGTGGGTAGCACTCAATTAGGGTATGCTTATCACCTTTCCAAATACCCTTAGATATTATTACTACGATTCATGGAAGGAGCTTAGTAAGGATGGGAACACCCGTGGTGATAACATATTTGGTCTATCCAGGTTAGGGTAGACCGGTCTTGTGTGGCAAGGGATCCCGGCGTGGTCCTTGGTACACTGTTTCTAGACGTGTACTGTGACAAGTGGTACCTCTGTGCCTAGTCATTCGTATCTAATCCTTTCTCCAATACGTGCCTTTACGGTTTTTATTGTAGGGCCTAGTATGCTGGAATTTAATTACTGTAACAATTTCGCTATTTTAATAATTTTTTGTACGTAGACACTATTATAATATTAGAGGGTTTGATATGAAATGTTGGTTATCGTAAGGTAAAAACCCGTCGTGTTTATGTATGGCATGGTCTTACGAGATACCTTTGATATTCAAAGGATTTTGAAAACTTTAATAATTCAAATTGAGTGTGTTTTCTCACGCTGGTTTTCCAGACTAACTCGTGTGTTATTTTATTATAATGCTCGGGTCAGACCGAGTATTACAGATACAGATAGGATGCTATGGAGCTCAGGAGACCAGCTGGATGACGAGACCTATCACACGTACTTGGTTTTTGTTCTGCTGTGTATCGTAGGCTGTATATTCAGCACTTGTGAGGACAAGTTATTATAGCTGTCCAGTATTGTGATATTGAAGTTTCGTACTCTGATGATGTAATGTATAAAAACAGTTATAGTTCTTTTTGTATAAAGACCAGTTGTTATCTATTATATATTGTTCCGCTGCGATTGTGAGATTCTGTATTGTTATTTCTATTTTCTTCTTCTACCTCTTTCTTTTTTCCCCAATGATCTGGTATTTCCGGCATTCGATTGCTCGGCATGCATTACAGTGGACGTATTGATGTCGATTTTCGAAGGTCGAAAATATAGGTCGTGACACTTGGTATCAGAGCTGAAGGTTAAGCGAGAACCTTGGCTCTGGTGGGAACTACTCATTAGAGACAGGGTCAGTAGCACCCTAGAATGAGTTTGAGTGTATTAATAGATATGAGCGCGTATTTGTTAATGAATATAAAATTTGTTTTATATTGTGTTGATTGATTTGTTGAGTGGTTTATGGATTCTGGTCAATACGAGTAATTAACGTTATAGATACGGATCTTTAAACACTTGGATAGAAGATTTCGACATGGTATTATTTTGAAATGGGGTAAATGAAATAATTTTACCCAAATTATTTTTATATATATGAAAGAAATATTTTTTCAGAAATTATTATAGTTATGGATGGTTTGCTTGGTTGTTAGGGAATGATAATATTAAACTATTATCATTGGTGTGTTGTGGTAATTGAATAAAAGTTGATATTATAACCAAAAGTTAAGAAATTTGTTCATATAACAAATTGGAGTTTGTAAATATGAATTTATAAATGTGATTTATAATTTGAAGTGAAAGTAAATTCCAGTGGAATATTTAAATATGATATGGCATATAAAAACGATTTATAAAGGAATTAAAAGATGAAAATTTGGAAGTTTGGGAATTTAATTCCCTTTGATTTTGAAAAGTTTTTCATAGTCTCGGAAAAAATAAAAGTGATATTATTTGGAGGAAATATTTTTTGGATTGGAAATGGAATCTATTGAGATTTGGAATAAAAATATTTAAAGGTTGTTTTTAAAGGGATAAAAAGCACTGAACTCACTTCGGTCGCTGGAAAATAATTTCGGTGATGACTGCAGCATCATCGACTTTCATTTTCGAGTTTCCATGGGAGGAATTACAACCTGAATGTTTTGAATTGGGGTTTGTTTGCAAAACTGGTTTTGATTTTTAAATTCAAAGGGAAAATTTGATAAGCCAAAGGATTTTGGTATATATGATTTCAAAAAAAAAAGATTTTGAAATATTAAGTAATTGTTTAAAACTCTGGAGTTTGGTTTAAAATGTTTTATGGAATATTAGTAAGTTTGAAAACTTATAAGAATATGAAATTTGTTTAGAATAAAATTTAACTTAAGAAGAGTCAAATAAAAGTAAGTGTGGTAATGAAATAAATTTGTAAAGTAAACCAATTAAATGAAGAGAATTGGAAGGAATTGGTGAATAGAATATTAGTAAGTTTGATAACTTAAGAAATTTTGAAATTTGATTTTGTGGAGTGAAATTTAACTTAAATTAAGTTAAATAAGAATGATGTTTGGAAAAATTTAGCCTAAGTAGGCTAAAAGAAAAGAGTTTTGAGGATGGAATTTGTTGAGATAAAAATAAAATTAGTGGATGAACAAATTAATTTAATTTGTAAGGAAATGAAATTGAAATTGGATGTTGGAATTATATTTAATTTGATTATGTTGAATAAAGTGAAATTGAAAAATTAGTTCGAGTGGACTAAAAAAATAGAAGTTTGGAAATAAAATTTGATTGAGATATGAAATAAATTAGTGAATGGAACTAATTAAAGAAATGGGTTACTTAATATGGTTTGAGAGATGATTGAAAAAATTCAATATTTAAGATTTGGAAGATAAATTGAGTTCAAATGGAATTGAAAATTTAATTTGAATATAAATGGATATAAACCAAAGTGATGAAGTGGAAATAAACATAAAAGCTTTGTATCAAATGTTATAATAGACTTTAGAAATTGACGGTGTAATTCTTAAGTAATATTGGTATTGGAAAATATACTAAGTAAGGATTGGAATGAAGATTACATAAAAGGTGTGTAAATGGATAATTGTGAGTAAGTGAATGTAAATTAAAATAAATATAAATAGAAAGAATTGAATATAGATAATAATCAATTGGGAAATAAATATGTAAGTTGTACGTATATTATTTTATTCGCATAATGATTCGGTCCAGATTCGAGCACAAAATTTCGAGGTAGTTATATCGATCCGAGTTGGGATTTTTCGCTCGATTTTCGACGGCGAACTATGGATATGGATTTTTGATCGATTCTGGAATTCTCTATCATAGTATATGGATATGCAAGGAGAATGACGGTTTCTAATCAAGAAACCAGATCTGAGTCCGCACTAGAGAGTCGTGTGAACGATACTAGTTCAGAAGTGAAATTGTGTGATCGAGTGAGCGATCAGATTTGATATTCCGTACGGATGATATATGTACATCGTACAGGCTTAAGTAAAATAAATATTTAAAATTGAAAAATGCTGAATTAAATGATTTGAATTGTATGATTGGATACTATTGGTAAGTGAAATGCAGGCATTGAAAGCAAAAGCTAAATTGACGTCTTCGATTTTGGAATTAAAATTTAAATTTGCCCGACAAAAAGGTATGTGTTTAAATTGTGTATGAAATTGATGGTTTTCTGATTAAGCCACTTGGCTTTTGTTTTCTTTTGATGATTTGGGCCCATAGAGGCGTTTTGTTGTTTTTCGGATCTAGCCGCGTAAAGGAGACGCTGGCGAAATTTTTCGAATCGGGAGTTGGAAAATTTTGAAGAAATTTTGATAAATTAAATTTGGTTTAAAATTATAGTTTATAATGGTTGAGTAAATAATATTATTTGGAATCTATGGAGGAGTTTGGAAATTGGTAAAAGTGATAGTGTGGTTTCAAAAAAAAATGTATTTCGGGAAAGTTGTTTGAAACTGTATGGTTTTGGGAAAAATAGTTAATGGGGTTTTGGACCATTCTTTTGACCTTGGCAATTTCAGGGATGAAATTCTTATAAAGGAGGAGGAATGTAACGACCCAGAATTTTGGTTATTTTAAATTGAGATATTAATTGATTTTAAATATTTAAAAGTTAATTGTTAACTTGAATTTCAAATACAACCATTTATTGGATAATTTAATTATCGAATTTAATAACTAAAAATTTGCTAAAATAGTGAATCTTGAGTTTTAAGCTTGTTAAAAATAATTTAACGGCTTATAAAATTTATATTTATAATAATGAAGATAATAAAAGTTTTAAATTTGAATTTAAAAGTGGTTTGTTCAGTTATAAAAATATATCATTTGAATTAGCATTTAAAAATAGTCTTCTTGGGCGCAGTCTCGGATTTCGACGAAACCAGTTCCATTGGATCCGTAATAGTGTATTATTATCGGATTTCAAATTTAGTAGTGTTTGTAGTTATCGTTTGGCCGTATGGGATATAAACGTGCTGAAATTTATATCGAAAATTCAATATAATAATTGGGTCCAAAAAGCTATCTTCACCATACGATCGAATTAGGACTTGAAACCTTTTCCATTGCATTCAGAATAGGGGTATAACATTATAAACTCCTAGCGGCATGCCTCGATATGGGTTCGAGATTTTTAGCTGTGTAATCGAAACGATTTGAAATTTTAAAATAATATATTATATATTGACCAGTCAAACTCTATTTACATCAGCTTTTCCTTCCTCTCAAATCACTATAGCCTTTCTTTTACACCTCATCTTCTCTTCAATCACTCTCCCTCCATCAATTTAAACTCACGACCAACGTTTTAAAGTATATATATATATATATATATACAACTTTTAAAAGTGAATTTCTTCAAATCCTACTTGTACTCGAGATGCCTCTGTCTCGTATAGATCACGAGTTTACCGTATTTTTCATCTTCTTCTGATTCAAGACAATTCGAAATCGATTTTCAGTTCAAAAAAATGGTCACTAGCATATTCCCTTCGTCCCTCTATTAACCCCCACATTCTTCAATGCAGCAAAACAAAAAAAAGGGATAGGCATCGCGAGTGAATAGCAATCGCATGTGCTTAGGGGAGAGTCAGCGCGGCGGCATCGTAGTGGTGACGTTTGAGTTGAAACGTGGGAGCGCCGAACAACGGATTCTGATTGGGGATCGATGGCGCTGGGCTTAGGTAGGCAACTCGAGCGTTTTCAATTGGGAGTCGTGGTTTGGTGTGCTCGAATGTCGGGGACGATGAGCGATGGAGTGCTCGAATTCGAGGGGGGAGGAAGGTTCGACCATGGCTATTGCCGAAACAGGTAGAAGCGAAGCTGTTGTGACAGTGATTGAGGGTTGCATGCACGTTTTGTTCAAGGCATTTGGGTGTACTGGAGAAGAAAGGTGAACAGTTGCCATCTTGGTTTATGTTTTGTAATTTAAATGTTGAACTCTGAAAATTTATTTTATTATCATTCAAAAAAATGTTAATTAGTTGGTTTTGTTCATATTAAACGTAAATAAATAAATATTTAATTTAAAAGTAGTGATATTTAAATAAAAATCGGAGTCTTTTATATCGTATAATTTATTCGTACGAGGTTTAAAGCGAAAATGGGATCAGCCATTTAAATTCGTAGCTGGGAATGTACGGGATGGAACTAAAAATTGGAATGGACTGCAAATTAAAATAAAGGTGAGTTAATCTCACTCAACTTTGAATTACCGTAATTAATTTTAAATAGTTAAAATTAATTGTTGATTGATTTATAGAAATGAGAAATTATTATCAGTTGGATGTGATATTATATATAGTAATATATATATATATGTTGGAGTGATTGATATTCCCGCATATATATAGCGGATGAGACCCTATGCGCCCCACATAATAGTGGATGACCCTATATACCGTGATATCCTCCTCAAAGTGGGATTGGTATTTTTATATTGTATCAACATTTATGGATGCAGGGAACAGGTTGGATGGACTGGATTCCTTAAAAATGTTGAAATTATTTTCATATTCAGTGATATGATTTGTTTGAATATCGGTGATAGATTATAGTGGAATTTGAATTTATTTGAATGCTATGGAATTGCTGGATAGATTGTTGGCATTTTAAAATACCATAAATATGAATATTGAATTTTTTTTAAAAGAAAATAAAACGGGAATTTTAAAGTAAAATATTTATAGCGAAGTTTGATAAATCAAAAGTAATGAATTTGGAAAAAAATAAATAGTCTGATTTAAAATTCTATTTAATAATTTCGGAATATGGAAAAATAGAGATTTTTGAATAAATGTGAATAAAAGAGTTTTTAAATAATAGGACTTAAGCGATATTGTTTAAGTATAAAAGGATTTATTTTTAAATCGAGATTTAAATAGTTGGAAGAATGAAAACGGGATTTATGAAATAAAATATGAGATTGTCGTAGTAGATCTTAAATAGGACTTTAAATTATAAAAAGGGAAATAGAATCAGAATATAGTTGGTTTCGGAATACAGTTAGGTTATTTTGGGGAAATTAATTTAGAAACGAAATTTAAATTAGAAATCGATTTAAAATTGATGAAGTGTTGTGAAACCGTTATAAACGGAAAATGAGACTATAAAATTTATAAATAAGGTTCATAAATAAAGTGAATTAAATTATTAGTGGATAAATTGAAATTATAAATTCACGGCAAGGATTTATAAGGAGATGGGTAAATCGGCTTAAAAATAAATGGTAGATTTATTTTTAGAAATATGAAAAGGGATTTACGGAATTGGAATGTAAATCAAATTGGAAATAAATCGAAAAGGATTTATTAATATTAGATTGGCTATATTGGAGTTGAAAATGTATTTTTCCTGAGAAGTTAAAGTTTATTTTAAAAAGGAGAATTTTTAAGTATTGACTAGAAAATTTAAAAGTGTTTAAGAATATTTTAGAAATTAATTATTTAGTTGTTTAAAATTGTTTAAAGTATATTTAAGCATTAATTAAGCAGTTTTATAAATGGTTGATATTAAGTTAATTATTTTTTAAGAATTAATCGGTATTATTATTTTAAGGGATAGATTATTCTATATTAATATTATTTTATAATAACTTTTATTTTAAATGAGTAACTGCCTAAAATTAACTTGGGAAAATTATTATAGAAATTTTGAAAGTATTATTTTGAAATTTTTTAAACAAAGTTTTCGGGAAGTAATTTTATACTCGCGTGGCGAAATCGGAGGCAGTGAGTGCCTATAGTTAAGTCTTGAATCTCTCTAGGACGTTGATAGGGAAATCCATCCACTAACAGTTAGGAGGTGATCTCCGATCTTATTTTCGTTGTTTATTTCCTAAAGAACTGGGGTTGAGTTTACCGGAAATATCGAACGTTGTTTCGAAGAGACCAGGATTGAATTGTTATTCGAAAATCACTTCGATCCAACGAGTATGTTTTCGATGTGAAAACAAGAGCATAGAGTCGAAGATGGAGCAGTGAAGTGCAAGGGATAATCGCTACTATTCCTGAGGATTATTCCAAAATGGATGTGGTAGGAATAGTGCCTTCGGTTCCGTTCGGACCCAGAATGGACTTGTATGGATGAATGCTATTAGTACATTGTCATTGGAGGACAAGGAGTTGTCTAAGTGGGATATTATCAAGTGAGAAAGGTACTATCAAGTGAGAAAGGTAGGCCGGTCCTATGTTGGTAGAGCGCTGATGTTTTGTGCCTCGGTACATTCCTCTAGAGATGTACTACCGGAAGGTAGTCCCTTCACTTGGTCATTTGTATGGAAATCCATTCTTCAATAAGAGCTTGTCATTTTGTTTGTAAAACCTGCATTTGTGGCTAGTATGCTGGAATTTAATAATGTAACAATTTAGGCTAAGAATAATAGGTTGACTTGCAAAGGTTTTTAAAGGAATGCCATTAAAAATAATATCCTTTATTTTTACCTAATAATGATTTGGTTAACATAAGGTAAAAAACCGTTTCGTGTTTATGTGCGGCGTGGTCTTATGAGATACCCTTTTGTTTTCAAAACAAGTCCCTTCACCTGGTCATTTGTATGGAAATCCATTCTTCAATAAGAGCTTGTCATTTCTGGGTCATTTGTATGGAAATCCATTCTTCAATAAGAGCTTGTCATTTTGTTTGTAAAACCTGCATTTGTGGCTAGTATGCTGGAATTTAATAATGTAACAATTTAGGCTAAGATTAATAGGTTGACTTGCAAAGGTTTTTAAAGGAATGCCATTAAAAATAATATTCCTTATTTTTACCTAATAATGATTTGGTTAACATAAGGTAAAGTGAAAATTAGGGTCACATCCCTAAAACCAAACGTAATTCACAAAAACTCCTTCCGTTCGAAACTTTATAAATCCGGTCCCTATTTTTGTTTCGGCTTAATTCTTTTCCATAAATACCCTCGTTTATACCGTGCTCCATTTTTTCTATCTGTGATTATTTGGTTTATATTGAACGATAAAATTATCTTTGCTTAATGATTTATCTGTTTGCAATAAAAGATTTTTACTGAAATACCGTGTAAGTTCGTTTTCTGCAACTATTTGCAATAGTTGCAGAAATGTCTGCAACTATATGCAATAGTTGCAGAAATTTCTGCAACTATACCAAATAGTTGCAGAAATGTCTGCAACTATTTGGTATAGTTGCAGAAATGTCTGCAACTATATGCAATAGTTGCAGACATTTCTGCAACTATTTGCAATAGTTGCATCTGCAACTATTTGCATTTCTGCAACTATATCATATAGTTGCAGAAATGTCTGCAACTATATGCAATAGTTGCAGACATTTCTGCAACTATTTGCAATAGTTGCATCTGCAACTATTTGCATTTCTGCAACTATATGCAATAGGTGCAGAAATGTCTGCAACTATATGAAATAGTT
Organism: Allium fistulosum; assembly: GCA_030737815.1. Classification (NCBI taxonomy): domain Eukaryota; kingdom Viridiplantae; phylum Streptophyta; class Magnoliopsida; order Asparagales; family Amaryllidaceae; genus Allium; species Allium fistulosum. Next base: position 1,049,686,666 of record CM060903.1, read on the forward strand.
GCAGACATTTCTGCAACTATTTGCAATAGTTGCATCTGCAACTATTTGCAATAGTTGCATCTGCAACTATTTACAATAGTTGCATTTCTGCAACTATATGCAATAGTTGCAGAAATGTCTGCAACTATATGAAATAACTGCAGACATTTCAGCAACTATACCATATAGTTGCAGAAATATCTGCAACTATATGTAATAGTTGCAGACATTTCTGCAACTATATCATATAGTTGTAGAAATATCTGCAATTTTTTGCAATTTTTATATATTTGAAAAAAAATCGAAAATGTTCAATATTTGCTGAATTGTCTGCAAATATTTGAAATAATTGAAGATTTAATACAAATTTAAATTTTTGGTATCAACAATGGATCTCATTTTAAAGATCATAAAATTTGCGATTTTTTGGTGAAAACGTTATGTTGATCCGGTTTTTGTAAATAAAGTTATACACGTTTGAAAAGTTAAAAACATAAAGGGTATTTCGGTTTTTCTGCGTGCGTGAATTTGAAAACAGGGAGCGGAAACGTAAATGTTGGTTGGGAAGGATGTTTTCTCTATTTTAAAACTTATTAAGGATGTGAGCCAAACTTACCCTAAGGTAAAAACCCGTTCCTAAAGAACTGGGGTTGAGTTTACCGGAAATATCGAACGTTGTTTCGAAGAGACCAGGATTGAATTGTTATTCGAAAATCACTTCGATCCAACGAGTATGTTTTCGATGTGAAAACAAGAGCATAGAGTCGAAGATGGAGCAGTGAAGTGCAAGGGATAATCGCTACTAATCCTGAGGATTATTCCAAAATGGATGTGGTAGGAATAGTGCCTTCGGTTCCGTTCGGACCCAGAATGGACTTGTATGGATGAATGCTAACAGTACATTGTCATTGGAGGACAAGGAGTTGTCTAAGTGAAAATTCCTTAAAAAGGAAATCGTAGCCTCTAGCCTCATCAACCGGAAATGACTGAAAATCAGGGGAGATGCAGCAAGGCTAAGTTGGTAGTACCCAATTAGGGTATGTTTATCACCTTTCTAGATACCCTCGGATATTAATACTACGATTTATGGAAGGAGCTCAGCAAGGGTGGGAACACCCCGGGGATAGCATATTCGGTCTATCCAAGTTAGGGGTAGACCGGTCTTGTGTGGCAGAGGATCCCAGCGTGGTCCTCGGTACGCTGTTTCTTGACGTGTACTGTGACAGGTGGTACCCAAGTGCCTAGTCATTCGTATGGAATCCATTCTCCAATACGTGCCTTTACGGTTTTGATTGTAGAGCCTAGTATGCTGGAATTTAATTAATGTAACATTTTCAGCTATTTGAATAAGTATTTGTACTTAGACACTATTATAATATTAGAGGATTTGATATGGAATGTTTTGGTTATCGTAAGGTAAAAACCTGTCGTATTTATGTGTGGCATGGTCTTACGAGATACCTTTGATTTTCAAAGGATTTTGAAAACTTTAATCATTCAAATTGAGTGTGTTTTCTCACGCTGGTTTTCCAGTCTGACTCGGGTGTTATTTTATTATAATGCTCGGGTTAGACCGAGTATCACAGATACATGATACGATGCTATGGAGCTCAGGAGATGAGCTAGATGACGAGACGTAGCACACGTACTTGGTTTTTGTTCTGCTATGTATCGTAGGCTGTACATTCAGCACTTGTGAAGACAAGTTATTACAACTGTCCAGTATTGTGATATTGAAGTGTTGTACTCTGATGATGTAATGTATAAAAATAGTTACAGTCCTTTTTGTATAAAGACCAGTTGTTATCTATTATATATTATTCCGCTGCGATTGTGAGATTCTGTATTGTTATTTCTATTTTCTTCTTCTACCTCTTTCTTTTTCCCTAATGATCTGGTATTTCTGGCATTCGATTGCTCAGCATGCAATACCGTGAACGTATTGATGTTGATTTTCAAAGGTCGAAAATATGGGTCGTGACAAGTGCATCACCTATACACGATTTGTATTTGGAGAAGATGATTAGATCTTTTAAGGGTAATCGATTAATTTAATTAAAGTGATTAGTTGGTTAATTATGCTCTAATCCAAAACATTATAAAAACGATAACTTCTTCATATGAGGTCCAATCGAGATGCGGTCTTTTGCATTATGCTCGTAGGAATGTTATCTATGCACTGGAAATGGTTTCTTCAAATTTAAAGCTAGTGAAATTTTGAGCTAAAATTGAATGCCGATCGATTTTAGATCGAACCGGAACGCAAAAACGTCAACTAGAATTTTGGTGAGTTTACTCACCTCTAAATAAACTATATGATATCTGTATTGCTAAAGATTATTGTTTAATGTTTGGATGCTTTTTATATATTGTTGTTTGATTATTTGTTTGGATTCCGCTTGAAAAGTGGATGACATAAATAACCATTGTTTTGTAAGGGACTTTTAAAGAGAAAGCCTAAGGGGTATCTCGCCATTATTAATTTACTGTTATATGCATCTTACTTATATTCTTATGTTGCTTATATTGATGTTTGGTTGAAATATTTATGACATACTTCTTGATTTATGTAATTATCGATAAAGCGATTATCGCTATACCGTCACTTATTAAATATCATCTCCTTAAACCCTTATTTGTGTGTTGAATTTGTGCTTGTATTTTTACAAAATAAATGTTTGGTTGTGTTTTTGCACTTTGAAAGTTGTTTAAACTATATTTATAAGTGTTTTTGAGAATTTTGAAAAAAAAGGATAAGTGTTGCTCAAAATTTATAAAAGGAGTTATAAATTTGATTAATAATCTTTCAGGCTAATTAATGTTGCTATAAATTTATAAAAAGATTATAAATTTGATTAATTGTCTTTTGGGATAATTAATATTGTTTTTAAATTTATAAAAAGATTATAAATTTGATTAATTATCTTTCGGGATCATTAATGTTATTTTAAATTTATAAAAAGATTATAAATTTGATTTATTTTCCTTTAGGATAATTATTGTTTTTTTTTAATTTATACAAAGATTATAAATTTGATTTATTTTTCTTCGGGATGATTAATGTTGTTATACATTTATAAAAAGGTTATAAATTTGATTAATTATCTTTTAGGATAATTAATGTTGTTTTTAAATTTATAAAAAGATTATAAATTGATTAATTATCTTTTGGGATAATTAATGTTGTTTTAAATATATAAAAGTTTATAAATTTGATTTATTTCTTTTTGGATAACTATTGTGGTTTTAAATTTATAAAATATTTATAAAAGTATTTTAACATTATTCTAAATTAAATTTCTTTCGGGATGATTGACTTTGTTTTAAATTTATAAACGCATTTTAAATTGATTCATTGTCCTTCGAGAATAATAAATGTTGTTTTAAAGTTATAAATGATAGTTTATAAATAAGAAAACCTTTAAAAAGGAATGTTTGAAAGTAAAACTAAGTGTAAATTGTTTTGGGTTTATAATAACAGTGTATTATTGACATTTTTTTACCCTTATTTTTTAGTACACTTAGAAATATAATTTGCTCTTTAAAAAGAATATTTTTAAAAGAGTGTTTTTACAAATATTTGTGATGTGACAATCAAGCACTAGTGTGAGTCAAATGAATTTAAAAGTTTGATTTGTTTAGAAAAAATATTTAGGCTTACACTTAACAATAAATTTGGAAGGAACTCTTGCTATTCTTAAAGTTAAGAATGTTGTTGTGACATGGTGGAAAGCAACACTACCCTTACTTGTTCAGCTTCATTGTTTTCTCTGGAGTAGTGCTAGTTTGGGATTTGTGACGACCGCCCATGACCCCTGCACCGAATCTAGAGATAGAGCGCTGTAAAGTGTGCCAGGCGACCATGGACGATTGTCAAGGTAAGATTTAAAAACAACAGAATCTATCGTATTACTCACAGCGCATGGACAAAATACAATAGAACATATGTATAGTGAAGCTTTACAGAACAAAATGACATCATATAAAACTTCATAATAGTTGAATACAAGCATCCACATAGTCAATACATCCAGCCTCACTACAAATCTCTCAGAGAATACAAAACAGCGGAATATCCAGTACATATAATAAGAAGATAATATGCAACCCTCCAGCTCGTCTTCGATATCAGCATCGTGAGAAGAGAACAGCACCTGTCACCTGCTACCTAGTCTGCCCGTCCCAAAATGGACGAACAGCCCAAGGCAATAAGAATTAAAACATAAAGCCTTGAGTCAGACAACAGTCTTAGTGAGCAGTAAATTAACTAACAACATACCAAAAGAGCATAAAGGAAAAGGAATAGGAATACAACCCTCCCACTCCAACCTCATTCTACAGTGATAGCCCCCAGACACACACTAAGCAGAAGCAAACATAGCAGAGCATACAATTTAAAGTAAAGCTACTATCACTCGAGTCAAGGGCGATGTTTTCCAAGTACCAAGGCCTAAATCAGATAAGCACCCAGAAAATACCGCTCTTAAACCCGAATGACGTTACAACCAAACATCCATGACTCTGGCTATCACTGTTATCATTGCTTCGATATCACCGTTAATTGAATGACCGGCACATTCTTTCAGCCGTCCGTCAAGGGCTAATGGAAACCCCGGTTCTAGACATAACTCCCGCACGTCGTCGCAGCCCGTGCCTAGGACTATCGAATCTGCCCAGAGTACTCGACCATCAACAGTTGGCCGTTGGGACTATCGAATCTGCCCAAACGTACTCTTGCTTAGAGCATGCTAGAACCTTCAACAACGATGCTATCCAAGCCTCCTAGCCATCCTCCTCGACGACTATTCTCATATCCATTCATTATCTTCAACTCGAATCATATCACCGAGTTATCAACATGCTTGGAATGATCCCGTCTGGATTAGACCAAGTCTTCATCACATGATTGCCTCGCTTCATTACATCCTCGCAAAGCCTCATCTCATCATCACATCATCAAATCTATGCATAAGAGCTTCATCATCCCGCTACATATGCCACGAGCAGCTTTTCCAATTCAAGAGCCTTTCCCTTAGCTTTTGAATCGTCTTCGGTCTAAATCTAATCATCAATCATCTAGTTCATAACAATCAATCAAATCAAACATCAATCCAAACAATCAAGCATTCAAATATGATCTAAGTAGACAATTATAACAATAATGGCATTTTCGTAATTAAAGAGTTGAAAGTCCAATAAGCATGAAAACATGGATTATATCTCTACAAACTTGATGAATGAACTTGCATAGGTTAACATATGATAAAATGGATGTAACATCATCATGAACAATGGATCTACATGGATCTACACATAGGATGAAGAAAATGCATGGAAATCACTATTTTAACACCAAATCGGGCCAACAATCCGATATACTCCTTTGGATCCGTGTGAGAGATAATCACCACTCACCAAATCACCTAAACAACCTCAAATCAACACACTTCAGATCTGGACAGCGAAGGATGAAGCTAGATCTATCACAAATTCGCTTCAAATGAAGAAATCTCTCTTGAAAAGATGAAGATCTTCAATCCAAGCTTTTGAATCTTCAATCTCGATCTTCGATTTGGATGGATGGAAGCACTAGATTAGAGTGGAGAAAAGAAGTGAAGAAGTGTAGAAGTCGAGCTCTCAAAATGGCAGCACTTCGTCGCTTCAAAATCCGGATCCCAAAAAGTGAGAACAACCCCTCCTATTTATAGCTGAAAACTGCCTGAGTCGTAACTCGGCTATCTCCTTAAGTCGTTGCCGACCTAACATATGCCGACCTACGACCTAAAAACCCCCACGACTTAACAGAGCCTCCGACCTAACCCTTAGCCAACAACTCCGACCTAACAGATACGCGCGCCTCAACTCCTACGATCTAACACTTCTGCGCATACGACCTAACTATTAAGTCGACCTACGACTTAACACATACTTCGACCTAACACTTAGACGAAACCCAGCGACCTACGACTTAACAGGTTACGACCTAACACTTAGACGAAACCCAGCGACCTACGACTTAACAGGTTACGACCTAACACTTAGACGAAACCCAGCGACCTACGACTTAACAGGTTACGACCTAATTCCTTAAGCCTCCACGCGACCTAACATAAGTCGCGAACAACTGGGACGCGACCTAACTCTACCCAGACTTACGACTTAACTCCTTAAGTCGCTCACTACTACTTAGGTCGTTGCCGACCTAACTACGCTGCTAACTTCTATAGGTCGTCCCAACCGACCTAACAACTTAATTACTAAGTCGCTAACCCGGAACCACTAGGTCTGCCTACCCTTGAGTCGCCATATCCTTAAGTCGGTCAGTCTTTAGGTCGTTAACTCGCCCTGCCGACCTAATACTTAACCAAATCCTAGGTTGCACAATTTTATAGGTCGCTCCAACTAACCCACGACCTAACACTAACTCGCAAGTCCTTAACTCGGTCACGACTTAGCTCTTAGGTCGTCCACGACCTAGGACTTAGACAAATTTCCCCAAAAATCTGAAATGACTTAAAAATGCAAAAATTCCAGATTTGACGAACTTTTCGATCCGTGAAAAATACGGGTCGTTACATTCTCTCCCCCTTAGGAATTTCGCCCCCGAAATTCCAAGCAAACAAAGCAATCAAAGACTATTCTGTACGCCTACCATCCATAGCAATCAACAAACCATGCATCCAATTCTAACTTAGCGTACAGAATTCTAAAATTAGAACAAGTTACAATATCGTGAGATGACACGACACCTTAGGGCCATACCTTGAAGAGTTCAGGATGAGCTGCTTTCATCCTCTCTTCCACCTCCCACGTACAGTCGTTATCATCATCACTCCATTGTATCTTGAGCAACTTAACTACCTTCCTCCTAAGCTGTTTCGTGTCGGTTTCCACAACACGAAGTGGCTTACGAGGTCTTCTATCAACTGGATCAACTTCAAAGTCTTCATAGCTATCAGCAGAAACCACTGCATTCGAGTCATGCACATACTTCCGTAGATACGATACGTGAAAAACATTGTGCACACCCGACATCTTCTCCGGTAACTCCAATCTATAAGCGAGCTTTCCAATTCGCTCGATGATCGGGAATGGTCCAACAAATCTCGGAGTCAATTTTCCTTTCTTCCCGAATCTAATAACATTCTTCAGTGGAGAAATCTTTACAAAAACCATATCCCCTACGTCGAATTCCAAATCCTTTCGACGCTTATCGGCATAACTCTTCTGACGGTCTTGGGCTGCCTTCATTCGTTGCCGAATGATCTCTATGCAATCTGAGGTCTGACGAATCATCTCTGGCCCAAGTATCAGCTTTTCTCCAGTTTCCAACCAACATGTCGGAGAGTTACACGGTCTTCCATACAACGCCTCATACGGTGCCATACTAATGCTTGACTGGTAACTGTTGTTGTACGCAAACTCCACCAAATGAAGGTGATCTTCCCATGATCCTCCGAAGTCCAAAACACATGCTCTGAGAAGATCTTCCAAAACTCGGTTGACTCTCTCGGTCTGACCATCTGTTTGGGGATGATAAGCTGTACTCAAACACAACTCGGTTCCCAAAACTTCCTGGAAGCTCTTCCAAAATCCACTAGTGAACAATGGGTCTCGATCGCTCACTATGCTCTTCGGAATACCATGGAATCGAACTATCCACTTAATATACAACTCAGCCAACTTTGATGCAGTCCTAGTCGATCGAACAGGAATGAATCGTGCACTCTTAGTCAGACGATCCACAATGACCCAAATCCCTTCATTTCCCGTTCTGGTTCTAGGCAATCCATCGATGAAATCCATCGACACTTGTTCCCACTTCCATGTAGGAACTTCTAATGGCTGAAGCAATCCACTTGGCTTCTTCTGTTCAGCTTTAACCAACTGGCAGTTCATACACTTGGAAATAAAATTTCCAACATCCTTCTTCATACCTTCCCAATAGTAGGTTCTCTTCATATCCCGATACATCTTATTTCCACCTGGATGAATTGTCAACTTCGAGTGATGACTTTCCTTCAGAACTTCACTCCTCAATTCATCTATATCGGGAACAACTAGTCGTCCTTGCTTCCGAAGCCAACCCTCTTGATCGACCTCGAATCCTTTATCCTTTTCTGGATCCAATCCAGATTCCAACTCACGGATAATCTTGACAAGCTTATCATCTCGCTTTTGGCTCTCACCAATCCTTTCCACAAGAGTGGGTCTTATCGATAAGTTTGCCAACATCTCAGGTTCCAATTCACATCTAGGCCTGAAGTCAAATCCAGCTAAATACTCGAGACTCTTCCATTCTGAAAACATGGCTCCCAATCCTGCATGTCTTCGACTTAACGCATCTGCCACTGCGTTACCTTTTCCCGGAGTATAAGCTATACCAAAATCATACGATGCCAAAAACTCTAACCAACGTTGCTGCCGAAGATTCAAATCCTTCTGGGAGAAAAGATACTTTAACGACTTATGATCCGTAAACAACTCGAATCGAACTCCCAACAGATAATGTCTCCACATCTTCAGAGCAAATACAATCGCCGCTAATTCCAAATCATGAGTTGGGTAATTCCTTTCATGCGGCTTCAGTTGTCGACTGGCATACGCAACAACTTTATCCTTCTGCATCAGCACTGCTCCAAGTCCAGTACCACATGCATCGGTGTAAACCACCATCTCATCATTCCCACTTGGAATAGTCAAAACAGGAGCACTCGTCAGTCTCTCTTTCAGGATTCCGAAAGCTTGCTCACACTTAGCATCCCAACTGAACACTTGGTTCTTCTTCGTCAATCCTGTTAATGGTGCAGCTATCTTGGAGAAGTCTTTGATAAACCGTCGATAATATCCTGCTAATCCAAGAAAACTTCTCACATCTAATGCATTCTTAGGTCTAACCCAATCCTGGATTGCTGCCACCTTAGCGGGATCAACCGCTATTCCACTTCCAGAAATCACATGGCCTAAGAACCTCACTTCACTCTTCCAGAAGTGACACTTCGAAAACTTAGCCTTCAGCTGATGTTTCCGTAAGATCTCCAAAACAATACGCAAGTGCGTCTTGTGCTCTTCTTCCGTTCTGGAATAAATCAGAATATCATCCACGAACACAAGTACGAACTTGTTCAACTGATCTCTGAACACTCTATTCATAAGATCCACAAAATATGCTGGCGCGTTAGTCAATCCAAACGGCATTACCAGCCACTCAAAGAAACCGGATGGTGTCCTAAAAGCAGTCTTCGGCACACTATCCTTAGCCACTCTCAACTGGTGAAATCCCGTTGCCAAATCCATTTGAGAAAACACCTTAGCCTCGTGAAGCTGATCAAACAAGTCATCTATTCTCGGCAATGGATACTTGTTCTTCTTAGTCACCTTATTCAGCTCACGATAATCCACACACAATCTCAACGACCCATCTGCCTTGGTTGCAAACACAACTGGTGCACCCCACTCGGACACGCTACGCCGAATGAATCCTTTCTGTAAAAGGTCATCAACTTGCACCCTCAACTCTTGCTGTTCCCTAGGCGCCATCCGCCTAAGAGGCATCACAACAGGTCTGGCTCCTTCAACTAGATCTATACGAAACTCGATCTCTCTATGCGGCGGCAACCCTTTGACTTCGTCAAAGACATCCTCGAATCCATTTGCGATTGGCACTAAAGACAGTCCATCCCGTGGAACAACTAGCGAATACATGAAGCTCATGAAGACGCCTTCCTCATGCTTACATCGTATTACAATCTTTCGCCCTTCCACATTCTCGACTGTCACCTCTAGCCTCTCACAATCAACCTTAGCCGCATACTTCCTAAGCCAGTCCATACCCAAAATAATTCCGAACCCCGCAAAGTTCAGAACAAAGCAATCACAAACAAAAGAGCAACCATGACTCGATACAACTAGACCACGGCATAACATACACAAACAAGACGAACCCCCAACTGGATTAGTCACAACCAATGGCCTATCAACAATATCCGGCTCCAAACCTAACCGGCCTACTAGTTCATTACAAACAAACGAATGCGATGCTCCAGTATCAAACAAAACTCTAACTGGAATACCACATAGGAAAAGAGTACCTTGAACAACCACACTCTTTCCTTTCTCTTCAGCAGTAGGAGCTTTCGAAGACGACGGAACAGCTCCTAAGGCATAGGCTTGCACAATCTGCCTGTCCTTCCTCGGTTCTGGACAATTCTTCCTGAAATGCCCCGGCTTGTCACAGTTGTGACACTTCATCGGTGCCTTTGGGTTCTTACAATCCTTAGAGAAATGGCCCTTCTGCTGACAATTGTAGCAAGTCACCTCGCCTTTCGGCTTCTTCTGGCCATCCTTACCTTTCTGCTGCTGCTGCTTCCTCTTCTGGTTTCCACCCTGCTGTGGTTTAGATTCTCCCTTGGTAACAGCAACAACAGATCCTTCCTTAGGAAACAGACTCTCGTGCCTAAGAGCTTTCTCCACAAGCTTCTCAAATGAATCGTCCAAATGATCCACCAACTGTCTCCCAAGATAACTATCCAAGCCGGTCACAAACTTCTCATTCTTCTGATAAGCAGACTCAATATATGACCGGGCATATTTGGACAAAGCTTCGAATTCAGAAACATACTCAAGAACAGATCTTCCACCCTGCTTGAGCTCCACGAACTTCTTGAACAGAACAGACTTCTGAGCTGTAGAAATGAACTTGGCTTCAAATCTAGCTTGGAATTGCTCCCAAGTAATCTCTTCTTCCGGAGTAGTGATGGTAATAGAGTTCCACCAATCAGAAGCCCTCCCTTGAAGCTGCCTTGATGCCAACTTCCTCTTAGTTGCATCGTCAATTCCCAAATCACCAAAGATCCTTCTACAAGCATCTATCCACCTCTGGATCTCAATAGTTGATTCTGTTCCCAAGAAAACCTTCCCTCCAAGAGCAGTATAATCCTTGCACAACTTAGCAAAATCCACTGGTTTCGAAGTTTGGACTTGAACTCCAACATCAACTGCCGCCCCCGGAACTGGTATCCTTCTCATGATCGAAGTCATCATAGCTTCGAACATGGCTGCATAATCAGCAGTCTCTTCAGTAGCACGACCTCCCCTAGCAGCTGGTCTCCCTCTTCGACTCATTCTCAATATCTATAAAAAGGAATGATTAGAACATCTAGAGAAACAACTGCATAAAGGACTCAAACTCTACTAAGCTACTATATTATATATAGTAATCATCCATCAAAATACAATTACGTCTCTCATACGTAGTTATGACAACGAGCGTTGGGTAAAACCGATTAACCAATGCTCTGATACCAAATGGGACGACCGCCCATGACCCCTGCACCGAATCTAGAGATAGAGCGCTGTAAAGTGTGCCAGGCGACCATGGACGATTGTCAAGGTAAGATTTAAAAACAACAGAATCTATCGTATTACTCACAGCGCATGGACAAAATACAATAGAACATATGTATAGTGAAGCTTTACAGAACAAAATGACATCATATAAAACTTCATAATAGTTGAATACAAGCATCCACATAGTCAATACATCCAGCCTCACTACAAATCTCTCAGAGAATACAAAACAGCGGAATATCCAGTACATATAATAAGAAGATAATATGCAACCCTCCAGCTCGTCTTCGATATCAGCATCGTGAGAAGAGAACAGCACCTGTCACCTGCTACCTAGTCTGCCCGTCCCAAAATGGACGAACAGCCCAAGGCAATAAGAATTAAAACATAAAGCCTTGAGTCAGACAACAGTCTTAGTGAGCAGTAAATTAACTAACAACATACCAAAAGAGCATAAAGGAAAAGGAATAGGAATACAACCCTCCCACTCCAACCTCATTCTACAGTGATAGCCCCCAGACACACACTAAGCAGAAGCAAACATAGCAGAGCATACAATTTAAAGTAAAGCTACTATCACTCGAGTCAAGGGCGATGTTTTCCAAGTACCAAGGCCTAAATCAGATAAGCACCCAGAAAATACCGCTCTTAAACCCGAATGACGTTACAACCAAACATCCATGACTCTGGCTATCACTGTTATCATTGCTTCGATATCACCGTTAATTGAATGACCGGCACATTCTTTCAGCCGTCCGTCAAGGGCTAATGGAAACCCCGGTTCTAGACATAACTCCCGCACGTCGTCGCAGCCCGTGCCTAGGACTATCGAATCTGCCCAGAGTACTCGACCATCAACAGTTGGCCGTTGGGACTATCGAATCTGCCCAAACGTACTCTTGCTTAGAGCATGCTAGAACCTTCAACAACGATGCTATCCAAGCCTCCTAGCCATCCTCCTCGACGACTATTCTCATATCCATTCATTATCTTCAACTCGAATCATATCACCGAGTTATCAACATGCTTGGAATGATCCCGTCTGGATTAGACCAAGTCTTCATCACATGATTGCCTCGCTTCATTACATCCTCGCAAAGCCTCATCTCATCATCACATCATCAAATCTATGCATAAGAGCTTCATCATCCCGCTACATATGCCACGAGCAGCTTTTCCAATTCAAGAGCCTTTCCCTTAGCTTTTGAATCGTCTTCGGTCTAAATCTAATCATCAATCATCTAGTTCATAACAATCAATCAAATCAAACATCAATCCAAACAATCAAGCATTCAAATATGATCTAAGTAGACAATTATAACAATAATGGCATTTTCGTAATTAAAGAGTTGAAAGTCCAATAAGCATGAAAACATGGATTATATCTCTACAAACTTGATGAATGAACTTGCATAGGTTAACATATGATAAAATGGATGTAACATCATCATGAACAATGGATCTACATGGATCTACACATAGGATGAAGAAAATGCATGGAAATCACTATTTTAACACCAAATCGGGCCAACAATCCGATATACTCCTTTGGATCCGTGTGAGAGATAATCACCACTCACCAAATCACCTAAACAACCTCAAATCAACACACTTCAGATCTGGACAGCGAAGGATGAAGCTAGATCTATCACAAATTCGCTTCAAATGAAGAAATCTCTCTTGAAAAGATGAAGATCTTCAATCCAAGCTTTTGAATCTTCAATCTCGATCTTCGATTTGGATGGATGGAAGCACTAGATTAGAGTGGAGAAAAGAAGTGAAGAAGTGTAGAAGTCGAGCTCTCAAAATGGCAGCACTTCGTCGCTTCAAAATCCGGATCCCAAAAAGTGAGAACAACCCCTCCTATTTATAGCTGAAAACTGCCTGAGTCGTAACTCGGCTATCTCCTTAAGTCGTTGCCGACCTAACATATGCCGACCTACGACCTAAAAACCCCCACGACTTAACAGAGCCTCCGACCTAACCCTTAGCCAACAACTCCGACCTAACAGATACGCGCGCCTCAACTCCTACGATCTAACACTTCTGCGCATACGACCTAACTATTAAGTCGACCTACGACTTAACACATACTTCGACCTAACACTTAGACGAAACCCAGCGACCTACGACTTAACAGGTTACGACCTAACACTTAGACGAAACCCAGCGACCTACGACTTAACAGGTTACGACCTAACACTTAGACGAAACCCAGCGACCTACGACTTAACAGGTTACGACCTAATTCCTTAAGCCTCCACGCGACCTAACATAAGTCGCGAACAACTGGGACGCGACCTAACTCTACCCAGACTTACGACTTAACTCCTTAAGTCGCTCACTACTACTTAGGTCGTTGCCGACCTAACTACACTGCTAACTTCTATAGGTCGTCCCAACCGACCTAACAACTTAATTACTAAGTCGCTAACCCGGAACCACTAGGTCTGCCTACCCTTGAGTCGCCATATCCTTAAGTCGGTCAGTCTTTAGGTCGTTAACTCGCCCTGCCGACCTAATACTTAACCAAATCCTAGGTTGCACAATTTTATAGGTCGCTCCAACTAACCCACGACCTAACACTAACTCGCAAGTCCTTAACTCGGTCACGACTTAGCTCTTAGGTCGTCCACGACCTAGGACTTAGACAAATTTCCCCAAAAATCTGAAATGACTTAAAAATGCAAAAATTCCAGATTTGACGAACTTTTCGATCCGTGAAAAATACGGGTCGTTACAGGATTGATGAGTTGTGATAAGTGTAAGAGATTTAATTTTGATATATGATCTTTTTATTATCCCCGATGGTTGATTTCTTGACTATCGATTTTGATTCCGCTATCATTTCTGTTTCATCAATATAAAACAATTTGTTGCTCATTTGAGCATTGATATCCTTTGTCAAAAATGACAAAAACAAAAGAGCGAGTGGGGGCCAAGCTATGTGGAGTTGCCCTATTAGGGTATTATCACATCTACTCTAGATTGGTTTTGATGGTATGCGCAGAGAGTCGTGAAATACTCGAATTCTCGATAAGGTTGGTGTGGTCCAACTTGGAGGTTTTTGAGAGGGTCACAGAGTATATGATCCTCTCAAGTATATTTTCTAGAGGTATACTTTGTTAATAGGGTGCACCCTCCTAGTCATTGTTGGAAAATTTTCATTCTCCTTATTTAGTTCAAATCTTTGAATCATTTTCTTAATTGCATCGAGAAGTGCTGGGAGCTCTTCTCGATGTTTAATTATTTATGTCTATTCTTTAAGTTTGAATTTTGATCCTGTTTGTGCCCATTCTTTCAAGTTTCGATTCTTTCTAATTTGTTTCCATTTTTTCTTGTTTGGATTTTTGTTCTTGTGAGGTTAAACCCGTTCTGTGTTTAGCGACATGGTCTTACAAAATTATTACATGTTAACCATATATCTTGGGTTTTCTCACGCTGGTTTTCCACACTGATTTGGGTGTTATTTTGTAATAATGCTTAGGTCAGACTGAGTTTTTCCAGGTTGTCATTGGTGGGACATGGAGCTCATGGAGTAGAGCTGGATGTTCACCTGCCGTAGTAGTTTTATTTTCCGCTACATTATTATGTATACCCATCAACAATCGTAAGGTTAGGAAGTTATAACAGTCCAGGCTAATGAGGTTTATTTTTAACTTGAAAACTTTTACCATCTGAACACATCTCCCGCCCATTTTTAGTCACTTTTAAGCCACTCGAATCAATTAATCATTAGATTGTTTTTCGTTTTCAAAATCCATTTTTTTAGAATTATCATTATTATTATTCCTTTTTCAAAAATCATTTGAAATTCCTTTTAAAAATACAGGAATTTAAATTCTCAAAAATTTCTTTATAAAGCACGTTTTATAAATCCAATTTATAAAATAACTTATATAAAACATATTCATAAGATTTATTTATCTTAAATAAATTCCTTTAATTCTAAACCAATATTATTATTTATCGAATACTCCATTGTCAAATTGTGAAACTAAATTCACGAGGTGTTTGTAGTTAAACTTTTAAATTAAAAAAATAATCAATCAATGATAATAAACGAGTATTATCCTTTCCTTAATCAAATAACTATGTAAAATAATATTCTTTATATTCAAAATATAATCCAAGGAGGTGCTGCTGAAACTTTCCATAATATAAGGAACTTTAAAACCTAAGGGTGAGAGGGAATTTTCCTCCTTTGGGAATTTCGAGGACGAAATTATTTTTACGGGGAAGAATGTAACATCCCAGTATTTTATCATTTTAATTTTGAATATTTAATTAATTTTAAATATTCTAATAATTGGTTTTTAAAGTTTAATAACTTATATTCAAATATAGGGATTATTCAAATACTTGAATTGTGAATTAAATATTAATTAAATGGATTTAACAGCCTTATATAACTCCTTTTAATTGGTAAATAATAATGGTGAACTCATATTGTAAATTTATTTACAATAATAAATAGTTTGAATAAATATCAAGAAAATCAATTGTTAATAAAATGATTTTATTTTTAATAATGTATTTTTAAATGCATTTATAAGCTTTTTCCATAATTTTTAATTTGGAAAATATTCAAAATTTTCATTTGACATTTATTTCGACAAACTATGGTATTTTTGAAATTTTACAAAATGAGATAACTAGCGTATTTTACTATTGTTTTATGATCGTATCACATTTCTATATGTGATCGTATTTTTGTTTTGTCGTTGATGGTTCGTACGCAAACGAAATTCTATGTAGCGTCATACTAGAAATTTGTGTTGCTATATATAATTGTTGAATGTTTGGATGATAGTTATATATTGTTATATGATTATTTTTTTGGATTTGATTCCCGCTTGGAAAGTGGATGACATAAATAACCATTGTTTTGCAAGGGACTTTTGTAGAGAGCTCTAAAGAATTTCTCGCCATTATTAATTTACTCTTATATGCCTCTAACTTATATTCTTATGTTTCTTATATTGATGTTTGATTGAAATATTTGTGACATCCTGGTTGATCTGTCAAGTGTCATTATAACGATTATCTCTATACCATCACTTATGATATATCATCTCCTTAAAGCCATGTGTGTGTTGAACTTGTGCTTGTATTTTTAAAAAATAAATGTTTGGTCGCATTTTTACACTTAGAAAGTTGTTTCAACTATATTTTCAAATGTTTTTGAGTATTTTGAAATAAAGGATAAGTGTTATTTAGAATTTATAAAAGGAGTTATAAATTTGATTAATTATCTTTTGAGATAATTAATGTTGTTTTAGATTTATAAAAAGGTTATAAATTTGACTACTTATCTTTTAGGATAATTAATGTTGCTTTAAATTTATAAAAAGGATATAATTTGATTAATTACCTTTTGGGATAATTAATATTGTTTTAAATTTATAAAAAGATTATAAACTTTATTTGTTTTTCTTTGGGATAATTAATGTTGTTTTAAATTTATAAAAAGATTATATATTTGATTTTTTTCCTTTGGATAATTAATGATGTTCTAAATTTAAAAATATTATAAATTTAATTAATTATCTTTAATGATAATTAATGTTGTTTTAAATATATAAAAAGATTATAAATTTGATCAATTTCTTTCAGGATAAATAATATGGTTTTAAAGTTATAAAAGAATTATAAAAGTATGTTAACATTGTTCTAAATTAAATTTCTTTCGGGATGATTAACATTGCTTTAAATTTATAAAGGAATTTTAAATTGATTTATTATCTTCTAGGAATAATTAATGTTGTTTTAAAGTTATAATTGATAGTTTATAAATAAGAAAATCTTTAAAAAGGAATGTTTAAAAATAAAACTAAATGTAAATTATTTTTTGTTTATAGTAAACAATGTTTTAATGACATTTGTTTTTGACCTTTCCTTTTTTAATACACTTAGAAATATAATTAGCTCTTTAAAAAGAATATTTTTAAAAGAGTTTTTTAAAGTGTTTTTACAAATATATGTGATGTGACAATCAAGCATAAGTGTGAGTCAAATGAATTTAAAAAGTTTGATTCGTTTGTAGAAAATATTTAGTCTTACACTTGGCACTAAACATTGAAGGCACTCTTGTTATTCTTAAAGTTAAGAATGTTGTCGTGACAAGGTGCGAAGCAATACTGCCCTTACTTGTCCGGCTTTATTATTTGCTCTAGGGTAGTGCTAGTTTGGGATCGACGAGTTGTGATAAGTATAAGAGATTTAATTTCCATATCATTTTTGTTATCCCCGATAGTTGATTTCTTGACTATCGATTTCTCTATCTTTTTGTGTTTCATCAATCGAAAATGATTTGTTGTTCATTTAAGCGTTGATATTGTCACGACCCGCCCTTCACGACCCTCGAAAATCGACACAAAATACTCAACAGTATAATATGTCGGAAATCGAATGCCGGAAAAGACAGATTGTAGGTAAAGAAAGAAGGTAGAAGACAGAAGAAACTAAACAAAATCAGAACCTCACAGTCGCAGCGGATAAAATATAATATATAGAACAGATCTTTACACAAAATGAAACTATATCTGTTTATATACAATACATCATCATCAGAGTATGTCAATACAATCAATACAACAATCACAGCGGCGGAATAATACAAGTACGAGAAATACGTCTCGAACTCCAGCTCCTCTCCTGAGCTCCATAGCAACCTATCCTGAAATATACTCGGTCTGACCCGAGCATTATAATAAAATAACACCCGAGTCAGTCTGGAATACCAGCGCATCATAAATACATCCAAATTGATTATTAAAGTTTCAAAAATTCTTTGAAAACAAAAGCATCTCGTAAGACCACGCCACAAATAAACATGTCGGGTTTTTACCTTACGATAGCTAAAACACTTTTTATAAAAATCCTCTGATATTATAATAGTGTCTAGATACAAATACTTATTAAAATAGCTGAAATTGTTACATGATTAAATTCCAGCATACTAGCCACACCGTGGGTAATACAAACAAAACTCGTACAAGGCACGTAGGGAGAATGGATTTCCAACGAATGACTAGGCACTGGGGTACCACCTGTCACAGTACGTGGCCTAGATCACAGTACCGAGGAGTACGCCCGCTCCTCTGCAACACAAAGCCGGAATCATCCCTTACTGGATAATTCCAAGTAAAATCACCCCACGGTTGTGATCAGCAACCGCACCACTAAGCCGAAATAAAAGGGACATCTAGACAGGGATGACCTTACTCTCAAGTGGGGGCTACCCACGAAGCCTTGCTGCATAACCCCTGATTTTCAGTCATTCCCGGTTGATGAGGCTTGAGGCTAAACGATACCTTTACAGAACATTTCACTTTGAATGCCCATCGTCCACCTGACGATGTCACGAAAGCATTCGTCCATACAAGTCCGTCCCGGGACCGAACGAAACCGAAGGCACTACTCCTACTACATCCATTTTGGAAATATCCTCAGGATTAGTAGCGACTAGCCCTTGCACTTCACAGCTCCATCTTCGACTCTGAACACGATACACGAAACGTACAAACCGGATCGAAGTGGTATTCGAGTCTCCAGACCTAGAATCCCGGTATACGGAAACTCGATCCCGGTCCCTTCGAAACGATCGCGCATTTGGCCAATATTGATAGTCGGTGATTTAACTATCAATTAATGTTCACAAACATCCATACACATCCATCACACAATAAATAATCTCCATATTATTTATTTTCTTCTAATATCTTTCAAAGATATATTTTCACATTTTCAAAACTCGTTTGAAAACAATTTCCACTCTTCCTTTACAAGGTAAATCTTTTACCCTTTATTCCCATCGGGATTAACCAAGTTTAAAACAATTTGCATTTAAAACAGTTAAAAATACTTTGTACTGAAATATACTTTAAAATATGAAAATTACTTCTATTTATTTACTCAAAATATAAATTTAAAATATGTGAAGAAAACTAGTTATTAACACATAAACTTTGATTTAAAGATAAGGGTTTTAGTTTAACTAAATTCAAAATAGCGTTATAAGAAGAAAAATACTAATTTTAACAGCTTAAGCTAAAACCAACTTTTAAATAAATCCATTTGTAAAAATAATTGCTAATATACTCCCAAATTATTACGGTATTAAAATTATTAATTTATTTCTTTAAAAATAACGATTTCTTAAAAATACTTTTAAAACGATTTAAACTTAACCTTAGTTAAATAAAAATCTTTTTAAACATTTACTTGGTTTTCCCAGGGAAACACTTTCCCGTTTCAAAACATTCCAAAGTACTCTTTCATATAAATCCACTGATTTATTTCAAGTCAATTATGTTTTACAACATAAATCCCAAATCCCATATTTAACTATGACTTCATCCGAAGTTCATACCCAATTTCCCATATCCGGAATTTCACTTTTAAATATACCATTTAAATCATTTTTCTTAAATAAACAATATCGAAGAATTTCTTACTGAAAACCATATCTACCATTTACTTAAATAAATCCCCAATGAAATACGGCATTTCAAATTATTCTATTTTCTTTTGAAACTTGTTAATTTATAGTTGACAACTCCATTTAAACATATTTTTAATTTTCGGATAACATCAGTCATTATTAAAATAAACATCGTTATTTTAAACAATTTATAATTTCATAAATTAAATTTCCAGAAAAACTATACTTTCCATTTACCCATTTCATAAACTTCCCATTATATTCAAAATCCCAATTTGGCCCAATTTACATTTTCCTTTCAAATCCGATTTCAAATTGTATTCTTTGAAATTCTAAATTTAACAATTCATTTTATTTCGTAAAAACACAATTTAGCCATTTATAATTTAATTCTGTGATTACAATTTATACCACAATGTCACAGAACAACTAAATTTCCAGATTTATCAATCACATCATATAAACAGGTATCACTATCAATTATAAAATAATTGCTACATTATGAGGAATCCAGTTGGATCCCTCCAACCTGTTTCTCCCTGCATCCACAAATATTAGCTCATCACAATATAAATATCAATCCAGACTCATAATAACAATTATATTCAGCCATCCACACAGATATTTAAATATCAACTATTTATAATGTCTAGCATCCAGATGTGAGTGAGAAAAACTCACTTTGAGTTCGGCGAGCGTTCGACATTTAAATTAAACCGGACGACGTCCGATTTAACCCAAATTTCTACTTGCCCGAAATGACTCCAAATCTGCACCATCGCGTAGTACATCTCGTTGCGATTCCAACGGTTCCAGTTTCATCTCAATCTGATAACGTACGAGCAAGTTACGGTTTTATAAAGTTTGAATTTAAATTTGAAAACAATTTCCCTTTTATTTAAAAATGTTACCAAACAGGACGATCTGGCCACACGTTCAAAAGAACAAATCACGACCGCATGAGAGCTTCTCCCTCACGCGACATGCTCCAGGCTAAACGCGATCAAAGAAACCCACTCACGTCGCCGTTGACCAATCGCGCACGCCTCCCTGATCATCGAGACGTCGATCCATCACCGCCATTCGAACGCTCCTTCGCCCACACTGCCACGGCCAGAGACCGGTCCCACCGAGCTCCTCCATTGCTTCGATAAACGTGAATGACCGAAGAACGAACGCGAGCAGAAATCGAGCGGTCCACCCCGCTATTCTCGATCACGACCGTCCACTTCGTAGATCTTGGAGTCCTCTACGATTCTCTAGTTAGTGGATTTTGAATTCGTTGCATGGATTCGTGATTTTTAAGAGGGAACGAGATCAATTATCGGCCGTTAATGAATATAGGAGGCGGCTGGTGATTATGAGCTAGGGTTTTGATAATGTGAATATATATTATATTGTTTAATATTATTTTATTTATAAAATTTCTCGATTTAACAGTTTAAGCAAACGACCACCAATTATCACGTTCCGACAGGCTATCCTAGGGTTTTTCCGCATTCCGGACGCAATGGAAGAGGTTTCGTAAGCTAATTTGATCGTATGCACGAGTTACGTAATAAAACGATCAATTTAAAATTAAATCGGTTAAATCGATTTCTAGGCATTTCGAAATGCCACGGTCAAACGACAACTCCGATAGCTACGAAAATTGAAATCCGATAATAACTAACTATTACGGATCCAATGGAACTGGTTTCGTCGAATTCCGAGACTGTGCCCCGGAAGGCTATTTTAACTCGTCTATTAAACCAGGCGATCTTCTGAAATTATCAGGAATGCTTAAAATTTCACTTTTAAAATTTAATAACTTAACAATAAATCATATAAAATTTATAATCACATAAAAATCATTCTGGCTCATTCTAGACCAAAATCTGATTAAATTGCATTTTAATAATATTAAATTCATTTTTAAATTAATATAAAATTCCAAATAATAACTTGTCAACTTTTAAATTCATCTAAAAATCCAACATTATTGTTTATAATCAATTGAACTTAAAATACATTTAAACACCATTTTTATCACTATTTACATTCAGATTTACCCTTATCTCAATTCCGAATATTTAATTATTATTTTTCCATAAATCAAATTCAACCTGAAATTACTATAATTAAAAATTACAGCTTATTTCATTGATTGAATCTGAATCTGTTCATTTTAAAATCAATTAAGGATCCACATTAAACATTTAAAACGAATTAAATGTTCAAATTCAATAGCTTAAAAATACGGGATGTTACATTCCTCCCCCCTTATAAAAATTTCGTCCCCGAAATTTGCTAAGGTAGAAAATACTCTCAAACTCACTTACTTATCCAATTTGCTGAATTAAAAGCTTATATTCACTTTCCAAACCTTTAGCCCAATCCCAAACTCAATTGCTACATTTACTCTAAAGCCTTTATTTTAACACTCGCTTTCAAAATAACTTTACTTATTAATAAATTTTCCCAAAAACCCCAAAAAATTTCTAACTCCCAAAATTTCTGAAAAATTTTGACAGAGTCTCCTTTGTACGGAGGAGCTTCTGCGATATCGCAGGATACACAAATATATATACATCGGCTCACATGGCCGGAAACCAAAATATATCACAATAAATATCATTTCCCAATTATTATTTGCGTAGGCGTACCTTATTAGCAAATTTTTAATAGCGAGCGGCTAATATCGCATATACACGCTCCGACTCTCTCGAATGTCTTCCATACCTGTACTAATCTCAACAAACTCATCAGTTTTCAAAGATATGAGCATTTTAATAACATTTCCAATACAAATGCAAACCAAACATATTCATTGCATAACCAATCCACGCAATTTCATCATTTAACAATGTTAACCATCTTTATAATAATTTCACAAATTTCGACCACATTTCAAATCCTCTTTTCAAACTCAAACTTCATAGTTTAACAATGTTACCATATTTTATTTACACTTCAAAGACTTCAATTATCTTTTAATGTCTTACTTACATTTCTTTACTTTAACTTACATTCTCAATTTGATTTGCAATCAAATTTTATTTTAAACTTGAAACATTTGCATTTCTTTTATGATCCATTTCTATCCATATGCAAAATTACTTAATAATATTTCAATCCATTTCCAATTAATTCAAAATCACTTCCATTTACCATTTTAAACCAATATACTTGCATTCATATACTAATTCTTTAAATTAGATTTCAATCCATATTAACTTATTCAAAAATCAATTTCAATTGCTTGTTAAACAACTCAATTCCGAATACAAGCAATTTCATGACATTCAAACAAAATAATCACCACTTAAGCTTATCACCATTCAAAATTAATTTCAACTTGGATGTGTATTTATTTTATTCAATTTTTGCATTGTTCACAATTCAAGTATTTTTATTCCAATGCAATTGTTAAATTCAATATTTCCTTTACATTTTAATCTCATTTCACTTGCATTTCAGTTTTATTATCTCAAAATTTCATTCAGATTTACTTAATAAAGCTCATCCACATCCATTTTGTTTTCTCCAAGTTGCTTAAGTTCTTTCACAAAATTTCCATCATCTTCTTATATCAATTTTATTTTATTTTCATTTGATTCTCATTCAAAACAAATTTCAATTCCTATACAACTTTAATGCTCTTTGTTTATTTATCCAATCCATTTTAGATTTATTTTTTCAACAAAGAGACCATTTAAATTATTTCTCTCATTTGAATTTTATTTACAATTCAAACCATCACTATTATAAGCTAATTACATTATTCATTCTCACTTCCAACACTTATTACCAAAATTAAACCCCAATCCAAATCAGGCGGTTTATTTACCTTCACATTTTTGACCATCTATCAAAATTCTATTTATTGCAATACAAATTCCATTTAATTTAGCTTACACAAAACTCATTGCCAAACAATCATTTTAAATTTAATTTGGTGAGCATTTACTTCATTCAACATCCCTTCAACTAAATTAAATTTCCATTTAATTAAATTCTTATCCAAATTTAATTCAAGGTTAACTAGATTATATATGCATTTTCAATTTAATTCCTTTCCAGAATTAATTCAAGTTCATCTAAATTTTATTTAGCCCACCTGAATTTAAACCATTTCCTTTACTACTTTAAATAAGAATTTAATTACATTCATTCTTATTCATAACACAACAGAAATTTTAATATTCAGCTTAATTCCATCTTAGTCGAAGTTAAACCAAATTCAATTTAATCTTAATTCTCCATATCCAAGTTCAACTTATTTACTAACTTCAGTTCACTTACCTCTTTTATATTTTATAATTACTTCACCTTTCCTTGCATTCCATTTAAAATTAAGTTCGAATTCACCATTCCATTTAACCATTTTTATTTGTGATTATAATTCCATTTTACTTGAGTTAAAATCAAATCTTCCATTCTCAAGTTCCCCAACTTATTTATTTATAAGTTTATATTGCTCATTTCAAACCAATCCACATTTTTATAATCACAATGTCAAATTTTAACACTTAATAACTTAAGAATATGAATTCATTTGCACAATCATAAGCATTTACATTTCACCTTTATATCAACTTCCCTTTAATTCCAATTCATTTAGATTTAATTCAATTTCAAATTCTTAATTTTATTTAACTTATCATAAGTTAAATCCAGATATATTCCATTCACCTTCATTTATTCAAAGTAAATTTACATTCCATATATACTCAATTCTTCTTTAAATCAACTTTCCTTTATAATTTATATAGTTGAATCATTTCAACTTTCACATTTTTTTTTATTTAAAATAGAATTCCCAGAATTCAATTTACCCGGATTTATTTCAAAACCAATTTGAAATAAAATCAACACATTTCTCTTTGATATTCAAATCAAATACCAAATTCCAAAACAATCTGCTTTTACCAAAACAATTTTTCCCTTTAAAATTCCAAAATCACTTGTTTCCCAAACACGTCCAAACAAATACCATAACCAACTATTTTGGTAGCAATCCATCACTTTAGAAACTCGAAAATGAATTCTAATGATGTGGCCAGCATCATCAGGATTATTTTCCAGCGACTGAAGTGAGTTCAATGCTTTCCACTTCCAAAATCCACCTCAAAACAATTTCTATTCAAAAATATTTCCCCAAAATATACTCCATTCTTACAAATGCTTTTGAAAACATTTCTAACATTTCCACAAAGTCAAACTCCCAAAACTTTGTTTAATTCCATTTGAAAGCCCTTTCAAAATTTCCGGGGTCAAAATTCTAGTTTAGATCAAATTTTAATTTTTTTACTCTTCTTATTTAAACATATTCAATCAATTCCATTTAGTTATAAACCATTTTAATATTTTAACTTCTTATTTTCTTATATATATCATTTCAAATTTTAGATCATGTTTTAATTTCTTATTTGATTATAGAAGAAACAACCAAACAAACAATATATATAATAATTTAGAAAATTATTTCCTTTTATATCAAAATACAATTTTGGGTAAAATTATTTCATTTACCCACTTTAAAAATAATACTATGTCGGTTTATCTTGTTTAAGAGTTTAGAAACCCCTATCGATACGGTTGTACTTCCCGCACCGACCAGAATTCATAAACACTCAACCGATAAGTCAACACAGTATAAAAACAATTTTATATTCACTAACAAGTACGCTCTCATAGCTATTATTACACTCAACTCATCATAGAGTACTTCCGACTCTATTTAAAAATGAGTAATTTTCCCACCAAAGCCTAGGTTGTCGCCAACCTATGCTCTGATACCAACTGTCACGACCCGCCCTTCACGACCCTCGAAAATCGACACAAAATACTCAACAGTATAATATGTCGGAAATCGAATGCCGGAAAAGACAGATTGTAGGTAAAGAAAGAAGGTAGAAGACAGAAGAAACTAAACAAAATCAGAACCTCACAGTCGCAGCGGATAAAATATAATATATAGAACAGATCTTTACACAAAATGAAACTATATCTGTTTATATACAATACATCATCATCAGAGTATGTCAATACAATCAATACAACAATCACAGCGGCGGAATAATACAAGTACGAGAAATACGTCTCGAACTCCAGCTCCTCTCCTGAGCTCCATAGCAACCTATCCTGAAATATACTCGGTCTGACCCGAGCATTATAATAAAATAACACCCGAGTCAGTCTGGAATACCAGCGCATCATAAATACATCCAAATTGATTATTAAAGTTTCAAAAATTCTTTGAAAACAAAAGCATCTCGTAAGACCACGCCACAAATAAACATGTCGGGTTTTTACCTTACGATAGCTAAAACACTTTTTATAAAAATCCTCTGATATTATAATAGTGTCTAGATACAAATACTTATTAAAATAGCTGAAATTGTTACATGATTAAATTCCAGCATACTAGCCACAACGTGGGTAATACAAACAAAACTCGTACAAGGCACGTAGGGAGAATGGATTTCCAACGAATGACTAGGCACTGGGGTACCACCTGTCACAGTACGTGGCCTAGATCACAGTACCGAGGAGTACGCCCGCTCCTCTGCAACACAAAGCCGGAATCATCCCTTACTGGATAATTCCAAGTAAAATCACCCCACGGTTGTGATCAGCAACCGCACCACTAAGCCGAAATAAAAGGGACATCTAGACAGGGATGACCTTACTCTCAAGTGGGGGCTACCCACGAAGCCTTGCTGCATAACCCCTGATTTTCAGTCATTCCCGGTTGATGAGGCTTGAGGCTAAACGATACCTTTACAGAACATTTCACTTTGAATGCCCATCGTCCACCTGACGATGTCACGAAAGCATTCGTCCATACAAGTCCGTCCCGGGACCGAACGGAACCGAAGGCACTACTCCTACTACATCCATTTTGGAAATATCCTCAGGATTAGTAGCGACTAGCCCTTGCACTTCACAGCTCCATCTTCGACTCTGAACACGATACACGAAACGTACAAACCGGATCGAAGTGGTATTCGAGTCTCCAGACCTAGAATCCCGGTATACGGAAACTCGATCCCGGTCCCTTCGAAACGATCGCGCATTTGGCCAATATTGATAGTCGGTGATTTAACTATCAATTAATGTTCACAAACATCCATACACATCCATCACACAATAAATAATCTCCATATTATTTATTTTCTTCTAATATCTTTCAAAGATATATTTTCACATTTTCAAAACTCGTTTGAAAACAATTTCCACTCTTCCTTTACAAGGTAAATCTTTTACCCTTTATTCCCATCGGGATTAACCAAGTTTAAAACAATTTGCATTTAAAACAGTTAAAAATACTTTGTACTGAAATATACTTTAAAATATGAAAATTACTTCTATTTATTTACTCAAAATATAAATTTAAAATATGTGAAGAAAACTAGTTATTAACACATAAACTTTGATTTAAAGATAAGGGTTTTAGTTTAACTAAATTCAAAATAGCGTTATAAGAAGAAAAATACTAATTTTAACAGCTTAAGCTAAAACCAACTTTTAAATAAATCCATTTGTAAAAATAATTGCTAATATACTCCCAAATTATTACGGTATTAAAATTATTAATTTATTTCTTTAAAAATAACGATTTCTTAAAAATACTTTTAAAACGATTTAAACTTAACCTTAGTTAAATAAAAATCTTTTTAAACATTTACTTGGTTTTCCCAGGGAAACACTTTCCCGTTTCAAAACATTCCAAAGTACTCTTTCATATAAATCCACTGATTTATTTCAAGTCAATTATGTTTTACAACATAAATCCCAAATCCCATATTTAACTATGACTTCATCCGAAGTTCATACCCAATTTCCCATATCCGGAATTTCACTTTTAAATATACCATTTAAATCATTTTTCTTAAATAAACAATATCGGAGAATTTCTTACTGAAAACCATATCTACCATTTACTTAAATAAATCCCCAATGAAATACGGCATTTCAAATTATTCTATTTTCTTTTGAAACTTGTTAATTTATAGTTGACAACTCCATTTAAACATATTTTTAATTTTCGGATAACATCAGTCATTATTAAAATAAACATCGTTATTTTAAACAATTTATAATTTCATAAATTAAATTTCCAGAAAAACTATACTTTCCATTTACCCATTTCATAAACTTCCCATTATATTCAAAATCCCAATTTGGCCCAATTTACATTTTCCTTTCAAATCCGATTTCAAATTGTATTCTTTGAAATTCTAAATTTAACAATTCATTTTATTTCGTAAAAACACAATTTAGCCATTTATAATTTAATTCTGTGATTACAATTTATACCACAATGTCACAGAACAACTAAATTTCCAGATTTATCAATCACATCATATAAACAGGTATCACTATCAATTATAAAATAATTGCTACATTATGAGGAATCCAGTTGGATCCCTCCAACCTGTTTCTCCCTGCATCCACAAATATTAGCTCATCACAATATAAATATCAATCCAGACTGATAATAACAATTATATTCAGCCATCCACACAGATATTTAAATATCAACTATTTATAATGTCTAGCATCCAGATGTGAGTGAGAAAAACTCACTTTGAGTTCGGCGAGCGTTCGACATTTAAATTAAACCGGACGACGTCCGATTTAACCCAAATTTCTACTTGCCCGAAATGACTCCAAATCTGCACCATCGCGTAGTACATCTCGCTGCGATTCCAACGGTTCCAGTTTCATCTCAATCTGATAACGTACGAGCAAGTTACGGTTTTATAAAGTTTGAATTTAAATTTGAAAACAATTTCCCTTTTATTTAAAAATGTTACCAAACAGGACGATCTGGCCACACGTTCAAAAGAACAAATCACGACCGCACGAGAGCTTCTCCCTCACGCGACATGCTCCAGGCTAAACGCGATCAAAGAAACCCACTCACGTCGCCGTTGACCAATCGCGCACGCCTCCCTGATCATCGAGACGTCGATCCATCACCGCCATTCGAACGCTCCTTTGCCCACACTGCCACGGCCAGAGACCGGTCCCACCGAGCTCCTCCATTGCTTCGATAAACGTGAATGACCGAAGAACGAACGCGAGCAGAAATCGAGCGGTCCACCCCGCTATTCTCGATCACGACCGTCCACTTCGTAGATCTTGGAGTCCTCTACGATTCTCTAGTTAGTGGATTTTGAATTCGTTGCATGGATTCGTGATTTTTAAGAGGGAACGAGATCAATTATCGGCCGTTAATGAATATAGGAGGCGGCTGGTGATTATGAGCTAGGGTTTTGATAATGTGAATATATATTATATTGTTTAATATTATTTTATTTATAAAATTTCTCGATTTAACAGTTTAAGCAAACGACCACCAATTATCACGTTCCGACAGGCTATCCTAGGGTTTTTCCGCATTCCGGACGCAATGGAAGAGGTTTCGTAAGCTAATTTGATCGTATGCACGAGTTACGTAATAAAACGATCAATTTAAAATTAAATCGGTTAAATCGATTTCTAGGCATTTCGAACTGCCACGGTCAAACGACAACTCCGATAGCTACGAAAATTGAAATCCGATAATAACTAACTATTACGGATCCAATGGAACTGGTTTCGTCGAATTCCGAGACTGTGCCCCGGAAGGCTATTTTAACTCGTCTATTAAACCAGGCGATCTTCTGAAATTATCAGGAACGCTTAAAATTTCACTTTTAAAATTTAATAACTTAACAATAAATCATATAAAATTCATAATCACATAAAAATCATTCTGGCTCATTCTAGACCAAAATCTGATTAAATTGCATTTTAATAATATTAAATTCATTTTTAAATTAATATAAAATTCCAAATAATAACTTGTCAACTTTTAAATTCATCTA
Source organism: Allium fistulosum (assembly GCA_030737815.1). Classification (NCBI taxonomy): domain Eukaryota; kingdom Viridiplantae; phylum Streptophyta; class Magnoliopsida; order Asparagales; family Amaryllidaceae; genus Allium; species Allium fistulosum. Next base: position 1,049,716,300 of record CM060903.1, read on the forward strand.
AAAATCCAACATTATTGTTTATAATCAATTGAACTTAAAATACATTTAAACACCATTTTTATCACTATTTACATTCAGATTTACCCTTATCTCAATTCCGAATATTTAATTATTATTTTTCCATAAATCAAATTCAACCTGAAATTACTATAATTAAAAATTACAGCTTATTTCATTGATTGAATCTGAATCTATTCATTTTAAAATCAATTAAGGATCCACATTAAACATTTAAAACGAATTAAATGTTCAAATTCAATAGCTTAAAAATACGGGATGTTACAGATATCCTTTATCGAAAATAACTAAAACAAAAGAGCGAGTAGGGGCTAAGCTATGTGGGGTTGCTCCTATTAGGGTATTATCACATCTACCCTAGATTTGTTTCTGTGGTATGCGCACGAAGATGTGAAATACTCGAAGTATCAGTAAGGTTGGAGGAATCCAGCTTGGAGGTTTTCAAGAGAGTCATAGAGTATATGACCCTCTTTAGTGTATTTTCTAGAGGTATACTTTCAGTAAAGAGGGTGTACCCTCCTAGTTATAGTTGGGAAATTTTTATTCTCCTTGTTTGATTAAAATCATTGATTCATTTTCTTAATTGAATCAAGAAGTGCCTGGAGCTTTGCTCGATTCTTAATTATTTGTGTCCATTCTTTAAGTTTGGATTTTGATCCTGTTTATGCCCATTCTTTCAAGTTTGGGTTTTGTTTTAATTTGTTTCCATTATTTCTTGTTTGGTTTGTTGTTCTTGTAAGGTAAACCTGTTCCTTGTTTAGGATGTGGTCTCACAGAGTTATTATATGTTTCACCATATTTCTTTAGTTTTCTCACGCTGGTTTTCCAAACCGATTCAGGTGTTATTTTGTTATAATGCTCGGGTCAAACGAGTTTTTCTAGGTTGTTGTTGGTTGGACATGGAGCTCATGGAGTAGATCTGGTTTATTCACCTGCCATGGTATTTTTATTTTCTGCTATGTTATTATGTATACCTATTAACAATTGTAAGGCCGGGAAATTATAATTGTCCAGGCCGATGAGGTTTGTTTTAACTCCAATATGCCTTATATCTTGGATAATAGCTTTTACTGTCTTTGTTATATTATATGTTTTTGTTGCGCTATGAGAATCTATTTTACCTCTTATTATTTTTCTTTTTACCCTAACAATCTGCCTTACCAGCATTTGGATGCTCGGCATTTGAACACTGTGGATGTATTAAGTGCCGACTTTCAAGGGTCGAAATGGCGAGGCATTACAGATATCCTTAAGCTTTTCAAGGAAGGTCGAGCTTATTAGGCGGTTGTCGGGGTCTAATGAGTTTGGGGTAATATGGTCCTCCAGCCCCTCGGTGGTGGAGCATTTAGATGAAACGGGTCTATCAGGGCTTCTCCAGACATAGGCGGGGACGGCTTTGGAGGTCTTGGAACAGACCGACCAACCCATGTCTAGGTTCCACGCCACTCCACTGAGTCGGTGTTAGACCTTGACATAATGGAGGCTATTTTAGTAAGACTCTAAACTTAGCCATTTTTCTTTTCTTTACTTTTATTTGACCATTTCTCATTTGTAATGTCGGGTCCCATGCTCTCGGTCTTCACAACGACATGCAGCTTTATAAGGAGTAAGCTATATAGATGAGGCCATATCCCGCTGTTTGGTGAATGGTAAACAATCCGATTTTGAGAAGAAGGTGGCCGAGGTCGAGGCGGCCAAGGTGAAGGCCGAGGAGGTGATTAAGAGGGGGCCTTAAGATGGATAATGCCTGGTTGAAAGCAACATGAAGGCAAGCTGCAAGGAGGTTGATGATACGAGGGGCAGGATGCAGCTGCATTTACATTATGCCCCCTGGAGCAACAAAAGAAGATAAGAGTCAATAAAGATGAGGAGTGGAATAGGAGGTTGATAAGATGTTGACGTTAATCTTTGCAGCTAATTACCACCTCCCTCTAGCTGTCAACTTCATCTCCCTATAGGAGTACGATGAGGTGCGGTACGAAGTAACATAGGAGATGGTGGAGGACGAGATGACTCCTCTGCTATCTTGACTCCTGGAAAGATTGCCTCTTTGATGGTCGGTCCTAGTGAGCCAGGCATCGACGATTTTCCATTGGACAAGCAGTTGATTTTTGACGATAACTGCCAAATCACCAGGGACCTCCTTCCCTTATGAGTTCCAGGGCTGTAGTTGGTCTTCATGTTTTGTACTTGTATTTACTTGTTGATGTATTGATTGGGCGAGGTCCATAAATATAATGGAACCTCTTGTTGAATGTCATGAACTCTTTTTTCTGTATTGAGCTCTTTACTTTGTGAAGGGTGCTACTTCTGTTGGCTTGTTTGTTTGTTTGAACATTTTGTGTCTTCCAATTACCATTCTGCTAGTATTGTGCATATACATACATATATATATATATATATATAGGTGCACACACATACATACATGCATTTGTCTTCCATACTTATTTTTATCTATTCCTATGATTTGTGGCTCAAGTGGCCTCGACCTTGTTAAGCAAACATGTAGATGTAGGTTTTTATGCACAATATAATCGATAAGTAGATATAAGGAAAACGAAGAGAAGACAAACAAAACAAAGTTATCTTTCATCAAGCCGACTTGTCCCTAGTCTTATGTATGTCGGATATGTGCCAGTGACGAGGCATCCATAGGAGGTCTCCCGACACATATGTTGACCCCGCCTTCATCACCTTTGCGGACTATGACAAGGTCTAGCTTAAGTTGATTGGGCCACTTTAGGTGTTTAAGTTATCCAACACTATAGACGCTAGGTTTAGGGCTACAATGTGGGTAATCGCATCGCCCTAACATGAATGCCCCAACCCGCTAAGGGGAGTGGCAGCATAATATGCAAACAAATCGGATCCATGGCATAAGTAGTCGCGCCTTTGGTATATCGATGATTTTTGTAGGAACGGGGCATTGAGTGCCTCACACATCCTCTCGGAGCAGCACCACGGATGACAGGTTCGAGATTACGGCATGTAACCATGCCATTATGACACCAATGCCCCCTCTAGTGGGACGGGTAGCATCATAGGCGAGCAAATTAGGATCACAACTTGGGTGGTCGTACCATCGGTTTGTTAATGCCTCCAGCATAAACAGGAGTGTTAAGTGGCTCCCTCATCCTTACAAAGCAATTTCAGCATTCCTCGGCTGTAGATGAGGACCTATGGCGGCCCTTCCTATCCGGATAACCTAGACTACAACATTCCCAAGCAAGGAATGGAGCGTTGTTTGGCTTGTCCTTGCTAGATTGCCTTGGATGTGGCATCCTTGGTAAAGAAGAGAGTGTTATTTTGCTTATCCATGCTGGATTGCCTAAAGTGCAACATTCCCTGATCACAGAGGAGGGGCATCGATGGCCTATCCTCTTTGAGTAGCCTTATCGATGCTTGGATGAATGCCTAGGAACACTCTGCTTATATCCCAAACTTTGAATATTTATACAAAAATTATTTTAACCTTATAGTTACAGAAAAATTCTTTGGCCATGTAATTGCAACATACATAATTTCATACATAATATTCTCAAAGGCGCTCCGGATTCTAAGTGCGAGACACATGGGTGTCGTCAGGGCTTGAAAGGTGGTAGGCACTGTTGACGAGTGTGACGTTGATCATGTAACGCTTCACAGTTCATCCCCAATACTCCATCAGTTGGGTTTTAGGAGTTTGCAAAGATCTGACGCAGTACTAAGTCTTCAACCTTACATCGATGGAGCAACCCCCTTTACAATGTAATGCTTTGCTATTTTTCTCCTGTATGCTTCAGTGTGGACTGCCTCCACACTTCTTTCATCTAAAGTGTCGAGCACGAACTTGAGAGTAGTTCTTCATTTTGCTTGAGGTCATGAGTGAGGCAGCTTGGAGATGGGATGCCAACTTTGAGGGACATCATAGCTTCGTACCTATAGGCTAAAGAGAATAGGGAGTGCTTAGTTGTTGTGCGGCTCAAGGTATGGTAGGACCAAAGTACAAACGGCTGATCTTCAGCCCAATTTCCTATCGCCTTTATGAGGCACTTCTTCATCGTTGTCTTGATAGTCTTATTCACGACCTCAACCCGTCTATTTTTTGTGGATGAACGATTAAGGAGAAGCATTTTCTATTCCATTCTACACACAGAATCTTTAGAATAGCCCTCTTTTTGAACTGTGTGCCATTGTCCATAGTGATTTTCGTTAGAAGGCCAAAGAGGCTAATGATGTTCTTGATTACAATGTTCAGAACTATGGGCACGATGACCTCGATGAGAAGCTCTACCTCAAGCACTTTGTGAAATATGGCTAGAGGATGTCATGGGAGGAGGAAATTTAAGGATGCTCTTGGGATATTAGTGAACCTTTGGCACCGGTCACACTTCTTGACATGGTTTATTGCATCCTTGGTCATACTGGCTAGTAATAGGCCTTGTCAAGTAGCCTTCTTTGCTATGCTTTATTTCCCAGGTTGATCTCTGTAGAAACCCTCATGTAGTTCTTCCAAAATATGGCCGATTTCCTTATCTATTACGCACCACTTAAGGGGAGTATAATATCCCAGTTGGTACAGCTTTCCATCCATGATTGTGTAATGGGGCACCTGGTAATGAATTTTTCAGGCCTCCTTCCCGGTCATGGGCAATTCACCGCAAGCAAGATAATTCAATAATGGAGTCATCCATGCATCGTTTTGAACCTCATCGATTACCATGGTGGGCTCCTGATTCAAGACAAGGGATGGCCCGCACCTCCATTAGGACCCAAAGGATGCTTCCTTTAGGCTTGTTTGCCGTCTTATCTAGCTGGTCTGCCTTGGCATTCTTGTTGCGAGGGATCTGCTCCAACTTGGAGTTTCTTGGCTTCGGCAGTAAGGAGGGCCTATGTTTTTCCCTTAACTTGGAAAATTTCTCTGACCTGATTGACAATTAATGAAGAGCCAGTATATACATGCAAAAATTAGATGCGTGGCTCTTTAGCCATCCTAAGATCTGCCAGGACGATTTCATACTCAGCTTCGTTATTTATAGCCTAGAAACTTAGGCGGATGACGAAGCATAACTCTAACCATTAGGAATGATTTGGGCCATGCCGGCCTTAGCACCTTTCTCGTTTAGATGCATCGTCCACATACAACTGCCATGTTTACGGATTGATTATTGTTTTTTCGTCACCACTATCCAGGCTTAAACATTCTGCTATGAAGTAGGCTAGAACTTAGCCTTTGATTGAGGTGCAGGGATGGAATGTGATATGATGTTATCCGAGCTTTATGGACTACTTTTAGAATTGGCCCGATGTATATGGTCGGCTCAGTACTTGCTTCAATGGTCGATTTGCAAGGACTTTGACGAGATGTGCTTCAAAATATAGCTGCATCCGCCAGGCCGCCATCAACCGGCAGTAGGCCAACTTTTCCAACTTGGAATATCTTGTTTCTTGGCCCAATAACCTTTTCTTTACATACTGGATGGGTCGTTGGATTCTCTCTTCTTTATGTTCTAAGGCAGCACCAATTGCGTGGTTAATAACCACAAGGAACAAATACAAATCTTCCCCGACTACGGTCTAGGAAAGCATATGGTATGGCCAAATGCCTTTTCAATTCTTCAAATAATTTAGTGCATCCCTCACTCCATACAAACGACTTTCCCTTCTTGATGGGATCAAAGAAGGGTATGCAACTTTGTGTTGCCATTGATATAAACCGGCTAAGAGCCACGATCATCCCATTAAGAATCTGCACTTTCTTTATTATTTGAGGTATTTGCATCTCTTGGTTTACTTGAATCTTATCAGGATTAGCTTCAATGCCCTTGGCGCTCACCACAAAGCCAAGGAACTGCCTAGATCAAATAGTGAAGGAACATTTATTGGTGTTGAGCTTCCTTCACATTATATCTGCGGAGGTTGCTGAAAGTTTCGGGTAGGTTCTCTATATGCCCCTTGGCCTTTTTAGACTTCACTATTATGTCATCCACATATATCTCCATCGATCGATCGATTTATTAAGCAAACATCTAGTTAACGCACATTGATATGTGGCGCTCGTGTTGCCGAAGCTGAATGGCATAACCTGGTAGCAATAAATCCTAACATTGGTGATGAAGTAGGTGTGTTCTTGGTCTGGGCAATGTATGGTAATTTGATTCTACCCGTAGTAGGTATCCATGAACATGAGTAACTCGAGTCCCCTGGTTGCATCCACAAGCTGGTCAATGTGAGGCAATGGGAGCTATCTTTAGGGCAGACCATGTTAAGATCTGAGAAATGAACACAAGTCCTCTAGGCCCACTAGGCTTCCGGACTAGCACTCAGTTGGCCACCCAAACTGGTTATGTAGCTTCATAAATGAATATATTTGAAAGTAGCTTCTCAACATCATATTTGAGTGTTGTACCATCTGATGTTGAGAGAGCCTTCTCTTTTGTCGGACACGGTGAACCGTTTGATCGATGTTGAGGGCGTGGTAAATGACCGATGGGTCAATGCCGGTCATTTGGCATGACCCTAGCAAACACATCCTCGTTTTTATTTAGGATACTGATCAACTAATCGCTTATCTATGAGCTTACCTTTGTTCCTATTTGGACGATCATGCTGGGATCGTCACCGTCAATTGATATTTCTTCATGTGGGGTTGTCAGCCCATCATAAGTGTTTGATCTCCTATATAGAGGTCGAGTGGGTCATTATTGTTATCCTCTGCTCCTTCTTCTTAATCGCATAGGTCTAATGCATATTCATGCACTCAATAACAACCATGACCTATACGACATCCCCAAACAGGAGAACTATGACTGCCTTGGCACTCATAGATGAGTCCACCGATGTTGAGAGGGAAGAAGTGGTGGTGTCTTTTGCTCCTACATACCAATAGGGGTGAAATTACTCTCCTTGATGCAATGAGCTCTCTTGTCTAGCTTGGGCAGGCTAAGGAAAGATTGTACCGTCCAACCGTACTATATGAATCCCTTGCATGAATGAGAGCATTGTGCGGCTTGTGCATTCTCTCAAGGATAGTGGTTGTTATGGATACTTATCTTTAAGGCTTCGAGAGACCTTGACATGAATGGGAGCATTGAGGGGCTCTCACGTTCTCTCCGGTGCATTATCGCTGAGCGTGGCCATCGTGGGCTCTTCTCCTTCAAGGCTTTGGGCGATCGTAGTTCTAACTGGGTACTACCAATAGTACCACATATTTCCTTAACAAGAAGGAGAATACTTAAGAGAAGCTTTTACCATCCGAACACATCTCCCACCCATTTTTAGTCAATTTTAAGCCACTCGAATCAAGTAATCATAAGATTGTTTTTCATTTTCAAAATCCCATTTTTAGAATTATTATTATTATTCCTTTTTCAAAAATCATTTGAAATTCCTTTTAAAAATACAGGAATTTAAATTCTCAAAAATTCCTTTATAAAGCACGTTTTATAAAGTGAATATTAGGCTCAGGTCCCTAGTAAGTTTCAAAATACACAAAAACCCCAGTAAAAAAAAGTGTGTAAATTAGGTCCCTAGAATTAAGTTACTAAGTAATTGCATATAGTTATGCAATTTTTTTGGTGAATAATTGCGGAATTTTCCGCAACTTTTTGAAAAAATTGCGTAAATTTCCGCAATTTTTTGGTTGAATAATTGCGGAATTTTCTGCAATTTTTTGAAAAAATTGCGTAAATTTCCGCAATTTTTTGGATGAATAATTGCGGAATTTTCCGCAATTTTTTGATATAATTGCATAAATGTCTGCAATTATTCACTGAATAATTGCATAAGTGTATGTCATTATTCAGTAACTTAATTCTAGGGACCTAATTTACAAACTTTATTTTACTGGGTTTTTTGTGTATTTTGAAACTTATTAGGGACCTGTGCCAAACTGTCCCTTTTATAAATCCAGTTTATAAATTAACTTATATAAAACATATTCATAAGATTTATTTATCTTAAATAAATTCCTTTAATCCTAAACCAATATGATTAGTTATCGAATACCCCATTGTCAAATTGTGAAACTAAATTCACGAGGTGTTCGTAGTTAAACTTTTAAATTAAACAACCAATCAATCAATAATAATAACTGAGTATTATCCTTTCATTAATCGAATAACTATGTAAAATAATATTCTTTATATTCAAAATATAATCCTAGGTAAAATTATTTTGTTTACAAATTTTCAAAACCAAAATCATTTGTATATTTCGTTAACAAATACGCGCTCATATATAATACTCTCAAACTCATTCTAGGATGTTACTAACCCTATCTCTAATGAGTTACTCAACCTAGGGTATTACTAACCCTATCTCTGATGAAACTTTACCACTACCAAAGCCAAGGAGTTCGCTCAATCTAAGCTCTGATACCACGACGTGATGACCCATTTCTTCGACTCTCGAAAATCGACACTAATACATCCTCGGTATTCACGTGCCGTAAATCCAAGTACCGGAGAAGAAGATTCTCAAGGGTGAGAAAGAAAAATAAAGACAAAATAGAATCTCACATATGTTATTTCAATATAAACTTTACAGGGAAGACTTAAAATACATTTATCAGAGTTAAAAACATGGACAGTTATAAATTCTTGTCCTTACAAATGCGAAATACTATAGTACAAGAGTGTGGTGAAAATAGACTATAATTTTCAAAAAAATCTTCTGGCTCCATGCTTCGAGTTCCATCCAGATTTCTTCTAAACTAAACCTGACTATTAGGTAGCCCGGGAAAATTAGGGCACCCAGAGTTTAAGAAAAAGGAAAATAAACTCCGGGTCAGTCATGGGACTGGTGTGAGAACTGAAAATACGCGTTTTGAAAACAAAAGGGTATCTCATAAGACCACGCCGCACATAAACACGGAACGGGTTTTTACCTTATGTTAACCAAATCATTATTAGGTAAAAATAAGGGATATTATTTTTAATGGCATTCCTTTAAAAACCTTTGCAAGTCAACCTATTAATCTTAGCCTAAATTGTTACATTATTAAATTCCAGCATACTAGCCACAAATGCAGGTTTTACAAACAAAATGACAAGCTCTTATTGAAGAATGGATTTCCATACAAATGACCAGGTGAAGGGACTACCTTCCGGTAGTACATCTCTAGAGGAATGTACCGAGGCACAGAACATCAGCGCTCTACCAACATAGGACCGGCCTACCTTTCTCACTTGATAGTACTGAATATGTCATCACCCCTGTCGTTACCGACTTATCAGAGGGCCCTCACAGCATACATCCACAATAATTTAAGTCTCGAACGTCATAGCGGGAATAAATATATCTAGAAAGAGACGATCATATCTTAATGGTTGCGAACCACATAGCCTTGCTGCATCCACCCTGTTTCGGTCATTTCTGGGAGTGAGGCATGATGTAACGATTACCTTTTACTTTGCATAGTTTAAATTGAATGCCACATTGCCATCCCATCGATCACTATTAACTTCCACAAACATACAACCTCCGAGCTCATATGTCTGAGAGAAGGATCTTAAGCTAAGAGAATTTACCATCTCTTCCACCAAGTAGATGTATATTTATAAAAGTCAAAGATGAAATCTCAAGAATGCGATGTCAGACATCTGTCCATACAAGTTCATTCTGGGGTTGAACGAAACTGAAGCCACCCTCCTACCACATCTTGTCGGGAATTAACCCTAGGATTAGTAGCGAGAAGTACTTGCAACCCAAAGAGTTTCAGAAATGAAATGACGACTGCTACTTTAGTATTTGGAAGCTAACCAGAATTATCAATAAGCAATCCTTTCAACCCGAAGATCTTTAGTCTTCATCCTTCATTTTCTTTATCAAGTCTTCATTTTTGAAATCCTACATCGGTTCGAAGTGGCTTTTGGATAGGAATTGCCTCAGATCCAAACCCGGTTTCTTTGAACCAATCATCGGTAAAAAGAGGTTTTGTGAATAGGGAATCATTCTTTAATTGTTTAAGTTCTTTTTATCACAATCTCTCTTGGAGATATATATTTTAATATATTCTTTCTGGTATATACGGAATCATTAAACCTCCCTTAACACATCCATTGATTACTTATAACCCTTTTTAAACTTGGAATAATTCGAAATCATTTCATTTTTCACTTAGGAAAATATATCCAATTCATTTCATTTAAATCTTTTTAATGATTTCTTAATTCAGAACTCATAATTTTGATTGAGTTAAAATCATGTTATCTAGGATATTAATCCAAAACGGTAAATATTAAATGAGCTGAATCTATAGAAATCATCTAATTCTACTCAATATCAATTCCCGTATTCAACAAGTACTATGGGCGGACTAATAGCGAAATCACCTTTTAAATTCCATGCATAGTACGAGTTCCTTCTTCGGGCTTTAACACTAAGTATAAGAAGATCATCTCTACAAAATCAAAGTTGTATTTAATTTCAATTTGGAAAATTTAATCTTTTTATACTTAACTCGTTTATGACATTTCGACCTTATCTATCCCTCGCCCACGGAAGAGGCCAGGTGAGCCTGGGCACTACTTGCTCTTAAACATCTCCTTAGTTTAAGCCCCTCACATCCGGATCTCACGAGTAGAAAAATCCAGTCTACTCGTCGGATTTTAGAGCCAAGATTAAACCACTTTATTTATAATAGCTTTTCTTTAAATTCTTTTTAAATAAACTATAAAACTTTCAAATCATTATTAAAACACTTAATTATCCATTTGAAAACATTTATAAAAGATTTGGAAAAGGATTGTTAAGTTTAAAGATATATTTCAAAGGTTATAGAAAAGTGCTGCGGAAAACTGCTGCGGAAAGTGCTCTTCTTAAGCTATATTAATCAAAACGACTTTTTATTATTAGAAAATTCATTTTTTATTTCTCAAATCACATTTAAAACATTTTAAAAGATTTATAAGATCTATTAAATATTTTTAAACATTTTAAAATATCATTTTCAAAGAAATCCCTTTTTTAGATTTCGAACTACAAAACCGCGATTTTTCGAAAAGCTTGTTTTGCTCATACCTCAAAATCTTCATGTCAAAATCTCAATTTTCTTTCTTCGTTGGAAAACTATGGATATAATAGTTCGGAAAATTCTACCTCGAAGAACTCTGAGCTATATTCCAACTTTTACACCTGTTTAACTTTTTTATAGCAAAAAATCGCGAACTGCCGTTAGGTGACGCGCCTATTTTTGACTAAATTTTTAATTCTCATTCAAACTTCACCAAAACACTTTCATATGTTTATAAAACATTTCAAAATCATTTTTAAACCAGTTTTTAGAGGTTTAACATTCCATATACGCCAATTCATTAATATGAAGGAAAGTGATTTCCTTTGTGCTTATCAAGGTGTATTTCCGTGACTTTCATATATATTCAACATTCATACGAAACAACCAAACTTGATGATCAAAGCATATTAAACATCCATTACAAATGTCATATCATCATCCAAAATAAAATATAATAGTTTAGGAGTTCTCACCTTTATTTTCCCAACGGTTGGTCTAAAATCGGCTATAGCTCCGCTACGATCGAAATATAATTTTACAAAATCAAGCTCCAAAGCCTTGAAGTGGCTAGGCATAGCCTTAGGAGTGGAGGAGGTGCTCACAGCCTAGCTAGGGTAGGAAAAAGGGCTCGGTGTTGCTTTGGGAAGTGGTGGCCGTGAGTTTGAGTGGTGGTACATAGGTGTTTTAACTTGTTTTCATAGTGGATTGTCATTACAAACTAGTGTATATATTTTCCTCTTTTATTTGAGATATTTTCTCCTAACATTTCCATAATTTTTTTAGTAAATAAGAAGCCATTAGAGAGGCTCTTAGAAATCTTGAAAAGAGGAGGAAGCAGAAGTGGAATGGTATTAGGAAATTATAAGAAGAGGAGTGGTATTTATAGGGAAAAAAGAGAGTAAAATATCTATGCACACATCATCTTTTGCATCACCATCACATGGCTCCATCATCATAACTTCCACCCATTAGGCACGGTAAAGCCTACCCCTCCATGTGCCATCACTTCTATCATCTCATGGTATGCATATGTTGACTTATGTATGCTTAAGGAGTAAGAAAGCTTAAAATATCATATATATTTTATATTATACTTTTATACTTAATTATATTTATATATGTATGTTTATGTGAATGTTCTCATGTATGCACATCCACATGTGTATGTGTATGTTACATATGTCGACAAGGTTGCACAACTTCCACACGTTGTATCGTTACAAATCCCGATTCCGATTTTCGGTCATTTTTTCATTTATTTATTAACGTGCATATATTTCTAATTAAAATTCAAACATAAATTTCTTATCATTTTAAATTAATTAAAATGATCATATTTGAATTATAAAACCAAATAAATTAATATTAACAATTATTTACAGTAATTGCTATTATATCGATAGAGCGATATCGATTTTTCCTTATATTTTCAAATCAATTTTTTTTATAAAAGCTATCATAACAATTTATTATCACTTTATAACTATTCAAAATGAATGGTCACCATTTAAAATAATTATTTAGGATTATTAAAATAATGATTAAATCATTATATTTTAAATTTAAATTCATAAATCTTTATTTAAATACGATGCCGTTTTATCGATATAAATTTTGAAGAAATTTTTTTGTAAATATCTATTCAAAATAAAGTTACTATTGCTCATTATCACTCAAAACAATATTATTTGTATTATCAACCTTTTATTTGGACAAATTATAAATAAATATAATTTATCAGAGTGATAAATTTGCGGGTTGTTACAGACTTACGCCCTTAAAAGAATTTCGTCCCCGAAATTACCTAAAACAAAAACCCAAAGGTTTTGCTTAAAATATTTATTTTTAAAATTACATCCATACGATGTATATAGATCATCCGTACACAATATTTAATTCGATCTTCTATTCGAATTCACAACTTTACTTCCGAACTGGCATTGGTCTCTCGATCCTTTAGTGCAGACTCTAACCAAGTTTCTGATCGGACCTTTAGTTCTCCTTGCATAGCTCTCAACTATGATAGAAAACTCGAGCATCTAATCATAAATCCTCATCAATGTTCATCGTTAAGAATCTAGTGATAAATCCTTTTTCGGATAAGTGTCAAACACGTCAAATTTTTGTTCTCGAATCTTAGATTAAATCATGCAACGAAATAATCCTCATACTTCATGTGTATTTATTAACCTTTCCAAAATTCTTATGAAAATACCTCATAAAACTTTCATCTATTATTCAAACTTTTATAACCGTTTTATATTTTTATTTCCAAATATTTCTACTTAAAAAACATTTCTTTTCAAAAGATAAAAGTCTTTTTATTATCATACATTTCTAAACATACCTTAATGGTTTCTGGAATATTTTCAAAATAATTCATTAAATTGATAAATCACCATAAGTTCCTTTAGCTTATATCAAATGTGAAAACATTCTTTATTAATTAACACTCCTTTATTAATTAAAACTTCCTTAATATATATATTCTTTTTTACTTTTACAGTTTCAATATATAAAAGTATTCATGTACTTATTCAACAGTTTAAAGTATATTCACAAATTACTTAACAAGTTTTTTTTCTTACTTTAAAATATAATAAAAGAGATTAAAACAATTACTACCAGAACATTGTTATAAAGAACTTCTCTTTTTATAACATGTTATTTATAATATTTTCTATCTTTTTATAAAAGACTCCCATACTTGTTATTATCTTTAAAACCACATTATTAAAGATCTAAATATACCCATAAAATTTCTTCCAAAGTGTCATTCAAAGGGTTTAAAAACAAATGTTGCTAAAACATTATTTTATATGAACCCAAAACCATTCATTAATAACTTTAAATATTTATTTTAATGATCAAAGCATACCCATGCTTATCAATTAAGATAATATACTTTGATAAAGATTGACAACCATTAATTAATTCACCAATTAATGATTCTCATTATGCCTTTAAACTTTAGAAAATTATATTGATCGAGTAACTCAAAAATGATACCAAGGAACTGAGTACTACCAATAGTATCACATATTTCCTTAACAAGAAGGGGAATACTTAATAGAAACTTTTACTATCTGAACACATCTCTCGCCCATTTTTAGTCACTTTTAAGCCACTCGAATCAATTAATCTTAAGATTGTTTTTCGTTTTCAAAATCCATTTTTTTAGAATTATTATTATTATTATTCCTTTTTCAAAAATCATTTGAAATTCCTTTTAAAAATACAGGAATTTAAATTCTCAAAAATTTCTTTATAAAGCACGTTTTATAAATCCAATTTATAAAATAACTTATATAAAACATATTCATAAGATTTATTTATCTTAAATAAATTCCTTTAATTCTAAACCAATATTATTATTTATCGAATACCCCATTGTCAAATTGTGAAACTAAATTCACGAGGTGTTTGTAGTTAAACTTTTAAATTAAAAAAACAATCAATCAATGATAATAAACGAGTATTATCCTTTCCTTAATCAAATAACTATGTAAAATAATATTCTTTATATTCAAAATATAATCCAAGGTAAAATTATTTCGTTTACAAATTTTCAAAACCAAAATCATTTGTATATTTCGTTAACAAAAACACGCTCATATATAATACTCTCAAACTCATTCTAGGATGTTACTAACCCTATCTCTAATGAGTTACTCAACCTAGGGTATTACTAACCCTATCTCTAATGAGACATTACCCCTACCAAAGCCAAGGTGTTCGCCCAACCTAAGGTTTGATACCACGACGTGATGACCCGTTTCTTCGACTCTCGAAAATCGACACTAATACATCCTCGGTATTCACGTGCCGTAAATCCAAGTACCGGAGAAGAAGATTCTCAAGGGTGAGAAAGAAAAATAAAGACAAAACAGAATCTCACATATGTTATTTCAATATAAACTCTACAGGGAAGACTTAAAATACATTTATCAGAGTTAAAAATATGGATAGTTATAAATTCCTATCCATACAAATGCGAAATACTATAGTACAAGAGTGTGGTGAAAACAGACCAAAATCTTCATAAAAATCTTCTGGCTCGATGCTTTGAGCTCCATCCAGATTTATTCTAAACTAAACCTAACTACTAGGCAGCCCGGGAAAATTAGGGCACCCAGAGTTTAAGGAAAAGGAAAATAAACTCCGGCTCATGGGACTAGTGTGAGAACTGAAAATACACGTTATGAAAACAAGAGGGTATCTCATAAGACCACACCACACATAAACACGGAACGAGTTTTTACCTTACGATAACCAAATCATTATTACGTAAAAAAAGGGATATTATTTTTAATGTCATTCCTTTAAAAAACCTTTGCAAGTAAACTTATTAATCTTAGCCAAAATTGTTACATTATTAAATTCCAACATACTAGCCACAAATGCGGGTTTTACAAACAAAATGGCAGGCACTTATTGACGAATGGATTTCCATACAAATGACCAAGTGAAGGGACTACCTTTTGGTAGTACATATCTAGAGGAATGTACCGAGGCACAGAACATCTGCGCCCTACTAACACAAGACCGGCCTACCTTTCTCACTGTATAGTACTGAATATGTAACAACCCGAGTTTTTCTAACACGAAAAACCGGACCATTTAGGTAAAAAGAAGAAGAGGTAGAAGAAGAAAATAAAAGAAAAACAACATCAGAATCTAACCATCGCAGCGGAATAAAATATAATCTATCAACAGATCTTTACACAAATCAAAATTATATCTGTTTATACAATACATCAGAATACATCATCAGAGTACATCAACATCCATAACATACAACTAAATACACAGCGGAAAAATAATAACAAGTACGGGAGTACGTATCGACATCCAGCTCGTCTCCTGAGCTCCACAGCATCATATCCTGAACCTGTTTATCTCGGTCTGACCAGAGCATCATATAAAACAATACCCGAGTCAGTCTGGAATACCAGCGTGAGAAAATCACACTCAATTGATTATTAAAGTTTCAAAAATCCTTTTGAAAATAAAAGCATCTCGTAAGACCACGCCACAAATAAACATGTCGGGTTTTTACCTTACGATAGCTAAAACACTTTATATTAAATCCTCTGATATTATAATAGTGTCTATAGAAAGTAAAATAGAATCTAGCTGAAATGCTTGCATCTCACATTTCAACAATAGTTGGGTACAATCAAAACCGTACAGGCACGTAGGGAGAATGGATTTCCAACGAATGACTAGGCACTGGGGTACCACCTGTCACAGTACGTGGCCTAGATCACAGTACCGAGGAGTACGCCCGCTCCCCTGCAACACAAGGCCGGAACCATCCCTTACTGGATGATCCCGAATAAAATCACCCCACGGTTGGGATCAGCAACCGCACCACTAAGCCGAAATAAAAAGGGACATCTAGACAGGGATGACCTTACCCTCCAGTGGGAGCTACCCACGAAGCCTTGCTGCATAACCCCTGATTTTCAGTCATTCCCGGTTGATGAGGTTCGAGGCTAAACGATACCTTTTCAGAACATATCCCTTAGAATGCCCATCGTCCGCCTGACGATGTTTCGCAAGCATTCGTCCATACAAGTCCGTCCCGGGTTCGAACGGAACCGAAGGCACTATTCCTACTACATCCATTTTGGAAATATCCTCAGGATTAGTAGCGACTAGCCCTTGCACTTCACACCTCCATCTTCGACTCCGAAATCGTTATACGAAACGTACAAACCGGATCGAAGTGGTATTCGATTCTCCAGACCTAGAATCCCGGTATACGGAAACCCGATCCCGGTCTCTTCGAAACGATCAACGCATTTGGCCAATATTGATAGTCGGTTATTTAACTATCAATTAACATCCACAAGCAACCATCACACAATTAAATAATTTCCCACATTATTTATTTGCCCAAATATCTTTCCAAGATATAATTCCGAATTTTCAAAACTCATTTGAAAACAATTTCAAAACAGTTTCCGCTTACGGAATACATTTCCAAATATTTATTTCCTCTGAAACACCAAGTACAAAACACTTAGATTTTAAAATAATCTTAAAACACTTTACTATAAATATACTTAATAATATTGAAATTTAAAAAAAACTACTTTAATACCTTAACAAAATATATACTTAAGAAATATTTAAAATGAAACCACTTTACAAATATAAACTAAATTTCTCTTTTTAAAATATAATACCAAATCACTTTTATATAATTACTACAATAATAAATCTTTGAAAAATACTTACTTTAAAGTTTAAATATTTAAAAAGAATAGGTTTCCTAAAACATACTTACTTAGGAAATTAACATTTAGAAATAATAAATTTTCTAAAATATGCTTTTAAAAATACAATTAGAACTTTTAATATATATTAAAATTGCTTTGAAAACGTACTTGGCTATACAGAGAAATATCCTTCTCACTCCCATCTTTTAAAAATAAAATAACATTTATTTTTAAACCAAACCATATCCTTTTATAAATTCCCACTTTGAAATTATATTTTCAAATATCCTCTGATATTTTATTTTACTTTACAAACCCAGTTTATCTCTCCCAAATCTCATTTCTCTTTAAAATTCAAATTCCAAAGTATTTAAATCAATTTATAATTGATTTCCCAATTTATTTTACTTTGAAATAAATTTTCTTACTTAATCCATTTATTTCCAAATTCATTAACTTCTAGATTTTATTTCTCATTATGATTTAAAATCTTTAAACCGAAACACAAGTTTCAGATTTCCCAAATTCCTTCTCTTTTTAATTACATTTAAACATTGAATTAAAATAAATTTTTATCCCTTTAAATAACATCACATAAGTCTTCTTTAAATTCAACATTTCTCTATTTATTCAAAATTCCTCTTTTCCATATTTAATTTATTCGAATTCACTAGAATTACTTAACTTAATTTTACTCTTTTATATTTTCCAAAAATCCAATTCAATTGCTTTTGATAACTCATTATACTGGGAAATTCAATCCAACCAGATTATCCAATATAAATTATCACAGGATAACAACAATCATATCACAGAATATTTAAACAAAAATTAAATATTTTGAGGAATCCAGTTGGATCCCTCCAACCTGTTTCCCTGCATCCACAGACGTTAGCACAATACCAATTCTACTTCGAGGTGGAATATCGCGGTATATGGGTTTATAAGATATCATCCGCTATTATGCGGCGCATAGGGTCTCATCCGCTATATAATGCGGGAATATCAACAACTCCAATATATACATATGCCAATATATATATATTGGTATATACTACTATATATGATATAGCACATCCAAATCAATTCAACCATTCAATCAATTACTTAAATTTAACCATTTAAATTTAAAATAAAATGCAGCTGAGTGAGATTAACTCACCTTTATCTCCTTAAATTTGCAATCCACTTCAATCTCGATTTTGTTTCCTGATTTTTGCCCTTGTAAAAACATTGGATGCTTTATCAATATTCGAACAGTTTGAACGATAAATCTTCATTTGATAAATTTTAATTGGATTAACTAATAGTTTATTACACTTGAATTAACCGAACAATTATTACCATTTATTAATTTAATTAACTAAGAAATTTAGTTTAAACTAATAATCTCTTCTTCTTTTTTTCTGATCTACATAAGTTTAACACAGCAACTTTAAATTATATAAATTCATTTCCTATTAAATCTAAAATACATATTCAATTTAAATTAACAAAATATAGGAAGACCCATACCTGCTTCCCAAAACACTCACGACCGACATGCCAATCACAAACGACAATAGTACGGCGGCACCTTCATCTATCCCAGCCTCCATCACCGAGCTTCACGAGTGCTGTCGTAACTCTACCCTATCGCGAGACTGAAAATCGCAACCAAACCCACACCGGAATCGCCTAGAACCCCCATCGCATTTGCAGCCTGGCCTTTTCCAAATCGCGTGCTCTGCGTTCCCAGGCGAAGAGAAAATTTCAAGGGCTGCTCTCTTAAATCGATACGCTATATCCCCTCGAATTCGAGCCTCGCGACCAGTAACGATCTCGACAAATGCCTCGTGAATCCACGCGCTTCCTTCCAGACGAAATCGAAGTCGCCGACCTCCAAAAGTCACGCGATGCTGACCTCGTGAACACCAAGATGAGATGTCTCAACCCCCATCATGCTCGAATCCCCTTGTCGCACTCGCCACTCGAGCCCCCGCCAAGTCGCTTGCCAACTGACTTGCCTCACACGCCTTCGATTTGGAAATTCTTTTCATTCCGTGCTTTGATTTCAAACTGAAGGGATGAGAACAATCGATTTCGTTCGATTTGGGTTTCGAATCTCAAAAGAGCAGTGGTTTCGCTCATTCTTCCTCTAAACTAATCTGAGATTTTGAACCTCAGAAGGGAATGTGATTTCAAATGGTGGAAGAGATGTCTCGCGAGTTTTAATAAGGAGAAAGAGACGTACGCGATTAAAATTTAAAGAATTTTGCTCCGCCCTTTTTTTCTCGTTTGATAATGACTGAAATCGAATGAAATAAAGGAAGGAACAGGCAAATTTTAGAAGGAACGAGAAGTGTACGATGGAAGATAAGGGTAGCGTGTTCGAGAAGGCAAAGGAACGGGTTGGGAAAAATATCTAGCTACAGTGTTTGGCTTAAATTGTTTATATTAAATTTTCGATTTGATTTCAACGCGTTTGTATGTCGTACGCTCACACAACAACTCCGATTACTACGAAACTTGAAATCCGGTAATAATACAATATTACGGATCCAATGGAACTGGTTTCGTTGAAATCCGAGACTGTACCTCGGAAGGCTATTTTTAAATATCGGAAGGCTATTTTTAAATATCGATTCAAACGATATAATTTCAATTTTACAAGTTCTATTACCTTCAGTATTATCAATATGAATTTTATAAGCCTTCAAATTATTTTTAACAGGCTTAAAGCTCCAGATTCAATAATTTACCAATTTCAATAATTTAAATTCAACAATTACTTGTCTAATCAATAATGATATTTGAAATTAAAGTTAATAATTATCTTTTGAATATTTAAAATTAATTAAATATTCCTATTTCAAATGCTCAAAAATTCCAGGTCGTCACATTCCTCCCCCCTTAAAAGAATTTCGTCCCCGAAATTACCAGTTAAGAAGAATGTCCCATATCCCATTAGCTATTTCCCAAGTTAGCTATTTTCCAAATTCAAACAGTTTTAACAAGACCCAAACAATCTTTTCTCAATGATACACTAATCATCTTTAACTTTCCAAACTTATTCATAAGTTCAACCCATATCACCTACTTATCAATTCAAATTTAAATTTGAATTCAAATTTTGAATTATCAAAATTTTCCAAAATTTTTCTAACTCCCTAAATTTCCGAAAAATTTCGCCAGCGTCTCCTTTGCGCGGCTAGCTCGGTACTACTACAAAATGGCTCTACGGCCTCCCAATCTCAAAAGAAAACAAAAAGCCAAGTGGCTGGATCCAAAACCCAATCAAATTTCATATAGAAATTTTAAATACATACCTTTTTGGTCGGGCCATTAAATTTTATCTTCTAAAATCAAAATCCCAATTTATCCATTGCTTTTATACACCTGTATATCCTACTAAGCAATAATATTCAACCACCATTCCAAGTCATTTTATACCTTCCTTTACAAATTTTCAATATTGGTCTTACTTAAGCTCGTACGATGCACATATATCATCCGTACGCAATATCACATTTGATCGCTCAATCGATCACACAATTTCACTTCCGAACTAGTATCGTCCACCCGACTTCCTAGTGCGGACTCAGATCTGGTTTCTTGATCAGAAACCGTCATTCTCCTTGCATAGCCACAAACTATGATAGAGAATTTCCAGAATCAATCAACAATCCATATCCAGGCTCGCCGTTGAAAATCGAGTGAAAAATCCTGATTCGGATCGATAAAACTATCTCGAAATTCTGTGTTCGACATCTGGACCAAATAGCTATGCGAATAAAATAATATACGTACATCTTACGTATAAATTCCAATTGATTATCAGTTATATCAATTCTCTTTTATTCACATTCCTTTTGATTGTTATCCCCTTATTCACAACTATCCCATTTCACAACTTCAGTTTTAGTCTTCATTCAACTATTCACTTAGTATATATATATTTTTTTCCAAAATTACTAAGTATATTTCCAATACAAATTTTCTTAAGAATTTCATTCTTCAATTCTTAAGTTCAATATAAATTTTTCTTATATTCATTTGCTACTTCACCACTGAAGTGTATATATTCAAATTGAACTCCCATTTCATATGAATTCCAACTTCAATTTACTACTTCATTTCCAATTTTTTTCCTTAAATTCAATTCATCTCCAACTTCCAAAAATTGAATTTTATTTAGCTCGAAAACAATCCAAGTTAATTCATTCAATAACTATTTCTCAACTTATTTAAACCACTCCTCTGTTTAAGTTCAGTTTCCCTTCAACATTTACTTAAGTCAATAACTTAAGTTTATTTTTCCATTTAACCAACCCTTTAAAGTTTTATTTCCATCTTTCATTTGATTCTTATTTAATCAAATTCCATCCATTTATTTATTTAATATAAGTGGTTTATTCACTCAATCGTTATGAATTTTATTTTCCATACTCAATTCATTTAGAATTATTTTATTAATAACCAGGTCATTTCCAATTTATTTTCACTTATTTGGATTTCATTCGCAATCCAAACCATCACTATGTTAATCCAATTTCATTAACTCACAATTCAATTTCATTAACTAATTTATTATCAAATTAGTTCCTCCGCTGGTTAAAATTAAATACTTTCTTTTTAATTCCTAATATCACTTCACTTAATTTTCTTAAGTTCAATTTATTTTATAATTCAAGTTTGGATTTATTTAAAAATTAAGATTGCTCATCTTAGTCGTTTCCATTTGATAATTACAATTTCAAATTATAACTCTTAATGGTTCAAAGTAATGAATTCCCATTTATGACTTACAATTTCATTTCTATTCATAAGTTTACCTTACTTGCTGAAGACCTGGGACTATTCATTTAAGTCCATTTTCATCTTTACAATCAAATCTCAAATTATTACACTTAAGAACTTAAGAATATGAATTTCTTTACACAATTATAAGCATTTTACATTACCTTTATATCTAATTCAATTCAACTTCAACTTACTTACATTTAATTCAATTCCAATTCTCAATTTTATTTAACTCATCTTAAGTTAAATTCAAATATATTTTATTCACCTTCATATACTCAAATTAAATTTTAATTCTAGGATACAATTTTATACAAGTTTTACAATTCATTCACCTTCAAGTTCTCTAACTCTTTTATCTACCAACTTATATTACTCATTGAGTTAATTTTATCTCATAATTATAATCCCAGAATTAAACTTTCATTCCCTTCTTATTTCAATCAACTTCATTCTATACTTTATGTTGTTGATTCATTTAAATTTCCATATTTAAATTTTAAATAGAATTTCCAGAATCCAATTGCCCGGTTTTATTTCAAAACCATTTTGAATCCATAAATAACTCATACACATCTGGTATATCACATCAAACCCCAATTTCCAAAATAATCTGCTTTTACCAAACACTTTTCCCTTTGAATTTCAAAACCAACCCAGTTCACAATCATTTTCAATTTAAAACAGTTTGGTAGCAATTTCTCTTTGGAAACTCGAAAATAGACATCGATGATGCTGCAGTCATCACCGAAATTATTTTCCAGCGACCGAAAGAGAATTTAATGCTTTTATCACTTTAAAACATTTCAAATATTTTTAAATTCCAAATCCCACCAGATTTCAATTCAATTTCAAAAATATTCATGAAATAATATCACCATTATTTCCCCAAAACCTTTGAAACTATTTTAAATCCAAAGGAATTTAAATCTTTCCCAAAACAAAAATCCATCCAATTTTTATATCCAAACATTACTCTGGAATTCTATCACATTTTATTTCAAGTTATAAGTCACTTTTACCATTTACATTTACAAATTTCATTTGTTTATGAATTAATCTCATTTGATTATAAATCACATTTGTAATTCACATTTGTATATAAAGTTTATCTCAATTTATAAATTTCATTTAGTCTATATTTCAAATTCCATTTTGTTATATAAATTTATTCTTCAACTTAGGTTATAAGTTTCAATTTCTACTCAATAATGAGACTAACTCATTATTGTCATTTTCTAACAACCAAGCATCCAAATATATAACTATAATAATTTCAAATAATTATTTCTTTTATATACAAAATAATTTGGGCAAAATTATTTCATTCACCCTATTTAAAACAATATTGTGTCGAACTGTTCTATTCAAGTGTTTAGAAACCCCTTCGATACAGTTGTACAGACTGTGCCGACTAAGGTTCATATGCCACTAAATAAATCAACCAACATAATATAAAACCATTTTATATTCACTAACAAATACGCGCTCATATCTATTAATACTCTCAAAATTCCCACCAGAGCCAAGGTTATCGCTAGCCTAAGCTCTGATACCACTGTAACAACCCGAGTTTTTCTAACACGAAAAACCGGACCATTTAGGTAAAAAGAAGAAGAGGTAGAAGAAGAAAATAAAAGAAAAACAACATCAGAATCTAACCATCGCAGCGGAATAAAATATAATATATCAACAGATCTTTACACAAATCAAAATTATATCTGTTTATACAATACATCAGAATACATCATCAGAGTACATCAACATCCATAACATACAACTAAATACACAGCGGAAAAATAATAACAAGTACGGGAGTACGTATCGACATCCAGCTCGTCTCCTGAGCTCCACAGCATCATATCCTGAACCTGTTTATCTCGGTCTGACCCGAGCATCATATAAAACAATACCCGAGTCAGTCTGGAATACCAGCGTGAGAAAATCACACTCAATTGATTATTAAAGTTTCAAAAATCCTTTTGAAAATAAAAGCATCTCGTAAGACCACGCCACAAATAAACATGTCGGGTTTTTACCTTACGATAGCTAAAACACTTTATATTAAATCCTCTGATATTATAATAGTGTCTATAGAAAGTAAAATAGAATCTAGCTGAAATGCTTGCATCTCACATTTCAACAATAGTTGGGTACAATCAAAACCGTACAGGCACGTAGGGAGAATGGATTTCCAACGAATGACTAGGCACTGGGGTACCACCTGTCACAGTACGTGGCCTAGATCACAGTACCGAGGAGTACGCCCGCTCCCCTGCAACACAAGGCCGGAACCATCCCTTACTGGATGATCCTGAATAAAATCACCCCACGGTTGGGATCAGCAACCGCACCACTAAGCCGAAATAAAAAGGGACATCTAGACAGGGATGACCTTACCCTCCAGTGGGAGCTACCCACGAAGCCTTGCTGCATAACCCCTGATTTTCAGTCATTCCCGGTTGATGAGGTTCGAGGCTAAACGATACCTTTTCAGAACATATCCCTTAGAATGCCCATCGTCCGCCTGACGATGTTTCGCAAGCATTCGTCCATACAAGTCCGTCCCGGGTTCGAACGGAACCGAAGGCACTATTCCTACTACATCCATTTTGGAAATATCCTTAGGATTAGTAGCGACTAGCCCTTGCACTTCACAGCTCCATCTTCGACTCCGAAATCGTTACACGAAACGTACAAACCGGATCGAAGTGGTATTCGAGTCTCCAGACCTAGAATCCCGGTATACGGAAACCCGATCCCGGTCTCTTCGAAACGATCAGTGCATTTGGCCAATATTGATAGTCGGTTATTTAACTATCAATTAACATCCACAAGCAACCATCACACAATTAAATAATTTCCCACATTATTTATTTGCCCAAATATCTTTCCAAGATATAATTCCGAAATTTCAAAACTCATTTGAAAACAATTTCAAAACAGTTTCCGCTTACGGAATACATTTCCAAATATTTATTTCCTCTGAAACACCAAGTACAAAACACTTAGATTTTAAAATAATCTTAAAACACTTTACTATAAATATACTTAATAATATTGAAATTTAAAAAAAACTACTTTAATACCTTAACAAAATATATACTTAAGAAATATTTAAAATGAAACCACTTTACAAATATAAACTAAATTTCTCTTTTTAAAATATAATACCAAATCACTTTTATATAATTACTACAATAATAAATCTTTGAAAAATACTTACTTTAAAGTTTAAATATTTAAAAAGAATAGGTTTCCTAAAACATACTTACTTAGGAAATTAACATTTAGAAATAATAAATTTTCTAAAATATGCTTTTAAAAATACAATTAGAACTTTTAATATATATTAAAATTGCTTTGAAAACGTACTTGGCTATACAGAGAAATATCCTTCTCACTCCCATCTTTTA
Source organism: Allium fistulosum (assembly GCA_030737815.1). Classification (NCBI taxonomy): domain Eukaryota; kingdom Viridiplantae; phylum Streptophyta; class Magnoliopsida; order Asparagales; family Amaryllidaceae; genus Allium; species Allium fistulosum. The sequence continues at coordinate 1,049,741,739 of CM060903.1, forward strand.
AAAATAAAATAACATTTATTTTTAAACCAAACCATATCCTTTTATAAATTCCCACTTTGAAATTATATTTTCAAATATCCTCTGATATTTTATTTTACTTTACAAACCCAGTTTATCTCTCCCAAATCTCATTTCTCTTTAAAATTCAAATTCCAAAGTATTTAAATCAATTTATAATTGATTTCCCAATTTATTTTACTTTGAAATAAATTTTCTTACTTAATCCATTTATTTCCAAATTCATTAACTTCCAGATTTTATTTCTCATTATGATTTAAAATCTTTAAACCGAAACACAAGTTTCAGATTTCCCAAATTCCTTCTCTTTTTAATTACATTTAAACATTGAATTAAAATAAATTTTTATCCCTTTAAATAACATCACATAAGTCTTCTTTAAATTCAACATTTCTCTATTTATTCAAAATTCCTCTTTTCCATATTTAATTTATTCGAATTCACTAGAATTACTTAACTTAATTTTACTCTTTTATATTTTCCAAAAATCCCATTCAATTGCTTTTGATAACTCATTATACTGGGAAATTCAATCCAACCAGATTATCCAATATAAATTATCACAGGATAACAACAATCATATCACAGAATATTTAAACAAAAATTAAATATTTTGAGGAATCCAGTTGGATCCCTCCAACCTGTTTCCCTGCATCCACAGACGTTAGCACAATACCAATTCTACTTCGAGGTGGAATATCGCGGTATATGGGTTTATAAGATATCATCCGCTATTATGCGGTGCATAGGGTCTCATCCGCTATATAATGCGGGAATATCAACAACTCCAATATATACATATGCCAATATATATATATTGGTATATACTACTATATATGATATAGCACATCCAAATCAATTCAACCATTCAATCAATTACTTAAATTTAACCATTTAAATTTAAAATAAAATGCAGCTGAGTGAGATTAACTCACCTTTATCTCCTTAAATTTGCAATCCACTTCAATCTCGATTTTGTTTCCTGATTTTTTTCCTTGTAAAAACATTGGATGCTTTATCAATATTCGAACAGTTTGAACGATAAATCTTCATTTGATAAATTTTAATTGGATTAACTAATAGTTTATTACACTTGAATTAACCGAACAATTATTACCATTTATTAATTTAATTAACTAAGAAATTTAGTTTAAACTAATAATCTCTTCTTCTTTTTTTCTGATCTACATAAGTTTAACACAGCAACTTTAAATTATATAAATTCATTTCCTATTAAATCTAAAATACAGATTCAATTTAAATTAACAAAATATAGGAAGACCCATACATGCTTCCCAAAACACTCACGACCGACATGCCAATCACAAACGACAATAGTACGGCGGCACCTTCATCTATCCCAGCCTCCATCACCGAGCTTCACGAGTGCTGCTGTAACTCTACCCTATCGCGAGACTGAAAATCGCAACCAAACCCACACCGGAATCGCCTAGAACCCCCATCGCATTTGCAGCCTGGCCTTTTCCAAATCGCGTGCTCTGCGTTCCCAGGCGAAGAGAAAATTTCAAGGGCTGCTCTCTTAAATCGATACGCTATATCCCCTCGAATTCGAGCCTCGCGACCAGTAACGATCTCGACAAATGCCTCGCGAATCCACGCGCTTCCTTCCAGACGAAATCGAAGTCGCCGACCTCCAAAAGTCACGCGATGCTGACCTCGTGATCACCAAGATGAGATGTCTCAACCCCCATCGTGCTCGAATCCCCTTGTCGCACTCGCCACTCGAGCCCCCGCCAAGTCGCCTGCCAACTGACTTGCCTCACACGCCTTCGATTTGGAAATTCTTTTCATTCCGTGCTTTGATTTCAAACTGAAGGGATGAGAACAATCGATTTCGTTCGATTTGGGTTTCGAATCTCAAAAGAGCAGTGGTTTCGCTCATTCTTCCTCTAAACTAATCTGAGATTTTGAACCTCAGAAGGGAACGTGATTTCAAATGGTGGAAGAGATGTCTCGCGAGTTTTAATAAGGAGAAAGAGACGTACGCGATTAAAATTTAAATAATTTTGCTCCGCCCTTTTTTTCTCGTTTGATAATGACTGAAATCGAATGAAATAAAGGAAGGAACAGGCAAATTTTAGAAGGAACGAGAAGTGTACGATGGAAGATAAGGGTAGCGTGTTCGAGAAGGCAAAGGAACGGGTTGGGAAAAATATCTAGCTACAGTGTTTGGCTTAAATTGTTTATATTAAATTTTCGATTTGATTTCAACGCGTTTGTATGTCGTACGCTCACACAACAACTCCGATTTCTACGAAACTTGAAATCTGGTAATAATACAATATTACGGATCCAATGGAACTGGTTTCGTTGAAATCCGAGACTGTGCCTCGGAAGGCTATTTTTAAATATCGGAAGGCTATTTTTAAATATCGATTCAAACGATATAATTTCAATTTTACAAGTTCTATTACCTTCAGTATTATCAATATGAATTTTATAAGCCTTCAAATTATTTTTAACAGGCTTAAAGCTCCAGATTCAATAATTTACCAATTTCAATAATTTAAATTCAACAATTACTTGTCTAATCAATAATGATATTTGAAATTAAAGTTAATAATTATCTTTTGAATATTTAAAATTAATTAAATATTCCTATTTCAAATGCTCAAAAATTCCAGGTCGTCACAGAATATGTCATCACCTCGGTCGTTACCGACCTATCAGAGGGCCCTCATAGCATACATCCACAATAATTTAAGTCCCGAACGTCATAGTGGGAATAAATATATCTAGAAAGGGATGATCATACCCTAATGGTTGCAAACCACATAGCCTTGCTGCATCAACCATGTTTCAGTCATTTCTGGGTGTGAGGCTTGAGGTAACGATTACCTTTTACTTTGCACATTTCACATTGAATGTCACATTGCCATCACATCGATCACTATTGACTTCCACAAACATACAACCTCCGAGCTCATACGCCTCAAAGAAGGGTGTTAAGCTAAGAGAAGTTACCATCTCCACCACCAAATAGATGTATGTTTATAAAAGTCAACGATGAAATCTCAAGAATGTGATGTTAGGCATCTGTCCATACAAGTTCGTTCTGGGACTGAACGAAACCGAAGGCACCCTCCTACCACATCCTGTCAAGAATTAACCCTAGGATTAGTAGCGAGAAGTCCTTGCAACCCAAAGAGTTCCAGAAATTGGAGGACGACTGCTACTTTAGTATTTGGAAGCTAACCAGAATTATCAACAAGTAGTCCTTTCAACCCGAAGATCTTTGGTCTTCATCCTTCATTTTATTTATCAGGTCTTCATTTTTCGAACGAACACATCGGTTCGAAGTGGTTTTCGGATAGGAATTGCCCCAGATCCGAACACGGTTTCTTCGAACCAATCATTGATAAAAAGAGGTTTTGTGAATAGGGAATCATTCTTTAATTGTTTAAGTTCTTTTTATCACAATCTCTCTTGGAGATATATATTTCTAAGACATTCTTTCCGGTATATACGGAATCATTAAACCTCTCTTATCACATCCTTTGATTACTTACAACCCTTTTTAAACTTGGAATAATTCAAAATCATTTCATTTTTCAATTAGAAAAATATTTCCAATTCATTTCATTTAAATCTTAATAATGATTTCTTAATTCCAAACTCATAATTTTGATTGAGTTAAAACCATGTTATCTAGGATGTTAATCCAAAACCGGTAAATATTAAATGAGCAGAATCTATAGAAATCATTTAATTCTACTCAATATCAATTCCTGGATTCAACAAATACTATGGGTGGAATAATGGTGAAATCACATTTTAAATTCCACAAATATTACGAATTCCCTCTTTGGGCTTTAACATTAAGTATAAGAAGATTAAATCTATAAAATCACAGTTGTATTTAATTTCAATTAGGAAAATTTAATATTTTTATACTTATCTCGTTTCCGACATTTCGACCTTATCCATACCTCGCCCAGGGATGAGGCCAGGTGATCCAGGGCGCCGGTTGCTCCTGAACATCTCCTTAGTTTAAGCACCTCACATCCGAATCTCACAAATATAAAAATCCAGTCTACTCGTCGGCTTTTAAAGCCAAGATTAAACCACTTTATTTATAATAGCTTTTCTTTAAATTGTTTTTAAACAAGCTAAAAAACTTCCAAATCATTGTTAAAACACTTAATTATCCAGTTGCAAAAATTTATAAAATATTTGGAAAATGATTGTTAAGTATAAAGCTATATTTCAAAGGTTATAGAAAAGTGCTGCGGAAAGTGCTCTTTTAAGCTATATTAATCAAAACGACTTTTTATTGTTAGAAAATTAATTTTTTATTTCTCAAATCACATTTAAAACATTTATAAGATGTATTCCATATTTTTAAACATGTTAAAATATCATTTTCAAAGAAATCTCTTTTTTGGATTCCGAACTGCAAAAACCACGATTTGTTAAAAAGCTTGTTTTACTCATATCTCAAAATTTACTTGCCGAAATCTCAATTTTATTTCTTTGTCGGAAAACTATGGATATTATAGTTCGGAAAATTCTTATCTCGAAGAATTCCGAGCTATATTCCAACTTTTACACTTGTTTGACTTTTATGGCGTGAAATCGCGAACTACCGTAACGCGACGCACCTGTTTTTGACTAAATTTTCAATTCTCATTCAAACTTCACCAAAACATTTTCATATGTTTATAAAACATTTCAAACCCATTTTTAAACCATTTTAAAGAGGCTTAACATTCCATATACGCCAATTCATTAATATAAAGGAAAGTGATTTTCTTTGTACTTATCGACGTGTATTTCCATGATTTGCATATATATGTTTTCAACATTCATACGAAACAACCAAACTTGACGATCAAATCATATTAAATATCCATTGCAAACATCATATCATCATCCAAAATAAAATAAAATAGTTTAGGAGTTCTCACCTTTATTTTCCCAATGGTAGTCTAAAATCCGTTATAGCACCGCTACGATCGAATTCAACTTTTACGGAATCGAGCTCTGAAGCCTTGAAGTGGCTAGGAATAGCCTTAGGAGCGGAGGAGGTGCTCACGGCCTAGCTAGGGGAGGAGAAAGCGCTCAGCCTTGCTTTGGGAAGTAATGGCCTTGAGTTTGAGTGGTGGTACGGAGGTGTTTTGACTTGTTTTCGAAGTGGATTGTCATTGCAAACTAGTGTATTATTTTCCTCTTTTATTTGAGATATTTTTCCCTAACTTTTATTAAATTTTTCTATGAATAAGACGCCATTAGAGAGGCTCTTAGAAAGCTTGAAAAGAGGAGGAAGAAGAAGTGGAATGGTATTAGGAAATTATGGGAAGAGGGGTGGTATTTATAGGAAAAGAATAGAGTAAAAATATCCATACACACATCATCTTTTGCATCACCATCATATGGCTCCATCATCATCACTTCCCCTCACTAGGCATGGCAAAGCCTCCCACTCCATGTGCTCATCACTTCCATCATCTCATGGTATGCATATGTTGACTTATGTATGCTTAAGGAGTAAGAAAGCTTAAAATATCTTATATATTTTATATTACACTTTTATACTTAATTATATTTATATATGTATGTTTATGTGCATGTTCTCATGTATGCACATGCACATGTGTATGTGTATGTTACATATCTCTACAACGTTGCACAACTTCCACACGTTGTATCGTTACAAATCCCGATTCCGATTTTTGGTCATATTTTCACTTATTTATTAACGTACATATATTTGTAAACAAAATTCAAAAATAAATTTCTTATCATTTGAAATTGATTAAAATGACCATATTTGAATTATAAAATCAAATAAATTAATATTAATAATTATTGCTATTATACCGATAAAGCGATATCGATTTTTCCTTATATTTTCAAATCAAATATTTGTTTTTATAAAAGCTATCATAAACGATTTATTATCACTTTATAACTATTCAAAATGAATGGTCACCACTTAAAATAATTATTTGGGATTATTAAAATAATCATTAAATCTTAAATTTAAATTCATAAATCTTTATATAAATACGATGCCATTTTATCGATATAAATTTCGAGGAAAATATTTTTGTAAATATCTATTCAAAATAAGATTACTATTACTTATTATCACTCAAAACAATATTATTTGTATTGTCAAACTTTTATTTGAATAAATTTAAAAATAAATAAAATTTATCAAAGTGATAAATTTGTGGGTCGTTACAAATTATATATGCAATTATCGCACAGTTTGGTTTTGAGTTCTTGGCACATCAATGTTGAAACAGAACTTCCAAGTAATGATTTGAGGAGAATGTTTACAACATTACAACCTAAATGTTTCGATGTTAGTGGGAGAGATAACATAATTTGTATGTTTTGGATATGGTCCAAGAACAAATGCAATAATGAGGTCCGACAAGTATCAGAGTTGAGTGAGTATTTTGAAAGAAATATAAAATATTTTGGTTTTCGTTCAAAATAAGAGGAAGCATGTCCTTAAGAAAGAAAATCTAAAGGTACTAAAATATTTCTAATACTATAAAACACATATTACTGATTGTTAATGATGTACATGTTTTAAAACTGGTTTAGTATGGTGGTTTAATTATCGATGTAGGATTTCATAGAGACATCTTTTGTACTTGGTGTAAAAAGATGTTAGGATTATCCTAATTTACATACACAAAATACATATTTAAATGTTTAATATGGAACATATGATGTAAATACCTCATGCATCGGAAATAGGGATCATCACATATGTTATGTTGTGTGGTGTATTAGATCTGGATTATACACTTAGTGTATTAAAGGAATATCAAGTCTAAGATAAAATCACTAATGATAGTTAAAAGTATTCTTAAGTATTTACGAAATACAAGAGAATTTTTTATGGAAACAATGAACTCCTTATGAAGGAGTGTTCAGACTCAAACTTCAAATGGATATCAAATATAGTATGTCAATCCTAAGTTCATATTTAACCTTAGTTAAGGAGTTTTAAGTCGAAAATATTCCAAACGAGTGGTTGTGGCTAATTCAACCGAAATGCTAAGTACATTGTCCTGAATAGCACCGCGATAAAAGAATTGTATATTTATGCACAAATTTATGATTGGGCTAGGAGTGATTCCAAACGTCGAGCATCCCATGACATTGTATGAGATAACAATGTCACAATAAAGATCATGAAAGAACCCGAGGCTTATAAGAAGTCAGGAAACATTCTCCGAAAGTTCCATATGATAAAGGCGGTTTATCAACAACAAAGAGGTGTTGATTGACAGAGTTGATAATAAAACAATATAGCATTTCTACTCACGAAGGGACTAGCTCAGGTAGCGTGGTCGACCATTCGCTGTGTAGAATTTAGGGTTTTTGAATATAGTTTATTCAATTCTGATTTATTATTAATTTCATTCATTTTGTGATTTCAACAGTAAACCTTACACTTACGGTATAGGTTTTACAATCTTCATGAATCGAAAGTGATATTTGTCCATTTTCAAAAACAGTCCAATCTTGGTTAACATCAACATAACCAAGTTATATTAACAGGTTAGGGGAATTTTTATTTGATTAGAATGGTTTTAACCTAGAATAACATATGTCTCTTAAACAGTTTATACCAATTTAATTTATAAATTCAACTTAAATTTAAACAATATAATACTTAAATTTAGTTCTAACATCTTAGATTAAATAGTGTGAATTAATGTTAACTACAAATAATCTTGTTATTAAAATGCTCCCATTCTCCGTTTGGAAATCGACACTCAATTGCTTTCCCCTTTCTTGCTCCGATCTCCTTGGATTACTTTTATTTTTATTGCCATTTTATTTTTGAAGAAATTTATTTTTAGAGAGGAGAAAGAAATTGGGAAGAGTTTTGGAGTATTAACCGATTTTCAAGTAAATTTAGGGTTTAGGTTAAGCGTATATTTATAGGGGATTTAGGTTAATACGAAGTGTTTATCTTTCCAGGGAGAATATTGGGTTACATTGTGTATAATACTCGCTAATGTAGCCACCAAGTAAAATATTCAGTCAATCCAGTACATTCATCGCTTAAAATCCACCGTGCAGCAGCATCAATGGTCGATCGCTAGAAGGGATCAGTCGGCCGCTACCTGTCGACCGACATACCCTAGGGTGTCGACCGATGGAGTAGTTTAATTAAGAAAAGTCTTATTATTTAATTTATTTCATTTTTAAATTTTAAAACGCTCATAATTTCTTTACACTAACCCCGATTTCAAATTGTTATATATGACAATTGTCCAAAAAATTGCTATGAATGCAATGGTGTAGGTTTCGTAGCCAATTTGAACGTTTGTGAAAAGTTTATTTTCGCCCTTGCTATAATATTTTGATTCATTTACTAAATTTTCTGGTTAAATTTTTGTGGTGTTACATTGTATCTCCATTAAAAAGGATTTCGTCTCCGAAATCTCAAAGGATGGAAAAATTTAACTCGTACGAGCAACAATCAATAGCTACAATCATCAATTCATCCATCATTCATAGGCAGTCATTGTCCTTAGTAAATTTCTAATGTAGTATATGTATATGCAAATGTAAAATGCACGTGAACCTATACTAATGCAAAGAGTAGACGGTCTTTCTATCTAGTTGACCTCTTGTCATGCAAGTGCTCATGCCATGTGTCCAAGATGTATGCAACATCCTAAGTAAATATACTTGTAATTCTACATGTATGCGCAAGCATTCAATCCATATGCAGTATCCATATTCATAATACTCAAACAAGTGAAAAAAAATAACAAGGGATGATGTGAGCATGTGTACTATCTAGAGAATATACTTCGCTAAATGTGTAAAAGAAACAATCCAAATAATACATCCACTATTATCCGCCATAACGTGTCCTAATGACACATTCGCAACCTTTCCTACCATCTAATTGTCTCAACCTAAAGGGTATAGAAAGTTAAGTCTTTATGCATAAGAAACCTATACTTATTAGTTTTCAATCGAAAACGTACCAAAAAAGGGTTGTGGGTAGGTAGCTCGGATTTTCTCCTTGGGCTCCAATGTACTGTTTGCTGAATTGTCTCCCTATATGACCTTAACAAGTTTGATTTCTTTGATGTAGATTCGGTTTTTACCATGCTTAAGGATATAAGTGGGTGCATACCGAAAATATGACTCCCTCTATACCTCCACCTCCTCTAGTTGACTTGACCCGACGACGGTAGCTGAATCATGCAACCACTTTCGCAAGTGCGACACATGGAAAACATTATGTACTCCCGCCAACTTCTCAGGAAGCTCCACTCTATACGCTAACTTCCCTATCATACGAGTAAGCGGGAAAGGTCCTACAAACCTTGATGCTAGCTTTCCCGAACTACCAAATCTCATAACGTTCCTAAGTGTTGAGACATTCACAAACACCATGTTGCCCACTACGAACTCTAACTCTGTACGTCTCCTGTCAGCATAAGATTTATGCATATCCTGCGCGGTTTTCATTCTTCTACGGATCAAGTGTACTTTCTCTGTTGTCTCCCTCACCATGTCCAGCCCAAGAATAATCCTATCCCTAGTGTTCCACTAAAATGATGATAATCTACATGGCCTCCTATATAGCATCTCAAATAGTACCATCCCAATGCTTGCTTGATAGTTATTATTATAGATAAACTCCACCGACGACAAGTGATCCTCCTAAGAACCTCCAAAATCCAAGATGCACATCCAAAGTGAGTCCTCCAATACTCAATTCACTCTCTCCGTCCGTCTTTCCATCTGCGCTTGATAACCAGTGCTCAAGCTCAACTCGGTGCCGAAAGCCTCTTGTAGACCCCTCCAAAATTTGCTAGTGAAAAATGGATCTCGGTCGCTAAAGATGCTGGTAGGAACTACATGTAACCTAACAACCTCCTTCATATATAGAGTTGCTAAAGGTGTCACTGTCCTCATACGCCTAATGGTATAAATGAGCGCATTTGGTCAACCGATCGACCATGACCCAAATACTCTCTTCCCTCTCCTACTCCTCGGTAAACCATCGACGAAGTCCATAGAAATTCTCTCTCACTTCCATTGAGGAATATCCAATGGCTTCAACAATCCTCCCGGCTTCTTCTACTCTGCCTTTACCCTACCCTCTGGCAAGTCATACATCAAGTTACATGCTCTGTTACATGCTTCTTCATTCCCGACCAATATAAGACTCCCTTCATGTCACGGTACATTTTGACACCTTTGGGATGAATGGTCATCCTAGAACGATGAGACCCATCTAGTATAAATTCTATCAAATCTATACTGGGAGGAACACATAACTTACCATCCCTCCAGAACCACCCCTTTGAGTCAATGGCATAATGCCTCAAATGACTCGGCTGCTCTCCTCTATCAAGCTTCTCAAAAATATTTACTAGCTCCTTATCTTACTTCTATCTAGTTCCAATATGTTCCATAAGTGTAGGCTGCATATCCAAAGCTGCTAACGATTCCGCGGTAATATCCGATGATGGTTGGAAATCAAATGTAGAAATGAACTCCAAATGTTTCCACTCCAAGAACAAAAACTCAATACTATATGCTGTTTACTCAAGGCATCGGCCATACCATATTGCCCTTGCCCTTGCCTTTGCCCAGAGTATATGAGGTATCAAAATTGTAGGATGCCAAAAACTCCATCAACCTTTGCTGCCTTAATTCAAGTCCTTTTGGGAGAACAAATATTTTAGAGACTTATGATCCGTTTACAGGTCAACCCGCTCTCCTAAAAGATAATGTGCAATGACTTGAGCACAAAGACAATGGCTTCTAACTCAAGTTCATGGTTAAGGTAGTTTCACTCGTGGATCTTCAACTGTCGACTAACGTAGCTCACCACTCTTCCTTCTTGCATTAAGACTGCTCCTAACTCCGTACCACAAGCATCGGTATAAACTATGAATGCCTTTGTACCTTCGAACAACACCAAAACAGGCGCATTAGTCAACGCCTCCTTTAGCTTAATAAAAGCATCCTCATACATTGAATCCCACAAGAAAACAAAATTCTTCTTGGTGAGGCGGATCAGCAAGGCAAAGATCTTCATGAAGTCCTTAGTGAACTTCTGATAGTTGCCCGCCAAACCAAGAAAACTCCTCACTTCCATGGCACTCTTCGGCACATGCCAGTCATGAACTGCAGCAAATTTACTGGGATCGACCGCCAGCCCACTTTCTAAGACAACATGTCCTAAAATGCTTACCTCCTCTCGCCAAAAGTGGCACTTTGAAAACCTTGCCTTCAGCTTATGCTCACAGAGTGTATTGGGAACTTCTTCTAAATGCAACCTGGGCTCCTCCTCACTCTTCGAATAGACCAAATTGTCATATACAAATACAACAAACCTGTTAAGCAACCCTTTGAAAACTCGGTTCATCAGATCAAAAAAATAAGTGGGTGCTTTGACTAGTCCAAAAGGCATGACTAACCACTCATAAAGTTCATCGAATGGATGAAAAGTATTCTTTTGGATACTATCCTTTGCTACACGTAATTGGTGGAATCCGGTAGTCAAATCAAGTTGTAAGAACACCTTCGCTCCAACCAACTGATCAAAGAGATCGTTTATACGAGGTAGTGGATACCGATTCTTCTTTGTCGGTTTATTTAGCTCTCTATAATCGACGCAAAGCCTGAGAGAACCATCCGCTTTGGTGGAAAGATGATTGGTGCTCCCTATTATGAAATGCTTCTCCTAATAAAGCCCTTCTCCAACAGCTCGTTCAACTAACATCTCTCCTTTGGAGCCATATGCCTTAAGGGTAAGGCAACATGTCTGGCATTCACTACAAGGTAAATACAAAACTCGATCTCTTGCTGGGTGGAAGATCGGTAACCTCAGAAAAGACATTTTGGTAATTTCTAACTACATGCACTGAATCTAGCTCGTCATGTGATAGGTCTAATGAATATAGGTAGCTTAACATAACTAATCCTCGGGATCGCAATAAACCTCCAAACTACATCCACTACATTTACTCAACCTAACAATCTTCCCATCACAATAAAGGGTAGTCCTATACATCGTCATCTAGTCCATGGCCAATACCAACCCAAATCCAGGAAATCCTAAAATAAAATCATCGCAATTGAACTTGACCCCCAAAATGAACAATTTTAAACCCCTACATATCATAGACAAACCAGTCAATCCTCATATAGGTTTTGACACAACTATATGGTCCATAACTATCTTAGTGTCTAAGTGTAACTCATCCACAAGTCTACTAAAAATGAAAGAATGTGATGCCACCGAGTCAAATAAAGTGCGAATAGATAAACTAGATAGAGTTAACACACCTTCAATCACGATCTTATTCCTCTTATCTGCAGTTGGTTGCATATTTGAGTTAGGTACCGCGTCCAGTGCATAAGCTGGGACCACTTGGGTAGAGGCCTTCTGAGGTGTTGGACACTACCGCTTCTTATTCCTGAACTGATTACAATTGTAACAATTGACCTTTAAACCATATGTCTTGCACTCCTTTGCAAAATGTTCCTTCCTAAACCCATCTATCTTGCACTCCTTCGCATAATGTTCCTTCTTGTCACACATCCTGCAAATGCATATTAGATGCAGCGCACCATGATAAGCGGGCAGAACAAACTCGACATAGCGAGTTAAGTCAATCGTATGCCAACCATGTTATGTCGCCAGCCTTGAGTCGCCTGCCTTATAAGATAACGACTCAAGAAAGCAAGCCGCTCATCCTATAAGTCGTTCAGTTATGCCGCATCATTATAAGTCGTTCACTTATGCCGCATTTCTCTAAGTCAGTCAGCTATGCCACATTGTTCTTTTATGTCGCTATGCCGCCTCTACCTTATGTCGTCTCCATTATGCCGCAAGCTTTTATGTCGCTACAAACCATGCTGCCTTGAACTGCAGTGCCGTTTTTCTTAAGCCGTTTGTGTTGTATTTGTTGTACCGCTTTTCTTAAGTCGTGTCGCATTTATGTTGTAACGTGTTGTAATGTCGCATGTTATGTCGTGAGTCGTGAGTCGTGAGCCAGTTCTGTTAGGTCGCATGTGTTGAGTCGCATTTGTTAAGTCGTGTGTGTGTACTATGTTTTCCTATAAATAAGGGGGTGTGATGTACATTGTAGGGGGTTGATTTTGAAAATAAATTTGTGTGTGAGCTTTGGCCACCATTGTTGGAAGTTGAGTGCGATCTCCTTCTTCTTTCCATCTTCGGGTTATTCGTGAGCGAATCAACGAATTTGAAGCCAATTCTCGGTATCACTTACGAGTGATCAACAATCTAATTGTAGATCTTTCAAGACGGTATCTTACGAGATCAACGGGTTGGAGATAGCTAGATTCTGGCATCATCACGATCAACAGAATTGAGCATTTATCGTTCTATCGGTTTATTTGACATGAAATCATCATTTCGTGAGGAAGATCCTGGATAGGTTGCGATAGTTTGGTATCAAAAACTGTTCAAGCCTAATCAAAGCTGCGTCAATTGGTATCAGAGCCAAATCAGAGATGAAAACGAGATTGTTTTAATGATCATGCCTTCGAGACGTGCTAATCGCCATCAAAATGCTGAAGATTTGTATAGAAGACAAGAAGCTGAGCAGATGGAGCAGCGTATCAATGAAAAGTTCAATGAGGGTATTGAAAAATTGGAGAAATTGATGATCGACATGAATCAAAATCAAAGGAGAACATCACCAGTTTCGAACCAAGGTGGAAAAAGGGTTTCGCCATCGGTTTCAGAAGAAAGGAGGATGTCACCCCAGTCTTATCGAGATAGGAGAGAATCATCAGTTTCAATGATGCGAGACCACCATGGGTACCAAAATGAAGAGGGAAGAACTCAACGTGGTTTCAAAAATGAACCATATCGTGATGCTGAAAGACAGGGTAGAAGGGACATGCATGGTCGTAGGGATGTAGATGGTCAGGATCGATATCGAAATACATCTAATTTTGAGGAAGATGGTAATGGAGGTAGTATTCATTATCGAAATCAAGGCCAAGTGCGAAATCAATATCGGGATTCAGAAAATGATCGTAAATGGGAGTCAAGTATGAGGATGGAAATTCCAGAATTCAAAGGTGGTATGCAAACAGAAGAATTCTTGATTGTTTGTCGAATGTTAAGAAATTTTGGAATTCAAGGATGTGTGTGAGAATTGCAGAGTCCAATTAGTTGCTACAAGACTAAGGGGAAGAGCTATGGCTTGGTGGCAACAAACTAAACTAACTCGGGAGAGAATGGGAAAATCAAAAGTTGTCGCTTGGGAAAAGATGAGAAAAATGATGAAAGCGACTTTCTTGCCGTACAATTATCAATCTCTTATGTATCAACGTTTGCAGAATTTGAGACAAGGGATAAAGACAATGAATGACTATGCAGATGAATTCTATCAATTAATTGCAAGGAATGATATGATGGAAAACGAGGAACAACTAACGGCTAGATATATTGGAGGGTTACGAATGCAAATTAAAGACATGGTTAATATGTTTAATCCAATGTCTGTTGCTGAAGCACATCAGAAAGCTCTAGCTTGGGAGAAACAAGGGAGACGAGGAAGTGGTGTGTTTACGAGTTCCAACAACCAGAATAAAGTTGCTAGTAGCAGTGCTAATGTTTACAAGGCAGTCAATAAACCAATTGTCAATGAAGCCGCTAAAGCAAAGGTCAATAACAGTATCAAGTGCTATAATTGTTAGGAGTTTGGCCATAAAAGTAATGAATGTACAAAGCCAAAGAAGAGAGCATTAGTTGCAGAGGAATGTGAGTATGGGGATGTGGAAGCTGAAATTGATTATTCTCAACCACCGAAGTTTGATGAAGATGAAGAAGTTGTGTCAGGAGACGAAGGGTGTAACTTGATGATGAGGAGGTCTTGTTTAACGCCAAAGCATGAGAATGATTCTAGTTGGCTGAGAAGCAATATCTTTCAGTCTACATGTACTATCTTGGGAAAGGTTTGTCGATTTGTTATTGATGCGGGAAGCTGCGATAACATTATTTCTGAAGAAGCCGTCAAGAAGTTAGGGTTGAAGACTAAAAACACCCTAGACCTTATAAACTGGCATGGCTAAAGAAAGGAGCAGAAGTGACAGTGGGAAGACGAGCATTTGTAACATTTTCTATTGGGAAGAAGTACAAAGATGATATATGGTGTGATGTTGTCGATATGGATGCGTGTCATCTACTATTGGGAAGACCATGGCAATATGATAGAGCTGTACAACATAATGGTCGCACCAACAACTACAGTTTCATGTTCGAAGGTACTCAAATCACCTTAGTTCCTAAGAAGCGTGAACAAAGTGAAAGCAAGTCAGAGAAGAAAGTGGAACCAACTAGTCTATTATCTTCGAGAGAATTTGTTAAAGAAGTGAAAGATAGTGCTGTATTGTTTATGTTGATTGGGTATGAAACAAGTGAAAATCTTGAAATTCTTGCGGAGGTTAGACCGGTGTTAAATGAATTTGAAGATGTCTTTCCTATGGAATTACCCAAGGATTTACTACCACTAAGGGACATAAAACATCAAATTGATCTAGTGCCGGTGCTGTTTTACCGCATAGGCCGCATTATTGTATGAGTCCGAAAGAGCATGAAGAGTTGAGGAGACAGGTTGAGGAGTTGCTTGAGTAAGGGCGTGTTTGAGAGAGTCTCAGTCCTTGTGCTGTACCAGCTCTGTTGGTACCAAAGAAAGATGGTTCGTGGAGAATGTGTACAGACAGCAGGGCACTCAACAAAATAACTGTCAGATACAGATTTCCTATGCCAAGACTTGATGATCTATCGGATCAACTCAGTGGGTCTGTAATCTTTTCTAAGATCGACCTTAAGAGTGGTTATCATCAAATTCGCATAAGACCAGGTGATGAATGGAAGGCAGCATTCAAGACTCGGGAAGGATTATTGAATGGCTGGTCATGCCATTTGTTCTATCTAATGCACCAAGTACATTTATGAGGGTGATGAATCAAATTTTTAGACCTTACATCGGGAAGTTTGTTGTAGTCTACTTTGATGATATCTTGATATATAGTGCTAGCACAGAGGAGCACATTCAACACTTGCGAAAGGTGTTAACTATTCTTCGTCAAGAACAGTTCTATGCAGCGACGAAGAATTGCGTGTTCATGACGCCGAGTGTTTTATTTCTGGGTTATGTCGTGTCCAAGGAAGGGATACAAGTGGACCAGAGTAAAGTAGCTGCAATCAGAAATTGGCCATAGCCCAAAACTATAACAGAAGTCAGAAGTTTCCATGGGTTAGCTTCATTTTATCGAAGATTTATACCGCACTTTAGTAGTGTGATGGCTCATGTTACTGATTGTATGAAAGGAAAGAATTTTTCATGGAGGAAAGAGGCAGGATCTGCTTTTGAAAAGATCAAGGAACTTTTAACATCAGCACCGATTCTAGTGTTTCCAGATTTTCAGTTACTATTTGAGTTACATATAGATGCGTCCAAAGTTGGAATTGGAGGAGTGTTGAGTCAGAAGGGTCGTCCAATTGCCTATTTCAGTGAAAAACTTTCTAGAGCAAAGATGAGATACAGTATATATGATGTGGAGTTTTATGCTATTGTGCAGGCCGTGAAGCATTGGAGACATTACTTATTCCACAAAGAATTTGTTTTGTATACGGATCATGAAGCATTGAAACATTTACAAGGGCAGAATAAAATTGCAGCTAGGCATGCATCGTGGATAGCTTATTTGCAGCAATTTACATTCGTCGTAAAGCACAAGTCTGGAGTAACTAATCGCGTCGCCGATGCATTGAGTCGGAGGAATAATTTACTAACAACCATGTGAGTAGAGGTGATGGGTTTTGACTTACTTCCAGATTTGCTTACTTTAGATTCATATTTTTCCAAGATCTTAGACAAAGTCAAGCAGGGAAACATGGATGGATATATGCTGGTTGAAGGTTTTCTATTCAAAGGAAATCAGTTGTGTATTCCAGATTGCAGTCTGCGAATGAAAATCATCAAAGAGTTACATGAAGAAGGACACGTGAGCCGTGACCGTACTATGCAGTTGATCTCAAAGTCTTATTTTTGGCCGTCAATTAGGAAGGAGGTTGAAAAGTTCGTTCAGAGGTGCCATATTTGTCAAGCTTCAAAGGGGACCGCAACAAATGCAGGTTTATATATGCCATTGCCTATATCTACTAAACCATGGGTGGATGTTAGTATGGACTTTGTATTGGGATTGCCGAGAACGCAACGTGGCAATGATTCTATCTACGTGGTGGTTGATCGGTTTTCAAAAATGGTACATTTTATCGCATGCAAGAAGACGGCAGATGCAGTTAATGTCGCACAGTTATATTTCAGAGAGATCTATAGTCTTCATGGGTTACCTGAATCTATTGTATCGGATAGAGACACTTGTTTTCTGAGTCATTTTTGGATGAGTCTATGGAGAATGGTCGGGACAAAGCTGAAATTTAGTAGTGCTTATCATCCACAGACGGATGGACAGATAGAAGTTGTGAATAGATCCCTAGGTAATCTATTGAGATGCCTCGTGAATGACAATTTGAAGAGTTGGGATTCCAAGCTGTGTCAAGCTGAGTTTGCACACAACCATGCAGTTAATCGTAGCACTGGGTTCAGTCCATTCCAGGTCGTTTACTCAACAATGCCTAAGGTACCATTAGATTTATCTACAGTACCACAGCAGAAAGGAGTGATCAAACGAGCTAGTGATTTTGTGAATGAATTGCAAGAGTGCCACAAGGTTGTGCAGGAACGATTGCTTAAGGCGAATGAGAAATATAAGCAATCCGCAGATATTAAGCGACGAAATGATGAGTTCAAAGAAGGAGATTTTGTATATGCAGTATTGACTAAGGATCGATTTCCTATTGGTACTTACAACAAACTGGCTGCTAGAAAGATTGGCCCTTTGGAAATCGTAAAGAAGATTAATGAGAATGCTTATCAGTTAAGATTGTCGGATCATATCCATACTGCTGACGTTTTCAACGTCAAACACTTGATTCCATATCATGAGAATAAGCATGTCGAAGAAGAGGAAAGTGTGAATTCGGGGTCGAATTCTTTTCAACCAGGGGAGGATGATGCAGCGCACCATGATAAGCGGGCGGAACAAACTCGACATAGCGAGTTAAGTCAATCGTATGCCAACCATCTTATGTCGCCAGCCTTGAGTCGCCTGCCTTATAAGATAACGACTCAAGAAAGCAAGCCGCTCATCCTATAAGTCGTTCAGTTATGCCGCATCTTTATAAGTCGTTCACTTATACCACATTTCTCTAAGTCAGTCAGCTATGCCGCATTGTTCTCTTATGTCGCTATGCCGCCTCTGCCTTATGTCGCCTCCATTATGCCGCAAGCTTTTATGTCGCTACAAACCATGCTGCCTTGAACTGCTGTGCCGTTTTTCTTAAGCCGTTTGTGTTGTATTTGTTGTGCCGCTTTTCTTAAGTCGTGTCGCATGTATGTTGTAACGTGTTCTAATGTCGCATGTTATGTCGTGAGTCGTGAGCCAGTTCTGTTAGGTCGCATGTGTTGAGTCGCATTTTTTAAGTCGTGTGTGTGTACTATGTTTTCCTATAAATAAGGGGGTGTGATGTACATTGTAGGGGGTTGATTTTGAAAATAAATTTGTGTGTGAGCTTTGGCCACCATTGTTGGAAGTTGAGTGTGATCTCCTTCTTCTTTCCATCTTCGGGTTATTCGTGAGCGAATCAACGAATTTGAAGGCAATTCTCGGTATCACTTATGAGTGATCAACGATCGAATTGTAGATCTTTCAAGACGGTATCTTACGAGATCAACGGGTTGGAGATAGCTAGATTCCGGCATCATCACGATCAACGGAATTGAGCATTTATCGTTCTATCGGTTTATTTGACACGAAATCATCATTTCGTGAGGATGATCTTGGAAAGGTTGCGACAGTTTGGTATCAAAAAATGTTCAAGCCTAATCAAAGCTGCGTCAATATCCATACACATGGTATTAGGAAATTATGGGAAGAGGGGTGGTATTTATAGGAAAAGAATAGAGTAAAAATATCCATACACACATCATCTTTTGCATCACCATCACATGGCTCCATCATCATCACTTCCCCCACTAGGCACGGCAAAGCCTCCCCCTCCATGAGCCTTTTACTTCGATCATCTCATGGTATGCATATGTTGATTTATGTATGCTTAAGGATTAAGAAAGCTTAAAATATCTTATATTATTTATATTATACTTTTATACTTAAATATATTTATATATGTATATTTATGTGCATGTTCTCATGTATGCACATGCACATGTGTATGTATATGTTACATATCTCTACAACGTTGCACAACTTCCACACGTTGTATCGTTACAAATCCCGATTCCGATTTTTGGTCATATTTTCACTTATTTATTGACGTACATATATTTGCAAACAAAATACAAAATTAAATTTCTAATCATTTTAAATTGATTAAAATGACCATATTTGAATTATAAAACCAAATAAATTAATATTAACTGGCCCGGCTTCATTTTTAACTAAGGGATAGTACACGTTTGAAATCGGTAAGTGGTGATAAGGGTAAGAAATTTAGTTTCCATATGCGATCATTTTGATTATTCTTAATAGTTAATTTATTAACTATCGATTTCAGTATCTTTTATGTTACATCAATCTAAGACGATATGTTGCTCATTTTGAGCATTGATATCCTTTATCGGAAATGACTAAAACCAAAACTGAGCTAAAGCCAAGCTATTTGGGTTTGCTCCCATTAGGGTATCTTCACATTTACGTTAGATTGGATTCGGTGGTATGCACATGAGGATGTGAAAAATTTGGATTCTTGGTATGGTTGGTGGGGTCCGACTTAGACGTGTCCGAGAGCCATCATAGTTCTAAAGTATTTTTTTAGAGGTATACTTTTGGGGGTGGGGGTGGGGGTTGCACCCTCCTAGTCAATGTTGGAAAATTCCCTTTTCCTTATTTTTGATTCAAACTCTTAATAAATACTTTCTCAATTGCATCACGTAGTATCTTGCGCACTCTGCGATGTTTAATTATTTATGTCCATTCTTTATGCTTGGATGTCGTTCTTGTGAGATGAAACCCGTTCCATGTTTTGCGGTGTGGTCTTGCATGTTGTTTATGTGTTCCATATTTCTTTGGAATTTACTCATACTAGACTTATTTTCTAACCCGAGTTGTTTATTTTTCCTAAACTCTCGGATACTCATTTATATTTGAATGGTCCAGGAGTGACAGGTTTCTTAGGGCTCTTTTGAAGATGGTGGTTGAGTAGGAGGCTCCTTATCTATCTAGCTATCTATTTCCACTGTTTTTTAGTTTATGTATGTTTATGCTATATCAACAAGTGTAAAGGCAAGTTCTTATAACTGCCTAGGCTGGTGGTAGTACTTTTGCTGTAACTCTAATAACTCCATGTTGAGGAGTAACCTTATGTATTATCTATTGTTATATTATATTTAACCATTTCGTTGTGAGATTTATGTTCTGTTTCTTTTATTTTACCCCATGATGTCTTGTCTTTCTGATGCTTGGGCTATGATACACGAATACCGTGGATGTATTAATTGTCGTTCCCAAGGGTCTGAAAGGTTGGTCGTTACAGTTGGTATCTGAGCTTCGATTGAGCGAACACCTTAGCCTAATTGGGGCACAACACATTAGAGATAGGGTAAGTGGTTCCCTAGAATGAGTTAATCTTGATAGAGCATATTTGTAATTTTTATAATAAAGATATCTATCCTTTAAATTCTCGTTTTAGATCCTTTGGCGTTGTTTCCTTAAACCGCATTAATCCCATTCTTGTATTGTAAAGATACCTATTATTTGTTTAGGCAATAGAAGATGAATACAAGAAGAGGAGTTAGGAGAGGTTCTGGAACTAGCACGCCTACCAATGGCAGGGTACTTAAAAATGCTGCTATGCCAGTTGTAGATTCGGTTGAGGAAGTGGTAGTGCAAGTTCAGCCCCCTATGAACTTTACAGCTTGGTGTAAGAATTTTAATACTTTGGGCAAGAAACCGTTTTATGGAACTGAAGATATTCTTCGAGTGTAGATATGGCTTCGATCATGTGAAAGAATATTTGGAGATCTTTAGTGAGTAGATGTGGAGAAACGGCTATTAGCATCGCGACAACTTCAAAAATCAACGACGAGTTTGTGGGATTCAGTAACAGCTAATACTCCAAAGGGGGAGTTTTCTTAGGCATAGTCCAAGGAAAATTTTGAAGCACGGTTTATTCCAAAAGCCGAAAGGACTCAGTTGTTTAGGAGTTTCCTTGATTTAAAGCAAGGTGAAATGATGGTGTCGCGGTATGAGCATAAGTTCAATACTTTGTCCCATTTTGGACTTGGATTGATAGACACACCGCTTAAGAAAAATGAAATGTTTGTGAATGGGATGCGACTAGAGTTTGATCGTGAAATGACCAATTATCTTATGGGTACATTCACTAACATTATCAGCATGGCCTTTTGGTTTGATGCTCTTGATATTAAGAAAGGAGTCTAGAAGGGTGAAGTGCCAGTAGTGAGTGCCAAGCCTTTATCACTTATACCAGTTGGAGGCGAGCCGAACTTCAAACGCAAAGGAATGAAGCAGCGGGCAGGGAAGTAACTCGAAGGTAGGGTTCCAGCACAGAAGACGCCGCTCAACATAGCCCACGTTCTTTGTTTTAGATGTAACAAAATGGGTCACTTTGCACCTAATTGCTTGACTCCCACCTGCTACAATTGTCACCAATAAGGACATATGGAGAATGAGTGCCCTTTTCCAAAGAAGGGGTATCAAGGTCAAGCTTTTACCATTGAAGAGATAACATCCACTTCTTCAGGTCAGAAGGGAAAGCAGGTGTAGCAAGGTACATTATCCAACTATGATATTCCTATATGAGTATTCTTCAATACAGGTGCTTCCTATAGTTTTATTTCAATTGATCTCGTTGATAAACTTAACCTTAAACCCATCCTTGTGAGTAATCCTCTTTGTGTGCCAAACCCTATTGGGGGTCCGACAAATCCTGACACTATGTGTCTAAATGTGTATATTTCTTATCAAAATCGTTTCTTTCCTTTTGACTTGTTTGTTCTGGGGTTTGTGGGTTTTGGAGTATTACTGAGAATGGATTGGTTATCTATGTTTAGAGCTGTTTGGGATTGTGTTAAGAGAATGATCGTGGTAAACGATGTAGTAGGAATAAGTGTTGATATATTTTGTGAAGTGCCTAACAAGTTAATGAGTAGTTTTCTCTATTCACTCGAAGTAGCTAAAGCGGAGCTAGGAGATATACCGATTGTGTGGGATTTCACCGATATTTTTGATAAGGTGCAGGGTTTACCTCTTCATTATGAAGTAGAGTTCTGTATTGATTTGATTCTAGGAACCAGACTTATCGTTTAAACCCCACGAAGATTGGCTCCAAAATAGAAGAGGAAGTTAGAAGGCAAGACATTCAACTTATTGCAGAACGGTTTGATCCGACGTAGTACCTCAAGTTGGGGATCGCTAATGGTCTTTGTTACAAAGGTGGACGGTTCTCTAAGGTTATATGTAGACTACCGAGAATTGAACAAGAGGACTATCAAGAATAAATATCCTTTACCAAGGATCGATGATATGCTTGATCTACTCCACGACGCTCAGATATTTTCTTAATTGGATATTGCCATCGGTTTCGACTAATTAAGGGTAATAGAGGAGTGTGTGCCTTTAACAGCTTTTAGGACTCCATATAATTTCTACGAGTAGTTAGTTATGCTTTTTGGGTTGACTAATCCACCCCTTATTTTGTGGACTTAATGAATCGGGTATTTTGAGAACTTCTTAATAAATTTGTTCTTGTCTTTATTAATGACATTCTTACATATTCGAAGATGAAGGAGAAACATAAATATCATCTCCATGTCATACTCAATACTTAAAGAGCCATGTGTTGATAGCTAAGTTTTCTAAGTGCCATTTCTGGAAATCCGATGGTAGGTTTCTAAGGCATGTTGATTCAAGAGAAAGCATATCAGTTGACCCAACTAAAGTTGTTGCGATTCAAGGCCGGAAGAAGCCCGAAAGTGTGATGGAAGTTAGAAGTTTTTTGGGAATAGCTGGTTTTTACCGTAGGTTCATCAAAGACTTCTCGAAGATTGCTTCTTATCTAACGAAGTTGACTAAGAAAGATGTTATGTTCGTGTGGACGCCTAAGTGTGATCAAGCATTCAATGAATTGAAGGAGAAGTTGACTAGCGCTTCTGTTTTAACCATCCCAAATGGGAGCAAATGATTAACCGTGTATACAGATGCTTGTGAAACTAGATTGGGAGCAGTTCTAATGCAACATGGGAAAGTTATTGCCTATACAAGTCGACAGCTAAAGTCATATGAGAAAAATTATGCTACACACGATTTGGAGCTTTGGTTGTTGTCTTCGCACTGAAGATGTAGAGGCATTATCTTTTAGGTAAAAAGTTCGAGTTATACACAGACGACAAATTCTTAAAAGGGGCGGTTTGATGCAAGTTCCTAATAAGTTTCAAATTGCATGAAAACTCCAGTAAAAAAAGTTTGTAAATTAGGTCCCTAGAATTAAGTTACCGAATAATGGCATACACTTATGCAATTATTCAGTGAATAATTACAGACATTTATGCAATTATATCAAAAATTGCAGACATTTCCACAATTATTCACTGAAAAATTGCGGAAATTCTCGCAATTTTTTCCAAAAATTGCGGAAAATTCCGCGATTATTCACCAAAAAATTCCGGAAATTTCCGCAATTATTCACCAAAAAAATTGCGGATATTTCCGCAATTATTCACCGAAAAAATTACATAAATTTATGCAACTTTTGGATATAATTGCATAAATTACTGCAATTATTCAATGAATAATTGCATAACTATATGCAATTACTTAGTAACTTAATTCTAGGGACCTAATTTACATACTTTTTTTACTGGGTTTTTTGTGTATTTTGAAACTTATTATGGACCTGAGCCTAATATTCACTTCTTAAAATACCTCTTTACCCAGAAGGATTTAAATTTGAGGTAGCGGTGATGGCTGGAGTTTCTCACTTCTTATGATCTGGAGATTATGTATACCCATGGTAAAGCAAATGCCGTTGCAAATGCGTTGAGTAGAAATGTAGCAACGGTTGCAAACTTTGAAATTAAGCCAGTGTTAATGGAGAAGTTGCATCTAGTTAGGAGGCAGATCCTATTTTGGATCGACTTAAGAAGGATGTTCGGAAGGTGTTGTTTCTAGCATTAAGATTGATCCCCAGGACATATTGAAAATGAATGGGCGTATTTATGTTCCAGACTTTAATGGACTTAGGCAAGAAATGTTAGCTGAATGCCACCGTTCTGAACTACCTTTCCATCTAGGAGTGACCAAGATGTTCGTAGATATGAAGAGGGTATTTTGGTGGAAGGGGATGAAGCGAGATATTTTGATCTTTGTAAGTCAGTGTGCAAACTTCTAGCATATTAAAAGTGACTAGCAAAAGACAGCTAGACTGCTTTAGCCATTGAAGATCCTGAAGTGGAAGTGGGAGTAGATCGCTATGGACTTTATTGATGGACTTTCCTAGTCAAGAAGAGGGAAAAGAGGTATTTGGGTTATAGTCGACCGACTAACCAAGAGTGCCTATTTTATTCTTGTTAACCCGACAAGGACTGCTATAAGTCTAGCAAGTTTGTATGTTAAGGAGATTGTGAGAATCCATGGTATTACTTGTAGTATTGTAAAGTGATTGAGACCCGATATTCACTAGTAGGTTCGGGAAGGGACTGCAAACTAGTTTAGGGACCAAGCAAAGTCTGAGTATAGCTTACCATCACCAGTCGGATGGGTAGACAGAGAGAGTGAAACATATCTTGGAAGATTTATTGCGAGCATGCATTCTTGAATTCGGGGGTTCTTGGGAAGATCATTTACCCTTAGTCAGATTCACTTAGAATAATAGCTACCAGGCAAGCATTAGTATGGCTCTTTTCGAAGCACTTTGTGGTTGTCTGTGTCGTTCTCCTTCATGTTAGGTTGAGTATGGTGATAGAATTGTTCTTGGACCCGAAATGATCTTAGAAGCCAGTGAGAAGGTAGCTGAAATTAGAAGAAAAATAAAGGAAGCACAGGATCAGCAGAAGTGTTATGTGGATCGAAGGCGTAGGGATCTAGAGTTCTCAGTTGGAGATTCGGTGTGTACGAAAGTTTCTCCATTGAGAAGTGTTGTGGGGTTTGGGAAATTAGGGAAGCTGGCCCGTCGTTATGTTGGCCCTTTCCTCATATTGGAGCGGATTGGTAGATTTTCATATAGAGTGAAGATACTGGATCGACTATCAGTTGTGCACAACGTAGTTCACATATCTCATTTACATAAGTATGTACATGATCCTTCATGGTAGTAAAGCCTTCACAACAAGTTGATTTGGAAGTTCAGCCCAAAGAAAAAGGTTAAGCAAGAACTGTGCATTTGGTTGGGTTAACTCATGTAATGACCGACCTTTTCAACCCTCGAATGTCGACACTAAATACATCCACGGTGTTCGTGTGCCAAATACCCAAGTGCAGGAAAAACAGGTAGTTAGGGTAAAATAAAAGAAAATGAACAGAACAAGAAAAAAGAACACAACATCAGAATCTCACATGCAGAACGATAATGTATAATATATCAAAAGTGTAGGATAAAGTGTTACTCTGATATACATGATAATCTAAGAGCTATAAAACGTCTAAGTGCTACTATCATCCTGGATAGTTATAACTGCCTGTACTCATAATGCTGATGACATACATACATAATAGGGAACAGAAATGAAAATAGGTAGATAGATAGATGGGTGGAAGTTTCCACCTCATCTCCGTAAGCTTGAAACATCTAATTCTGGAACCTGCTTTACTCAAGCTACTCAAAAGAGTACACAGAGGGAAAACGAATATCATGTATCAGACATAAGTCTGGTACGAGAAACTCAGAAATGCGTATAAGCACAAAACATAACATTTTAGACCGTCGTAATGGTTATCCCCTCATAAGAACCAAGAAAAATTGATACTTACATTAGGTGATATTATAGATAATGTCTAAGGTGTATAATATAAATAAAAAAAATAGCTGGGATGCCTACATTAACCACACCACAACATATTAGAGTACATCTAAAACCGCTAAGGCACGTTCGTATATGGATTTTTCGTGGAGACGTCTCCTGCTTAAAAACTGAAACAGATCTCCATGACAAGGGTCAGAAATTACCTTCCGAGCGTCGTATATCCCTAGATAAAATATATACCATAAAGTAAACACAACAAGCCCGACGCCCAAATACTTTCATGCCCTATTTGGAACCCAGTATCAACAACTCCTACTAGCAGCATCAATAAGCATACTCTAAATAATTAGAGTTGATATACCCCCTTCGGTTAGCTAAACCCGGGATTATGCAACCTACTCTATCTTTAATCATTTTTCCAATGCCGAGGTTACATTCGACATCTTTTACACAGGTCTTCATCACTCGAACAGAATAGCCCGTTTGACAAATGCTAACGCTAACCTCTCCCTTCGTTTAACCTTAGGATATGACAGTGTAACTCTATAGAATTTATCCGAAGTGTTAAACTTGACCTCTCCCTTGGAATTAACCTTGGGATGGATAGTTCAACTCTATAGCACTTCGCTTCGATGACCTCTTCCAAAATTGACCCATATACAAGTTTTGGAGTGGTATTCGACAAGTAAAACACTTACCGATTTCGAATTCTTCAAAATTAATCGATGAATTTCCGGTTAACTCAATTCCAGGTAGAGTGAAAGCCGAAGACGTTTCATACGAATTCTCCTCCCTAGGGGTTCTCAAAGCATATGAAGCCGTGAAGCTTTTTAATACTTCTTAAGTTAAATTTGATCAAGTTCGATAGTCGACTAATCAACTAAGGAATTTCAAGGTGATTGCTCATGGAATCAAGGTTCGTATATTTAACACATTTCCGACATTCCAACTAATTCCTTGGTTAAGATGGAAGTCAGTAAGTCAGAGCAGTATTGCATCATCCCTACTTGAACATCAATCTTGACTCTCATAAATAGAGACGTCTACCTCGCTCAGCATTTAGTGTTAAGTATAGTAATACTAACATTCTATATGTAGATAAATTACAAGTTCATTTTTACACAATGTAACTTCTCATGCCTTCTCCAAAAAAAATAGTTTTTAAAAATACTTGTACATAAGTAGAAAATGAATTTAAGATGATATAGATGTGTATAACAGTTTATCTATAAAGCTAGTATATTTAATAGAATTTAAAAATAAACTTAAAGACGTAAAGTGTAAATAAAACTCTTTATACTATAATAAAATATTAAACTAGTTTTATAAAGTTATATGTGAATAAATACCTTTAAAAATTCTTATAAGTTATAAATAGTTATAAAAAATATTAAATAATTACTTAACATTGATTTGGAAACTTTTTTAATTTAAACAAAATAAACATGTTTTATATATATAATAAGAAAATCTTTAATTTAATAATTCAAAATAATTTATTTAAAAATATATTTAAAACTCAAACTTCCTTTAAAATACTTATATATATTTTATAAAAATCCTTTGAAAAGATTTCATAAAATATCCTAAGCAAAAACATTTTATAGTTTACTAAAAACTTATTTTTCTAAAGTGCGTCCATAGGGACTATCGCTATATGGACCATAACTTTTGTACTTTTATTATAAATAAAATATCTTTTAAACTCCTCTTCTTACTATATCTTATATTACTATAAGTATAGAAAACATCCCATTCAAAAATATTCAAAAGATAGAGTTCAAAAAGTGATGCAGTGGATTAATCAAAACAATGTAGCTCGATAAAAGTAGCTGTCGATGGATTGAAGAATACTGAATTGCTCGAATTCGTTGATCCGAAGATACCGAATTCTAGCTATCCCGAACTCGTTGATCGCGCACGATACCGGGTTCGAAGATCTGCGATTCTTCACACGTTGATCTAGCGCACTAGATTCCGTGAATCGGCTTCTGCAGTCGTCGAATCAAGCGCACTCGATTAACCGAAAGAGGAGATATGAGATTACACTCGACTACCAATTTGGCGAAAGCACAAAGCTAACAAAACAAGAGTTTTATTTCAAATCAACTAAACTATTACAAATGACCAAACCTGCCTATTTATTGGCTACAACTCAACACGCCAACACAGAACAAAATTT
This sequence comes from Allium fistulosum, assembly GCA_030737815.1. Lineage (NCBI taxonomy): Eukaryota > Viridiplantae > Streptophyta > Magnoliopsida > Asparagales > Amaryllidaceae > Allium > Allium fistulosum. Next base: position 1,049,770,014 of record CM060903.1, read on the forward strand.
CCATAACTCTTAGGTCGTGAACGACCTACGACCTAAAAAATGGTGCGACCTATAAACCCAGCGACTTAGTGTAGGTCGTTAACGACCTAACAGTTTACATTACAATGCAACCAACTTACAAGACAACATAACGACTTTACAACACTTAGGTCGTACGCAACCTAACTACTCACGACTTAAGAACTGTACAATCATATGACATAACATCTGTATCCATCAGCGACCTAGGAATCAACGTCAGAGATTGAAGCGGCTTAAAGAGTCTACGTCTTCAAACTTCAGCGACCTAAAATAAAGCGGCATCCAACCCAACGACTTAACAAGTTCGCGACCTAAGGATTTCCTGCGACCTAACTTTCTTCGCGACTTAAGACTTTACGCGACCTATCTTAGGTCGTAGCTCAAGGCAGTCTTCTTCCAGAATATCGGAGCGACCTATCTTATGTCGTAGCTCGCTTACGCGACCTAAAGTAGGTCGTAACCCTTTATCTCGTTTGCATTCCATCACCTTGAAGCCCGTAACTCGCATGCCAACTTTGTTAGGTCGTGAGCGACCTAAAACTTCGTTAGGTCGGAGCATCCTTTTAGGTCGTTCCAGCGACCTATTCCTTTGCTTTAGCTCGTCATTCTCAAACCCATTAGGTCATAGCTCTTTTCTTGGTGATTTGTTAGGTCGTTCCCACAACCTATGCCTTAGCTCGTTAGGTCGTATGCGATCTAAAAACAAGTTAGGTCGTTTGAGCGCTTTTCCACTAGATCGTTGTTGATCTTCACTAAGTCGTTGGAGCGACTTATAGACTTCGTTAGGTCGGCCGCGACCTATGACTTCAACTTTCCACCATTCTTCACAAAATGTTAACTCGTTAGCTTTAGGTCGGATTCGACCTATCAACATGTTACGACCTATGACTTCTTTCTGGGCTGCATCATCAAAAAGTGAGATAGTAGAGAAAGATTCAAAGTGCGTTTATAGCGACTATCGCTATACGATCAACTGCGTATTCAATTCAAATTCAAACTCCATTCAATCACATAAACATAAATGATTCTCAAGTTTCAAAAAATATCAAAAAGAAGCATGGATAACATACATACAACATATATAAGCACGAAACAAAGTAGTGAGCAAAGTAAATACAACAATATCCAAAGTGCTTCTATAGCGACTATCGCTATAAAGACAATAATAAAAATTATTCTATTACATATGCTCATTCAATATTCAAGTCCAATTCCTTCTCATAGGCCTTTACATATGCATAATATTGCAAGTCCAAGTCCAATGTCCAAATCCATTACATATGCACAAATAACATGTCCAAAGTCCATGTCTAAATTCCAATTCCGTATGCCATTGCATATGCACAATAAATCAACATAACCAAAGGCCTTCCAAGGCACAAATATACACAATCACATGCTTTTCGAAGCATATAAATATAGCTTTATAACTTTAATTAGTTAGGGTCTATTATAATAGTTTATAGCAAGCAAATACACAAGTTTATTATTTTCATTCAAGGAGTGAGATAACTCATTTTTAATTCAAATCGAAGCTAGCACTTCCTACCCTAACCTTGCGACAATACAAAAACTTTCTACCTTCAACCCATAAGCTCATGAACAAGGCTAGATTAAGCCTCAATATGGCACGACCAAAGAAAGAATGGCCTAAGAAGTGCACGGCCAAGGCAAGAATGCCCTTAATCGGGTATGACCTTGAAGAGGATGAGGATTTTTGCTCCAAAACTTCTACTTCCAAGGTTATGAAAGGATGTTATATGCTATTTAATGATGATAGAATGAATTTGAAGAAGTTTAGAATTATTTGGAGTTGCTTTGATTAAAGAGCTTTGTGTAGAGATAAGAGTAAAAGAGTTGTTGCTTTTGAGTTGTGAATTTGTAAACAAATGAAGAGAACCTGCCCACTTATTTATAGGCTTAGGAATTAGTGGAAAATGACCAATGATGCCCCCTATAGCCAGCCACCATCCCGCCTTGCCCATGCCTCTACTTCCACTGCACCATGCTTGAGAAAGTCTTCCCAAAATCACTCCCTAAAACTCCCATTAAAATCCTCTTCTACGTTTCCTTCTAGAAGTGTTTTAGTTTAATTAATTTTGCTTATGAACGTATTTAAAACTTATTAATGTGTTTATATGTTTATTATGCAAGTCCAAAGAATTCAAACAACATTTATTGAGTGAAAAGTTGATTTTTAATAAAACGTTTTTCGATCACATTTTCGATATTTCCTTAAAGTATATATTTTTGTAAACAAACTTCTAAACAAGTTTTCTAGCATTAGTTATTAATGAAATAGTATTTACTAAGGTTATAAAATCACATTTTTAACACTTAGCCATTTTTTCAAAAGTTCAGATATTCAAAGATGAAGTGTTCAAAATTAAGGGTCGTTACATTCTCCCTCCCTTAAGACATTTCATCCTCGAAATTCAAACAAGAATAGCATAAAGAATAATAGAAGACATGATGCACGTATAAAATACTTCTTAAACTAAATACAAACCAAAATACAAGCTAGGTGACTCCACCACAGGCGGTGAGTACACTTCAAAAGATACAATACAAAAAAAACTACTAACTAAACAATAACCCAGGATAAGACTCTCTAATACTATCCTCCATCTCCCAAGTGCAATCTCGAACATCCTCACTCCATCGTGCTTTGATCAATTCCACAACCTAAGTCCCCAATCTCTTCGTATCACGGTCAACAATATGAATATGCTGTCTCACAATGGTCAAGTCATGCTCAATCTCCAAATCCTCCTGCTGCGATGGCTCAATAATCAAAGCAGGATCATGTGCATACTTATGTAGGTGGGATACATGAAATACATCATGTACACCCGACAACCTAGTCGGTAACTCAACCCTTAAAGCAAGAGTGACTATCCTCTTAAGTATCGAAAAACGTCTAATAAAACAAGGAGCCAACTTCCCTTCCGTACCAAACTGAATTGCACCTCTCATCGAAGAAACTTTGATAAACACAAAGTCCCCAATTGAGAACTCAAAATCTTTACGCCTTACATCCGCATAGTTCTTCTGCCTACTCCGAGCTACCTTTAAGTGCCTCCTAATCTCTACTACCTTATTCATTGCCTCAAGAATCATATTTAGACCAAGCACTAAACGATCTCCCGTTTCCATGCAACATGAAGGAGACTTACAAGGCCTTCCATACAATGCCTCAAAAGGTGTCATTCCAATGCTTGCCTGAAAACTGATGTTATAAGAAAAATCAACAAGTGGCAAATGATCCTTCTATAAACCTCTAAAGTCCAACACACAAGCACGAAGTAAATCCTCCAAAACACGATTCACTCTCCCAGTCTGTCCAAATGTCCGAAGGTGATAAGCAGTACTCAAACTTAGCTCCGTCCCAAGTGCACCATGCAAACCCTTCTAGAACTGACTTGTGTAGATCGGATCTTGATCACTCACGATATCACATGGAATGCCATGAAGCAAAACGATCTCTCTAACATACAACTGAGCCAAACTAAGCAGCCTTATTGCCTTAACTGGTAAGAAGTGCACAATCTTGGTTAACCTATCAACAATAATCCAGATGCCGTCATTACCTCTCCTCGACCTAGGCAATCCATTAATAAAATCCATAGAAATCAGCTCTCACTTCCACTTCAAAACCTCAAGTAGATGAAGCAGTCCAGTTGTCTTCTGGTGACTACCCTTAACCTGCTAGCAGTTAGCACATCTGCTCATAAATATAGAAATGTCTCTCTTCATACCCTTCCACCGGAACCCTTCCACCAGAAAGTGTGTCTCGTGTCCTGATACATTTTAGTGACCCTGGATGATCGTCAATCTAAGATGATGACTCTCCGTCAGAACTTCCTACATAATACCATTTGGAACACACAACTGACTGTTCATCCTCAAAATGCCATAGTCATCTACCTCAAATCGTGGAAACTTCCCGAGAGCAACACTCTCACTAATGGCTTTAACTATCTGAGAGTCACAAACTTCCCTCTTCTAGTTACTCTCAATATGACTAATAAGAGTTAGATGAACCACTATATTATCCATAACTGCATATCTCCTACTCAACGCATCTGCTAAACCATTAGCTTTCCTTGGCATATACAAAATTTCAAGTTCATATGCCATAAGAAACTCTAGGCAATACTGTTATCTCAAGTTCAAGTCCTTATGTATGAAAAGACATTTCAAAGATATATGGTTCGTATATAGCTCAAACTTCTCACCCAGTAAATGATGCCTCCACATCTTCAACGCAAAGACCACCGCTAACAGCTCTAAGTCATGCATCATCACATACCTTGCTTCATGCGGCTTCAATTGTCAATTGGCATAAGCAACAACCTTTCATACTGCATCAACACAGCACCCGATCTTTTTCCACAAGCATCAATGTAAATAGTAAGATCCTCACCCCAGTCTAGAATAGTTAGAATGGGGCCACTAGTCAATTTCTTCTTCGACTTCCTAAAGGCAAGCTCACATTTCTCCATCCAAAGAAATGTGACGTCTTTCTTTGTCAAATTTGTAAGTGGTGAAGCAATCTTGAAGAAATCTTGAGTGAATCTCCTATAATAACCTTCCAACCCCAAGAAGCTTCGAATCTTTGTTATGCTTTCATGCCACTTCAAATCCTGAATAGCCGCAACCTTCATCGGTGTAACGACCCGTAATTTTTCGATAATTAATTTATTGGATTTAATAATGTTTATAATGTAATTTGGAAGAAATAAAAATTTGTGACTTAATTAATGTGAGAAATTTAAATTTTAAGATTTATTAGTGGGAATAATAACTGGAATGAAATGTAATAGTATTAAATTAAGGTAATTGATAACTGCTTTAAATGTAATTCCAATTAATGGAAATGATTAAAAAGTTATGATTGGTTATAGATTGTAAATAAATTATAATAATGTATGTTTTAATTTATAATTAGATTAAAAGAGTAATTGATAATTTAAAATTTTAAGATTTATTAATGGGAATAATAACTAGAATGAAATGTAATAGTATTAAATTAAGGTAATTGATAACTGCTTTAAATGTAATTCCAATTAATGGAAATGGATAAAAGTTATGATTGGTTATAGATTGTAAATAAATTGTAACAATGTGTGTATTAATTTATAATTAGATTAAAAGAGTAATTGATAATTTAAATGTTGTATTAATTAATGTAATAGTATGTAATAAATTATAATTGAATAAAAATTAGTGTTGTGCAAATAATTATAACATTTGTGTAAACAATCAACTTATAAATGTGATTAAATTAAACTAAAGGTGACAATTGTTATTTGTTACCTATTTGTTTAACTTATTGATATCAAATTAGAAATAAATTGTATTAAATGTAATTAAATGTTAAGTTAATGTGAATTAAGGCAATACTGTAGAATACTGAGGTAATAACTTGTAAATTAGTGTTAGTTTTACCCATTTGACAATAAATGGTTGAATAAAAGATTGAAATGAAATTTAGTCAATTTATTGGAATTAAATATAATCAATTGGATTTAATTACAGTTGAAATTGAACACTGTAATTAGTTTAATATTCAACTCTAAATTGATTTATAAATGTGTTTTTTTAAATGTGTTTAAATTACTTAAATGTAAATATTGTTTTACTTATCATCTTATTATTTAATCCGTTGAAAATTTTAACCACTGCCAAAAATATATAAAAATTAATGGGACACATCGCATGCATACTAAAATATCGGTATAAATAAAACATGCGATATAAATGGAGTTTCATATGCAAATTTAGTTTGTAAAATATAATGTATATCAATTAATTTTATATTGAAGACCAATATACAATTTTTGAAAATAATATAATATTAATTTCAAGTCTTAAGGGGCCATGTCGTTAGTTTCAAGAATCTAATATAACTAAGAATTTAATATTAAATGAATTATAAGTTTATGTATTGTAGATACTATGATGCAGCGGATATTTCAAAACGATGTAAAACGGTGACTGTAGTAATCGGTGGATTGGAAGAATACTGGAATGCCCGAATTCGTTGATCCGAAGATACCGAACTCTAGCTATCTCGAACTCGTTGATCGCGCTCGATACCGGGTTCAAAGATCTTCAATTCTTCAAGCGTTGATCAAGCGCACTTGATTCCGCGAATCGGCTTCTACAATCGTTGAATCGAGCGCACTCGATTATCCGAAAGAGGAGATAGGAGATTACACTCAACTACCAATTTGAAAGAAAGCACAAAGCAATCAAAAGAGAATTTTATTCAATATTCAACAACCTTTACAAATGACTCACACTTGCTATTTATAGCTTTACAACTCAACACGCAAAAACTTCAAAAAAAATACAAGTACTTAGGTCGGCAACGACCTACGACCTAACATGGCGCGACCTAAGGACAGACACGACTTAGTATAGGTCGGCAGCGACCTAACAGTTCAAACATAAGAAAATACAACACAATGACTTGACGACTTAACAATCAACGGCAGAGATCCACGCGGCATAAGAATCAATGATCTCCAGAGCTTTGCGACTTAAGAACTTTGCGGTATCCCAACTTAACGACCTAAGGAAATCAATGGTATCCAGAGCTTTGCGACCTAAGAATGAACGGCATCCTTTCGTTTGCGACCTAACAGAAGCGGCTTCGGGAATTCTTCGCGACCTAAGGCCTCGCGACCTAAGTCCCCGCGACCCAAGACTTTGCGACCTAACTTAGCTCGTTCAGTTTTCTTGCGACCTATCATAGGTCGTGATTTGTTAGGTCGTAGCATCTTCTCAGCTCGTTCCAACGACCTATCTCCTTGTTTTAACTCGGCATCCCCCAACCCATTAGGTCGTAGTTCTTTCCCTGGTGATATGTTAAGTCGTTCCCACGACCAATACCTTAACTCGTTAGCTCGTACACGAGTTAATTGGTTAAGTCCTTCTTGCGACCTATCTTCTAACTCGCTAAGTCGTATACGAGTTAAAAACATGTTAGGTCGTTCCATTAGTTCGTTAGCTTGCAAAACTTCGGTAGGTCGTTGGAGCGACCTAAAAGCCTCGTTAGGTCGTATGCGACCTAACACTTCTCCAATTTGGACACTGCCACTTTTTCCAGCATTACTTGCTCCCTCCTCTATCTCGCTAGGTCGTGAGCGACCTACGAACTTCTTAGGTCGTGAGCGACCTAGGACTTTAACTTTCTGCGCGGCATCATCCTCCCCAGTTTGAGAAAAATTCGACCTCGAATTTGCACCTTCTTCTTCCACAACCGACTCATCCCCATGATATGGTATAAGATGTTTAACATTGAACACGTCAGACGTATACACATCATCTGGCAGCTTCAATTTATAAGCATTTTCATTGATTCTCTTTAAAATTTCCACTGGACCAATCTTTCGTGCTTTCAATTTATTGTACGCACCTACTGGAAAACGATCTTTTGTTAACACTGCATAAACCATATCTCCTTCGTTAAACTCAACATTTCTTCGCTTCAAATCTGCAGATCGTTTATACTTCTCATTTGCTTTCCCCAATCGTTCCTGAACGATTTTATGACATTCCGCCAACCCCTCAACAAAATCAGCAGCTTTCTTAACTGTCTTCTTTGATTGTGGCACTACAGTTAGATCCAACGGTCCCTTCGGTAAACTTGAATATACTATCTGAAATGGACTGAACCCAGTACTTCGATTCACAGCATGATTATGGGCAAACTCTGCCTGGCATAACTTCACATCCCAACTCTTCAGATTATCTTGTACAAGACACCTCAGCAAGTTTCCCAATGATCTGTTTACCACCTCAGTCTGTCCATCTGTCTGCGGATGATAAGCGCTGCTAAAGTTCAACTTCGTTCCCACCATCTTCCACAAACTTAACCAAAAGTGACTCAGAAATCGAGTATCTCTATCCGACACAATAGATTCTGGCAATCTATGAAGTCGATAGATCTCCTTGAAAAACAACTGAGCAACATGAACAGCATCCGCCGTCTTCTTACAAGCAATAAAATGTGCCATTTTCGAAAATCTGTCAACCACCACATAAATGGAATCATTACCACGCTGTGTTCTCGGCAAACCCAACACAAAGTCCATACTGATATCCACCCATGGTTTTACAAGCACGGGTAACGGCATATATAAACCAGCATTAGTCGCAGTTCCTTTCGAAACTTGACAAATATGACAACGCTCCAGAAACCTCGCTACTTCTTTCCTCATTGATGGCCAAAAATAAGACTGTGAAATCAACTGTAAAGTACGGTCTCTCCCAACATGTCCCTCTTCGTGTAACTCCTTGATAATCTTCATTCTCAGACTACCCTCCGGTATGCACAATCGACTTCCTTTAAAAAGAAAACCGTCAACCATCATAAACTCATCAGTCTTCCCTTTATTGTCCCTTTCAACAAATTTCTTAAAATAAGAGTCTTATGCAATCTGCTTCGGCAATAATTCAAAACCAATCACTTCAACTTTCATTGTTGTCAACAAATGACTCCTCCTACTTAAAGCATCAGCCACTCGATTCATCACCCCTGATTTGTGCTTCACAACGAAAGTAAACTGTTGCAGATATGCAATCCACGATGCATGTCTTGCTGAAATCTTGTCTTGCCCTTGCAAATGCTTCAATGCTTCATGATCAGTATATAGAACAAACTCTTTCTGAAATAGATAATGTCTCCAGTGTTTAATAGATTGTACAACAGCATAGAATTCCACATCGTATGTACTGTATCTCATCTTCGCTCCTGACAATTTCTCTATGCAATTGGACGCCCCTTCTGACTCAACACCCCTCCAATCCCAACCTTGGATGCATCAGTATGTAGTTCAAACACTAACTGAAACTCTGGTAATACTAGAATAGGTGCAGATGTCAGCAACTCCTTGATCTTCTCAAAAGCACTCCCTGCTTCCTCTGTCCATGCAAACTGTTTACCTTTCATGCAATCTGTAACAAGTGCCATCACACTGCTAAAGTGTGGAATGAATCTTCTGTAAAATGAAGCCAACCCGTGAAAACTACGAACTTCTGTCATTGTCTTGGGCTGCGGCCAATCTCTGATAGCTTCGATTTTACTTTGGTCAACTTGTATACCTTCCTTCGAAACAACATATCCTAGAAATAAAACACTATGCGTCATGAACACGCATTTCTTCGTTGCAGCATAAAACTGTTCTTGTCGTAGTACCATCAGCACTTCCCTCAGATGATTCAAATGTTCCTCTGGACTTCCACTATAGATCAGAATATCATCGAAATATACCACCACAAATTTCCCAATGAACGGTCGAAAAAACTGATTCATCACCCTCATAAAAGTACTCGGTGCATTGGATAAACCAAATGGCATGACCAACCATTCGTATAGACCCTCCCTGGTTTTAAAAGCAGTCTTCCACTCATCGCCTGGTCTGATACGAATTTGATGATATCCGCTCTTGAAATCAATCTTCGAAAATATAGTAGCTCCGCTTATTTGATCTAGCAAATCATCAAGCCTCGGCATCGGAAATCTGTATCTGACTGTGATCTTATTCAATGCTCGACTGTCAGTGCACATCCTCCACGTCCCATCCTTCTTGGGTACCAATAAAGCTGGTACAGCACAAGGACTCAGACTCTCCTGCACACGCCCCTGTTCAAGCGATTCCTCCACTTGCCTCTGCAACTCTTCATGTTCCTTCAGACTCATTCGATAATGTGGTCTGTGTGGCAACACAGCACCTGGAACAAGATCTATCTGATGTTGTATATCCCTCAACGGTGGCAACTCCGTTGGTAACTCCTCTGGAAATACATCGTCAAATTCTTTCAAAACTGGTTTAACTTCTTCTGGAATTTCAACCTCTTCACCGCTCTCTCGTCCAATCAACAAGAATACTTCCGGCTCTTCCTCCACCTCCTTAACAAACTCTTTCAAAGATAATAAAGTTTTTAGCTCTTCAATCTCTTCTGACTTACTTTCTCCTTGTGATCTCTTCTTCGGAACTAGGATAATTTTCGTGCCTTCAAACATAAAACTGTAGCTATTGGTCCGACCGTCATGTTGTACTGCTCGATCATACTGCCATGGTCTTCCCAATAATAAGTGGCAAACATCCATCTCTACTACATCACACCAGATTTCGTCTTTGTATTTCTTCCCAATAGAGAATGGAACACGAACTCGTCTATCCACTTTCACTTCTCCTCCTTTTCTCAACCATGCTAACTTGTATGGACTCGGATGTTTCTCTGTCTTCAATTTCAACTTTGTCACAGCCTCGGTTGAAATAATATTATCATAGCTTCCTGCGTCGATCACAAACTTACACACCTTCCCCAGAATAGTACATGTTGACTGAAAAATATTACTTCTCAACCAACTAGCTTCCTCCTGCTTCGGTGTTAAACACGATCTCCTTAGCATTAGGTTACAACCTTCATCTCCTGACGCAATATCCTGCTCATCCTCCTCAACTGGACTAGAACAATCTCCATCAACCTCCTCACCTTCAACTTCTGCAATCATGGTTCTCTTCTTTGGCTTTGGACACTCACTGCTTTTATGACCCAATTCCTGACAATTGTAACATTTGAAACCATTATTAAACTTTGCCTTCTCAGCCTCCTTCACCACCGGTCTACTGATAGGTTTAGAAACATTAGAACTCCCACTAACACCCTTCACTTGATTGTTAGAACTAGTAAACACACCACTTCCTCGTCTACCCTGCTTCTCCCAAGCCAACGCTTTTTGATGTGCCTCTGCTACAGATCTTGGATCGAACATATTAACCATATCCTGAATCTGCATTCTCAATCCCCCAATGAATCTAGATGTCAGCTGCTCTTCCGTTTCCATAATGTCATTCCTTGCAATAAGTTGATAGAATTCATCAGCATAGTCATTCACAGATTTCGTCCCTTGTCTCAAGTTCTACAAACGTTGATACATCAAAGATTGATAATTGTAAGGTAAGAACATTGCCTTCATCAATTTCTTCATTTTCTCCCACGATTCAACTTTTGACTTCCCCATTCGATCACGTGTAAGCTTGGTTTGCTGCCACCATGCCAAAGCTCTACCCCTTAACCTCGTAGCAACCAACTTCACTCTACGCTGTTCTGGAACTTCTTTGAAGTCAAAAATCTCCTCGACATTAGCCACCCAATATAGAAACTCCTCTGCTTGCATACCACCTTTGAATTCAGGAATTTCAGTCTTCATCCCCGTCTCCCACTTGTGATCATACTCAGAGTAATTTCTTCCTTGACCTCTTCCTTGAATACTACCACCATCATACTCTTCTTCAAAATCAGATGCATAACGATGTCGATTCTGACCACCAACATCTCTACTCCCTTCACGTCTACCACCATCCCTTCTATCTACATTCCTTCGTTCACGATCATTCAAGTTCCTCCCACGCCCTTGATCATTTTCAACACTTCTGTCTCGATTAGAATGTGGCGAGACTCTACTTCCCCCATGGTTAGATTCAGGTGAAACCCTTCTCCGATTTTGATTCATCTCCGTCATAAGCTTCTCTAACCGGCCAATTCCTTCGTTAAGCTTTTCACTAAAATTCTCATTGATTCTTTGCTCCAACTCATCAGCCTCTTCTCTTCGATATAAAACTTCTACGTTTTGGTGACGATTAGCTCTCCTTGGTGGCATACTTGAAAACTTATCAAACTCTTCAAGACTTCAAATTTCAAACACTTTTCGGACTTTGATCCAAAATGAAATGGATCGAAAACTTCCACTTTGTAGCAAATCGCGATGAACACGATGGACAAAGTTTCGGCCTCCAATTCAAATCCGATCAAACAACTTCGAACAATGATGAACACTCCTCTTACTCTTGGCCGTGATAAACACAAACTCAAACCTTCCCTTCAAGCTCGGCAAATCTCTTCAACTTCTAAATGAATAGGCTCCAAGTCTCGATCTAGCTATGATTGGCTAGAACAGCTCTGATACCAAACTGATGCAGCGTATATTTCAAAACGATGTAAAACGGTGACTGTAGTAATCGGTGGATTGGAAGAATACTGGAATGCCCGAATTCGTTGATCCGAAGATACCGAACTCTAGCTATCTCGAACTCGTTGATCGCGCTCGATACCGGGTTCAAAGATCTTCAATTCTTCAAGCGTTGATCAAGCGCACTTGATTCCGCGAATCGGCTTCTACAATCGTTGAATCGAGCGCACTCGATTATCCGAAAGAGGAGATAGGAGATTACACTCAACTACCAATTTGAATGAAACCACAAAGCAATCAAAAGAGAATTTTATTCAATATTCAACAACCTTTACAAATGACTCACACTTGCTATTTATAGCTTTACAACTCAACACGCAAAAACTTCAAAAAAAAATACAAGTACTTAGGTCGGCAACGACCTACGACCTAACATGGCGTGACCTAAGGACAGACACGACTTAGTATAGGTCGGCAGCGACCTAACAGTTCAAACATAAGAAAATACAACACAATGACTTGACGACTTAACAATCAACGGCAGAGATCCACGCGGCATAAGAATCAATGACCTCCAGAGCTTTGCGACTTAAGAACTTTGCGGTATCCCAACTTAACGACCTAAGAAAATCAATGGTATCCAGGGCTTTACGACCTAAGAATGAACGGCATCCTTTCGTTTGCGACCTAACAGAAGCGGCTTCGGGAATTCTTCGTGACCTAAGTCCCCGCGACCCAAGACTTTGCGACCTAACTTAGCTCGTTCAGTTTTCTTGCGACCTATCATAGGTCGTGATTTGTTAGGTCGTAGCATCTTCTCAGCTCGTTCCAACGACCTATCTCCTTGTTTTAACTCGGCATCCCCCAACCCGTTAGGTCGTAGTTCTTTCCCTGGTGATATGTTAAGTCGTTCCCACGACCAATACCTTAACTCGTTAGCTCGTACACGAGTTAATTGGTTAAGTCCTTCTTGCGACCTATCTTCTAACTCGCTAAGTCGTATACGGGTTAAAAACATGTTAGGTCGTTCCATTAGTTCGTTAGCTTGCAAAACTTTGGTAGGTCGTTGGAGCGACCTAAAAGCCTCGTTAGGTCGTATGCGACCTAACACTTCACCAATTTGGACACTGCCACTTTTTCCAGCATTACTTGCTCCCTCCTCTATCTCGCTAGGTCGTGAGCGACCTACGAACTTCTTAGGTCTTGAGCGACATAGGCCTTTAACTTTCTACGCTGCATCATACTATATCCAATAAATTTAAAATTACTGGAAGGTCATGGACTAAATAAAACCATATTCCTAAATAAAAAGAGTACAAAAAGCCCAATCCATTTATATTTGCATGACAATATTCGATGGTGCATACCCAATAGATATTGTACCTGCTCCATTTATGCTTGCCACGGACGATAACACACCTTCGTGATATTCATTACTCCAATCACCCTACATATAGATCAGAGCAAACATGTTTTCAACTATTCAAGTTATAGTAGTTTAAGATACACCTTCATTTGATGTCATATATGATCAATGCTTAAGGACATGTTAAATATAGTGAATATTAGGCTCAGGTCCCTAGTAAGTTTCAAAATACACAAAAACCCCAGTAAAAAAAAGTGTGTAAATTAGGTCCCTAGAATTAAGTTACTAAGTAATTGCATATAGTTATGCAATTTTTTTGGTGAATAATTGCGAAATTTTCCGCAACTTTTTGAAAAAATTGCGTAAATTTCCGCAATTTTTTGGGTGAATAATTACGGAATTTTCCGCAATTTTTTGAAAAAATTGCGTAAATTTCCGCAATTTTTTGGATGAATAATTGCGGAATTTTCCGCAATTTTTTGATATAATTGCATAAATGTGTGCAATTATTCACTGAATAATTACATAAGTGTATGTCATTATTCAGTAACTTAATTCTAGGGACCTAATTTACAAACTTTATTTTACTGGGGTTTTTGTGTATTTTGAAACTTATTAGGGACCTGTGCCAAACTGTCCCTTAAATATAAGTATAATGCATGAAAATAGGCAAAAGAAATCTATTTCTATAGACTAACTACCTTACATTCATTGTCCACTGCCACGTCATTATTAGTTTTGAATGCTATGACAATAAATCAAGTTTCATATATCTTCATAGGAATTTATTTATTGTTATTTCTATACCTTTTAGTGGAGAATTTGAAAATTGAAACCTCTCATGAAATAAGAATACTTAAAAAATGATAAAAAAACTATAGAGAATGTGATTGTTGGATTATGACTTCATTTACAACAGTAAAATAATAGAAATCAAAGAAATTAGTTTATACTTGATATTATGATTTAATTTGGTCCGATCAAATTTTATATCAAGACAGTTAGATGACATGAGGATGTCTAAGTAATCAAAAAATCAAAATTCTAAAATATAAATTTTGCATTAAAATTGTAAAAGAATTAATTTCATCATTTTTTAATAAATCATGATATTGCACAAATTTATCATTAAAGGTGATGTAATGATTTATTAGGTCTTTGAGTTTGTAAATTGATGAAACAAATATAGTATTAATAGTTTATACCGATATGATAATGAAATATTCATATGGTTAGCTATTAATTTACATAATCAATTAAAATAATTATAGCTAGTGGAATATAATGGTGGTCACCTTTACACTATTATGGATTAATTATATTTAGTTTAAATTTAGGAAAAAGTGATGCATAGAATTTACGATGCTTCACTCCACAAATTAATAAAATATATGCAGTGTTAATAGTTAATGTCACTATAATTATTGATTTTGTATATGGTTAGCTTTAAAATAACATAATCATTGAAAAAATTATTGTTAATTGAATATGATGGTGGTCTATGTTATATGAGTATGGAATAATAGTATTTCACATGATTATAGCCATATTTCTATAAAGATGCAGTTTCCATAACAGTGCTTGTATGTAATTATAATTGTTATACAATTTCATAGTAGGCTATTTATTGAAAAACATCTTGTAATAATATTTATTGAGTGAACAAACATATTTTTAATAGTTTATAGTAAAGCTAACAAACTAACACATATTTAACATATATAATTATTCAAAAACGAACAAATAATTCATATTAATTAATCTCCAAGTCTTTCTTAATAATACGTCTAGATGTTACTACCACTGGTTTTATCGCATCAGGAGCAACCAAAACATAATTGCAACTTTAAGTTGTGCTAATAACCTTTTAGAAAATTATATTTTTTAGTGATCTTTAAAATAGGTTTAGAAAAAATTAAATGGGTATTTAATGAATGCATTGATGATTGCAAGTTAATAGCAGGGAAGTAAATTGAACACAAATGATCTGATAGCTATGTCCATTGCAAATAGTATTCCATTGTGTATTCAATGTAATAATATATTTGTTAATAGCTAATACTAAAATAGACAGAAATCATTTAGTGACACTGTCCGTTTATGTTATTTAACAAATAATGTTTCATTGTGTTACTTAATGAAATTACATTTATTATCAGTTTCTTGAACACCCAATAACTTTTTATGAAAAAAATAACAATGAACTCAACTAATAATAGGCAAACCCAGTATCTTTATATAAAGTATAACCAAACCAAATAGTAGCTTGAAAGTGACACTAATGCAAATATAGTAATATTTATTTCTACTCGTTGAAGCATGTTTTAGGAGAAGTGTTATTCATGGTTATTTTAATTACATTACTGTAGGGCGTAGTTAAAATGTTAAAACTTGAGTCTCATATCAGGATAAAGCACCGGTTATTTTAGAAAATGTCTATTATGCATTTTTCTAGTTGTATATACATGACTGGACTCCTGCTCATTACCATGGGAACTGTTCTAGAATTTCTTCCTAAATATAATTACACAAATTCTCCTAATGGTAAACATGAGAGTTTACAACAAAATGGAGATGAGAATGACAATCAAGTGCTTCCACAAAAGATGGCTTTGGTTTTAAGTTATAATGTATTATGTCCCAGTTTTATTCACTTTTTCCCATGCAATACAATAGCTTGTTGATTGAATTTAATAAAGTAATGCTTAAATTGAAACATCATAAAAAAATCTATATAAACAAACATTTCTAATCGGCTAAATTACATTATATGATATATAAAGGACTCATGAAACTAAAAATCAAAAAATAGCCTAAGATAAATCATAAACGTAGTATTTACATATAAAACCATATCTTATCATTAACTTATTATCCCTTCTATGCATATACAGAATTACAGAATGACTTGAAACAAATCATCATCATGATATTCTAAATCAAAAGAGTTTTGTATCCTTCCTATGACTCTTTAAAACAGTGGAAAAAATTATAAAGCAAAGCCAACAAAAATGAAGAAGGCTGTTATATTCACCCAAAAAAGTTGGAATAAAAACAGAAAACCAAGAAAAAAGTGGTAGTAGTAAGGGAAAAAGGCTCAACCCGATAGTAGTAGTATATACACCAGAAAGCGTGCAGATACCATGTAACGACCCGTATTTTTGGGTCATCAAATTCGAATATTTAAAATGTAACGACCCATAATTTAATCACTTTGAACATGAATAGTTAATTTTTTTTAAATGATTAAATAATGGATTTTATATCTAGAATTATTAACCCTGCCTAATAAAATAGAATAGTACAATTACTTGCCTAATAAGCAAGAAAGAATTATTAACCTAGCCTAATAAAACAGAATAGTATAATTACTTGCCTAATAAAAATAGAACAGTATAATTACTTTCCTAATGAAACAAAATAGCATAATGATTATTATATTCCATGCGGATGGTTGCCATTGGACCAAAATCTGGTCGAATCAGGTTTTGCCATGCGGATGGTTGTTATTGGACCAAAATCTGGTTGAATCAGGTTCTGCCATGTGGATGGTTGCAATTGGACCAAAATGTGGTCGAATCAAATTAAGCCATCAAGATGTTTTCTATTGGACCAAAATGTGGTCGAATCAAATTAGGCCATCAAGATGTTTTCTATTGGACCAAAATGTGGTCGAATCAAATTAGGCCATAAGGCTGGTTTCTATTGGACCAAAATATGGTCGAATCTGGTTAGGCTATAGGAAATGACTAAAGTACCCTTCTCTTCACCTATAAATAGACAAGTCCATATCTCATTTTATTTCATTCACAAACTAAAGAAAGGAGGAGTGGATCCCACGGTGAGAAACTATATCACATAATATAGTGTTTATATTGGTTGTGATTGGATGAATGGATTGATAGTTATGGATGTTTTAACTATATGATAGTTATATCAGTATTTAATTGTTAAAATATTCAGTTCACCATATACTGCTTGTTTGGATGATATGAATGTATATATGGATGTTAATAGTGATAACACTGCACGTTACACTTATTATACACACCCATTTGGATTTAAACGGATATTGGTTACGTCTCGATTTAAAATAATAATAATATAATATTCAAATTTGAGTGGAAATTGAATATTCGAATTTTATAATTTAAACTATTTGGAAATGATATTGGAGATATATTGAAAAACTTTTGTAAAAGAAGTTATTTATTTGAAATCATTTTAAATATAAAATGGCATGTTCAACTTTGGAAATATAAATAATAATTTAAATCGATTTTAGAAAAGTGAAGTTAAGTTCGCTATATAAATAAAGGTTTATAATCAATTAAATGATTCCAATAGTATTATATATAGTTTATTTTGATTTCTGGAAAGTTTGGATTAAATCGGATGAAATTTAGAAAATAATATTATTATATTATTTAAATATTCAATTAAATCAATTAAATTGAATAAAAAGGTTATGAATTTAGAAATGAATTTTGTATAGTATATATGAAGTATATATATGATTTAAAAGATAATATAAGTAATTTAAATCATATTTGAATGGTTTTAGTTGTACAAATACACTATATTTGCGACACTTTTGTAACGCTTAAATCAACATTTTGATTTTTGAGCTATAAGTGATCAATATTTTCCAAATTTGAAATAGTATGAATAAAGTAATTTAAATGGAGGTTTAAATCACTTAAATCAAATATGAATTTGATTTGTTGAGACTTAAATTAAAAATCCATTTGGTTCCGAATGGCTTTTAAAGGACGCTTATTATTCGGAAAGACCGGGAACGAGAATTTCCCATTCCGAATAATAATATGACGCTATGATTGTGATGAGTCGTATTGAAACGATGATGAAGACCAGGGATCTTCACATCTAATGGACTTCTTGTTGATTTCTCTTCATCGGTTTAGCAGCCGATATAGAAACGATACCCATATACTTTTAAAGCAGTGGTCTAGATGATGTTTGAAGAATCTTCGGATACGCAAGGGCCTTTCACCTTTTGGGCAAAGGTTGAGGAATAAGGTGCCTTCGGTTTCGTTCAGTCCCAGAACGAACTTATGGATGGATGGATTGTCTGACATTACATTCTGACTTTATATGATTGATCTTTATTAACGTATATCTGCTTGGTGGCAGAGAATTTATTCTCTTAGCTTAACACCCTTCCTTGAGACGTATGAACTCAAGGGTTATGCGTTGGTAGAAATCAGTTATGTAATTTTGGATTGGTAATGTGACATTCCGAAGAATTCTATGGATAGGATCAAGGCTTTTGTTGAAAAGCAGAGCCTTGTGGGTACGAGACTTCACGAACCTCACACCCCGGGAATGGCCGAAACAGGAATGGATGCGGCAAGGTGTAGGATGTCTATCCCCTTCTAGATATATATAGTGATACCATGGTATGGAACCCAGGTATTCACTTTGTGGATTATATATTTATATAGCTGTACTGTGGTCTTACACGCACAGTATTTGCTTGATGTGGATGTTGGAAAAGATTGGGGCCCCGTTTTAAAGGTTGGTAACAACCGGGGGATGGATAGACTTGAGTAAGTAGTTACCATTGAGTGGTAACCTGGCCTTGTGTTGACAGAGAAACAATAGTTTCTCGGGACGTCCCTCTAGAGGCATACCCAATCGTGGATGAGGAAGTTCCTTTGCCTGGTCATTATTGGAAACCCATTCTCCAATAGGAACCTTGTACGGTTTTGATTGTATTACTCACTGTTTAATATAGTGGCTATAGTAGGCATACCATCATGTAACGTATGCTGGCTAAATTAATAAGTTTATTTTGAAAATGGTTCTCAATCACTAAGCACTATAAAAATATTAAAAGGATATTTTTAAGGTATCAAAGGCATGCTTGACTGTCATAAGGAGAAACCTCGACCATGTGTGCGTTTGCATCTTCTGTGCGGATCAAGACCTTATGATAGTTTCATTTTGCAAAAGCATATACGGAACTTGTTTTCAAAAGCAACTATATACTTTTGTTTCTTTGTAACGACCCGTCAATTTTCGAATATTTTCATTTGTTTTATTAATTATATTTAATTGAAATTCTGAGAAATTTAAACAATAAAATTTTTAAAATAAAAATTTAATATTTGAAATGCGTCTAGTTAAACATAGCAACTGGTAAATTTTCATCCAAAAATATGAAAGTTTATTTCGTGTGTAATTTTATTTCAATTTAATCAGTTAGTAATTAATGAAAATAAAATGTTTTCAAAACCTGAATATTTTTACATAGAAAAATTCTAAACCATCTTCTGAGCAAGACGTCATTTTTCGTTTTTCCAAATTCGGACTTCTTTAGCTCCATCGATCTTATTTTTCTGCGTTTTTCCTGCATTTTCCGCTAGTAGAAAATTCAAATTTTTATAATTCAATCGTACCACTGATATCTGTATACCGTTGTGATCGTCCCGTCGTGCTGATCTTTGCGGTATACTCAATTCTGTGTTTTGAGGTCCGGGATGCGACGGAAACGATGAAAAGGTACGTGGTATCGGTACTACAAAATAGTAACCGTTAGTTTCCTATCCCTTTTCAAATTTGCACGTACAGCCAAGAAATCATAAATTGTTTTAAAAACTTTTCTGCTGAATCAAAGAGTGAACGTTGAGATTTCATTTATTACTTTATTTTGATGTCCATTCAAAATTTCAAATTACGTTCACCATCATTTATTATCCCCTATTACTATTCATCATTCCAATCCATTGATGGTGCCGTGCTTTCGTTTCCATCCGTTTGGAAATATATAATTTTTATATTCCTTGTACGTTTTGCATTCTTCATTTTGAACAGCTCATCTTAGCCTTTATAACTTCATATTTTTTTATTCTTCTTCCTCTCCTCTTTATTCTTCTGCTTTGAGAAATACCATTCACATAGGCTTGCTCATCAAATTTTTTTCCGACCTCAACAGCAACTATCCCTCTTCACTATATCTTAGCCTCACCTCCCGCCAACCCGAACCCGATCTGTCCCCTCCCTTTAAAACCGATCTCGTCCAGACCATCATTGAACGCCGTGACTACGTGTCGGCCTCGACTTCCACGTTCCTTTCCACCCTGCTCAGTTTCCCACTCCCAAACATCTCCTTGCCGAGCCGTTCAGCGTCGCTGCCTTTCCGACCTCCTATTCTCCTCGCGCCTAACCCGTGCATTCAACCTTTCCCTTTCTCCACTGTGTCCCCTGGAGCTTGCACACGGGCTTGCCTTGCCTCCCTGCTGTGAGCATCTTCCCCTTCCTCTAGCTAATATATATATATATATATCTTAGTTTTAATATTTAGTTGCTATATAATAATATGCTAAGATATATATATGTATTACAGTTGTCTATCTTATAAGGGTTACGAAAGTAATATAGTTTTACAAGTTATGTTGCAACAAGTTTTATTTTTCATGTCTATCTCATTTTATAATTAAACTTTTAGTTGTTTTGTAACGACCCGACTTTCCAGACCCGGAAAATCGAACCATTTTAGTTAAGAAGAAGAGGTAGAAGAAGAAAAAACAGAAAATCAACAACAGAATCTCACAACGCAGCGGAATAAAATATAATATATACAAAACAGATCTTTACTCAAACAGAAAAAAAAAAAAAATCTGTTTATACAATATATTTACAGAATACATCATCAGAGTACATCAACATCCATAACGTACAACTGAATACACAGCGGAAAAATAATAGCAAGTACGAGAGTACGTATCGTCATCCAGCTCGTCTCCTGAGCTCCACAGCATCATATCCTGATCCTGTTTATCTCGGTCTGACCCGAGCATCATATAAAACAATACCCGAGTCAGTCTGGAATACCAGCGTGAGAAAATCACACTCAATTGATTATTAAAGTTTCAAAATCCTTTGAAACAAAAGCATCTCGTAAGACCACGCCACAAATAAACATGTCGGGTTTTTACCTTACGATAGCTAAAACACTTTTTATAAAAATCCTCTGATATTATAATAGTGTCTATTCACAAATACTTATTAAAATAGCTGAAATTGTTACATGATTAAATTCCAGCATACTAGCCACAAAGTGGGTAATACAAACAAATACCGTACAAGGCACGTAGGGAGAATGGATTTCCAACGAATGACTAGGCACTGGGGTACCACCTGTCACAGTACGTGGCCTAGATCACAGTACCGAGGAGTACGCCCGCTCCCCTGCAACACAAGGCCGGAATCATCCCTTACTGGATAATTCCAAATAAAATCACCCCACGGTTGGGATCAGCAACCGCACCACTAAGCCGAAATAAAAGGGACATCTAGACAGGGATGACTTTACTCTCAAGTGGGGGCTACCCACGAAGCCTTGCTGCATAACCCCTGATTTTCAGTCATTCCCGGTTGATGAGGTTCGAGGCTAACGATACCTTTATAGCACATATCCCTTAGAATGCCCATCGTCCACCTGACGATGTCACGAAAGCATTCGTCCATACATGTCCGTCCCGGGTTCGAACGGAACCGAAGGCACTATTCCTACTACATCCATTTTGGAAATATCCTCAGGATTAGTAGCGACTAGCCCTTGCACTTCACTGCTCCAATCTTCGACTCCGAACACGTTACACGAAACGTACAAACCGGATCGAAGTGGTATTCGAGTCTCCAGACCTAGAATCCCGGTATACGGAAACTCGATCCCGGTCTCTTCGAAACGATCAGCGCATTTGGCCAATATTGATAGTCGGTTATTTAACTATCAATTAACATCCACAAGCAACCATCACACACAATAAATAATTTCCCACATTATTTATTTGCCCAAATATCTTTCCAAGATATATTTCTATTTTCAAACTCCTTTTGAAAACAATTTCAAACAGTTTCCGCTTACGGAATACATTTCCCCAGATATTTTTTTCCACTGAATCACCAAGTACAAAATACTTTTAAATTTTAAAATAATTTAAAAACACTTTATTTTAAATATATTTTATAACATTGAAATTTTAAAACTACTTTAATACTTTATCAAAATATATAATTTAAGAATATTTAAAAATAAAACCACTTTATAAATATAAGCTGACTTCCTCTTTAAAACATAATACCAAATTACTTTAATATAATTACTACAATAATAGATTTTTGAAAGTACTACGTTAGACTATAACATTTAGAAATAATCAATTTTCTAAAATATGCTTTTTGAAACATATTAAAACTTTTAACTTATATTTAAAATTGCCTTGGAAAAACGTACTTGGCAATCCAGAGAAATACACTTCTCATTTCCATCTTTTAAAAATAAACCAACATTTATTTTTAAACCAATCCATATCCTTTTATAAATTCCCATCTTGAATTTATATTCTCAAATATCCACTGATATTTTATTTTACCTTATAAACCCAGTTTATATCTCCAAAATCTCATTTCTCTTTTAAAAATCCAAGTTTTTTTTTTTTTAAACACTTAAATCAATTTCCAATTGATTTCCATTTTACTTTACCTTGAAGTAAATTTCCCTATTTACTTCAATTATTTCAAATACATTAACTTTCATCTTTTATTTCCTTATTATGAGTTAAAACCCTTTTTAACTAAAATACCAATTTCGGATTTCCAAACTTCTTCAATTAATATTTTAATTAAATTAAATCTTTAAATTTCAATAAAATCAATTCTTTTATGTTTTTAAATAATATCACTTTAGTTAAAGATTTATTTCTTCACTATTAAATTCAAAATCCTCTTTTCCCATATTTGTTCGAATTAAGAAATTTCTTTATTTCTTTTACAATTCCTTATTTAATTTATTCGAATTCACTAGAATTATTTAACTTAAATTTTACTCTTTTATTTCTTTCCAAAATTCAATTCAATTGCTTTTGATAACTCATTATACTGGGAAATTCAATCCAACCAGATTATCCAATATAAATCATCACAGGATATCAACAATCATATCACAGAATATTTAAACAAAATTAAATATTTTGAGGAATCCAGTTGGATCCCTCCAACCTGTTTCCCTGCATCCACAAACGTTAGCACAATACCAATTCCACTTCAAGGTGGAATATCGCGGTATATGGGATTTATATAAAATCATCCGCTATTATGCGGCGCATAGGGTCTCATCCGCTATATAAATGCGGGAATATCAACAACTCCAATATATACATATGCCAATATGTATATATTGCTATATACTACTATATATAGTATAACACATCAATCAATGAAATCATCCAATCAATTATTTAAATATTTAACCATTTAAATTCAAAATAAAAATTCAGCTGAGTGAGATTAACTCACCTTTGCTTTTATTTGCCATCCCTTCCAATATTGCCTTGATTTTCCGATTATCGACCTTAAATACCATTATTCAACTTATTAATATTTTGGATAAATCGATCAATAAATTTCTAATTTGATAATTTAATTACCCCATAATTTATTTCAACTAATAGTTTAATTAATGAAATATTATTATTTATTTTTTTAACAAAATAAATTAAATAGGTTTATTAAACAAATCTAGCTCCAAAATAAAATTTCCATTTAATAATTCATTTAACTAAAAATTCATTTCAAACAGATGATTTCCGATTAAATAAAATATTTTCATCAACTAAAATAATTAAATATGTTTATTAAATAAATTGATCGTTGATATACATTTATAATACTGAAACCGAATAACTTTATAGTTTACTGTAAACATTATATTATATATATATATATATATATATATATATATCTTTACTGCCAGCCCTTATAAAATTTAATTCGTTTATCACTTGTTAAATCAAAATTAATTGAAGAATAAAGATCTGAATACCTCACTGCCTTATCCTCATCACAGTCGCAGCCCTAACCGAACACGACTCTGGCCTCACTGATATAACTGGAAGCAAATCATTAACATTTCCAGGCTTGCCATTTCCACAAACAACTGGAGTGCGACCAGTGGAACTCAACAAGTCCAGCCTTCACCACACATCGACGCGACTTCATCCTTCCTCTTCCCTGCTTCGCGACCACTCCCCAAGATCCCAAACGAATGTCGAAACCCTCGAATCACGACACGAGCAGCGTCGTTGCTAAAATCGCAAGCCCAAGCTGGAATCAACTACACTCCCATCACCATCATACGCGACCGATTCTACTTCACATGGATTCGAACTCTCGACGTCACGGCCTCACGCATCCAACCCTAACTCGAGCAGATTGTTTTGAGTGGAAGGAAGTTGTCGATCTGAGAGGGAACGACCACGGAATTCGATTCGAACGAGCGAATTTGTTCGTTCGTTTTATCACATTTTTGAAAGAGGGAGGATTTGTTTTCGTTCGAACAAGAATTCTAGAGTGACTGCCATTTTCTCGTGATTCCTCTCGGCCTTGAATGGAAAAGATGAAAGAGGGGAAGAACGAGATAGGTGAAGGCACGATTTTGTTTTGAACAAGGAGCGGCCATTTTCTCTTATTTTGATTTGGTTTCGCTGTTCAAAAAGAAAGGGAACGCGAGACTTCGAAGTATATAATTTTTCTCAGATATTTTAGTTCGATAGCTTCTTACAGAAGAGAAAGGGTACGAGATTTGAAAGAAAGGAGGATGGCTCACATGAAAAGTAAGGGTGGCTGAGCAGACAGTTGATAAGATTGGATTTAATTATATATAAATAAAATTTATTTCCCATATTACACATCTCAAAATTTTCGAACCCCTATAGAGGCGTGCCGCCAGGCGTTCGTAATGTTATACCCTTATTCCAAACGTACTGGAAAAGGTTTCGAGTCTTAATTTGATCGTATGGAGAAGATAGCTTTTTGAATCCAGTTGTTATATTAAATTTTGATATAAATTTCAGCGCGTTTATATATCGTACGCTCACACAACAACTCCAATCACTCCCAAATTTGAAATCCGATAATAATACAATATTACGGATCCAATGAAACTGGTTTCGTCGAATTCCGAGACTGTGCCCCGGAAGGCTATTTTAAATTCAATTCAAAACAGTATATTTTTAAAACTGAACAAAACACTTTTAAATTCAATTTTAAAAGTTCTATTACCTTCAGCATTATAAATATGAATTTTCTGAGCTTCCAAAATATTTTTAATTAGCTTAGAATACCATATTTACTATTTTATCCAACTTCAAATAATTTAATTTAATAATTAAATCACCCAATAAACAACGATATTTGAAATTTAAGTTAATAATTAATCTCTGAATATTTTAAATTAATTAAATATTCCTATTTCAAATGCTCAAAAATTCCGGGTCGTCACATTCCTCCCCCCTTAAAAGAATTTCGTCCTCGAAATTACTAGTTAGGAAGAATGTCCCATATCCCGTTAGCTATTTCCCAAATTCAAATAAGTTCTAACAACTTGCCAAACAAATCTTTTTATCACAAACACACTAACCATTTTCCTAATCTTTCAACTTAGCTATAAGTTTCCCAAACAATATCACTTACTTATCAATTCAAATTTATATTTGAATTTAAATTTGAAATTATCAAAATTTCTCAAAATTTTTCTAACTCCCTAAATTTCCGAAAAATTTCGCCAGCGTCTCCTTTGCGCGGCTAGCTCGGTACTACTACAAAATGGCTCTACGGCCTCCCAATCTCAAAAAGAAAACAAAAAGCCAAGTGGCTGGATCAAAAACCCAATCAAATTTCATATAGAAATTCAAATACATACCTTTTGTCGGGCCATTAAATTTTCTTCTAAAATCAAAAATCCCAATTTATCCATTGCTTTTATACACCTGTATATCCTTCTAAGCAATAATATTCAATCACAATCCCAAAGTCATTTTATACTTTCCTTTACAAATTTTCAATATCTGCTTTACTTAAGCCCGTACGATGTACATATATCATCCGTACGCAATATCACATTCGATCGCTCAATCGATCACACAATTTCACTTCCGAACTAGTATCGTCCACCCGACTTCCTAGTGCGGACTCAGATCTGGTTTCTTGATCAGAAACCGTCATTCTCCTTGCATAGCCATAAACTATGATAGAGAATTTCCAGAATCAATCAACAATCCATATCCAGGTTCGCCGTCGAAAATCGAGTGAAAAATTCTAATTCGGATCAATAAAACTATCTCGAAATTCTGTGTTCGACATATGGACCAAATAGCTATGCGAATAAAATAATATACGTACATCTTACGTATAAATTCCAATTGATTACCAATTATATCAATTCTCTTTTATTCACATTCCTTTTAATTGTTATCCCCTTATTCACAACTATCCCATTTCACAACTTCAGTTTGATTACATTCACTTATCCACAATTTTCTCATTTCACAATTTCAAATTTTAATCGTCATTCAATTATTCATCTAGAATAATTTTCCTCAATACCAAATTACTTAAGAATCTCACCCTACTTCTTAAGTTCAATATAAATATTTTACATATTGCTTACACTTATTTTCACTATTGAAGTTTATTTTCATTACTATTTACTTAGCCTTACAATTTCATTTAATCTCAAATTGGCTTCCGTTTTGAATATTGGATTAGTTTCACTTACTATTTAATTTAAATCTCAAATAACAGTTTATTTACAAACTTTACTTTCTTTAGTTCCTTTGATTTCTCTTGCTTTACATTCATATTTCAAATAGGTTTCAATTATTCAATTTCAATTCCATTTGGTTAGCAAATTTAAATTGCTTGTCGTTAGCGAAAATTTTCAAAGATTTCAAAAAAAATCTAACTCCCAAAATTTACGGAAAATTTTGACAGAGTCTCCCTTGTACGGAGGGACTTCTGCGATATCGCAGGATGTACAAATATATATATACATCGGCCTCAGGCCGGAAATCACAATATATATCAATATAAACAGTTCATATCTCCTATTTTGAATTTTCGCGTAAGCGTACCTTATTATAGCAATTTTTAAGCAAAGCGGTTATTTATTTTAGCAAATGCATAACCCGACCCAGCCAAACGGCCTCTCTGAACCTGTACTTACTCAATTCAAATATGTAAGTGACAAATATACAAGGTTGGTTATCATTTCAATTAATTTCAATAGCTAAACACATGCATTTCATAAGCAACATACACCGAACAGTTCCCAAATGCCATTTTCAAGTTTCGATACTAACTTCAATTACTTACAACCAATACTTAAACTATCAATTTCAGTTTTAAGTGATTTACTATTCACTTTTAGTTTACCATTCAATATTAAATTCGTTAACCCACTAGTTTCATTCAAACCCTTTTTATTTGTTCACAGTCCATTCATTCTCCTTTGATTATCCAACATGTTCTATTCAAAGCTATTTCATAATCCACTTAAGTTAACACTTAAGCTCATTTTCATTTAATTTGTTTATTCAAATCTTATACCCAATATTTGATTATTATTTTTATCTCTAAACCACTTTACTTGGTTTACTTGAATTCAAATTTATTTTATATCTCAAGTTTGGATTTTCCAACATACTAAACAAATCTTCCTTCCCACCTTCCAATTTCTGATAAACCACACCCTTATTTTTTTTTTTTTTTATACTTCCATTCAATTATAAATAAACACATTACCACATTAATTCAATTAATCATACTATCCAAACTCATATTTAATTTATACATACTCGAACAAAGTTTATTTGCATCCCAAATCATTTTATTTTAATTCAATTCCCTACAATTTCAATTCATATTTTTCACTTATAGTCTCAAGTTGAATTTCTATTAACAACTCAAGCTTCACTTGCAAATTCTATTATTAATTTCATTTCTGAATTTTATAAGTCACAAACTCATTTACATCCATACTTCCATCTATTTAAAATAAATTTTATTCACATTTTATCTTTTAACTCAGAATTATACATTTTATTTAGCCAATAAATATTTTTATTATTCCATACACAACTTTAAATAAGATTCCAGAGTTTTAAACAATTTTCCAAAATTTCAAAATCATTTTTGAAATCAACTATATCCAAACCCTTTTCAATTTCAAAACCAAACTCAGTTTTGCAAACAAACACCAGCCCAAAACATCCAGGTAGCAATTCCTCTTTTGGAAACTCGAAAATGAACACCGATGATGTCGCGATCATCATCGGAATTATTTTCCAGCGACCACTGAGAGTTTAGTGCTTTTATCACTTTTAAAAACATTTCAAATATTTTTAATTTCCAAATCTCTCCATATTCGATTTCAATCAAAAAAATATTTACGAAATAATGTCACCATTATATTATCCAAAGCCCTTTGAAAACCATTTTCAAATTCAAAGGAATTTAAACTTCACAAAATTCCAAACTCGAAATCCATCTCGATTTATTTCCAAATATTTCTCTGGAATCCTATTTCAAATTTTGAATCACATTTGTATATGAAGTTTTATTTCAACTTATAAATTACATATATAATTTATTTTCTCAAATTCCATTTGTTATATAAATTTATTCTTTAACTTTGGTTATAATTAAATTTCTTATTCAATTTCCTCCTACTGATAATAATTTATTATCATTATCTAACAACCAAACATCCAAATATAACTATAATAATTTATAAAAATTATTTCTTTCATATACAAAAATAATTTGGGTAAAATTATTTCATCTACCCATTTTAAAACAATATTGTGTCGAATTGTTCTATTCGAGTGTTTAGAAACCCTTTCGATACAGTTGTCCAGACTGTGCCGACGAAGGTTCATATGCCACTCAATAAATCAACCAACACAATATAAAACCATTTTATATTCACTAACAAATACGCGCTCATATCTATTAATACTCTCAAAATTCCCACCAGAGCCAAGGTTATCGCCAACCTAAGCTCTGATACCACTGTAACGACCCGACTTTCCAGACCCGGAAAATCGAACCATTTTAGTTAAGAAGA
Organism: Allium fistulosum; assembly: GCA_030737815.1. Taxonomy (NCBI): domain Eukaryota; kingdom Viridiplantae; phylum Streptophyta; class Magnoliopsida; order Asparagales; family Amaryllidaceae; genus Allium; species Allium fistulosum. The sequence goes on from CM060903.1 coordinate 1,049,799,321, forward strand.
AGAGGTAGAAGAAGAAAAAACAGAAAATCAACAACAGAATCTCACAACGCAGCGGAATAAAATATAATATATACAAAACAGATCTTTACTCAAACAGAAAAAAAAAAAAATCTGTTTATACAATATATTTACAGAATACATCATCAGAGTACATCAACATCCATAACGTACAACTGAATACACAGCGGAAAAATAATAGCAAGTACGAGAGTACGTATCGTCATCCAGCTCGTCTCCTGAGCTCCACAGCATCATATCCTGATCCTGTTTATCTCGGTCTGACCCGAGCATCATATAAAACAATACCCGAGTCAGTCTGGAATACCAGCGTGAGAAAATCACACTCAATTGATTATTAAAGTTTCAAAATCCTTTGAAACAAAAGCATCTCGTAAGACCACGCCACAAATAAACATGTCGGGTTTTTACCTTACGATAGCTAAAACACTTTTTATAAAAATCCTCTGATATTATAATAGTGTCTATTCACAAATACTTATTAAAATAGCTGAAATTGTTACATGATTAAATTCCAGCATACTAGCCACAAAGTGGGTAATACAAACAAATACCGTACAAGGCACGTAGGGAGAATGGATTTCCAACGAATGACTAGGCACTGGGGTACCACCTGTCACAGTACGTGGCCTAGATCACAGTACCGAGGAGTACGCCCGCTCCCCTGCAACACAAGGCCGGAATCATCCCTTACTGGATAATTCCAAATAAAATCACCCCACGGTTGGGATCAGCAACCGCACCACTAAGCCGAAATAAAAGGGACATCTAGACAGGGATGACTTTACTCTCAAGTGGGGGCTACCCACGAAGCCTTGCTGCATAACCCCTGATTTTCAGTCATTCCCGGTTGATGAGGTTCGAGGCTAACGATACCTTTATAGCACATATCCCTTAGAATGCCCATCGTCCACCTGACGATGTCACGAAAGCATTCGTCCATACATGTCCGTCCCGGGTTCGAACGGAACCGAAGGCACTATTCCTACTACATCCATTTTGGAAATATCCTCAGGATTAGTAGCGACTAGCCCTTGCACTTCACTGCTCCAATCTTCGACTCCGAACACGTTACACGAAACGTACAAACCGGATCGAAGTGGTATTCGAGTCTCCAGACCTAGAATCCCGGTATACGGAAACTCGATCCCGGTCTCTTCGAAACGATCAGCGCATTTGGCCAATATTGATAGTCGGTTATTTAACTATCAATTAACATCCACAAGCAACCATCACACACAATAAATAATTTCCCACATTATTTATTTGCCCAAATATCTTTCCAAGATATATTTCTATTTTCAAACTCCTTTTGAAAACAATTTCAAACAGTTTCCGCTTACGGAATACATTTCCCCAGATATTTTTTTCCACTGAATCACCAAGTACAAAATACTTTTAAATTTTAAAATAATTTAAAAACACTTTATTTTAAATATATTTTATAACATTGAAATTTTAAAACTACTTTAATACTTTATCAAAATATATAATTTAAGAATATTTAAAAATAAAACCACTTTATAAATATAAGCTGACTTCCTCTTTAAAACATAATACCAAATTACTTTAATATAATTACTACAATAATAGATTTTTGAAAGTACTACGTTAGACTATAACATTTAGAAATAATCAATTTTCTAAAATATGCTTTTTGAAACATATTAAAACTTTTAACTTATATTTAAAATTGCCTTGGAAAAACGTACTTGGCAATCCAGAGAAATACACTTCTCATTTCCATCTTTTAAAAATAAACCAACATTTATTTTTAAACCAATCCATATCCTTTTATAAATTCCCATCTTGAATTTATATTCTCAAATATCCACTGATATTTTATTTTACCTTATAAACCCAGTTTATATCTCCAAAATCTCATTTCTCTTTTAAAAATCCAAGTTTTTTTTTTTTTAAACACTTAAATCAATTTCCAATTGATTTCCATTTTACTTTACCTTGAAGTAAATTTCCCTATTTACTTCAATTATTTCAAATACATTAACTTTCATCTTTTATTTCCTTATTATGAGTTAAAACCCTTTTTAACTAAAATACCAATTTCGGATTTCCAAACTTCTTCAATTAATATTTTAATTAAATTAAATCTTTAAATTTCAATAAAATCAATTCTTTTATGTTTTTAAATAATATCACTTTAGTTAAAGATTTATTTCTTCACTATTAAATTCAAAATCCTCTTTTCCCATATTTGTTCGAATTAAGAAATTTCTTTATTTCTTTTACAATTCCTTATTTAATTTATTCGAATTCACTAGAATTATTTAACTTAAATTTTACTCTTTTATTTCTTTCCAAAATTCAATTCAATTGCTTTTGATAACTCATTATACTGGGAAATTCAATCCAACCAGATTATCCAATATAAATCATCACAGGATATCAACAATCATATCACAGAATATTTAAACAAAATTAAATATTTTGAGGAATCCAGTTGGATCCCTCCAACCTGTTTCCCTGCATCCACAAACGTTAGCACAATACCAATTCCACTTCAAGGTGGAATATCGCGGTATATGGGATTTATATAAAATCATCCGCTATTATGCGGCGCATAGGGTCTCATCCGCTATATAAATGCGGGAATATCAACAACTCCAATATATACATATGCCAATATGTATATATTGCTATATACTACTATATATAGTATAACACATCAATCAATGAAATCATCCAATCAATTATTTAAATATTTAACCATTTAAATTCAAAATAAAAATTCAGCTGAGTGAGATTAACTCACCTTTGCTTTTATTTGCCATCCCTTCCAATATTGCCTTGATTTTCCGATTATCGACCTTAAATACCATTATTCAACTTATTAATATTTTGGATAAATCGATCAATAAATTTCTAATTTGATAATTTAATTACCCCATAATTTATTTCAACTAATAGTTTAATTAATGAAATATTATTATTTATTTTTTTAACAAAATAAATTAAATAGGTTTATTAAACAAATCTAGCTCCAAAATAAAATTTCCATTTAATAATTCATTTAACTAAAAATTCATTTCAAACAGATGATTTCCGATTAAATAAAATATTTTCATCAACTAAAATAATTAAATATGTTTATTAAATAAATTGATCGTTGATATACATTTATAATACTGAAACCGAATAACTTTATAGTTTACTGTAAACATTATATTATATATATATATATATATATATATATATCTTTACTGCCAGCCCTTATAAAATTTAATTCGTTTATCACTTGTTAAATCAAAATTAATTGAAGAATAAAGATCTGAATACCTCACTGCCTTATCCTCATCACAGTCGCAGCCCTAACCGAACACGACTCTGGCCTCACTGATATAACTGGAAGCAAATCATTAACATTTCCAGGCTTGCCATTTCCACAAACAACTGGAGTGCGACCAGTGGAACTCAACAAGTCCAGCCTTCACCACACATCGACGCGACTTCATCCTTCCTCTTCCCTGCTTCGCGACCACTCCCCAAGATCCCAAACGAATGTCGAAACCCTCGAATCACGACACGAGCAGCGTCGTTGCTAAAATCGCAAGCCCAAGCTGGAATCAACTACACTCCCATCACCATCATACGCGACCGATTCTACTTCACATGGATTCGAACTCTCGACGTCACGGCCTCACGCATCCAACCCTAACTCGAGCAGATTGTTTTGAGTGGAAGGAAGTTGTCGATCTGAGAGGGAACGACCACGGAATTCGATTCGAACGAGCGAATTTGTTCGTTCGTTTTATCACATTTTTGAAAGAGGGAGGATTTGTTTTCGTTCGAACAAGAATTCTAGAGTGACTGCCATTTTCTCGTGATTCCTCTCGGCCTTGAATGGAAAAGATGAAAGAGGGGAAGAACGAGATAGGTGAAGGCACGATTTTGTTTTGAACAAGGAGCGGCCATTTTCTCTTATTTTGATTTGGTTTCGCTGTTCAAAAAGAAAGGGAACGCGAGACTTCGAAGTATATAATTTTTCTCAGATATTTTAGTTCGATAGCTTCTTACAGAAGAGAAAGGGTACGAGATTTGAAAGAAAGGAGGATGGCTCACATGAAAAGTAAGGGTGGCTGAGCAGACAGTTGATAAGATTGGATTTAATTATATATAAATAAAATTTATTTCCCATATTACACATCTCAAAATTTTCGAACCCCTATAGAGGCGTGCCGCCAGGCGTTCGTAATGTTATACCCTTATTCCAAACGTACTGGAAAAGGTTTCGAGTCTTAATTTGATCGTATGGAGAAGATAGCTTTTTGAATCCAGTTGTTATATTAAATTTTGATATAAATTTCAGCGCGTTTATATATCGTACGCTCACACAACAACTCCAATCACTCCCAAATTTGAAATCCGATAATAATACAATATTACGGATCCAATGAAACTGGTTTCGTCGAATTCCGAGACTGTGCCCCGGAAGGCTATTTTAAATTCAATTCAAAACAGTATATTTTTAAAACTGAACAAAACACTTTTAAATTCAATTTTAAAAGTTCTATTACCTTCAGCATTATAAATATGAATTTTCTGAGCTTCCAAAATATTTTTAATTAGCTTAGAATACCATATTTACTATTTTATCCAACTTCAAATAATTTAATTTAATAATTAAATCACCCAATAAACAACGATATTTGAAATTTAAGTTAATAATTAATCTCTGAATATTTTAAATTAATTAAATATTCCTATTTCAAATGCTCAAAAATTCCGGGTCGTCACATGTTTGTTATGTAAATAATGTTATAGTGTATATGTATGTATAAATTTATGTAACATGTATGTCAGCCTTTATACTGCTTAGTTTATGTATGATGCAAACTGTTGTATATATGGATTTTAACTTATAATATAGGGTCTGCATATGTTCTTCTTTCAGCATGGGTATATAGGTATATGTATTTGTTACATACATAAATTGCATATGTAGGTTACAGTATAATTTGCGCATGTAGTGTTTATAAGAATATTTAGCATATGCGGTGTTATAGTTTAATCTATGCAAGAATTTATTTATAAATGAGTTTGGTTTATATATTCTTAATTGCTAGTTATATATATAAGGCTATGTTAGTTTTTTTAAAATAAAAAGTATTAGTTATATATTTTGGTATAGTATACAATATAGGTTGTATATAATGGTCTGGCTTTTGCTGCTAGGTAGTATTTTATAATGAATATTGACTGTAAATTTATATTACGTGTCTGCATCTGTATATTCTTAAAGTTATAATATTCTATTTATACTTATACTATATATGTTTGTATGTATTAGACTATACATACATTACATTTTTTTTCTTTTTTTTAATATAATGTATATGTATATAATAGTTGTTATTATTTAAAATATATATAGGATGTGCGTTTAGTTAACTAGAGTGGGCTGCATACGTATAACTAAGCTACATTTATTTCAAAAAGTGTATATATATACACTCTGTCTTTAAAGTTATCAGTTTAAAATAAATGTCTGCATACTTTTGTATCTTATCTTAGCTGGCTTGGCTATTACAATTTATTTATAAAGTAAGTTATTTTGTTCATTCTGTTTTCAAGTGTTAAGTATGTTTTTTTTATATAATGTGCTGAGAATTTATCAATTTTATATTTGCATTATATTGGTTTTTAAATGTTTGTTTAAAATGTATATATGTATGAGTTATAAAATATTTTATATATATTCGATTTTATATGTTGGTCTAAATTTAAACTATGATCTTTGAAAACAATATATATATTTAATTTAAATTATGTTTAAGTTTGGAATATGATTTCTTTTATATAAATTGTTATATATAGTGGTATATATATGAATTCACTTATACAGTTCATTATATCGACCCTGTTTTGACTTGATTTCGTCAATTCCTGCTTATCAGCTTTATTCGTCGATCTGTGCCAATCTAGCGTTGCTTTGAATTCGTAGCTCGCTTCCTTGTCAAATCTCTCTAACCTCGAAAGGTGAGCAATCACTCACGATTAATGTTCTTTTATTTATTAAATTTGATTTCAGTTGAAACGACAATTGAAATATGCTGCTGTTAGTTGTGTACACTGTTATATATGTTATTACCTGTATCAGTTTCACCTGTGACATCTGACACCATTATCTGTTATATATACAATGATAATCCAGTTTGGTTGATAAATGATTGATTGTTTGATGTTGACATTGGACGTTAAATTGTTAATGTTGAAAGTGATAAATAATTTGAAATTGAAATCGACGTAGGATAGTTAGATTTGATAATATGTGTTAAATTTGATTAGATGACATTTGCATAATATGACCCCTTTAAATGTTTAAATTATTTGACACGTAGAATTTGGTTAAGCACACCTTGAACCTTTGGATGTATGATTGTAAAATTTATGTAATATGAAATTTAATAATTGATATCAAATGAAGAACCGTATTAATATTAGTGGAATAATCTTTAATCTACATGAAATGATAGTGTAGATTCTAGAAATAATTATATTAATTTGCACAAACAACAATGTGAATTAATACGATTATTTCGGGATTATTTAAATTGATTATTGGATTGATATTGGCTGTTGTTATTGTTTGTTTATTTACTATGACACCATCCTAGTTATCACACTGCAAGTTCCCTTTGCTATGCTTTGATTTTGAATTGAATTGGAATTGGGTTGAAATGATAAATACCCAAATTAAACTTTGACCTAGGATAGAGAATTAAATAAAACCTGATTGGTCAACAATTTGATTTAAAAATAAAATAAAGATTTTATTTGAATAAATACTAAGGTTTTAAAATGAAGTTGGAATTTTAATTTGTATGAAAGGAAAATGTTAATATGTAATAATCTGAAACAAAATATTAACATAGTAGTTGATGAAAGGATGTTGTTTTAAATTTAATTATTAAGTTTGAAATTATTTAATATAATTAAGTTTTTGAAATTATTTAATAATTAAATAAGATTGAATTATTTAATAATTAAATGAAATTGAATTCTTGATATATGAAATTGAACTTCGTAATAAGTGAAATTGAACTTCTTTAATAAGTAAAGTTGAGTTATGAAATAATTAAGTTTTGAAATTTGTAACTAAGTAAATGAATAAGTGAAATTGAATTTCTTTAACAAGAAATAAAATGTGATTTATTGAAATTAATGTAAGACTTGTAATTTAAAGAATTGATTTGACAAATCTAATTTAATTCAATTTGAAGTTTTGTTATAATGAAGTTGAACTTAACTAATTGATTTAATGAATTGGAAATTTAATAGAAATTGTTTTGAATGACAAATTAACTTAACGAATATTGAATGAAATCGATAAATGAAGTTAAATTGATTTGAATGTTAAATTAAATTAATTTAAATGATTTCGGAATGAAATTTATATGCAAACTTGAATCAATATTTGAATTGTTTAAAATAGAAATAGAAATTGAATTATAAAATTTTGAAATTATGAATGTGGAAGTTTTGAAACGTAAATTATGGAAATTGATTTAGAAAGACAAATGAAATGTTGATTTACAAATTCTATTTGAAATTGAATTTGATTTGGTTTTGAAATAAATAAACGACCAATCGGTGTAATAATTACGAAAGTTATTAAAGAGACCAGAATCGGTTAGGGACATACTCACTGTCTAAACCGAATACCACTTTAATAACTGTGACGACCCGGCTTTCCACTCCCGGAAAATCGCATCGACAGTAAGAAAGAAAGGGGTGAGAAATAGAAAAGAAGAGAAAGAGAAAGAAAACAACACAAATACTCACGGCGGAAACGGAACAAAATATAATATATCATAAACTATTACATAGTATACAACACTTTACAGAGTTACACAGCATATACATCACTTACTAGACAGTTATAAACATCTGTCTAGACATTACAACTCAATACACTACAGAGATACAGACACAGCGGAACTATATATCTACAACGCTGAAGCCTCCTGCTCCATTGCTCCTCCATAATTCGTCAAAGCTAACCTGAATCCCTTGGCTACTCGTAAAAATTTGAGTACCCAAGAGTTTATAAAACAGAAATAAACAACTTGGGTCAGACATGGGTCTGGTGTGAGTAACAGGTTAAACTTGTTTAACTTCAAAACCTTTTTGAAAGAAAAGGTATCACGTAAGACTCCGCACAAATAAACATGGGTAAGTTTTTACCTTACGCTAACCAAAACATTTGATAGGAAATCCAGTTATATTATTATAGGGTCTAGGGTTTTCAAGTAAAATACAGAAATAGCTGGAATGCTTACATCTCACGTTCCAACATAGTTGGGCACAACTAATACGTACGGCACTTATTGGATTTTGGATTCCATACAATGGCAGGGCTACTGGGGTACCGCCCGTCACAGTACGAGGCCTAGATCACCGTACCGAGGATCACTCCCAATCCCCTGCAACACAAGGTCGGAACATCCCTTACTGGATAATTCCCGCACAAGATACCTCACGGTTGGGATCAGCAACCGCACCACTAAGTCGAAAATAGAAAGGGACATCTAGACAGAGGTAACCTTGTCCTACTTGGGTTCTACCCACTAACCTTGCTGCACCTCCCCTGTTTTAGCCATTCCCGGTTTGTGAGGCTTGAGGTCACGATTACCTTAGAAAAGAACACATCACTTAGAATGCTCATCGTCCACCTGACGATGTTCTGAAAGCATTCAATCCATACAAGTTCGTTCCGGGTTCGAACGAAACCGAAGGCATTATCTCGTTACACTCGTTTTGGAATCACCCTCAGAGTTAACGACAATAACCCTTGCACTCTGAATCTTCATCTTCACTTGATTCACGACCTATCGTAAATTTGGATCGATGTGGTATTCGGGTCTCCAGACCTGGAAATCCGGTATACGGAAACCCGATCCCGGTCTCATCGAAATCCAAAGCGTATCTTTTAAGGCCAAGTTGTTTTAAAGTTAAAACAATTCAATTCAATTATCTTTATACACATAGAAGGATAATTCACAATAGATAATCAACATTATCAGATAATCCATATTATCATCACAATTCAACTAAACATCCATATCACACAGCATATATCTCATCAGAGATATCAATCAATGCAAAGCATTCAATATTATCATCCATTCTTAAGTAATGATTTATACCATTTCTAATTAATTTAAAGTGAATTAAATTAATTACTTCATTTTATAAATCCTGCTTACTTAACCATTAATTAATTACAAATTAATTAATTATTTATCTTCTAATATTTCATTTCAATTAATCATCTTTGATTAATTATCTTTTAATTACATCCAAATAATTTATCCTCAATTAATTTCTCAAATTAATTATCCTTAACCACTTATAGTAATTAACCTTAATTACTTCACTAATTAATTAACTAAAATTAATTAACTTAATCAACTATAATTAATTACATTAATCCTTAATTAATTACATTGATTAATTACTTCATTTATTAATTATTACTTAATTAACCAATCTTAATTACATCATTAATTATATTAATTAATGATCCTTAATTACAACTTAATTATTAATTACTTAATTAAATTAATTACATTAAATAAATTAACCTTTAATTAAACAACATTTATTAATCACCCTTGATTAATCTTCAATCAGTAATTAATTACCCTTAATTACTTTCATTAACTAAATTAATTACTCCTTAATTAATTTCTTAATTAATCCCTTGATTAATTATTCAAAGTAATTAATTCAAATTACTTCTATCAATAAAATCATTTATTCAACTAATTACTTCCAGTAATTATCTTATTATTTACTTCTCTAAATAAACTTACCTTAATAATTACATTAAGTAATTATTATCAAATCATCTCTTGATTATTCTAAATTAATTAAACTTAATTAATTAATTTAACTAAATCAAATTAACTTCAGTTAATTACAATAAGTAATTAATTCTTAATTACTTCCAATAAGTAATTACATTTAAACAAATTCTATAATTGATTATCTTTAAATTAATTAATCTAATTAACTATTTAATTAATCCTATTAATTAATTATTTAATAATCCATAGTTAATGACCTTCATTAACAATTATTTAATTACTTTTCTTAAGTAATTAACTTTAATTAACCATTATTAATTTCAAATTAATAAATCTTAATAATCAATTAATTAATCTCTAATTATTTAATTAATTAAGTGTTAACCATAACTTAATTAATCTTTAATTACTTTATTAATTAATCATTAATTAATACTCAAATTTATAATCCTTAATTACAAATTAATTATTCTATTTAATTAATCTAAACCTTAATTAGATTAATTTAAATCCTTAAGTACTAAATTAATTAATCCAAATCATTAATTAATTAGATTATTTAAACCATTTTAAATTAACTTAAAGATTTAAATTTTTTTTTTTTAACTTTAAGATAAAACATTTCTTCTCCATGGTTAAATGATCTTTCACAAATACATTTAAAAATATCCATTTTCAAATTTACTTTAAAATTTCATTTTAAATCCGGGATTTAAAATGAATACCAACTTATTTTTAACAAAGTTTTAAAACCAATTTAAAACTTCCACATGTTAAAGAATTTTTATATCTTATAAAAGAATTTAAATCAATCCCCTTTAATTTTCAAAACATTTAAATATAAACTTATTAAACATTTGAATTTATAAAACTTATTTATCTTAATCTAAGATTCAAAACTAATCCTGACTCCATAATTTAAAACTTGATTTCAATTCCTGTTTTAAAATATTTCTTTACAGTTTTTAAATTTAGATTTAAATTTATATTAACAGGCTTTTTAAAAACCTGGCAACACATACAAGTACTCGAGACTTCACCAAAACACTTCGAGTCAACATCCTAAATACTTCGAGCCTTGCTCAAAATAACTCGAGAAACACTCGAGAATATCATCTTCCCCAACACTCTATACTCCAGAAATTTAACCGAGACCATACTAATTTACTTCGTCTCGAAACTTAAAAACTTCGAGTCTCACATACGAACCACTCGAGAAAACTCGAACACCATCCTCTCTGTTATAAACCCAGACATCACCAGATTCACAAATTTGCACCGTGCACGTGCACCAGAAATGCGGTCGCCTCCGACCATCCACGACTACGTACGCAAGTCGACGATCATCTCCCAACCTAACTCCGATCATTCAAACACATACACAAGCCTCAATTCAAAATCGAGCTAGGCAGTTGAAACTGGAATTCCAAATCCTCATCAGAAAATGCCTCGATCACCTTCCTCCGACCACCGGAGCTACTGTGACTTCAGTCACGTCTTCGCCAGTCCTCCACGATCCCATTCCCAAGGTTCCATTGAACTCGATGCATCAGAGAGAAAAAAAGAGATCAAATCTTCCAGCTCGACCAAAACTAGGGTTATAAACAAATTCTCTTCGCCGTCGACGCCACGGCGATCATTACTGCCTCCACCCATTTTTCCTAGCCTCCCCGTACCTTCCCCTATCTCCAGACCAATTCCTGATCACCACAGATTCCCTGACCACCAGAAACTCCCCTAAAACCACTTTCCAGTCAACACTGAAATGCTCTTCCATCCTATTACTAAAAACCTTGATTTTTGTTTTAAAAATCCTGATTTTCAGTGATGATTCAAGATATAAACTTGAATCAATAAAATTTAACATTTGGTTTTATCAAGTTATTATGATTTCTACAGTATTTCCAGATTAAGCATATTTTTAAATTAAAAACATTTGTACATATTTTTAAATCTTAGATCAAGTTAAAAACTTAACTAATTTGTTTGAAGTCCAAGTTTAACAATGATCAGATAAAAAGAATTGGAATTTTGTTTCAAAATTTAAATCCTATATCAGGAACAGGGTAGCACAGAACATGCACACCTATATCTTAGATTCTTAATCACACACTTCAACTTTCATACAGAAAATCACATAAATATCCTCAAGCCAGCATCAATTATCACAGAAATTTTCACATGCAACAAGCTATAATTTACTTAAGCTTTTAATTTAAAAGTTTACTCACTGGAAAACTAGAACAGGGGAGCAGTTTATATATATACAGATATATTCACATATAATCAAAGCAATTCATATATATCCAGATAAAATCAATCATGCAACTATATTAAACTTAAGTTATTTTAATAAAAATGTTACTCACCTGTTTAAAGATGACAGAGGCAGTTTAATCTTTTTTTGGAAAAGCTTTTGAACTTAAAACTTGAAACTGAGAGCTTGAATGCTTTTGCTTATTTGATTTAAAACTTGAACTGCTAGATTTTAAATTGCTTTAAATCTACATGCATGCTTGCTCCAGGTTGAAGAAATGAAGGCAAACAGACTTGAGATGATTCCAGATTGAAAATGAATGCAGACTGTTTTTCTTGAGTTGATTCCAGATTTGAAAAGAATTGCAGACCTTTGTTTTTGATTTGAAAATTTGATTATAGATCTTTGATTTGGTTTGAGGCATTTTATTCTCGGATTTCAGTTTTGCAATTTAGAGAAAGAGTTTGAGAAGGGTTACTGAATATTTCCAGATTTGTATTAGAGAATTTACATTTAAGTTTCTCTTGTTTTGAAAAGGAGGAAAGAATGAAGTGAATGAAATGTATATGTTTATATAAGTACATTTTGATTTTTATAAAAATAAAAGAAAAATGAAAATAATTAAGGACACTTGTCCTATACATTTATTACTTAAATTACACATGTTTTACAAAGGCTTTAGATAAATGACACTTGTCTTTTAAGTATTTATCTTATTTTTTAAACTTAAGTTAAAATATCTCTTAAACAAAAATATTTACTTAGAGTATATTTAAAACTATAAAATTATTAATTTAAATAACTTTGAAAAGTCATATTAAATTAAATCTAAATTCCCAAATTTTCCAAAGCTTTCTATTTACAATATATATAAATAAATATATATATTCAAATAGAAAATATCTTATTAACTTTTAAAAGATAAAATCATCAATTAATACTAATTTAATCAGATTATTAAATTAAATTCAAATTTTATTATCGAAGATCATCAATATCAATTTAATTATTTAACAGATTATTAAATTGATATTGTTAAAATTTCTGGGATATTACATTCCTCCCCCCTTAAAATAATTTCGTCCCCGAAATTTAAACAAAGGTAATTTAATAATCTTATTAAGATTTTAATTCAAAACACAAGCATATACTATCATTCATATGCTAGCAACCATAGCAGTCAATCATCCAATCAAACAATTCTAACTATCTAGACAAAATTCTAGATAGAATTCCTCGAGTTTCCCCAAGTATATATATATACCGGAATACTCGCTCTACAAACAATCTAAACTACGAAGCTACAGAGCTCCTACTCATCTAGATCTACAAAATTAAACAGGATATCAGACTACAGACGAGTGTGACTCAACTACCAAACTTCCAAAACTGCAGATTCTAAAACCAGAGATAGATCAAATACGTACTCTCTCAGAGATACGTAAAACACAATGAATTCCAGTTATCCAAACTGACAATTCAATTCAGAAGTCCAAATACTTATCCAAATCAGAACACAGACGAGATCCAAACACAACTCTACTTCACAACATCAGTAGATTCTAAACTTACTTCTCCCATCCAGAGATACACTCCAAACTACTTTCGCTGCTCAACTCTGATCTGAGGTAGAACACAAGCACAGACTGGACAACTCACTTCTAGAAATAAGGTTCACTGAGCCATACATAAAACTCAGATATTCCAGCAAAACTTGAGCTGCCTCACCAATTCCATCTCTAGGAAACATCCTTCCACTAGACTGAACCACCGGTATCACTCCTGGAATCCAGTCGATAAGAAAACTCACCCTTCAGATGCGGACAAACTTCTGACTTCTCTGAAGACATCCAGAAAACTCTGACAACACAAGAGAACACTCAGCAATCACAAGTCACTTTTGCGATCAACCCAACCTATTTCCAAAGAAAAACTGTTCCTCTTTACACAATCCGAACAGCTCATACTTAACTATCCAATCCATCGAAGAAATGGATTTACTCTTACTACTTCTGAACTTCACCTTCAGAAAAACTGCTCATCCAGAAAACTTCCTGCCATCACAGAATACTCTGAGCTGCACTGCTGACACTGATGCCAAGGACTTCCTATTCCAAAGATCTTCGAGAAACTCGAACTCCAAACCAAACAGAAACACCATGCTGAACTCAGCCACAACACCGAAGCATACACACTTCCTTAATCTTGTTCCAAAGAAAACATCTTCTGGAACATCCATCGTCACTGTATCTCATCATACAGCTACTATTACCTGAGGTATCAAGGTACCATCACTCGCTTCTGTTCAACCGACAGATCCAACCTTACTCATCCAAACTTCAAAGATAAACTCCGAACCTTTAAAAGGTTTCCTTCAGAGATCGATGAAATCCTTTACCATAGCAAAGCTTACTCGAGACGGTATTAGGTCTACAGTCTCGACAGATACACTTCCAACCTCAATACTCAGACTCCAACCATTGGTAGTCGTGTTACACACACCACTACCCTATCTACCTTTATATCCTATATTGGAAAACCTGTACGGGTAACCCAACAAATAGGTAGAATAGATATATATATTTAAAATGATACTTTTTATATAGAAATTATTTCTGGGTAAAATTATTTCATTTACCTCTTTAAAACAATATTGTGTCCGTTGGCCTGGTTCAAGTGTTTAGAGATCCCTATCAATAACGTTAGCTACTCGTATTGACCAGAATCCATATACCACTCAACCGATCAATTAACACAATATAAAATCATTTTTATATAACTAACAATTACGCGCTCTCAAGATAGACACCACTTCAGAGCCTAGGTATTCACTCTACCTACTGCTCTGATATTCACTTAACCAAAAGCTTAGGCATTCGCTCAACCTATGCTCTGATACCACGTGTGACGACCCGGCTTTCCACTCCCGGAAAATCGCATCGACAGTAAGAAAGAAAGGAGTGAGAAATAGAAAAGAAGAGAAAGAGAAAGAAAACAACACAAATACTCACGGCGGAAACGGAACAAAATATAATATATCATAAACTATTACATAGTATACAACACTTTACAGAGTTACACAGCATATACATCACTTACTAGACAGTTATAAACATCTGTCTAGACATTACAACTCAATACACTACAGAGATACAGACACAGCGGAACTACTATATATATCTACAACGCTGAAGCCTCCTGCTCCATTGCTCCTCCATAATTCGTCAAAGCTAACCTGAATCCCTTGGCTACTCGTAAAAATTTGAGTACCCAAGAGTTTATAAAACAGAAATAAACAACTTGGGTCAGACATGGGTCTGGTGTGAGTAACAGGTTAAACTTGTCTCTTCTTTGTGTGACGACCCGGCTTTCCACTCCTGGAAAATCGCATCGACAGTAAGAAAGAAAGGGGTGAGAAATAGAAAAGAAGAGAAAGAGAAAGAAAACAACACAAATACTCACGGCGGAAACGGAACAAAATATAATATATCATAAACTATTACATAGTATACAACACTTTACAGAGTTACACAGCATATACATTACTTACTAGACAGTTATAAACATCTGTCTAGACATTACAACTCAATACACTACAGAGATACAAACACAGCGGAACTACTATATATATCTACAACGCTGAAGCCTCCTGCTCCATTGCTCCTCCATAATTCGTCAAAGCTAACCTGAATCCCTTGGCTACTCGTAAAAATTTGAGTACCCAAGAGTTTATAAAACAGAAATAAACAACTTGGGTCAGACATGGGTCTGGTGTGAGTAACAGGTTAAACTTGTTTAACTTCAAAACCTTTTTGAAAGAAAAGGTATCACGTAAGACTCCCCACAAATAAACATGGGTAAGTTTTTACCTTACGCTAACCAAAACATTTGATAGGAAATCCAGTTATATTATTATAGGGTCTAGGGTTTTCAAGTAAAATACAGAAATAGCTGGAATGCTTACATCTCACGTTCCAACATAGTTGGGCACAACTAATACGTACGGCACTTATTGGATTTTGGATTCCATACAATGGCAGGGCTACTGGGGTACCGCCCGTCACAGTACGAGGCCTAGATCACCGTACCGAGGATCACTCCCAATCCCCTGCAACACAAGGTCGGAACATCCCTTACTGGATAATTACCGCACAAGATACCTCACGGTTGGGATCAGCAACCGCACCACTAAGTCGAAAATAGAAAGGGACATCTAGACAGAGGTAACCTTGTCCTACTTGGGTGCTACCCACTAACCTTGCTGCACCTCCCCTGTTTTAGCCATTCCCGGTTTGTGAGGCTTGAGGTCACGATTACCTTAGAAAAGAACACATCACTTAGAATGCTCATCGTCCACCTGACGATGTTCTGAAAGCATTCAATCCATACAAGTTCGTTCCGGGTTCGAACGAAACCGAAGGCATTATCTCGTTACACTCGTTTTGGAATCACCCTCAGAGTTAACGACAATAACCCTTGCACTCTGAATCTTCATCTTCACTTGATTCACGACCTATCGTAAATTTGGATCGATGTGGTATTCGGGTCTCCAGACCTGGAAATCCGGTATACGGAAACCCGATCCCGGTCTCATCGAAATCCAAAGCGTATCTTTTAAGGCCAAGTTGTTTTAAAGTTAAAACAATTCAATTCAATTATCTTTATACACATAGAAGGATAATTCACAATAGATAATCAACATTATCAGATAATCCATATTATCATCACAATTCAACTAAACATCCATATCACACAGCATATATCTCATCAGAGATATCAATCAATGCAAAGCATTCAATATTATCATCCATTCTTAAGTAATGATTTATACCATTTCTAATTAATTTAAAGTGAATTAAATTAATTACTTCATTTTATAAATCCTGCTTACTTAACCATTAATTAATTACAAATTAATTAATTATTTATCTTCTAATATTTCATTTTAATTAATCATCTTTGATTAATTATCTTTTAATTACATCCAAGTAATTTATCCTCAATTAATTTCTCAAATTAATTATCCTTAACCACTTATAGTAATTAACCTTAATTACTTCATTAATTAATTAACTAAAATTAATTAACTTAATCAACTATAATTAATTACATTAATCCTTAATTAATTACATTGATTAATTACTTCATTTATTAATTATTACTTAATTAACCAATCTTAATTACATCATTAATTATATTAATTAATGATCCTTAATTACAACTTAATTATTAATTACTTAATTAAATTAATTACATTAAATAAATTAACCTTTAATTAAACAACATTTATTAATCACCCTTGATTAATCTTCAATCAGTAATTAATTACCCTTAATTACTTTCATTAACTAAATTAATTACTCCTTAATTAATTTCTTAATTAATCCCTTGATTAATTATTCAAAGTAATTAATTCAAATTACTTCTATCAATAAAATCATTTATTCAACTAATTACTTCCAGTAATTATCTTATTATTTACTTCTCTAAATAAACTTACCTTAATAATTACATTAAGTAATTATTATCAAATCATCTCTTGATTATTCTAAATTAATTAAACTTAATTAATTAATTTAACTAAATCAAATTAACTTCAGTTAATTACAATAAGTAATTAATTCTTAATTACTTCCAATAAGTAATTACATTTAAACAAATTCTATAATTGATTATCTTTAAATTAATTAATCTAATTAACTATTTAATTAATCCTATTAATTAATTATTTAATAATCCATAGTTAATGACCTTCATTAACAATTATTTAATTACTTTTCTTAAGTAATTAACTTTAATTAACCATTATTAATTTCAAATTAATAAATCTTAATAATCAATTAATTAATCTCTAATTATTTAATTAATTAAGTGTTAACCATAACTTAATTAATCTTTAATTACTTTATTAATTAATCATTAATTAATACTCAAATTTATAATCCTTAATTACAAATTAATTATTCTATTTAATTAATCTAAACCTTAATTAGATTAATTTAAATCCTTAAGTACTAAATTAATTAATCCAAATCATTAATTAATTAGATTATTTAAACCATTTTAAATTAACTTAAAGATTTAAATTTTTTTTTTAACTTTAAGATAAAACATTTCTTCTCCATGGTTAAATGATCTTTCACAAATACATTTAAAAATATCCATTTTCAAATTTACTTTAAAATTTCATTTTAAATCCGGGATTTAAAATGAATACCAACTTATTTTTAACAAAGTTTTAAAACCAATTTAAAACTTCCACATGTTAAAGAATTTTTATATCTTATAAAAGAATTTAAATCAATCCCCTTTAATTTTCAAAACATTTAAATATAAACTTATTAAACATTTGAATTTATAAAACTTATTTATCTTAATCTAAGATTCAAAACTAATCCTGACTCCATAATTTAAAACTTGATTTCAATTCCTGTTTTAAAATATTTCTTTACAGTTTTTAAATTTAGATTTAAATTTATATTAACAGGCTTTTTAAACACCTGGCAACACATACAAGTACTCGAGACTTCACCAAAACACTTCGAGTCAACATCCTAAATACTTCGAGCCTTGCTCAAAATAACTCGAGAAACACTCGAGAATATCATCTTCCCCAACACTCTATACTCCAGAAATTTACCCGAGACCATACTAATTTACTTCGTCTCGAAACTTAAAAACTTCGAGTCTCACATACGAACCACTCGAGAAAACTCGAACACCATCCTCTCTGTTATAAACCCAGACATCACCAGATTCACAAATTTGCACCGTGCACGTGCACCAGAAATGCGGTCGCCTCCGACCATCCACGACTACGTACGCAAGTCGACGATCATCTCCCAACCTAACTCCGATCATTCAAACACATACACAAGCCTCAATTCAAAATCGAGCTAGGCAGTTGAAACTGGAATTCCAAATCCTCATCAGAAAATGCCTCGATCACCTTCCTCCGACCACCGGAGCTACTATGACTTCAGTCACGTCTTCGCCAGTCCTCCACGATCCCATTCCCAAGGTTCCATTGAACTCGATGCATCAGAGAAAAAAAAGAGATCAAATCTTCCAGCTCGACCAAAACTAGGGTTATAAACAAATTCTCTTCGCCGTCGATGCCACGGCGATCATTACTGCCTCCACCCATTTTTCCTAGCCTCCCCGTACCTTCCCCTATCTCCAGACCAATTCCTGATCACCACAGATTCCCTGACCACCAGAAACTCCCCTAAAACCACTTTCCAGTCAACACTGAAATGCTCTTCCATCCTATTACTAAAAACCTTGATTTTTGTTTTAAAAATCCTGATTTTCAGTGATGATTCAAGATATAAACTTGAATCAATAAAATTTAACATTTGGTTTTATCAAGTTATTATGATTTCTACAGTATTTCCAGATTAAGCATATTTTTAAATTAAAAACATTTGTACATATTTTTAAATCTTAGATCAAGTTAAAAACTTAACTAATTTGTTTGAAGTCCAAGTTTAACAATGATCAGATAAAAAGAATTGGAATTTTGTTTCAAAATTTAAATCCTATATCAGGAACAGGGTAGCACAGAACATGCACACCTATATCTTAGATTCTTAATCACACACTTCAACTTTCATACAGAAAATCACATAAATATCCTCAAGCCAGCATCAATTATCACAGAAATTTTCACATGCAACAAGCTATAATTTACTTAAGCTTTTAATTTAAAAGTTTACTCATTGGAAAACTAGAACAGGGGAGCAGTTTATATATATACAGATATATTCACATATAATCAAAGCAATTCATATATATCCAGATAAAATCAATCATGCAACTATATTAAACTTAAGTTATTTTAAGAAAAATGTTACTCACCTGTTTAAAGATGACAGAGGCAGTTTAATCTTTTTTTGGAAAAGCTTTTGAACTTAAAACTTGAAACTGAGAGCTTGAATGCTTTTGCTTATTTGATTTAAAACTTGAACTGCTAGATTTTAAATTGCTTTAAATCTACATGCATGCTTGCTCCAGGTTGAAGAAATGAAGGCAAACAGACTTGAGATGATTCCAGATTGAAAATGAATGCAGACTGTTTTTCTTGAGTTGATTCCAGATTTGAAAAGAATTGCAGACCTTTGTTTTTGATTTGAAAATTTGATTATAGATCTTTGATTTGGTTTGAGGCATTTTATTCTCGGATTTCAGTTTTGCAATTTAGAGAAAGAGTTTGAGAAGGGTTACTGAATATTTCCAGATTTGTATTAGAGAATTTACATTTGAGTTTCTCTTGTTTTGAAAAGGAGGAAAGAATGAAGTGAATGAAATGTATATGTTTATATAAGTACATTTTGATTTTTATAAAAATAAAAGAAAAATGAAAATAATTAAGGACACTTGTCCTATACATTTATTACTTAAATTACACATGTTTTACAAAGGCTTTAGATAAATGACACTTGTCTTTTAAGTATTTATCTTATTTTTTAAACTTAAGTTAAAATATCTCTTAAACAAAAATATTTACTTAGAGTATATTTAAAACTATAAAATTATTAATTTAAATAACTTTGAAAAGTCATATTAAATTAAATCTAAATTCCCAAATTTTCCAAAGCTTTCTATTTACAATATATATAAATAAATATATATATTTAAATAGAAAATATCTTATTAACTTTTAAAAGATAAAATCATCAATTAATACTAATTTAATCAGATTATTAAATTAAATTCAAATTTTATTATCGAAGATCATCAATATCAATTTAATTATTTAACAGATTATTAAATTGATATTGTTAAAATTTCTGGGATATTACAATAACTATACGCGAAGTATGATCCAGAATGAAGTGGTTGGAATGATGTACGTGATGACTGAAGAAAGAGAATGATAATGGATAGCCTTGACGCTTGTGTCAAATTGGAAATGACTAAAACATGAGCCGTGTCGGGCCAAATGGGGTCAGCTACCTCGAGCGAACACACTTCTTCGAAAACTACTCATTACTGGTTATCGATTGGTGCACCCTTGATTTTGGGAGTGTTGTTTCGCGGTATTGCGATCGCTGCGGCGATGCGTTCTCACCAGTCCGGATCAAGCAAACGGTAGTTTCACTACCTTGGGTATTGCCTCATGTGCCTTGCCATACTTGTATCCCTATATACGCGACCACTACGATTTGTTTTGTTTTATACCTATGGAGTACTCACTGATATCCCACTAGTTTACGGTTGAGTTTACAATGCTGTATAGACTATAACGCTTATATAAAATGTGTTAAGGGGAATAATGGTAACGCCTTAACAGTATTTTGATACTTTATATTACTGATAGGCATTATCTATTTACCATACACTACTACATAGTAGATAGTTAAACGGATCCTTAAAGAATGGTTATTCCAAACATCCTTTGAGTTACTTGTATTTCAGTTGCTATTTCACTTGAGTTGGATTTATTGATATAAGAATGTTAATCCTGATTCTAGTGTTTTGTGTTTTGCTTTACGCTCGGGTCAGACTGAGTGTACCAGTATTCGAGCCTCACCTTTGGAGTTGGAGCTTCGCTTGGAGATCCAGCTATCTATCCAGCTTTCAGATATTCAGTTGATTCCAGTGTTGTATTCTGATATTGTATTTGACTATTGTATTCGAGACTCCTATTGTACCTTATTTTACTCTGATATGTATATAGTAGCTTCATGAACTACTATCTTTTATTTCCACTGCACTTATTACTCTGTGTCTGTGATTATTTATTTACTGTATATGTTCAGTTTTGCCAAATTTAAATTAACAATTCGGTTTTTTGAATTATTCAAGTCCGACATGTGCGGATGCGAATAGTCCAAAATAACGGGTCGTTACAGTTGGTATCAGAGCTTTGGTAGCTCTAGGCAAAACTTAGCATATATTGTAAATGTATTTACAGAATCACTTTCATTTGAGTTGAATCTCTTTCTTTTGACTCGATTCCTTTGAATTTTGGAACGTTCCCTGCGGTTCCAAAATCCATTCGTGTCCCTCACTATTCGTCTTCTAATTCCGGAGTATCCCATAACTCCACCTCGAAAGATCTTTATAATGAGTTGGCGGTGCCGCCAATCTCAAATTTATTTGTAAAGGGGTGAAACTCTTTTACGATAGAATCGATTCACCGGAGATTTATATATCCTCAGTTTAGATGCTGACATCTTTGGTTATGCCGAATTCTATCTCTTGAGATCAAATGTCGATTTGCCTCGGAATTCTACATTGATCTTATTCTTGAAGTCACGGTCGACCCGGTTAAGGTTGCCCACAATTTATACAAACTTATCAATCTTCCTGCTTTGTTATTTAATCATCATATATTTGTTTCGAACTTACCTTCGAATCAAAATTCTCTTTGATTTGAGTCCATCAAATTTGAATCTATATACTTGTTTGAGATCCATTCTTGTATCGTTAAGCGAGGAAGTGTATTTGTAACTAATATAAAAATGTTTTATATATTGTGTTGTTTGAGTTGTTGTTGTTGACTTGGGTTTCCGATCGATTCGTCTGATTAACGCTATTGATAGGATTTCCAAAACACTCGAACAGAGAAAACTGACACAATTGTTTTCAAAATTTAATAAATTTGTATAATTATATTATATAAATAATTTTTCTGAAATTAAATAGTTAACTGAATTGATTGGTAAAATAATTTTTCATTTTTTTATTTTGTAAACCATTGATTTTACCAACATATAAATAAAATGAATTTATAAAATATGGTTTATAATTTGACCAAAATTTAAATGAATTTAAAACTTAGAATTTGAGAATTTAAATTTTTGGAATTTTCAAGATTTTGGTTTTAAAGTTTTGGAAGGTATGATTATTTAAAGTATTTTCGAATAGAAATTGTTTCAAGAGAATAATTTTAAAGGTTTAAAATCTGTACTCTTCTCTTTTGTCGCTGGAAAATAATTTTGGTGATGACGGCCGCATCATCGACATTCATTTTCGAGTTTCAAAGTGGAGAGACCATCAGTAGCTTGCTACACTTTTTTTTTGAAATGAATCTGAAATTTCTAAAGTATGACATGTTTTAAAATATATATAAGTAATTGATTTAGGTTCGACTTGGATAAATTGTATATATATAATTATCTCTAAATTGTTTAAAGTTAATCGGAAATTTAATTCTTAAAATTTGGATAAAAGATGATTTCAATAATAAATGTAACCAAAACTTTGAATTAATATTTAAACTTGAGAAAATTGAATTAGAAATTTACTTGTATAATACTCAATTGCATTATATATAACTTACCTAAAAATTTTCAAAAGTTAATTATGTAATTGGATAGTATACAATATAAAATGTCTTTATAAATAAATTTTAAGTGCGTATAACAAATGTTTTACCCTTAAGTTTTAATTATAAAATGTCAATAGAGATAAATGGAATAATAAGTTAGTAGAATAATAGATGAGATAAATAAAATAAATTCTGTTTTGAGGGAATTAATATATTAAAAATAAAATCAACTAAATGAAATATTTGAATTTGAAATCAATTATTAAGAATTACTCAATTTAAATTGAAATTTGTATGGTTTGAATTAACTGTTTTATTTTGTTTTCAGTCTATTTTCTTCTGGTTGTTTCTATTCTCCTACCTTCTTCCTTTTCGAAGACGAAAAGTTTTGAGTGGGGGAGAGTGTAACGACCCGTCAATTTTGGAATATTTTTATTTGTTTTATTAATTATATTTAATTGAAATTTTGAGAAATTTAAACAATAAAATTTTTAAAATAAAAATTTAATATTTGAAATGCGTCTAGTTAAACATAGCAACTTGTAAATTTTCATCCAAAAATATGAAAGTTTATTTCATGTGTAATTTTATTTCAATTAAATCAGTTAGTAATTAATGAAAATAAAATGTTTTCAAAACCTGAATATTTTTACATAGAATAATTCTAAACCATCTTCTGAGCAAGACATCATTTTTCGTTTTTCCAAATTTGGACTTCTTTAGCTCCGTCGATCTTATTTTTCTACGTTTTTCCTGCATTTTCCGCTAGTAGAAAATTCAATTTTTTATAATTCAATCATACCACTGATATCTGTATACCGTTGTGATCGTCCCGTCGTGCTGATCTTTGCGGTATACTCATTTCTGTGTTTTGAGGTCCGAGATGCGACGGAAACGATGAAAAGGTACGTGGTATCGGTACTACAAAATTGTAACCGTTAGTTTCCTATCCCTTTTCAAATTTGCACGTACAGCCAAGAAATCATAAATTGTTTTAAAAACTTTTCTGCTGAATCAAAGCGTGAACGTTGAGATTTCATTTATTACTTTATTTTGATGTCCATTCAAAATTTCAAATGGTGTTCACCATCATTTATTATCCTCTATTACTATTCATCATTCCAATGCATTGATGGTGTCGTGCTTTCGTTTCCATCCGTTTGGAAATATATAATTTTTATATTCCTTGTACGTTTTGCATTCTTTATTTTTAACAGCTCATCTTAGCCTTTATAACTTCATTTTTTTTATTCTTCTTCCTCTCCTCTTTATTCTTTTGCTTTGAGAAATACCATTCACATAGGCTTGCTCATCAAATTTTTTTCCGACCTCAACAGCAACTATCCCTCTTCATTATATCTTAGCCTCACCTCCCTCCAACCCGAACCCGATCTGTCCCCTCCCTCTAAAACCGACCTCGTCCAGACCATCATTGAACGCCGTGACTATGCGTCGGCCTTGACTTCCACGTTCCTTTCCACCCTGCTCGGTTTCCCTCTCCCAAACATCTCCTTGCCGAGCCGTTCAGCATCACTACCTTTCCGACCTCTTATTCTCCTCGCGCCTAACCCGTGCATTCAACCTTTCCCTTTCTCCACTGTGTCCCCTGGAGCTTGCACACGGGCTTGCCTTGCCTCCATGCAGTGAGCATCTTCCCCTTCCTCTAGCTAATATATATATCTTAGTTTTAATATTTAGTTGCTATATAATAATATGCTAAGATATATATATGTATTACAGTTGTCTATCTTATAAGGGTTACAAAAGTAATATAGTTTTACAAGTTATGTTGCAACAAGTTTTATTTTTCATGTCTATCTCATTTTATAATTAAACTTTTAGTTGTTTATTATGTAAATAATGTTATAGTGTATATGTATGTATAAATTTATGTAACATGTATGTCAGCCTTTATACTGCTTAGTTTATGTATGATGCAAACTGTTGTATATATGGATTTTAACTTATAATATAGGGTCTGCATATGTTCTTTCAGCATGGGTATATAGGTATATGTATTTGTTACATACATAAATTGCATATGTAGGTTACAGTATGATTTGCGCATGTAGTGTTTATAAGAATATTTGGCATATGCGGTGTTATAGTTTAATCTATGCAAAAATTTATTTATAAATGAGTTTGGTTTATATATTGTAACGACCCAATATTTTGGACCATTCAAATCGACAATAGATCCACACATGCCGGACTTGAATAATTCAAAACAATGGATTTTAAATAAAATTTGGCAAAACTCAGCATATACAGTAAATAAAATAATTACAGATCACAGACACAGAGTAATAACAATAATGCAGCGGAAACAAAAGGATAGTAGTTCATGAAGCTACTATATATATATATATAACAGAGTCAAACAAGATACAACAGAAGTCTCGAATACAATAGATGTCTCAATACAATAATCAAATACAAGATCTGAATACATCACTAGAATCAACTGAATAACTGAAAGCAGGATCGATAGATAGCTGGATCTCCAAGCGAAGCTCCAACTTCAAAGGTGAGTCTCAAATGTTGTATCACTCAGTCTGACCCGAGCATAAAGCAAAACACAAAACACTCGAGTCAGGATTAACATTCTTATAATAATAAATCCAACTCAAGTGAAATATCAACTGAAATACAAGTAACTTAAAGGATGTTCGGGATAACCATCCCCTAAGGATCCGTTAAACTATTTACTATGTAGTAATATACGCTATATACAGTAGTGTCAAATCTGTAAAGTATAATCATATAGAAAATAGCGTTAAGGGGATGGAGAACCTTAACGCGGTCGGATCTTAAAATCATAATCGTAGTAAAACTCGATATGGTAGGTGACACGGCACAACTAGGCAATGCCAGGGTAGATATACCAATTACGCACACGGACTGATGGATACGCATAGCAGCCACTACCATTCCACCTCGAACAACACTCCCAAATCGGAGGATGGCCATCTAATCAATCACAAGTAAGAGTATAATATCGAAGAAATGCGTCCGAGAAGAGGTGCTACCTCACTGGTCCGAGATCGCTCCTGTTTTAGCCACCTTATGCCAACTCACGGGAGTTGGGTCCACGTAACCTACCTTAAGAACGTCGCCACCATCCTACTTCATTCTGGAATCTCCACCGCGTACACGGTTGTCAAAGTGGTTTTCGGTATCGACAGAGAATATGTCCATATCCGATCCCGGTCTCTTTAACAACCAATCGTTATTATAACACCGTGGTCATTTTAAAATAGTTTATACTTCAAAACCAAAATATCATTACTATTTCAAACCCAAATTATCAATGTATTATTTCCATTTCAAAACCCAATTCAACAATATATCATTTCCATTTCCAAAACAATTCAATAATATCTCATTTAAATAAAACCAAATAATTTATAAAGTAAAGTATCAATAGTTTTAAATATAATTTAAAATTTCTTTATAAAATAAGATAGTTCTTCAAATTTCACAAATCGATTCAAATTAACTCGAATTCCAAAAATTTAATTTAATCAAATCTCAAATCATCAGTTTCAACTCGATTCAGCTTCTAAATAAACCATTTCAAATTATCGATTTCAAATACATATCTGAACCATAAAATAAGCCATTTCAATTTTAATATATTTCAAAGCTTTAAATATTCAACATTTCAAAACTAAATTCGATAAATTTATATACATATCAAATTCACTTTACAATTATTTAGTTTTGAAATATTAACTTAACATTTCCATAACATTTGAATACAATTTCAATTTACAATTTAAATAAACAAAATATCTCATTTAAATATTTATACGTTTGAAATATCCATTTAAGTCACCTTTTCAAATTTCAAGTTGTAAATCACTTCTTTAAATTTCAAATTCAATACATTTCAAATCAAACTTATTTAAGTATAATTCTTAAATAAATATAATTTCAATCAATTTCAAATCATTATAAATTCTATATTTGAAAATATAGATATTAAATAAATACTTAAACATATTATTTATCAACTTTATTAAATCAACTTTAATAAATCTTTAAAATCAATATTTATCACTGTAACGACCCGATATTTTGGACCATTCGCATCCATTATAAGTGTATAGGTAGACACTCATGCCGGAGTTGAATTGCTCAAAATACCGCGTTGTAAATAAAATTTGGCAAAACTCAGCATACACAGTAAATAAAATAATTACAGATCACAGACACAGAGTAATATAACAATAATGCAGCGGAAACAAAGGGATAGTAGTTCATGAAGCTACTATATATATAACAAAGTTAAACAAAATACAACAGAGGTCTCGAATACAATAGATGTCTCAATACAATAACCAAATACCAGATCTGAATACATCACTGGATCAATGGAATAACTGAAAGCAGGATCAATAGCTAGCTGGATCTCCAAGCGAAGCTCCAACTCCAAAGGTGAGTCTCAAATGCTGTATCACTCAGTCTGACCCGAGCGTAAAGCAAAACACAAAACACTCGAGTCAGGATTAACATTCTCATATTAATAAATCCAACTCAAGTGAAATATCAACTGAAATACAAGTAACTTAAAGGATGTTTGGGATAATCATCCCCTAAGGATCCGTTAAACTATTTACTATGTAGTAATATACGCTATATACAGTAGTGTCTAAATAAGTAAAGTATAATCATATCGGAAAATAGCGTTAAAGGGATGGAGAACCTTAACGCGGTCGGATATTAAAATCATAATCGTAGTAAAGCTCGGTATGGTAGGTGACACGGCACAACTAGGCAATGCCAGGGTAGATATACCAATTACGCACACGGACTGATGGATACGCATAGCAGCCACTACCGTTCCACCTCGAACAACATTCCCAAATCGGAGGATGGCCATCTAGTCAAATCACAAGTAAGAGTAAAATATCGAAGAAATGCGTCCAAGAAGAGGTGCTACCTCACTGGTCCGAGATCGCTCCTGTTTTAGCCACCTTATGCCAACTCACGGGAGTTGGGTCCACGTAACATACCTTAAGAACGTCGCCACCATCCTACTTCGTTCTGGAATCTCCACCGCGAACACAGTTGTCAAAGTGGTTTTCGGTATCGACAGAGAGTGTGTCCATATCCGATCCCGGTCTCTTTAACAACCAATCGTTATTATAACACCGTGGTCATTTCAAAATAGTTTATACTTCAAACTAAAATATCATTATCATTTCAAACCCAATTTAATACGATATCATTTTCACTTCAAATATATCCATTTTCAAAATCATATTACTTTCCAAAGTTATAATGCTTTCGAAATCATAGTCTGGAAATCACAGTATTTTGGCAATCATAACACTTTCCTTTTAACAGTTTAGATATTAGAATTTTGTTATAAAATAAATTAGTTTCCTCAAATTTCACAAATCGATTCACATTAACTCGAATTCCAAAATTTTAATTTAATCAAATCCCAAATCATCCGTTTCAACTCGATTCAACTTCTAAATAAACCATTTCAAATTATCAATTTCAAATACGTATCTAAACCATAAAATAAGCCGTTTCAATTTGAATATATTTCAAAGTTTTAAACATTCAACATTTCATAACTAAATTCGATAAATTTATATACATATCAGATTCACTTTACAATTATTTAGTTTTGAAATATTAACTTAACATTTCCAAGACATTTGAATACAATTTCAATTTACAATTTAAATAAACAAAAGATCTCATTTAAATATTTATACGTTTGAAATATCCATTTAAGTCACCTTTTCAAATTTCAAGTTGTAAATTACTTCTTAAATTTCAAATTCAATACATTTCAAATCAAACTTATTTAAGTATAATTCTTAAATAAAATAAAATTTCAATCGATTTCATATCATTATCAATTCTATATTTCAAAAATATAGATATTAAATAAATAC
Organism: Allium fistulosum; assembly: GCA_030737815.1. Taxonomy (NCBI): domain Eukaryota; kingdom Viridiplantae; phylum Streptophyta; class Magnoliopsida; order Asparagales; family Amaryllidaceae; genus Allium; species Allium fistulosum. The sequence goes on from CM060903.1 coordinate 1,049,828,622, forward strand.
TTAAACATATATATTTATCAACTTTATTAAATCAACTTTAATGAATCTTTAAAACCAATATTTGTCAAAACTATACATTTCTTTTCAAAGCCATAGAAATCATTTTCAAAACGTTTATATATAGACCAAGGGTGCCTGTATATAATTTTCTATCCTATGGTCAAGTGATACGGATATTTATCATTTCAATCCGCAATTTAAAACATATTCGGGTATATATCTTTTCAACCCGAAATCCCAAATTTTAATTCAATAAAAATCGCTTGGGTTTATCATTTCAACCCATAACGATTTTCTCCTATTCTACAGATCGTTCGGGTATGTATCATTTCAACCCATAGTGATTCTATACTAACAGGGAACTTGCAGAGTGATAACAGATATGATAATAAAATAACAACAGTAACAGGCATATATCAATAATATAAATAACAGATAATGGTGTCAGATGTCACAGGTGAACAGATACAGATAATGATATATATAACAATGTAAATAACTAACATCAGCATATTTCAATTGACATTTCAATTGAAATCAAACTTAATAAATATAAGAACATTAATCGTGAGTGATTGCTCACCTTTCGAGGCTAGAGATGAACGAGACTAAGATGAGTTACGAATCCAAGCACGAATTCCAAATCAAAGCTAGATGGATACGGATTCGATGGACAAACTGATAGATAAGGAATTGACGAAATTAAATCAGAACTGGATCGATGATGGTAAATAGTATAAGTGAACTTATATTTATAATTATATATAACTATATATATATATATATAAAATCATATTCCAAATTTAAACATATATCAAATTAAATATATATATATTTTATAAATCCATTGTTTCAAATAAAACACATAAAATAAAACAACCATATCTACACATTAAAATTTGAAATTTTATATATATATATATACACTTTTGAAATCGACAATATATCTAACAATATAAAACTGATATATATAAACTGACTGTAACTACAATTTGCCCATAATAGTTTATATAACATATTACATACTTTATAATTTATCCCACTTTAGATATGCGAACCAACATATACATTTGTAAACCGGTATAACATGTGTAAATTTGTATATATATAAGCAGGCAGACAAAGATAAATATGCCTAGATCTGGAATGTCAAAAATAAAGTCATTATGTAAAATTTACGTATACATATGTATACGACTTGATTTATATCTATACATAATATATATCTGACTTACTTTATATAATATATACTAACCAAAGCAGACCACATGTATACAAAAGCTAATATATACACAAACATATTTCTATTTCTTATAGTAAAACAGAGGCCTGTATAGAATTATATATATAACTTATATACTATAAACTATAAATTTTAAGTTATATGAACTAATATATATATTTTTCTCAATAGATTTCCAACCAGACTAAAATAACTGCATAAATAAATACTGTAACTTATAAACTAATGCATATATATATAATTTAAACTTATACTCGTATAATTTAACAACATATAACTAACAGATAGTTTAAACTAACATATACTTAATTTATATAATCAAACATACTGTAAACTATTTTCAAATCTCATATATATAGTTTACAAACATCATATATAAACAAATGTATATATTTAACAAACATTATATGCAGCTGTATAAACAACACTTTTATATAACTTGTTCAAACTTTATATATAACAATAGACTTTTATATAACTTTATATGTACCCTATATAAAACTTTATATAAATATAAATAGTATATATGTACGTATAATTACCCGATGAAACTGCAAATAAAAGGGAGAACTGCATGTCATCGGTTGAGAGGAAGTGGTTCACGCACACATGCTTTGGAGGGGACTTAACATTAGAGAAGGAGATCGGTGGGTTCAAGGCTGGCCATGGCTTCAGGTTGGAGGAAGGAGCAAATCTGGGCTCGGGTTGCTAGGTGTTTGCGGGTCGGGCTTGGCGGCGGAGAAAACTGGGTGGAGGGATGATCAAGAGGCCGGCATGGAAGAGGGGGCAGTGGCTCTCGAAAATGAGGAAGATGACATGGGAATGGTAGGGATGAGAGTATATGCAGACATGAAATTCGACACTTTATATATGTGTATATTTTGTTTTATAAACATGAAACAAGAAGAGGATGGACTAGAGGAAAAATGAAATAGAGAGAGTGTGAATAGGAAAATATAAATGGAATAGGTAAGAATAGAAAAAGTCTCATGGAGCTATAATTAATGCTAGGAGAAGAAAAAAGGACCCGTTCAACTTTATACGTTTACACCTTTGAAAGGTGTGGGGAAAGAAAACGTACCAATGTAAATATAAAATGAAGTGATGGGAATGTGACAACTTTACATTGATTTAGAAGCTATAAAAACAATTTATTATATTACTGAGTTTCACGTTCAAACTTAAAAAGGCAACCGAAAGCTAACGGTCACAATTCAGGGTACCGGTACGACGCACTGTTTTATTGTTTCTGTCGCGTACCGGACCTCAAAATAAAGAAATAAATATACCGCTGAGATCAGCACGACGAGACGATCAAAACGGTATACAAATATTGGTGGTACGATCATCCGATCAAAAGTCGAAAATCGGTACCGAAAATGCTGCTATTCAGCCAGAATTAAGATCGACGGAGCAATAGATGTCCAAATTTGACGAAACGAAAGATGACGTCTCACTCAAAAGATGATTTACAAATTTTCTATGTAAAAATATTTAGGTTTGGAAAACATTTTATTATCATCAATTTTAACTGATTAAATTGAAGTAAATTTACGCGCGAAATAAATTTTCATATTTTCGGACGAAAATTTACCAGTTGCTATGTTAAATTAGATGCATTCCAAATATCAAATTTATATTTCAAAATTTTATTGTTTAAAATTTCACACAAATTCAATTAATTAAATAAATAAAACCACTGAAATTTACGGGTCGTTACACTCTCCCCCACTCAAAACTTTTCGTCCCCGAAAAGGAAGGAGGTAGGAGAGTAGAGGCAACCAACAGAAAAATAGATTAAAAGACAAGATAAGACTATTAATTTAAACCATATAATTTCAAATTAAACTAATTAATATTTAGCAATTTGATTTAATCCACTGAGTTCACTTAAGTTAAACCAATTCATCTATTTCTAAACATTATCTTATTATCTATTCATCCTTAATGAACCATTTCTAAACCATCAATTTGTATAATCATTTATTATACTCATATTTTATTCAACAAATTTAATTCTTTTATCCAAATTATTATTAAGTTTATTCCAATAATTTTTTCTTTCATATAATTTAAACCGTATAAATTAATTTAAACCATATGAATTACAATTTAAATTAATTTATATTTAATACTTGATTTTTAAATTCAAGTTATTTCCATAAGTTGATCTAATTCCAATTTATTAATTCTTGTAAAACAAATTTTATTTGTCTCATCTATTATTCAATTGAATTATTATTCTATTTCTCTCTACTAACATCTTATAATAAAATTTAAGTATATAACATTTATTATAACCACTCAAATTTTACTTATAAATTCATTTTATATTGTATATTATCCGATTACATTTTTAACTTCTAAAAATTTTAGGTAAGTTATGTCGAGATGTAATTGAGTATTATACAAATAAGATTTTACAATTCAGTTATTCCCAGTTAACTATTTATCCAAGAAGTTTGACTTTAGTTTATAATTGAAATCATCTTAAATCTAAATTTAAGAATTTAAATCTCCAATTTACTTCAAACAATTTAGAGATATATATAATATATTTATATCAAATCAAATTAAATTTTTAAAATCAGATACCTGTATATATATATACATCAAATTATACTGAAGAAATTCAAATCGAATGTATTTTTTTTCTTTTTTTTTCTTTTTTTTTTCAAAACAAAACCGTAGGAAAGCTACAGAATGGTTTCTCCTCTTCGAAACTCGAAAATGAATGTCGATGATGCGGCCGTCATCACCGAAATTATTTTCCAGCGACAAAGAGAAGAGCACTGATTTAAACATTTAAAATTCTTTAAAAATCTTTTTATTCTAAAATACTCTAAATAATATACATTTTAAGACTTTAAAACAAGGTTTAAAATCACCAGAAATTTAATTCTTAAATTCTCAATTTAAATTCATTTCAATTTCAAATAAATTCAAAACAGTTATCATTTTGCAATAGTCAATGACTTACAAAACAATAAAATGATAATCAAATATTATCATTTCAACAACCAAATTATTTTACTTTTAATTCTAGAAAATTTTCTTATATATTTATAATATAATCATACAAATTTATTTCATTTATCAAATTTAAAAATTATATTGTGTCAGTTTGCTCTGTTCAAGTGTTTTGGAGATCCTATCGATAGCGTTGATCAGACGAATCGATCGAAAATCCAAACCAACATCAACAACTCAAACAACACACTATAACCATAAACTATTTTATATTAATTACAATTACACTCCCTCACACTATTATTCCAGAATTGGATTTCAACACAAGGATGGAGATCCAAATAGAGGGACTCTAATCAAAGAGAATTCTAATCTAAAATAGATAGGCTCGAAACGAAGGTTAGATGATTGCATTTCAAACAGGAAGATGGATAAAGTTGTATAAATCGCGGGCAACCTTAACCGGGTCAACCGTGACTTCATATATAAGATCGATATAGAATTCTGAAGCAAATCGACATTCAATTACCAGAGGTAGAGTTTGGGTATAGCATAAGATAGCAGCATCGTAAACCGAGGATATAGAAATCTCCGGTGAATCAATACCGATTGTAAAGGAGTTTCACCCCAGTACAAATTATTCGAAGATTAGCGAGACCGCCGATTTATTATAGAGATCATTCGAAGTGAAGTTATGAGATACTTCAGAATCAAAAGACACGAATGGGAAGACACGAATGGACTTTGGAACCGAAGTGAACGTTCCAAAATTCAAAGGAACCGAGTCAAAGAAGAAGGAATTCAAGCTCGAACGAAAATGATTCTGTAATTGAATTTACTACATATGCTGAGTTTTGCCTAAAACCAGAGCTCTGATACCACATGTAACGACCCGATATTTTGGACCATTCGCATCCATTATAAGTGTATAGGTAGACACTCATGCCGGAGTTGAATTGCTCAAAATACCGCGTTGTAAATAAAATTTGGCAAAACTCAGCATACACAGTAAATAAAATAATTACAGATCACAGACACAGAGTAATATAACAATAATGCAGCGGAAACAAAGGGATAGTAGTTCATGAAGCTACTATATATATAACAGAGTTAAACAAAATACAACAGAGGTCTCGAATACAATAGATGTCTCAATACAATAATCAAATACCAGATCTGAATACATCACTGGATCGATGGAATAACTGAAAGCAGGATCAATAGATAGCTGGATCTCCAAGCGAAGCTCCAACTCCAAAGGTGAGTCTCAAATGTTGTATCACTCAGTCTGACCCGAGCGTAAAGCAAAACACAAAACACTCGAGTCAGGATTAACATTCTCATATTAATAAATCCAACTCAAGTGAAATATCAACTGAAATACAAGTAACTTAAAGGATGTTTGGGATAATCATCCCCTAAGGATCCGTTAAACTATTTACTATGTAGTAATATACGCTGTATACAGTAGTGTCTAAATAAGTAAAGTATAATCATATCGGAAAATAGCGTTAAGGGGATGGAGAACCTTAACGCGGTCGGATCTTAAAATCATAATCGTAGTAAAGCTCGGTATGGTAGGTGACACGGCACAACTTGGCAATGCCAGGGTAGATATACTAATTACGCACACGGACTGATGGATACGCATAGCAGCCACTACCGTTCCACCTCGAACAACATTCCCAAATCAGAGGATGGCCATCTAGTCAAATCACAAGTAAGAGTAAAATATCGAAGAAATGCGTCCGAGAAGAGGTGCTACCTCACTGTCCGAGATCGCTCCTGTTTTAGCCACCTTATGCCAACTCACGGGAGTTGGGTCCACGTAACATACCTTAAGAACGTCGCCACCATCCTACTTCGTTCTGGAATCTCCACCGCGAACACAGTTGTCAAAGTGGTTTTCGGTATCGACAGAGAGTGTGTCCATATCCGATCCCGGTCTGACGCTGCGGATTAATCAAAACAACGTAGATCGGTGAAAGTAGCAGTCGATGGATTGATGAATGCTGACTTGCCCGAATTCGTTGATCCAAAGATACCGAATTCTAGCTATCTCGAACTCGTTGATCGCGCACGATACCGGGTTCAAAGATCTTCAATTCTTCAAGCGTTGATCAAGCGCACTTGATTCCGCGAATCGGCTTCTACAATCGTTGAATCGAGCGCACTCGATTATCCGAAAGAGGAGATAGGAGATTACACTCAACTACCAATTTGAATGAAAGCACAAAGCAATCAAAAGAGAATTTTATTCAAAAATCAACAACCTTTACAAATGACTCACACTTGCTATTTATAGCTTTACAACTCAACACGCAAAAACTTCAAAAAAATACAAGTACTTAGGTCGGAAACGACCTACGACCTAACATGGCGCGACCTAGCACAGGCGCGACTTAGCATAGGTCGGCAGCGACCTAACAACAAATAGTTACAACTCGTTACAACCTTCAGCGACTTACAACTTAGACAAAATACAAACAGACAAAATACAAACAGATAACTACTTAAGTCGTTGCCGACTTAACAATGCTACGCAACTCAACTTAGTAGCGACTTAAGGAATCAACGGTCCAGCTTAACTCGGCAGAGAAAAGCAACGGCAACAGGCTTCCGCGACTTAAACATACGCATCCCAGTTTAGCGACTTAAAGAACTCAACGGTAGAGATTAACTCGCGGCAGATTCAACGGCATCCAGCTGTAGCGACCTAAAAAGATAAGCGGTTCCAGACTTTCTTCGCGACTTAAGATTTTGCGACCTAAGCCTTCGCGACCTAAGTCCTTGCGACCTAAGCCTTTGCGACCTAAGTCCTTGCGACTTAACTCCTGCTTCATTAGGTCGTCCACGACCTAATACTTCACCAATTTGCTCTGTTTTCTTATTTCGTAACTCGGTAAGTCGTTTCAGCATTTCGTTAACTCGCACCTTCCCACTAGGTCGTTGCCGATCTTCACTAAGTCGTTGGGATGACTTAAAGCTTTTGTTAGGTCGGTTGCGACCTAGAACTTCATTTTTTCCCCCATTTCTCACTAAATCTTAACTCGGTGGCTTCCTTTTTAAGTTGTACCCGATTTACCATCATCATAAGTCGCACTCGACCTATGTCTTCAACTTTCTGGGCTGCATCACGGTCTCTTTAACAACCAATCGTTATTAAAACACCGTGGTCATTTCAAAATAGTTTATACTTCAAACTAAAATATCATTATCATTTCAAACCCAATTTAATACGATATCATTTTCACTTCAAATATATCCATTTTCAAAATCATATTACTTTCCAAAGTTATAATGCTTTCGAAATCATAGTCTGGAAATCATAGTATTTTGGCAATCATAACACTTTCCTTTTAACAGTTTAGATATTAGAATTTCGTTATAAAATAAATTAGTTTCCTCAAATTTCACAAATCGATTCACATTAACTCGAATTCCAAAAATTTAATTTAATCAAATCCCAAATCATCCGTTTCAACTCGATTCAACTTCTAAATAAACCATTTCAAATTATCAATTTCAAATACGTATCTAAACCATAAAATAAGCCGTTTCAATTTGAATATATTTCAAAGTTTTAAACATTCAACATTTCATAACTAAATTCGATAAATTTATATACATATCAGATTCACTTTACAATTATTTAGTTTTGAAATATTAACTTAACATTTCCAAGACATTTGAATACAATTTCAATTTACAATTTAAATAAACAAAAGATCTCATTTAAATATTTATACATTTGAAATATCCATTTAAGTCACCTTTTCAAATTTCAAGTTGTAAATTACTTCTTAAATTTCAAATTCAATACATTTCAAATCAAACTTATTTAAGTATAATTCTTAAATAAAATAAAATTTCAATCGATTTCATATCATTATCAATTCTATATTTCAAAAATATAGATATTAAATAAATACTTAAACATATATATTTATCAACTTTATTAAATCAACTTTAATGAATCTTTAAAACCAATATTTGTCAAAACTATACATTTCTTTTCAAAGCCACAGAAATCATTTTCAAAACGTTTATATATAGACCAACGGTGCCTGTATATAATTTTCTATCCTATGGTCAAGTGATACGGATATTTATCATTTCAATCCGCAATTTAAAACATATTCGGGTATATATCTTTTCAACCCGAAATCCCAAATTTCAATTCAATAAAAATCGCTTGGGTTTATCATTTCAACCCATAACGATTTTCTCCTATTCTACAGATCGTTCGGTTATGTATCATTTCAACCCATAGTGATTCTATACTAACAGGGAACTTGCAGAGTGATAACAGATATGATAATAAAATAACAACAGTAACAGGCATATATCAATAATATAAATAACAGATAATGGTGTCAGATGTCACAGGTGAACAGATACAGATAATGACATATATAACAATGTAAATAACTAACATCAGCATATTTCAATTGACATTTCAATTGAAATCAAACTTAATAAATATAAGAACATTAATCGTGAGTGATTGCTCACCTTTCGAGGCTAGAGATGAACGAGACTAAGATGAGTTACGAATCCAAGCACGAATTCCAAATCAAAGCTAGATGGATACGGATTCGATGGACAAACTGATAGATAAGGAATTGACGAAATTAAATCAGAACTGGATCGATGATGGTAAATAGTATAAGTGAACTTATATATATAATTATATATAACTATATATATATATAATCATATTCCAAATTTAAACATATATCAAATTAAATATATATATATTTTATAAATCCATTGTTTGAAATAAAACACATAAAATAAAACAACCATATCTACACATTAAAGTTTGAAATTATATATATATATATATATATATATATACTTTTGAAATCGACAATATATCTAGCAATATAAAACTGATATATATAAACTGATTGTAACTACAAATTGCTCATAATAGTTTATATAACATATTACATACTTTATAATTTATCCCACTTTAGATATGTGAACCAACATATACATTTGTAAATCGGTATAACATGTGTAAATTTGTATATATATAAGCAGGCAGACAAAGATAAATATGCCTAGATCTGGAATGTCAAAAATAAAGTCATTATGTAAAATTTACGTATACATATGTATACGACTTGACTTATATCTATACATAATATATATCTGACTTACTTTATATAATATATACTAACCAAATCAGACCACATGTATACCAAAGCTAATATATACACAAACATATTTCTATTTCTTATAGTAAAACAGAGGCCTGTATAGAATTATATATATAACTTATATACTATAAACTATAAATTTTAAGTTATATGAACTAATATATATATTTTTCTCAATAAATTTCCAACCAGACTAAAATAACTGCATAAATAAATACTGTAACTTATAAACTAATGCATATATATATATATATATAATTTAAACTTATACTCGTATATTAACAACATATAACTAACAGATAGTTTAAACTAACATATACTTAATTTATATAATCAAACATACTGTAAACTATTTTCAAATCTCATATATATAGTTTACAAACATCATATATAAACAAATGTATATATTTAACAAACATTATATGCAGCTGTATAAACAACACTTTTATATAACTTGTTCAAACTTTATATATAACAATAGACTTTTATATAACTTTATATGTACCCTATATAAAACTTTATATAAATATAAATAGTATATATGTACGTATAATTACCCGATGAAACTGCAAATAAAAGGGAGAACTGCCTGTCATCGGTTGAGAGGAAGTGGTTCACGCGCACATGCTTTGGAGGGGACTTAACATTAGAGAAGGAGATCGGTGGGTTCAAGGCTGGTCATGGCTTCAGGTTGGAGGAAGGAGAAAATCTGGGCTCGGGTTGCTATGTGTTTGCGGGTCGGGCTTGGCGGCGGAGAAAACTGGGTGGAGGGATGATCAAGAGGCCGGCATGAAAGAGGGGGCAGTGGCTCTCGAAAATGAGGAAGATGGCATGGGAATGGTAGGGATGAGAGTATATGCAGACATGAAATTCGACACTTTATATATGTGTATATTTTGTTTTATAAACATGAAACAAGAAGAGGATGGACAAGAGGAAAAATGAAATAGAGTGTGATATCCCGAAATTTTGAACAATATCAATTTAATAATCTATATAAAATATTAAATTGATTTGATATATCTTTGATAATAAGATATGAATTGATTTAATAATTTTCTTTTAAATGGATATTTAACTGATAAATTATCTTTTAAAGGCTAATAAATTGTTTTCTATTTATATACATATATTTGTATATATTGTAAATAGTCAATGTCTGTTTTAAATTTGATTTAAATTCAATATTTAATAAATAACTATTTGGCTTTAGAATATACTCAAGATTTAAGTTAAAATTTGTCTAAATGGTTTTAGCTTAGATTTAAATTAAATAAATGACTTTGTTCTTTTAGAGTATAGCTTAATAGAAAATAAGTAATAAAGTGATAAATTCTTTTAATCTAATAATTAGTTTTATTTATAATATGATGTCTATACAAGTAGGTTTTATTATAAATGAAAATTGTTATATATATATTTTAAAAAGAAATTATGTTTTTTTTAATTTATATAAATTTCTCATATTAATAATATAGATAATAAAATATACCTTATAAATATTTAAGTAATTATAAAATAAAATAATAATAGTTAACTTTATATTTGATAGTTTATGTTTTAAAATAGAAATAAATACACTTATGTTAGAAATAGAAACAATAACAAGTTAACATAATACCACAACCATAACAATCTTTAAAACTAAAAGCTTAAGTAAAATATTATGTACACTTTAGAAACATATTGGCAGGCTTGAAAACATCTAAGTACAAGATAATAGATAAGGCAAAGTGAATTATTTATGCTCTATAACAAAGTATAAAACAGAGTATAGAAAAAATGTGCAGGCAAGAAAAATCATTTCAATGCCATACGAAATGGGGAATATGCTTGGCACCTAAGAATAAACAAGGTAAGACTAAAAATATCTATGTACTAAAAGAAGATAAGGTTGAGACATATAGTACATTGGCATTTAATGCTTTTTATCCTAGCATCAAAACAAGGTATGTTCGAAATGTTTTCAGCCACAAAGCAAAATAAAAAAATCTCTGATTGTTGTGTACTTGTATAATAAACAATTCTTTTACTTGTTTTATTTATCAACCTTGCTTCATTTTATTTTCGTATACAAAAAGCCTAGCAACTCCAGTTCTAAAAGTTTAAACAAATACAAAACCTTGGTAAAAGAAAGAATGGAAGAAATATTCAAACCTGCAAATGAAATCTGAAACCAACTAAGCAATATAAAGATTCAAGCTGTTCAAGTTTCGGGAATCAACAACAAAATCATGCAAAGTTTCAAAATCCCAGTTTCGAGCATCCCAGTTTCCAGGCTTTCTTGTTTTCAAACAAAAGAACAAGCTCTTTGGTTTAAAAGCTAGGTGAGTAAACTTTAAAAACTAAAACTTAAATACTCTGAGAATTTCTGTGATTATGTTTGTCTATATGTGGGTGTATGTGCAATGCTTTGTGAACTTGTGTATGTGTGTGCATATCTGTTGCTACTAAAAACATCTCTTATCTTAGATAAGTCACTGCCTTTAAACTGTTAATATGAGATATCTTTTTGTTTTGATATATGACTTATGTTTAAAGTAAACTTGTGATGTATGCTTCCAAATATGTTTGTATGGTTGTTTTTTTAGCCTCTGTAAACTTGTGAGTATGTTAGTTAAGGCTTGTGACCATCTCTGTTTTAGTGTTCCAGGGTTTTAAAACTGAGTTCATCTTCAAATTTCTTCCTACTCTAATCCTCTTTAGGCCTGGGTAGTTTAAACAAAGTTGTTGTTTTAAAACTAAACTAAGCTTTAAAAAAAATAATTGCAATAATCATAGATAGTAAACATTTTCTGGAAGCAAAGAAAACAGATAAACTTGAGAAATGTTAAAAACCAAACATTATAATTTGACGATACGATTATATATCTGAAATAGTAGATGAAAGATAGGATTTTTAAGATCGAGTTTACAATTTTTAATGTAATATTGAATGTGTTGTTTGGGAATGTCTGGAAATCGAGTTCTTGGGTTTCTCTGGTGATCTAGTCGAACTGGGAAGTTGCGGTTCCTCCTGGAGGTGGAAGAATGATCGGGGATATCGGCAAAAATGTCTGACGATGGATCATGATAGTAGGGTAGCGGTGGTTGACACTTGAAGTTAGGAACCCTAGTTTTATTGAGCTAGTTGAAGTCGATCACTGTGGCCAGAATAGTTGATCGAGTTCAACCGGAATCTGGGTATGGGTAGTAGTCGCGTAAGGGAAGTCGAGGCCGGAGGGGTTGACCTGTAGATGATCGGAGCGGCGAGCATTGGGCGATGTCAAGTTTTGGTGAGTTCGAGCTGTTGGTGTTTCCAGGCTTCAGTTTGAAATCGAATTTCGTATTCGAATTGAAAGAGGGTAATCCGGAGATAGGGATGGTGTTTGGGAATGATGTTCGACGTGGGAACGTCGGCGAACTCGATCGGAGACGATCAAATTCGCTGTGCACGTGCACGACGTTTCTCTGGTGGATTCTGAGATGTTGGGGGTAGCAGGGTAATGGTACGTGAAGTTCTCGAGTAAATGAGGAAGAGGCCGAAGTTTCTACTTGTTCGACTCGAAGAAGGAAGTGGAATGGGTTTTCGCAGGGGAGAGCTCGGGTTTTCTGATGGTTTTCTCGAAGTAAAGTGGGTTTGACTCGGGTATTTTCTTTGTTTACAGTTTTGAGAAAAACTGGGCTGTCTGTTTAGTTTTTTTTAGAAACAAAACAGAAGATTTAAAAATAGGGCGTGAATTTAAGTTAAGTTTAAAATTCAAGTTTAAACCCAAGTATTCAAGTTTGAGATTCAATTTTAGTTTTGAAAAAAAAATATAAAATAACAATAACGTTTATCTTGAACTTTTTAAACCACTTTATAACGATAAGTAGTTTGAAATTTTAAAATGTGAGTAAGTGTTATAAAGAGAAGTTTAATTCAGGAAAATTAAAGATTTAAATTGTTTAACTTTGTTTAAGTTAAATTATATTCATTTTAAATTTCATATTTGAAATGAAAATTTAAAGTAAATTTAAAAGAAAAAGGTTTTAAATGCAATTGTGAATGAGAATTTGATCATTTATAAAAAGTGTTTATCCTTAAATAAATGTAGACTTAAAGATTTGTAATTATTAAGTTAATTAAAATGAATGATTAACTAATTTGATTAATTAATGATGGAATTAATTAATTTAGTAATTAAAGGTTAAATTAGTTACTTAAGGGTTAAGATAATTAATTGGTAATAAATGGAAAACTGAGAATCATTAATTTAAACAAGAGTTGAATTTTAATTTATGATTTTTAATTAATAAAGTAAGTAAGGATTAATTAAGTTATATTGAATACTTAGTTAATTAAATAACTAAGGATTTATTAATGAGTTATTAAAGATGAAATTTAATTATAATTAATAATAAATCTTAATTTAATTACTTTAGAAAAGTAATTTAAAAAGTGTAAATAATTAATGAAGATTATTAACTAGTATTATAAAATAATGAATTAATATGATTAATTTTGATAATTAATTAGATTTATTTATTTAAGATAATCAATTGTGAATTTATTTAAGTATAATTTACTTATGAAAGTAATTAAGGAATAAATTTCTAATTTATAATTAATTAAGTTTAATTGAATGGTTTTAGTTAATTAATTTAGTTTAATTAATTTAAATAACCAATTGTTGATGTGATGAGTATAATTACTTAAGGAAGTAATTAATTGTGGATGATTTAAAAATGAAAGTAATTTGGGTATAATTACTTTGTATAAATTAATCAAGGGGTTAATTAGAAAATAATTAATTATGGAGTAATTAAATTATTTATTGAAGTAATTAAGGTAGTTAATTACTGAATGGAGTTAATCAAGGTGATTAATAAATTGGTTAAATTGAAGATAAATTACTAAATGAAATAAATGTAATTTGAGATCATTAATTATTATAATTAATGATGTAATTTTAAAATGGATTTATTTGAAAATAATTAATAAATGAAGAAATTCATTAATGTAATTAATTAAGAAGTAATGTAATTGATTTTAGTAATTTAAAAGGGTTACTTTCTATATTTGGTATAAGATAATTAAATTGTGAAAAATAATTAAAGAATAATCACTTAAATGTAATTAAAGGTTAATTAATCAAGGAGGATTAATTAAGATGAAAGTAGGGCATGATTAATTAATTGACTTGTAATTAATTAATGGTTATGAAAGCAAGATTAATATTGATGAAATAATTGATTTAATTTACTTTAAATTAATTAGAGATTTGTAATTAATTTAATTCATTTTAAATTAATTATAAACGAGGTGATTATTAATCTTGTTTATATATGGTGGATGATATTGATTTCCATGATTGATTGTGATCTCAGATATAGATCTATTGTGTTATGGATGTTTGGTTCAGTATGATGATATTGATTATCTGTTTGAGTAGATAATATGGATTAGCTGTTTATGATGATGATGTTATTATCCATTGTGATATTGTTATTTATCTATCTGTGTGTATATAGATAATTGAATTTAAATTGTTTTAACTTTAAAACGACTTGGCCTTAAAAGACACGGTTTGGATTTCGATGAGACCGGGATCGGGTTTCCAGATTTGGATATCCGAATACCACATCGATCCAAAATAACGTTAGGTCGTGAAATTCAAATGGAGCAAGTGAAGACTCGAGGTATAAGAACTATACGTCAGTATAACTCTGTGGGTGATTCCGTAATGAGTTTGACGAAGATAGTACTTATAGATTCGAGATGGTGATTCAGAATGCAAGGGTTATTGTCGTTAACTCTGAGGGTGATTCCAAAATGAGTGTAACGAGATAATGCCTTCGGTTTCGTTCGAACCCGGAACGAACTTGTATGGATCGAATGCTTTCAGCACATCGTCAGGTGGACGATGAGCATTCTAAGAGATGAGTTCTATAAAGGTAATCGTGACCTCAAGCCTCATCAACCGGGAATGGCTAAAACAGGGGAGGTGCAGCAAGGTTAGTGGGTAGCACCCAAGTAGGACGAGATTACCCCTGTCTAGATGTCCCTTATTATTCGGCTTTGTGTGCGGTTGATCATGACAACCGTGGGGTATCTTGTGCGGGAATTATCCAGTAAGGGATGTTCCGACCTTGTGTTGCAGGGGACTTAGGGTGGGTCCTCGGTACGGTGATCTAGGCCACGTACTGTGACGGGCGGTACCCCAGTAGCCCTGCCATTGTATGGAATCCAAAATCCAATAAGTGCCATCGGATTTGATTGTATACCTATGTATGCTGGAATTTAATGAATGTAACAATTTCGGCTATTTTCTATTTACTTGAAAACCCTAGACACTATTATAATATCACTGAATTTCCTATCAAAGTTTTGGTTAGCGTAAGGTAAAAACATTTCCATGTTTATGTGTGGGATGTCTTACGTGATACCTTTTGTTTTCAAAGAATTTTTAAAGTTAAGCAACTTTAACCGTTTACTCATACCAGACCCATGTCTGACCCGAAGTTTATTTCTGTTTTTCATAAACTCTCGGGTACCCAATTTTTACGGGTAGCCAAGGGATTCAGGTTAGCTTTGACGAATACTGGAGGAGCAAATGGAGCAGGAGGCTTCAGCGTATAGATATATATATATTGGTTCCGCTGTGTTAGTGTTTATCTGTATTTCCGCTGTGTTATATTTCTGTGTTGTTTTGAGATGTATCGAGTTGTATTAACTAGACAGGTGTTTATAACTGTCTAGTATGTGTTGTATTATCTGTGTAACTCTGATGTATATGATACTATGTATTCTCTTATGTGATGTATTATATTTTATTCGTTCCGCTGTTGAGATTCTGTGGTTGTTTCTTCTTCTTCTCTATCTTTTCTACTTTCTCACCCCTTTCTTTCTTTTCGATGATGCGATTTTCCGGTAGTGGAATTTCGGGTCGTCACAGGTGGTATCAGAGCATTAGGTTGAGTGAATACCTAGGCTCTGGAGTGGTGTCTATCCTGAGAGAGCGTACTTGTAATTTTTATCTATATATATATATATATCTATTTCTACCTATCTGTTGGGTTACCTGTTCGGGTTTTCCAATATAAGTTATAACGGTAGATATGGTAGTGGTGTGTAACACGACTACCAATGGTTAGAAGTGTATCTGTCGGGACTGTAGATCTGATACCGTCTCGAGTGAGCTTTGTTGATGTAAGGATTTTATCTATCTCTGAAGGAAACCTGTAAAGGTTCGGAGTCCATCTTTAAGTAGATTTGGATCTGTCGGTTGGACATAAGCTAGTGATGGTATCTTGATATCTCAGGGATTAGTAGCTGTGTGATGAGACACAGTGACTATGGATGTTTCCGAAGATGTTTCTTTGGAACAAGTTTAGGAAAGTGTGTCTGCTTCAGTGTTGAGGCTGTGTTCAGCAGGGTGTTTCTGTTTGGTTTGAGGTTCGAGTTTCTCGAGGAGCTTCTGGATTTGAAGTCTGTGGGCATTGGTGTCAGCAGTGCAGCTTGGAATGTTATGTATGTTGGCAAGGAAGCTTTCTAGCTTAGCAGTGGATTTCATAAGCATCAGAGTGGTTCCGTTTCTTCGTTGGATTGGCTAGTTGAGTGTAGGATGTTCTGTTTGGTATAGAGAGAACAGTTTTTCCTTGGATATTAGATTGGGTTGATCGCAAAAGTGACTTGCGATAGTCTGAGTGTTCTCTTGTGTTTCAGATTTTTTTTTTTCTGGACGTCTTCAGGAAGTCAGAGTTTTGTCAGCATTTGAAGGTTGAGTTGGTATCGACTTGATTTTAGGAGTGATACCGATGGTTCAGCTCAGTAGTAGGATAGTTTCTGGAGGAAGATGTTAGTGAGGTAGCTCAGGTTTTGGAGGAACTTCTGAGTTTTATTTTTGATCGGATGGACCATATTTTTGGCAAGTGTTTTTCCAGTCTTTGCTTGTGTCCGTCATCAGCATTTTCATCTGCTCGGATCAGAGTTGTGCAGCGGAAGCAGTTTGGAGAGCATCTGTTTATCTCTTTTGGATAAGAGAAGTGAGATCCGTCTTTTGATTCTGGAATAGAGTGGAGTTCTGAGTTGTGGTTGATCTTGGAAAGATCATTTTGTTGATTGTTTTGGTTCAGGTCGTTTCGAGGGCATCAGCGAAGGATAAGCTGATCAGTAAGGATATAGGAGACCCAGGATCGTCCGAAGGATTTTGGTGGATAAGAATCAGAGATTTGATTTTGGATAAGTGTTTGATCTTCAGGAGTGGATTGTCAGTTTGGATAACTGGGATTCGATGTGTTTCACGTGTCTCTGAGGGAGTACGTGTATGAGTTATCTCTGGTTGTAGAACCAGCTATTCAGGGAGTTTGGGATGTTGAGTCAGACTTGTTTATAGTCTGATATCCTATCTTGTTTGTAGATCTAGTTGTGTGTAGCTTAGTAGTATTGATTGTTTGGGTTCTATAGAGCGAGTAACTCGGTATTTATACTCGGGGAAACTCGAGAAAATTCTATCCAGTATTTTGTCTAGATAGTTAGATTTGTTGATTGGATGATTGATTGCTATGGTTATTAGTATATATTGATGATATATGCTTGTGTTTTTAAAATTAAATCTTTAATGAGATTATTAAATTACCTTTGTTTTAAATTTCGGGGACGAAATTCTTTTAAGAGGGGAGGAATGTGATATCCCGAAATTTTGAACAATATCAATTTAATAATCTATATAAAATATTAAATTGATTTGATATATCTTTGATAATAAGATATGAATTGATTTAATAATTTTCTTTTAAATGGATATTTAACTGATAAATTATCTTTTAAAGGCTAATAAATTGTTTTCTATTTATATACATATATTTGTATATATTGTAAATAGTCAATGTCTGTTTTAAATTTGATTTAAATTCAATATTTAATAAATAACTATTTGGCTTTAGAATATACTCAAGATTTAAGTTAAAATTTGTCTAAATGGTTTTAGCTTAGATTTAAATTAAATAAATGACTTTGTTCTTTTAGAGTATAGCTTAATAGAAAATAAGTAATAAAGTGATAAATTCTTTTAATCTAATAATTAGTTTTATTTATAATATGATGTCTATACAAGTAGGTTTTATTATAAATGAAAATTGTTATATATATATTTTAAAAAGAAATTATGTTTTTTTTAATTTATATAAATTTCTCATATTAATAATATAGATAATAAAATATACCTTATAAATATTTAAGTAATTATAAAATAAAATAATAATAGTTAACTTTATATTTGATAGTTTATGTTTTAAAATAGAAATAAATACACTTATGTTAGAAATAGAAACAATAACAAGTTAACATAATACCACAACCATAACAATCTTTAAAACTAAAAGCTTAAGTAAAATATTATGTACACTTTAGAAACATATTGGCAGGCTTGAAAACATCTAAGTACAAGATAATAGATAAGGCAAAGTGAATTATTTATGCTCTATAACAAAGTATAAAACAGAGTATAGAAAAAATGTGCAGGCAAGAAAAATCATTTCAATGCCATACGAAATGGGGAAGTATGCTTGGCACCTAAGAATAAACAAGGTAAGACTAAAAATATCTATGTACTAAAAGAAGATAAGGTTGAGACATATAGTACATTGGCATTTAATGCTTTTTATCCTAGCATCAAAACAAGGTATGTTCGAAATGTTTTCAGCCACAAAGCAAAATAAAAAAATCTCTGATTGCTGTGTACTTGTATAATAAACAATTCTTTTACTTGTTTTATTTATCAACCTTGCTTCATTTTATTTTCGTATACAAAAAGCCTAGCAACTCCAGTTCTAAAAGTTTAAACAAATACAAAACCTTGGTAAAAGAAAGAATGGAAGAAATATTCAAACCTGCAAATGAAATCTGAAACCAACTAAGCAATATAAAGATTCAAGCTGTTCAAGTTTCGGGAATCAACAACAAAATCATGCAAAGTTTCAAAATCCCAGTTTCGAGCATCCCAGTTTCCAGGCTTTCTTGTTTTCAAACAAAAGAACAAGCTCTTTGGTTTAAAAGCTAGGTGAGTAAACTTTAAAAACTAAAACTTAAATACTCTGAGAATTTCTGTGATTATGTTTGTCTATATGTGGGTGTATGTGCAATGCTTTGTGAACTTGTGTATGTGTGTGCATATCTGTTGCTACTAAAAACATCTCTTATCTTAGATAAGTCACTGCCTTTAAACTGTTAATATGAGATATCTTTTTGTTTTGATATATGACTTATGTTTAAAGTAAACTTGTGATGTATGCTTCCAAATATGTTTGTATGGTTGTTTTTTTAGCCTCTGTAAACTTGTGAGTATGTTAGTTAAGGCTTGTGACCATCTCTGTTTTAGTGTTCCAGGGTTTTAAAACTGAGTTCATCTTCAAATTTCTTCCTACTCTAATCCTCTTTAGGCCTGGGTAGTTTAAACAAAGTTGTTGTTTTAAAACTAAACTAAGCTTTAAAAAAAATAATTGCAATAATCATAGATAGTAAACATTTTCTGGAAGCAAAGAAAACAGATAAACTTGAGAAATGTTAAAAACCAAACATTATAATTTGACGATACGATTATATATCTGAAATAGTAGATGAAAGATAGGATTTTTAAGATCGAGTTTACAATTTTTAATGTAATATTGAATGTGTTGTTTGGGAATGTCTGGAAATCGAGTTCTTGGGTTTCTCTGGTGATCTAGTCGAACTGGGAAGTTGCGGTTCCTCCTGGAGGTGGAAGAATGATCGGGGATATCGGCAAAAATGTCTGACGATGGATCATGATAGTAGGGTAGCGGTGGTTGACACTTGAAGTTAGGAACCCTAGTTTTATTGAGCTAGTTGAAGTCGATCACTGTGGCCAGAATAGTTGATCGAGTTCAACCGGAATCTGGGTATGGGTAGTAGTCGCGTAAGGGAAGTCGAGGCCGGAGGGGTTGACCTGTAGATGATCGGAGCGGCGAGCATTGGGCGATGTCAAGTTTTGGTGAGTTCGAGCTGTTGGTGTTTCCAGGCTTCAGTTTGAAATCGAATTTCGTATTCGAATTGAAAGAGGGTAATCCGGAGATAGGGATGGTGTTTGGGAATGATGTTCGACGTGGGAACGTCGGCGAACTCGATCGGAGACGATCAAATTCGCTGTGCACGTGCACGACGTTTCTCTGGTGGATTCTGAGATGTTGGGGGTAGCAGGGTAATGGTACGTGAAGTTCTCGAGTAAATGAGGAAGAGGCCGAAGTTTCTACTTGTTCGACTCGAAGAAGGAAGTGGAATGGGTTTTCGCAGGGGAGAGCTCGGGTTTTCTGATGGTTTTCTCGAAGTAAAGTGGGTTTGACTCGGGTATTTTCTTTGTTTACAGTTTTGAGAAAAACTGGGCTGTTTGTTTAGTTTTTTTTAGAAACAAAACAGAAGATTTAAAAATAGGGCGTGAATTTAAGTTAAGTTTAAAATTCAAGTTTAAACCCAAGTATTCAAGTTTGAGATTCAATTTTAGTTTTGAAAAAAAAATATAAAATAACAATAACGTTTATCTTGAACTTTTTAAACCACTTTATAACGATAAGTAGTTTGAAATTTTAAAATGTGAGTAAGTGTTATAAAGAGAAGTTTAATTCAGGAAAATTAAAGATTTAAATTGTTTAACTTTGTTTAAGTTAAATTATATTCATTTTAAATTTCATATTTGAAATGAAAATTTAAAGTAAATTTAAAAGAAAAAGGTTTTAAATGCAATTGTGAATGAGAATTTGATCATTTATAAAAAGTGTTTATCCTTAAATAAATGTAGACTTAAAGATTTGTAATTATTAAGTTAATTAAAATGAATGATTAACTAATTTGATTAATTAATGATGGAATTAATTAATTTAGTAATTAAAGGTTAAATTAGTTACTTAAGGGTTAAGATAATTAATTGGTAATAAATGGAAAACTGAGAATCATTAATTTAAACAAGAGTTGAATTTTAATTTATGATTTTTAATTAATAAAGTAAGTAAGGATTAATTAAGTTATATTGAATACTTAGTTAATTAAATAACTAAGGATTTATTAATGAGTTATTAAAGATGAAATTTAATTATAATTAATAATAAATCTTAATTTAATTACTTTAGAAAAGTAATTTAAAAAAGTGTAAATAATTAATGAAGATTATTAACTAGTATTATAAAATAATGAATTAATATGATTAATTTTGATAATTAATTAGATTTATTTATTTAAGATAATCAATTGTGAATTTATTTAAGTATAATTTACTTATGAAAGTAATTAAGGAATAAATTTCTAATTTATAATTAATTAAGTTTAATTGAATGGTTTTAGTTAATTAATTTAGTTTAATTAATTTAAATAACCAATTGTTGATGTAATGAGTATAATTACTTAAGGAAGTAATTAATTGTGGATGATTTAAAAATGAAAGTAATTTGGGTATAATTACTTTGTATAAATTAATCAAGGGGTTAATTAGAAAATAATTAATTATGGAGTAATTAAATTATTTATTGAAGTAATTAAGGTAGTTAATTACTGAATGGAGTTAATCAAGGTGATTAACAAATTGGTTAAATTGAAGATAAATTACTAAATGAAATAAATGTAATTTGAGATCATTAATTATTATAATTAATGATGTAATTTTAAAATGGATTTATTTGAAAATAATTAATAAATGAAGAAATTCATTAATGTAATTAATTAAGAAGTAATGTAATTGATTTTAGTAATTTAAAAGGGTTACTTTCTATATTTGGTATAAGATAATTAAATTGTGAAAAATAATTAAAGAATAATCACTTAAATGTAATTAAAGGTTAATTAATCAAGGAGGATTAATTAAGATGAAAGTAGGGCATGATTAATTAATTGACTTGTAATTAATTAATGGTTATGAAAGCAAGATTAATATTGATGAAATAATTGATTTAATTTACTTTAAATTAATTAGAGATTTGTAATTAATTTAATTCATTTTAAATTAATTATAAACGAGGTGATTATTAATCTTGTTTATATATGGTGGATGATATTGATTTCCATGATTGATTGTGATCTCAGATATAGATCTATTGTGTTATGGATGTTTGGTTCAGTATGATGATATTGATTATCTGTTTGAGTAGATAATATGGATTAGCTGTTTATGATGATGATGTTATTATCCATTGTGATATTGTTATTTATCTATCTGTGTGTATATAGATAATTGAATTTAAATTGTTTTAACTTTAAAACGACTTGGCCTTAAAAGACACGGTTTGGATTTCGATGAGACCGGGATCGGGTTTCCAGATTTGGATATCCGAATACCACATCGATCCAAAATAACGTTAGGTCGTGAAATTCAAATGGAGCAAGTGAAGACTCGAGGTATAAGAACTATACGTCAGTATAACTCTGTGGGTGATTCCGTAATGAGTTTGACGAAGATAGTACTTATAGATTCGAGATGGTGATTCAGAATGCAAGGGTTATTGTCGTTAACTCTGAGGGTGATTCCAAAATGAGTGTAACGAGATAATGCCTTCGGTTTCGTTCGAACCCGGAACGAACTTGTATGGATCGAATGCTTTCAGCACATCGTCAGGTGGACGATGAGCATTCTAAGAGATGAGTTCTATAAAGGTAATCGTGACCTCAAGCCTCATCAACCGGGAATGGCTAAAACAGGGGAGGTGCAGCAAGGTTAGTGGGTAGCACCCAAGTAGGACGAGATTACCCCTGTCTAGATGTCCCTTATTATTCGGCTTTGTGTGCGGTTGATCATGACAACCGTGGGGTATCTTGTGCGGGAATTATCCAGTAAGGGATGTTCCGACCTTGTGTTGCAGGGGACTTAGGGTGGGTCCTCGGTACGGTGATCTAGGCCACGTACTGTGACGGGCGGTACCCCAGTAGCCCTGCCATTGTATGGAATCCAAAATCCAATAAGTGCCATCGGATTTGATTGTATACCTATGTATGCTGGAATTTAATGAATGTAACAATTTCGGCTATTTTCTATTTACTTGAAAACCCTAGACACTATTATAATATCACTGAATTTCCTATCAAAGTTTTGGTTAGCGTAAGGTAAAAACATTTCCATGTTTATGTGTGGGATGTCTTACGTGATACCTTTTGTTTTCAAAGAATTTTTAAAGTTAAGCAACTTTAACCGTTTACTCATACCAGACCCATGTCTGACCCGAAGTTTATTTCTGTTTTTCATAAACTCTCGGGTACCCAATTTTTACGGGTAGCCAAGGGATTCAGGTTAGCTTTGACGAATACTGGAGGAGCAAATGGAGCAGGAGGCTTCAGCGTATAGATATATATATATTGGTTCCGCTGTGTTAGTGTTTATCTGTATTTCCGCTGTGTTATATTTCTGTGTTGTTTTGAGATGTATCGAGTTGTATTAACTAGACAGGTGTTTATAACTGTCTAGTATGTGTTGTATTATCTGTGTAACTCTGATGTATATGATACTATGTATTCTCTTATGTGATGTATTATATTTTATTCGTTCCGCTGTTGAGATTCTGTGGTTGTTTCTTCTTCTTCTCTATCTTTTCTACTTTCTCACCCCTTTCTTTCTTTTCGATGATGCGATTTTCCGGTAGTGGAATTTCGGGTCGTCACATAGAGAGAGTGTGAACAGGAAAATATAAATGGAATAGGTAAGAATAGAAAAAGTCTCACGGAGCTATAATTAATGCTAGGAGAAGAAAAAAGGACCCATTCAACTTTATACGTTTACACCTTTGAAAGGTGTGGGGAAAGAAAACGTACCAATGTAAATATAAAATGAAGTGATGGGAATGTGACAACTTTACATTGATTTAGAAGCTATAAAAACAATTTATTATATTACTGAGTTTCACGTTCAAACTTAAAAAGGCAACCGAAAGCTAACGGTCACAATTCAGGGTACCGGTACGACGCACTGTTTTATTGTTTCTGTCGCGTACCGGACCTCAAAATAAAGAAATAAATATACCGCTGAAATCAGCACGATGAGACGATCAAAACGGTATACAAATATTGGTGGTACGATCATCCGATCAAAAGTCGATAATCGGTACCGAAAATGCTGCTATTCAGCCAGAATTAAGATCGACGGAGCAATAGATGTCCAAATTTGACGAAACGAAAGATGACGTCTCACTCAGAAGATGATTTACAAATTTTCTATGTAAAAATATTTAGGTTTGGAAAACATTTTATTATCATCAATTTTAACTGATTAAATTGAAGTAAATTTACGCGCGAAATAAATTTTCATATTTTCGGACGAAAATTTACCAGTTGCTATGTTAAATTAGATGCATTCCAAATATCAAATTTATATTTCAAAATTTTATTGTTTAAAATTTCACACAAATTCAATTAATTAAATAAATAAAACCACTGAAATTTACGGGTCGTTACAATCAAAACCATATCTTTCTTTTCAAAACCATAGAAATCATTTTCAAAACATTTATATGTAGACCAACGGTGCCTGTATATAATTTTCTATCCTATGGTCAAGTGATACAGATATTTATCATTTCAATCCGCAATTTAAAATATATATATACGGCTATATATCTTTTCAACCCACAATCCCAAATTCAATTCAATGAAAATCGCTTGGGTTTATCATTTCAACCCATAACGATTTTCTCTTATTCTACAGATCGTTCGAGTATGTATCATTTCATCCCATAGTGATTCTATACTAACAGGGAACTTGCAGAGTGATAATAGATATGATAATAAAAATAACAATAGTAACAGGCAATATATCATCAATATAAATAACATATAATGGTGTCAGATGTCATAGGTGAACAGATACAGATAATGACATATATATAACAATGTGAACAACTAACAGCAGCATATTTCAATTAACGTTTCAATTGAAATCAAATTTAATAAATATAAGAACATTAATCGTGAGTGATTGCTCACCTTTCGAGGCTAGAGATATCAACGGAAAGGAAATGATTTGTGGATCCAAACGCGAATTCCAAAGCGAAACAAGATGGGCACGAATTTGACGACCAAGCTGATAGATTGGAAATTAAGAACCAAAATCAGTTTGATAGAAATAGAAAATATATATTTATACATATATATATATATTATTGCTATATGAAATCAATATTTAATTTAAAACAATTATTAAAATAACATATATATATATACCCCAAACCAAACTCGAATATATGTAAACTTAATATATTATATTTAAGATCCATCCTTATTATAAGACCAATATTAAATTTAAGACACAAACATATTAAAAATCAAAACTTATACCCATACAAACATACATACATATACATACATATATATCTCAAAACCAAAAAATTTCTATTATATTTGAAACGTCAATATCTAAAACTTAATATACTTAACCAAATTGAAATTCAAAGATATACATAAACTGTAAATAATATAAATTAAAGAAAATCAAACAGTTTAACCATATGTAGACTTAACTTTATCTACTAACATATATATAAATGTATACAACTCCATGTATTTAAACATGCTTTGTAGATGCAGGCACTATAAATATGGAATTACAATTATATGTACACACGCATGCTACTACATATATGAAGACAAAGTATATATCAATATATATACAATCATCTGAAATCATGCAACAGAAAGATCAAATTATGCAGACAATTCAATATATATGCGAACACTATAAAAATATACATCTAAATATATTTATACTTCAGGCTATGTGAAATATAAGCTCTATATAACTAACGTGGACCTTGCATAAACCAACATATCATAAGAGTAAATCAAAAGGTAAAATAGACAATACCTCACATATAATATATGTTGTACGCTACTTATAACATATACCTATGCAGACTATACACATTAAAATATATTCGCATCATATATATAACAAATGAGCTTTTATATACACGTACATACAACACAATATATAAACAACACAAATGTACATACCATATAGATATATAACCAATGGATAATACACATAGACTCATATATAAAACTGTTCAAAACTTACTAACATTTAAGACTACAGAAAAATATGTATCAGAATATATATAAACACTTATGTACTATAACTAAATATACACTTAATATAACCTATACATATAAATATACAGTAACGTACATGTATTTTCAAACACATATACACCGTTATATATACTGTGACTTCTATAAATAAAATACTTTATAATATAAAACTGTATAAACTTATTTTATACTCAACTCATATATAACTAACAGATTATAAATATCTTATAAAACCATATGTATACTAACATATTTGTGCAGACTCGACAGATCTTTTAAACTTTGACACATATAAACTAGTATTCTATGTATATAAACTAGTAACATCTACATTCTTATAATCATAAAATTTACTATAATATAATATAATATGATAAAGTATAATACTAGAATAAATATAATATAATATTATGTAAATTTATACATATAATTACCGTAACTAAAAGGAGGTGGCTGAACGGAAATGCCTGAGGTGGACCAGAGCGAGTAGCTTGTGGTGGCGATGCCATGCGCGGGGATCTGATCTTGGGTTGCCAAGTAGGGCCGAGATCGGTGGGGTGTTTGGAGTAGCTCGCAGGCTGGTGGCAGAGGGGACAAGAGACGGAAAGGGTGGGGCTTTGGGAGGCATGCGTGAGTGGTGGAGTGGGTAGGGACGAAGGAAAATCTGGGGTGAACAGATGATGGGTGGCGACACGTGTTGGAGTCGAACTTGAATCTCAATGAGGGGCGGCTGCTCGTGGTGGCTTCCGGCAAGGAAGAGGAAGCATCTGGAAACGGGTTGAGGGAAAAATATAAAGGAGCGAGACAGAGAAGAGAAATGCAAATGAGAGAGGGTGAAATAAATAGAAATGAATTTTAATTTCAAAATGAAACGTAAGAAACAGATCCGCTCAAAGGAAAATTTGAACAAGAACGGTTGTCCATTCATTCGGCAAAGTAATTAAAGCAATTTATTATATTGCTTGGGTTTCGCGTTCAAATTTGAAAATGCAAAGAAAAGCTAACGGTCACAATTAGAGGTACCGTTACAATGAACAATTTATTCTTTTCGACGCGTACCGAATCTCAAATTTCAGAGTTGAATATACCGTGGAGATCAGCACGACGAGACGATCAAAACGGTACACAGATATTAGTGGCACAATCATCCGGTCAAAAGTCGATAATCGGTACCGAAAATGCTGCTATTTTGCCAGAATTAAGATAACCGGAGTAATAGACATCCAAATTTAGAAAAACGAAAGATGACGACTCACTCAGAAGATGATTTACAATTTTTCTATAGAAAAATATTCAGGTTTGGAAAAATTTTTATTACCATCAATTTTTAACTGATATAAATTGGAATAAAATTACACAAGAAAATAAACTTCCAAATTATCTGATGAAAATTTACCCATTGCTATGTTTAAACAGACGTATTCCAAATATTAAATTTATATTTCAAAATACTATTGTTTAAAATTTCACCCAAATTCAATTAATTAAATAAATAAAACCACTGAAATTTACGGGTCGTTACACTCTCCCCCACTCAAAATTTTTCGTCCCCGAAAAGGGAGGAGGTAGGAGAATAGAACAACCAGAAAGAAAATAGGTTTGAAAACAACATAAGACAATTAATTTAAAACCATATAAATTTCAAATTAAACTAATCAATATTCAATAATTTGGTTTACTCCAATTGAGTTCACCTATGTTAAATCAATCCATCTATTTTTAAATTCATTATCTTATTGTCTAGTCATTCTTAATTAACAATTTCTAAATCATTAATTTATATAATCGTTTAATATACTCATTTTTTTCAACCAGTTTAATTCTTTTATTCCAATTTATTATTAAATTTGTTCCACTTAATATATCTTATCACACATATTTAAACCATATAAATTAATTTAAACCACATAAATTTCAATTTAAATTAATTTATATTCAATACTTGACTTTAAATTCAAGGTATTTCCATATGTTAATCTAATTTCAATTTATTAATTCTTGCAAAACAAATTTTGTTTGTCTCATCTATTATTCAATTAAATTATTATTCTATTTATCTCTACTACCATCTTTATAATAAAATTTAAGTGTATAACATTTATTATAACCACTCAAATTTAATTTATAAAATCATTTTATATTGTATATTATCCAATTACATTTTAACTTCTGAAAAATTTAGGTAAGTTATATTGAGATGCAATTGAGTATATATTATACAAATAAAATTTTACAATTCAGTTGTTCCCAGTTAAATATTTATCCAAGAATTTTGACTTCAGTTTATAATTGAAATAAGTCTTTAACCTAAAATTTAAGAATTTAAATCTCCGATTTACTTCAGACAATTTAGAGATATATATAATATATTTATATCAAATCAAATTAAATTTTAAAATCAGATACATGTATATATATACGAGTATGGTGGCACGTCCGTTGGACGTGTGCGTAATGGGGAGAGAGCAAATTTTATGTTTGTTATAGTTGTCTGGTTGTTATAGAGTATGGTAAAGTGTTAGGTACTGTGGAGGAAAAGGAGGAACCGATATGGCAACCAAGTAGAATTAAAGTATTAAATTTTAGTCATACTAAAATATATGTGTGAATAAATTGACGTATCATTGTACAGTAGAGTATTAGAGGGTGTGTAGGTAGGTGGAGTAATTGTTCCAACTGCAACCTAATTTAATTAATTTTTTTGTTTTTGTTAATTTACCGTAGAGAATAATATATGTACTTGATGTTAATTGGGCAGTTGGTTTTGTTTGCAAACTATGAAATATGATGACTGGTGAACGATAAAAAATTGTTGTTACATTTATATAAATGTATGTTAATTGGATGAACTAACTTGTAGGTTTGTGAAATCTAGCAAAAGGAGAATTGAAAACTAAGTTTAAATAGAATATAATATTTGTAGAGGAAGTATGTAATTGATAGTCAACGTAAGTTGGTACAGCAGAGTACGGGTTGTTATTAATGGTGAAGTAAATAAGCGAGCAGTACAGTAAATATTTAGGTAGACGGACAGTACATTATATAGTGTACTAAATGTTATAGAGCAGAGGAGTCATGGTAGGTAGGTTATTGGCAGTTGCAGGTGGAGAAAATATCTGGTGGAGCAGTAGGAGCAGCAAATGTTGTTGTAGCAAGCAGCGCAATTAGCGCTGAGAACGTTGTGCAAGAAAACGCTCGATAGCTTTATCGCACTCTTCGATCTGTGAGAGATGGAAAAATGGGTTGCAAGTTAGAAATGCACGTGTTCAAGATGAATTTGTATTAACAGATGCTATTTGTAAGGTTTTTTGGATTTTACAAAATGACTAACATGTACGTAATGTGGCATTTTTTTATTCGTGTACATGCAAAAATCAACCGTTTGTCAAAATGTGAATGAGACTAAGTTAGTAAAATTAGTAAATCTGTGTTATGCTCAGAAGGAACAATTTGAATAGATGCTTTTGTTTCGTTTATGCTCATGTAAGAAGGAATAAGTTTTAGAAGCACATAGTTAAGGCAATATAAATAATACATATTACGTAAAAGTATAAAGTATCAAATTTATTACAAATCGCCAAAAGTATTCAATATCTAATCAATGTAAAATAGGCGCCAACATATAAACATAGTATTAAACCACAAAAAATACCCAACTTTGGCACACGTGCAGGTAAAGAGCAGGAATAATAAAGTGACATGCTTAAACTGATTAACCAAATATCTCTCAGCACATGCTTCTCCATGAAAAACATTGTATTGGAATGGAAACTAAAATGACAGGGGAAAACTAATGTACTGAACTCATAGGTACCGTCTTATTGAAGTGGACGGTAAAGGTCATTAGTATAAGATTGTTAAATATAATATTTAGTGAAATAAAATCAAATACAGCATAAAAAAATTGATTACAAAAAATCACCTTGTTCTTTAAATACTAACTGTCAATCACTTTCAAATTTAGTGATATGAACACTCACTTTTAAAATGGATGAAATTTAAATGAATTGTAAGTAAGGGTGCTTCTCCTTACATAATATTATAAAGTCAAAGAAAATACTATTCAAAGTCACACATAATTGAAAGTACAATTATAACCAACACCAAAACTTTTTAACGCAAAAAATGAATATGCAAATCAATATTAACTAATTTAACTAAGAATATAATTACCTCTGCACTTAGTTTTTGTTAAATAATTATTTTAGCAGTAATGAATAGTAAAATTTAAGAAACAAAGAAGCAAATCTCAAAGATGTGTTTTCATCCTGCTGTCACAATAAAAACCCAATTTTTCTAATAAAAATTGCGTGCTGACATCATGCTATGAACTTATCTATATTAGCATATGAAAGGTGAAAATGGAATAATTTTTATTGCTTTCAATAACATTACAAAGTGCTGCAAAAAATACAGCCCAAGCAATAATAGGCCGTATGTACCTAAACAATATTAAACTACAACTATGTACCACAAATTTCCAAGCTGCTTGAAACCACTCATAACGGAGTAATATCCCTTCTTTCCCATCGCCAAATATCCTCCAAAAAAGCCCATTACATCACTTTTTTCCATGCTTGTGAGATGATAAACATTTTGTAGAGGCTGGTAACAACTACTGCCATATATGACATATCACGTGCTGCCTTCTTCTCCAACCGTTCTTCTCATGCAAATTACTTGGAAACTCTCACCTACTTCCGTTTAGTGTAACCGCTCCTATCGTCACTCTTCCACTGACATTTGCTATCGCAACCCATTCACCATACCTAAACATTGTCGTCGATGATTTCACCACTGACATTTACTGTAATATCGCAACTCAAGTAAGATGGAAAGTATTGACCCGATAGAACAGAAAGAAGTTAACCTTATTATTTATTACATATTATCATATCTATAGTTAAATGGAAAACTATAAACATTGAATGAACTTTTTACCTTAGTAGGATAATGACATAGTTAAGGTAGACTACTTAGATATCCAGTTTGCACATAATAAAATCCTTTCATTAAGAAAGCATCACACAACCATCCATTTAAACCATATATACAACCTGCTTCTTAAAAACTATAATATAATATTTGTGTTTATATAAACTTCACATCTTCATCATCATCTATCTATGAGTGCATAAAGCTGGCATTTGAGTGAGTTTTCGACGCTGCAAGTTATATGCAGTTTTACCCTTAGAAAGACTGATGATGATACTTGGCTTATAACCAAGCGTCCAAAAAACTAAATTCAATGACAAATTCGAAGACAATAGGACTATGTAATCAAACTGAACTTTGCATATATAACAATGGCAATGTTCTAGAGTCCGTAATGTGAATCAAACACTATATGTAAACTTCTGAGGAAAGATGTATTGAAATAATGAAATGTATTTTTCAGGATTCAAAGTAAATTATGATACTTTTTAAGCTTAAATATCGTATAAATCTTCAAACCAAATGAGAAACCGACGTTAAATAATTTTTTCGAGCACTTCGTATATGTTGATTGAATATTGAAGCTTTTATTGTACGTTTATTAATGAAGCCTACCGTGCCAAACAGACATTCTAGGTAACAAACAAAACAAAAACATGCAACGTATAGAAAATAAAACATACTTGGATTTGGAGGGCAAAATCATATTGATTCCGTCAGAAGCATCAGGGAGCAGAACTATACTAATAGTGACCGTAACATTTGCTTCATTGGGCAAAGGTGAAGTGCCTCCAATAAACAGTAATATCAATGGATTGCTGCATAATTAGACAGTCGAATTAATCATCCGAAAAGTAAATTTAATTTTAAATCGACAACTTTTTTCGATTTGGAACAAAATTAAACCTATGAAAGAGTAGTATGTAGTTTACCCATGTCGTTATCGGCATTTATCTACCTTATTTCAATTTCCTCAATCGAATCCCGAAAATCATCTGAAAAGAATAAATTAAAACAGTTGAACTAAAAAGAACAAATTCCTTTTTCCATTTTGTAATATCCCGGAAATTTTAACAATATCAATTTAATAATCTGTTTAATAATTAAATTGATATGGATAATCTTTGATAATAAGATTTGAATTTAATTTAATAATCTGATTAAATTAGTATTTATTGGTAATTTTATTTTTTAAAAAGTTAATAAGATATTTTCTATTTGAATATATATATTTATTTATATATATTGTAAATAGAAGCCTTGGTAAATTGGAAATTTATATTTAATTTAATCTGGACTTTTCAAAGATATTTAAATAAGTAACTTTATAGTTTTAAATATACTTTGGATAAATGTTTAAATTTGTTAAGATATATTTTAACTTAAATTTAAATAAATAAGATTTACAAAAAGGGTTTGTTTTATTTCTTTTTAAATATCACTTGATAATATAATCTCTTATATAAAGTATTTAAATATCAAATATGTTAATTTCATATAATAAGTATAATGTATTTTTTTTAATATGAATGGATTTTAAAGAATATGAAATTGTTATTTAATTGAATAAATAGTTATATATGTATATATATATATAACTTGACTTTTTAAATTGAATCTTAGGATTTAATTTAATTGAATTTGAATTTAAGCTTTGAAATTCAAGAGAATAAATATTTAAATTGTTTGGATATTATAATATTTGTATAACTTTTAATTATAAATATAATTGGTTTTGTTTCTTTAAAATGATTTATATATATAGATAAGTGTTTAATAAATAAGAAAAAGGCTTTTTAATTACTTTAAAATAAATAGAAATAAGATAAATACTTAAAAGACATGTGTCTTTATCTAATGACTTGTCTTAACATGTGTAAATAAAAGATAAACTCAAAATGACAAGTGTCCTTATTTATTTTCATTTTCTTTTATTTGATAAAATCAAAAATATACATGTATGTAAACATTTGCATTTCTTCATTTCCCATTCTTTTCTAATCTTCATTTTTTCAAAAGCCAAGAGAAACTTAAATCTTTCTCTAAAAACTAAAATCTGAAATCAATATATCTTCAGATCAGACTTTATACAAATCAGATTAGAAATCAATAATTCTCAAACCCTTCTCAACTTTTCCTCTAATCTAAATCAGTAATTCTTCCTCAAACAAAATCAAAGTCTGTAAACAATCTTCCTCAAAACATAAGATCTGTAACCAAGTTACAGATCTGAAATCAAAAACTGCTTGCATTCATTTTAAATCTGGAATCAACTCAGAGAACTGCCTGCATTTTTCATCTCTGGAAGCCTGCAGTTGTTCTTCAAGACTGTCTGTAACCAAGCTTCAGTAGCATGCAAAGCTTCTGGGGATTTAAAGCATTTCAGTTTCAAGTTTTAAAAGATCAAATCATTTTCCAGTAATTAAAGTTTAAGGTTCCAAGCTATTTCAAAGCTTAAGTCTGCCTCTGTTTCATCTTTAATAATGTGAGTAACATTCTTACTTAAAATTAACTTAAGTAATTATGATGCATGCCTAATTCTGTGATAAATATTGTTTTGATATGGATGTTTATAGATGACTCTGCATGTATATGAATGTATATAGATGTGTATGTTATTTGTATCAGTGTGACCCTGTTATCTTGAATTCTAGGCTACTGTTTTTGATATAAATCATATCTCATGATCTAGTTTTAAGTGTAGATCTAAGGTTTAAGTAAAATTAGTTGTTCCCTAGTAAACTAAAGATTAAAAGATTTAATTAAGACAAAATTTAGTCTGAGTGCCTCTGTAATCTAAAACAACAGAGACATGTTGTATAAATGTAAAAATTCGAACTGGGTAATTTATAGATTCAGGATTATATATGGAATAGATAGGCTATAACATGATTTTTAACATGAATATCATAGTCTTTAGTCTAGTATTAAAAGAGCAGTTCTGGTTTAAGTCAGAAATGAAATTTTAGTGATTTTGATTATCTCAATGGAACTGGGATGTTGAATTCTTCAATGATGATAGTGGAATGATCATGGATGATAGGAAAATTGTCAGGAGAATTTTTAAGGAAGTAAGGCAGAAATGATTTAGGTTTGAAATTTTTAAACCTAGTTTTACTGGGTTAGGGAAAGATGATCGAAATGGGATCTCTAGTCGATCGAGTTGAACGAGGATTTGGCAGATGGAAGTTTGGTCGTGGATGAAAGTATGGCCGGAGTTGCTAGATGTCAGATGATCGGAGGTTGGCGAACGAGCGATGTTGCCAGGTTTGGTCAGTGGTGATGGTTTCTTGTTCCAGGTTGGATGAATGCTCGAATTTGAATTCGAGTAGGAATCGAAGAAGTGATTGTCGTATTCTGGTTCGTGAGTGATAGTCGAGATGATGGAGTCGTCGTCGATGACCGGAGTTGCCGTAGGTGACCGTGCACGTGCACGAGATCGAGGATGTATCTGGTGAAGCCTGGGTTTTAACAGGGGAAGGTCTCGAGATTTTCAAGCGTTTTGTTCGTGTGAGACTCGAAGTTTTAGAGGGTGCGACTCGAAGTTTTTAGTGTGTGTGCTCGAGTATGTAAGTTGTTGCCAGGTTTTTGAAAAAAAGAAAACTGTCTGTTTAAACTTTAAACTAAATCTAAAACTGTAAAGAATTAGTAAAACAGAAATTTAAATCAAAGATTTAAATATATGGATTCAAGTTTGGTTTTGAATCTTAGATTGAGATTTAAAATAAGTTTTATAAATTTAAATATGAATTTGTTAGCACCTTTTAAACTTCTTTATAAATGAGTATTTCTTTAACTTGTAAATTAAAAGAGTTTTAGAAATGTTGTTTAAAACATTGTAAAAGATAAATTAGTATTCATTTTAAATCTAGAATTTAAAATGAAATTTAAAAGTTAATTTGAAATGGATGTCTTCAAATGTATTTAAGAATGATAATTTAACCTTTGATAAGAAAATGTTTTATCTTAAAGTAATTAGAGATTTGTGTTCATTGAATTAATTAGGAAATTTAATGGATAATTAATTTAATTGATTAATTAATCATTTGGATTAATTAAATAGGTAATTAATGGTTTAAACTAATTAATTAGTGATTAAGATTAATTAATTAGAATAATTAATTTGTAATTAAGGATTATAATTAGAATATTAATTAATGGTTAGGAATTAATTAATAAGTAATTAAATATTAATTAAGTTATGGTTGACACTTAATTAATTTAGTAATTAGAGATTAATAAATTGGTTATTAAGATTTATTAATTTAGAATTAATAATAACTAATATAAGTTAATTACTAGGAAAGTAATTAAATAATAGTTAATGAAGTCATTAACTATGGATTGTTAAATAATTAATTAATGGGATTAATTTTAATAATTAATTAGATTAATTAATTTAAAGATAATCAAATATAGAATTTGTTTTAAATGTAAATTACTTAATGGAAGTAATTAAGAATTAATTACTTATTGTAATTAATTGAAGTTAATTTGATTTAGTTAAATTAATTAATTAAGTTTAATTAATTTAGGATAATCAAGGGATGATTTGATAATAATTACTTAATGTAATTATTAAAGTAAGATTATTTAAAGAAGTAAATAATAAGATAATTACTGGAAGTAATTAGTTGAATAAATGATTTTATTAATAGAAGTAATTTGAGTTAATTACTTTGAATAATTAATCAAGGGATTAATTAAGAAATTAATTAAGGAGTAGTTAATTTAGTTAATGAAAGTAATTAAGGGTAATTAATTACTGATTGAAGATTAATCAAGGGTGATTAATAAATGTTGTTTAATTAAAGGTTAATTACTTAATGTAATTAATTTAATTAAGTAATTAATAATTAAGTTGTAATTAAGGATCATTAATTAATAAAATTAATGATGTAATTAAGATTGATTAATTAAGTAATAATTAATAAATGAAGTAATTAATCAATGTAATTAATTAAGGATTAATGTAATTAATTATAGTTGATTAAGTTAATTAATTTTAGTTAATTAATTAATGAAGTAATTAAAGGTTAATTACTATAAGTGGTTAAGAATAATTAAGTTAAATAATTAATTAAAGATAAATTACTTGGATGTAATTAAAGGATAATTAATCAAAGATGATTAATTGAAATGAAATATTAGAAGATAATTAATTAATTAAATTGTAATTAATAAATAGTTAAGTAAGAAGGATTTATAAATGAAGTAATTAATTTAATTCACTTTAAATTAATTAGAGATGATATAAATCATTACTTATGAATGGGTGATAGTATTGAATACTTGGCATTGATTGATATCTCTGATGAGATATATGCTGTATGATATGGATGTTAGTTGAATTGTATGGATTATCTGATAATGTTAGTTATCTGTTGTGAATTATCTTTCTTTGTGTATAAAGATAATGAATTGAAATTGTTTTAACCTTTAAAACAACTTGGCCTTAAAAGATACGCTTTGGATTTCGATGAGACCGGGATCGGGTTTGCTACAGTACAGCGTGATAGGGGGTTCTCGCTTCGCGGTTTGGTGGCGAACGGGAGACTCTTACCCCTACATGTCCCATTGAGGGGTTGGTTGCGAGTCGAGAGGCTGACCGTAAAAGCAAATTCGAGGTACCAATGTAAGCCACGGTGGGGCTGGGATGGTTGAAAAGCCTACCAGTTGAGGCCGCTGTCGATGGTTGAAAACCCTAGACCCTATTATAATACAATCGAATTTCCTATCAAATGTTTTGGTTAGCGTAAGGTAAAAACTTACCCATGTTTATTTGTGGGGAGTCTTACGTGATACCTTTTCTTTCAAAAGGTTTTGAAGTTAAACAAGTTTAACCTGTTACTCACACCAGACCCATGTCTGACCCAAGTTGTTTATTTCTGTTTTATAAACTCTTAGGTACTCAAATTTTTACGAGTAGCCAAGGGATTCAGGTTTAGCTTTGACGAATTGTGGAGGAGTAATGGAGCAGGAGGCTTCGGTGTTCGTAGATATAGTATTCCGCTGTGTTGATATCTGTGTTAGAGTCTTGTATTGTATTTAAGTCGTAATGTCTAGACAGATGTTTATAACTGTCTATTAAGTGATGTATAAGTTGTGTAACTCTGATAAGTTTTGTATACTATGTAATAGTTCATGTTATTAATATAATTTATTCGTTCCGCTGTGAGTATCTGTTGTTGTTTCTTTCTTTCTTCTCTTCTTTCTATTTTCTATCCCTTTTCTTTCTTATCGATGATGCGTCTTCCTAGGCATAGGAAGCCGGGTCGTTACAGTGGTATCAGAGCATAGGTTGAGCGAATGCCTAAGCTTTTGGTTAAGTGAATATCAGAACGCTAGGTTGAGTGAATACCTAGGTTCGGAAGGATTGTTCATTAGAAATAGGATCTGTAGCAACCTGTTTGAGTCCGAGTGTATATATATATATATATGAGAGCGCGTATTTGTTAGTTATATAAAATGGTTTTATATTGTGTTAATTGATCGGTTGAGTGGTATATGGATTCTGGTCAATACGAGTAGCTAACGTTATTGATAGGGATCTCTAAACACTTGGACCAGGCCAACGGACACAATATTGTTTTAAAAAGGAAAGGTGAAATAATTTTACCCAGATATATTTTCTATATATAAAAAGTATCATTTTAAAAGTATATGGTATTTGTATTGATTGGTTGAGATGATAATAATTTATCATCTAGGATTAGGAGTCTGAGTGTTGAGGTTGGAAGTGTATTTGTCGAGACTGTAAACCTAATACCGTCTCGAGTAAACTTTGCAGTTGTGTAAGGATTTCACAAATCTCCGAAGGGAACTATTAAGGTTCGGAGTTTATTTTTGAAGTTTGGATGAGTAGAGTTGGATCTGTCGATGAGGCAGAAGCGAGTGATGGTACCTTGATACCTCAGGTAATAGTAGCTGTATGATGAGATACAGTGACGATGGATGTTCCCGAAGATGTTTTCTTTGGAACAAGATTAAGGAAGTGTGTATGTTTCGGTGTTGTGGCTGAGTTCAGCATGGTGTTTCTGTTGGTTTGGAGTTCGAGTTTCTCGAAGAGCTTTGGAATAGGAAATCTTTGGCATCGGTGTCAGCAGTGCAGCTCGGAGTATTCTGTGATGGCAGGAAGTTTTCTAGCTGAGCAGTTTTTCTGGAAGTGAAGTTCAGAAGCAGCAGAGTGGATCCATTTCTTCGATAAATTGGATAAATAAGTGTAAGCTGTTCTGATTGATAAAGAGAGAACAGTCTGTTTGGAATTAGGATGGGTTGATCGCAAAAGTGACTTGCGATTGTCTGAGTGTTCTCTTGGGTTATCAGAATTTTTCTGGATGTCTTCAGAGAAGTCAGGAGTTGTCCGCATCTAAAGGTTGAGTTTTCTTATCAACTGGATTCCAGGAGTGATACCGGTGGTTCAGTCTAGTGGAAGGATGTTTCCTAGAGATGGAGTTGATGATGCAGCTCAAGTTTTGCTGGGGTATCTGAGTTTTATTATGGATCAGTGAACCTTATTTCTAGAAGTGAGTTGTCCAGTCTGTGCTTGTGTTCTACTTCAGATCAGAATTAAGCAGCGAAAGCAGTTTGGAGTGTATCTCTGGATGGGAGAAGTAAGTTTGGAATCTACTGATAGTTGTGAAGTAGAGTTGTGTTTTGGATCTCTTCTGTGTTCTGACCTGGATAAGTATTTGGACTTCTGAATTGAATTGTCAATTTGGATGACTTGAATTCATTGAGTTTTACGTATCTCTGAGGGAATACGTATTTGATCTATCTTTGGTTTTGGAATCTGCAGTTCTGGAGGTTTGATTGTTGAGTCAGACTCATATGTAGTCTGATATTCTGTTTAGTTCTATAAATCTAGATGAGTAGGAGATCTATAGCTTCGTAGTTTAAATTGTTTGTAGAGCGAGTATCCCGGTATATATATATATATACTTGGGGAAACTCGAGGAATTTTATCTAAAATTTAGTCTAGATAGTTAGAATTGTTTGATTGGATGATTTGGTTGCTATGGTTGCTAGCATATGGATGATTGTATATGCTTGTGTTTTAAATTAAAATCTTTAATAAGATTATTAAATTACCTTTGTTTAAATTTCGAGGACGAAATTATTTTAAGGGGGGAGGAATGTAATATCCCGGAAATTTTAACAATATCAATTTAATAATCTGTTTAATAATTAAATTGATATGGATAATCTTTGATAATAAGATTTGAATTTAATTTAATAATCTGATTAAATTAGTATTTATTGGTAATTTTATTTTTTAAAAAGTTAATAAGATATTTTCTATTTGAATATATATATTTATTTATATATATTGTAAATAGAAGCCTTGGTAAATTGGAAATTTATATTTAATTTAATCTGGACTTTTCAAAGATATTTAAATAAGTAACTTTATAGTTTTAAATATACTTTGGATAAATGTTTAAATTTGTTAAGATATATTTTAACTTAAATTTAAATAAATAAGATTTACAAAAATGGTTTGTTTTATTTCTTTTTAAATATCACTTGATAATATAATCTCTTATATAAAGTATTTAAATATCAAATATGTTAATTTCATATAATAAGTATAATGTATTTTTTTTAATATGAATGGATTTTAAAGAATATGAAATTGTTATTTAATTGAATAAATAGTTATATATGTATATATATATATATAACTTGACTTTTTAAATTGAATCTTAGGATTTAATTTAATTGAATTTGAATTTAAGCTTTGAAATTCAAGAGAATAAATATTTAAATTGTTTGGATATTATAATATTTGTATAACTTTTAATTATAAATATAATTGGTTTTGTTTCTTTAAAATGATTTATATATATAGATAAGTGTTTAATAAATAAGAAAAAGGCTTTTTAATTACTTTAAAATAAATAGAAATAAGATAAATACTTAAAAGACATGTGTCTTTATCTAATGACTTGTCTTAACATGTGTAAATAAAAGATAAACTCAAAATGACAAGTGTCCTTATTTATTTTCATTTTCTTTTATTTGATAAAATCAAAAATATACATGTATGTAAACATTTGCATTTCTTCATTTCCCATTCTTTTCTAATCTTCATTTTTTCAAAAGCTAAGAGAAACTTAAATCTTTCTCTAAAAACTAAAATCTGAAATCAATATATCTTCAGATCAGACTTTATACAAATCAGATTAGAAATCAATAATTCTCAAACCCTTCTCAACTTTTCCTCTAATCTAAATCAGTAATTCTTCCTCAAACAAAATCAAAGTCTGTAAACAATCTTCCTCAAAACATAAGATCTGTAACCAAGTTACAGATCTGAAATCAAAAACTGCTTGCATTCATTTTAAATCTAGAATCAACTCAGAGAACTGCCTGCATTTTTCATCTCTGGAAGCCTGCAGTTGTTCTTCAAGACTGTCTGTAACCAAGCTTCAGTAGCATGCAAAGCTTCTGGGGATTTAAAGCATTTCAGTTTCAAGTTTTAAAAGATCAAATCATTTTCCAGTAATTAAAGTTTAAGGTTCCAAGCTATTTCAAAGCTTAAGTCTGCCTCTGTTTCATCTTTAATCATGTGAGTAACATTCTTACTTAAAATTAACTTAAGTAATTATGATGCATGCCTAATTCTGTGATAAATATTGTTTTGATATGGATGTTTATAGATGACTCTGCATGTATATGAATGTATATAGATGTGTATGTTATTTGTATCAGTGTGACCCTGTTATCTTGAATTCTAGGCTACTGTTTTTGATATAAATCATATCTCATGATCTAGTTTTAAGTGTAGATCTAAGGTTTAAGTAAAATTAGTTGTTCCCTAGTAAACTAAAGATTAAAAGATTTAATTAAGACAAAATTTAGTCTGAGTGCCTCTGTAATCTAAAACAACAGTGACATGTTGTATAAATGTAAAAATTCGAACTGGGTAATTTATAGATTCAGGATTATATATGGAATAGATAGGCTATAACATGATTTTTAACATGAATATCATAGTCTTTAGTCTAGTATTAAAAGAGCAGTTCTGGTTTAAGTCAGAAATGAAATTTTAGTGATTTTGATTATCTCAATGGAACTGGGATGTTGAATTCTTCAATGATGATAGTGGAATGATCATGGATGATAGGAAAATTGTCAGGAGAATTTTTAAGGAAGTAAGGCAGAAATGATTTAGGTTTGAAATTTTTAAACCTAGTTTTACTGGGTTAGGGAAAGATGATCGAAATGGGATCTCTAGTCGATCGAGTTGAACGAGGATTTGGCAGATGGAAGTTTGGTCGTGGATGAAAGTATGGCCGGAGTTGCTAGATGTCAGATGATCGGAGGTTGGCGAACGAGCGATGTTGCCAGGTTTGGTCAGTGGTGATGGTTTCTTGTTCCAGGTTGGATGAATGCTCGAATTTGAATTCGAGTAGGAATCGAAGAAGTGATTGTCGTATTCTGGTTCGTGAGTGATAGTCGAGATGATGGAGTCGTCGTCGATGACCGGAGTTGCCGTAGGTGACCGTGCACGTGCACGAGATCGAGGATGTATCTGGTGAAGCCTGGGTTTTAACAGGGGAAGGTCTCGAGATTTTCAAGCGTTTTGTTCGTGTGAGACTCGAAGTTTTAGAGGGTGCGACTCGAAGTTTTTAGTGTGTGTGCTCGAGTATGTAAGTTGTTGCCAGGTTTTTGAAAAAAAGAAAACTGTCTGTTTAAACTTTAAACTAAATCTAAAACTGTAAAGAATTAGTAAAACAGAAATTTAAATCAAAGATTTAAATATATGGATTCAAGTTTGTTTTTGAATCTTAGATTGAGATTTAAAATAAGTTTTATAAATTTAAATATGAATTTGTTAGCACCTTTTAAACTTCTTTATAAATGAGTATTTCTTTAACTTGTAAATTAAAAGAGTTTTAGAAATGTTGTTTAAAACATTGTAAAAGATAAATTAGTATTCATTTTAAATCTAGAATTTAAAATGAAATTTAAAAGTTAATTTGAAATGGATGTCTTCAAATGTATTTAAGAATGATAATTTAACCTTTGATAAGAAAATGTTTTATCTTAAAGTAATTAGAGATTTGTGTTCATTGAATTAATTAGGAAATTTAATGGATAATTAATTTAATTGATTAATTAATCATTTGGATTAATTAAATAGGTAATTAATGGTTTAAACTAATTAATTAGTGATTAAGATTAATTAATTAGAATAATTAATTTGTAATTAAGGATTATAATTAGAATATTAATTAATGGTTAGGAATTAATTAATAAGTAATTAAATATTAATTAAGTTATGGTTGACACTTAATTAATTTAGTAATTAGAGATTAATAAATTGGTTATTAAGATTTATTAATTTAGAATTAATAATAACTAATATAAGTTAATTACTTAAGGAAAGTAATTAAATAATAGTTAATGAAGTCATTAACTATGGATTGTTAAATAATTAATTAATGGGATTAATTTTAATAATTAATTAGATTAATTAATTTAAAGATAATCAAATATAGAATTTGTTTTAAATGTAAATTACTTAATGGAAGTAATTAAGAATTAATTACTTATTGTAATTAATTGAAGTTAATTTGATTTAGTTAAATTAATTAATTAAGTTTAATTAATTTAGGATAATCAAGGGATGATTTGATAATAATTACTTAATGTAATTATTAAAGTAAGATTATTTAAGGAAGTAAATAATAAGATAATTACTGGAAGTAATTAGTTGAATAAATGATTTTATTAATAGAAGTAATTTGAGTTAATTACTTTGAATAATTAATCAAGGGATTAATTAAGAAATTAATTAAGGAGTAGTTAATTTAGTTAATGAAAGTAATTAAGGGTAATTAATTACTGATTGAAGATTAATCAAGGGTGATTAATAAATGTTGTTTAATTAAAGGTTAATTACTTAATGTAATTAATTTAA
The DNA here is from genome assembly GCA_030737815.1 of Allium fistulosum. Classification (NCBI taxonomy): domain Eukaryota; kingdom Viridiplantae; phylum Streptophyta; class Magnoliopsida; order Asparagales; family Amaryllidaceae; genus Allium; species Allium fistulosum. The sequence continues at coordinate 1,049,871,899 of CM060903.1, forward strand.
TTAAGTAATTAATAATTAAGTTGTAATTAAGGATCATTAATTAATAAAATTAATGATGTAATTAAGATTGATTAATTAAGTAATAATTAATAAATGAAGTAATTAATCAATGTAATTAATTAAGGATTAATGTAATTAATTATAGTTGATTAAGTTAATTAATTTTAGTTAATTAATTAATGAAGTAATTAAAGGTTAATTACTATAAGTGGTTAAGAATAATTAAGTTAAATAATTAATTAAAGATAAATTACTTGGATGTAATTAAAGGATAATTAATCAAAGATGATTAATTGAAATGAAATATTAGAAGATAATTAATTAATTAAATTGTAATTAATAAATAGTTAAGTAAGAAGGATTTATAAATGAAGTAATTAATTTAATTCACTTTAAATTAATTAGAGATGATATAAATCATTACTTATGAATGGGTGATAGTATTGAATACTTGGCATTGATTGATATCTCTGATGAGATATATGCTGTATGATATGGATGTTAGTTGAATTGTATGGATTATCTGATAATGTTAGTTATCTGTTGTGAATTATCTTTCTTTGTGTATAAAGATAATGAATTGAAATTGTTTTAACCTTTAAAACAACTTGGCCTTAAAAGATACGCTTTGGATTTCGATGAGACCGGGATCGGGTTTCCGTATACCGGAATTCCAGGTCTGGAGACCCGAATACCACATCGATCCAAATTAACGATAGGTCGTGAATCTCAAGTGAAGATGAAGATTCAGAGTGCAAGGGTTATTGTCGTTAACTCTGAGGGTGATTCCAATACGAGTGTAACGAGATAATGCCTTCGGTTTCGTTCGAACCCGGAACGAACTTGTATGGATTGAATGCTTTCAGAACATCGTCAGGTGGACGATGAGCATTCTAAGTGATGTGTTCTGATTAAAGGTAATCGTGACCTCAAGCCTCATTAACCGGGAATGGCTAAAACAGGGGAGGTGCAGCAAGGCTTCGTGGGTAGCACCCACTGAGAGTAAAGTCATCCCTGTCTAGAGAGTTCCTTCTTTTATTTCGGCTTAGTGGTGCAGTTGGCGACGGCCATCTGTGGGGTGATTTTATTCGTAATTATCCAGTAAGGGATGGTTCCGGCTTTGTGTTGCAAGGGATTGGGAGTGATCCTCGGTACGGTGATCTAGGCCCTGTACTGTGATGAGCGGTACCCCGGTAGCTCTGCCATTGTATGGAAATCCAAATTCCAATAAGTGATAACGGACTTGATTGTATACTTATGTATGCTGGAATTTAATAATGTAACAATTTCGGCTATTTCATATTTATTTGAAAACCCTAGACCCTATTATAATACAATCGAATTTCCTATCAAATGTTTTGGTTAGCGTAAGGTAAAAACTTACCCATGTTTATTTGTGGGGAGTCTTACGTGATACCTTTTCTTTCAAAAGGTTTTGAAGTTAAACAAGTTTAACCTGTTACTCACACCAGACCCATGTCTGACCCAAGTTGTTTATTTCTGTTTTATAAACTCTTGGGTACTCAAATTTTTACGAGTAGCCAAGGGATTCAGGTTTAGCTTTGACGAATTGTGGAGGAGCAATGGAGCAGGAGGCTTCGGTGTTCGTAGATATAGTATTCCGCTGTGTTGATATCTGTGTTAGAGTCTTGTATTGTATTTAAGTCGTAATGTCTAGACAGATGTTTATAACTGTCTATTAAGTGATGTATAAGTTGTGTAACTCTGATAAGTGTTGTATACTATGTAATAGTTCATGTTATTAATATAATTTATTCGTTCCGCTGTGAGTATTTGTTGTTGTTTCTTTCTTTCTTCTCTTCTTTCTATTTTCTATCCCTTTTCTTTCTTATCGACGATGCGTCTTCCTGGGCATAGGAAGCCGGGTCGTTACACATTTCCTCAATGGACATGTACAAAAGCCAACCTCAAATAGGTTTGAATTTTCATGTTTTACCATATAGAATCAAGTAGGTGCGATTTGTAAATCTGGTATTATGGGACCATTTTCCATTTCCTCGCTTAATGTCTACAAACACTTTCATGGATGAAAATAAGATCATGTAATTATCGATTTTAAAAAGGAAATAATACCCAGAAGTTATCTTTCCTAGAGGAAGCTTAGATGAAGGTCCGACATTGAGGCAGTCGATCATCCTGAACGTCAACTAAATATTGGTTGCCGACGAATAAATAACAAATCTCAACAGGAAAAGCAATTAATTTAAAAATACCTAAAAATGAAGTTTTGGGATCAAATTCGGTTTAAATTTTTATGAAATACACAATTAGTCTACAACAATTAATTTAAATTTTTAATAACTTTATAACCCTTCACACCCATGTTGGAGCAGAGCAGATCAAGATAGTATATCATATTATTTTAAACTTTAAAGAAAGAAAGTAGACTGATAATATCATACAAATAAAAATCATTCGGTTCTAATATATTCATTTTCTTTGTTAGTACTATCCAAATCTTCCATCGTTAGCTATATTACAGTAGTTGTTATCGGTACTTTCATCAAACAGTTGAAGTCCAAAATATATGGTAGTGAAATCATGAAGTCAAACAAAAAATATATGGTTGAAGTATGCTTTACATTGAAATTAAAACTCATAGAAACATAAGATAATATAAATTTATAATTAAATGATTAAAAGGATAGAGCAACACTTACTGAACCATCTAAAGCATACTTCAACCCAGCCTTGTAAACATACATAAATCCAAGCTTTCTACATCAATATATCATAAAAATAAGAAAATATAAAGTAATAACATCATCAATATCATCAATAACATCATGTACTTTCAGATCAAAAACAATTTTAGAGAAAATCCACATATTCAGTTATCAATGGAAGAAGAAAACTATTTCTGAAATTAAAAGGAAAATAGAAAAGAAGCCATACCCAGTCTGCTGTAGAGTTCTATACGGAAGCTATTAGAATGAAAATCGAAAAGAAGCAAACTTTTGATGAAATACCTAATTTTTAATGTATTTTCCAATAGGTCGAATTGGAAAGAGGAGGCGAGGAATAACTGGAAAACGTGGCGAAGATAGCAGACGGAACGAATTCCTTGGTCATTGGATTCAAATTAGAGAACGATGCCTCCATCTTTCGACCGTCACTTTCATATTCCTTCACCGCCTCAGAAGGCAGTGGAGAAGCAGATAAGAGGATCGTGGATAAAATGGGAAAGTAGTTGGAACGTGGGAAGAGCAATGACATAAATGTCCTTGCTTGCTGTGGAGACGAAACGAAAAGGAAAGGTCATTTTTGGGCACACCAAAAAGGCTTCACTTTGACCGATTTGACCAGGTATTTGCATTATAGTATAGATATAAATCAAATTATACTGAAGAAATTCAGATCGAAATATATATATATATTTTTCAAAACAAAACCGTAGCAAAGCTACAGAATGGTCTCTCCATTTCGAAACTCGAAAATGAATGTCGATGATGCGGCCGCCATCACCGAAATTATTTTCCAGCGACAAAGAGAAGAGCACTGATTTAAACCTTTAAAATTCTTTGAAAACCATTTTATTCGAAAATACTTTAAATAATATACATTTTAAGACTTTAAAACAAAGTTTGAAATCACCAGAAATTTAATTCTTAAATTCTCAATTTACATTCATTTCAATTCCAAATAAATTTATAAACAATAGTCATTTTGCAATAGTCAATGACTTACAAAATAATAAAATGATAATCAAATATTATCATTTTCAACAACCAAATTATTTAACTTTTAATTCTAGAAAACTTTTCTTATATATTTATAATATAATCATACAGATTTATTTCATTTATCAAATTTGAAAATTATATTGTGTCAGTTTGCTTTGTTCAAGTGTTTTGGGATTCCTATCGATAGCGTTGATCAGACGAATCGATCGAAAATCCAAACCAACATCAACAACTCAAACAACACACTATAAACATAAACTATTTTATATTAATTACAAATACACTCCCTCACACGATGATTCCAGAATTGGATTCCAATAAAAGGATAGAGATCCATATATAGAGGGACTCTAATCAAAGAGAATTCTAATCTAAAATAGATAGGCTCGAAATGAAGGTTAGATGATTGCATTTCAAACAGGAAGATGGATAAAGTTGTATAAATCGCGGGCAACCTTAACCGGGTCAACCGTGACTTCATTGATAAGATCGATGTAGAATTCTGAAGCAAATCGACATTCGATTACCAGAGGTAGAATTCGGGTATAGCATAAGATAGCAACATCGTAAACCGAGGATACAGAAATCTCCGGTGAATCAATACCGATTGTAAAGGAGTTTCACCCCAGTACAAATTATTCGAAGATTGGTGAGACCGCCGATTTATTATAGAGATCTTTCGAAGTGGAGTTATGTGATACTCCAGAATCAAAAGACACGAATGGGGAGACACGAATGGACTTGGAACCGAAGTGAACGTTCCAAAATTCAAAGGAACCGAGTCAAAGAAGAAGGAATTCAAGCTCGAACGAAAGTGATTCTGTAATTGAATTTACTACATATGCTGAGTTTTGCCTAAAACCAGAGCTCTGATACCACATGTAACGACCCAATATTTTGGACCATTCAAATCGACAATAGATCCACACATGCCGGACTTGAATAATTCAAAACAATGGATTTTAAATAAAATTTGGCAAAACTCAGCATATACAGTAAATAAAATAATTACAGATCACAGACACAGAGTAATAACAATAATGCAGCGGAAACAAAAGGATAGTAGTTCATGAAGCTACTATATATATATAACAGAGTCAAACAAGATACAACAGAAGTCTCGAATACAATAGATGTCTCAATACAATAATCAAATACAAGATCTGAATACATCACTGGAATCAACTGAATAACTGAAAGCAGGATCGATAGATAGCTGGATCTCCAAGCGAAGCTCCAACTCCAAAGGTGAGTCTCAAATGCTGTATCACTCAGTCTGACCCGAGCGTAAAGCAAAACACAAAACACTCGAGTCAGGATTAACATTCTTATAATAATAAATCCAACTCAAGTGAAATATCAACTGAAATACAAGTAACTTAAAGGATGTTTGGGATAACCATCCCCTAAGGATCCGTTAAACTATTTACTATGTAGTAATATATGCTATATATAGTAGTGTCAAATCTGTAAAGTATAATCATATAGAAAATAGCGTTAAGGGGATGGAGAACTGTAACGACCCGGAATTTTCGACTCCGAAAATTCCGAATTGTTAAGGAAAAGAAAAAGAAAGAGGTAGAAGAAGAATAGAAAACAAAACTCAGAATCACATATTCTCACATTCGCAGCGGATAAAATATAATATTAATTAATATTCTTTACACAAAGAAAGCTGTAATTGTTATTTTACATTCACTACATCAGAGTTACAACCATTTATAAATATACTAGACAGTTAGAATTAACATGTCTCAGATAAATAACAGTAATATGCTCAGCGGAATACACTCCATACGTTCCTGCCATCCAGCTCGCCACCTGAGCTCCAGAACGTCCTAACCTGAAAATCTGTAATACTCGGTCTGACCCGAGCATTACATCAAAGTAACACCCGGGTCAGGCTGGAAACCAGCGTGAGTAAACTCATCTAACATGAAATTCCAATTCATAGATCTTATTTAAACCCGAGATAACTCGTACTTTACTACAAGTAAACTATTTATATAATCAATACTTATTTTCACAACAAAATCTAAGTACCGTTACTTAGTTTAAATAATCATGTTGCCTAATTATTTCATTCCAGCCTATTGATTTCCATCAATCAAATCTATATAGAATTATAGCAGAACACTAATCGAAGTGGTTTCGGGTATTAACTGATACCCGACCCCTGACTCTTCGAATTCAATGTGATCCCTAATCAAATTGTTAAGTTTAACAATACAATTCATATTCAGGATATCATACAACAATTCAATTCAGATAGGTAACCTACAGTATCACAGTTTAACCTATTCATATCACAGAACATTGCAAAGTACATGCTAGAGTCAATAACAATCAAAGGTATTCAATACAATTTAAACATCCATAAGCAAGATTAATTACACATAATTAATAATTAATTCAATTTAATTCATTAATTAATTAACCCTTAATTACTTACATTAATTAACCTTTAATTACTTAATTATTATTTAAATTTATTACATTAATTAATTAACCTTTAATTAATCAATTTAATTAACTATCATTTAATTACTTGCCTTAAGTAATTTTAATTACTTTCATTAATTAACGAATCCTTTAGTTAATTACATTTAATTAATTAATCATTGCATTAAGTAATTAATTATTCTATAATCACTTACATTAAGAAATTATCTTTTATTTAATCACATTCATTAATTATCCATTAATGAATCATATTCAGTGATTAACTATCCTTTAATTAATTAAGTAATTATTCTTTTTATCAATTACACTAAGTAATTAAACCTTACTTACTTTTATTTAATTTTTCCATTTAGTAATTACATTCAGTAAATATCCATTTATTACTTACATTAAGTAAATATACTTCATTAATTATATTAAGTAATTATACTTAATCTATTCAAAGTGATTATCCTAATTTAATCAATCTAATTAATTAATAAAAATTAATTACATTAATAAGTTCACCCTAATTAATCACATCCATTAATTATTATTATTTTTATATTTTTGGAAACTTGTTTGAAGAACTTAATCCATACTTTTATTTGAAACTTGTTAAAACTTCCCTTTTTAAAACTTGTTTAATGTTTTCTTTCAAAACTGTTAACAAAACTTTTACCTTTGCTTATAAACCTTGGTTAAATTATCCCATCGAAATACCCGGGCTCAAAACAAATATACCCGAGCCAAATATACAAAGCCCCAAGAAAATCCCTGAGTCACTCCTGTTCTTCCTTTTCTTTTTCTTTTTATTTTTGTTTTGAATTAAGTTTGAAAGCTGGAACCTCACTCGCGACTACTCGATACACACTCGTGCCATCTCACCATTTTCTCGCGAACGAACCCGAGGAAACACACAAAATCACGAGTCCAACCTTCTTCTTCCTTTCCTCCATTTCCAAGCAGTAAACCCAGACACATTTGTGCACCGTGCACGTGCACACGACACATCGGCCATCGAGCACTTCGCCGACCACCCACGCAAGTCACATCCGATCTCCTCCCCATGCTCCACCGCCTGGAACATCGCCACGAGCCCTAAATCGAAATTCGAATCTCCAACATCCTGGATCGAAAACTTCGTTCATCTGATCGACTCGCTTCGCCACTCTTCCCAATACCGATCATCCATCCCCTTCACCTGAGAATGCGCCACCCTTCCCTCTTCCATTTCCCCATCCACCGATAGTCTCCAGTTAAACTACGACGACGCAACAGCCCCAACCTCGACATCGACCAAACGAGCACCTAAAACCCTACTTCATCATCTACACGACACCACGGTCAACTATAAATGCTTCGAGCATTTTTCCTGAGTTCCCTGACCTTCCAGCCTTCATTAGCTACGACCCCGACCGCCTATTTTCCACCGATCACCAGAAAAATGCCGAAATTTTTTTTACGTTCAACTCACAAATTCTCATGATTTACTAAACTAAAATTCATGATTTTTCTTTTAAAAATCATAGTTTTCGAAAGCATATCATATTATACAGATGAATCTAGAAATTAAAATACTTGAATTTTGACGTGCATTTGATTTTACTGTAAATTCTTATTTCAGGTTAAAACTTCTCTCATATTTTACTTAAAAGTATTTTTAGATCCTAGATCTTGATTTAACAAATATGTTTTGTTTGAACCTTAAAGCCTACATAAGCTTAGAGGAAGAGAATTTGGATTTTGAAACAGGTTTGAAACCTGTAAACCTGGAACAGAGCCATTTTCCTTATTACCAGACATGCACACATCATTTTCATGTATATATATACATGCAGGCATAATTACATACATTTAAACAAATTTCACAGCTTCACACTACAACATTAGGTTATAGATCACATTAGAAGTAGTTTACTCACCTTAAATTATGCAAACAGAGATCCTGAACCTGCTTTTGAGAGCTAAAGGTGATGATGCTCTGATTGCTTTTAAACTGGAAGTCACTAGATGATTTGAGACAGTTTGATTTTGCTTGATGATTCAGGTAGTTGATTGCTTTTGAATTTTCCTATTACTTGTTGTTGAATTTAAATTTGGCTGTTGATCTTTATTATCATTTGTATGACCTCAGGTTGTGGAAGATTCTGAAACTGCTATTGAATTCGCCTTTGAGTTTTCTTTTGATTTGCAACTGATCTTGCTTCCCAGATTTGCTTTGCTTTCAGATTTGAACTTGGTTTTTAGTTTTAATCTGAGGTTTGCCTTACAAGATTTGATTTCCTCTTATTAGTTTTACTTCAGGTTTAGTTTTGAAATATGGAGAAAAATGGCCTGACTTTTCTTTTTACTTTCAATTAAATAAAAAGTTTTGCCAAATGTCTAAGCTAACTAACACTTGTAAATTTGTTATTTTACTTATTAAACATTTGTCATAAGTTTGTATTTTTATGTTTAAATCCTTGTCTCATTTTTATATTTAATTTATAAATTATGTTTTAAATCCCTACTTCATTTTAATTTATGAATCATATCCTTATGTTTATATATGTATACATTCTTTTAAAAGAAAATGATTTGAAATCTAATTATACTAAATAAATAATCATATCCCTTTGTTATATTTATACAACTTTAAGAGAAAAAGTTTTAATACTAATTTATTAATAAAATCATACACATATGTTAATATTTTGAATCCAAATATATTTTAAGATATTTTATATTCAAATTTAAATTCAAATACAAGTTTAATTAAAAATCAACTCAAACATATATATTTAAACAAACACAAATTCAATTTGTAAATAATAATTTTATTAAAAATCCATATATATATAAAAACAACACATTATTATTATTGTTTTGAAAACACAGTTTCATCAATTTTAAATAATTTATAAAGGAGATTATTACATTTATTTCTTCAATTTATCAATTAGTATTTTCAAGAGTTAAATCAGATAACTTATCCAATTATCTGATGCCCGAAAATCCGGGTTATTACATTCCTCCCCCCTTAGAATCTTTTCGTCCTCGAAAAAGAACGAAGCCAGAATTTATTTAATAATTTAAAATCAGATAAATTATTCTTGGATCATTTTTAAAACAATTTTTAAAATTCACATAATATTTTAAAATAGTTTTTATAAAAATACTTTTTATAACTCGATGTCTCAACTAGTCCATCCTTGTTCTTACATAAATTCGGTCATACGTTGATCAGGCGTAGGACTGAAAATCTGTAAGTACTTAGCAGACTCATTTTCAACACCCAGTGAAAATACTTGGAAAACATTTTTGAAACTTTGTGAAAATATATAAACAATTTTGAAAATAGAGGAAATATCTTTGGTGAGAATGCTCTGGAAATCATCACCCCCATCCATGGTCACAGTTACATCACGGGTTACGTTGCCATCGCAGCAAAAGTCCATGTAACTGATAACAGCATGGAACCCACAACAGATCGCAGTTACATCCCAGGGTTACGTTGCCGTCGCAGCAAAAGTCCATGTAACTGTTGGCTCTCAGCGGCACACACGATTTCGCTGTCAAAATGAAACTTCTCCCACATAGGTCGCAGTCTACCGATATAAAATCAAACGCAGACTGTTGGCTCTCAGCGGCACAAACGACTTTCGCTATGTTACCATAGTGTCACAGTCTACCGATATAAAATCAAACGTAGACAGTTGGCTCTCAGCGGCACACATGACTTTCGCTATGGTCTGCAGTAGATCGCAGTGACATTGAGTTAAATTGTTGTCACAGCATAACTCAAATGCCTCTGTGGGCACCAGCCCCTCGACTTTTGCTACACAAATAATCCTCAGGAACTAGTTTTGTCCGGACTCCTCACAGGATCAACTTTAGAATCCCCCCTTGGGGTTCAAGGCAGTACCACCCAGTGGTACTCCTGAGAAGTTCATTTCAAGGAAGCGCCTTTTTCCCCAGAGCTATTCTCAAAATACTTTGTACTATATACTTATAGTATCTTCAAATCATACCCTTTATGATTTATCAAAATCTCCTTTACACAAAATCGATTACCAAAATCGATAATTCTCAAACTAGGCTTTCCAAAATCCAAAATTGATTTCTCAAAAATCAAAAGCCCTTTCCAAAATCCATAGGTTCCAAAAACCTTTTCCAAAATCATTCCCATAAAATCCTTTATATATATAGATATATATATAACTTTGAAAATCTTTGGATTATTTCAAACTTGTATAAAACCTCTTTTATACTTCAATTATTTCAAAACCCTTTTCTTCTGGCAATGGATTCAACAAGGGAAGATTTACCTTATATAACAAGGATATATAACTTTATTTTATTCCAAATCAAATATTCACATTTGATAAATCTTTTATAAAGTTATTAACCATATTCCTTTTCAAAAACCATTTTACAGTTCTTATCCACAAATCTTCAATATCAATTTCATTCAAATCCGTACGATGTACACATATCATCCGTACGCTATATCAATTTGATCGCTCACTCGATCACACAATTTCACTTCCGAACTAGTATCGTCCACCCGACTTCCTAGTGCGGACTCAGATCTGGTTTCTTGATTAGAAACCGTCATTCTCCTTGCATAGTCACAACTATGATAGAGAATATCCAGAACCAATCAACAATCCATATCCAGGTTCGCCGTCGAAAATCGAACGAAAAATCCCAACTCGGATCGATAATACTATCTCGAAATTCTGTGTTCGAATCTGGATCAAATCACTATGCGAATAGAATAATATACGTATATCCTACGTATTTATCTTATTGGTTATTAGCCAAATCAATTCTCTTTTCTATTCACATTTCCTTTAATTCCATTTACTTATTCTCAATTGCTTCCATTTCCAATTGAGTTATTACTTTAATTACAAACAGTTTGAAGTCTGACCAATTTAAATTTAAAAATAACTTGAAAAAAATTTAAAATAGATAAGTAGTTGAAAAATAGTTATTAGTTTGTAAAATATCTGTAAAATAGTTAGTAGGTATAAAAATAGTTAGATAATTGCAAAATAGTTTTTAAAATAGTGATTAGATATAAGTAACTGAAAAATAGTAATTAGTTTATAAGACAGTTTTCAAAATAGTTAAATAGTTCCAAAATAATTGTAAAATAAGTATAAGATAGTTTGGGGTTTAAGAAGAAAAATTATATAGTAAATAGTTTGGAAAAATATATTTGTATTAAAACAATTTATTTTGAAAATAATCCAGAGCCAAACTGTTTAATTCTCATCAATTCAATTTAAATTTCCATCTCCATTTAAATTAACTCAATTGCAATTTAAATAACTTCAATTTCCATTGAAATTGATTTAATCCCAATTCAAGTTGAATTAACCTTAATTCCTTTCCAAATTCTAATCAAATTTCATTTGATTTTTAAACTTATATAACTTTAATCACAATTCCAAATTATTTCAAATCAATTTGGATTTATTTCAAATTGAACCAACTTAAATTTCCAAATTCAAATCATTTTAATTCTAATTTACCATTTGAATTTTTAAACTTATACATCTTAAATCACAATTCCCATTTATTCAAATCAAATTCAGTTTGAACTAATTCAATTTAAATCTCAATTTTAAACTATCTCGAATTATATAAATTCGAGTTAAAATTTTTAAATATTGATTTAATTCCTTAAATTCCTTCACTTTTAAATTAATTCAACCTTTATTTTTATTTTTTTTAATAAATTTAAATCTTTAAACCTTTTAATTCTGAATTCAAATTTCAAAATTCCATTTAAAAATTATCTTTACTTAACTTATTACAAAGTTCAAATAAGAATTCAAAAACAATTTAATCTTCAGATTCTAATTTATTATTCATTTTCAATTTTCAGATCTCAAACCCATTTTGAGATCAATCATAACTTCCATTTAAATTAACCATTTAACTACCCAAGTTAAATTTAAATTTCATCTTGAAATTTCCAATTCAAGTTATTTATTCAAACATATTTAACTTCCTCCAAGTTAAATTTACTTAATCCGGTCAACTTTCACAATTTGAATTCCCATTCAAATTTTAAACCTTATATTAATAATCTTTCCCCTTTTTAAGTTTAAAAACTTAATTCACTTAGGTTTTCACATCACATTCCCAGGAAAAATTTAAAACTCAACACTTAGAGTTATTTCAAAGCATCTTTGATATTATGTATATCCTCATATATACATTTTCTTTATACACCAAGTTATACTTTAAATTTTTAAACCACCTTTGGTTTTAATTCAAAACAAACTTCTTTAAAACAATTTCAAGTTTTCTGGATTTAGATTTAAAATTTCACAATTTTAAATTATCTTCAATTCCAATTTATAAGTTATACTCACTTAAATGTTTACTTCCCTAAAACATTTCATTTTGCTAAATCATTAACAACATTCATTATTAAACACAATTACCATTTATGATAATAACCAAGATTATCATATCTAGAAACCAATTCATTATTACCTTTATTCTTGATAACATTTCTACCAATTCAAGATTTTAATTTTAGTTTGAATTCATTTCAAACTTATCTTTATTCAATTTTAATTTGGCTTTATTTCTATTACCACTTAATTTAATTCCAATATTTTAACAACCAATTACCTTAATATTTAATAGAAAGAAATATCATTTTATATATCAAAATATATTCTTATATAAAATCATTTAAAATCCTTATATAAGAAAATAACAATTACGCTCTCATATATATATATATACTCAACTCGTTCTAGGGTACCATTGACCCTATCCTTAACGAGTAATCCCAACAGAGCCAAGGTTCTCGCTTAACCTTCGCTCTGATACCAAGTGTAACGGTCTAGGCTTTTCAACCATCGACAGCGGCCTCAACTGGTAGGCTTTTCAACCATCCCAGCCCCACCGTGGCTTACATTGGTACCTCGAATTTGCTTTTACGGCCAGCCTCTCGACTCGCAACCAACCCCTCAATGGGACATGTAGGGGTAAGAGTCTCCCGTTCGCCACCAAACCGCGAAGCGAGAACCCCCTATCATGCTGTAATGTAGCAAACCCGATCCCTGACTCTTCGAATTCAATGTGATCCCTAATCAAATTGTTAAGTTTAACAATACAATTCATATTCAGGATATCATACAACAATTCAATTCAGATAGGTAACCTACAGTATCACAGTTTAACCTATTCATATCACAGAACAATGCAAAGTACATGCTAGAGTCAATAACAATCAAAGGTATTCAATACAATTTAAACATCCATAAGCAAGATTAATTACACATAATTAATAATTAATTCAATTTAATTCATTAATTAATTAACCCTTAATTACTTACATTAATTAACCTTTAATTACTTAATTATTATTTAAATTTATTACATTAATTAATTAACCTTTAATTAATCAATTTAATTAACTATCATTTAATTACTTGCCTTAAGTAATTTTAATTACTTTCATTAATTAACGAATCCTTTAGTTAATTACATTTAATTAATTAATCATTGCATTAAGTAATTAATTATTCTATAATCACTTACATTAAGAAATTATCTTTTATTTAATCACATTCATTAATTATCCATTAATGAATCATATTCAGTGATTAACTATCCTTTAATTAATTAAGTAATTATTCTTTTTATCAATTACACTAAGTAATTAAACCTTACTTACTTTTATTTAATTTTTCCATTTAGTAATTACATTCAGTAAATATCCATTTATTACTTACATTAAGTAAATATACTTCATTAATTATATTAAGTAATTATACTTAATCTATTCAAAGTGATTATCCTAATTTAATCAATCTAATTAATTAATAAAAATTAATTACATTAATAAGTTCACCCTAATTAATCACATCCATTAATTATTATTATTTTTATATTTTTGGAAACTTGTTTGAAGAACTTAATCCATACTTTTATTTGAAACTTGTTAAAACTTCCCTTTTTAAAACTTGTTTAATGTTTTCTTTCAAAACTGTTAACAAAACTTTTACCTTTGCTTATAAACCTTGGTTAAATTATCCCATCGAAATACCCGGGCTCAAAACAAATATACCCGAGCCAAATATACAAAGCCCCAAGAAAATCCCTGAGTCACTCCTGTTCTTCCTTTTCTTTTTCTTTTTATTTTTGTTTTGAATTAAGTTTGAAAGCTGGAACCTCACTCGCGACTACTCGATACACACTCGTGCCATCTCACCATTTTCTCGCGAACGAACCCGAGGAAACACACAAAATCACGAGTCCAACCTTCTTCTTCCTTTCCTCCATTTCCAAGCAGTAAACCCAGACACATTTGTGCACCGTGCACGTGCACACGACACATCGGCCATCGAGCACTTCGCCGACCACCCACGCAAGTCACATCCGATCTCCTCCCCATGCTCCACCGCCTGGAACATCGCCACGAGCCCTAAATCGAAATTCGAATCTCCAACATCCTGGATCGAAAACTTCATTCATCTGATCGACTCGCTTCGCCACTCTTCCCAATACCGATCATCCATCCCCTTCACCTGAGAATGCGCCACCCTTCCCTCTTCCATTTCCCCATCCACCGATAGTCTCCAGTTAAACTACGACGACGCAACAGCCCCAACCTCGACATCGACCAAACGAGCACCTAAAACCCTACTTCATCATCTACACGACACCACGGTCAACTATAAATGCTTCGAGCATTTTTCCTGAGTTCCCTGACCTTCCAGCCTTCATTAGCTACGACCCCGACCGCCTATTTTCCACCGATCACCAGAAAAATGCCAAAATTTTTTTTACGTTCAACTCACAAATTCTCATGATTTACTAAACTAAAATTCATGATTTTTCTTTTAAAAATCATAGTTTTCGAAAGCATATCATATTATACAGATGAATCTAGAAATTAAAATACTTGAATTTTGACGTGCATTTGATTTTACTGTAAATTCTTATTTCAGGTTAAAACTTCTCTCATATTTTACTTAAAAGTATTTTTAGATCCTAGATCTTGATTTAACAAATATGTTTTGTTTGAACCTTAAAGCCTACATAAGCTTAGAGGAAGAGAATTTGGATTTTGAAACAGGTTTGAAACCTGTAAACCTGGAACAGAGCCATTTTCCTTATTACCAGACATGCACACATCATTTTCATGTATATATATACATGCAGGCATAATTACATACATTTAAACAAATTTCACAGCTTCACACTACAACATTAGGTTATAGATCACATTAGAAGTAGTTTACTCACCTTAAATTATGCAAACAGAGATCCTGAACCTGCTTTTGAGAGCTAAAGGTGATGATGCTCTGATTGCTTTTAAACTGGAAGTCACTAGATGATTTGAGACAGTTTGATTTTGCTTGATGATTCAGGTAGTTGATTGCTTTTGAATTTTCCTATTACTTGTTGTTGAATTTAAATTTGGCTGTTGATCTTTATTATCATTTGTATGACCTCAGGTTGTGGAAGATTCTGAAACTGCTATTGAATTCGCCTTTGAGTTTTCTTTTGATTTGCAACTGATCTTGCTTCCCAGATTTGCTTTGCTTTCAGATTTGAACTTGGTTTTTAGTTTTAATCTGAGGTTTGCCTTACAAGATTTGATTTCCTCTTATTAGTTTTACTTCAGGTTTAGTTTTGAAATATGGAGAAAAATGGCCTGACTTTTCTTTTTACTTTCAATTAAATAAAAAGTTTTGCCAAATGTCTAAGCTAACTAACACTTGTAAATTTGTTATTTTACTTATTAAACATTTGTCATAAGTTTGTATTTTTATGTTTAAATCCTTGTCTCATTTTTATATTTAATTTATAAATTATGTTTTAAATCCCTACTTCATTTTAATTTATGAATCATATCCTTATGTTTATATATGTATACATTCTTTTAAAAGAAAATGATTTGAAATCTAATTATACTAAATAAATAATCATATCCCTTTGTTATATTTATACAACTTTAAGAGAAAAAGTTTTAATACTAATTTATTAATAAAATCATACACATATGTTAATATTTTGAATCCAAATATATTTTAAGATATTTTATATTCAAATTTAAATTCAAATACAAGTTTAATTAAAAATCAACTCAAACATATATATTTAAACAAACACAAATTCAATTTGTAAATAATAATTTTATTAAAAATCCATATATATATATAAAAACAACACATTATTATTATTGTTTTGAAAACACAGTTTCATCAATTTTAAATAATTTATAAAGGAGATTATTACATTTATTTGTTCAATTTATCAATTAGTATTTTCAAGAGTTAAATCAGATAACTTATCCAATTATCTGATGCCCGAAAATCCAGGTTATTACAAGAACCTTAACGCGGTCGGATCTTAAAATCATAATCGTAGTAAAGCTCGATATGGTAGGTGACACGGCACAACTAGGCAATGCCAGGGTAGATATACCAATTACGCACACGGACTGATGGATACGCATAGCAGCCACTACCGTTCCACCTCGAACAACACTCCCAAATCGGAGGATGGCCATCTAATCAATCACAAGTAAGAGAATAATATCGAAGAAATGCGTCCGAGAAGAGGTGCTACCTCACTGGTCCGAGATCGCTCCTGTTTTAGCCACCTTATGCCAACTCACGGGAGTTGGGTCCACGTAACATACCTTAAGAACGTCGCCACCATCTTACTTCATTCTGGAATCTCCACCGCGTACACGGTGGTCAAAGTCGTTTTCGGTATCGACAGAGAGTATGTCCATATCCGATCCCGGTCTCTTTAACAACCAATCGTTATTATAACACCGTGGTCATTTTAAAATAGTTTATAATTCAAAACCAAAATATCATTACTATTTCAAACCCAAATTATCAATGTATTATTTCCATTTCAAAACCCAATTCAACAATATATCATTTCCATTTCCAAAACAATTCAATAATATCTCATTTAAATAAAACCAGATAATTTATAAAGTAAAGTATCAATAGTTTTAAATATAATTTAAAATTTCTTTATAAAATAAGATAGTTCTTCAAATTTCACAAATCGATTCAAATTAACTCGAATTCAAAAAATTTAATTTAATCAAATCTCAAATCATCAGTTTCAACTCGATTCAGCTTCTAAATAAACCATTTCAAATTATCGATTTCAAATACATATCTGAACCATAAAATAAGCCATTTCAATTTTAATATATTTCAAAGCTTTAAATATTCAACATTTCAAAACTAAATTCGATAAATTTATATACATATCAAATTCACTTTACAATTATTTAGTTTTGAAATATTAACTTAACATTTCCATAACATTTGAATACAATTTCAATTTACAATTTAAATAAACAAAATATCTCATTTAAATATTTATACGTTTGAAATATCCATTTAAGTCACCTTTTCAAATTTCAAGTTGTAAATCACTTCTTTAAATTTCAAATTCAATACATTTCAAATCAAACTTATTTAAGTATAATTCTTAAATAAATATAATTTCAATCAATTTCAAATCATTATAAATTCTATTTTGAAAATATAGATATTAAATAAATACTTAAACATATTATTTATCAACTTTATTAAATCAACTTTAATAAATCTTTAAAATCAATATTTATCAAAACCATATCTTTCTTTTCAAAACCATAGAAATCATTTTCAAAACATTTATATGTAGACCAACGGTGCATGTATATAATTTTCTATCCTATGGTCAAGTGATACGGATATTTATCATTTCAATCCGCAATTTAAAATATATATACGGGTATATATCTTTTCAACCCACAATCCCAAATTCAATTCAATGAAAATCGCTTGGGTTTATCATTTCAACCCATAATGATTTTCTCTTATTCTGCAGATCGTTCGGGTATGTATCATTTCAACCCATAGTGATTCTATACTAACAGGGAACTTGCAGAGTGATAACAGATATGATAATAAAAATAACAATAGTAATAGGCAATATATCATCAATGTAAATAACAGATGATGGTGTCAGATGTCATAGGTGAATAGATACAGATAATGACATATATATAACAATGTGAATAACTAACAGCAGCATATTTCAATTAACGTTTCAATTGAAATCAAATTTAATAAATATAAGAACATTAATCGTGAGTGATTGCTCACCTTTCGAGGCTAGAGATATCAACGGAAAGGAAATGATTTGTGGATCCAAACGCGAATTCCAAAGCGAAACAAGATGGGCACGAATTTGACGACCAAGCTGATAGATTGGAAATTAAGAACCAAAATCAGTTTGATAGAAATAGAAAATATATATTTATACATATATATATATATATATTATTGCTATATGAAATCAATATTTAATTTAAAACAATTATTAAAATAACATATATATACCCCAAACCAAACTCGAATATATGTAAACTTAATATATTATATTTAAGATCCATCCTTATTATAAGACCAATATTAAATTTAAGACACAAACATATTAAAAATCAAAACTTATACCCATACAAACATACATACATATACATACATATATATCTCAAAACCAAAAAATTTCTATTATATTTGAAACGTCAATATCTAAAACTTAATATACTTAACCAAATTGAAATTCAAAGATATACATAAACTGTAAATAATATAAATTAAAGAAAATCAAATAGTTTAACCATATGTAGACTTAACTTTATCTACTAACATATATATAAATGTATACAACTCCATGTATTTAAACATGCTATGTAGATGCAGGCACTATAAATATGGAATTACAATTATATATACACACGCATGCTACTACATATATGTAGACAAAGTATATATCAATATATATACAAGCATCTGAAATCATGCAACAGAAAGATCAAATTATGCAGACAATTCAATATATATGCGAACATTATAAAAATATACATCTAAATATATTTATACTTCAGGCTATGTGAAATATAAGCTCTATATAACTAACGTGAACCTTGCATAAACCAAAATATCATAAGAGTAAATCAAAAGGTAAAATAGACAATACCTCACATATAATATATGTTGTACGCTACTTATAACATATACCTATGCAGACTATACACATTAAAATATATTCGCATCATATTTATAACAAATGAGCTTTTATATACACGTACATACAATACAATATATAAACAACATAAATGTACATACCATATAGATATATAACCAATGGATAATACACATAGACTCATATATAAAACTGTTCAAAACTTAGTAACATTTAAAACTGCGGAAATATATGTATCAGAATATGTATAAACACTTATGTACTATAACTAAATATACACTTAATATAACCTATACATATAAATATACAGTAACGTACATGTATTTTCAAACACATATACACCGTTATATATACTGTGACTTCTATAAATAAAATACTTTATAATATAAAACTATATAAACTTATTTTATACTCAACTCATATATAACTAACAGATTATAAATATCTTATAAAACCATATGTATACTAACATATTTGTGCAGACTCGACAGATCTTTTAAACTATGACACAAATAAACTAGTATTCTATGTATATAAACTAGTAACATCCGCATTCTTATAATCATAAAATTTACTATAATATAATATAATATGATAAAGTATAATACTAGAATAAATATAATATAATATTATGTAAATTTATACATATAATTACCGTAACTAAAAGGAGGTGGCTGAACGGAAATGCCTGAGGTGGACCAGAGCGAGTAGCTTATGGTGGCGATGCCATGCGCGGGGATCTGATCTTGGGTTGCCAAGCAGGGCCGAGATCGGTGGGGTGTTTGGAGTTGCTCGCAGGCTGGTGGCAGAGGGGACAAGAGACGGAAAGGGTGGGGCTTTGGGAGGCATGCGTGAGTGGTGGAGTGGGTAGGGATGAAGGAAAATCTGGGGTGAACAGATGATGGGTGGCGGCACGTGTTGGAGTCGAACTTGAATCTTGATGAGGGGCGTCTGCTCGTGGTGGCTTCCGGCAAGGAAGAGGAAGCATCTGGAAACGGGTTGAGGGAAAAATATAAAGGAGCGAGACAGAGAAAAGAAATGCAAATGAGAGAGGGTGAAATAAATAGAAATGAATTTTAATTTCAAAATGAAACGTAAGCAACAGATCCGCTCAAAGGAAAATTTGAACAAGAACGGTTGTCCATTCATTCAGCAAAGTAATTAAAGCAATTTATTATATTGCTTGGGTTTCGCGTTCAAATTTGAAAATGCAAAGAAAAGCTAACAGTCACAATTAGAGGTACCGTTACAATGAACAATTTATTCTTTTCGACACATACCGGATCTCAAAATTCAGAGTTGAATATACCGTGGAGATCAGCACGACGAGACGATCAAAACGGTACACAGATATTAGTGGCACGATCATCCGGTCAAAAGTCGATAACCGGTACCGAAAATGCTGCTATTTTGCCAGAATTAAGATAACCGGAGTAATAGACATCCAAATTTAGAAAAACGAAAGATGACGACTCACTCAGAAGATGATTTACAATTTTTCTACAGAAAAATATTCAGGTTTGGAAAACATTTTATTACCATCAATTTTTAACTGGTATAAATTGGAATAAAATTACACTAGAAAATAAACTTCCAAATTATCTGATGAAAATTTACCCATTGCTATGTTTAAACAGACGTATTCCAAATATTAAATTTATATTTCAAAATTCTATTGTTTAAAATTTCATCCAAATTCAATTAATTAAATAAATAAAACCACTAAAATTTACGGGTCGTTACACTCTCCCCCACTCAAAACTTTTCGTCCCCGAAAAGGGAGGAGGTAGGAGAATAGAACAACCAGAAAGAAAATAGGTTTGAAAACAACATAAGACAATTAATTTAAAACCATATAAATTTCAAATTAAACTAATCAATATTCAATAATTTGGTTTACTCCATTTGAGTTCACCTATGTTAAATCAATCCATCTATTTTTAAATTCATTATCTTATTATCTAGTCATTCTTAATTAACAATTTCTAAATCATTAATTTATATAATCGTTTAATATACTCATTTTTTTCAACCAGTTTAATTCTTTTATTCCAATTTATTATTAAATTTGTTCCACTTAATATATCTTATCACACATATTTAAACCATATAAATTAATTTAAACCACATAAATTTCAATTTAAATTAATTTATATTCAATACTTGACTTTAAATTCAAGGTATTTCCATAGGTTAATCTAATTTCAATTTATTAATTCCTACAAAACAAATTTTATTTGTCTCGTCTATTATTCAATTAAATTATTATTCTATTTATCTCTATTACCATCTTTATAATAAAATTTAAGTGTATAACATTTATTATAACCACTCAAATTTAATTTATAAAATCATTTTATATTGTATATTATCCAATTACATTTTAACTTCTGGAAAATTTAGGTAAGTTATATTGAGATGCAATTGAGTATATATTATACAAATAAAATTTTACAATTCAGTCGTTCCTAGTTAAATATTTATCCAAGAATTTTGACTTCAGTTTATAATTGAAATAAGTCTTTAACCTAAAATTTTAAGAATTTAAATCTCCGATTTACTTCAGACAATTTAGAGATATATATAATATATTTATATCAAATCAAATTAAATTTTAAAATCAGATACCTGTATATATATATACGAGTATGGTGGCACGACCGTTGGACGTGTGCGTAATGGGGAGAGAGCAAATTTTATGTTTGTTATAGTTGTCTGGTTGTTATAGAGTATGGTAAAGTGTTAGGTACTGTGGAGGAAAAGGAGGAACTGATATGGCAACCAAGTAGAATTAAAGTATTAAATTTTAGTCGTACTAAAATATATGTGTGAATAAACTGACGTATCATTATACAGTAGAGTATTAGAGGGTGTGTAGGTAGGTGGAGTAATTGTTCCAACTGCAACCTAATTTAATTAATTTTTTTGTTTTTGTTAATTTACCGTAGAGAATAATATATGTACTTGATGTTAATTGGGCAGTTGGTTTTGTTTGCAAACTATGAAATATGATGACTGGTGAACGATAAAAAATTGTTGTTACATTTATATAAATGTATGTTAATTGGATGAACTAACTTGTAGGTTTGTGAAATCTAGCAAAAGGAGCATTGAAAACTAAGTTTAAATAGAATATAATAATTGCAGAGGAAGTATGTAATTGATAGTCAACGTAAGTTGGTACATCAGAGTACGGATTGTTATTAGTGGTGAAGAAAATAAGCGAGCAATACAGTAAATATTTGGGTAGACGGACAGTACATTTTATAGTGTACTAAATGTTATAGAGCAGAGGAGTCATGGTAGGTAGGTTATTGGCAGTTGCAGGTGGAGAAAATATCTGGTGGAGCAGTAGGAGCAGCAAATGTTGTTGTAGCAAGCAGCGCTGAGAACGTTGTGCAAGAAAACGCTCGATAGCTTTATCGCACTCTTCGATCCGTGAGAGATGGAAAAATGGGTTGCAAGTTAGAAATGCACGTGTTCAAGATGAATTTGTATTAACAGATGCTATTTGTAAGGTTTTTTGGATTTTACAAAATGACTAACATGTACGTAATGTTGCATTTTTTTATTCGTGTACATGCAAAAATCAACCGTTTGTCAAAATGTGAATGAGACTAAGTTAGTAAAATTAGTAAATCTGTGTTATGCTCAGAAGGAACAATTTGAATAGATGCTTTTGTTTCGTTTATGCTCATGTAAGAAGGAATAAGTTTTAGAAGCACATAGTTAAGGCAATATAAATAATACATATTACGTAAAAGTATAAATTATCAAATTTATTACAAATCGCCAAAAGTATTCAATATCTAATCAATGTAAAATAAGCGCCAACATATAAACATAGTATTAAACCACAAAAAATACCTAACTTTGGCACACGTGCAGGTAAAGAGCAGGAATAATAAAGTGACATGCTTAAACTGATTAACCAAATATCTCTCAGCACATGCTTCTCCATGAAAAACATTGTATTGGAATGGAAACTAAAATGACAGGGGAAAACTAATGTACTGAACTCATAGGCACCGCCTTTTTGAAGTGGACGGTAAAGGTCATTAGTATAAGATTGTTAAATATAATATTTAGTGAAATAAAATCAAATACAGCATAAAAAAAATTGATTACAAAAAATCACCTTGTTCTTTAAATACTAACTGTCAATCACTTTCAAATTTAGTGATATGAACACTCACTTTTAAAATGGATGAAATTTAAATGAATTGTAAGTAAGGGTGCTTCTCCTTACATAATATTATAAAGTCAAAGAAAATACTATTCAAAGTCACACATAATTGAAAGTACAATTATAACCAACACCAAAACTTTTTAACGCAAAAAATGAATATGCAAATCAATATTACCTAATTTAACTAAGAATATAATTACCTCTGCACTTAGTTTCTGTTAAATAATTCTTTTAGCAGTAATGAATAGTAAAATTTAAGAAACAAAGAAGCAAATCTCAAAGATGTGTTTTCATCCTGCTGTCACAATAAAAACCCAATTTTTCTAATAAAAATTGCGTGCTGACATCATGCTAAGAACTTATCTATATTAGCATATGAAAGGTGAAAATGGAATAATTTTTATTGCTTTCAATAACATTACAAAGTGCTGCAAAAAATACAGCCCAAGCAATAATAGGCCGTATGTACCTAAACAATATTAAACTACAACTATGTACAACAAATTTCTAAGCTGCTTGAAACCACTCATAACGGAGTAATATCCCTTCTTTCCCGTCGCCAAATATCCTCCAAAAAAGCCCATTACATCACTTTTTTCCATGCTTGTGAGATGATAAACATTTTGTAGAGGCTGGTAACAACTACTGCCATATATGACATATCACGTGCTGCCTTCTTCTCCAACCGTTCTTCTCATGCAAATTACTTGGAAACTCTCACCTACTTCCGTTTACTGTAACCGCTCCTATCGTCACTCTTCCACTAACATTTGCTATCGCAACCCATTCACCATACCTAAACATTGTCGTCGATGATTTCACCACTAACATTTACTGTAATATCGCAACTCAAGTAAGATGGAAAGTATTGACCCGATAGAACAGAAAGAAGTTAACCTTATTATTTATTACATATTAGCATATCTATAGTTAAATGGAAAACTATAAACATTGAATGAACTTTTTACCTTAGTAGGATAATGACATAGTTAAGGTAGACTACTTAGATATCCAGTTTGCACATAATAAAATCCTTTCATTAAGCAAGCATCACACAGCCATCCATTTAAACCATATATACAATCTGCTTCTTAAAAACTATAATATAATATTTGTGTTTATATAAACTTCACAGCTTCATCATCATCTATCTATGAGTGCATAAAGCTGGCATTTGAGTGAGTTTTCGACGCTGCAAGTTATATGCAGTTTTACCCTTAGAAAGACTGATGATGATACTTGGCTTATAACCAAGCGTCCAAAAAACTAAATTCAATGACAAATTCGAAAATAGTAGGACTATGTAATCAAACTGAACTTTGCATATATAACAATGGCAATGTTCTGGAGTCCGTAATGTGAATCAAACACTATGTTAACGCTAAAAAGTGAACGCTAACACCCGGTGTGTGTAATAGAATTGTGAAAGCACCACCCGTTGGTACGGGAACAGAATATAAGCTGAAAATAGCAGAAAAGCAGTAAATGAACAACAGATTTATAGTGGTTCGGCCCGTAATTGAGCCTACGTCCACTTTATAGTCTTTTATTGCTGATTCGGTTACAATTCGATACAAATCACTTGTCAAATACAATGCAACTTGATCACACAACAATCTCGACTACTAGCTCAAACTTTGGTGATGAATCTTGCTAAATCCGTGTCGGATGAATGAAGTCCTTCACGAAGCTTGTTGTAGAGCCTTGAGTGTTGGAAGATCTTTACTTGTTGAATGAGTTGTGAGTGCAGCAGAGTATAGACGCTTGAAGAAATGATCTGCCAAAAGTCCCCCTCATGTTGGAAGTGATGGGGTATTTATAGGAGCAGCTCTGAATTCTGGGCAGAGAAATTGCTAAGTCTTAGGTCGCGTACGACTTAAGCTAGGTCGTAGGTCGCGAGCGACCTAAGATAGGTCGTACTCCATACACGACTTAAGAAGTGCAGTGATGAAGTTGTCTGTGGTTTTCTCTAAGTGGTAAGTCGTGGACGACTTTAGGTAAGTCGTGCCCCTTTCTTTACCTTTAACTCGTGAAGTCTTTAGGTCGTTTGGTTTGCTTCAGGAATTAGGTCGCAGAGTCTCCTAGGTCGCTAAGCAAGTTAGGTCGCACTTTTAGGTCGCGACGTTCTTAGGTCGCAGACTTTCTTTAATAGTTTGGCTGTTGAGATCACTTAAGTCGTAGGTCGTCAACCTTTTAACTCGTAGGTCGTTGAATCCCCATAGATCATGGCCATCCTTAACTCGCAAACTGTTAAGTCGGAGCTTTCTTAACTCGGAACCCTTCTTAAGTCGGAGCTCTTCTTAAGTCGTAGTCTTTAGGTCGCAACATTGCTAGGTCGCAATGTTCCCTGTAGCTTTAGGTCGCAACATTGCTAGGTCGCAATGTTCCCTGTAGCTTTAGGTCGCAACATTGCTAGGTCGTAGTGTTCCTTAGGTTGGCTCTGTAGTTAAGCCGGAGACTTCTTTATGTCGCAGCTTGTTAAGTCGCTTAGGTAACAATACTGCTAGGTCGCAATATCCCCTAAGTCGTAGGTCGCTAGGTTGCTTCAAGAGTTAGGTTGTGACATTCTTAGGTCGCGTCTTTCTTAGGTCGTGACATTCCTGTAGCTTAGGTTGTAGCTTCACTAAGTCGCAGAATTCCCTAGGTCGTGACTTCGTTAGGTCGCAAAACTTCTCTTAGGTCGCAAAGTTTTAGGTCGCTGAAATAAAGGAATTAACATTTACCCCTCGAGGTATATGACTATGCCATAGGTCGTATACTTCGATTCAACCTTGCTAAGTCGTGGACGACCTAAAACTTCGTGCCTATTCGCCTTCCATTCTCAGCCCATATAAACTGTTAAGTCGCCTTCTTCCTCCTAATCCTTCTGCTCTAATTTCCCGTTGCTATTAACAAATCGTTGAACCTCCAAGGGAGAATTCAACTTTTTTAAACGACGATTCATCCTTTCTAACAAACTACGTAAGTGAGTTTCGATCTCTATCCCACCATAATCGCTGCCCAATCATGAGTTCATGTTTTCTAACCCAAGTTTAATTCCATGCATTTGTGTTTCATTTTTTGAATGATTGTCATAATCGACACGTTGACATGATTCGTGAATGCACGGTAATGTTCGTAATGAATCGAAGAACTTGAAATTGATTTACTAGGCGATTCGGTTGGTATGTAGAGATGAATGGGATTCAAGAAGAGGATGTATCGTTTTCTTTATACTAGTAGTATCGGGTTATTGGATCAAGTAAGATTGTTTGGAGAGGAAGCCAGCGACCTAGCAGATTCGGACGACTTTAAAAGTTAGGTCGTAAGGTTCTTGGCGACCTAAGCCTTGCAATCTAAAAAACATCCGCGACTAAAGCGAAGCTGACCAACCTCTTTTGCGACCTAAGAGTTCTCGACCTATGCTAAGTCGTATGCGACCTAGGACATGGAGTAAATTGCCTTGCCTTGATCCACACAGTTACATTGTGCGACCTAAATATGCCCCGACCTAAGATAGGTCGCTGAACGACCTAGTACTTGAAACAAATTTGCAAAGCCCTGAATGCTTCAAATTGGACAGCAC
The DNA here is from genome assembly GCA_030737815.1 of Allium fistulosum. Lineage (NCBI taxonomy): Eukaryota > Viridiplantae > Streptophyta > Magnoliopsida > Asparagales > Amaryllidaceae > Allium > Allium fistulosum. The sequence continues at coordinate 1,049,898,831 of CM060903.1, forward strand.
GAATTAAAATTGCTCCGACTTATGTTAGGTCGTGAACGACCTAGGACTTAGAAATTTAGGCAGAATTTGGCTGATTTTTGAATTCGAATTGTTTTAGACTTTGTTGTACTTCTTTTCAGATTGCCTTAACTTTAATGCTGATAACCTGTTTAAAAGCAACATTCACAGAAAAAATGGGACGAATATACTGTCATTGATTGCCCACATCAAATGACAGATTAGTCGACAAAGAATATCAAACTTAAATGAACTTCGCGAATGAAATGCTGTGAACTAACAAATCTAAGTGAAGTATTAAAGCAAAATTGAAATGATCAACTAAAGCTGATTTATTTGCATCAACACAACACTATTCTTGGACTTAAGATATCAAGCCCCGAAACTTTATAATCGACAAGTATCAACTAATTTAGTTTCATTTATATTTGCTTGTTATTGCGTTAGTTTTGCACAACACTTCACTCTTTTTTAGGAAACGTGCACCTTAATATTTGATCGTCCAGTTCCTTGTGTAGAATGGCATCTCAACAGGAAGACTTGGAAATAGCTGGAGAAGCTTTTCCAATTGCTACTCCACTAAACGACCCTCCGGAACGGACTTCTACTACTCTGAGCCACAAGGTCTTCAGACAATTGTGCATCCAGTTCGGTATTGCCGAAGCAGATGCTTTACTTCCTGGATCAAGCGACACTGCTGACAGGCCGCCTCTTGGCTTTGTTGCTGTGAATCGTCAGATGTGCTTGAGCGGAGCTATTCCGCCCTTTAATGATTGTCTTCGAGAACTTCTCCTTCGGCTATCTATCTCCCCTTTTCAACTGCACCCTAATGGATACTCCATCCTGCTGGGACTGTGCGTGCTTTTCAGGAGAACGTTGGGCCGTTTTCCCAGTTTTGCCGAAATTCGCTTCTTGTGCACATTTGCAAAGAACAAAGATCATCCCTCTATTACACTTGTGAGGAGTGCTAGGAACCGTAAACTAATTCTGGACTTGCCCGAAAGTGCCCATGGGTTCTTGACTCAATTCTTTTATGTCCGCTGTCCTCCGGGATTTTATGCCATCTGGAGAGTCGGAAGTAAGATTGCCTCTTTCCGATTTGTTTTTAAGAATTTTCAGAACTCGAACTGTCAAATGCTTAACTCCATTCTTTCTTTTTGCAGCACTTCCTCCTCCACTTCGAGATACCGGTCACAAGTTAATTTAAGATACTTTGAGTGCCGTTGAAGTTGAAGAGAGGAGTGCCAAATTCTTGTTGAAAGATGAATTTCTGCACCAGTTTGGTCTTTTACATCCTTCTAGATCGACCTAGATTCATGGAATTTCTAGTTCTGATGCGGAAACGTTAGCTGTTTCGGGCTCTCGAGCAGAGGCCTCGAACGCCCCAGCTTCTGTAGAAGAAATTGAATCAGAAGCACCCGTCGTAGAGGCTGCTTTGATAAAGTGTTCCGCATCCACTAATGTTGTAGGGTCAGTCAGCAAGTCGGCACTTGCCCCAATTATCGAAGAGGAAGAAAATCCTCGAGTTTCTGAAAAATTAATTGATGTGGGAGTTGAAAAAGAGAAGTCTGCTGAATACCAGGGTGATGATACTTTCGATGACTTGAGTGACATAATGATAACTTCTCAAGAGCTTTTCAAGGATAATATTCCAAAGGCGAACTCTCCTGTCGTTGAAGCGACGTCCTCTTTGAAACAGACCTCGACGCCTTATACACCTGTCGTCTCCGTTCCCGCACTAAAGCGTGGTTTGTAGTTTGACGCACGTAGTTCGCACGTCGCACACACTTAGGATTTTTCTGCACTTATAAGCATTTACTCTTTCTTTCTGGAAATTTCTAAACTTTACTTCTTTTCCGTTTTCAGATCTCCGATGGGGCGCTCATGCTCATACTATGACTCATTTCAGCGCCATGGAGGTCGTGGATCCTATGACTTTAGGAAATATCTTGGTGACCAGAGAGAGACAGATGAGGAACGGGCCCAAAGGAAGGCTCAAGAAAAATGGGATTATGAGCAGCGGCAGAGAACAAGAGATGCTGATCGATATGATTCTTCTTACAAAACTTACGATTCTCATAAGCGAAAGTCTTATGATGACAAAGGGAAGACTCATATTACTGACGAATCGAGCAAACGGTCTAAGCCAAGTGACGCGTCTGCTATTTCTGAGAAGACTAACGCTCCCATTTCTTCTGATATTCCGGCCGGTTCTCCTCCTCTAAAGGAATCTGATATTCAAACCATCATTAACAGGCCACAATATCTAGTTAAAGACGGCCCTCCAACGCTTCAGAGCCGATTTCCGAATTGGTGTCTAAGAGGAGTCCGTTTTGACTTAGATTTGGTTCCCATTGATAAGCAGGCAATGCTGAGAAATGTCGATGCTGTCAAGCTTGATATTGAAAGAATGTCTGGATGGCAGAAGCTGGTTGATGAGCTTCAAAGGGTCAACCATATGAACCTTGAGGCGATGATGACCATGGAGAACGATAAATCAGAATGGGACAAATGGCGTAAGCAGCATGATGCGGAGATGACGAGCATTGCAGACGACAACGCAAAGCTTGCATCTGAAGTCAAGCGACTTAAGGAAGATCTCGCCTCATCTTCTGCATCGCACACTCAAAAAGAAGAAGTCTTTCAGAAGAAAGTGCGGGATGCACATGCTGCACAAAGAGATGTCGAAATGAAGCTTGCCGCCGAACAGCACATTACTGAGAAATATCGCATAGAAAACACCGAACTGCAGGAAAAGGTCACCTCCCAGAACGTAGAGATTGAGTTACTAAAGTCTCGACTTGCTAAAGCTGAGACAGAGCGTGATGCGGCTATTGCTGGTCGGGTTGCTGCCGTTGCCGAAAAGGAAGCGGCTGAGCAATCACATGAGGCGACGAAAGCAAACATCAGCTCTACCTTATTCAACTTTTATTTACACAATGTTCTGGGTCGTGGGAGTCTCGCTTTTCTGGGTCCTGATTATGAAATTACATTAGCTGAAGTGTGGGAAGTCGCAATTGACATGCTTGGCGGGGCCGGCTATGATGAGTCGGAACTTGAGGAGCGCTATCTTGATGATGAGGCTCGTGCCGCTCTTGTTAAAGGGAAGGAGCAGCTTGCTAAAGTACGGGCTGAATCAACGGGAGAAGAATTTTCAAAGGAGAAAGCTCCTTTAACTGCCCCTGTTCACACTTCCACTTCGGCCGATGTAAACATTATGGATTCCAGCTCTCATCCTTCACATCCAGTTGTGACCACTCCTACAGAAGAAGAGGCAATGAAGGACTTTCAGGCTCCGGAATTTGAGATTGATCTCGCCAAACCGACTTCTCCAGGTAACTTTGACGAGATGAATTCAGTGAATTTCTTATTCGACTTAACCGAGTTTGACGAACTTCTTACTTATTACTTAAGCTTTGACGATCCACTGTCTTCTTTTTTCTCGGAGAATACTGATTTTGATTTCTTTTATTATGCAGCGGACGTGCCGGAAACTGCACCAATTTCTCCTTCTTCAGCTGCCGTTCCTCCTCCTTCTCAAGTTACTCCTCTTCCAGCTTCTCAACCAGGTTCACAGGAAGAACAGATAGCAGCCCTTCAAGGCTTGGACGAACCACCTGCTTCCGAGGAGCAGAAAGCAGAAGATCTGGAAGATAGTGAGAAGACCCCGGAGCAGTCTTTTGACTACGAAACAAAGCTTTCTACATTTCTTACTCCGGGGAGTGAGTCTTCTTCCAAGAAGAAGGGGAAACATGTGGTTTCGAAGAATGGAAAGAAAAGTTCTTCTGCTGCTGGAGATGAAGCAGAAGTCGATCCGGCTGAGTCTCTTTCTCCTTCTTCTCCAATACGTCCTCCGAAACTAATTACCAGGCCGGGTAAAGGCTCCAAGGGTGGGAAGAAGGAGAAATGAGTTTGATTTTGACTTTTCTGCTTTTTGCATGTGTTGACCGGAGATTGTGCGGATACCGGTCTCCGCTCCTTTTTGTAATCTGCACAATGTAAAAAGTTTCCATAGTATTGAATAAAATAGCTATTTTACTTGTACAAATTCTTGTGTATGTGAGAATGCATCTGTTTCTCTTTTTTGGTGTAGAATAAACGATTCCTTTTACTTGTACAAACTTTTTGTCTGTGTTTGGGAATACATTTATTCCACCTCTATTTTTTGTGATATTGCAATGAACTTGTGGCATGTTGCTTTTATTAATACAATTAAATTATATAGTGTTGCCCCCATACCGCAAGTGCATTGCAACATTTCTAGCTTCTTCAAGACTGATATTCTTACTTCAGAGAATAACTACTTCACTTTTAATGGAAGAATCATTCTGCTTTTAACAGAGTATATCTCGTCTTTAGAGAAGTTTTTACTTTCTCTTTCTTCCTGAAGAACACTTCGACTTTTGGGAATGATCACTTTTATTTGTTTAAAAGTGAATTTTCCTGCACAGTGAAATGAGCTTCTGAAGAAGGTTTTGATTTTGTGGCCCAGTAAAGGGTTTATTTTGGTACTTCAAGCAAGGTGAAGTACGCCTCTGAAGAGGTCTTTTGGTCTCTGAAGAGAAGCGATTTTGGTCTCCGAAGAGAAGCAATTTTGGTCTCCGAAGATAAGCAATTTTGGTCTCTGAAGAGAAGCAATTTTGGTCTCCGAAGAGAAGCAATTTTGGTCTCCGAAGAGAAGCAATTTTGGTCTCCGAAGAGAAGCAATTTTGGCATTTCAGCTCTGGTGAAGTGGGTCTCCGAAGAGAAGCATTTTGCACTTCTACACGGGTGAAATGTGCCTCCGAAAAGGGCTTTTTAGCATTTCATCACTGGTGAAGTGGGTCTCCGAAGAGAAGCATTTTGCACTTCTACACGGGTGAAATGTGCCTCCGAAAAGGGCTTTTGCCTCCGAAGAGGTCTTGAAATTGCCTGGAAGTTACTTTCTCATGGTTGAGTGGATCCACGGGGCGGACGCAAGTTGCTTGATTGGATGTTCGTTTGCACAAACGATCGCAATCAATTAACAAGGGCCCTGTTCCTTTAGCTTGGGAAGGTGCCCCTCCGGTGGTTCCACCAATCTTGTTATTGAGAGAAGCACTTTCATTTATTGGCGTGCCTCGTTAGAGGGCTTTGTTGACCTTTGGGAAGGAGCATCGGTTGGTTGGTGTGCCAGGAAGGTTGCTTCTCAGGGGCGAGTAGATCCACGGGACGGACACAAGCTGCCTGATCGGATGCATCACGATCAGTTAGCAAGGGCCCTGTTCCTTCTGCTTGGGAAGGTGTCCCTTCGGTGGTTCTACCGGCCCTTTTATTGAGGAGAAAAATTCCTTTTGGTTGCCTCCATGCTCGCTTGGCCATCTTCTCCCACCATCTGCCCATTAGCGATCTTTTATTATCATTTCCAAGCGTATCTTCGTTCCTTTTGTAAGTAAATTGCCTTATCCGAAGAAGTGGACTTCACTGTTGAATAACTTCATGGGACAAACGCGAGTTACCTAGCTGGATGTCTGTTCATATTGACAATCACAACTGGTTAACGAAGGCTTGCCCCAGTGAAGTTGCCAACTTTTTATGTGAGGTTCTTCTTGTATAGGATTTGAATATGAAATTTTTTGTTGCTTGGTATTTGCTTTAATAAATGATTTGTAAGGCTCGCTTATCTTTGCGATGGGTGAGCTTTGCTTTAATGACCTGCAATATTAGATCGACATTTTAGCAATACATTTAGAGTATTTACACATCGAAATATAACAGGCATTTTATAATAGAAAACACAGAATGCATAGTTTTTCATTATTCAGTCACGCTGATTTCTCAGCGGTTTACAATGCAGAAGTTACACATCCATCATCATTTTGCACAAATTTAAGCAACGCCGTTAAGCAAAAAAAATGGATGCTAGTGATTGTTGTTTCAGAATCTCCGGACTGATTTTCCATTTGCACTAGATTTGCAGCTTCGGATTTATATGCCAGAGAAAGTGAAAGATGCCCCAGTTGCAGTTTTGTGGACAATTAGCAGTCGTCCCAACTTCTGCCTGCTGGATGTGGACCTCCTGTGACAACATTAATGACAAGCTTTTCTGAATCTTGCACTGCAGTGTTGTTGAGAGAATCGGATTGATGGGTAGGACGTTGTTGATCCCGAGTGGATGAGGTTGGAGCGACTCCGCTTCTCTTAACGTATTGTTGGAGTTTACCCTGCTTCAGCAATTCTTCAATCACATTCTTTAATTGGCGACATTGGTCAGTGTCATGGCCAGGTTGATTGTGAAATTGGCAGAATTTTCCATTACGCTTTGCACCTCTCGTCATCTCAGGTGGCTTAGGATACCTGACAACGTCCTTTGTTGCAAAAAAGATATTTCTTGGTGTATCAGTTAAAGGAGTATAATCCGAAGGATTAAAGCGGCGAGGTTTCTTTTCATTTTCCTGGCTCTTTCCTCCTTCATTCTCCCTTTTCTGACTTTCAGATTCTCTTTTATTAGATGGGACATTGTTATTATTAGTTTGGGCAGCAACCACTTTCGATGTCGTAGAAAGGCTTTCAAGGCGAATGAACTCGTCGGCCTTTTTATAAAAAAATTCAAGCGAGTTCGGTTCCTTCATCTTTAGCCATATTCCAAATTTACTCGATTTATCAATGGCTCGCATCAAATAAGTCAGGATCATGCGTGGTTCCGCATTTTTTACTTCGGCTAAAGCTATATTGAAACGGCTCAAGAAATATTTGATTGATTCTCCGGGCGCTTGTTCAAGGTTAGACAGTGACATTATATCCTTAGCTTTTGAAGCATACAATCTGAACTGTTCTTTAAACTTTTGCGTTAAGTCGGAGAACTTATCTACAGACCGAACTGGAAGCTTTGTGAACCAAAGTAAAGCCACACCTTCCAGGTATACTGGAAAGTATCGACACTTGATCTCGTCTGATGCTCTTGCACCGGTCATATGCCAATCATATTTGTATAGGAAATGATTAGGGTCACTGGTTCCCCTATAGGCTTGGATAGTAGGAGGTGCAAATTTCCTTGGAAACTCCGCTCTCAGGATCCTTTCAGTAAACGGAGTTCTGCTTGGCGCGAATCCCCAGTCAGCCTCATCCTCTTCCCTTTGCATGCTCTCTTTCATGATGCTGCCAACCATTTCAGACAGGTACTCTTTATTGTTCAAAGACACCTCCGGGCAAGCATCAGTTCTTCCCTCGAAAGTTTGCCCGGGCATATGTTCATGACAAGTTGGTTGCGGCATAGAACCATCAGCTTGGAAAGGTGGCATTTCAGGAAGGGTGGTTTGATGGTTTTCTGGTTGACGATTTGCCCCGAGCAGGGCAGTTATTTTATCCATCATCAAAGCGTTTTGAGTTTCAATTTGTTGGTATAATCCAGAAACTGCGTCGTCCAATTCAGCCCTGGTGACTCCAAAGGTAGGAGTCGCTTGGTCCGTTGTTGGGGAAGCGGAAGTCCCTTCGTGAGCATTTCTGGATCGGATAGGTCTACCTTTTCTTCCAGGAGCCATTATTTCGGATCTGGTTTTTAAGAGAGGTTCTTTTTATGAATCTTTGCGAAGCAACGGTGGATGATCGCCTGAGTTCAATTCTCAGTGAAAGCACCAAAATGTTAACGCTAAAAAGTGAACGCTAACACCCGGTGTGTGTAATAGAATTGTGAAAGCACCACCCGTTGGTACGGGAACAGAATATAAGCTGAAAATAGCAGAAAAGCAGTAAATGAACAACAGATTTATAGTGGTTCAGCCCGTAATTGAGCCTACGTCCACTTTATAGGCTTTTATTGCTGATTCGGTTACAATTCGATACAAATCACTTGTCAAATACAATGCAACTTGATCACACAACAATCTCGACTACTAGCTCAAACTTTGGTGATGAATCTTGCTAAATCCGTGTCGGATGAATGAAGTCCTTCACGAAGCTTGTTGTAGAGCCTTGAGTGTTGGAAGATCTTTACTTGTTGAATGAGTTGTGAGTGCAGCAGAGTATAGACGCTTGAAGAAATGATTTGCCAAAAGTCCCCCTCATGTAGGAAGTGATGGGGTATTTATAGGAGCAGCTCTGAATTCTGGGCAGAGAAATTGCTAAGTCTTAGGTCGCGTACGACTTAAGCTAGGTCGTAGGTCACGAGCGACCTAAGATAGGTCGTACTCCATACACGACTTAAGAAGTGTAGTGATGAAGTTGTCTGTGGTTTTCTTTAAGTGGTAAGTCGTGGACGACTTTAGGTAAGTCGTGCCCCTTTCTTTACCTTTAACTCGTGAAGTCTTTAGGTCGTTTGGTTTGCTTCAGGAATTAGGTCGCAGAGTCTCCTAGGTCGCTAAGCAAGTTAGGTCGCACTTTTAGGTCGCGACGTTCTTAGGTCGCAGACTTTCTTTAATAGTTAGGCTGTTGAGATCACTTAAGTCGTAGGTCGTCAACCTTTTAACTCGTAGGTCGTTGAATCCCCATAGGTCGTGGCGATCCTTAACTCGCAAACTGTTAAGTCGGAGCTTTCTTAACTCGGAACCCTTCTTAAGTCGGAGCTCTTCTTAAGTCGTAGTCTTTAGGTCGCAACATTGCTAGGTCGCAATGTTCCCTGTAGCTTTAGGTCGCAACATTGCTAGGTCGCAATGTTCCCTGTAGCTTTAGGTCGTAACATTGCTAGGTCGCAGTGTTCCTTAGGTTGGCTCTGTAGTTAAGCCGGAGACTTCTTTATGTCGCAGCTTGTTAAGTCGCTTAGGTAACAATACTGCTAGGTCGCAATATCCCCTAAGTCATAGGTCGCTAGGTTGCTTCAAGAGTTAGGTTGTGACATTCTTAGGTCGCGTCTTTCTTAGGTCGTGACATTCCTGTAGCTTAGGTTGTAGCTTCACTAAGTCGCAGAATTCCCTAGGTCGTGACTTCGTTAGGTCGCAAAACTTCTCTTAGGTCGCAAAGTTTTAGGTCGCTGAAATAAAGGAATTAACACACTATATGTAAACTTCTGAGGAAAGAAGTATTGAAATAATGAAATGTATTTTTCAGGATTCGAAGTAAATTATGATACTTTTTAAGCTTAAATATCGTATAAATCTTCAAACCAAATGAGAAACCGACGTTAAATAATTTTTTCGAGCACTTCGTATATGTTGATTGAATATTGAAGCTTTTATTGTACGTTTATTAATGAAGCCTACCGTGCCAAACAGACATTCTAGGTAACAAACAAAACAAAAACAGGCAACGTATAGAAAATAAAACATACTTGGAATTGGAGGGCAAAATCATATTGATTCCGTCAGAAGCATCAGGGAGCAGAACTATACTAATAGTGACCGTAACATTTGCTTCATTGGGCAAAGGTGAAGTGCCTCCAATAAACAGTAATATCAATGGATTGCTGCATAATTAGACAGTCGAATTAATCATCCGAAAAGTAAATTTAATTTTAAATCGACAACTTTTTTCGATTTGGAACAAAATTAAACCTACGAAAGAGTAGTATGCAGTTTACCCATGTCGTTATCGGCATTTATCTACCTTATTTCAATTTCCTCAATCAAATCCCGAAAATCATCTGAAAAGAATAAATTAAAACAGTTGAACTAAAAAGAACAAATTCCTTTTTCCATTTTGTTAACCCCTTTTCGACTCACAACCTAGCAGTATGCCGAGTTGAGGTGCTTGCCGACCTAAGAAAGAGGACGACCTAACAATCTAAAGGCGTAACCGACTTAAGGAAAGCTCCGAGTTAACAAGATCTCCGACTTAACAGGCTACGACCTAAGGAGAGATCTGACCCAACAGTTGCCGATCTAACTACTGAGAAGAACTTCCGACTTAAGAGGGGTGCCGAGTTAGGAACCTGCCGACTTAAGAGGGGTGCCGAGTTAGGAACCTGCCGACTTAAGAGGGGTGCCGAGTTAGGAACCTGCCGACTTAAGGAAATCTGTGACTCAAGAGTTAAGACCGAGTTAAGAAGGATGCCGAGCTATGAAATGCTCCGACTTAGTGGGTTTACGACTGAAAGGCTGCGAGCTAAGGCCTTACGGGTTAAGGTATGATAAGTCAGCTACGACTTAATACTTGTCAAAGACAGCCACAGGATGGGCCCAGAGCAACCATCCTTTAACTCGTCGCCGACCTAACCCTATCCCTTAACTCGTCGCCGACCTAACCTTATGCACTTTTGCCTCGTCACCGACTTACCTTACGTCTTCAGCGACTTAGGACTTAAGCGTAAAACCAGAAGAGGAGGTGAACTACTAGAGAGGTGTTGGAACTGATAAGCCGGCAGCGACCTACCATAAGTCGGCAGCGACTTATACTAAGTCGGCGATGACTTAGGACTTAGGAAATTCTCCAGAGGCCAGATCAGCTCCTATAAATACCCCACCATTTCCAACGTGAGGAGGACTTTTGGCAATTCATTTCTAAAGCGCCGTTACTCTGTCGAACTCTCTAATCATTCAGCAAACAAGGATCCTCCAAGCATTCAAGACACTACAACAAACTTCGAGAGAAATTCCTAACATCCGACATGGATTCATCGAGTTTCATCGCCGAAGATTGAGCTAGTAGTCAAGATTGCTTCTTGTGATCGAGTTGTACTGTTTTTATAGGAGATTTGTATCAATTTGTAACCAGATTCAATAATAAAGAGATTCAAAGTGGACGTAGGCTAAATCTCAAGCCGAACCACTATAAATTGCTGTCTTTTACTGCATTTCTGCTATTTTTCTGCTTGATTTCTGTTCCCGTTACGCGGGTGGTGCTTTCACGATCTTACTACACACACTGGGTGTTGGCGTTCACATTTTAACGTTAACATTTTGGTGCTTTCATTGAGAGCCCAACTCAGGCTGCTACTCACCATTGCTTCTCAGAAGTTTGCTGAAAGAATTTCCCACAAAATCAGAAGTTTATCAGACATAATGGCTCCCGGAAGGAAACGAAAGTCTGTCAGAACTGATGATGACCGTGACAATACTGCCACTTCTCTCTCTCCAAATCAAGCAGCTCCGAGCATCGGTGTTACGCGACAGGAGTTAGATGCTGTTGTATCCGGACTGTACCAGCAGATTGAAACTCAGAATAACCTGATGATGGAAAAGCTGAATGCTCTATTTGGTACGAGTCAAAGACCAGTAAATAATGAGGGAAACTTTGCTAATGCTGCTCCCAATTCCGAGGGAAGAAATATTCCTCACGGGGGATCAGGTGCTGCCGAAGGGGCACCCCTCCAGGCCGAAGGATCTAGGCCGTCACCAGTTCTTCATGAGCATTTACCTGGACAAACTCCTGAAGAGATGGCTGAGGCCTACTCTGCGAAATCTCTGAACAATGAGGAATATCTCTCTGGTATGATCAAGCAAATAATGAAAGAGAGCATGCAAAGAGATGAAGACGAAAGCGAATGGGGATTCGCACCAAGTAGAACTCCGTTTACCGAGAAGATTCTGAAAGCTGAATTTCCTAGAAAGTTTGTTCCCCCCACTATTCCGGCTTATCGGGGGACAAGTGATCCAAATCAGTTCTTGTATAAATACGACTGGCATATGACCGGCGCAAGGGCGACCGACGAGATAAAGTGCCGATATTTCCTAGTTTATTTAGAAGGAGTGGCGCTTCTCTGGTTTACCAAGCTTCCAGTCCGATCTGTAGATCAGTTTTCCGATCTCACCCGAAAATTCAAAGAGCAATTCAGGCTATACGCTTCAAGGGCAAAGGATATAATGTCACTGTCCAGTCTTGAACAGAATCCAGGTGAGCCTATTAAGTCATTCTTGAACCGCTTCAACTTAGCTCTGGCAGAAGTCGATAATGCCGAGCCACGAATGATCTTGACCTATTTGATGCGTGCCATTGACAAATCGAGCGAATTTGGGAAATGGCTGAAGATGAAAGAGCCAAATTCGCTCGAGAAATTCTACAAAAAGGCTGATGAATTTATACGCCTAGAAAATCTTTCCGCACCAGCTAAAGTTGTGACAACGGTGGCGGAAAATAATGCTACTACTCAAAGCAAGAAAGAACCGGCAGATCAGAAAAGGGAAAGTAATGGTGGGAAAAGGCAGAAAGACTTCAAAAAGCCCCGTTTTCTTAAACCATCAGACTTTACTCCTCTGACCGATACCCCGGAAAATATCTTCATCGCCACTAAAGATGCTGTTGAATTTCCAAAACCACCGGCCGTGAAAGTTGGGAAGAATGCTGTTCAGAGCGGAAGATTTTGCAAGTTTCACAACCAACCAGGGCATGATACCAATGAGTGCCGCCATTTGAAAAGTCTGATTGAAGAATTGCTAAGAGAGAATAAATTGCAGCAATACATCAAGAGGAATAGAAAGGACCCATCTTCCTCCAGCCAAGGGCGGTTACCTCCAACTAATTCATCTGATTCAGGAGAGAGACCAGTTGGAAAAGAAAGACCTGTTATTAATGTGATCACAGGGGGGCCTCACCCGGCTGGCAGGAGTTGGGGTGAAATGGAAAGGTATGCAAAAGCTTTGAAGTATGCACCAACCGAAGAAAGTGTCTTAATCCTGGAAGATGTTTCACCTCTAAAGCAGCAAAAAACTTTCCATGATGATATTATGTTCAGAGCCAGGGATTCTGTTAATGTGGAAGCTCCTACTGAGGACCATATGGTTGTCTCTGTCGGTATTGGGCCGGCTATTGTCAGAAGAGTGTTAGTTGATAGTGGTGCCTCATGCAACATCCTCTTTAAAAGGACATTTGACCAAATGAAAATTCCGATGACTGATGTACATGCTTCTTCACACAAGATCGCTGGATTTACAGGAGAGCTGAAACAGCCGATCGGAACAGTGGACTTGTTTGTTGAAATGGGTGAAGGACCCAAGAAATTGGTTCGGAAGCAAACCTTTGTAATTGTGGACGGATTCTCCGCCTATAACGCTTTCTTGGGCCGGCCTACTCTTGCAGCTTTCAGGGCCGTCCTCGCTCCTTGGTGCTTAACAATGAAATTTCCTACTGATAATGGGATTGCTGTTATCAAGGGAGATCAAAACGCAGGACGAGAATGTTATCTTGTAGAACTCCGAGAGGCTAGGAGAAAAGAAATGGGGAAAGATGCGGCAGCTCCGCTCCGCATCAAGGAACCGACCCTGTAGCAACTACGGAGCGGCTCCTGTACTGGCGAACACAGCAATGCAAGAAAAGAAATGGATCCCAGGAAAGCCAGTACAGGGGAGAATAGAGTGGTACCCGTGGAGGTAACGGTACCAGTATCTGTAGACCCAAAAGACCCAAATAAAGTACTCAATGTGGGTTCACAGCTAAGTATAACAGTTCAAAATACACTGATATCATTCTTAAAAGCCAATCTAGATGTGTTTGCTTGGTGTCATGCTGATATGTGCGGAATATCTCCTACAATTGTTGTTCACACCCTGAATGTCGATCCGAAATTCACGCCAGTGAAACAGAAAAGAAGAACTCAAGGTCCAGAAAGATCAGCAGCTTTAAAGGAAGAAGTAGATCGCCTCTTAGAGAATAATTTCATCAAAGAATCCACTTATCCAAATTGGGTTTCGAATCCAGTACTGGTTAAGAAGGCAAATGGAAAGTGGAGAGTATGCATTGATTTCTCAGATCTGAACAAAGCTTGCCCCAAAGACTGCTTCCCGTTGCCTAGAATCGATCAACTAGTAGATGGGACGGCTGGACATGAGTTGTTATCTTTTATGGATGCCTATTCCGGATACAATCAAATTATGATAAATGAACTAGATCAGGAGGACACAAGCTTTATTACAGATGTGGGACTCTACTGTTACAAAGTCATGCCATTCGGTTTAAAGAATGCTGGGGCAACATATCAAAGACTTGTCAATGCTATGTTCAAACCTCAGATTGGAAAAACGATGGAAGTCTATGTTGATGATATGTTAGTAAAGTCAAAAAAAGCAGTAGACCACATGGATCACCTAGCAGAAATGTTCTCAATTCTTCGGAAGTACGGAATGAAGCTTAATCCGTTGAAATGTTCATTCGGAGTAGAGTCTGGGAAATTCCTGGGTTTCATTGTGAGCGCTAGGGGCATCGAGGCCAACCCTGCTCAGATCACAGCTTTAAGAGAGGTTAAAGCCCCTAGAACAAAGAAAGAACTGCAAAGTCTCAATGGAAAGGTTGCCGCTCTTAGTCGCTTCATTTCCAAGGCCACAGACAAATGCATTCCCTTCTTTGATGCTCTAAAGAAAGGAAAGAAAAATTTCGAATGGACTCCTGAATGCCAGAATGCTTTCGATCAACTGATTCATCATATGAGAACTCCTCCGGTCCTTTCCAAGCCTAGTGATGGTGAAGACCTCTTCATCTACTTGGCAATTTCATCCCATGCTTTAAGTGCAGCACTCGTACGAGAAGATATGAAAATACAACGTCCAGTTTACTACATCAGCAAACGGTTCGCTGGGGCTGAAATGAATTATTCAAAGATAGAAAAACTTGCTTATTGTCTGCTAATCGCTTCCAGAAAGTTGAGGCCTTATTTTCAATCTCATCCTATCAAGGTCCTGACTGATCAGCCTTTGAAGCAAGTCCTGTATCGTCCTGAAACCTCGGGTCGTCTCTTGAAGTGGAACATAGAACTCAGCCAATATGACATCACTTACCATCCCCGAAGAGCAATTAACGGACAAGCTTTAGCAGATTTCATTGCAGAATCCACTGACAAAGGTGACAGTAAGGAAGAAACCACTGACTGCATTCCGATACAGTGGAAGTTGTATGTTGATGGCTCAAGAAACGATTATTGTTCTGGGGCAGGAATTGTGCTCGAAACTCCCGAAGGACGATCACTATGTTATGCATTGAGGCTGGAGTTTCCTTCGACAAACAATGAAGCAGAATATGAAGCCTTTATTGCCGGGTTGAAGATCGCCAAGGAATTGAATATCAAAGTGATACAGATTTTCAGTGATTCTCAGCTTATTGTCTGCCAGGTGAAGAAGGAATTTCAGGCCAAGGGAGGGAATTTGCCTGCATATTTGACAAAAACTTCCGAACTCCTCAATGATTTAGATCACTACTCAATAAGCCACATACCCAGAGAGGAAAATATGAAGGCGGATTCTTTAGCAAAGTACTCAAGTTCCGGAGAAGCTCAATTACTAGGATTATTCCCTGTAGAAGTTCTGTCAGCTCCAAGCATTGATGAAATGGATGTCGATTGGATTATGAATACGTCTCAAGAGCATGAATCATGGATGACTCCAATCAAAGAATACTTACTCAGTGGTTCCCTGCCAGAGAGTTCTAAGGAACGTCGGAAATTATTAAGAAAAGCATCGAGGTATATAATTCAAGATGGCCGATTATACAGACGGGGATTTTCAACCCTACAACTCCAATGTGTAACTAAAGAAGAAGCCAAGACAATCTTAACAGAGGTGCATGGAGGAGAATGTGGAGACCATTTAGGTGGTCAAACACTTGCAAAGAAAATTCTCCGATATGGATACTTCTGGCCAGATATCAATCGAGATGCTGCAACTTTTTCCAGGAAATGTGACAGATGCCAACGATTTGCAAAAATCCCAAGAGCACCCTCCACTGAACTCACACAAATGGTCAGTCCGTGGCCATTTGCCATTTGGGGGATAGACCTAATTGGACCATTACCGATCGCCAAATCAGGAATCAAATATGCTATTGTTGCCGTTGATTATTTCACCAAGTGGGCTGAGGCTGAACCTTTGGCCACCATCACTTCTAAAATGATGATAAATTTTGTAACGAAGAATATCATTTGCAGATATGGTGTGCCACAGAAGATAATCACCGACAATGGCACTCAATTTGAAAGTGAAGAATTCCAGGATTTTTGCAAACGGTTCAGAATTCGAAAAAGCTTCTCAGCAGTGGCTCATCCGCAGGCAAACGGGCAAGTGGAAGCAGTTAACAAGATCATCAAGTCAACTATCAAAAAGCAACTTGAAAAAGCAAAAGGTGGTTGGGTTGATAGGCTTCCATTAGCACTATGGGCGTACAGAACTACTCACAAAACTGCGACTGGGCACACTCCATTTTCACTGGCATACGGATCTGAGGCAATGATTCCAGTAGAAGTAGAGGTTCCTTCACATAGAAGAGTTCATTTCAATGAAATCGAAAATGAAAAACTGCAACTTGAAGCGCTTGATTTTCTTGATGAGAAAAGAGAAGAAGCTAGGCTCAGAGTTTCAGCTCATCAGCAGAGAATAGCCAGGTATTTCAATTCCAAAGTTCGCCAACGCAGCTTTGAAGTCGGAGACTTGGTTTTGAAAAGGATCATGACAGCAACTGGTGTGTTTGGGCCAAACTGGGAAGGACCATATGTCATAGGCACTAAACTTCTTGATGGCACTTTCAAACTCATAACTGTTGAAGGAGATCCGATTCCAAGGGCCTGGAACAGCAACCATTTGCGTCCTTACTTTACCTGAAAAGAGCTCAGCTCAAAATTGTAAAATGATGATGAATGTATCAGTTGTATTGTGAAACATTGTAAATCAGTGTAAATGAATGAAAGCTATAAAGTGGACGTAGGCCCGATTTTTGGCCGAACCACTATAAACCTTGTGTTCTTTACTATTTCATGATGCCTGTTTTATTTTGATATGTAAATACTTTAAATGTATTGCTAAAATATCAATTCAAAATTGCAGGACATCATAACAAGGCTTGCTCATCACAAAGCTAAGCAACTTTCATAAATCAGCTATTACACGAAAACCAAGCCACAAAAATTTTGTCCAAATTCAAATCCCAAGCAAGGAAAACTTCACATAAAAAGTTGGCGACTCCACTGTGACAAACCTTTGTTCACTAGTTGAGATTGCCGTTATGAATAGACATCCGACTAGATAACTTGCGTTTGTCTCGTTAAGTCGTTCAACAGTGAAGTCCACTTCTTCGGATAAGTCAATTTACTTGTAAGAGTAAAAGAAGAAGATGTGCTTGGAAACGATAATAAGAGAGCACTAACAGGCAGATGATGAGGGAAACTCGCCAACCAACCAAAGCCCTCTAACGAGGCACACCAATAAATGGGAGTGCTTTCCTCAACCAAAAAGATCGGTGGGACTACCGAAGGGGCATCTTGTTAATTGATTGCGGTCGTTTGTACAAACAAACATCCAATCAAGCAACTTACTCTTGCCCTGCGAACCCATCCGACCATGAGAAAGTAACTCCCAAGCACTCAAAAGACCTCTTCGGAGGCACATGACCTCTTCGGAGGCAAAAGCCCTTTCCCAAGGCACCGCAAGACCTCTTCGGAGGCACATGATCTCTTCGGAGGCAAAAGCCCTTTCCCAAGGCACCGCAAGCCCTCTTCGGAGGCACATGATCTCTTCGGAGGCAAAAGCCCTTTCCCAAGGCACCGCAAGCCCTCTTCGGAGGCACAAGCCCTTTTCAAAGGCACAAGACCTCTTCGGAGGCACAACTCTTTAAGAGGAGCCCTCTCCGGAGGCATGTCCCAAAATAAAATGCTGGAACAAAAAGCATCGTCCAAAAGCACAGTTCAACTCCTAAAGGAAGGACTAACTTGTTCATCTAGAAAAGTTCCTCCTAAAAATAAAAAAAAGGGGTTGAAAAAGGCTGCAAAATTCTTTCAGAAGAAGTTCATTTCATCTCATAGGGAAATTCACCTCTTGATAAATAAAAGTGGTTATCCCCGAGAGTTAAAAGCATTCTTCAAAAAAAAAAAAAAAAAATCCTTCTAAAGACTGGATATACTCTACTAAGAGCAGAATAATTCTCCTCTTAAAAGCGGAATAATTGTCCTCTGAAGTAAGAGTATTAGAATAATTGCAATGCACTTATGGCATGGGGGCAATACTGTACAATTCAATTATATTAATAAAAGCAACATGCCACAAGTTCGTTGCAATATCACGGAAAACAGATGTGGAATAAATGCATTCTCAAACGCAGACAAAAAGTTTGCACAAGTAAGAAGAATCGTTTGTTCTACACTTAAAATAAAAGATAGATCATTCTCACATACACAAGAATTTGTACAAGTAAAATAATTGTTTTATTTAGTACTATGAAAATTCTTTACATGTGCAGATATCTCAAAAAGCAAAAGCGGGGACCGGTGCCCGCACAATCCCCGGTCAATACATGCAAAGAGCAAAAATAAAAAGTAGAAAATCCAGCTTGATTATTCCTTCTTCTCACCACCCTTGGAACTCTTTCCCGGTCTGATGATTAGCTTTTGAAGTCGTTGAGAACGGGCAGGGGCAGAAGGAGAAAGCGGTACAGCCGGATCAACTACTGCTTCCTCTTCAGTGGAAGTCTTCTTCTTTTTCCTTACAGCACGCTTCCCCTTCCTCTTTGAAGAAGACTCACTCCCCGGAGTAGTCAGCAATGTTGAAAGCTTTGTATCGTCGTCAAGAGACCGCTCCGGGGTCTTCTCGATGTCTTCAAAATCCTCCGCCTTCTGTTCCTGAGAAGCAGCCGGATCATCCAAGCCTTGAAGAGCTTCGATTTTCTCTGCCTGTGATCCCGGTTGGGAAGCAGAGGGAGGAGTAATTTGGGAAGACAGAGGAACGGCAATCGAAGGAGTGGAAGCTTGTGTTGTGCTTGGTGCCTCCGCTGTAGAAGAAAAGAAGTTAAAATCAGCATCCCCCGAAAATAAAGAAGGCATCGATTCATCAAAGTTTAAGTAACATGTAAGAAGATCATCGAATTCGGCTAAGTCAAATGACTGGTTCATTAGACCCGAGATGACACCAAGAGTACCTGGAGGAGTTGGCTTTACAAGATCCACCTCGAACTTCTCGGCTTCAATATCATCCAGCGCCTCATCTTCAGTAGGAGTAGTTGCAGTCTCCTGGGCAACTTTGGCTAAATGTAGAGAATGAGGGCTGGAATCTATAATATTAACGTCGGCTGAAGTGGAAGTCTGAACGGGGGCAGCTAAAGGAGCTTCTTCTTTTGGAGGCTCTTCTCCCGCTGTTTCAGCTCGTACTTTGGCAAGTAGCTCCTTCCCCTTAACAAGAGCGGCGCGATCCTCATCATTGAGATAGCGCTCCTCAAGTTCCAGCTCATTATAGCCAGCCCCGCCAAGCATATCCATCGCGACTTCCCACACTTCAGCCAATGTAATTTCATAATCAGGACCAAGAAAAGAGAGGCTCCCACGACCCAGAATGCTGTGTAAATAAAAGTCAAATAAGGTAGAGCTGACGTCTGCTTTCGTCGCCTCATGTGATTGCTCAGCCGCTTCCTTTTCGGCAACGGCAGCGATCCGGCCAGCGGTAGCCTCATCACGCTCTACCTCAACTTTAGCAAGTCGAGACTTTAGTAACTCGATCTCCACGTTCTGGGAGGTGACCTTTTCCCACAGTTCGGCGTTTTCTGTGCGGTACTTCTCATTAACGTGCTGTTCGGCGGCAAGCTTCATTTCTACATCTCTTTGTGCAGCATGTGCGTCCCGCACTTGTTTCTGAAAGACTTCTTCTTTTTGAGTATATGACGCAGAAGAAGAAGCGAGATTTTCCTTAAGCTGCTTAACTTCAGACGCAAGCTTCGCATTGTCATCTGCAATACTCGTCATTTCCGCGTCATGCTGCTTACGCCATTTGTCCCATTCTGCTTTATCATTCTCCATCGTCATCATCGCCTCAAGGTTAAGATGGTTGACCCTTTGAAGTTCATCAACCAACTTCTGCCATCCAGACATTCTTTCAATATCAAGCTTGACAGCGTCGACATTTCTCAGCATTGCCTGCTTATCAATCGGAACTATGTCCAAGTCAAAACGCACCCCTTTTAGGCACCAATTCGGAAAACGACTCTGAAGTGTTGGGGGGCCGTCCTTGACTTGATATTGCGGTCTGTTAATGATAGTCTGAATGTCAGATTTCTTCAGAGGAGGAGAGCTAGCTAGAATATCGGAAGGAATGGGAGCGTCAGTCTTTTCAGAGATTTCAGACGCGTCAATCGGTTTAGATCGTTTGCTCGGTTCGTCGGCAATCTTAGTTTTTCCCTTATCATCGTAAGACTTCCGCTTATGAGAGTAGTCACTCCTATGCGAAGAGTCATATCGCTCGGCATCTTTCCTTCTTTGCCACTGATCGTAATCCCGCTTCTCCTGGGCTTTCCTTCGAGCCCTCTCTTCATCTGATTCTTTTGGAGTATCAAGGTACTTCCTAAAGTCATAGGTGCCGCGGCCTCCACGGTACTTGAATGAGTCATAATATGAACCTGTACGTCCCATTGGAGAACCTGAAAGCAAAAAAGGGTAGAATTTAGAAATTTCCAGGAAAAAGAGGATAAATGCTTATAAGTGCTGAAAAGTCCTAAGTGTGTGTGGCGTGCAAACTACATGCGTCAAATTACAGACCACGCTTTGGTGTGGAAACAGAGACGATTGGCGTAGTAGGCATCTGGGTTTGTTTAAGGGTAGAAGTCGCCTCGACAACGGGAGAAGTCGCTTTTTGATTGCTATCCCCGAAAAGCTCTTGAGAAGTAATCATAATGTCACTCAAGCCATCAAAGGTGTCGTCGCCCAAATGTTCGGCAGATTTCTCCTTCTCAACTTCCACATCAATTGATTTTTCAGAAGCTCGAGGATTCTCTTCTTCCTCAATAATTGGGGGAAGTGCCGACTTGCCAGCCAATCCTACAACATCAGTGGATCCAGAGCACTTTATCAAAGCAGTATCCATGACAGGTGTTTTTGATGCAGCTTCTTCCGCAGAAACTGGGGCATTTGACGCCTCTGCTTGAGAACCCGAAGCAGCCGATGTTTCTGCATCAGAGCTAGGAATTTCATGAATTCGAGTCGACCTGGAAGGGTGCAGAAGCCCAAATTGGTGCAAAAGCTCATCATCTAATAGAAATTGGATACTCCTCTCCTCTACAGGCACCGCCATAAGCCTCTCGAAAGTCACTTTGTGACTGAGATTTTTAGAAGGAGGAGGAAGTGCTAAAAAAGGAAAAAGAGCGAAGTTAGCACTTGATAATCCGAACTTCGGTAAGTTTGAAAGAACATAAGAAACAAATGCAAGTGATCTTACTCCCTATTCTCCAAATAGCATAAAACCCAGGAGGGCAGCGAACATAGAAGAACGGGCTCAGGAAACTGTGAACACTTTTAGGGAGACCGGTGATCAACTTACGATTTCTCGCACTCCTTACAACTATGATGGAGGGATGATCTTTATTTTTGGCAAAAGTACAAAGATAGCGAATTTCTCCGAAGGTAGGGAAGCGGCCCAGTGTTCTCCTAAAAAGCACGCATAGTCCCAGCAAGATGGCGTAGCCATTGGGATGTAACTGAAAAGGGGAAATAGATAGTTGGAGAAGAAGTTCTCGAATGCAGTCATTGAATGGGGGGATAGCCCCGCTCAAGCACATTTGGTGGTTAACTGCGACAAAGCCATGGGGCGGTCTGTCAGCAGTATCATTTATTTCGGGAAGCAAAGCGTCAGCCTCAGCAATGCCAAACTGGATGCATAGTTGACGAAAGGCTTTATGGCTCAAAGTAGTAGGAGTCCTCTCTGGAGGATCGTTCAGCGGGATAGCAACTGGAAATACATCTTCAGCTTGCTCTGTTCCTTCTTGTGGAGAAGACATTCTACACAATCAGCTGAATGTTCAAATGTGAAGGTGCACGTTCCCTAAAAGTGTGAAGTGTTGTGCAAAAAACTAACGAAAATAAACGACAAGCACAACTGGAATTAAATTAGTTGACAGTCAATCGATTACAAAATTTCAGAACTTGTCAATGATCAAGTGCAGTGTTAATACAGACAAGTCAGTTTCACTTGACTATTACGATTTTTTTTTAATACTTCACTTGAATTAGTTATTGTACAGCATCTCGTTCATATTCATTTAATTTAACTTTCTCGTTATCAACTAATCCGTCACTCGATGTGGGCAGTCGATGATAGTATATTCGTCCCAGTATTCTGTGAATGTTGTATTAAGCAGGATTGTTAGTTTGCAAAATTGAAGCAATGTGTAAAATGCATGCAACACAGTTCATAGTTCAACAGTTCACAGTTCACAGTTCATAGTTCAACAGTTCGAAGTTCGGGCACAGTTCAAAAATCATCTGTTGGGTGGCCGAAAGTCTAAGTCCTAACTCGGTGACGACCTAAGGAAGGTTCCCTATGGGTCAAAGCCAGAAATCCTCTAAGTCCTAACTCGGTGACGACCTAAGGAAGGTTCCCTATGAGTCAAAGCCAGAAATCCTCTAAGTCCTAACTCGGAAGCGACACAAAACCTAGGTCGCATGAAACTGCTAAGTCGGCTCCGACTTAAGTCATGAAAGTCACTGGATCGCGTGAAATCCCTAGGTCGTGACCGAGCCAATACCTCGACTAATTTTCTTCCCTAACTCTTAACCCGTTAACCCAATAGCCTCACAGTCAACAACGATCCTCATTCCATCACACCATTGGACCACCCAAGGAGCCAATTCAAGTCGAATCAAATTTGCTGCGAATCCAATGTATTACTGCCCTATTACAATTACAACACGGTCGATGGCGATTGACGAACAATCAAAAAGTTATGCACAATGAATCGCAGCATCTAAACACAAATGGAAGTCAAAAACTGGGGAGTTATCGATTCGACGGCGAGCATGGGTGAACGATGACCAGATCGACTTACGAAGTATAACAAGAAGATGATCGGCGATTGGATGGTTGGAGTTTGTCTCTGAGAGCTCTAAAAGTGCTTCAATGGCAGATTCGAGAAAAGGAACAGATGGGGAAGAGGAAGAAGGATGCAACTATTTATATGCTGGAAGGCGAGTCGACTTGCACGGTGTACGACCTAAGGCATTTGTTAAGTCGGTACCGACCTAACCAAAGAATTAAGAGAATCGAAGCATACGACCTATGGCTTAGGCGTATACTTCGAGGGGCAAATGTTAACCCCTTTTCGACTCACAACCTAGCAGTATGCCGAGTTGAGGTGCTTGCCGACCTAAGAAAGAGGACGACCTAACAATCTAAAGGCGTAACCGACTTAAGGAAAGCTCCGAGTTAACAAGATCTCCGACTTAACAGGCTACGACCTAAGGAGAGATCTGACCCAACAGTTGCCGATCTAACTACTGAGAAGAACTGCCGACTTAAGAGGGGTGCCGAGTTAGGAACCTGCCGACTTAAGAGGGGTGTCGAGTTAGGAACCTGCCGACTTAAGAGGGGTGCCGAGTTAGGAACCTGCCGACTTAAGGAAATCTGTGACTCAAGAGTTAAGACCGAGTTAAGAAGGATGCCGAGCTATGAAATGCTCCGACTTAGTGGGTTTACGACTGAAAGGCTGCGAGCTAAGGCCTTACGGGTTAAGGTATGATAAGTCAGCTACGACTTAATACTTGTCAAAGACAGCCACAGGATGGGCCCAGAGCAACCATCCTTTAACTCGTCGCCGACCTAACCCTATCCCTTAACTCGTCGCCGACCTAACCTTATGCACTTTTGCCTCGTCACCGACTTACCTTACGTCTTCAGCGACTTAGGACTTAAGCGTAAAACCAGAAGAGGAGGTGAACTACTAGAGAGGTGTTGGAACTGATAAGCCGGCAGCGACCTACCATAAGTCGGCAGCGACTTATACTAAGTCGGCGATGACTTAGGACTTAGGAAATTCTCCAGAGGTCAGATCAGCTCCTATAAATACCCCACCATTTCCAACGTGAGGAGGACTTTTGGCAATTCATTTCTAAAGCGCCGTTACTCTGTCGAACTCTCTAATCATTCAGCAAACAAGGATCCTCCAAGCATTCAAGACACTACAACAAACTTCGAGAGAAATTCCTAACATCCGACATGGATTCATCGAGTTTCATCGCCGAAGATTGAGCTAGTAGTCAAGATTGCTTCTTGTGATCGAGTTGTACTGTTTTTATAGGAGATTTGTATCAATTTGTAACCAGATTCAATAATAAAGAGATTCAAAGTGGACGTAGGCTAAATCTCAAGCCGAACCACTATAAATTGCTGTCTTTTACTGCATTTCTGCTATTTTTCTGCTTGATTTCTGTTCCCGTTACGCGGGTGGTGCTTTCACGATCTTACTACACACACTGGGTGTTGGCGTTCACATTTTAACGTTAACACATTTCCTCAATGGACATGTACAAAAGCCAACCTCAAATAGGTTTGAATTTTCATGTTTTACCATATAGAATCAAGTATGTGCGATTTGTAAATCTGGTATTATGGGACCATTTTCCATTTCCTCGCTTAATGTCTACGAACACCTTCATGGATGAAAATAAGATCATGTAATTATCGATTTTAAAAAGGAAATAATACCCAAAAGTTATCTTTCCTAGAGGAAGCTTAGATGAAGGTCCAACATTGAGGCAGTCGATCATCCTGAACGTCAACTAAATATTGGTTGCCGACGAATAAATAATAAATCTCAACAGGAAAAGCAATTAATTTAAAAATACCTAAAAATGAAGTTTTGGGATCAAATTCGGTTTAAATTTTTATGAAATATACAATTAGTCTACAACAATTAATTTAAATTTTTAATAACTTTATAACCCTTCACACCCATGTTGGAGCAGAGCAGATCAAGATAGTATATCATATTATTTTAAACTTTAAAGAAAGAAAGTAGACTGATAATATCATACAAATAAAAATCATTCGGTTCTAATATATTCATTTTCTTTGTTAGTACTATCCAAATCTTCCATCGTTAGCTATATTACAGTAGTTGTTATCGGTACTTTCATCAAACAGTTGAAGTCCAAAATATATGGTAGTGAAATCATGAAGTCAAACAAAAAATATATGGTTGAAGTATGCTTTACATTGAAATTAAAACTCATAGAAACATAAGAGAATATAAATTTCTAATTAAATGAATAAAAGGATAGAGCAACACTTACTGAACCATCTAAAGCATACTTCAACCCAGCCTTGTAAACATACATAAATCCAAGCTTACTACATCAATATATCATAAAAATAAGAAAAATATAAAGTAATAACATCATCAATATCATCAATAACATCATGTACTTTCAGATCAAAAACAATTTTAGAGAAAATCCACATATTCAGTTATCAATGGAAGAAGAAAACTATTTCTGAAATTAAAAGGAAAATAGAAAAGAAGCCATACCCAGTCTGCTGTAGAGTTCTATACGGAAGCTATTAGAATGAAAATCGAAAAGAAGCAAACTTTTGACGAAATACCTAATTTTTAATGTATTTTCCAATAGGTCGAATTGGAAAGAGGAGGCGAGGAATAACTGGAAAACGTGGCGAAGATAGCAGACGGAACGAATTCCTTGGCCATTGGATTCAAATTAGAGAACGATGCCTCCATCTTTCGACCGTCACTTTCATATTCCTTCACCGCCTCAGAAGGCAGTGGAGAAGCAGATAAGAGGATCGTGGATAAAATGGGAAAGTAGTTGGAACGTGGGAAGAGCAATGACATAAATGTCCTTGCTTGCTGTGGAGACGAAACGAAAAGGAAAGGTCATTTTTGGGCACACCAAAAAGGCTTCACTTTGACCGGTTTGACCAGGTATTTGCATTATAGTATAGATATAAATCAAATTATACTGAAGAAATTCAGATCGAAATATTTTTTTTTTCAAAACAAAACCGTAGCAAAGCTACAAAATGGTCTCTCCATTTCGAAACTCGAAAATGAATGTCGATGATGCGGTCGCCATCACCGAAATTATTTTCCAGCGACAAAGAGAAGAGCACTGATTTAAACCTTTAAAATTCTTTGAAAACCATTTTATTCAAAAATACTTTAAATAATATACATTTTAAGACTTTAAAACAAAGTTTGAAATCACCAGAAATTTAATTCTCAATTTACATTCATTTTAATTCCAAATAAATTTATAAACAATAGTCATTTTGCAATAGTCAATGACTTACAAAACAATAAAATGATAATCAAATATTATCATTTTCAACAACCAAATTATTTAACTTTTAATTCTAGAAAACTTTTCTTATATATTTATAATATAATCATACAGATTTATTTCATTTATCAAATTTGAAAATTATATTGTGTCAGTTTGCTCTGTTCAAGTGTTTTGGGATTCCTATCGATAGCGTTGATCAGACGAATCGATCGAAAATCCAAACCAACATCAACAACTCAAACAACACACTATAAACATAAACTATTTTATATTAATTACAAATACACTCCCTCACACGATGATTCCAGAATTGGATTCCAATAAAAGGATAGAGATCCATATATAGAGGGACTCTAATCAAAGAGAATTCTAATCTAAAATAGATAGGCTCGAAACGAAGGTTAGATGATTGCATTTCAAACAGGAAGATGGATAAAGTTGTATAAATCGCGGGCAACCTTAACCGGGTCAACCGTGACTTCATTGATAAGATCGATGTAGAATTCTAAAGCAAATCGACATTCGATTACCAGAGGTAGAATTCGGGTATAGCATAAGATAACAACATCGTAAACCGAGGATACAGAAATCTCCGGTGAATCAATACCGATTGTAAAGGAGTTTCACCCCAGTACAAATTATTCGAAGATTGGCGAGACCGCTGATTTATTATAGAGATCATTCGAAGTGGAGTTATGGGATACTCCAGAATCAAAAGACACGAATGGGGAGACACGAATGGACTTGGAACCGAAGTGAACGTTCCAAAATTCAAAGGAAACGAGTCAAAGAAGAAGGAATTCAAGCTCGAACGAAAGTGATTATGTAATTGAATTTACTACATATGCTGAGTTTTGCCTAAAACCAGAGCTCTAATACCACATGTAACGACCCAATATTTTGGACCATTCAAATCGACAATAGATCCACACATGCCGGACTTGAATAATTCAAAACAATGGATTTTAAATAAAATTTGGCAAAACTCAGCATATACAGTAAATAAAATAATTACAGATCATAGACACAGAGTAATAACAATAATGCAATGGAAACAAAAGGATAGTAGTTCATGAAGCAACTATATATATATATATATAACAGAGTCAAACAAGATACAACAAAAGTCTCGAATACAATAGATGTCTCAATACAATAATCAAATACAAGATTTGAATACATCACTGGAATCAACTGAATAACTGAAAGCAGGATCGATAGATAGCTGGATTTCCAAGCGAAGCTCCAACTCCAAAGGTGAGTCTCAAATGTTGTATCACTCAGTCTGACTCGAGCGTAAAGCAAAACACAAAACACTCGAGTCAGGATTAACATTCTTATAATAATAAATCCAACTCAAGTGAAATATCAACTGAAATACAAGTAACTTAAAGGATGTTTGGGATAACCATCCCCTAAGGATCCGTTAAACTATTTACTATGTAGTAATATACGCTATATACAGTAGTGTCAAATCTTTAAAGTATAATCATATAGAAAATATCGTTAAGGGGATGGAGAACCTTAACGCGGTCGGATCTTAAAATCCTAATCGTAGTAAAGCTCGATATGGTAGGTGACACGGCACAACTAGGCAATGCCAGGGTAGATATACCAATTACGCACACGGACTGATGGATACGCATAGCAGCCACTACCGTTCCACCTCAAACAACACTCCCAAATCGGAGGATGGCCATCTAATCAATCACAGGTAAGAGTATAATATCGAAGAAATGCGTCCGAGAAGAGGTGCTACCTCACTGGTCCGAGATCGCTCCTGTTTTAGCCACCTTATGCCAACTCACGGGAGTTGGGTCCACGTAACATACCTTAAGAACGTCGCCACCATCCTACTTCATTCTGGAATCTCCACCGCGTACACGGTGGTCAAAGTGGTTTTCGGTATCGACAGAGAGTATGTCCATATCCGATCCCGGTCTCTTTAACAACCAATCGTTATTATAACACCGTGGTCATTTTAAAATAGTTTATACTTCAAAACCAAAATATCATTACTATTTCAAACCCAAATTATCAATGTATTATTTCCATTTCAAAACCCAATTCAACAATATATCATTTCCATTTCCAAAACAATTCAATAATATCTCATTTAAATAAAACCAAATAATTTATAAAGTAAAGTATCAATAGTTTTAAATATAATTTAAAATTTCTTTATAAAATAAGATAGTTCTTTAAATTTCACAAATCGATTCAAATTAACTCGAATTCCAAAAATTTAATTTAATCAAATCTCAAATCATCAGTTTCAACTCGATTCAGCTTCTAAATAAACCATTTCAAATTATCGATTTCAAATACATATCTGAACCATAAAATAAGCCATTTCAATTTTAATATATTTCAAAGCTTTAAATATTCAACATTTCAAAACTAAATTCGATAAATTTATATACATATCAAATTCACTTTACAATTATTTAGTTTTGAAATATTAACTTAACATTTCCATAACATTTGAATACAATTTCAATTTACAATTTAAATAAACAAAATATCTCATTTAAATATTTATACGTTTGAAATATCCATTTAAGTCACCTTTTCAAATTTCAAGTTGTAAATCACTTCTTTAAATTTCAAATTCAATACATTTCAAATCAAACTTATTTAAGTATAATTCTTAAATAAATATAATTTCAATCAATTTCAAATCATTATAAATTCTATATTTGAAAATATAGATATTAAATAAATACTTAAACATATTATTTATCAACTTTATTAAATCAACTTTAATAAATCTTTAAAATCAATATTTATCAAAACCATATCTTTCTTTTCAAAACCATAGAAATCATTTTCAAAACATTTATATGTAGACCAACGGTGCCTGTATATAATTTTCTATCCTATGGTCAAGTGATACGGATATTTATCATTTCAATCGGCAATTTAAAATATATATACGGGTATATATCTTTTCAACCCACAATCCCAAATTCAATTCAATGAAAATCGCTTGGGTTCAATGAAAATCGCTTGGGTTTATCATTTCAACCCATAACGATTTTCTCTTATTCTACAGATCGTTCGGGTATGTATCATTTCAACCCATAGTGATTCTATACTAACAGGGAACTTGCAGAGTGATAACAGATATGATAATAAAAATAACAATAGTAACAGGCAATATATCATCAATATAAATAACAGATAATGGTGTCAGATGTCATAGGTGAACAGATACAGATAATGACATATATATAACAATGTGAATAACTAACAGCAGCATATTTCAATTAACGTTTCAATTGAAATCAAATTTAATAAATATAAGAACATTAATCGTGAGTGATTGCTCACCTTTCGAGGCTAGAGATATCAACGGAAAGGAAATGATTTGTGGATCCAAACGCGAATTCCAAAGCGAAACAAGATGGGCACGAATTTGACGACCAAGCTGATAGATTGGAAATTAAGAACCAAAATCAGTTTGATAGAAATAGAAAATATATATTTATACATATATATATATATTATTGCTATATGAAATCAATATTTAATTTAAAACAATTATTAAAATAACATATATATATACCCCAAACCAAACTCGAATATATGTAAACTTAATATATTATATTTAAGATCCATCCTTATTATAAGACCAATATTAAATTTAAGACACAAACATATTAAAAATCAAAACTTATACCCATACAAACATACATACATATACATACATATATATCTCAAAACCAAAAATTTTCTATTATATTTGAAACGTCAATATCTAAAACTTAATATACTTAACCAAATTGAAATTCAAAGATATACATAAACTGTAAATAATATAAATTAATGAAAATCAAACAGTTTAACCATATGTAGAGTTAACTTTATCTACTAACATATATATAAATGTATACAACTCCATGTATTTAAACATGCTATGTAGATGCAGGCACTATAAATATGGAATTACAATTATATGTACACACGCATGCTACTACATATATGCAGACAAAGTATATATCAATATATATACAAGCATCTGAAATCATGCAACAGAAAGATCAAATTATGCAGACAATTCAATATATATGTGAACACTATAAAAATATACATCTAAATATATTTATACTTCAGGCTATGTGAAATATAAGCTCTATATAACTGACGTGAACCTTGCATAAACCAACATATCATAAGAGTAAATCAAAAGGTAAAATAGACAATACCTCACATATAATATATGTTGTACGCTACTTATAACATATACCTATGCAGACTATACACATTAAAATATATTCGCATCATATATATAACAAATGAGCTTTTATATACACGTACATACAATACAATATATAAACAACACAAATGTACATACCATATAGATATATAACCAATGGATAATACACATAGACTCATATATAAAACTTTTCAAAACTTAGTAACATTTAAAATTGCAGAAATATATGTATCAGAATATATATAAACACTTATGTACTATAACTAAATATACACTTAATATAACCTATACATATAAATATACAGTAACGTACATCTATTTTCAAACACATATACACCGTTATATATACTGTGACTTCTATAAATAAAATACTTTATAATATAAAACTGTATAAACTTATTTTATACTCAACTCATATATAACTAACAGATTATAAATATCTTATTAAACCATATGTATACTAACATATTTGTGCAGACTCGACAGATCTTTTAAACTATGACACATATAAACTAGTATTCTATGTATATAAACTAGTAACATCCGCATTCATATAATCATAAAATTTACTATAATATAATATAATATGATAAAGTATAATACTAGAATAAAAATAATATAATATTATGTAAATTTATACATATAATTACCGTAACTAAAAGGAGGTGGCTGAACGGAAATGCCTGAGGTGGACCAGAGCGAGTAGCTTGTGGTGGCGATGCCTTGCGTGGGGATCTGATCTTGGGTTGCCAAGAAGGGCCGAGATCGGTGGGGTGTTTGGAGTTGCTTGCAGGCTGGTGGCAGAGGGGACAAGAGACGGAAAGGGTGGGGCTTTGGGAGGCATGCGTGAGTGGTGGAGTGGGTAGGGACGAAGGAAAATCTGGGGTGAACAGATGATGGGTGGCGGCACGTGTTGGAGTCGAACTTGAATCTCGATGAGGGGCGGCTGCTCGTGGTGGCTTCGGGCAAGGAAGAGGAAGCATCTGGAAACGGGTTGAGGGAAAAATATAAAGGAGCGAGACAGAGAAGAGAAATGCAAATGAGAGAGGGTGAAATAAATAGAAATGAATTTTAATTTCAAAATGAAACGTAAGCAACAGATCCGCTCAAAGGAAAATTTGAACAAGAACGGTTGTCCATTCATTCAGCAAAGTAATTAAAGCAATTTATTATATTGCTTGGGTTTCGCGTTCAAATTTGAAAATGCAAAGAAAAGCTAACGGTCACAATTAGAGGTACCGTTACAATGAACAATTTATTCTTTTCGACGCGTACCGGATCTCAAATTTCAGAGTTGAATATACCGTGGAGATCAGCACGACGAGACGATCAAAACGGTACACAGATATTAGTGGCACGATCATCCGGTCAAAAGTCGATAATCGGTACCGAAAATGCTGCTATTTTGCCAGAATTAAGATAACCGGAGTAATAGACATCCAAATTTAGAAAAACGAAAGATGACGACTCACTCAGAAGATGATTTACAATTTTTCTATAGAAAAATATTCAGGTTTGGAAAACATTTTATTACCATCAATTTTTAACTGGTATAAATTGGAATAAAATTACACTAGAAAATAAACTTCCAAATTATCTGATGAAAATTTACCCATTGCTATGTTTAAACAGACGTATTCCAAATATTAAATTTATATTTCAAAATTCTATTGTTTAAAATTTCACCCAAATTCAATTAATTAAATAAATAAAACCACTGAAATTTACGGGTCGTTACATATATTCTTAATTGCTAGTTATATATATAAGGCTATGTTAGTTTTTTTAAAATAAAAAGTATTAGTTATATATTTTGGTATAGTATACAATATAGGTTGTATATAATGGTCTGGCTTTTGCTGCTAGGTTGTATTTTATAATGAATATTGACTGTAAATTTATATTACGTGTCTGCATCTGTCTATTCTTAAAGTTATAATCTTCTATTTATAATACTTATACTATATATGTTTGTATGTATTAGACTATACATACATTACATTTTTTTCTTTTTTTTAATATAATGTATATGTATATAATAGGGGATTTTCACTTCAAGGGCTTATTTGTGCAGGTAATAAGTTTTAAGGACACTATTTCTAAAAAATTAGTTTTAAGGACATTTTACAGGGAAAAGATAAAAGAATTTATCATTTTTAGTTATACAGAAATAATGATAAAAAGATTTATCATTTTCCTGTATAACTTAAAAAGATAAATGAATTTATCATTATCCTGTAAATTGTCCTTAAAACTAATTATTTAGAAGTGCTGTCCTTAAAACTTATTACCCTGAAAATAGAAGCCCTTCAACATAATTTCCACTATATAATAGTTGTTATTATTTAAAATATATATAAGATGTACGTTTAGTTAACTAGAGTGGGCTGCATACGTATAACTAAGCTACATTTATTTCAAAAAGTGTGTATATATACACTCTGCCTTTCAAGTTATCAGTTTAAAATAAATGTCTGCATACTTTTGTATCTTATCTTAGCTGGCTTGGCTATTACAAGTTATTTATAAAGTAAGTTATTTTGTTCGTTCTGTTTTCAAGTGTTAAGTATGTTTTTTTATATAATGTGCTGAGAATTTATCAATTTTATATTTGCATTATATTGGTTTTTAAATGTTTGTTTAAAATGTATATATGTATGAGTTATAAAATATTTTATATATATTCGATTTTATATGTGGGTCTAAATTTAAACTATGATCTTTGAAAACAATATATATATTTAATTTAAATTATGTTTAAGTTTGGAATATGATTTCTTTTATATAAATTGTTATATATATTGGTATATATATGAATTCACTTATACACTTCATTGTATCGACCCTGTTTTGATTTGATTTCGTCAATTCCTGCTTATCAGCTTTATTCGTCGATCCGTGCCAATCTAGCGTTGCTTTGAATTCGTAGCTCGCTTCCTTGTCAAATCTCTTTAACCTCGAAAGGTGAGCAATCACTCACGATTAATGTTCTTTTATTTATTAAATTTGATTTCAGTTGAAACGACAATTGAAATATGCTGCTGTTAGTTGTGTACACTGTTATATATGTTATTACCTGTATCAGTTTCACCTGTGACATCTGACACCACTATCTGTTATATATACAATGATAATCCAGTTTGGTTGATAAATGATTGATTGTTTGATGTTGACATTGGACGTTAAATTGTTAATGTTGAAAGTGATAAATAATTTGAAATTGAAATCGACGTAGGATAGTTAGATTTGATAGTATGTGTTAAATTTGATTAGATGACATTAGCATAATATGACCCCTTTAAATGTTTAAATTATTTGACACGTAGAATTTGGTTAAGCACACCTTGAACCTTTGGATGTATGATTGTAAAATTTATGTAATATGAAATTTAATAATTGATATCAAATGAAGAACCGTATTAATATTAGTGGAATAATCTTTAATCTACATGAAATGATAGTGTAGATTCTAGCAATAATTATATTAATTTGCACAAACAACAATGTGAATTACTACGATTATTTCGGGATTATTTGAATTGATTATTGGATTGATATTGGCTGTTGTTATTGTTTGTTTATTTACTTTGACACCATCCCAGTTATCACACTGCAAGTTCCCTTTGCTATGCTTTGATTTTGAATTGAATTGGAATCGGGTTGAAATGATAAATACCCAAATTAAACTTTGACCTAGGATAGAGAATTAAATAAAACCCGATTGGTCAACAATTTGATTTAAAAATAAAATAAATATTTTATTTGAATAAATACTAAGGTTTTAAAATGAAGTTGGAATTTGAATTTGTATGAAAGTAAAATGTTAATATGTAATAATCCGAAACAAAATATTAACATAGTAGTTGATGAAAGGATGTTGTTTAAAATTTAATTATTAAGTTTGAAATTATTTAATAATTAAGTTTTTGAAATTATTTAATAATTAAATAAGATTGAATTATTTAATATTTAAATGAAATTGAATTCTTGATATATGAAATTGAACTTCGTAATAAGTGAAATTGAACTTCTTTAATAAGTAAAGTTGAGTTATGAAATAATTAAGTTTTGAAATTTGTAACTAAGTAAATGAATAAGTGAAATCGAATTTCTTTAACAAGAAATAAAATGTGATTTATTGAAATTAATGTAAGACTTGTAATTTAAAGAATTGATTTGACAAATCTAATTTAATTCAATTTGAAGTTTTGATATAATGAAGTTGAACTTAAGTAATTGATTTAATGAATTGGAAATTTAATAGAAATTGTTTTGAATGACAAATTAACTTAACGAATATTGAATGAAATCGATAAATGAAGTTAAATTGATTTGAATGCTAAATTAAATTAATTTAAATGATTTCGGAATGAAACTTATATACGAACTTGAATCAATATTTGAATTGTTTAAAATAGAAATAGAAATTGAATTATACGATTTTGAAATTATGAATGTGGAAGTTTTGAAACGTAAATTATGGAAATTGATTTAGAAAGACAAATGAAATGTTGATTTACAAATTCTATTTGAAATTGAATTTGATTTGGTTTTGAAATAAATAAACGACCAATCGGTGTAATAATTACGAAAGTTATTAAAGAGACCGGAATCGGTTAGGGACATACTCACAGTCTAAACCGAATACCACTTTAATAACTATACGCGGAGTATGATCCAGAATGAAGTGGTTGGAATGATGTACATGATGACTGAAGAAAGAGAACGATAATGGATAGCCTTGACACTTGTGTCAAATTGGAAATGACTAAAACAGGAGCCGTGCCGGGCCAAATGGGGTCAGCTACCTCGAGCGAACACACTTCTTCGAAAACTACTCATTACTGGTTATCGATTGGTGCACCCTTGATTTTGGGAGTGTTGTTTCGCGGTGTTGCGATCGCTGCGGCGATGCGTTCTCACCAGTCCGGATCAGGCAAACGGTAGTTTCACTACCTTGGGTATTGCCTCATGTGCCTTGTCATACTTGTATCCTTATATACGCGACTACTACGATTTGTTTTGTGTTATACCTATGGAGTACTCCCTAATATCCCACTAGTTTACGGTGGAGTTACAGTGCTGTATAGACTATAACGCTTATATAAAATGTGTTAAGGGGAATAATGGTAACGCCTTAACACTATTTTGATACTTTATATTACTGATAGGCATTATCTATTTACCGTACACTACTACATAGTAGATAGTTTAACGGATCCGTAAAGAATGGTTATTCCAAACATCCTTCGAGTTACTTGTATTTCAGTTGCAATTTCACTTGAGTTGGATTTATTGATATAAGAATGTTAATCCTGACTCGAGTGTTTTGTGTTTTGCTTTACGCTCGGGTCAGATTAAGTGTACCAGTATTCGAGACTCACCTTTGGAGTTGGAGCTTCGCTTGGAGATCCAGCTATTTATCCAGCTTTCAGATATTCAGTTGATTCCAGTATTGTATTCTGATATTGTATTTGACTATTGTATTCGAGACTCCTATTGTACCTTATTTTACTCTGATATGTATATAGTAGCTTCATGAACTACTATCTTTTGTTTTCGCTGCACTTATTACTCTGTGTCTGTGATCTGTGATTATTTATTTACTGTATATGTTCAGTTTTACCAAATTTAAATTAACAATTCGGTATTTTGAATTATTCAAGTCTGACATGTGCGGATGCGAATAGTCCAAAATAACGGGTCGTTACATTCTCACTCCAGTCCCATGACTGACCTGGAGTTTATTGTTTTTCCCTAAACTCTGGGTGCCCTTATTTTCCACACGGGCAGCCTAGAGTCAGGTAATAGATCATCCTATAGATAGTTGGAGCTGGAGTTGGAGTGTTTATTTGGAGCTTTTAGATCAGAGTGAAGATGTTGGTTTTTTGGACTCTCTCTGAAGACTTGTTTCTTTAGTTTTTATTTTCGCTGTGTACCTTGTTCAGTTGTACTTAATGATGTTGTATATAGTGATGTATCTATGACTCTCTAATATCACCTTGTATCATCTTTTGTTCTAAATATATATGAGAGCATTTTGTTTCAGCTGTGCATTCTTATTTATACTTATGTTATTTACTAGTAGCAAACCCTGCCAATGAGGATTTTAACATTTGGATCTTGACATTGATATCTTCGATATATGATATGTTGATTTACAAAAGTGAAGAATCCAATTTGATTAGGGAAGATCGTGAATCCTTATCTGTTTGGATTTGACTTGTGTGGATTATAGTCGATTCAAAAGGTGAGAATTTACGGGTCTTCACAGTTGGTATCAGAGCTTAGGTTAGGTGCCTAAGTAAAATATGTCTAGGTTAGTAAATTATCCTAGAAATTTTAAAATGAAACTACCTTAAATTGAAAAATAAAAATGGATAGGATAAGGCACCGTACCTCCGACCGGGGTTATGGGCGATAATATTTTTAGTGTGCTTAGCTTTTGTTAATAGTTTGGTTTTCGTTATATCTTTTCGTCCTTCAAATTTCGAGGACGAAATTCTTTTAAGAGGGGAAGAATGTAACGATCCGTATTTTTGGGTCATCAAATTCGAATATTTAAAATGTAACGACCCATAATTTAATCACTTTGAACATGAATAGTTAATATGTTTTTAAATGATTAAATAATGGATTTTATATCTAGAATTATTAACCCTGCCTAATAAAATAGAATAGTATAATTACTTGCCTAATATAAAAAAAGAATTATTAACCTTGCCTAATAAAACAGAATAGTATAATTACTTGCCTAATAAAAACAGAACAGTATAATTACTTTCCTAATGAAACAAAATAGCATAATGATTATTATATTCCATGCGGATGGTTGCCATTGGACCAAAATCTGGTCGAATCAGGTTTTTCCATGCGGATGGTTGTTATTAGACCAAAATCTGGTTGAATCAGGTTCTGCCATGTGGATGGTTGCAATTGGACCAAAATGTGGTCGAATCAAATTAAGCCACCAAGATGTTTTCTATTGGACCAAAATGTGGTCGAATCAAATTAGGCCATCAAGATGTTTTCTATTGGACCAAAATGTGGTCGAATCAAATTAGGCATAAGGCTGGTTTCTATTGGACCAAAATATGGTCGAATCTGGTTAGGCTATAGGAAATGACTAAAGTACCCTTCTCTTCACCTATAAATAGCCAAGTCCATATCTCATTTTATTTCATTCACAAACTAAAGAAAGGAGGAGTGGATCCCACGGTGAGAAACTATATCACTTAATATAGTGTTTATATTGGTTGTGATTGGATGAATGGATTGATAGTTATGGATGTTTTAACTATATGATAGTTATATCAGTATTTAATTGTTAAAATATTCAGTTATACCATATACTGCTTGTTTGGATGATACGAATGTATATATGGATGTTAATAGTGATAACACTACATGTTACACTTATTATACACACCCATTTGGATTTAAACGGATATTGGTTAAGTCTCGATTTAAAATAATAATAATATAATATTCAAATTTGAGTGGAAATTTGAATATTCGAATTTTATAATTTAAACTATTTGGAAATGATATTGGAGATATATTCAAAAACTTTTGTAAAAGAAGTTATTTATTTGAAATCATTTTAAATATAAAATGCCATGTTCAACTTTGGAAATATAAATAATAATTTAAATCAATTTTAGAAAAGTGATGTTAAGTTCGCTATATAAATAAAGGTTTATAATCAATTAAATGATTCCAATAGTATTATATATAGTTTATTTTGATTTCTGGAAAGTTTGGATTAAATCGGATGAAATTTAGAAAAATAATATTATTATATTATTTAAATATTCAATTAAATCAATTAAATTGAATAAAATGGTTATGAATTGAGAAATGAAGTTTTTATAGTATATATTAAGTATATATATGATTTAAAAGATAATAGAAGTAATTTAAATCCTATTAGAATGGTTTTAGTTGTACAAATACACTATATTTGAGACACTTTTGTAACGCTTAAATCAACATTTTGATTTTTGAGCTATAAGTGATCAATATTTTTCAAATTTGAAATAGTATGAATAAAGTAATTTAAATGGAGGTTAAAAACACTTAAATCAAATATGAATTTGATTTGTTGAGACTTAAATTAAAAATCCATTTGGTTCCGAATGGCTTTTAAAGGACGCTTATTATTCAGAAAGACCGGGAATGGGAATTTCCCATTCCAAATAATAATACGACGCTATGATTGTGATGAGTCGTATTGAAATGATGATGAAGACCAGGGATCTTCACATATAATGGACTGCTTGTTGATTTCTCTTCATTGGTTTAGCGGCCGATATAGAAACGATACCCCTATACTTTTAAAGCAGTGGTCCAGATGATGTTTGAAGAATCTTCAGATACGCAAGGGCCTTTCACCTTTTGAGCAAAGGTTGAGGAATAAGGTGCCTTCGGTTTCATTCAGTCCCAGAACGAACTTGTGGATGGATGGATTGTCTGACATTACATTCTGACTTTATATGATTGATCTTTATTAACGTATATCTGCTTGGTGGCGGAGAATTTATTCTCTTAGCTTAACACCCTTCCTTGAGACGTATGAACTCAAGGGTTATGCGTTGGTAGAAATCAGTTATGTAATTTTGGATTGGTAATGTGACATTCCGAAGAATGCTATGGATAGGATCAAGGCTTTTGTTGAAAAGCAGAGCCTTGTGGGTACGAGACTTCACGAACCTCACACCCCGGGATGGACGAAACAGGAATGGATGCGGCAAGGTGTAGGATGTCTATCCCCTTCTAGATATATATATAGTGATACCATGGTATGGAACCCAGGTATTCACTTTCTGGATTATATATTTATATAGTTGTACTGTGGTCTTACATGCCCAGTATTTGCTTGATGTGGATGTTGGAAAAGATCGGGGCCCTGTTTTAAAGGTTGGTAACAACAGGGGGATGGATAGACTTGAGTAAGTAGTTACCATTGAGTGGTAACCCGGCCTTGTGTTGGCAGAGAAACAGTAGTTTCTCAGGACGTCCCTCTAGAGGCATACCCAATCGTGGATGAGGAAGTTCCTTTTCCTGGTCATTATTGGAAACCCATTCTCCAATGCGAACCTTGTACGGTTTTGATTGTATTACTCACTGTTTAATACAGTGGCTATAGTAGGCATACCATCATGTAACGTATGCTGGCTAAATTAATAAGTTTATTTTGAAAATGGTTCTCAATCACTAAGCACTATAAAAATATTAAAAGGATATTTTTAACGTATCAAAGGCATGTTTGACTATCATAAGGAGAAACCTCGACCATGTGTGCGTTTTCATCTTGTGTGCGGATCGAGACCTTATGATAGTTTCATTTTTCAAAAGCATATACAGAACTTGTTTTCAAAAGCAACTATATACTTTTGTTTCTCACTCCAGTCCCATGACTGACCTGGAGTTTATTGTTTTTCCCTAAACTCTAGGTGCCCTTATTTTCCACACGGGCAGCCTAGAGTCAGGTAATAGATCACCCTGTAGATAGTTGGAGTTGGAGTTGGAGTGTTTATTTGGAGCTTCTGGATCAGAGTGAAGATGTCGGTTTTTTAGACTCTCTCTGAAGACTTGTTTCTTTAGTTTCTATTTCCGTTGTGTACCTTGTTCAGTTGTACTTCATGATGTTGTATATAGTGATGTATCTATGACTCTCTAATATCACCTTGTATCATCTTTTGTTCTAAATATATATGAGATCATTTTGTTTCAGCTGTGCATTCTTATTTATACTGATGTTATTTACAGGTAGCAAACCCTAACGATGAGGATTTTAACATTTGGATCTCGACATTGATATCTTCGATATATGATATGTTGATTTACAAAAGTGAAGAATCCAATTTGATTAGGGAAGATCGTGAATCCTTATCTGTTTGGATTTGACTTGTGTGGATTATAGTCGATTCAAAAGGTGAGAATTTACGGGTCTTCACATACCAATGAATGGAACAATTACGTTAAATTCCAAAGCTGCAAGATGAATACCCAGATTAGATATACAAAAATATAATCATTTTATGAGAAAATAAAACGGCGTTGAAGAAACCTACTCAGTTTCCCATCCTAGTTCGGCTAAAAAGAGAAACATCCTTATATGAATATATCGTTACTAAGGTAGTTGATGCTTTAAAAATCATAAAGCTTGATTAATCAGTTATGTATCATGTAGTAGACATGGATTACTTCTTCCCATTCTACTTGTGAACATGTGCAACTTGAAAATATCCTTATTCTTATTATCTATATAGAGTATAGATTATAGTGAATATATAAATCTCTAACAATTACGTATCAGTAGTAAATATGGATTACTTCCTCCCATTCTACTACCGATACACTTGAGTTGAACCAAGCTTTCGATTGATGTCTAATAGTACATTTATAAAAACAGAGTGAAATATCATTACATTGGAATATACTGTGCAACATTTTATTATCGTCCAAGTAACATAGAGAGCGTAAATAAATACAGAACCGTTAAAACATCCCAAGTACAATATCAGTGTAGTGTGCACTATTTTTTTGAAAATGCATTCATTGGATTATAACAGTTAAAAAATGCATAAATGATAATTTTGAATTAAACAAAAAACAATATTATAGAAATTGCTAATGGACAGTACTTCTATTTATAAAAATATGACAGATGATATAGTGCAAGAAAGAATGCATGGAAATTTATAGTAACATGTTGTAAAACTATGTCATATCCATCAAATTTAAATCAATTTTAATATGATCATCTATTAGACATAAGGTAAAAAATAGTTTTAAAATGTCAGATGCTGGAATAAAATTAAATGATAATATTCTTAGCCATAATTATATACTAAAATAAAATGCAACATAAAATAAGTTGTCTTTAATAGTTTTAATAATTCATGGCTTAATAAAAGAAATCTTTAACTTTGACATGTAACTATGACTTCAAAGTATGGGAAAATTGTTACTGCTTTCCTTCTATGTTTCTTAAAGTTGTTTTATTTTGCTACGCAACCCTGTATATTCATTTTAATTTCAGATTTATAAGCTCATAGTTGAAAAGATCTTATTGTTATTCGAATTATATTTAAATAGGGAGCTGGCAATGAATGACCCATTTTGTTCTATAAAAAGCCTATTTTTACTTCAACTACACTTGCACCTGCCTTATTTGATATAGCAGTCACACAATAAGTGCCTCAAAAGGTATATGTGTGGGTATAAATAAATACATATTAATTTTGAATAACTAAAGCTATCTTAAAATGGTATAGTCAAGAACTTGAAGGTAAATAGTGCTACTCGAAACAAGATTATAGTACATTCTTTTGAATGCCTCGTATTATAATGTCTTATAGTTTTAATGCGCGTCCATAATATCACTTGGTGGCACTTATTCAAATAATTTTGGTCATTTAGACGTTTAACGTAATCTAACCAAACAAAACATAAATCACACATTAGTATGGACAAAATTACTATATTTTTATTGTTAAATCAGCAAATCACAAAAGAATGCACTCAGAAACACCTGAGTCTTACAAATCCTTTTTTTTAAGCAAATGTAAATCTATATGTCGATTCTTATAATACTTAGATTAGTTATAACTTCAGAACTTCCACGATTTTTATTCAACATACTTATATCAAGATAGCCACTTTTTTCTTTATTCGTTACGTAGAGTTATCTCTTATGATCACAGTAAGAAGACATTAAAATAAACCTTACTTACTATGTAGCGGTTGAGCTCAAAATGCACTTCGTTATAGGTTTTCCATTTTATTGATAAGGTTTTCCATTTTTGTTGAAATTATAATTGAAAATAAATTCAAAGAACATGTCCCAAATCATTCGCTTTGTCATCCAATTAACCATGGGAATAAAATATTAATAATCTGTATAGTTACTTGTAGAAAAAATAATGAAGTAACCTTAATTAGAATAACCTCAAATCATTTAACAGATCTGACTGTTCCAGCCAAATCTCAAATCATCATGCTCTAAATATTAAACCAATCCAAATCATCATCAAATCCTAAATATGGATAACATAATAATTAAAAGAATGGTAAGGAAGGATAACGATACTTGAAATATAGACAAAGAAAACAAATGAAGTAACTACGTTTGTTCCGAAGATTAAGAAGGTAAAGCAAACAATGAAGACATAAGAAAATTGAACAAATCAAGAAATTAAATCAGGTTTGAAAATCGAAAACAATAGATCCAAAGAATTGAAAATTACTTGAATAATTAGGGGATTGGAGGAGAAATATGCAAACAGGAAAATTAAGGTGGAAGTTTTCATACAGACAAAGAAGGAGAGAAGCAACCGTTGATTTCCACATCGGTCGATATTCATCTTCATTATTTTTTGAGTTAGGGTTTTATGGAATGGGCAAGAAGTAACTTACATATTTTTTAATTAAATGTGAGTAGGTTTGGGCACAAATAGAAAGAATAAACAAAATAAAAAAACGTGACTTTTCATTTCACAAAATACTTAAGGGGCTTATGAGCTCTTGAAATCTAACTCAGCAATAATAGTATAGTATAGATTAGTTATTAGGTTTTACTACTCTAAACTTAAACTTCTCTGATGCAAAGATCAAAGCAAAAATCTAAAACATTTCTTACTTTTTTAAAGTAGGGTTGGGTTGGATTAAAGTTGGGTTGGGTGGATTGCAATATTATACCCGACCCATATATAGTATGGGTTAAAAATTCAAACCCATATCCAACGCAAAATAGGTTAGGTTGGGTCGGGTGTATATGGGTTGGGTCGGGTTGGATATGGGTTGTGTGCAACAATACCCTCCACCTCATCACTTCATAATCCATCCAATCCTCCACCTGACGACCCCCTCTCTTACTCAAACCCACTTTCCAAAATTGACACCTATCTCATTCCTTCCTCTTCCTCCCAACCCCTATCAAACTCCACATCCATCTTGTCAACTTTAACTGCTGACATGCAAGCTCAATCACTGTCCCCCACCTCTCTAACACTTCCTCTTAGGAACCAAAAGTTCACCGCCTCACTTCCTCCTACAACAGCACAATAAACACCCCTTCTTCCACCCGAAACATCAAACAACCTCACTTCTGCAGCCCTACCTCACCCCGACAACCTTCAACAACCTCCATAATTCCACTTCCTGCAATCAAACTTTCCACTTCAAACTGCCCTTCCTATGTCAAACCATAAAAACACAGCCTGCAAACTCCTCCTTCATGAATACAGCAACCACAAAACAAATCTCATCCCCGCCTACAAAACTGCAACCATCAACTCATGCACATCACCATTGAACAGACACTCAACAACATCCACTCAAAACCACTCAAAACTGCCAACCATTCAACCTGCTTCAAAACCAAAACCCACACTTACAATTCCAAACACCCAAACCTACAACCACTCATAGTCCATCTTGTCCTTCCACTATTCAGATATCTTCCTCCTCCACCTCAACTCAAATTCAACCCATTATCTCTCTTTACAAACACCTCTCCCCTCCTC
The DNA here is from genome assembly GCA_030737815.1 of Allium fistulosum. NCBI lineage: Eukaryota > Viridiplantae > Streptophyta > Magnoliopsida > Asparagales > Amaryllidaceae > Allium > Allium fistulosum. Next base: position 1,049,942,428 of record CM060903.1, read on the forward strand.
CTTTCTTAATCTTACCTCCATCCACCTACAACCACTCAGTCTGCTCCTCTTTTTAATCCAACCAAATGTTCCTAGGAATGGGTTGTATTTACAAGGCAGATATTGCTACATAAGAAAATTACATGCTAAAAACTTAAGATTTTTGAAACGAGCATGGATATCCCAAGCATTTGATCCAACTAAAAAGTAAGTTGACTCATAAAACTCAAATTCAAGTGTAAAATAATGTGCAATCGATTAAAAAGACAAGATTATCATTCACTTCACTCTGTATTACCAATATAACATCCCAAATTCACCTAAAGTTCTTATCCAAAGTAAAATACCCTAAATTTAGTTCAGGTTCATCAAGAGACACAAATCTTGATAATGCAATATATTAATCTTCACACTGTATTGATGAAAAATTTGTGGTGAGTTAATTTTATTTTTATTTAGAAAAAACAAACTGTTCCGACGAACTGAAATAACTATGCGAACAACATAACTATAAAGGCTTATTCATGATTTTTGTCATCTCAGCTGATAGGCAACTATAACCGTAAAAGATATGATTTTATACGATCGATATTGAATAGTGTAATCATTTAATGCATTATAACAAAAATTCAGCCAATGAAGGGAGAATAATTATAAATTTAAATGGAACTGCAATAGTTATTGTAATGAGAGAGAGTAGACTTACTGTTAAATTTTGATGATACAAAATCACAAATAGAAGGAAACAAATATGCAAAAAGGAAAGTAATCACATGTGTTCATTATGGAAATACATAAATTATTGGATTGCATTTGAATGGGATGGCGTAAATATATGCATGCACACGTTATGGAATAATATATATGCAAAATGGTATGCATATTATGTCTTTCTTCGTAATCGCATTGCTTTGGGATTATTTTCTTCCATCTTTGGAATGAGTGAATTGCTTGCTATGTTTGCATGATTTGTTACCATTGTAATTTGCCTCCATTATCTTCTTAACATATCTTGGTAATTTGATTGATGACTCACATGAATTTACATTGGTTATAAATTGAGGGTAGACTTAATTGTAAATCTATCCTGATATTCAGCCAGCGATCTCCAATAGAGTGTCTCTCTTCTTTTTATCCCTAATTTAAGGCTTTGGTATGTAAACTCTTATCTTGTAATCTCTTGTAACTCTCTCATGTGTAATAAAATCTCTCTCCTTTAGACTGGACGTACACTACCTTGATTATAGTGGAACCAGTATAAATATTGTGCGTCTCTTTTCTTCTTTATAGTTATTTGCCATTTATTTGGAGTAATAGAATAATTGCTGCTAGATTAACTGATGTTCAAATTGGCAAATCTAGATCCTGTTTATTATTTTTCCGCATTTGTGCAATTTTTGCATAACAGATTGGTATTGGAGCAAGGCGAATTGTTTAAATTTATGCATCAATGGCTTCTGGAAAGAGAGATATATCCGATGGTGATTATGCTATTACTCATTTGGATGGAAAAGGAGATTTTTTGCAATATGGAAGTTAAAGATGGAGGAGATTATGTGGAGGGAGAGGAGCGTTCCAGTCTTGGAAATTTGGTGATAAGGAGTTTACTGTGTTGAAGGGACATCTAGATTTAGGAACGTGTATCTACTTCATGGCTCAATGTTGATGTAAGAGTCTTATGTTGATTTCCATCAGAAATTTGTTGTTTGCAGATAAGGTATGTGGGATGAGAGAGATTTTTCTTTCATATAGAGATTTGGATTAGCCTTGTTAGTCCATTGGCTTTTGTTTTTTGGCTCTGTATTTGGATTGGTGATTGAGAGGATTTTTTGGCCTTGGTGGCTTTGAGATTATTTTGGTGTCTACCTTCTTTTGATTTTGGATATTTGCAACATTTTGTTGGCGGGCGGGGACATAGTCCGAACTCATTAACAAGGTGTGATGGGGGTGGCCTTGCCGGAACCAATTGGGTAAATATTCATTTTTGGTCTATATCTTGTTAAGAGATTTTGATTGAAGGTGAAGTTCATTTTTAAGAGTTTTATGTTGAAAAGAGAATTTGACTCGAGGTGGAGTGGTGGAGATATGTGATTTTTCATCAAGGTGGAGTGTTAATTTTGGTGATACAAAATCACAAATAGAAGGAAACAAATATGCAAAAAGGAAAGTAACCACATGTGTTCATTATGGAAATGCATAAATTATTGGATTGCATTTGAATGAGATGGTAAGGAAATATATGCATGTGCATGTTATGGAATAATATATATGAAAAATGATGTGCATATTATTTCTTTCTTCGTAATCGCATTGCTTTGGGATTATTTTCTTCCATCTTTGGAATGAGTGAACTGCTTGCTATGTTTGCGTGATTTGTTACCATTGTAATTTGCCTCCATTATCTTCTTACCATATCTCGGTAATTTGATTGATGACTCACATGAAGTTACATTGGTTATAGATTGGGGTAGACTTAATTGTAAATCTATCCTGGCATTCAGCCAGCGATCTCCAAGTAGAGTGTCTCTTCTTATTATCCTTAATTTAGGGCTTTGGTATGTAAACTCTTATCTTGTAATCTCTTGTAACTCTCTCATGTGTAATAAAATCTCTCTCCTTTATACTGGACGTACACTACCTTGATGATTGTGGAACCAGTATAAATATTCTGCATCATTTTTCTTCTTTATAGTTATTTGCTATTTATTTGGAGTAATAGAATAATTGCCGCTAGATTAAGTGATGTTCAAATTGGCAAATCTAGATCTTGTTTATTGTTTTTCCGTATTTGTGCAATTTTTGCATAACACTTGCATTATATAACAGCAGCAGAATCAATATCCTCAAACTAAAACACATTGAGTGATTGCAGTAACTGCAGGAATTTACTTTATGAAAACAGCACATAGTAAATTTGATTAATGAAGGGAAAAACGATGAGTTCCCTATTGAAAATAATTTCTAGTAACTCATTCAACTATTTAAGTTCATGTATATGCCAGTGAAGAAAGAATCCTATGACATATTTCCCAAATTCTAATTGCTCTCGTTTACAAGGGTAACATGATAAGAAGGACGTAAAAGTAACTGTACTGAGCGAACTAATTTCTTTTCTTCTTTATAAAATTTTTGGTTTCTTGCCTGTTGTGTAAAACACATATATCCATCCTTGGCTAGCCACTTTAGAACAAGAAAAATGTGTGATTTAACTATGAATAACAACATCTATGGTTATTCACATTTTCAGGTGTTACCGTAGTTTATAAACGATTGACCTTTCTGGCATCTTCCTTGTCCAATGTAGGAACATGATATGTAATAGAAAAAGCATTACAAATGCCAATAGACTCCAGAAAATCACTTCACTTGTTGCACCAACTACAAACATGTTTTTCCCGTGCATAAAAAGGGTATGCCATTACGAACGTATCTATATTTTCATAGTACGATGGGTGAAATAAACATATTGAAATATACTCATATACTTCAGAATAAATAACCAAGCAAAATATTGATCGAGCAACATTGCTCAAATTTTGATCCAACTCCTTGCACATAAGCAGCCTTGTTATATCACTATTACAATCACTTGCCAGTCTGTCTTGCTAGTTTGTGTCAGCCAAGGTTCAAAATTCCATTTTTCGTTTTCGTTCCGGCCAGTGGTAATTTTAAAATTTCCGGTTCCGTTATGGAAATTCCGGAAGTTCCGGAAGTTCCGCTTTAATTCTGATTTTCTAATTCCGATACTTTTTTTCTTTAATTTGCTATTTACGCTAATAAATATTTAATACTGTCATAAATTTATAGTATATTTTTTACATTACATATAATATACACACTTTAATTAACAATCCATTTTGTAAGATTCTGTATTGTTTATTTGAGTTATTAAACTTAGATCAATTTTGAAAATTTTGAATTTTTTATTACGACTCAATGTAAGTGAGCAAAAGTATAACAACTTTTTTTATGAAACTAAATGATTTCTTCTCCATTTATTTATTATCCCAATTAATTTGTTTTCATTTTTAATTACTATATGTTTGTTGTATGTTTTTAATTTTTTATAAGTTTTTTCAATATTTGAAAAGCAAATCCGGAATTTAGACCGAAACTGGAATTTTGATAGGAACCGGAACAGAATAACTAGAATAACCGAAATTCCACCGGAATTTTGAACCATGGTTTTAGCATCGCTCGTTGCAATTTAGTGCAGTTCAAACTTGTTTAACATCCTGCTTCACCATTATCCAAGCATACTCTGGTCATTTGCGCGTTTCATCTTCGTTTGCTGCAACATTGTTCGTTTGCTTCAGTTTTACTACCATTTCTATCATGCCATCAATTATGTACAAGCAACATATTGATTGAGCTTCAAAAGAAAAAAAACACATACTTCATAAGTATCCGTACTTCTACTCATCATTTCAAAAATGCACTACAGATATGCTCAGCTCTCGTAGTGCTTAGTTTCGAAATTGCACTAGAAGTGGATATGCTCACCTTTCTTTCTTTGGTACTTCAACTTGTGCATGATGCCACTTCAATTTAGTGCACTCTTGCTTCAGACTTTCCACTTCAATCAAGTTTATTCATGCTTCAACCTATGCTTACTGCCACTTAATGCAAATTCATTCTCTGTTGTAATCGTGTTTAGTTCGTCATCCTGCCTTAGTTCTATTAGGAAGGAGGTGGCAATAGTCTAAGTATTCATATAATCACAACTATACAAGTATTACTATAATCATAATCATAGTTGTGCACCAAACAATAAAATCTGTACCTAAAAAATAAAAACGAAAGATCAAAACCTATACCTTTCCTTTTATGAATGTGTATTCCAAAAGGAAGTGGACATTGGATAAATAACACTTACTTTTTTCTACTTCTTGCATAATTGTTGCTTGGAAATGCAATATTATACAACAATGGGATGCATAAAGAAATTAAGTATGATTTTACATATTCACTTGCAAAAATGATTTTGAAAGTCAAAGTAACTAAACAATGTAATAAAATTATTCAACAAACTTTTTTAAAAACATTTATTGCATTGATACAATTTATTATATACTATATGTTAGAGATGATAACTGGAATTCGTGAAGAAGCGTCGCCATTGGAGAAGCTTCGAGGATGAGCTCCAAACCCTAAGTCGCGTTGCTGAAGCAAAGCGGAGGAGGAAGAGGTTTGTTCGGTGCTAGGGCTTGGATCTGGTGTTGGAGAAGAAGATGCCGAACCAAATTTTGGTTCAGTGGAGGAGATGCCGGACCAAAGATTTGGTCCGGTGGACTTCGTTCGGTGGAGGCATCACTTGGATCGGTGTTGAGATGATTTGAGGAAGTAGGAATCTGGTTCTTAGATTGAAGAAAGGATTGTGAAGCGGTGAAGGGCCGATGAAGAAAGAAGAAGTGATTTGGTTCAGTGCCAGTGCAATGTTTGCTTGGAAGAGAAGGGGATAATGCCAAACTAAATATTTCGTTTGGCAGCATGCCGGTCCAAATCTTGTGCCGCTCCAAATATTTGGTTCGGTGATTTAGGTTACCACTCCAGAAGTGTACCAAGCCAAATGATTACCGGTCCAGGTGCTGTATGCCGAACCATATTATGTCAGACCGAATGCATGCCGAACCAAGTAGTGCCGCTCCAGATGTCTGGTTTGGGAATTGGGCTTTGCCGGTCCAGATGGATGCCGAACCAAAACCCAGGGCTGCTATATAGCACCTACCCCTCCTCATTTCATCACTCTATAAATAGTGGAGCTTCTGGACAATAATGCCAGCCATCCTAAAGAGCTGAAACTCTGTAAAAATATGTCTGTATTGTTAATTCTTCTTATGTATAGCCTCCAAAAGTGAATCAATCTTGTAACTCTAATCTTTCAGTAATTAATAAAATCTCCTCTCCCCAAGTGGATGGAACCACTATAAATACCAGTGTTATTTATTTTTCTGCATTGCATAGATCTGTGACTGTATGTTCTGGTGTTTATTTCTATTTGTTTCGTCTCACTACAATCACGATCTAGTTGTTTTCTACTGGTGTTGGTTTTTTTATTCCCTTAGACTGATCATCTGAAGGGATTTTCCCCAACAGTCTGGTATCAGAGCTACAAGGTTGATTGAGGAGTGTTGGACGTTGTGGCAGGAGATGAAGCGACTCCAATTGTTACAAGACCCAATAATAGAGGGATGTATATCACGTCAGGATCACAGTTGACAATTGAGAAATGGAATGGAGAAAAAGACTTTGAGAAGTGGCAATGGAGGATGAAGGCCGTTCTAATGAGGAATGAAGTCCATCTAGTGGTGTTTGCCCCTAAGGAGTTAACGGTTGACATCTCAGTCGTGGAAAGGAAGGAGATGGAGAAATGGGCCTTTACTACTTTACAACTAGCTATTGGAGAGATATTTATTTCAGAGATTAGCAGTGAGACCACTGCTAGGGGCATTTGGACCAAGATAGAAAATCTCTACTTGAAGAAATCTCTGACTAACTGTCTGATATTGTTGAAGACATTTTTCACCATGCGGATGAGAGAGGGTTCTTTAGTGAAGGAACATCTTAATTTCTTTGATGATCTTGGGATGAAAATGAAGACTGTTGACTTAAAGATGGATAAGGAGAAAATTGCAATGATTCATTTGTGTTCTCTTCCGAGCGATACATAGGTTTCGCTAGCAGCCTTATCTTTGCTAGAGACACATTGACAGTGGAAGATGTGAAGTTGGGCCTTCTATCTGAGGGCTTGAGAGATCATATGAAGGAGATAAGTGAAGGAAGTAGAGGTGGAAGTAGTAGTCATGGCCAGTTTGTTGAAAGAGGTAGAGAAGATAAGAAGAATTGGCACTGTAGAGGGCGTTCCAAGTCCAGGAAGCCCGGTAATGGCAGGAGAGGAAAGTCTAAGGATGGGAAGTGCTTTATCTACAATAAATCTGGTCATTGAAAAAAGGATTGTCCGGATTTGAAGAAGAAGGAAGAAGATGGATCTTCATCATTTGCGGTGGAGAAGTCTATATCTGACGATGTGTTATCTATAGCAGTATCGAATGTCTCAGACCATTGGGTGCTGGACTCGGGGGCGTCTTTCCATATGACACCTAATAAGGATTACTTCAGTTCTTTCATTGGACGAGAGGGAAGCTCTATTCTTATGGGTAAGATGCTAGTTGTAGAGTAATGGGTGAAGGTACAGTGAGGATCATGATGTTTGACGGAGTGATATGCACTTTGACAGGTGTCTGGTATGTTCCAGGTCTTCGGCGGTCCGTAATTTCTTTAGGAGAATTGGCATATTTGGGATGCAAGGTAACTATCGAGAAGGATAGTCTGAAGGTTTCGAGAGGTGCACTAGTTCTTATGAAAGGAGATGTGTTCTGAAATCTGTATTTGCTAAAAGGAACCACAGTTCTTAGAGAGTCGTGTGTTGGAGTAGACAGTTCTCATGCTTTGGATTCCACAAGGCTTTGGCATCCCCGGTTGGGTCATATTTCAGAGAAGGGCTTAGAGTTGCTTCGATGATGGAAGAGGATCAAAGGAGAAAGCTTCGACAAGATGGACTTTTGCTAGGAGTGTGTGTTAGGCAAGCAAACTAAAGTATCTTTTGGAGTTGGACTCCATAGATCGAGGTGAGTACTTGAGTACATGCATATAGATGTCTGGGGACCAGTTGCTACTCCTTCTCGTGGAGGAGCAAAGTATTTTATCTCTTTTATTGATGACTTTTCTCGGAAAGTATGGGTGTATGTGATGAAGGCCAAATTAGAGAGCTTTGAGAAGTTTAAAGACTGGGAAGCGCTTGTTGAGAACCAATCTTGTTCTAGGTGGAAGGTGCTGAGATCTGATAATGGTTGTGAATTTGTGTCTAGGGAGTTCCTCGACTTTTGTAGACATCATGGAATTCATAGACATTTCACTACACCCGGAGATCAGCAATCCAATGGGGTTGCAGAAGGGATGAACAAGACTCTACTGGAGAAGGCTCGTTGCTTGAGATTGATGGCGGGCTTGTCTAGAGGCTTTTGGGCTGAGGCATTATCAACTGCGGCACATATCATAAATCGAATTCCATGCTCAGCCATAGATGGGAAGATTCTAGGGGAAAAGTGGAGAGGTAAAGCAGTGTATCTTGGTTACTTCCAAATTTTTGGTTGTCCTGTGTACGTTCACCATACAGGTGATGACAAGTTGGAGGCTAGAGCATACAAGGGCATACTAATGGGATACACCGATGGTATCAAAGGGTATCGAATTTGGAACCATGTTGATTGGAAGATTGTTCATTCCAAACATGTTACTTTTGATGAGTCTGCTATGTTCAATCCAAAGGAGAAGCTACCTTCCACATCAAAAGATTCTGATAGGCCTACGGAGTTGGAAGAAGTTCCCATGTTCCAGCCAAATAGTAGAGTTGTTGTTGATGCTGTCGAGGAAAACGAAGTTGAAGAAACATCACAGAATAGTCCATAGGTACCTTCTAGTAGTGCTGGTGATGTGCATGAATCTAGAGGAAGTTCAGTTCAAGGTGGAGCTAAAAGGAGTTTAGGAGAAGCAATACCTGCCCAGGTCAATTGTAGGACTATTAGGCCGCCCGAAAGGTATGGTGATTGGCAGTTTGCGAACCTTAGCCTTGGCGATCAGTTTGACTATGACCTACATGTGGTTCTTGAGGAGCCACTTAACCTTGATGAAGCTTTGAAGTCATGTGACAGATCAAAGGGGATATGCACTATGGAAGAGGAGTTAGAGCCATTGAAGAAGAACGAGACTTGGGATTTGGTACCACCTCCTCAAGGAAGTCGAGCCATAGGTTGCAAGCACGTGTTCAAGGTGAAGGATGATGGGAGATACAAGGCTAGACTAGTTGCTAAATGTTTTTCATAAAGAAAGGGAGTGGAGTATGATGAGATATTCTCTCCAGCAGTGAGGCATACGTCCATCCGCATTTTGCTAGCTATCGTCGCAGCTCACAATTTGGAGCTGGAGTAAATGGACGTGAAAACCACTTTCTTGCATGGAGACTTGGATGAGACCATCTACATGAAGCAGCCAGAAGGATTTGTTGTAGATGGAAAGAAGTTTGCATGGACTTAAGCAGTCGCCTAGACAATGATACAAGAGGTTTGACTCTTTTATGCTTTCACTTGGTTTTGATTGTAGCATCAAAGATGTTTGTATGTACTTCAAGCATTTAAAGAATGGTAGATGGGCGTACCTACTCTTGTACGTGGATGATATGTTGATTGCTTCCAAGGATAAACCTGAAATCGATAGTTTGAAGGACCTTGGAGAAGCAAAGAAAATTTTGGGTATGGAAATCCAAAGGGATAGAAAGCTAGGACTTTTGAGCCTCACTCAAAAGGAAGACATTCGAAAGGTGCTTGCTCGGTTTAGCATGGAGGGGGCAAAGGCAATCAGCACACCCATGCCTTTGCACATACAGCTTTCTAGTAAAGGCTCTTCGATCTCGAAAAAGGACAAGGCTTATATGATGAAGGTTCCATATGCAAGTGCAGTAGGCAGCTTGATGTAAGCCATGGTCTGCACTAGGCCTGACATTGCATAGGCGGTTGGATTGGAGATGGTTCATGGAGATGTTTTTTTTCATGGTGGAGATTGATAGGTTCTACACGGACTGGGTACTTCGAACACTTTGTTGACGGGCGGTGGCCTTTGTCGGAGCTCGTTGACAGAGTGTAATAAGTGATGGCATTGCCATAGCTCATTGGGTAAGTATCCATTACTTGGAGCATAAAGGTGTAGATGAAGTTGGAAGGCTTGTTTGGAATTCGGTATCAAGGTGGAGATTGTTAGAGATGATACCTAGAATTCATGAAGAAGCATCACCATTAGAGAAGCTTCGAGGAGGAGCTCCAAACCCTAGGTCGCTTTGCTGAAGCAAAGCGGAGGAGGAAGAGGTTCGTTCGGTGCTAGGGCTTAGACCTGGCATTTGAGGAGAAGATGCCGAACCAAATTTTTGGTCGGTGGAGGAGATGCCGAACCAAAGATTTGGTCCGGTGGACTTCGTTTGATGGAGGCATCACTTGGATCGGTGTTGAGATGATTTGAGGAAGTAGGAATCTGGTTCGGTGATTGAAGAAAGGATTGTGAAGCGGTGAAGGGCTGATGAAGAAAGAAGAAGTGATTTGGTTTGGTGGCTAGTGCAATGTTTGCCTGGAAGAGAAGGGGATAATGCCGAACGAAATATTTCGTTCGGCGGCATGTCGGTCCAAATCTTGTGCTGCTCCAAATATTTGGTTCGGTGATATGCCACTCCAGAAGTGTACCGATCCAAATGATTGTCGGTCCAAGTTTTTTATGCCGAACCAAATTGTGCCGGACCAGATGCATGCCGAACCAAGTAGTGCCGCTCCAAATGTTGGTTGTATTGTTAATTCTTCTTATGTATAGCCTCCAAAAGTGAAAAATCTTATAACTATAATCTTTCAATGATTAATAAAATCTCGTCTCCCCAAGTGGACGTACACAGCCTCGCGGTAGTGGAACCACTATAAATACTGGTGTTATTTATTTTTCTGCATTCTATAGATCTGTGACTGTCTGTTCTGGTGTTTATCTCTATTTGTTTCGTCTCACTACAATCACAATCCAGTTGTTTTCCGATGCGTTGGGTTTTTTATTCACATAGACTGATCATCTTAAGAGATTTTCCCCAACACTATATTATTAAAAGTGGTCTAACTTAATAATAGACTATGTACGATGATACAACTTTGGACGCTCGCATGCAAAAATACCCAAATTATAATTTAGCGAACATGTAGTTACAACTACATTAAAATATTCATCCTCACTTTGCTTTCTAAGGGATAAATGGTTAAATTTAACATGAAATGTAAAGTGCTAGTATAGTGGAAACAACATCAACAATATATTCATAGGAAGACCGACCTTGCTTGCCTAATCTCCTAACATAAGTGTTGAGTCAAAAAATTGGGAATGTATAATATAATATATTAATTGGCCCGTGGATAAGTTGACTTGAAATTCAAATTAAGGCTAGCAAATCTAAGGCTTAACAGCTCCTCCTCCACTCTTCTCATGTCCGTGCTCCAATCTCTCTATCTCATTCTCCTCTGCCGACATCATGCCACCTCCCCTACTGTTTTCTCCCTTGATTTTGTTTGAGTTTGTTTCGGTCTCCGTGTGGATTATATAACTAGATTATCTTATTTAATTTAACTCGCTAAGTAAAACCTCTCGTAATAGTTTTTATACATTGATTTGTAGCCTCATAGCAAACATTAAGTGGGTTAACTCAAACTGAATTAGATGGTTTAATATGTGCTAAATATAACCTAGCATTAAAAAGAAGACATATTTGTGATAGCTTTGATCTAAGTTTATTGAAAATCGATGACTGTTATGATGCTTGATGAAAAATATGGATGATGCAATTGATATTGCTTTGAACTTGTACTTTATGAGATACATGTAATATACATAATATCAATAGTATCAAATAGTGTAGTGCGGATGTGATTTGTATGTTTGGGCCAACCCGCATCCCACTAAGCAAGTATCTCATTATAAATAGGAAGCATTGTATTAGCCGAAAGTATGTATGCAATATTTTCATTCAAGTAATAATACACTTCTTGCTATTTTTCTTTTAAATGGTACTGGAGAAAACCAATTGCTTAACAACAAGCGCCTTGCCAAAATCCTCATCAGCAAGTTCTTATCATTTGAGAATTGGCTGCACTGTTCTAGCCTCATCAGAAAGGTGCCATCATTTGAGTAGCCAGAAAACACAGATGATCAAAACCCGTGTTCAAGAATATTACAAAGAAGATTCAATCTCTTCCATCATTTGATTACAGTACCATGCCTAGCCTGTGTAGTTAATGCCCCGCTATTACCCCGCTATAACACCGCTATATCTCATAGCGGATTTCTACCGCTACGATATTTCCATATAGCCCCAAAATATAGCCTTTCCGCTTTAAGCCCCGCTATTTCCGATATATTCCGTTATTCCCGCTATATTCCGCTATTTCCGCTATATCTTCTTTAATAAAATGAATTAAAAAATTGCATTTATACATTATAAAAGTTAATAAACTAATTTATTTGATTTGATTTTTAATATATTTTCAGAAATGAAAATTTTCTAATATTCTACTAAATTCAATTATGTTATATAACAGTTTTATGTTTATTTAAAGTATATTCGCATATGTATTTATTTAAAATTATTTATGTATTAATTATAATTCAATTGAATGATAATTTTTCATTTAATTACCATTTATATATTTGTAAAAACATTAAATACGAGTTTTATATGCTATTTTAGAGCCATCCGCTATATCCCGTTATATCCTCGCTGTATCCCCGCTATGACTTTTTGCACCTCCACCGCTTTGAATCTGCCGAGCGCTTTAACTGCACAGCGCCTAGCCACGGTGTGTCAGTAGATCATCATCCATCACCCCAACTACCTGCATCGGAATCATCATAAAGTTCGGTATTCATCAAGATTACCTGATCTGTAGTTGCAAGAAAGGTGAATCAGAGAATCCTCATCATTTCTCACCCATCAAGTAGCCTTATTTTCTTACCCATCACCCATTCTTGATTCTTGACATCTGAAGTACACCATGGCCGAAGAAGATAATGCTTTGTCCCCTTCTTTAGTGTCAAGAACCACTCAAACTCAATCCAATGTCACCCAAAAACTTATCAAATCCATTATTAAGCCACAAAGCCAAGTCATCACCATTCAATTAGAGGAATCCAATTATTTTCTTTGGAAATTCCAGATGGAAACTGCAATCAGAGGCTATGGGCTGAAGGAGTATGTTCTTGGCATATTGACCATCCCACCAAGATACACTGCCGACAATGAAGGCAAATTAGTGAGTAATAAAGATTATGTAGCACATCAAAGACATGATAGCTTGATCAGCTCATGGTTACTTTCCACAATTAGTGCAAACTTATTGTCATAGTTGATAGGATGCTAAACAACTCATGAAATATGGCATACAATTGAACAAATTTTCAGTTCTCAATCTACAGCAAGAATCATGCAATACAAAAGGCAGCTACAAAATTTAAGTAAAGACAATATGAATATGAAAGAGTATTTGTCAATGGCAAAGACATTATGTGATCAATTAGCTTCAGTTGGGCACGAAGTATCAGATACTGAACAGGTTTTATCAATATTGAGTGGTCTAAATGAAGATTATGAAGCTGTGGTCGCAGCAATATCCTCCAATGAAATATTACCATCACTACAATATGTTCACTCCATACTTCTTGCTCATGAAGGTAGAATAGAGCAAAAGAAATCAGTCAATTTTGAATACTCTGTCAACTATGTTACAAACAATAAGAACAAGAATCAAGAAAGAAATTATGGCAACAGAAATCAACCAAGCAGTATTCAAAGGGGTAGACAATCTAACAGGTCCAGAGGTGAGGTGGTAGATGGAACTACAACAATAGACCAAGATGTCAAATATGTGAAAAATATAGGCACACTGCAAACAAATGTTATTTCAGATTTGATGCAAACTTTACACCAGCACAGCAAAGTAATAATAGTTCAAGAATGCAAAATCCCAGTGCAAATATGGTTAATGTACCACCAGAGGTCAAATCATAAGGTACAAGCAATGATATGGCTAAATTGAGGACATACAAGATGAAAGTTGGTACCCAGATTCTGGAGCAACCAATCATGTGACTAACAACTTGAATGATCTAAATCTTGGCAATAGAGAGTACAAAGGTAAACGATTGTTATATATGGGTAATGGTAGGTCTGTTCACATTTCTCATACTGGAAATGCAGCATAAAAGGCGTAAGACAACTCTATATCAATAACTTATTGAGAGTTCCACTTATTAGAAAAAACTTAATGAGTGTATCTGAATTTGCAAAAGACAATAATGTATATTTTGAATTTTATTTAAAGTAAAAGATGTTCTAACAAAAGAAATTCTTTTGCAAGGTAGAGAATGTAATGGGTTATACAAATTTGATGTTGCAAACTCAAGAAATTCTGGATGTAAAGAAAACTGGTGTCATTTTTCTGAAATGAAAATTGATGAAAACTGTAAAATGTATGATACCTGGCACTATAAAGTAGGACATCCCAGTATAAACATTTTAAAGCATGTTCTAAGTAGTTGTATTAATGCTTATGTTGATAAAATTCCAAGATCTTACACTTGTACATATTGCCAAATGGGCAAAAGCACAAACTTGCATTTCAAGATTAAGAGACTGTATATTGCAAACCCTCAGAACTGATTGCTACTGATTTTTGGGGTCCAACCCCAATATGCACTAACTATGGTTACAAATATTATATTTCATTTATTGATGCTTATTTTAGATATGTATGGATATATTTTTAAAGTCAAAATATGAAACTAACAATGTAGTGATGCAGTTCATAGCAAATGTAGAAAGACAAACAAATTGTCAAGTGAAAATTATTCAGACAGATGCTAGAAAATAATTTCTACCACCGAAAGAAAGATTATTTTTAGAAAAAGGGAATCACTCAAAGGACAACATGTTCTTATACTTTAGAGCAAAATGGTCTCATTGAAATGAATCATAGACATATTGTAGAAACTGGTCCGACTTTATTTGCACAAGCATCTTTACCATTAAAATTTTGGCCAGATGCTTTCTCCACAGTAGTCTATTTAATCAATAGACTACCTACAAAAGTTCTAAAATACAAAAGTCCAATAGAAATATTAACCAAAGTCAAACTAGACTATCAAAATTTAAAGGTATTTGGATGTCTATGCTTCCTTTATTTAAGGACATACAATACACATAAGTTAGAATTTTGATCTTCTCCATGTACATTTCTAGTATATGCGGCAAATCAAAAAGGGTTCAAGAGTCTTGACAGCAAGGGAAGAGTGTACATATCAAAACGTGGTATTTACTGAGCAAGAATTTCCTTTCAGCAAAGCAAAAATCAAAACCACTCAAAAAGTATGCAATTCAAGATACTCATTACCGCCAATACCTTCCTCTCCAGAATAGATTATACCAATTCAAAATGATTACAATCTGGAAGAGGGTAGCTCCAGTCCACAATACACCGTGTCCACAAGTGAACCAGGTCATGAACAAAATGAAGCAACAAAAAGCTCAAATCATGTATCACAATCAGGCACTAGTCAGCATTCTGATCCATGTCAAATATTGGATGATCCTCAGCCCAATACTCAACAAGAGACCACGATGGATGATGACAGCCAGCCTTCCCCACCTGCAAACATTGGACATCACATGATAACAAGGAAAAAAAGTGGTATATTCAAGCCAAAAATATACAATGTTGAGTTTGAATTTACTGAGCCAAGTACATATTAGCAGGCAACACAAGATGTCAATTGGAAAACAGCTATGAAGGAAGAATATGATGCATTGATAAACAACAAGACATGGGATCTTGTACCTTTGCCAGTGCATAAGAATGTTATTGGATTTAAATGGACATACAGACTGAAAAAGAATCCTGATGGTTCAATTCTTAAGTACAAAGCAAGATTGGTGGAAAAAGGGTACTCACAACAGAATGGTTTTGATTCCAATGAGACATTTTCTCATGTTGTAAAACCCTCTTCCATTAGAATTATTTCGACCATTGCTTTGCAAAAAATTGGACTATCAAACAACTAGATGTAAATAATGCCACTACAAGAAAATACATTATTAATAACACCATTAGATAACACGTCATTATAAAGCGTTATTGTTTACCTTTAACCTTTTGTTTTTTACTTTATATTTGTTTTGTTTCGCAAGTACGTAACGCTCAGGCCTCAAAATTAAATGCTTAGGCCTCAAAATTTTCGTCTCCCTCCGAAAATACTCTATCCAGTTTTTTCTCCCTCCCCTCCCGAAATGAAATACCGCGTAGTAATTTTCATCTCCGTCACAAAACTAAATAACCCTACTCGAAACTAAATTAGTCGACGATGATTTCTCTCTTCAGTAGTTTCATACTCCAGCTCCAATCTTCAGCGATCCACTCTGAACTCCCCGGCGATTCGAAGAACTTGGGTTGATTTGAAGAAGTTGCATGCAAGTAATTCGGTCCGAGGTGATCTTCCAAAACCCTAATTTGATTTACTGCAATTTTGTTCTTTTGTTATTTCTAGAACCCTAAATTTCAATAACCTAAAATGCTTATTCATTTTTTGGACTGTTTTTGGATATTATAACTTTATGACTTGTCTATCGGATAAACTTGTTTTGGCCTATAGATTTTATGAATTATTGAAGATGACATACAAATATGAATAAATGTTATATGAGTTTGTTGTTAGATTATCGTCCAAAATAAGTTGAGCATAAGTTATTACCAAGATATCAGGCACAAATTTTGTGTGTCTGGTTCTTCCATACCCGAGTTTACTAAATTGGCGTGTTAAATTTGGAAATATGAAAAAATTTCAGTAAAATATATTTATGTCAAATTGCAAATCTTAAAATTTTGTTGTCAATATATTTGTGTAATCTCTTACTCATATATTTCAGTAAAATACTACAATGCACTCATTATATTCAAAATTACTATCATGAATTGATACTGCATTTTCAATATCACATTATTCAGAATTGCATTATTCTATCCTTGAATTGATGTTTCATGGTTATGAAGATTGTGAATTTAGTTAACTTCTATCATATTAAATTGTTTTAGTTTCACATTTTTTTAAATAATGATTACGCATTTATTAAATTAAGTATAACGGTCCTGACTCGGCCTTCGAAAATTGGCACCCGTACTTCACTTGTACTCGAATGCCATAGATTCAAACGCCGAATCTGGCTCGCCGGAGCTTATAACACAGTAAGTATAACAACACAGCGGAATTCCTGGTTTGGATTAAAGGCGTAGGCAATTCTTCTATGAGAAGGTACCTCATTCTCTACAGGTAGCATTACTTCACATCCACATGTTAGAGAATATGGGGTATGACCCGTTGCAGTTCTAGTTGAAGTTCTATAAGCCCACAGAACTGGGGGCAATTCATTTACCCAATTTCCTTTTTCCTTGTTCAGCCACTTCTTCAAGATGGTCTTGATTGTTTTATTAGCTGCTTCGATGGCTCCATTGGCCTTTGGATGTGCGACTGAGGAGAAGCTTTTTATAATTCCATTCTTGTGGCAAAACCGTGAAAACTCTTCAATCTCGAATTGGTTCATATTGTTGGATATTATCTTATAAGGTATCCCAAATCTTGTGACAATGTTTTTGATGACAAATCTTAGCACTTTCCCACAAGTAATTTTCGGGAGTGGTTCTGCTTCAACCCATTTTGTAAAGTAATATATTGCCACCACAACATATTTCGCTCCTCCCTTGGAGATTGGAAGCGGTCCAGTTATGTCAATTCCCCAAACATCAAATGGCTATGGGGTAGCAATAGGGGTTAGTTGACTAGGTGGGAGACGTGGTATCTTTGAATAACGCTGACACTTCTCACACCTTTTAACATATTCCATTTCTTGGTTAGTCAAATGTGGCTAGTAAAACCCTTGCCACATTATCTTTTTGGCTAGTTTTATTCCATTAGAGTGATCCCCATAAAACCCTTCGTGTGCTTCCTTTATTATTCTCAATCCGCTTTCAGGTTTCACACATCGTAGATAGGAAAGGGCATACCCTTTCTTGTAGAGAACTCCATCCATAATGGTGAAGTTCTGAGCTTGCCATTTTAGCGTTCGCGCTTCTATTTTATCTGCGAGCAATGTTCCATTAATAGTATAATCCATGATTGGCGCCATCCAAGTGTTTTCATAACTTTCCTCCGCTATTGGAGCCACGGGTTCTTTATTTGGTATCTCTTGGTCCATCCCTTCTGATTTCGATGCCAAGGCTTTCGATCGGATTAACACTAATATTTCCGTAGCTTTTTCTTGTTTGTTTTCCTCAATGCTGGGATTAGCCTGAAATTTTACAGGTACAATTCGAGTATCAGAGGCTCCTCTTGAGCTTGCCGACTTAGCCAGTGAATCTGGTTGAGAACTGTCTCCTCTTGGTATTTGATGTACGGAGAAATCTTCAAAAAGTGCGAGCATCATTAAAACTTTCTTCAAATACTGACTAAGTTTAGGATCCTTGGTTTGGTATACCTGCTTGATTTGGTTAACCATCAATTGAGAATCACTGAATACTTGGATTCTTGGGATTTTAAGTTGCAAAGCAAGGGTTAATCCTGCAACCATGGATTCACACTCTACTACATTGTTAGTTGCTGAGAAACCCAACTTCATAGCATAGTGTAATTTGTGCCCATCTGGGGTAATTATTACATATCATGCCTCCGCTTCTTGCTCATTCGAAGCGCCATCCACAAACAGTTGCCACTTGGGTTTTGTATCTTTTTCCTTTTTGGATTGTTTTGAAATGAACCCCGTGCACTTGTTAATGAAATTGACTAAAGCTTGACCTTTTATAACCGTTCTAGGCTGATACACTATATTGTACTGACTTAGCTCAATGCCCCACTTGATTAACCTTCCAGAAGTTTCGGGCTTGCCAAGACTTGCATTAACGGGAAGTTAGTTAGTACCTTTACTGGTGACCCTGAAAATAGGGCCTTAATTTTTGAGCTGTCAAAATTAAACAGTATGCTAGCTTTTCTATGACTGGGTATCGAATTTCAACGTCCTTTAACCTTCTGCTTACATAATAAACTGGTAGTTGCAGTCCCTTGTCATTTCTAATCAGTATTGAGCTCACCGCGTGATCAGAAATTGCCATATATAAGAATAGATCCTCTCCCTCTTCGGGGCTGGATAAGATTGGTGGCTTTTCCAAATGGAGCTTCAGTTCTTGGATTGCCCTTTTGCATTCTTCATTCCATTCAAAGTTTTTCTTCTTCTTAATTACCTCAAACAATGGAATGCATTTATCAGTGGCCTTTGATATAAACCTGCTTAGTGCCGCCACTTTTCCATTCAGACTAATAACATCTTTATTCGTCCTAGGTGCTGCTATATCCTTAATTGCCTCGGTCTGCTCTGGGCTAGCCTCAATCAATTGTGCACTCGCAATATATCCAAGAAATTTTCCGAAATGTACTCCAAAGTTGCATTTCCGGGGGTTGAGTTTCTTTTGATACTTGCGGAGCACTTTAAACATTTCATTAAAATCTTCAAGATGATTTTTCGCTTCTTGAGACTTTACCAACATGTCGTCAACATAAACTTCCATATTCCTCCCGATTTGTTCTTTAAACATTCGGTTAACCAACCTTTGATAAATTACTCCTGCATTCTTCAATCCGAATGGAATTACCTTACAACAATAGGTCCCTTCGTAAGTAATGAAGCTAGTATGTTCCCCGTCGGGTTTAAACATAGGAATCTGATTGTACCCAGAGTATGCATCCATTAATGAAAGCAGCTCATGTCCACTGGTGGAGTCGACAAACTGATCTATCCTTGGCAAAGGGTAACAATCCTTTGGACAAGCTTTATTCAAATCTGTGTAATCTACACAAGTCCGCCACTTCCCGTTGGATTTCTTTACCAGAACCGGATTTGCCAACCATTTGGGGTATCAGACTTCTCGGATTAACCCATTTTGTTGCAATTTCTTGACTTCTTCCTTCAGGGCGTCGGTCCTAACCTTATCAAATTGCTTTTTCTTTTGCCTGACTGGAGGAATGTCTGGATTGATATTCAGGGCATGGCTCATGACCATGGGGCTAATTCCAACCATGTTAGAGTGGGTCCAAGCAAAAACATCCTTATTTTCTTTTAAAAATTATGTCAACCTTGACTTTAGCTGCTCTTCAAGATTCTTTCCCACTTTGGTTATTTCAGTAGAATTGGCAGAATCTAGTAGAACCTCTTCGGTTTCTTCGACTGGCTTAACTCTTTCCACCCCTCCTCGACAATCCAATTCTGTAACGATCTCGCTTTCTTCGATTGAGTTGGAATCCATTCCCTTTCATTTTCCGTAAACTGCAAAACACCTTGCAGCAATACGTTTGTTAGTTTTATCATATTTTTTCTTTGCTTCGAATGATGGATGTAAGAATCCATATTCCGAAGGCCGTAAAGTATTGGATGAATCAAAGTAACAAGTGAACTCCCTGTTATATTGCTCTAGAGTTGCAAAATACATTTCTCGAGAAGCGAATTGTTCACCTCAAATAGTGCCCCAACTGAAATTAGTGAGAAATTTAAGCATTGGATATTTTAGGGAGATGAATGCATCCACCTCGTCCAGTGCCGGTCGTCCAAAGAAGGCATGATAGAATGAGGGCTGATCTATGATCATAAAGGTCGTTTCAAAGACTCGGGAACATAGGCGAAGTCCCAGTAGGACCAAAAGCTTCACCTGCCAAAGCGGAGTTGTCCCCTTATTATTGAACACAAAGATTGGCTCGGGACTAGGTTCAAGTCTATCCTTGGAAATTCCCATTTGATCGAACATATAGCGAAATATCACATTCACATCACTCCCCGTATCAACCAGGATTTTCGTGACCACCGAGGATCCTATTTGCGCTGTGATCATTAAGGGATCATTGTAGGGGTAGTGGATCCCTCTCCTTAGTTCTTGTGGATTAATCACCAGTGTGTGCATATTGATGTTGTGTTTTCAACTTTTGAACGGCGTTTCCTCCTGTATAGAGAATACACCCTTCTTAGCATCTCGAATGTATTTACTTTGGGTGCTTTGACTTCTACCGGCGGGATGTGGTCCTCCATATATGACATCCATCATATTCGGAGGTGGACTTAAGCTTAGTGGGTCATCTTCCTCAATCACATTTACGGTATTACCAATAGGCTTCTTTGCATTAGTGTTTGACGGGAGAGTTTACTGTGGGTTCTTCACGAATTCCTTCAACTGCCCTTCTCGAATCAATTTCTGAATTATTCCAGCCAGAACCTTTCAGTTGTTGGTTCTGTGGCCATTTGCTTCGTGGTAGGTGAAATATTTGTCTCCTTTTTTATGCTCAGGATAATTTCGGGCCGTAAATGAAGTGGGGAAGTTGACCTTATCCTGGGTCATTGCATAGATGTAGGAAATTGGTCGGTTTAACGCCACCGCGTTAGTATTGGTGTCTTCCCATCTAGCCCTCTTGGGAATTCTCTCCAGGCCGAATTTACCACCGTCCTTCCTGTGACCAAATTTCTTCTTTGAGTAATACAATTCATCCATTCGGATAAACTTATCGGCTTGGAAATGGAAATCCTGAAGATCCCGCCATCCATGAATAAACAACGCCTTCCAGAAAATAGAATTAACTATGAGTCCCAAGTGGACAATGATGAGCTTATCTCTATCATTCATGCCTTTGGCCTTCAAGGCTTCAGTATTGAATCTCTTTAAATAACCCCCTAAGGACTGTCCATGGTTTTGCCTGATGTTAGCGAGCATGGTATAATCAATGGAAGGATCTTTGCATATGCAGAATTGAGCAGAGAACTCTTATGAGAATTGCTTCCAAGAATATATTGTATTCTCATGATATTGTCGATACCATTTAACGGCGGCCGCCTGTAATGTGATTGGAAAAAGTCTACACCTCACATTTCCAGAAGCGTTGTATAAATCCATCTGACTATCAAACGCCATCAAATGGTCATCCGGGTCGGTTGTCCCATGCTATTTCAAGGTGGAGATCTTTACATGAGATGGTATTAGAGCTGACATGATTTCATCGATGAAGGGTGCAACCCTTTCGTTATTGTTTACTCTTCAATCTTCAGTTCTCTTGCACTTAGCATTTAACAGGTCTTTCATAGCCTTTTCCACCATGTCCTTGAGATATGCTTCATTGTTCAGGTAATTCCTTTTATTAGGTTTGTAGCCGTCCGAAGTTGAACTTGCGGAACAGTCTCTATCTTCCGCTTGAACTCTTCCTTCATAATTTTCCTTCAGTGGAAGGCCCTCTTTCTATTCTAATGCAGAAATATTAGCTTTACTTTTGGCAGCATCTGTATTGATTTTCTGATTCCTTTTTGGAGATTCAACTTCTTCACCCACCATGGAAGCTTTCATTAATGATCAGTGAGATAACACTTCGTTCAAAAGATCTTTCATTTCTGCTATTTGGCGTTCCAGATATGCGATTTTAGCCACAAGTTCTTCTGGTTGAAGATCTCGAGTCGGAGCCATTTGTGGTGACTACCGAAGCTGAGCTGGAAGTGGAGTTGATTGAGGTAGGGCGGAAGGTTGTTCATGTTCCCTATTCCTAGGGTTGAAAGAGGGTGATACGTTTTCCTTCAAAGAAGTAGCATGCTCATTCCTTTTGCTAATGGTAAGAGGTCTTCTTGATTTCATTTTCACCTATAACAAACCAAATTTCACAACCAATTATATTAATAAAGTAGGTCGGAGGTTCGAGCCCTCCTTCTAGCGCCAAATATGTTAACAATATTTCTTGTTAACATCCCCGATGCTTTTCATAGGATTATTTTATATGGGTTCAACCTTTCGGTTGAGTGGATTCACATTTTCGAATGAAATGACGAAGTCAGAAGATTTTAAGGTTTTAATTTTGATCCTGACGAGAGGGGATTGATTCCGGAAGGTCATAAGAGATTATTCATCTCAGATTAGGATTTGAATGAAGAATCATCTTACTTATGATCTATCGAAAGGTTTAAGTATGGTTCCAGCATTACAGTTTAAAGGGATCAGCAGAATTGCTCAACCTTTTGATTAGCCCGGAAGGTCTATGAAGCCATTTAGCTTATACCGAAAGGTTTATATATAGCTTAAACCTTGCGATTTGACTGGATCAATGCTCTTGTTAAACCTTCCGATAGGCCGAAGGTTTTAAGGAAACCACTTGGACCCTTCGATCGACTTGTCATGATTGTATGACCTTCAGCCATATCATTTCATCAAGTTCTATCTTCCTTGGAAACCAAAAGTAATCCACATCTCCTTTGAATCCCTTCGGAAGGTTATAAACCCTTCGATGGTATCAGATGGTGAGATTGCTTTATTTGTTATCCCCTTACACTTTCGGTTCCTAGGATGATATCTCACTTGTGAAAACTTTTCGAAAAGAGTGCATGATTCAAACATATTTATAATGGTTGATTTAATATGCCATGAGACTGATATCTGAGATTAATTCACAAGTTATATTCTCCCTTCTTGTAATTCATATTAGGTAGGGTAGAAAGTAATGAGATTATCCAATAACAGTTTCATGGTATATTCTCGAAATAAACAAAGAATATTCTTATAAGGCTTGTTATGCTTTTGAAAGGGTTGTCAATTGAGTTGCCTATTCTGACCCTATCCTTTCTACCCTTCTTGGAAGACGTCTGTTTGAATGACGAACAATGAATCCCTTCGCTTGCCTCGAAGGGTTCAGATTTGCAACAAACTTGTTTTCCGCACCCCTTCCTTTTTATTTAAAAGACTTGGCGCACTCTTCTTTTCTTTAGTCTTTGTGTTACATCGGGCGGCCTTATAACCATCTACCTGTGAAAGCTCTTCCCCGAAGTTACCATGTGCCTCTTCTTCACTGGTGTTATACAATCCTTTTGATGTCATCAAAAGGTAACTTCTTCTGATACTCTTTGCCTTTGTGGAAGGTCTCTGATGTGCCTTCTTTATCTTCATTTACATTTTATGGTTAACGGTATGTGATGTGCACGTAAATATGCATATTTTTACCACCATATTTAATCTATTTAAATTAAATAAATGATCATATCGGATATTTTAACTTGTTTAAACCAAAATTCAAATTATTTTTAAATTGTCACATATTCATCTTCATATAGGGGTAAAATGGTCATTTTTGTGCATTTATTAAATTGTGAAAATTTACTTGGAATTTTCTATGTTGTTTTGTAGGAAATTTGGTGAATTTTACAAGTGGCTTTATGATAATATATGCATGCAGAGTAAGATAAGAAATGAATATGGAAATAATTCAAAGTGGTGATCATGGAGGACCCCACCCACTTACCTTGATTTTCAAATTAGGAGCTAAGCACATGATAAAAGGACATTAAAGCTTAATGTACATTTAAGTGGGGATTAATGGATGTTAATGATTACTTGGCCACCACACTACCTCAAGGGCAATTTGGGCATTCCCCAAAATATGAATTAGGATTTCATACATGTATAAAGACCCCTTATGTTTCATGTAACTCCTCTCTCTTAGTCTCTCTTTAGTTTAGTTTAGGCTCAAAAATAAATCAAGTTCTCTTCTTTCTTTTCATGGCTACTTAGCCATTTCTACTTCATGTAACTTTCCTTTTTTTTATGCAATGTAATTATTGTTTCCTTTTAATTACATGTTCATTTCCTTTCATGCTAGTAGTGTAGATTTTCTTTTATGCAATTAGAATAGTTTTCTTTCATTTTGCTTTCTTTTTTCTTTCATTTTTTGCTTTCATGTTGCAAGCTACATTTGTTAATCAAATGACAAATATGAGAGGCTAAACTCCTTCAATTTAGGGGTAATGAAGCTCTCTAATTATGTAGCTTCAACTATTTATTAATTCATGCTCTCTTTTTGTGCATAATGATGATGATTGAAGTGATTTAATTATTGTTTTTGTCTTGAATTTGATAGCCTATATTGTTGACACCAAATAGGCTATGCTTGAACAATCACTAACACAAATGCCTCTTCATCAAAATATGATTATGGCATAAGAAAGTGATTTGAAATTAAAATTTGATGGTCTATATTTCTAATCAATAGTTAATAGGCCATACTTAAAATAGATTTCATTTTCATTTTCATTGTCAAATTCCATGGAAGTTAGTAAGTGGTTTAAGGGGTGTGTTATAGTTTGATGGCTTATGTTGGCTAATTAATAGCACAAATATGTCATACTTATGATAAACACATCAATTAAAGCACTAATGACCAAAAAAGAGAGATTATGATTTCATATGTGTTGAACTACATGATCTAGAGAGTGGATTTATTCTCTAAATTGTCGTTTAACTCTTATATTTGCATCTCTTTTCTTTTAGTTAGTTAACTAATTTTCTAATTCTCTAGCTTAACTTTCACTCGACTTTGGTTTAATTTGATTGAATAGAATTTTAAAATCATCAATTCCCTTTGGATCGACCCGTATTCGCCACGTACTACAAGTGTACGCCGTGCGCTTGCGGTTAATTTTATTTCTAAATTCGTTCGACGGTTTTCTAATCCGATAGAATTTCCGCCGTCCGAACAAGTTTTTGGCGCCATTTCCGGGGAATTGTTTTTGATTTTATTTTCTATTCTTCGGATTATTTTTGTTTGATTAGTGTGTTTATTTTGTGTGTGTTTGCATTTAAAAAAAATTGTGTGTTTGTGTGCATTTTGATTTTGTTGTTTGTAGTTTGCTAGTTTCTTTTTCATTAGCATTTTTATTTTCTATAAAAAAAAGAAACATACACAATTCAAAAGGAAAAAAAATTATTTCAAATTGCATTTTACATTTCAAATTTTACACAGATTTTATTTTTTCCTGTTACACAGTTCTGTGCACATTTGCTGTGCACCATTCAAACTTTCTAATCTTCTTCTTTGTTCTACACTTCAACTCATCAATATTGCCTGCAACCACCCTCTTCCCTGTCAACCTCCTTACTACATCTTTCCTTCACCACATCTTCACAATCCACTTCTAATCATCCAGTTGCATTTCGACATCCTCTCCACTGTCCAAATACAAACTGTCCACTCAACTCATTCATCCAGTTGCATTTCTGCCACCTTTCAACAAACTGCCATTCATAACTCATACAAATAGGCACTTGAAAACACTGTATTCAATTTCCCTGTCAAACTTCATCCACAAACTGTCCACGAGCAACCCTCCACATACAGAACATTACAACCGAAACAATATACAACCTTTCTTCCTTCATACTCCTTAAACATCACCTGCCTTCACATCAAAATTGCCACTTAAACAACATGTCTCAGTCCATCATTCCAAGGTTCCAACCCTGCTCACTGCTGCTACACACTTCGACACTGCATACTTTGCCACTGCTGACGGTCACCATACTTCAGCACCTTCAGTTCATCCACAGAGCATCACAAACCAACCTTCCTAATCACCACTATCCTGACACACATTCCTCCAACCACTGAAACATCATTTCATCTCACCAACCAGTGCACTGCCCTGTTTCACATTACTTCTCCATTTCCTGCACATACACTTTTGTTACAACAAATTCAAACCATCCAGTGAAAACTGCCTGAAACAAACCACGACACCATACTTTTGCATGAACTTCCACCTGCGTCCACGTTGCCGGAAGTTCACCCAATCCCAACTGCTACAATCATTCAACTACTTCATTCCACCATAAATCTGCATCACCCCTTACCCTTGCCATTATCATATCATATCTGCATTATCATATCACTCTAAAGCAATACCAAATTGCATTACCAGTACAACATCCCATTACCAAAAACTCACCTCTACAACTCGACTCTTTCACCGATCACAGTATCGTCAGCCAACAACGAAGCAAATCACAAACACACACCATCACTTCTACATACCTTGCCTACTTCTGCCTGTAGTCACTTCCTGCCTGAAACCATAACACTCTTCACCAAACTCAGCAATTCCATCTCCTCGTCCTCTCATTAGAAGCATCTGCAGTTTCAGACACACCCAATACAGCCATCACAAGTTAAACACCATCCCAGTCAATTGCCTTCTGCCCAGACTACAACATCTACAGCCATATAAAAAAAATCAACCTTTACTTATCCATTTGCTCCGCCTCCAATACAACTGCACAGTGACAAGCAGCTGCTAACCCCCCAGTACGACACCATTCTCTTCTCACAACCACAGTGTTAATCACCAACCACCTGAAAACAAGTCGCGCGACCCCAAAACTCCCCTCGTACCACCACATACCACCACAAACTCCATCGCCACTTTGCCAATTCGAACACACCCAAAATCGCCTTCGCATTCCCCTCGAATCACCGCGACCAACTCACCTTGTACAACTCCAGTAAATCCACAAATTCCCCTTGAATCGCCGGCCTTCAATCAAGGCTTTTGAAATTGGAAATAACTTTGAATAAGGCTGCCGAAATTGGGAAAGAGAATTTGTGAATTGATGGAATTGATCGCAAATTTGGGTTGTTTGTGCGATTTTTAAACGCTGCTTTCAGATAAATTATTTTGGATGCAGATAGTTGTTTCGTTTGAGCAAGCTTGATTGAATTCTTTAATTGGGCCGGCGATAATTTGTGGGCTTATATGCGTGTAATTTTTTAAAAAAAAAGTGTGTTAAGCTCTTCTCTTAATTTCTTTCTTTTTAGTTTGCAATTTTTTTATTTTTAGGTTTCAAAATTTTTTTGTTTTTTAGGATTGAACTGAATTGTTTTGGAGTTTTCTTTTAGCTTAAAAAATAATCATTTGCCAAAAATTTTGAACTTGTTTTATTTTGAATTGTTTTAAGTCCATCCTTATTTTAAAAAAAAACAACAAAAATAAAAAAATTGTATATATCTTGCTCGAAATTTCAGGTTGGCAAAGCAGAATTGAAGAAGGAGCAGAAGTGCTTGCTAAAATAAATTGCTTGATTTGCTGATCTTGCCAAAAAAAATAACTGCTTGCTTATTTATAATTTTCTTTTTATTTGCCTTGCATTGTTGTTTACTTGCATTTGAAATTTTTTTTTCAGAAAACCAAAAACAAAAACAAAATTCCATTTTAGTTGCATTGGTAGATTCACGTTTAATTTCAGCTTTACATTTCATCTTAGATTTTGTAAATAATAATTGTTAGAAATCAATAGCGCATAATTGTATATTGACAATTTGTCTTCTTTGAACAATTTAAATTCTTGGTGTCTATGCTACGACAGAGTAATAACCATTTATAAATATTACGGTGATTCGTAAATATTATTGTGGTTGTTCCTTTGAAGGTACTTAAACCTTCAGCTGCATTGCTACGGTGATTCGTGGTGCACCGATAACTCCTGCCCGTTACCTGGTTGAGAACTATCTTGTTGATTTAAGACAAAGTGTGATTATACAATTTTGGGTTAACTTAGGATAAATCATTTGTAATTAACCCCTGCATTCATTTAGTTGCATTAGTTCATGCATATTTATAAAAAAAATTCAAAATCCAAAACTAAAAAAATTGTAAATATTCCTTTTCTTTTTCTTTGAAATTTTTAAATCCTTTTTCTTTGAAATTTCAAAAATCCAAAAAAAAAATTATAAAACCTTTTCAAAAACAAAAAATAAATCTGAAAAATCAAAAACAAAACAAAAATCAATTTCCCTTTTGAAAAATAAATTTTATTTGTAAATATTTTTCCTTTAAAAAAAACAAAAACATTCTTGAAAATGTCTGAGTTTCCCCACTCACTTGAATTTTATAATAGTTGTGAAAATCAATATAATCCATATGATTTCACTCCAAATTCGTATGGGTATTTTAATGACAACTATTCTTTAAACAATTCGAATTTTGAACAACAAAGTTTTCAAAACGATGACCAACCCTCAAATCTCGAAAATAGCATTTCATCTTTACTTGAACTCACTACACAACAAAATCAAATAATAAATGATTTGTGTAATGAATTCAAGTCAAAGTTTTCAAAATGATCAAAATTTGAATTCAATTCAAAATTCAAATAACTTCGAGTATAACCCACGCCAATTCAATTTCGAACTTCAAAACGAGTTTCAAAGTCAAAATGAAAATGGAAGCAACTTTTTAAATGATTTTGGCAATGGGAATAATCTCGACCACGATACGATTGAAAATTTTTGTCCTCAACAACTTCAAAGTGAAAATTTTCAAGTTAATAATTACAAATTTGACTTTGTTGAGAAAATGAACGAAATTCACAATAATCACAAGGATTTGTTGTTGGAAACATATATGAAACAACGTGATAAACAAAACCAAATCCCAACATGTGACGAGTCAAACGATAATCCATCTTTTACCCAATTTGACGATTTTCAAACAACAACTTTTGAAATTGAAATCGATAATCTTAATGAAGTTGTTGAAAACACGGTAATTGAGTTGGATTTCAATTCTTTTGAGGGTGTGGAACCAAATTTAAAATTTGATCTTCATTTTCTCGATTTCGAAAATTTGAATACAACAACTTTGGATTTTGAACTTGAGATACGCAATGAAGTTGTTGATAATCCAACAAAAGAAGACGAATTTAATGAACACGAATTTTTTGGACATTTGGATGACGAATTGTTAAATTCCGACGAGGAAGATTTAAATCACCACTTTGATTTTGAAATCAATAATTTTGAAGAAGTTTTAAATGATAAGCTCGAATTTCAAATTGGTGAAAATGAACGTGAATTTCAATCAATTGTTTTATTGACCCCAAAAATCATCGAAAAGGAAACAACTCGTAAGATTTTTAATAAAACGACATTCGTTTTCCCAAATCAACATTCAACTTTGAAATCATTTATGGTTTTGTTTTCCGAGCTTAATATGTGTCTCGCATACTTGACGAGACAAATGAATCGGTCTTTGGAAGACCGTTTCATTTACTTTTTGATGATATACTTTCCGATCTCGTGTAAATACCATTCGTTTTCATATAAATAAAGGCCATTTTTTTTAATTTTATTTTTCTCCTTCCACTTGGGTTGACTATGGGGACATAGTCAAAATCAAGTGTGGGGGGAGACTCATCATCATTTTTGATATTTTCATGGTTTATTTATTTTTATTTTCTTTCCAAAATTTAAAAAAAACAAAAAAAACCTTTTTTTAGCATTTTTGATTGAGTTTTAAAGAACCACTATAGGATAAATATATGGTTTGGTTTTATTAAATTAAAATTTTTGTAATTTAGTTTATCTTAACAAAAATAAAAATGAAGTTTGATTATAAATAAAAATGGTTTAATTAGTATGTAGGAAGATTCATATGTGATAATTATGAAATATATCCTAATAGAAAATCATTGTTTTAAAAAGTGGTCGATTTAAAGTAAAGGATATAACATTTTTTTTGTCTTCTAAGTTAAATGGTGCTAAGATGATTTTGCAAAACTCTCTCTTTCCAAAAAAAAGAAGAGAAAACGAAGAAGAAAAAACATTTGTATATATGTATATATTTTTAACTCCTAGAGTCGTGTGTTCACACTCGTGTGTTCACTCGCCATGCTCTGTACCCTTCTCACGTAAGACCGAAAGGCAGTGCACGATCGGTATATGTGGCCTCAGTTTATCTGAGTTAGGTGTGTATATAAAAATTATTTTACTAATAACACCTACAGTCAATAGGTGTTCACAGTCGTGTGTTCACTCGCCACGCTCTGTATTCCCCTCACATCAGTCCGTAAGGCAGTGCATGGGTAATATATCTGGCCTCAGTTTATCTGAGTTAGGCATATGTAAATATTGTTAATATCCATAAAATTTTCAAAAATAAAATAAAATAAGAGAGAGTAAGCAAATAAAATCCTAGCACCATTTTTAACTTATTTGATTTGACTTGTTATTGAAAAGAAATGAATATACCACTTTGATAAACTTTGATAATCAACTAAGGATCCATTTTATAGTTACACTGTGTTATCAACTGAAACAATGAGTTAAACTATTGTCTATTTGTTACAATAACTTCGTTTTTATTGGAAATTTGGACGAGTAAATGACTTAAATTTCAAGATAATAACCAAACCTATATTTAACTTATTTGTGTTAATTTAAAAGTAAATCCTTCATTCGTAAATATTTTCAAAAACTTGCATTCACATCTTTGTAAATAAATCTTGCATTTTGTAAATATTTTCATTCCGCATTTGGATTTTGTGGGTAGTATCCATTGAAAACCCTCATGACAACACTCGTCCTATTGGGGACACCCAGAGGTTTAACGGCTTGTTGCATATGCTCAATGCAATCGTGCTACCTACGAAAACGGATTTAACTTAGTTTTTTTCTTTATTCGAGGACGAATAAAAAGATAAGTGTGGGGGTATTTGATGTGCACGTAAATATGCATATTTTTACCACCATATTTAATCTATTTAAATTAATAAATGATCATATCGGGTATTTTAACTTGTTTAACACAAAATTCAAATTATTTTCAAATTGTCACATATTCATCTTCATATAGGGGTAAAATTGCCATTTTGTGCATTTATTAAATTGTGAAAATTTACTTGGAATTTTCTATGTTGTTTTGTAGGAAATTTGGTGAATTTTACAAGTGGCTTCATGATAATATATGCATGCACAAGAGTGAAGAGAACAAATGAAGATGTAAATAATTCAAAGTGGTGATCATGGAGGACCCCACCCACTTACCTTGATTTTCAAATTAGGAGCTAAGCACATGATAAAAGGACATTAAAGCTTCATGTACATTTAAGTGGGGATTAATGGATGTTAATGATTACTTGGCCACCACACTACCTCAAGGGAAATTTGGGCATTCCCTAAAATATGAATTAGGGTTTCATACATGTATAAAGACCCCTTATGTTTCATGTAACTCCTCTCTCTTAGTCTCTCTTTAGTTTAGTTTAGGCTCAAAAATAAATCAAGTTCTCTTCTTTCTTTTCATGGCTACTTAGCCATTTCTACTTCATGTAACTTTCCTTTTTTTTATGCAATGTAATTATTGTTTCCTTTTAATTACATGTTCATTTCCTTTCATGCTAGTAGTGTAGATTTCTTTTATGCAATTAGAATAGTTTTCTTTCATTTAGCTTTCATTTTGCTTTCTTTTTTCTTTCATTTTTTGCTTTCATGTTGCAAGCTACATTTGTTAATCAAATGACAAATATGAGAGGCTAAACCCCTTCAATTTAAGGGTAATAAAGCTCTCTAATTATGTAGCTTCAACTATTTATAAATTCATGCTCTCTTTTTGTGCTTAATGATGATGATTAAAGTGGTTTAATTGTTGTTTTTGTCTTGAATTTGATAGCCTATATTGTTGACACCAAATAAGCTATGCTTGAACAATCACTAACACAAATGCCTCTTCATCATAATATGATTATGGCATAAGAAAGTGATTTGAAATTAAAATTTGATGGTCTATATTTCTAATCAATAGTTAATAGGCCATACTTAAAATATATTTCATTTTCATTGTCAAATTCCATGGAAGTTAGTAAGTGGTTTAAGGGGTGTGTTATAGTTTGATGGCTTATGTTGGCTAATAAATAGCACAAATATGTCATACTTATGATAAACACATCAATTAAAGCACTAATGACCAAAAAAGAGAGATTATGATTTCATATGTGTTGAACTACATGATCTAGAGAGTGGATTTATTCTCTAAATTGTCATTTAACTCTTATATTTGCATCTCTTTTCTTTTAGTTAGTTAGCTAATTTTCTAATTCTCTAGCTTAACTTTCACTCGACTTTGGTTTAATTTGATTGAATAGAATTTTAAAATCATCAATTCCCTACGGATCAACCCGTATTCGCCACGTACTACAAGTGTACGCCGTGCGCTTGCGGTTAATTTTATTTCTAAATTTGTTCGACGGTTTTCTAATCCGATAGAATTTCCGCCGTCCGTACAGTATGTTAGCATACTGGACTTTTCAGGAGATCTCTTCGGTGAAGTTGAATCTGAACTTCATGCACAAGGGTCAGAAAGTACCTTTCGACCATCGTATATCTCTAGATAAAATATACTATTGAGATAAACACAAGTGGCCCATCGTTCGAACATAAATTAGAACAATGTGAACTAAATATCATCAACGTTGGTCAAAAATCGATAAGTATCTGTAGATATGAAGTTGATAATACTCTGATGCGGGTTAGCAAAACCCTTGGTTATGCATCCTACTCTGTTTTCTTCCATTTCCAATGTCGAGGTAATATCATACATCTTTCATATGAGTCTTCATCACTTGAACAAATCACGAATCCCTAATTAGATTCCCACACGTCCTGAACAGATCTCGAAACCATACTTGGATTCCAGCATCTTGAACAGATCCACTTCCAAGATATAGAATATGTATCTCAGACTTGAAGTGGATTTCAATAAGTAAAACAGTTACGATCCCAGTCTCTTTAAGACTGTATCGACGAATTTGGTCATATTCAATAATAATGACAACGGTCGCATATGAAAACTAAGTCTCGTATACTTATCACGTTTTTGAACTTCTCACTTCCACTTTCAGTGATAAGCACACGACTAAATACTTTCCATAAACGAGTAAACAAATAAAGCATGATCAAGTCATACAAAGTACAATTAAGTCATATATGCGACTTTTATTCCCCTTTTAATTAATACTTTTATTAGTAAAAACATCTTTTATTAGTGAAACTTCTTTTATTTGACAAAACATCATTTACCAATCACTACTATTCACTTTTACCCTTTCAATATTCAATAATTATTCATGCACTTGCCTTAATTAGTATATGTATATTTATAAATCATTAACAGGATTTCTTACTTTAAACCTTTATTTTTTCTGTTTTTCTACAAAAGATTCCATACTTATAATTTCCTTCAAAAATCCATCTTAGGGATCTAAATATTTTCACAAATCCATTCAAAATGTTTAAGAGTAATGTTACATAAACATTGTCACTAGAAACCCAAAACCATTTCAGTTATGCTTATCTTTAAAACATTTTTTCAAAAATCTATTTACATTCATAAGTATAATAAAAAAGGGTTAAATATGAATGTTATTAACACATTATCACAACAAACCCAAAACCATTTCATACTTACATTATCTTTAAAAACATTCTTTGAAGGATCTAAGTTAATATTTAGTCAAGTTTGATGGCCGACAAGTCAACTGCCCAGTTAAAACGATCACTTATAAAAATCATAGTTCATATACTTGACTCATTTTTGACATTCCAACTTATACTTTCCCTCATTCAAGAGTAAAGCTATGTATGTTAGAACACTGGTTGCATATAGATAAGTCTACCTATAGATAAGTCTACCTAGTAGGCTTTTAGTGTTAAGTATAATATTAGTGACTTTCATAACGAGTAAGAAATCAACACGACTAACATGTTTTTGACATTCCGAACTTAACTATTCCTCGATCAAGAGGGAAGCCAGTAGGATAGAGCACTAATGCTTTTATTCCCGCTAGAACATCAACCTTAACTCGCACAAATAGATATGCCTATTTCATCGGTAGTTGGTGATAAGCATGGTTAATTTCCTTTTTCAAAACTTATATATATGCACACACATTTAAAAAATGCTTATAAATAGGTTTTAAAAATCTATGTAAAATATTACTTAAAAATAACTAATTTATAATTTGAAGAAAATAAATTAAAAACATATTTTATAATTTAAAACCCACTTACTTTCACAATTCTTAAATAAATATTAAAAATATATTTAATGTTCAAACCAACTTTAACATACTGAAATGTATGTTAGAAATGTCGCTCAAAAGATTAGGGAAAATCACCAAATTCGGAAACCATTTTTGAACACTTAAACCATAAGCGACTTACTACAGCTTTTAGAAATGCTATTAAAAGTCCTTGTTAAAAAACAACACTAAAAAAACACAATCTTTGTGACCAGTTTTCACCACCTTAACAAGTGAGTTAAGACTTGAAATTTTATAGTAAGTACTAAACTTAGGGTACTTATAAACCATGGATAAAAATCTTAATTATGTTCTCTAGTTTATTTATAAAAATTCTCGAAAACAAGGAATTTGCTAAAATGTTCGTTTAGCGACATTTTTATCCAAACTTTAGCCATTTTGTTTGACCAGTTCCAAAACCATTTAAACTCCAATTTTTTTAACTTATATTAATTATTAAAGATGCAAAGAAGCTTCTAAAATATCTCTCAAATTTAACTTTGAAAATCACCAAATCTAAGGCATTTTCAAAGTGCATCCATAGTGACCTTTTCCGCTTCTAACTTTCACAACTATGGTTCGTAACTTTTATAACTTTCCAAACCATTTCTTTAATATTCCATTCACCAAAATATGTGTAGAGAATAATCAAACCAAATTATCCCAAGTTAAGATCATAAATCTTCCATTTATATAAGCTAAAGTTAAGGTATATCGAAGTGCACTTATAGCGACTATTCCCGCTTCAAAACTTTCAAACGTACTTCGATTCAACACACATTTCGAACAACCATTAAACATCAGGTAAAGGTCACACCACATCTCTAGAAGGGTAATATAAGTGAAGTTATACAATATAAAGTTGTCATTTCCTTTCAAAAGCATGGGGGTCCAAAGTTTATAACTTTAATTAGTTAATGTCACTTTAAATTTATATTTTTACTACACAACATATATACATAATATATACAATCAAGATAGTGATATAATTTACTTAGACCTAAGCCAATCACATGCTATAATGCTCACAAAGATAAGAACACTTCCAACCATCAACAAATTTCTAATGATCTAAGCTTTAGCACTTACAAACCAAGGCAAGACCTCCCCCTTCTCTTCCATACTCATGGCCTCACCATGCCCCCCTATTTCATCCATATTTTCCATTTTTGACTTTAAATCCTTGCTTGCAGAAGTGTTGTATGGTGTTAATGAAAGTTTGGTGAAGTTTGAAAGGGATTTGAGTTGAATAGTAAAAGTTAGTGAAGAACAAAGCGGACCAATGTTGATCCACTTCCACCATTTTCTTAATTTTATTTAAGTGATTAGTGAAACCCTTAAGGATGTATTTATAGAATTTTTCAAGAGGTCATTAGCACCTTCTACCTTCCATAAAAGGTCATAAAGGAGCCTCCCTCTCACATGCAACCTTTGTAGTTTTACATCTCTTACTTAACACTTAAGACTTTCCTTAAAGTTCATCTTCAAAGTATCTTATCTTCCCTTTCACATCTAATTAGTTAACTTTAAGAAGCTTCTTAAGAGTTTAGTGCAAAATATTTTTATTTCAAATTAATGTTCTCTCAAGAAAATAAGTGTATGTAAAAAACATCTGAACGACTTCTAATGGTTAAAAAGCTGTTTATGGATAAAACGATTTTCGGTCACATTATCGATATTTCTTCAAAGAATTTATTTTTGTAAACATTTTTACAAAACAAGTTTACCATCATTACTTATGATTTGTAAGGGGGATACCAAGGTTATTAAATCACTTTAATAACATTTAATCCAAGATTCATATATTTAAATAATTAAGATAGTTAAATGCGAAGTGTCCGAAATCCCGGGTCATTACATTCTCCCCCATCGTCCTTGAAATTCCAACACAAGCAACCAAAGAAACAACCATGTAGAAATACTTAATAGTACTCAAAATCATTAGTTAATATAGCTTTCCAACTAGGATGATAAACAATCTACTAAGCGCACCATAGACGCAACTGCCTTAGGTTATTACATAGTCAACGATTCATAATACTTCATAACAAATCAATGAGTCCTCACCTAAATTCTCCATAAGCCAACAAAACATAGTATGCAAATATATGAAAGCCCATATGATGCACATGGACCATTCACATGCAACATCTGATATGATCACTTGCTTGATCACATAAATTTCACTTCCAAACTAATATAGATCACATGATCTCTTTGTTGTGGACTCCGATCAGGTTCCTTGATTAAAAACCTTCATTCTCCTTACATAGCTATATACTATGATAGAAAACTTTGGAATCATATCAAGAATCTATATCAAGTTTTCGTCAACAAAAAATCAAGTGAAAGAACCTTGTTCGGACCGGTGCAAATCACCTCGAGACCATGTACTCGAATACTGGATCATGAACAGTCATGCGAATAAAACGATATACGTACAACTTACATATTTAATCTATTGGTTTCTTAACTACAACAACATATTTTATATCACATTCATTTATCCAAATAGTATGTCATTTAATACTAAAATTATTTATGAACCATTTCATAAAAACATAACTTCTAACTATCAAATGTTTTATAACACAAGTTCACACTCGTATAATACTCCGATACATCCTAAAAGTATATACCCGACACCATATTTAAAACTAGTTTAAATTCTACTATCTTCTAAGTTCAAGTGTTATTTAAACATCATCATTATATTTTCGCAAAACACTTAGTTTCTGACTGTCCAAAATCGCCGAAAATCCGTTCATTTCAACAAATGAAAATTACCAATCAATATATCTTATCATAATGCACAAACCATTCAATCTTAATGCATAGACTATATGTGTCCATAAAATAGCTTAACAAAATTTCACTTCTTTATTAAGCACACTTTGCTACAAAGGGAAAACGGAAAAGTTTTTCATAATTATTTGGGTTATGCCACTACCACTTGAGCACCCAACATAGCATACTTGCAAATCTTTTTTGCATAGAAAGCTTATTTCTAAATATTTATTAAAATATTTTTTATTTTTTTATCAAATTCTTTAAGGAAACTCTAGAACTAAACATTGGGTTTCATTTCAAATCAATTGAAATAACTAAGGCCACATTTGAGACTACAAGCTATTGTTATCCAACCTTATGACCGAGCCATATTCGGATGAATCTGATCAATCAATTGGTAGAATAACTAAGCAGGAATCCCAAGCGATAATTGCCAGGCTCAGATTCAAGCGAAAATAAGAGGTAAAGTCACAAACTCGCCAAGAATCTTCAATAGAACCCTAAAAATCAACTCACTCCAAGTACCAAGCCCAATGGTCCAAGAATGAAATCAAGTCATGAATCAGTACCGATTCATGGCTAGGGATTGGTACCGATCCCTAACTTTAACTCAAATCCACCTCAAAGTTCATGCCATATAAAGATTTAATTAGTTATTATCAGTCGATGCACACCATAAATGATGGTTACTTCATCTTTAACCAAAACGATCAATATGAATAAGTCAAGCACTTTTGTCCAACCTCCAAACCAAGGAATGCATATAAGTTCAACCCCATATCAATGCAAATGAATGCTAAAGTTAAGGATACAAGTCAACCAAACGTCTATAAGAGATTGAAGAAGGTTCTCAGAGCAATCTTATGGATCGATACCGGTCCATGGAGCATAGTCCGATACCGATTTTTGAACATTGATGAGTTGGCCATGATCTTCTGAGAATGGTTCCTTTAGGATGTTGGGAATGTGAACAAGAATGCGGTGGAGAGAATTTTGTCGACCTACAGCTATAAATAGAGGAGAAGGGGAATTATTTAAGGACGTTTGGCTTGTTTAATAAATTTCTGTACTTTCTCTATAATATCACGGACCATCACCGATCCACAGCTACTGTTCCATAAGATCAACTTTGTAAAACTCAGTAGTAGCATAAACAAAATTCAAGTGGACATAGATCTTTGATTAGTCGAACCACTATAATTATTGTGTGTTCATTTTTCCTTATTTTCCATTTATTTTCTTCATTTCATTCTCTGCTATTAATCTATGGTTGTTTATGCCAACTTTTGGCATAAATATTTTGGTGCTTTCACTAAGAACATATCGATCTCAGGCTATTTGGATTTATATTCTAATTTTGGAGGATTTTAGTCCAAGAGATAGATTTGTCAGTTTCATTCCTATAATCTGTGACTATTCAAATTTTTGCAAATCTACCATAGGATTAACTAAAGTAATGGTCCATAAAACACTAGAGAAATTCTGCCACCTCTAGGCCTCCTAAAGATGTTGAGAACGCTGTTTCTCAACATGTTGAAGAAGTTGCTCAACCCAATGCTGTTGAACTTCAAAGCCCATCAGATATGATCACTCAGGTTAATATGAACATGATGATGAAAGAGTTGAATGACAAGTTGCGTGAGAGTAAGGATGAGATGAGGAAATAGATGAGGGGAACTCTAGATTTACTAAACCAATTATCCTATAGCCGTAGAAGGAACATGAAGGAGTTATCACCTCCCAACTCAAAAAAGGACAGTTCTTCATCATTCAGAGAAAACCACGGAGAGAGGAAGCAAAAAAATGAAGACAAAAAAAGCTTGGATTTCAAAAATCAAGTTGAACAATGCTCAGAGTGCAAGAGTAGGATCGGTACTGATCCATCCCCACGGGTCGGTACCGAACCCTGTCAATGTGATGTTGGCACATGAGGCGGTGTTGGTTTAGATGATGATGTTGGTGGTGTAGATGGTCATGTTGCTGATGGCCAGAATATTGAGATTCAGACGGCTTCCCTTGATCCGTCGCATTGCAATCATAGAAATAAATCATCTAGACAAACAGTTCTCCCATGGACAGGGGAACCTAGGTACCATGGAACTAACCGAGCTTGTTTGTAGAGCCAAACACTCGGGGTAGGCCATGATCATTGTCGTCCTATAGATCAAATTGAGCCAGAATATTTAGTTGGTATGGTGAAGAAGTTAGTAAATGAAAACCAATATAGAAACAACGACGAATATTCTTCTCCCAATATGAACTCATTCACCGAAGAGATTTTGTGTGAGGAATCTCCCTAAAGGTTCACTATGCCGATAATGTTGTCCTATAGCAAGACGTGGATCCGAGATAGCATTTACTGAAATACGAATGGTGAATGGGCATGAGGAGGGCAATGGATGCTATCAGGTGTTGGTTGTTTCTTGGTCTTTCTTAAAGGTATAGAGATGATGTGATTCACCCAGCTTCCATCGAAATCCATATCGTTGTTCGATCAGTTGGCAAGGAGATTTTTCGAATAGTTTCACTTGCACACTACCCATCCGAAGGATGTTGTATGAGGAATATCCATGAAGGTTCGTTATGCCAATGCTGGCCTATTACAGGATGATGGATCCGAGAAAGCATTTGCTGAAATACGAATGGCATATGGACAGGATGAGGGCAACATACGTTAAGGGGGGATTAGTGTTGCTCGGTCTTTCTTGAAGGTGTAGCTACGATGTGGTTCAGTCGACTTCCACTGAAATCCATGTCGTCATTTGATTGGTTGGCAAGGAGGTTTATCGAATAGTTTCACTTGCACACTACCCACCTAAAGGATGTGATGTTGTTATTGAATCAATTCCAGAGTATCGGGGAGTCATTGAAGGACTTTTTGAGTATATTCAATATGACCGCGATGAAAGTGAGTAATGCTAAGGAGGACATAGTGCTGTTGGCTTTGATCAAGGGATACATCCAGATAGTAGTTTCAGAAGATGGTTGAAGATGAAACCTCTACTAACAATGGATGGTTTTATATAAAGGTGACTTAATTCTTGCACTTAGAAGAGGCAAGTTCGAGCACTAGGAATGTCAATGGT
The DNA here is from genome assembly GCA_030737815.1 of Allium fistulosum. Classification (NCBI taxonomy): domain Eukaryota; kingdom Viridiplantae; phylum Streptophyta; class Magnoliopsida; order Asparagales; family Amaryllidaceae; genus Allium; species Allium fistulosum. The sequence continues at coordinate 1,049,982,638 of CM060903.1, forward strand.
GGAAAATCAACTAAAGTGATTCAAAGTAATGCGGCTGTGAAGCAATCCGTCGAAGGTTCTAGAAATGCTGCTATTAAACTGGAAAATATAGGTAATAACCTAAAAATAATAATCAAGGTGATGGAGGTAGGAAGCCGAATTTCAAGAAACGTTTGAAACTTCCATAGTACGAAGATTATACACCACTAGATAATTTGATTAAGAATATATACCTTCCAACACAAGGTACTGAGCATTACAAGAAGCCAAATTCGAGAGAGCCGACTGAGAGAAAAATGGTCTTGGATGTATTGCCGCTTCCACGAGACATGTGGTCATAACATGAAAAAATATAGGAATTTTCGAGATGTGATTGAGGAATTAATCTAGAAGAAGAAGCTTCGGCATTGTATAAAAGCCTCATAGGATAGCACGCGAGGGAATGTTCAACCACAGGGGAAACTGCTCCAATGCAGCCTGGTTGGATCTACTGGTGGCAAGCCTTAGCAACTTGAATAAAGAATTGTTATCAACACAATAACCAGTGGACCTCATCCAATCGAAATGAGTTGGAATGAGATGGAAAAATGCAGGAGTTCTTTAAAACATATGGTACAAGGGAGTTGCTTTTCCATCAAAGACGAGGCTCTAGTGAAGCAACTAAAAACCATGAAAGATGACATTCTGTTCAGAAGTCATGAAATGGATGGGGTCGAGGTGCTTATGCTTGATCCCTTGGTGATAATGGTATAGGCCAACAAATTTAAAGAAAGTGCTTGTTGATTATGGAAATTCGGTAAATATTCTATGTAAGAGAGTTTATGATCAAATGATGATGGATGGTCATGATCCGAAGCTTGTAATATAAAATTTAGGAATTTATCGGAGTGGCTGCAAAGCTTGTAGGATTTATAAACTTATTGACGGTTTCAGGAAAGGTGATCGCAAGAGAGTGTAGTTTGTAACCTTCGCAGCGATGGATATTTTTTCAGCTTATAATGCCTTTTTGGACTGACTGGCCGTTACTAGTTTCCAGGACTAAAGGCCCTAGCTCCGTGGTTCCCAACGATGAAATTTCCCATGAAAAATGAAATGAGGGTCATTCTAGGTGATCAGAACCTTGGACAAGAATGCTACGTCGCAGAGTTGGGGGAAGCAAAGTGACATTGAAAGGGAAAGGACTGTAGAAGACTCTCTATGTCTAATCGATGGACGCATAGCAACTACTGCCTAAGCCTTGACTTGGTTGGCATCGAAAGTTCCATAAAGCTAAGGATCCGAGGAAGGATCCAGAGGATGCAAGGCGGCCCTAGTCGAGCGGACGATCATCATCTCGATCAGTTAGGCCGATCCTACTCGGGTCTTGAAAATCAGATTTCAACTCAGCATGAGAATGAAGAAAGAATTAGCGGGTTTTCTTTAGGCGAACCTAGATGTTTTTGCCTAGGCACATTCTGACATGTATGGAATATCGTTGGAGATAGCGTGCCATGCATTGAATGTGAACCCTAGATGTCTCCCTGTGAAACAGAAGTGGCATAGCCTAGGTTCAGACTGATCCTTGCGCTGAAGGAAGAAGTGGATAAGCTAAAAGCCAATGGCTTTGTCTACAATGCTGTATACCCAGAGTGGGTATCCAATTCAGTCCTAGTCAAGAAATCCAATGGGAAATGAAGGACATGGATCGACTATTCAAACCTGAATAACGCATGTCCAAAAGATAGCTTCCCAATGCCAATGATCGACCAACGAGTGGATTCGACAGCTGGCCATGAATTGCTATCTTTCTTAGATGCTTATTTTGGCTATACTCAGATTCTAATGCACATCCCAAACCAAGAACATTGGAGCAACATTTCTAGAGCAATATGCATGTTCCAATGGTGAATTGGAGCAACATTTACAGGAGATTTCAATAAGACTCTCTCGCAAGGGTAATGTATTATGTTGTAGGTACTAAGCAAGCGAGCTGGATAAGGGTCCATTCAACCTTCGAGGGGATGGCCTGGCCAAATTTATAATCCCTTGAGTATCCCAGCGCGAAGGAGATTCACATCCCGAGTATGTTGTCTTACGCTAATCAATCAATTATTAATAATGAGCTATATGTCATTTCATAGCCTAGTGTAGGATAGAAGGTTCCTGCTCCAATTGCTCCGTTCGTGTTACGATCATTGGAGTTATAAGGTTTGTTTTCACTAGGATTTGACATGGTGCAAAGGTGAAAAGAGTTTGTAAAGAAGTAGAGTGAACAAAAAAAGAGCTTTTTGGGAGGGCACTCCTATTGCCAAACTATTGACTAAAATTTTAGCCAACCTCAGAATTATGATTATGGGGTGATATAAATAAAGGAAACTTGCTAATACATTAATTAAAAATGTAAAATGAGGTGGTCGGTTGGAAAAAATGCAAAAGAATACATGATTTGGAGTGGTTCAACTAAGCTTGCCTACGTCTACTATGAAAAATTCTTACTACTTCAGTTCTCTTACAATTTATGACTATAAGAGATGATAATAAGAAAATACAATGCTTGAGAGCTTATTTTGTTGAGTCTTTGTAAAAATGCAAGTCTTGATGTATTAATAATTGTTGCAAATTATATTAAATGGCTAAAATTGCATAGTTTAGGCTTGGAGGGATGGGTAGTTGATGTGCGTGCTAGTTAGGAGGCTAGTTGGACTGTATGGTTGAGATGATGATAATTGTGTGGTCGTACCTTGAGCAAGCATTGTGCAAGGGCAGACAGCACGGGCTCAAGGAGTGGTTGTTGTAGAGGTACTTTGATGGTAGCAAAGGTAATGGTTATTGTACTTCTGTCAGATGAACGATGCCGCTTATCAGACTTTATATAGAAATGATACAAACAGAGCTCCTTTTTGTAGGGGTAGGAAGGCATCGGGGTTGTAGCTTGTCGAGACAAGGCGAGGAACCCTTAGAAGGTCCGGACAGTTGAAGAAGGGAGTGAGCGAGAGAATTTGCCGGGAGTAGGTTATTAGCCCGGCCACTCACTAGGCTGGAGGCTTATTGCACATCGAGAAACTATATGTTGTCGTCGCCCGCTTGTGACCTTTAGGAGCTTTGCTTTAACTTAGGGAGACTCGACTGGTTGTTAGGATGTCGGCCAAGTTGGTTGATTGCTGAGGGGTGATCACATGTCTAGCTGCTATTTGGCATTGCCTAACCCGCTATTGTTTGAGTGGGCAATACTACGTGGTCCGCTCGTACGGTGAGCCTTGTTGCATTTGAGTCGATGTATGCAATCAAATTTGCTAGTTAGATGATGTCGGCTGGCCCAATTTGGCCTTGCAAGAAATTTGAGCGATAAGAAATTTCAAACATTTATAGGTAGAAAGAAGATTCTAACACATTTATAGAGAAATTTGAGTGATAGACGAGCTGCTGTTAATTTTGATTTGACATTTAGTTTTATAATGCCTAGTTGGAAAGGCTCTACCCATGATAGTAGAATGTTAATTCATGCTATTGAAGAATTTGAAATCTTCCCATGCTCGCCATTCATTAATTATCTCGTAGATTCAATGTACAAGCTTAGAAATGGATAGCTACCAATTTATCATAATGAATCCTATCATGCTGAGAGTTTCAAAAAGCATAGAATGTTCCAAAATTGTATAATGAAATTTTCAATTTATATCACTCTAGTTTATGCAAGGCCATGTGTTATTTAGAAAAAACATTCAACATTTTACAAGACATCCCGGCGTATAGTTTCACTAGGCAAGCATATTTTGTCATTGCAACTTATTCATAAATTTATAAGAAAATACAACTGTTTGGATCCTGATTATAAACAAACCGTTTAGGCAGAAGTTCCATCGAGTTATGAGGAAAATTGATGTGGACAAAATCAATACAACCATGCTGGTGCAAGTTCATCAAAATACAACATGGTTTTTTGCAACACGTCATCGATCAGAGATGTTTTGGTTGCTGCAGGACGATGTTGATGTATTAAATATTTGTATGTTCTTCATCGTTAATTTGAACTTTTGCTAGAATTTGTAGTACGCATTTGAATTTGTAGTTAAATTTGAATTTGAATTTAAATTTCTATCATTGATTAATAAATACCAAAAATAAAATATTTATTGATTAAAGTAAATAATTAATAAACATGGCAAACAAAAAATTGGAATTCTTTGTAATTGAGCATTTTTATGTTTCAAAATACACAACCGTTCCTTTTAAAAACATATTATAAAAAAACCTTACCATCAAGTTTCAGAAAATATGCAAAAAATTCAACAAATATTTGCTAAGAACTTTGCGAATATTTGCACAATAATCTGCTAATATTTGTAGAGAAATCTACATATTTTTAAAATTTCAAAACTGCAAATATATGTAGATTTTCAAAAAAATTTAAGAAAATTCAAAAAATATGTTTTTATCATAAAAACATATAATTAATGTTCAAACATAATTTTCAAAATTTTTTTTTACCAAAACAAAAAATAAATACGTAATTTAAACATGTTTTTAGAAGAGTTTTTCACGTATCAAATTCGAAAAGGTAGACGTAACCTAATTTCTACCGAAAAATATAAACACCATATGTATCACAATTAACAAATTCTTCCTATGAAATCTTCATCCTCTGTTCTAATTTGCCAATCCAATTTGATCGTGAAAGAATCCTGCAATTGGTCGTTGATAGATCCAAATATAAGTGAATAATTGAAACATGTTAAATTTTCCATTAATTCGGCTCGATATTGGCTGGAAAAGCCCATTTAACAAAATCAGTGGACACGATATAACTTCACAAATGCCTAGATCCGTCTTCCCAAACCCTCCCACCAGCTATAAAATCGCCAAAAACACGTTTGTTATTCCGCCGCCTTCTTTATTTTATCTGTTCGCATCTTTTCTTCGGTTTTATTCGGATCTAAATTTTCTATTCTGAAAGGCGCGATGACGATCGATATTGGTCTCGTTCGTCGTAATGGTAATTTGATTAATTTCCTTGCCGACCATTCTGATATATCGTCACCCATATTCTGAGCCTTTTATTTCAATTTTTTTTTATAATCCATTTTAGTTTTTGATCAGTGTTAAACAGACCGACGATTAAATGATCAGACAAGCATATGTCTGAATATCAACCAGGTTGAACAGCTCTAATCTTCTGTAGAGGTCATTTTATTTCAATTCGTGAATTTAGCTGTTTCTCTTTTCTTTGGTAGGTCGTGTGATGATTAAATACATAATTCAAATGAAAAATATCATTTGGATATTTTGATTAATCATTTTGTCTTTCGCTCCTATCTGATGACCTATTCACATATGGATTCTGAAAATTTTCATTGAATCTTTATTTATTTTTTCAGCCGCTCGAGATTTGATTTTTAAATGTTAATTGAGTAAATTGTTTCTAAACCGTTCTGTTGTGGTTTCATATCAGTTTTGTTTAGAGCTTTCGTTGTTTAAACCGTGAATCCACAAATATTGAATGAAGTTGTTGCTTTTTGCTTGGTTGCTTTTTGTTTTGCTGGGGATGAGAGTGACAGCAAATGCATAAAGCTGGGAAGGGGCAACATGACGATTGGTATCTAGCAGGCAATTCCAAATTTAGAGAATTGAGATTTTCTAAGTTAAATAGGTTAGCATGATTAGTAACCTGATTAATGATATTAATATGGTTATAGCTCGGATCTTTACTGAGATCAAAATAATATGCAATTTCCATAGTGTAAATTGCTGATTAGAGTAGTTATATGTTGGAGATTATGAGAATGTGCAACACTAGTACAAACCATTACTTGTTTAGCATGTCCCTTTTTGGATGTGTTTGGGTGTATATGGTATTCCAAAGCCTTTATGAGGGTGAATCCCGATGCTAAAGACAATCATGGAGTTGAAGAGACCGTTATTGATATTAAATATAAATACTAACATTTGGAATGAGGAAATTACGTGAATTTTGAAAAGCATTGATGAATTGATAGAATTTTATTGAATTAGTAGCATCATAAATTGAAGTAATGGTGGGAAATTAGCTCTATTTTTCATATTTTTCTATTCATGTGCGATCAACTAATCTAAAGACATTTCTTTTAAATTTTACCAAATAATTTCACAAGAGAGTATTTTATTAAAAAAAAAAGGATGTGTCTTCTATTGGTTGGACACATCGGAAACGAAAAATATGAGATCGGGTAAATTTCTCTTTGAGTTAACATTTTAGTACAGTTGATGTGACGGTAACTACTGATAGCTTTGTAACGATCTGTATTTTTGATAGTTAAAAATATGAATTAAAGAATAAAGAAACTTACAGTGTGAAATGATTCATTAATGAATATTGATACTAAATGGAAATTAAGTTATATAAATAATAAATGTAAGTTTAACTTTAGGAAAATTTATATAATATTTAAATTTTTTTTATCTTTTAATGGTATTAAATAGTAGATATCGAATGGTGATATTAAATATTGAATTGAAAACAATTCTGTTAGTAAATGAACGGAAATTGATGAAAAACGACCATAAGAATGAATAAGAATTGAATAAGGTAGGCGTCTTGTTGCTGAACTGAATGGAACAAATATGTTTATTGTGTGTAGATCATTGTGCAAATAAACTGATTTACGCACAATACATATTTTATTCCATTTGTTTCTGCAACAAATCGCGTACCTTATTTCAATTCTTATTCATTTTTACAAGTTCATCTTTATTAATTCCTATTTATTTACTTACATAGAATTATTTTTAATTCAATATTTACTATTTAATACTATCAAAGAATGATTATTTAAGGTATTATATAAGTTTCTTGCAGTTTAATTTACATTTATTATTTACTTAAGAAACTTGATTTCCATGTAATATTAATATTCAATAATGAATCATTTCACACTTAAATTTCTTTGTTCTTTAATTCATATTTATTACTTCATATACGGTATCATTCGATATTAAATATATTTATGAATCATTTCAACATTTTCTAAAGTTTATAATCATTTACTTAAATAGTATTCTCCTTCTTATTATTCAACTTAATTATTAAGCATTTCAAACATTAACTTAAGTTTATAATATTTCTTGTACATCTTAATTTTATGTTTGTAGACATATTTTCATTTTAAATTATTTTTATTACTTAAGTTTTTATTTGCATAATATTATATTATCATTTTAGTTTACAAGTTACAAAACTTCAATTTTTTTTGTATTTTCATTAAACACTTATATTTAATTTCAGATTTCAATTTGTAAGTTTTTAACCATTAAGATAGTCAAAGATTCCATTTTATTACAATAATAGAAAATCTCTAATTATCAAAAACTTAAGAACTAATTATCGAGTTTCATTTCAAATAATCCTGAAATAATATATATTTATATCTTTTGTATATCAAATCATACTTAGGAAATTATAATTTAAAATTTGTTTCACCAAAACAACCGTGTAACAAAGCTACTATTGTAACGACCCGATATTTTGGACCATTCGCATCCATTATAAGTGTATAGGTAGATACTCATGCCGGAGTTGAATTGCTCAAAATACCGCGTTGTTAATTTAAATTGGCAAAACTAAACATATACAGTAAATAATATAATCACAGATCACAGACACAGAGTAATAAATGCAGCAGAAATAAAAGAGATAGTAGTTCATGAAGCTACTATATGAATATATAAGATACATCAGAGTTTACAACAGAAGAGTAATACGATACATCAGAGTTAAACCAGATACAACGGAAGAGTAACACGATATATCAGATACAAATCGGAATACATCACTGGAATCATCGAATACTGAAAGCAGAATAGATGGCTGGATCTTCAAGCAAAGCTCCAACTCCAAAGGTGAGTCTCGAATACTGGTACACTCAGTCTGACCCGAGCGCAAAGCAAAACACAAGACACTCGAGTCAGGATTAACGTTCTTATATTAATAAATCCAACTCAAGTGAAATAGCAATTGAAATACAAGTAACTCAAAGGATGTTTGGAATAACCATCCTTTAAGGATCCGTTAAACTATCTACTATGTAGTAATGTACGATAAGTAGATAATGTCTATCAGTAATATAAAGTATCAAAATAGAGTTAAGTCATGGCCCATTCCACCCTTAGCACATTTTTATTCCCAAGAGCATATACAAGACCGTAGTTTACCCAAAACCGGAAGTCACCAGAGGGCAATCCATATACTAAAGGTAAAAAACAAATCGTAGTGGTCGCGTATAGGATAATCAGTATGACAAGGTACATGAGGCGATACCAACTAGGATACTAGTAGTTGCCTGATCCGGACTGATGTTGGGCATAGCAGCTACTACCCCAACACCGCGAAACAACACTCCCATAATCGAGGGGTGCACCCAAATCGAATCACAAAAGTAATAGATATGGTATCGAAGAAGTGTGTCCGCTAGAGATGGCGATCCTCAATGGCCCGTCGCGGCTCCTGTTTTAGTCATGTCAGGGATCATCCAAAATCGTTCTCTTTCTTCAATCAACGCGTTCACCAAAATCATCCACTTCGTTCTGGATCAACACTCCGCGTATATTAGTTATTAAAGTGGTTTTCGGTATCGACAGAGAGTATGTCCATAACCGATCCCGGTCTCTTTAATAACTACGTATTAATTACCCGATGGTCATTTAATAATTAAAGTTTAAACAAATCAAAGTCCAAAAGTCAAGTTGCAAGTTTGACTTTCAAAATTTGACACTTCACAATTCAATTTATTTCGAACATTTAAAATCATATTTCCAAATGGAGTTTTAGTTCAAGTCCTTGAGTTAACGATACTTAAGTATTCAATTTCAATTTAATTCCTATTCCCATTCATCGTTACATTAAATTTTATCAACACTTTGATTTAATCAATTTCAACAGCTAAATCAACTCCGTAAATTTAGTTGGTTTTACATTCCTTTAGGTCACTTTGTTACTTAATCTCATTTATAAAAAATTTCAAATTTATTAAATTTATCCAAATTAGATTTTATTCCGAATCTAATAAATTCACTTTATTAGATTCTAAAACTTACTTAATCAAATCTCAATTCAATTTAATGTGTAAATCCGTTTATCTAATTAAATAGATTTATTAATCCGTTTCAATTTAATCCATTAATTTATTTCAATTAAGTCCACTTATTAATTCGTTACAATTGAATCCATTTATTTATTACAATTAAGTCCATAAATTTATTACAATTAATCCTATTAATTTAATACCATTACATCCATTGATTTATTTCAATTAAATCCATTCATTTACTACAATTAAATCTATCGTTTTATTTCAATTAAATCTATTCATTCATTATAATTAAATCTACCGTTTTATTTCAATTAAATCTATCCATTCATTACAATTAAATCTATCGTTTTATTTCAATTAAATCTATTCATTCATTACAATTAAATCTATCGTTTCATTTCAATTAAATCCATAAATTCATTACAATTAAGTCTATTCGTTTACTACAATTAAATCTATCGTTTTATTTCAATTAAATCTATTCATTCATTACAATTAAATCTATTATTTTATTTCAATTAAATCTATTCATTCATTACAATTAAATCTATCGTTTTATTTCAATTAAATCTATTCATTCATTACAATTAAATCTATCGTTTTATTTCAATTAAATCTATTCATTCATCATAATTAAATCTATCGTTTTATTTCAATTAAATCTATTCATTCATCACAGTTAAACCTATTCATTTACTACAATTAAATCCGTTCATTTATTACAAATAAATCTATTGTTTTATTTCAATTAAATTCATAAATTACAATTAAGTCCATTCATTTATTACAATTAATCCTATTAATTTAATTCCATTAGATCCATAAATTTCGTTACTTACTTTCCAACAAATTTTTAAGTTCATTTCTTAATTTCAAATGAATTTCAATTCCAAAATGATTTTGTTGACCAATCGGGTTTCTTATCTTTAATTATCTATCCTAGGCCAAAGTTGTTCAATTTGGGTATTTATCATTTCAACCCAATATAATTAAATAAAACAAAGCATAGCAAAGGGAACTTGCAGTGTGATAACTGGGATGGTGTCGAAGTAAATAAACAATCAATAGCAACCATACATAACAATTTAACCATTTATTTAAATAATCCCGAAATAATCGTATTAATTCGCATTGTTGTTTGTGCAATTTAATATAATTATTTCTAGAATCTACACTATCATTTCATGCAGATTAAAGATTATTCCACTAATTATTTATACGGTTTTTCACTTGTCATTCGATTACAATTTTATACTACAACAATTAATCCAATATACATCGATGGTTCAAAGTGTAATTATCACTATTCTACATGTCAATTAATTTAACAATTAAAGGGGGTCATATTCAACTAATCAAATTTAACATATAAATCGATTCTAAATTTGTTAACTATCCTATATCAATTTCAATTCTGCATACTATTAATCACTTAACATTAACAAATTAACGTCCAATATAAACATCGAACAATTAATCAATTCTCAGCCAAACTAGATTATCATTTCATAATTAACAGTTAATGGTGTAAGATGTCATAAGTGAACTGATACAGGTGATAGCATATAAAACAGTGTAAATAACTAACAACAGCATATTTCAGTTGTCGTTTCAATTGAAATCAAATTTAATAAATAAAAGAAAAACGTTAATCGTGAGTGATTGCTCACCTTTTTACGCTGAAGTTTGCAAAGCAAACACACAAACAAAATCCGGAAAGCACGAAAGCACGACTAGACACAATTCTGATTTGAATGGATGGAGAGCCAAGATATTGATCTTGTATATAACAAATACACAAATCATAAGAATTAAGATTCAACACAACAAAATGAATTAAACTATGCAATTACGAATCAAAGAACATAACCTTGCTTTCAACCACCAAGTGGGCTTTGCCATGGTCTAATAGTGAGGAGGAGGTAATGTTGTGGTGGTGGAGGCTGAGCTATGCAAGGAGAAAACAAAAGGAAAAAGAGGGAAAAAATATATAAAAGTGAAAGAAGAAAAAAAAAAGAGAAGGAAGCCATGGATCTAGACTTTTTCCTTCCTCACTCAATTAATACAATGAGAAACCTTTTTTTTATACCACGTGAATGATAAGAGGCGGCTAGGTTTAAAAAGATTTGAATGGCTAAAGTTTAGGAATAGTTAGAAAATAAAAAGGCAAGGAAATTTAAAAAGGCATAATTTAAGTAGGGAAAGGATCTTGTATATATAAATCTTAAATAAATGAACAGAGGAGTTTGATCTTTGTACGTGATTGAAAAGGAGAAAATCACGTCTATGCATTTATGAATAGATATGGTAGAAGATTAAAAGGTGGGAAATATATAAAGGCAATAAATAAATTAAGAAACGTATGCCTATATTTAAAACGTATCTTAATTGATTTGTTACTTATCCAATAAATATAGATGTATATACACAAAAGAGACCTTCACTAAATAAATAAAGTTTATACACACCATAGAAGTAAATAAGAAGATGGAGGCTAAGCCTAGCTTGAAGGAAAACAAAGAAAATAAAAGAAAATAGAAGAGAAAGAAAAAAAATTAGAAAAACAAAAGTAAAAGAAGCCATTACTTACAAGAAAATTTCTCACGTGAAGATGCAAATGAAAATGAGATTTGGTAAAAGGTTTTTGTACGTGAATTAGAATTTAATAGGGGAGTTATTCATGCCTAATCAAGTGCAATGAATTGGCAAGTAATTAAGTGCTTAAATGGCTATAGATTTGAAGGGATTTATTTCCTATTAAATAAAAAGAAACAATGGAACAAAATGGGGTAAGTTACTTGCTTTTTCATGTGATTTGATAGGTTATGAATGGCTAAAGAGGAGTAAATGATAGAAAAACAAAAAACTAGGAAATAAAAGGAAAGAAATAAGAAGAAAGAAACACACACACACACATATATATATATATATATTATTCTTAAATGCAATTGAAAAAAAGATATTTTGAGATGTTTGTACGCGATTAATAAGAGCAATTCATGGCTATGAATGGTGAATGGCTAGGGTAAGTAATAAAGACGGTAGGTAAATAAAAAGGCAAGCATTAAAGAAATGTAACGCATGTCTCCTTGATTTCTTCCAAGCCTTTTATGAAAAGATATACACACAAGTGAAATCCAATAAATAAAGTTTAGATAAACAAAATAGAAAAATAAAATAAAATAACATAGAAAATAAAATATAGAAACGCACAAAGAAAACTAGAAATTGAAATACAGAAAATAACTGCATGTAAAAACGCTGTAATTTATCTAATTTAAAAAGTATAACTCAGAATTTAACGAAACGAAAAGCAGAACAGATATCACAAATATATTCTGCTTCAAAGAAAAAGATTAAAATTTAAAATTCAATTTTTTTTTACTGAAAATTCAAATTTTGACCAAAATATAAAATTTTCAAAAATCGTTTATTTATTGCATTTGGAAAATAAATTACAAACAAATTCCAAACTTACATTGGAAAAATTCTAAAAATTCACTTTTAAATGATTTTAAAAATCAAAATTTCAAATAAAAATTTAATTAAAAATATTCACAAAATTATGGGTTGTTACACTCTCCCCCACTCAAAACTTTTCGTCCTCGAAAAGGAACGAGGCATGGAAAATAAAGACAACAGATAGAAGGAGATAGAATTAAGACAATAAAAAGAAGAAGATTGAAATTATACCTGGTAACAGTCGTTACAGGTAAATTCAACAAGACGGAGATGATCTTCCCAAGATCCACTTAAATCAAGGACACAAGCACGAAGAAGATTCTTGAAAAGTTTTCCAAAACAGACTGGTAAAGGTATTTTCGGAGGAAGAACTACAAATCGAACTTAAGGAGATAAGATCAATTTGGAATTCAATTCCCCGCTTAGGATGCAGGGGAATAGGAACAACCGATGGATAAGAGATTGGAAAACAAAATAAGATGATAAATTTTAAAACCATAAAAGTTTCAACTTAAATTAATAATTGATTTCATCCATTTGATTTTTCCTAAGTTAATTAAATCTTATCTATTTATAATTTCATTATCTTATCACCCAATTAACAATTTCTAAAATCGTGAATTTGAGATCATTCATTATACTCAAAATTTTATTCAATAAGTTTCATGCTTCTTTATTCTAGATGGTTATTACATTTATTCCACTTAATATATGTCTAATCACATATATTAAGTATACTTACACTTATTATGACTTACTCCAATTTATTCATAAGTTCCTTTAACATCACTTTATACCGTATATTATTCAATTAACTTTTTATTCTATTTACCTTTATTAATCCTTTATAACTAAAATTTAAGTGTATAACATTTATTATGACCACTCAAATTTTATTTATAAAATCTCCTTTATATTGTGTGTTCTCCAATTACATATTTAACTTTTAATAATTTAGTTAAGTTATATTGGAATGCAAGAGAATATTACACAAATAAAAATTTCTTAACTCAATTATCTAAGCTTCAATATTTATTCAAATTTTGATTTCCTTTTGTAATTGAAATTATCCTTTAAGATAAAATTTAAGAATTAGATTTCTGATTAACTTCAAACTATTTTAGATATAATTAAATATACACAATATATATCAAATCAACTCTTAAATCACATATATTATAAATCAAGTCATAATTAGAAAGCCAAATCAATTTAATTTTCCAAAACAAAACTATAGTAAGGCTACAAGATGGTCTATTTGCTTCGAAACTCGAAAATGAACGTCGATGATGCTGTAGTCATCACTGAAATTATTTTCCAGCGACAAAAAAAAGAGCACTGATTTACAAATTTAAAAAAATCCTTTGAAATAATTTCTACTAGAAATACTTTTAAATAATATATCCTTTTTAAAACTTTCAAAACAAAGTTCGAAATCATCGGAAATTAAATTCTCACATTCTTGATTTAAATCCATTTAAATTTACAAATTAATCTATAACCATGTTTAATTATTTATATATGGAACTAAAGCCAATGATTATAAAATACATGCAAAGTTAAATATTATTTCTTAACACCCAATTCCATTAATTATCAAAAATTTAGAAAATTAACCTTATTCATATTATAATTATACAAAATTTATCCATCTACTAAATTTAAAACCATATTGTGTCAGTTTGCTTTGTTCAAGTGTTTTGGAGATCCTATCGATAGCGTTGATCAGACAAACCGATCGGAAACCCAAATCAACATCAACAACTCAAACAACACAATATATAAAACATCTTTAAAATATAAAAATTTCAAATACAAGATTAATTTTTCAAAATAAGGATAGGGAATCAAATTGATGGACTCAAATCAAAGAGAAATTTGATTCGAGGATAAGTTCGAAACAAGATATGATGATTAATAGCAAAGTAGGAAGATTAATAAGTTTATATAAATCGCGGGCAACCTTAACCGGGTCGACCGTGACTACAAGCATAAGATCGATGTGGAATTCCGAGGTAAATCGACATTTGATCTCAAGAAATAGAATTCAGGTATAGCAGGAGATAGATAGCATCGTAAACCGAGGATACAGAAATCTCCGGTAAATCAATGCATATTGTAAAGGAGTTTTTTTTCTCCTTTTCAAATCATTCGAAGTTTGGCGAGACCGCCGATCCATTATAAAGATCATTCAAAGTGGAGTTATGGGATGCTCCAGAATTGAAAGAAGACGAATAGTGAGGGACACGAATGAAATTTGGAACTGTAGGGAACGTTCCAAAATTCAAAGGAATCGAATCAAAAAGGAAGAAATTGAAACTCGAAATGAAAGTGATTCTGTAAATACATTTACCCTACATGTTGAGTTTTGCCTAGAGCTACCAAAGCTCTGATACCAACTGTAACGACCCGATATTTTGGACCATTCGCATCCATTATAAGTGTATAGGTAGATACTCATGCCGGAGTTGAATTGCTCAAAATACCGCGTTGTTAATTTAAATTGGCAAAACTGAACATATACAGTAAATAATATAATCACAGATCACAAACACAGAGTAATAAATGCAGCGGAAATAAAAGAGATAGTAGTTCATGAAGCTACTATATGAATATATAAGATACACCAGAGTTTACAACAGAAGAGTAATACGATACATCAGAGTTAAACCAGATACAACGGAAGAGTAACACGATATATCAGATACAAATCGGAATACATCACTGGAATCATCGAATACTGAAAGCAGAATAGATGGCTGGATCTTCAAGCAAAGCTCCAACTCCAAAGGTGAGTCTCGAATACTGGTACACTCAGTCTGACCCGAGCGCAAAGCAAAACACAAGACACTCGAGTCAGGATTAACGTTCTTATATTAATAAATCCAACTCAAGTGAAATAGCAATTGAAATACAAGTAACTCAAAGGATGTTTGGAATAACCATCCTTTAAGGATCCGTTAAACTATCTACTATGTAGTAATGTACGATAAGTAGATAATGTCTATCAGTAATATAAAGTATCAAAATAGAGTTAAGTCATGGCCCATTCCACCCTTAGCACATTTTTATTCCCAAGAGCATATACAAGACCGTAGTTTCCCCAAAACCGGAAGTCACCAGAGGGCAATCCATATACTAAAGGTACAAAACAAATCGTAGTGGTCGCGTATAGGATAATCAGTATGACAAGGTACATGAGGCGATACCAACTAGGATACTAGTAGTTGCCTGATCCGGACTGATGTTGGGCATAGCAGCTACTACCCCAACACTGCGAAACAACACTCCCATAATCGAGGGGTGCACCCAAATCGAATCACAAAAGTAATAGATATGGTATCGAAGAAGTGTGTCCGCTAGAGATGGCGATCCTCAATGGCCCGGCGCGGCTCCTATTTTAGTCATGTCAGGGGTCATCCAAAATCGTTCTCTTTCTTTAGTCAATGCGTTCACCAAAATCATCCACTTCGTTCTGGATCAACACTCCGCGTATATTAGTTATTAAAGTGGTTTTCGGTATCGACAGAGAGTATGTCCATAACCGATCCCGGTCTCTTTAATAACTACGTATTAATTACCCGATGGTCATTTAATAATTAAAGTTTAAACAAATCAAAGTCCAAAAGTCAAGTTGCAAGTTTGACTTTCAAAATTTGACACTTCACAATTCAATTTATTTCGAACATTTAAAATCATATTTCCAAATGGAGTTTTAGTTCAAGTCCTTGAGTTAATGATACTTAAGTATTCAATTTCAATTTAATTCCTATTCCCATTCATCGTTACATTAAATTTTATCAACACTTTGATTTAATCAATTTCAACAGCTAAATCAACTCCGTAATTTTAGTTGGTTTTACATTCCTTTAGGTCACTTTGTTACTTAATCTCATTTATAACAAATTTCAAATTTATTAAATTTATCCAAATTAGATTTTATTCTGAATCTAATAAATTCACTTTATTAGATTCTAAAACTTAATTAATCAAATCTCAATTCAATTTAATGTGTAAATCTGTTTATCTAATTAAATAGATTTATTAATCCGTTTCAATTTAATCCATTAATTTATTTCAATTAGGTCCACTTATTAATTCGTTACAATTGAATCCATTTATTTATTACAATTAAGTCCATAAATTTATTACAATTAATCCTATTAATTTAACCTCAATGGCCCGGCGCGGCTCCTGTTTTAGTCATGTCAGGGGTCATCCAATATCGTTCTCTTTCTTCAGTCAACGCGTTCATCAAACCATCCACTTCATTCTGGATCAACACTCCGCGTACGTTAGTTATTAAAGTGGTTTCGGTATCGACAGAGAGTATGTCCATATCCGATCCCGGTCTCTTTAATAACTACGTTATATTTTTCACACCGGTTGGATCTTTACATTTCAAAACAGTTCATATATTTATATAAGAATATAAGATTCGCTTTAAAACCATTTCTATTCAAATTAGAATATACTTCAAATTAAACAACCGTATTAAGTAGTTTACTTAATTTCTGGAACAATTCCAATTCAATAAACTTAGATTAATATTCGGATTTCAAGAATTCATTTAAGTATTACATTCCAAATCAATTTTAGTTCAAATCCTATTCAAATCAATTTTATCTTCAAATTTAATTCGATAGTTTCAATTTAGTTAAATTCACAAATATTTCATATTTTCTTCAAATTTAATTCAAATAGGTTGATTCAATTAATTAAAACTTCAATATAATCTTCCATTTAAAACCATTTCAATATATAGCAATTCCAAGTTAAAATTTCAATTATCGATTCAAACCCCTTTAGTTTAAAATAAATTTAATAATGAATGTTTATTCTAAGTTTCAAGCAATTTTGTTTCAATAAATTCAATTCATATATCAATTCAGATTTAGCTTTCAATTTATTTCATAATAGATTCAAAACAAAGTTTCAATTTCAATAATTTAAAGTTCAAATTTTAGAGAAGATCAATTTATAAATATCACTTATATTTCTTTTTAAAACAAAGTTCAGTTAAATCAAAATTCAAGATTTTGAAATCATTTAATTTATCAAACTGGTGTCAGTATAAAATTTTCTACCCTAGGGTCAAGTGATACGAATATATATCATTTCAATTCGTAATAATTTAATTTACGGATATCTATCATTTCAATCCGCAATCCCGAGTAAAATTCAAATCAGATAATAAATCATAAATGTAGTAAAATTCAATGCTGACAACATACAATATAAATGCAATATCCAATCATCCAATATTAACAATTAAAACATCATCAATCATCATCCAAATCAGATAATAAATAATGAAAATCCACTAATTATCAATTATCTGGTATTTCCTAGCAATTCCAATTTAGTTTCAATTAGCTCATCAATCTATATTCCAAATCAAATTTAACCGTCAATTTAATTCAGACATTAAATTATAAATCACTATCATAGATCACATCCACATAATCAATATAGTTCAACATGTAACAATTTTCAACTAGTCAGTTATTTAATTTACAATTTAAATTTCAATTTAAACCAAACTGTAAATTTAAATTTTACATCAAATTAATCCAATTCACATGCAAATAAATTTTTAACTGTTCAATACCATATTGACAATCATCAATCAAATCAAACAGTAAATCATAACAAATAACTGGTTATCATAATTGGGTATTTAAATATCGATTAAATTCCAACATTTATTTAAATAACAGTTTAATTCAATTCAATTCAATTTCAACTAAACAACAATTTTAAATTACTAACTAGCAACCAGAAACATTCATAATACTTTATGCATTCAATTTAACTAACATAACATATTTAGTCAAGCGTGAGTGGGTAAAATCACTCACCTTTGGTTTTAAAGTCGATAGGAAACCTAGACGATCACCAAAATTCCAACAGTCCAGATCTGAATGGAAACAACTTCATTATGTAGCCTTCGCGAATACGAATCCAACGTAAAAATCCGCTCATCAATCGGATCTCGTATGCAATATATATCAGTTAATAACGGTACAATATAAATTAAATAATAACATAATTCAAATTAACAAAACTCAACCCAACTTTCCACGTCACTGAAATTTGGTGTCACATACCGAAATTTTCGACTTTCGAAAATTCGACATCGATACTCACTTTATCGACTGTCGAGCAATCGAGTGCCGGAAACTCCAATAGTGAGGGTTTTAGAAAGAAGAAATAGGTAGAAGAAGAAGAAAAGAAGAAAAGAGAAAGAAGAAACAACAGAGAACAAGAGCAGAAACAGAAACAGAAAACAATATCAGAATCTCACATATCGCAGCGGAACAATATATAATAAATAAACACTAGTCTTTTAAAACAAAAAGCTATATCAGTTTATACATACATCAATCATCAGAGTCATATACAACAATGGACAGTTATATAAACTTGTCCACATACAGAATACACAGCGGAATAAATACTATCAGATACAAATACTACGTCTCGTCATCCAGCTTATCTCCAAAGCTCCAGAATATCCAGAAATATCCTGATAACCTAACTCTAGGCTGCCCGTGTGGAAAATTGGTGGGCACCCAGAGTTTAGAAGGGAAACAATAAACTCCGAGTCAGTCATGGTGACTGGTGTGAGATCCTAAAACAGTTTATCTTTAAAATAAACAGAGGAATATTTTTAAAGTCAATTCGCAATGCTTTTGGAAAATGAAACTACCATAAGACCTCCCACCACACACACAATGCAAACGCAGACTTGGAGGAGATTTCTTCTTATGATAGTCAAAGATGCTTACTACGCAAAATCAAATCATTTTTGATATTATTATTAGTGCATAGTGGAAAACATTTCGAAAGTATAATATAAATCTTAGCCAGCATAGGTACCATTATATTATGCCTGCTATAGCTGCCTCCTGAGGAGACAGGTTATACAATTGAAATCGTAAAGGCTCGTATTGTTTCTTTGGATTTCCAACAAATGGTCAGGCTAAGGAACTTCCTATCCACGATGGGTACGTCCCTGGAATAGACGACCCGAGAACCTAACGTTACGGTTAGATCTCTGCCAACACAAGGCCGGGTTACCTCTGCAAAAATAGGTAACTACTGACACGCGTATGCCATCCCCCGATCGTCACCGATCTTCCCGAGGATCCCCGATTCGCAACAAACCACATAGATAATAATAATGCAGTAACCACAGAGGTTAAGTATCTGGGCTCCATACCATGATACCACCTTTATCCAGAAGGAATGACAGACACTAAGGGGCGCTACTCCCTAGAACCTTGCTGCATCCTTCCTGTTTCGACCATTTCCGGGGTGTGAGGGTCGACGAAGTCTCGTCCACAAAGCTACGCTTTCTCAAAAAGCCCTGCTTCGGGTCAAACAAAATGATCAACCTATGATCACAAAGATATAAGATCAAACAAATGATCATATCGCAAATGATCAAACACTGATCATTTCACAGCAACACTCAGTATGCCACGTTACCAAATTGGGATATATCGCTGATAAATTTCAACTACATAACCTCTGAGCTCGTACGTCTCAGAGAAGGGTGTTAAGCTAAGAGAATAAATTCTCCGCCACCAACAGAAATGTATTTGAAAGGAATCAGCTTTATATCTCAAATTGTAACGTCAGACACACAATCCATACAAGTCTGTTCCGGGATCGAACAGAACCGAAGGCACTTCTCACGAAGCCCTTGCATATCCGGATAAATTTCTAATCACGTCCGGACTTCCCGTCACTAAGGGTGATAAAACCTCTAAATCGAAGATCAGTCGATGTAGAGTAACTCGACGGTAATCCTTCCGTTTTCAAAAATATCCGGTCTTCAACACCGGTCTTCGAATGCGATTCATAACGACGTATCACATATTCGGAATGGGTTATACGACCCCATGGTTGTGACATCCCGGAATTTCGAGCAATATCAATTTAATAATCTGTAATAAATATTAAATTGAATTGTTATATTATTAAGTTATAAGATCTGAATTAATATTTTTCTTTTGATAAATATTTAATTGATTTGAAATATCTTTGGGTTATAATATTTGAATCGATATTTTCTCTTAATTAATATCGTATTGTGAATTATATCTTTTAAAACTAATAAATTTATTATCTGTTTATTTTATATATATTGATATATATCGTAGATAGGAAAACTCTGTTTAAATTTAATTGATAAAATATAATTCCTTTTGTAAATCGTTTCAAATTTATAAATGTGTAATTTATTTTAAATGATATTTATAAGTAAAAATAGTATAAAATATTCATCTTAAAATACAATACAATAATATGAATAACAAATATACATATTAAAATGACAAGTTAACAACAATACAAATAAAATAAGTAAAATTGATAAATTATGAAACAACACACTAAAATATCTAGACAAATATATACATAAGAAATTCCATAGTTTTACAAATAGTAAAACAAATACATTTTACAATCAAACGACATATTTAAAACAATATTACAATGACATTTCATTTACACTACATCAAAATTTAAAAGGAGAATTCCCAGCTTCAAATCACTCTGCATGGCTAATTGAACATAGTAGAACAACATATTACAATAATATCCATTATCTTCTTTAGCAAACTAGTAGCATGTTGTAAAATGCATAGAAATGTACCAGCCTTTATATGTCTGCAGAGTAACAATTAGGAGTTAAGCATGAAAATCTGTTCGAATATGTATGCAGGCCTGAGAACAAGAAGATGCAAATGCAAAGTAAAAAGCAATATTTGTAGCTTGTAGAGTAAGCATCAGGCAAACATATAAAAAATTATAAGAAGATACAGGCAAGGATAAGAGAAAATAGGATAAGTATAAAATAACATCATCAAGTACAAATAACATTTAATGTCTAAATCTCTTAGCAGCCAACAATCCATACGAATTCTTTTCAGCCTCCATTTGTATCAAATATCTCTGACCATTTTGAAAAGAAAGAAAGAAAATATGCTCTGTTTTATATTATAGCCTGTAAGCCACCTTTTCTTTTTCATTTTCAAATTCCAGTTCGAACTAAAACAAAATAAAATGAAACTCCATTAAAACTTAAAACAACATTCTACAATCATCAAGCAACTACAACAAGGCAGAGAGCAAGATGATTTGGCAAAGAGATCAAAATAAAAACATATTCCAGCTTCTAAAGTTTAATCTGTTTCCAAGGACAAGGTGCTCTGTCTTTTAAAAATTCTAGGTGAGTAACACCTTATTTAAAATTATCACCTAAGTTAGTCTAGCCTATATTTCTCTGTGATGATATGTTACCTTGTGTATAGGTGATTGTATAACTCATGTGCATCTGTTTTGTGAATACCTGTATCTGGGTTTATTATTTTGGAAAATATGGAAACCCACCTCCATCTCATGATTTAACACTTATTTGTATTTAAGATGTGAAATAAAACTGTTGGTTAGTTGAAGTTTAAGTATTTAAAGTATGTTAAAGATTAAACAAACTGTAAATTTCTCTGGTAACTTAAGAAAACTGATCTCATCTTTATATGTGTTTAAATCAAACTTCTGATTTTAAAGATTTAAGAATATAAATTGAAACTACATTCAAATTTATGATTTTTAAAACAAGAACTACAATTTTTAAACAAAGGAGTGAAGAGCAGTTTTACTTCTCTGTTTTGAACGTTTTGGGTCGCCATGGTCGATGTAGTTGACCGGAAATATTGAGTCTTGGTCGAGAGGTAGAGGAGTGACCAGGGATGTTGGGAAAAATGGAGTCGAGGTCGCCAGATCAACGTGGAGCAGTTGACAATGTTTTCTTGCCTGTAAAACCTAGTTTTTAAGTGCCAAAGTTAATTGTCTCGTTTGAAGCCATGGAGTGATCGAGTGTGACGAGCTTTGGGGGTCGTGTACAGGGAAGGTAGGCGAGGCTTTGGCCGGAGTGCGGTGGTCTCTGGTGATCGGAGGTAGGAGCAGCGGCGAAGTTTACAGGTGAAGATTGTTTTCTGGTTTTGGGTTCCAGGTGTTCATTCGAACTCGATTTCGATTTAATGTCTGAGATGCTGAACGGAGGGCCGGAATAAGGTGTCGAGGGAATCGCCGATGTGTAGAGGTGGACATGGATGACCGGATGTGGTGGATGGTGGCGTGCACGTGCACAGGCGAGAGTTTTGGGTCTGTTTTTTTTCGTGGAGATGACAGGGAAATTGAGCTCGAGAATTACTCGAGTAATTATTAAATTAGCTCGGGTGATTTCATGAAAAGCCTCGAAGTAAAAATAGGGTGACTCGGGTAGGAACTGTTGCCAAGTTTTTAGCAGTGCCCAGGTTAATTCGAGTTTTTCTCGGGTAAAAACCATTTTGACTCGGGTATTTACATGTTTTTCTCGAAGCAAAAGTGAAGTAACCCGGGTTACTTTGTTTCCAGTATAAACAGTATTAGTTTGAACAGTATTTAAATCATTATGTTTAAATTGTAATAAATGTTAAAACTGGATTAATTAAATGGTTCAAATCCAGATTTTTGAATTAAAAGAAAGTTTTAAAATTTAATACTTTTAAATATTGGATTTAAGGTGAGTTTGATATAAAATCGCTTATAACTAACATTGTTTTAAAATTGTAATTTAAAGATTTCCTTTAAAGGTAAATTTTATAAAGTGATTTAAAATTTAACTAGTTGTTCGTTAAACTCGACATTTAAAATAAGAGTTCAGGGAAATGAGAAATAAATGTTTTAAAAATTTAAAAGTGAATTTTAATCGAAACGGAAATGAGTTACTTTAAGAAATAAAGATTTAGTTTAACTCATTAATTAATAAAGAATTAATATGTTAATGGAATTGTATTGATTTAATTAGAAATTGAAGTATAAATGAATCAATGCAAGTTTTATAAATGAATTAGGTAATTAAATTGAAATTAAGGTTTAATGTATTAATTAAAGTTTTCAAAATGAATTAAATAATTTATATGTTATTGAAAGTATGGATTTGACTTAATTAATTTATAAATGGAAAATTTAACTTATAATAATTAAAATAAGTTAATTACTTTAGTATATAAATTCATAGATGTTAAAGAAGACTGTTAACTGGATTATTTATAATTAATCAATATAATTGATTATTAACCGTTAATTAGATTGGTAAATTGAAATCAATATTTGTAACGGTTAAATATAACTAATTGATGGGAAGTAATTAAGAAAATTAATTACTCATTTTGATTTATTGAATAATTTGATTTATTTGGGTTAATTAATTTATTTTAATTAACCTGTATTTAATCATTTGATGATTTGAAGATAAAATTACTTAGAGAAGTAGTTAATGTTTAAATTACAGGATGTAATTATGGGATGATGTTCGTTAATAAAGTAATTTGAGTAAATTACTTTATATAATTAATCAAAGAGGTTAATTAGAGATAATTGATTATTGAGTAATTAATTTGTTTATGAAGTAATTAAGGAAGTTAATTACTAGATGTGATTAATCAGAGTGATTAATATTGTGGTTTAATTAAGAATTAATTACTTTGATGTAATAAATTTAAATTGTAATTATAATTTGAGATCATTAAAAATTTTATAATTAATGTTGAAATTAAAATGGATTTATCTGGAATATAATTGATAAATGAAGAGATTTATTAATATGAATAATTAAGCAAAGTAATTAACTTCGGTTAATTAATAAATGAAGTAATATAAAGATTAATTTCTATGTTTGATTTAAATAATCCGAGAAATAACTCAAGGAATTTACTTAAATGTAATTAAAGAAAATTAATCAGGGATGATTAATAAAAAGGAATAATGGGATGATGATTTATTAATTGATTGATAATTAATTAATATAGGCAAGTTTAATAATGATGAAGTAATTAATTTAATTAATTTTAAATTAATTAAAGGTAGGGTAATTGATTTAATTCGTTTTAAATTAATTACCAACGATGTAATTATTATCTTTGCTTATGAATGGATGATATGAATTCCCATTGATTGATTGAAAACTCAGTTATGTGATGAGTAATCTCTGTTTGATTTGGATGCTCTGATTTAAGTGTGATATCATAGATTATCCATTTATGTTGATATGTGATTATTTATCTGTGATATTGTGATTTATCTATCTGTGTTGATATAGATAATTGAATTGTTTTAACCTTTAAACAACTTGGCCTTAAAAGACACGGTTTGGATTTTGATGAGACCGGGATCGGGTTTCCGTATACCGGGATTCTAGGTCTGGAGACCCGAATACCACATCGATCCAAAATAACGTTAGGTCGTGAAATCCAAGTGGAGCAAGTGAAGACTCGAGGTATAAGAACTATTCGTCAGTATAACTCTGTGGGTGATTCCGTAATGAGTTTGACGGAAATAGTACTTATAGATTCGAGATGGTGATTCAGAATGCAAGGGTTATCGTCGTTAACTCTGAGGGTGATTCCAATACGAGTGTAACGAGATAATGCCTTCGGTTTCGTTCGAACCCGGAACGAACTTGTATGGATTGAATGCTTTCAGCACATCGTCAGGTGGACGATGAGCATTCTAAGTGATGAGTCCTATTCAGGTAATCGTGACCTCAAGCCTCATCAACCCGGAATGGCTAAAACAGGGGAGGTGCAGCAAAGCTTCGTGGGTAGCACCCACTTGAGAGCGAGATTTTCTCCTGTCTAGATGTCCCTTTTTATTTCGGCTGTGTGGGCAGTGGAGACGTCCGACTGCCGGGGTTGTCTCGTTCGGAACTGTTCAGTAAGGAATGGGTCCGGCTTTGTGTTGCAGGGGACTTAGGGTGGGTCCTCGGTACGGTGATCTAGGCCACGTACTGTGACGGGCGGTACCCCAGTAGCCCAGCCATTGTATGGAATCCAAAAATCCAATAAGCGCCCTCGGTTTTGATTGTATACCTAGTATGCTGGAATTTAATGAATGTAACAATTTCGGCTATTTCATATTTACTTGAAAACCCTAGACACTATTATAATATCACTGGATTTTCTATCAAATGTTTTGGTTAGCGTAAGGTAAAAACTTACCCATGTTTATTTGTGGGGAGTCTTACGTGATACCTTTGTTTCAAATGATTTTTAAAAGTTAAACAACTTTAACCTGTTACTCATACCAGACCCATGTCTGACCCGAAGTTTATTTCTGTTTTTCATAAACTCTCGGGTACCCAAATTTTTACGGGTAGTCAAGGGATTCAGGTTTAGCTTTGACGATTTCTGGAGGAGCATTGGAGCAGGAGGCTTCAGCGTGTAGATATATATATATTGGTTCCGCTGTGTCAGTGTTATTCTGTATATTCCGCTGTGTTGTATCTCTGTGATGTTGAGTTGTATTAACTAGACAGGTGTTTATAACTGTCTAGTATGTGATGTATTATCTGTGTACTCTGATGTATATGATATTTATGTGATATATTATATTTTATTCATTCCGCTGTTGAGATTCTGATGTTGTTTCTTCTTCTTTCTATCTTTTCTATTTTCTCACCTCTTTCTTTTCTTCAAAACGATGCGATTTCCTGGGCGTAGGAAGTCGGGTCGTGACAGTTGGTATCAGAGCACTAGGTTGAGCGAATACCTAGGCTCTTAAGTGATTTCTTTCTTGAGAGAGCGTATTTGTATTTTTGATATATATATATACTTATTTATTTCTACCTATCGGTTGGGTTACTTGTTCGGGTATCCCAATATAAGTATAAAGGTAAATAGGGTGGTAGTGGTATGTAACACGACTACCAATGGTTAAATTTGTTGAGGTTGGAATTGTATCTACCGAGACGGTATTGGGTCTACAGTTCGTCTCGAATGAAATTGTGGTGTAAGAATTTCTTTGAGTTTCTAAAGGAAATTTGTTAAGGATTCGAAGTCCAGCCTTTAAGTGTAAGATGATCGCGCTCGTGTGAGCGGATTTTCGAGAGTTTGGATGAGTATAGTTTGATCTGTCGGTTGGGCAGAAGAGAGATGATATTTTGATCTCTCGAGATGTAGTAGCTGTGTGATGAAACGTAGTGACTGTGGATGTCTCCGAAGATATTTATTTGGAACGAGTTAGGGAAGTAAGTCTGCTTCGGTGTTGTGGCGGTGTTCAGCAGAATGTATCTGTATGATTCGGGGTCCGAATTTCTCGAAGAACTTTAGATTAGAAATTCCTTGGCATTAGTGTCAGCAGTGCAGCTTGGAGTTTTCTGGGTTGGTAAAGAAGCTTTCTGGCTTAGCAGTGAGTTCAGAAGCAGCAGTGTGGATCCATTTCTTCGATGGATTGATTAGTGAGCGTAGGCTGTTCTGTTGGGTAAAGGGGAACAGTTTTTCTTTGAATTAGTCTGGGATGGTCGCAAAAGTGACTTGCGATTATTTGAGCGTTCTCTTGTGTTTAGAGATTCTTTTCCCGAATGACTTCAGAAAATCAGAGTTGTCAGTATCTGGAGATTGAGTTCGGTATCGACCGTATTCCAGGAGTGATACCGACGGTTCAGCTTAGTAGTAGGATGGTTTTTGGAGGAAGATTTTTAGTGAAGCGGCTCAGATTTTGGAGGAACTTCTGGGTTTTCTCTTTGTGGATCTGTAGAACCATATTTCCGGATTAGTTGAGAAGCTTACCAGTTGTGGCTACTGACTGATGGTTGCAAAGCCTAGGTCCGTCACAATTGATATCAGTGGGAAGCCTGTGTTCAGCATTTTATCTACCCATATCAGAGTTGTGCAGCGGAAGCAGTTGGAGTGTGTCTGCTTTTCTTTGCTGGAGAAGAGAAGTTGTTCTACGGATGATGGTAAGGAATTGTGTTCGTGACCTTAGCTGACCGTGAGAAGATCATTCTACTGGATTGTTTTGGATCTAGATTGTTCTGGAAGGGATCAGCGGAGATTTAGCTGATTGGTAGTGGTGAAAGCAGCTTTGGATCGTCTGAAGAATTTGATGGATAAGAGACGGAGGAATTTAGAATTCGAAGCTAGAGACTTCGTTGTTGTTGAAGTTTTCTCGGATCGAAGGAGCTGTATAGTTTGGTGAGATCGGGAATTTAGTTCCGAGATGTTCTGAATTTTCTCTGTGTTCTGGAGAAGTTAGTGTTTGATCTTCTGGAGTGTGAATTGCCAGTTTGGATAGCTGTAATTCGTTGTGTTTCACGTGTCTCTGAGGGAGTACGTGTAAGATTCTGTTTCGGATTTTGGAACCAGCAGTTCAGGGAGTTTTGGTTGTTAAGTCAGACTTGTCTACAGTCTGGTATCCTGTCTAGTTGGGTGGATCTAGATGAGTAAGAGCTCTGTAGTTTAGTAGTGTTGATGGCTTGGATTCTATAGAGCGAGTAACCCGATACTTATATTTGGGGAAACTCGAGAGAATGCTATTCGGAAATTTTGTCTGGATAGTTAGTTTTGTTTGATTGGATGGATTGGATGCTATGGCTGTTTAATGATATATGCTTGTGTTTTACAATTAAAAATCTTTAATAAATTATTAAATTACCTTTATTTTAATTTCGGGGACGAAATTCTTTTAAGGGGGGAGGAATGTGACATCCCGGAATTTCGAGCAATATCAATTTAATAATCTGTAATAAATATTAAATTGAATTGTTATATTATTAAGTTATAAGATCTGAATTAATATTTTTCTTTTGATAAATATTTAATTGATTTGAAATATCTTTGGGTTATAATATTTGAATCGATATTTTCTCTTAATTAATATCGTATTGTGAATTATATCTTTTAAAACTAATAAATTTATTATCTGTTTATTTTATATATATTGATATATATCGTAGATAGGAAAACTCTGTTTAAATTTAATTGATAAAATATAATTCCTTTTGTAAATCGTTTCAAATTTATAAATGTGTAATTTATTTTAAATGATATTTATAAGTAAAAATAGTATAAAATATTCATCTTAAAATACAATACAATAATATGAATAACAAATATACATATTAAAATGACAAGTTAACAACAATACAAATAAAATAAGTAAAATTGATAAATTATGAAACAACACACTAAAATATCTAGACAAATATATACATAAGAAATTCCATAGTTTTACAAATAGTAAAACAAATACATTTTACAATCAAACGACATATTTAAAACAATATTACAATGACATTTCATTTACACTACATCAAAATTTAAAAGGAGAATTCCCAGCTTCAAATCACTCTGCATGGCTAATTGAACATAGTAGAACAACATATTACAATAATATCCATTATCTTCTTTAGCAAACTAGTAGCATGTTGTAAAATGCATAGAAATGTACCAGCCTTTATATGTCTGCAGAGTAACAATTAGGAGTTAAGCATGAAAATCTGTTCGAATATGTATGCAGGCCTGAGAACAAGAAGATGCAAATGCAAAGTAAAAAGCAATATTTGTAGCTTGTAGAGTAAGCATCAGGCAAACATATAAAAAATTATAAGAAGATACAGGCAAGGATAAGAGAAAATAGGATAAGTATAAAATAACATCATCAAGTACAAATAACATTTAATGTCTAAATCTCTTAGCAGCCAACAATCCATACGAATTCTTTTCAGCCTCCATTTGTATCAAATATCTCTGACCATTTTGAAAAGAAAGAAAGAAAATATGCTCTGTTTTATATTATAGCCTGTAAGCCACCTTTTCTTTTTCATTTTCAAATTCCAGTTCGAACTAAAACAAAATAAAATGAAACTCCATTAAAACTTAAAACAACATTCTACAATCATCAAGCAACTACAACAAGGCAGAGAGCAAGATGATTTGGCAAAGAGATCAAAATAAAAACATATTCCAGCTTCTAAAGTTTAATCTGTTTCCAAGGACAAGGTGCTCTGTCTTTTACAAATTCTAGGTGAGTAACACCTTATTTAAAATTATCACCTAAGTTAGTCTAGCCTATATTTCTCTGTGATGATATGTTACCTTGTGTATAGGTGATTGTATAACTCATGTGCATCTGTTTTGTGAATACCTGTATCTGGGTTTATTATTTTGGAAAATATGGAAACCCACCTCCATCTCATGATTTAACACTTATTTGTATTTAAGATGTGAAATAAAACTGTTGGTTAGTTGAAGTTTAAGTATTTAAAGTATGTTAAAGATTAAACAAACTGTAAATTTCTCTGGTAACTTAAGAAAACTGATCTCATCTTTATATGTGTTTAAATCAAACTTCTGATTTTAAAGATTTAAGAATATAAATTGAAACTACATTCAAATTTATGATTTTTAAAACAAGAACTACAATTTTTAAACAAAGGAGTGAAGAGCAGTTTTACTTCTCTGTTTTGAACGTTTTGGGTCGCCATGGTCGATGTAGTTGACCGGAAATATTGAGTCTTGGTCGAGAGGTAGAGGAGTGACCAGGGATGTTGGGAAAAATGGAGTCGAGGTCGCCAGATCAACGTGGAGCAGTTGACAATGTTTTCTTGCCTGTAAAACCTAGTTTTTAAGTGCCAAAGTTAATTGTCTCGTTTGAAGCCATGGAGTGATCGAGTGTGACGAGCTTTGGGGGTCGTGTACAGGGAAGGTAGGCGAGGCTTTGGCCGGAGTGCGGTGGTCTCTGGTGATCGGAGGTAGGAGCAGCGGCGAAGTTTACAGGTGAAGATTGTTTTCTGGTTTTGGGTTCCAGGTGTTCATTCGAACTCGATTTCGATTTAATGTCTGAGATGCTGAACGGAGGGCCGGAATAAGGTGTCGAGGGAATCGCCGATGTGTAGAGGTGGACATGGATGACCGGATGTGGTGGATGGTGGCGTGCACGTGCACAGGCGAGAGTTTTGGGTCTGTTTTTTTTCGTGGAGATGACAGGGAAATTGAGCTCGAGAATTACTCGAGTAATTATTAAATTAGCTCGGGTGATTTCATGAAAAGCCTCGAAGTAAAAATAGGGTGACTCGGGTAGGAACTGTTGCCAAGTTTTTAGCAGTGCCCAGGTTAATTCGAGTTTTTCTCGGGTAAAAACCATTTTGACTCGGGTATTTACATGTTTTTCTCGAAGCAAAAGTGAAGTAACCCGGGTTACTTTGTTTCCAGTATAAACAGTATTAGTTTGAACAGTATTTAAATCATTATGTTTAAATTGTAATAAATGTTAAAACTGGGTTAATTAAATGGTTCAAATCCAGATTTTTGAATTAAAAGAAAGTTTTAAAATTTAATACTTTTAAATATTGGATTTAAGGTGAGTTTGATATAAAATCGCTTATAACTAACATTGTTTTAAAATTGTAATTTAAAGATTTCCTTTAAAGGTAAATTTTATAAAGTGATTTAAAATTTAACTAGTTGTTCGTTAAACTCGACATTTAAAATAAGAGTTCAGGGAAATGAGAAATAAATGTTTTAAAAATTTAAAAGTGAATTTTAATCGAAACGGAAATGAGTTACTTTAAGAAATAAAGATTTAGTTTAACTCATTAATTAATAAAGAATTAATATGTTAATGGAATTGTATTGATTTAATTAGAAATTGAAGTATAAATGAATCAATGCAAGTTTTATAAATGAATTAGGTAATTAAATTGAAATTAAGGTTTAATGTATTAATTAAAGTTTTCAAAATGAATTAAATAATTTATATGTTATTGAAAGTATGGATTTGACTTAATTAATTTATAAATGGAAAATTTAACTTATAATAATTAAAATAAGTTAATTACTTTAGTATATAAATTCATAGATGTTAAAGAAGACTGTTAACTGGATTATTTATAATTAATCAATATAATTGATTATTAACCGTTAATTAGATTGGTAAATTGAAATCAATATTTGTAACGGTTAAATATAACTAATTGATGGGAAGTAATTAAGAAAATTAATTACTCATTTTGATTTATTGAATAATTTGATTTATTTGGGTTAATTAATTTATTTTAATTAACCTGTATTTAATCATTTGATGATTTGAAGATAAAATTACTTAGAGAAGTGGTTAATGTTTAAATTACAGGATGTAATTATGGGATGATGTTCGTTAATAAAGTAATTTGAGTAAATTACTTTATATAATTAATCAAAGAGGTTAATTAGAGATAATTGATTATTGAGTAATTAATTTGTTTATGAAGTAATTAAGGAAGTTAATTACTAGATGTGATTAATCAGAGTGATTAATATTGTGGTTTAATTAAGAATTAATTACTTTGATGTAATAAATTTAAATTGTAATTATAATTTGAGATCATTAAAAATTTTATAATTAATGTTGAAATTAAAATGGATTTATCTGGAATATAATTGATAAATGAAGAGATTTATTAATATGAATAATTAAGCAAAGTAATTAACTTCGGTTAATTAATAAATGAAGTAATATAAAGATTAATTTCTATGTTTGATTTAAATAATCCGAGAAATAACTCAAGGAATTTACTTAAATGTAATTAAAGAAAATTAATCAGGGATGATTAATAAAAAGGAATAATGGGATGATGATTTATTAATTGATTGATAATTAATTAATATAGGCAAGTTTAATAATGATGAAGTAATTAATTTAATTAATTTTAAATTAATTAAAGGTAGGGTAATTGATTTAATTCGTTTTAAATTAATTACCAACGATGTAATTATTATCTTTGCTTATGAATGGATGATATGAATTCCCATTGATTGATTGAAAACTCAGTTATGTGATGAGTAATCTCTGTTTGATTTGGATGCTCTGATTTAAGTGTGATATCATAGATTATCCATTTATGTTGATATGTGATTATTTATCTGTGATATTGTGATTTATCTATCTGTGTTGATATAGATAATTGAATTGTTTTAACCTTTAAACAACTTGGCCTTAAAAGACACGGTTTGGATTTTGATGAGACCGGGATCGGGTTTCCGTATACCGGGATTCTAGGTCTGGAGACCCGAATACCACATCGATCCAAAATAACGTTAGGTCGTGAAATCCAAGTGGAGCAAGTGAAGACTCGAGGTATAAGAACTATTCGTCAGTATAACTCTGTGGGTGATTCCGTAATGAGTTTGACGGAAATAGTACTTATAGATTCGAGATGGTGATTCAGAATGCAAGGGTTATCGTCGTTAACTCTGAGGGTGATTCCAATACGAGTGTAACGAGATAATGCCTTCGGTTTCGTTCGAACCCGGAACGAACTTGTATGGATTGAATGCTTTCAGCACATCGTCAGGTGGACGATGAGCATTCTAAGTGATGAGTCCTATTCAGGTAATCGTGACCTCAAGCCTCATCAACCCGGAATGGCTAAAACAGGGGAGGTGCAGCAAAGCTTCGTGGGTAGCACCCACTTGAGAGCGAGATTTTCTCCTGTCTAGATGTCCCTTTTTATTTCGGCTGTGTGGGCAGTGGAGACGTCCGACTGCCGGGGTTGTCTCGTTCGGAACTGTTCAGTAAGGAATGGGTCCGGCTTTGTGTTGCAGGGGACTTAGGGTGGGTCCTCGGTACGGTGATCTAGGCCACGTACTGTGACGGGCGGTACCCCAGTAGCCCAGCCATTGTATGGAATCCAAAAATCCAATAAGCGCCCTCGGTTTTGATTGTATACCTAGTATGCTGGAATTTAATGAATGTTACAATTTCGGCTATTTCATATTTACTTGAAAACCCTAGACACTATTATAATATCACTGGATTTTCTATCAAATGTTTTGGTTAGCGTAAGGTAAAAACTTACCCATGTTTATTTGTGGGGAGTCTTACGTGATACCTTTTGTTTCAAATGATTTTTAAAAGTTAAACAACTTTAACCTGTTACTCATACCAGACCCATGTCTGACCCGAAGTTTATTTCTGTTTTTCATAAACTCTCGGGTACCCAAATTTTTACGGGTAGTCAAGGGATTCAGGTTTAGCTTTGACGATTTCTGGAGGAGCATTGGAGCAGGAGGCTTCAGCGTGTAGATATATATATATTGGTTCCGCTGTGTCAGTGTTATTCTGTATATTCCGCTGTGTTGTATCTCTGTGATGTTGAGTTGTATTAACTAGACAGGTGTTTATAACTGTCTAGTATGTGATGTATTATCTGTGTACTCTGATGTATATGATATTTATGTGATATATTATATTTTATTCATTCCGCTGTTGAGATTCTGATGTTGTTTCTTCTTCTTTCTATCTTTTCTATTTTCTCACCTCTTTCTTTTCTTCAAAACGATGCGATTTCCTGGGCGTAGGAAGTCGGGTCGTGACAATGGTCCTTTCCCGGCTAACTCGAATAGTGAGCGAGTATTCAAAAATAAGTGTGGCATTCAAATTCATCCAATTCACAACAAATACCATTCAAGGTAATTATTGATAGTCGGTTATTTAACTATCAATAAAGATGCGCAACATCATCAGATTCCAAATAATTTCCCAAATTTATTTCATCTTCAAAAATATCTTTACTAGATATAAAATTTCCACACTTAACCATTTGAAAACAATTTCAAATCAATTTTCCACACTTCAAAAATAAATCAATATTTATTTTTTAAACAACTTCGCTTTCTTTTATAAATTCCGTATTGAATTTATACTTTCGAATATCTACTGATATTCGATTTTCAAATCGTTTTCAATATTCAATTTCAATTTATCTTTAAGAAGATAAATTCTCAAAACATTTCATTTCATTTTGGAAAACATTTCCATACTTATTTAAAAATAAGTCAGCAATTCACAATCCATTTATTTTCAACACTTGGAAAATATTCGATATACTTAAATCAAATTAAGTATATATATATTTCATTCTTTTAAGGAAATCATTTACTTTGACGACATTTATTTGAGTCAAAACGAATGTTACGTAAAACATCGTTACGACGACTCAAAACCACTAGTATAGGGATTTGAAAATTAAGATAGATATTTATAAATCCCAATACTACATAAAAACATTTCCTTTCGGAATTCATTTACTATAACAACAGTGTTATAGTCCACCATTTCCTTAAATTTCTCGAAAACGCCTATTTCAACAAGTATGTTGAAATCTATGCTTTCGATTCATAATACATTTTCGTTAAAAACAATTTAACTTCATTTTAAAATATCACTTCTTCAATAATGAATCCATTTTATTCAATAATATATTCACGGTCCAGAGTTGTGAATATATCTTTTCTTTAAAAATCTTCTATAAAGAAATTTATCCAATTCAATCTATTTCGAATTTATAAACACGTCTATAAATTCCATTTCTATTTTAATAACAACCTCGACTTATAAATCTCCTTTTTATTAACTTCTATATTTTACTTATCAAAATAAGTGATTTCGTATTTATAAACAGCATTTGTAAATTCCAATTTTATTTATAAGAACTTCAATATCAAATCAATTTCAATTATTGATTTCTAAATTTATTTATCACTACTAAATAAATTCCTTATTTTTCTCAAATCATTCAATATTCCATTTTTAAATGGATTCTTCAAATTGAAATCATTTTACATTAATTTCACAACTTATTTCAATTTACCAATTAAATTTCAAACTGAATTTCCAACTTATCTTCTTTTAAATAAATTCCTTTTTAAGAAAATAAATTTCAATCGTTTCTTTTAATCTATTTAAAAATCCAAATTTAAATTAATTTCTTCAATTTAAAATCACTGTTTTATGAAATCCATTTATTTTGCATTTTCACTTTATTCTGGAATTTATTCGATACGATTATAAAAACAATTTTATACTTTTAAATTCTTTTCTTCAAAATTTCTTCAATTTCAAAAAATTGATTCACTTAGAAATTTTCTACTTGAATCTCAAAAATTCAATTTCGTTTATCTTTGGAATCCAATGATGTCAAACATCCATTCAGCTAAATTTTAGCTTTCAAACAATTTCCAGATATCAATATGATTAATAGCATCACTATAATCATTCACAGATTCATATCACAATAGAAATAAATTCAATCAATGTGAGGGGTCCAGTTGGATCCCTCCAACCTATTTCCCTACATCCAAATACGTCAGCACAATACCAATTCCGCTCCAGTACGGAATTATCGCGGTATATAGGTTTTTTTATAAATCCGCTTACTAACGGCGCAATAGGGTCTCATCCGCTATACGAGGCGGGAAATCATCAATCCAATATATACATATGCCAATATGTATATATTGCTATATATATAATAGATATATCCTACTATATCTAATATCCCAATCAATAGCAATCAAACAGTCAATCAAATCAATAACTGAAAATTTCCACTTTTCAATGTGAGTGAGAAGATCTCACCTTCGCTTTTAAATTTGCAATCCCATCCCATTTCCATTCCAGTTTGTTTTCTCCATTTTTAACCTTGTATAAATAATTTATACACTTTATTAATATTCGAGATAATTGAATAACAAATTTTCATTTGGTAATTTTAATTTTTCAATGGTTTTATTTTAAACCCATTTCTTTTAAATAAATTTATTTAACTCAAAATAAATCCTCTTTATATAAATCTTTCTCTAGTACTCTAAATAGTTTTAAATAAATCAATTTAAACAATACATTTAAACTCTACTTCCTGTAAATAAACAAACAGTAAACATTTGCTTTTCTTTTTACCATAAAAATTATGTTTCTATTTTTAAAATCTTAATTCAACAAATTTCTTAAATCTTAAGCTAGTGATTTAATTTTAAAACAAATTCCTTTTGACAAATTTAATTAACTAAAAATTAAAGTTAAGACTAAATTTTTCCTCGGTTTTACCTGTATATTAACTTACTGTTTATATTTTTTTTTTCTCAGTAAAATTGAATGAGAGAAAATTTTATACCTTACAGTCGAAACCACCACGAGATGTCCAAACTCCCCTTGCGAACATCGCTGCACTCAACTCCACCACGCTCGGCATCGAGCTGCTCCACCACGTGACTGTCGCATCCATCGCGACCATCCAGTCTAGCCACTGACCACTCGAACGAACGCCATCGCGAATGAACCCCATCGAGTCGCCGCCTCCTTCACCTTGCCCAGGTCGTGCTCGCTGCTGCTTGGCGAATACTCGACCAAAACCCCAAAATCTCGAATGCCACCAAATCGCGACATGCCGCGAATTCCCTTGTGCTGCCGCCTCGAACGAGCCATCGCGACGTCGCAGAAGTCGCCACCACCATCAAACTCGAACTCGGGTTCGAGTTCCCTTATCGCCATCGCACGTGAGAGGCTTGGTCGCGAGCTCCACGCGTTCGCCTTCTCGCGCCTGGTACGCGACAGGAGAAGTCGCGATTTCCCCCTATTTTTTTTCGTTTTGAGTTTGAACGGGAAGGATACGCGATTTCAAAAATTAGAAGGCGGCCATTTATTATCCTTTGTTTTGATTTTTATCTGAGAGAGGGGAAATGATTTTAAAAGAAGGGAGGAAGACAGAAGACATGGGATGCACGATTTTCTCCCCGTGATTCCCTGCGTGTATAAAGGCTGAATCGAAGGAAAGAAAACGTGTGGTGTTAAATAAATATAAATTTAAATTTAAATTTCGTTAAAAATTCCAATGCGTTTTCCTGTTGTGTGCTCACATACAAGCTCCGAAAAATACGAAATTTGAAATCCGGCAATAATACAATATTCCGGACCCAATGGAACTGGTTTCATCGAATTTCCGAGACTGTGCCTCGGACGGCTATTTTTAAATTCGATTCGAACGATAAATTTTCAAAACTGAACAAAACACTTTAAAATTCAATTCTGAAGCTTCTGTTATCTTCAGTATTATAAATACGAATTTTAGAAACTTTCGAAATATTTTTCTTCAGCTTAAAATTGAAGATTCAAATTTTTATTCAACTTCAATCGATTAAATTTCATAATTTAATCGTCAAATTCAAAGTTATAATCGGGATTCAAATTAAATTATCGTTCAAATATTTAAAATAAATTAAATATTTCCAATTTAATTTGTTCGAAATTCGGGGTCGTTACAGACTTCCCCCCTTAAAAGAATTTCGTCCTCGAAATTACAAGTTAGGGAAAAAAGTCCTTAACTCGTCTACTATCTTTCACATTCAATAATTTTATCTAATCATCAAAACAAATCTTTCTACTAAAGATTCGTTATTAATTCCATTAAATTTCTAAACCTTTCATTGTTTCCAAACAACATTGTTTACTTCAAAATTTAAATTCAAATTCAAATTCAAATTTAAACTTTCAAAATTTTCTCAAAAATTTTCTAACGCCCTAAATTTCCGAAAAATTTCGCCAGCGTCTCCTTTGCGCGGCTAATACGGTACGACTACAAAACGTCCCTACGGACTCTCAGATTTCAAAAAGAAAAAGAAAAAGCCAAGCGGCTAGACAAGAAATCATCAAAAACTCATATTATAATTCAAATACATACCTTTTTAGAGCAATTCGAATTGTCTGTGAAATAAATTTTCCAATCCCTTTATACACCTGTATATCCTACTAGCCATTATATCTAGTTACAGCATTCAATCATTTTGCAAATTCGATTACAAATTTTCAATATATACTTCTTATATCCTTTTTAAATTCGCTATTGAAGTTACATATTCAATTTCATTCAATTCTTCATTTCACATTCATTTGAACTTAGTTTACCATTTCAACTAAATTTGGATTCAATTTACTTTCAATTCTGAAATATTGAATTTTATCAATTATTTGTCATTTACAACTGCACTATCTTAAATTAGTTCCAATTACTAATTCATTTGATCAATATTCAATTAGCTTCACTTACTAATTTTCAGTTTAATACTTCATTTATCAAATTCAATTCCAGTTCTATTTACTTTCAAATTCAAAATGAATTTTAACATTAAATTTCATTTTCTGGCACTTGCAATCGCAATTTATTCATTCATTCGCTAATTCATTCGTTTTTCAATTTGAATTTCATTCTAATCAAATTTCAATATTCTATAAGTTATCAACTTATATATTTCGTAAGTATTTTAAATAGGATTCCAGAGTCGTTTCAACTTTTTCAAAACCATTTGGAAACAATTCAAATTACCCTTTTAATTTCCAAAAAAAATCCAAATTTTCCAAACACTTCCATTTAAAAAAAATTTGGCAGCAATTCCTCTTTTGGAAACCCGAAAATGAACACCAATGATGCCGCAGTCATCATCGAAGTTATTTTCCAGCGACCGAAAAGAGTTTAGAGCTTTCAACTCTCCAAAATACTTTTCAAAACCTTTGAAATTCATTTTCAAATCAAAAAGAAATTTAAACTTCTCAAATCTCCAAAATTTTCAAATTCTTTTCAAAACATTTCCAAATACTTCTCTGGAATTCCGTTTTAAATTATAAGTCACATTTATAATTTATATTCTCAAATTTCATTTGTATGTGAATTTATTTCTTAACTTTGGAATTACGATTCCAATTTCTCATTTAATTTCAATGATAATAATTTAATATTATCACTTCTAGCAACCATGCAACCATATACTGTAATAATTCATAGAAAATCATTTTTTTTTCTATCCAAATATAGTTTTGGGTAAAATTATTTCATTTACCCTATTTAAAACAATATTGTGCCGAATTGTTCTATTCAAGTGTTTAGAGATCCCTATCAATGATCGTTAATTACTCGTATTGACCAGAATCCATATACCACTCAATAAATCAATCATCACAATATAAAACAATTTTTATATTCACTAACAAATACGCGCTCGTATCTATTATTACACTCAACTCATTCTAGAGTACTACTGACTCTATCTCTAATGAGTAACACCCAACAGAGCAGGGTTGTCGCTTAACCATATGCTCTGATACCACTTTGTCACATACCGAAATTTTCGACTTTCGAAAATTCGACATCGATACTCACTTTATCGACTGTCGAGCAATCGAGTGCCGGAAACTCCAATAGTGAGGGTTTTAGAAAGAAGAAATAGGTAGAAGAAGAAGAAAAGAAGAAAAGAGAAAGAAGAAACAACAGAGAACAAGAGCAGAAACAGAAACAGAAAACAATATCAGAATCTCACATATCGCAGCGGAACAATATATAATAAATAAACACTAGTCTTTTAAAACAAAAAGCTATATCAGTTTATACATACATCAATCATCAGAGTCATATACAACAATGGACAGTTATATAAACTTGTCCACATACAGAATACACAGCGGAATAAATACTATCAGATACAAATACTACGTCTCGTCATCCAGCTTATCTCCAAAGCTCCAGAATATCCAGAAATATCCTGATAACCTAACTCTAGGCTGCCCGTGTGGAAAATTGGTGGGCACCCAGAGTTTAGAAGGGAAACAATAAACTCCGAGTCAGTCATGGTGACTGGTGTTGTCACGACCGGGATTTTCGACTTTCGAAAATTCGACATCGATACTCACTTTATCGACTGCCGAGCAATCGAGTGCCGGAAACTCCAATAGTGAGGGTTTTAGAAAGAAGAAAAAGTAAGAAGAAGAAGAAAAGAGAAGAACAACAACAGAACAGCATCAGAAACAGAACAATATCAGAATCTCACATATCGCAGCGGAACAATATATAATAGATAAACACTAGTCTTTTAAAACAAAGAACTATATTATTTTATACATACATCAATCATCAGAGTCAATATACAACTCAATACAACAATGGACCGTTATATAACTTGTCCTCATACAGAATACACAGCGGAATAAATACTATCAGATACAAATACTACGTCTCGTCCTCCAGCTTATCTCCAAAGCTCCAGAATATCCAGAATATCCTGATAATCTAACTCTAGACTGCCCGTGTGGAAATTGGTGGGCACCCAGAGTTTAGAAGGGAAACAATAAACTCCGAGTCAGTCATGGTGACTGGTGTGAGATCGTAAAACAGTTATTCTTTAAAATAAACAACAGGATAATTTTAAAGTCAATTCGAAATGCTTTTGGAAAATGAAACTACCATAAGACCTCCCACCACACACACAATGCAAACGCAGAATTGGAGGAGATTTCTTCTTATGATAGTCAAAGATGCTTACTACGCAAAATCAAATCATTTTTGATATTATTATTAGTGCATAGTGTAGAAAACATTTCGAAAGTATAATATTAATCTTAGCCAGCATAGGCATTCCGCACTTATGCCTACTATAGCTACCATCCAAATAGTGGTGACCACCATAAGTGAATGATAGGTTCTACAACTAAAACCGTACAAGATCGTATTGTTTCTTTGGATTTCCAACAAATGGCCAGGCTAAGGAACTTCCTATCCACGATGGGTACGTCCCTGGAATAGACGACCCGAGAACCTAACCGGATCTCTGCCAACACAAGGCCGGGTTACCTCTGCAAAAATAGGTAACTACTGACACGCGTATGCCATCCCCCGATCGTCACCGATCTTTCCCGAGGATCCCCGATTCGCAACAACCACAAAGAAATAAAATTTTTTTTTGCAGCAACCACAGAGGTTAAGTATCTGGGCTCCATACCATGATACCACCTTTATCCAGAAGGAATGACATACACTAAGGGGCGCTACTCCCTAGAACCTTGCCGCATTCGTCCTGTTTCGACCATTTCCGGGGTGTGAGGCTCGACGAAGTCTCGTCCACAAAGCTACGCTTTCTCAAAAAGCCCTGCTTCGGGTCAAACAAAATGATCAACCTATGATCACAAAGACATAAGATCAAACAAATGATCATATCACAAATGATCAAACACTGATCATTTCACAGCAACACTCAGTATGCCACGTTACCAAATTGGGATATATCGTTGATAAATTTCAACTACATAACCTCTGAGCTCGTACGTCTCAGAGAAGGGTGTTAAGCTAAGAGAATAAATTCTCCGCCACCAACAGAAATGTATTTGAAAGAAATCAGCTTTATATCTCAAATTGTAACGTCAGACACACAATCCATACAAGTCTGTTCCGGGATCGAACAGAACCGAAGGCACTTCTCATGAAGCCCTTGCACTTCCGGATAATTTTCAATCACGTCAGGACTTTCCGTCACTAAGGGTGATAAAACCTCTAATCCGGAGATCAGCCGATGTAGAGTAACTCGACGGTAATCCTTCCGTTTTCAAAAATATCCGGTCTTCAACACCGGTCTTCGAATGCAATTCATAACGACGTATCACGTATTCGGAATGGGTTATACGACCCCATGGTCCTTTCCCGGCTAACCCGAATAGTGAGCGTTTATTTAAAAACAAGTGTGGCATTCAAATTCATCCAATTCACAACAAATACCTATCTAAAGGTAATTATTGATAGTCGGTTATTTAACTATCAATAAAGATGTGCAACATCATCAGATTCCAAATAATTTTCCAAATTATTTCATCTTCAAAAATATCGTTACTAGATATAAAATTTTCCACGCTTAACCATTTGAAAACAATTTCAAATCAATTTCCACACTTCAAAAATAAATCAATATTTATTTTCAAACGACTTCGCTTTCTTTTATAAATTCCATAGTGAATTTATATCTTTCAAAATATCTACTGATATACGATTTTCAATCGTTTTCAAATATTTAAATTTCAATTTATCTTTAAAAAGATAAATTCTCAAAACGTTCGTTTCATATTGGAAAAGCAATTCCATACTTATTTAAAAATAAGTATTTCACAAATCTATTTATTTTCAACACTTGGAAAATATTCGATATACTTAAATCCAATTAAGTATATATTTCATTCTTTAAGGAAATCCATTTTCTATAACAACATCAATTTGAGTCAAAACGAATGTTACGTAAAACATCGTTACGCGACTCAAAATCATTAGTATTGGGATTCGAAATTAAGATAGATATGTAAATCCCAATACTATATAAAAACATTTCCTTTCGGAAATCATTTACTATAACAACAGTGTTATAGTCCACCATTTCCTTATTTTTCGAAAACGTCTATTTCAACAATAAATGTTGAAATCTATGCTTTCAATTCATAATACATTTTAAAACATCTTTAAAATGTTTAACTTCATTTTTAATATCACTTTTTCAAAAATGAATCCATTTTATTCAATAATATATTCACGGTCCAGAGTTGTGAATATATCTTTTCTTTAAAAATCTTCTATAAATAAATTTATCCAATTCAATCTATTTCGAATTTATAAACACGTCTATAAATCCCATTTCTATTTTAATAACAACCTCGACTTATAAATCTTCTTTTTATTAACTTCTATATTTTACTTATCAAAATAAGTGATTTCGTATTTATAAACAGCATTTGTAAATTCCAATTTTATTTATAAGAACTTCAATATCAAATCAATTTCAATATTGATTTCTAAATTTATTTATCACTACTAAATAAATTCCTTATTTTTCTCAAATCATTAAATATTCCATTTTTAAATGGATTCTTCAAATTGAAATCATTTTACATTGATTTCACAACTTATTTCAATTTACCAATTAAATTTCAAACTGAATTTCCAACTTATCTTCTTTTAAATAAATTCCTTTTTAAGAAAATAAATTTCAATCGTTTCTTTCAATCTATTTAAAAAATCCAAATTTTAAATTAAATTCTTCAATTTAAAATCACTATTTTACGAAATCTATTCATTTAGCATTTTCACTTTATTCTGGAATTTATTCAATACGATTATAAAAATTTACTTTAAAAATTCCTTTCTTCAAAATTTCTTCAATTTCAAAAATTGATTCACTTAGAAATTTTCTACTTGAATTTCAAAAATTCAATTTCGTTTATCTTTGGAATCCAATGATGTCAAACATCCATTCAGCTAAATTTTAGCTTTCAAACAATTTCCAGGTATCAATATGATTAATAGCATCACTATAATCATTCACAGATTCATATCACAATAGAAATAAATTCAATCAATGTGAGGGGTCCAGTTGGATCCCTCCAACCTGTTTCCCTGCATCCAAAGATGTTAGCACAATACCAATTCCGCTCCAGTACGGAATTATCGCGGTATATAGGTTTTTATAAATCCGCTTACTAACGGCGCAATAGGGTCTCATCCGCTATACGAGGCGGGAAATCATCAATCCAATATATACATATGCCAATATGTATATATTGCTATATATAGATATATCCTAAAATATCTAATAGCACATCCAAACAGACAAACAATCAAACCAATAACTGCAATACTAATTTAAATCTGAGTGAGGAGATCTCACCTTTGCTTTTAATTCGCAATCCATTTTCTATCTTGACTTGTTTTCTCGATTTATACCTTGTATAACAATTTCATACAGTTTATCAATATTCGAAATAAAATCGAACAATTATTTATCGTTTAAATAAATTCATGTTAATCTAATAATTAAATTTTAACTGATGATTTATTTTTATTTCTTTCTTACTTGAACTATATATACCTATATTAAAACGATAATTTATATGAATTTAAAACTTTTCAAAATCTTACTTATATTTTTCTGCATATATATATACATATATACAGAATCTTTTAAACTGAAATAAAATTTTGTTCTAAACCTTACTGCAATTTGAATTCGAAATTATACTTCTTCAAACATATATATATTAAAACAATAATGTTTTATACTTTACAGTAATCAATATATTTTTTTCTCTGTACGCCTATAAGAGTTTAAAACTGCATATATATTTCAAATCCATTAAATTGAGTTAAAGATAAATTTATACCTTACTGCCTATTTGAATTTTGCGCTCGAAACCTTCGAACAATCGGAACCCCAGCACTGACGAACTCGAGTCGTGATGCCGCAATTTGTCGCTGAGACTCTCACCACCCACGAATGTTGAAAACACTTCAAACCCTAGTCGCAGTACCCTGTCCGGAGTC
This sequence comes from Allium fistulosum, assembly GCA_030737815.1. Classification (NCBI taxonomy): domain Eukaryota; kingdom Viridiplantae; phylum Streptophyta; class Magnoliopsida; order Asparagales; family Amaryllidaceae; genus Allium; species Allium fistulosum. The sequence goes on from CM060903.1 coordinate 1,050,026,885, forward strand.
CATCCTCACGCGAGCGCCGTGCCTCCAGATCTTGATCGACTGGCACGCCGCCTCCATCGCCGCTTTTGAGAAACCCACCTCGACATTCGATCAATCCCGCGCACGCGTGTGCGAGTGCGCCTCCCAGCGCTTCCAGGTGGCCACGACCTTCTTCATCTCGCCGCGAATCACCTCCTCAACATCGCGATCCCCAAACGCGCGCGCGAGCCCTGCTTCTACGCTTCCCCCTCGAGTTGTAGTTCGCCGACCCCAGCCTCAAGTCGCGTGAGACTGGTCGATGAAGCCAAGCTCCTCATCTCGAACTCAAGTTTGATTTCATATCGAATTGAACGAGAGAGGGGGGAATTCGTTCGAACTATTATTTGTTTTGTGAAGAGGTTTTCGGCCTTGAATTTTGATTTCGAGTCTGCTCCATTTTTTAAAGTTTCGAACAATAAGGATTTGGGTTTCGTTCGTTATTTTGTTTTGATAAAAGAAAGCCTTCGAAAATTTGAGGCTGCTGAGGAAAGAATAAATGAAGAGCAAAGACTCGATTTCAGCTGCCATTAATTTTTCCTTGAACGATATTTTTCTTCTGAAATGTTTTACTGAAGAAACAGAGAAAGGTTGCGTGATTTAAACGAGGAAGGGGACAATAGATCAACGCGTTCAGATGTAGGGTGGCTTGAGTACGATCATAGGGTGGTTGTGATTTGATCTGTACAAAATTTTAAATCAATTTTCAATTTAATTCTCGACGCGTTTGCTTATCGTATGCTCACATAACAACCCCGATAATTACGAAATTTGAAATCCGATAATAAAACAATATCACGGATCCAATGAAACTCGTTTCGTCGAAATCCGACACTGTTTGAAAAATGACTATTTTTAACTCGACGATTTAAAATTAAAACGATATCGATGCGTTTCGAGTTGCCACGGTCAAACGATAACTTCGATTGCTACGAAAATTGAAATCCAATAATAACTAACTATTACGGATCCCATGGAACTAGTTTCGTTCAATTCTGAGACTGTTCGAAAATTGGCTATTTTTCAGTCGATAATTAAATATTAAAATATTCAATTTTCACAGATTAACTCCAAATTCAATTTTAAGAGTTCTAAAATATTTCTATAACTCCAGTATGATTAAATAAAATTTTACAAATCATTTTCAATCATTTTGAACTCGATTTTCAATTATCTCTGGAATTTCACTATTTAATTTATCGATTTAATTATCAAATTAAATCCAATATTCGAAAAATAAATCATTCGACTTCTAAATTCCATTTATTAATATTTAAAATCAATTAAATATTCGAATTTTAATTATCAAAAATTCTGGGTCGTTACAGACTTCCCCCCTTAAAAGAATTTCGTCCTCGAAATTACAAGTTAGGAAAAATGGTTCTTAACTCGTCTACTATTTTTCACAATCTAAATAGTTTTATCAATTCATCAAAACAAATCTTTCTACTAAAGATTCGTTATCTTTTCAACTAGTTTTCCCAAACCTTTCATAGTTTTCAAACAATAATGTTTTACTTCAAAATTCAAATTCGAGTTTAAATTCAAATTTTAAACTTTCAAAATTTCTCAAAAATTTTCTAACGCCCTAAATTTTCGAAAAATTTCGCCAGCGTCTCCTTTGCGCGGCTAATACGGTACGACTACAAAACGTCCCTACGGACTCTCAGATTTCAAAAAGAAAAGAAAAGGCCAAGCGGCTAGAGAGAAATCATCAAAAACTCATATCAAAACTCAAATAAATACCTTTTTCGAGCAATTCAATATTATCTTTGAAATCAAATCCAATTCCTTTATATCACCTGTATATCCTACTAGCCATAATATCTAGTTACATATATTCAAACCATTTTGCAAATTCTATTGCAAAATTTTCAATATAGACTGCTTATACCCTTTCTAGCTTACTATTGAAGTTATACATTCTTTTCATTCAATTTTTACATTTCAAATTCATTTGAATTTAATTCACAATTCCAATCTAATTTGGATTCAGTTCATCTTCTGAATATTGAATTTATCAATTATCTTTAGTTCATTTCAAACTAATCTTGAAACTTCATTTAATTTCGCACAATTCACATTGTTTTTCACCATTCAATTTCAATTTTATTCACTTACAATTGTAAATTCCATTCATTTGAAATTTATTTCTACTTACTTGAATTTATCTTCAATTTCGAACCATTCTTTTATTTAGTTCACAATTCAAGTTTCAATTTAACTAATTCAACTTCCATTTCGTGAATCAATTAATTATCAAAGTAGTTTATTCGGATTCAATCCTTATTCATTTTCCTTTTCCAAGTTAGGAATTTCCTATTCAACGTGATTCAAATCAAATCACATTCCATTATTGAATTTTTAATTCATCTTTCCTTTATAATTATTCAATTCATTGCTTACAAATTCAAAATGAATTTCAACTTTCAATTTCACTTCATTCAAATTTGTTCACTTATACTTACATTTATTTAACTCATTCTTTTAAGTTAAATTTATTTTACCAAAATTCAATTGGTATAAGTTATCAACTTAGTACTATTTCATAAATAACTTCATATAGCATTCCAGAGTCTTTTAAATCTTTTCAAAACCATTTTGAAAACAATCCAAATTATCCTTTGAATTTCCAAAACAAAACCCAAATTTTCCAAACACTTCCATTTAAAATAATTTGACAGCAATTCCTCTTTTGGAAACCCGAAAATGAACACCAATGATGCCGCGGTCATCATCGAAGTTATTTTCCAGCGACCGAAAAGAGTTTAGAGCTTTCATCCCTCTAAAATACTTTTCAAAACCTTTGAAATTCATTTTCAAATCAAAAAGGAATTTAACCTTTCCAAATCCCCAAAATTTTCAAACTCCTTTCAAAACATTTCCAAATACTTCTCTGGAATTCCGTTTTAAATTACAAATCACATTTATAATTTATATTCTCAAATTTCATTCATATGTGAATTTATTTCTTAACTTTGGAGTTGCGATTTGAATTTCTTATTCCATTTCATACAATAATGATAACTTTCAATATTATCACTTTCCTAACAAACAAGCATCCATATATTATGATAATTCATAGAAAATCATTTCTTTTCTATACAAAAATAGTTTTGGGTAAAATTATTTCATTCACCCTATTTAAAACAATACTGTGTCGTCTTGCCTCGTTTAAGTGTTTAGAAATCCCTATCGATAATATGGCGTCCCACATACCGACCAAAATTCACAATCATCTCAACGGATAAGCAAACACAATATAAAATAATTTTATATTCACTAACAAATACGCGCTCATATCTATTATTACACTCAACTCATTCTAGAGTACTACTGACTCTATCTCTAATGAGTAACACCCAACAGAGCAGGGTTGTCGCTTAACCATATGCTCTGATACCACGCTGTCACGACCGGGATTTTCGACTTTCGAAAATTCGACATCGATACTCACTTTATCGACTGCCGAGCAATCGAGTGCCGGAAACTCCAATAGTGAGGGTTTTAGAAAGAAGAAAAAGTAAGAAGAAGAAGAAAAGAGAAGAACAACAACAGAACAGCATCAGAAACAGAACAATATCAGAATCTCACATATCGCAGCGGAACAATATATAATAGATAAACACTAGTCTTTTAAAACAAAGAACTATATTATTTTATACATACATCAATCATCAGAGTCAATATACAACTCAATACAACAATGGACCGTTATATAACTTGTCCTCATACAGAATACACAGCGGAATAAATACTATCAGATACAAATACTACGTCTCGTCCTCCAGCTTATCTCCAAAGCTCCAGAATATCCAGAATATCCTGATAATCTAACTCTAGACTGCCCGTGTGGAAATTGGTGGGCACCCAGAGTTTAGAAGGGAAACAATAAACTCCGAGTCAGTCATGGTGACTGGTGTGAGATCGTAAAACAGTTATTCTTTAAAATAAACAACAGGATAATTTTAAAGTCAATTCGAAATGCTTTTGGAAAATGAAACTACCATAAGACCTCCCACCACACACACAATGCAAACGCAGAATTGGAGGAGATTTCTTCTTATGATAGTCAAAGATGCTTACTACGCAAAATCAAATCATTTTTGATATTATTATTAGTGCATAGTGTAGAAAACATTTCGAAAGTATAATATTAATCTTAGCCAGCATAGGCATTCCGCACTTATGCCTACTATAGCTACCATCCAAACAGTGGTGACAACCATAAGTGAATGATAGGTTCTACAACTAAAACCGTACAAGATCGTATTGTTTCTTTGGATTTCCAACAAATGGCCAGGCTAAGGAACTTCTTATCCACGATGGGTACGTCCCTGGAATAGACGACCCGAGAACCTAACCGGATCTCTGCCAACACAAGGCCGGGTTACCTCTGCAAAAATAGGTAACTACTGACACGCGTATGCCATCCCCCGATCGTCACCGATCTTTCCCGAGGATCCCCGATTCGCAACAACCACAAAGAAATAAATTTTTTTTTTGCAGCAACCACAGAGGTTAAGTATCTGGGCTCCATACCATGATACCACCTTTATCCAGAAGGAATGACATACACTAAGGGGCGCTACTCCCTAGAACCTTGCCGCATTCGTCCTGTTTCGACCATTTCCGGGGTGTGAGGCTCGACGAAGTCTCGTCCACAAAGCTACGCTTTCTCAAAAAGCCCTGCTTCGGGTCAAACAAAATGATCAACCTATGATCACAAAGACATAAGATCAAACAAATGATCATATCACAAATGATCAAACACTGATCATTTCACAGCAACACTCAGTATGCCACGTTACCAAATTGGGATATATCGCTGATAAATTTCAACTACATAACCTCTGAGCTCGTACGTCTCAGAGAAGGGTGTTAAGCTAAGAGAATAAATTCTCCGCCACCAACAGAAATGTATTTGAAAGAAATCAGCTTTATATCTCAAATTGTAACGTCAGACACACAATCCATACAAGTCTGTTCCGGGATCGAACAGAACCGAAGGCACTTCTCACGAAGCCCTTGCACTTCCGGATGTTTTTCAATCACGTCAGGACTTTCCGTCACTAAGGGTGATAAAACCTCTAAACCGGAGATCAGCCGATGTAGAGTAACTCGACGGTAATCCTTCCGTTTTCAAAAATATCCGGTCTTCAACACCGGTCTTCGAATGCAATTCATAACGACGTATCACGTATTCGGAATGGGTTATACGACCCCATGGTCCTTTCCCGGCTAACCCGAATAGTGAGCGTTTATTTAAAAACAAGTGTGGCATTCAAATTCATCCAATTCACAACAAATACCTATCTAAAGGTAATTATTGATAGTCGGTTATTTAACTATCAATAAAGATGTGCAACATCATCAGATTCCAAATAATTTTCCAAATTATTTCATCTTCAAAAATATCGTTACTAGATATAAAATTTTCCACGCTTAACCATTTGAAAACAATTTCAAATCAATTTCCACACTTCAAAAATAAATCAATATTTATTTTCAAACGACTTCGCTTTCTTTTATAAATTCCATAGTGAATTTATATCTTTCAAAATATCTACTGATATACGATTTTCAATCGTTTTCAAATATTTAAATTTCAATTTATCTTTAAAAAGATAAATTCTCAAAACGTTCGTTTCATATTGGAAAAGCAATTCCATACTTATTTAAAAATAAGTATTTCACAAATCTATTTATTTTCAACACTTGGAAAATATTCGATATACTTAAATCCAATTAAGTATATATTTCATTCTTTAAGGAAATCCATTTTCTATAACAACATCAATTTGAGTCAAAACGAATGTTACGTAAAACATCGTTACGACGACTCAAAATCATTAGTATTGGGATTCGAAATTAAGATAGATATGTAAATCCCAATACTATATAAAAACATTTCCTTTCGGAAATCATTTACTATAACAACAGTGTTATAGTCCACCATTTCCTTATTTTTCGAAAACGTCTATTTCAACAATAAATGTTGAAATCTATGCTTTCAATTCATAATACATTTTAAAACATCTTTAAAATGTTTAACTTCATTTTTAATATCACTTTTTCAAAAATGAATCCATTTTATTCAATAATATATTCACGGTCCAGAGTTGTGAATATATCTTTTCTTTAAAAATCTTCTATAAATAAATTTATCCAATTCAATCTATTTCGAATTTATAAACACGTCTATAAATCCCATTTCTATTTTAATAACAACCTCGACTTATAAATCTTCTTTTTATTAACTTCTATATTTTACTTATCAAAATAAGTGATTTCGTATTTATAAACAGCATTTGTAAATTCCAATTTTATTTATAAGAACTTCAATATCAAATCAATTTCAATATTGATTTCTAAATTTATTTATCACTACTAAATAAATTCCTTATTTTTCTCAAATCATTAAATATTCCATTTTTAAATGGATTCTTCAAATTGAAATCATTTTACATTGATTTCACAACTTATTTCAATTTACCAATTAAATTTCAAACTGAATTTCCAACTTATCTTCTTTTAAATAAATTCCTTTTTAAGAAAATAAATTTCAATCGTTTCTTTCAATCTATTTAAAAAATCCAAATTTTAAATTAAATTCTTCAATTTAAAATCACTATTTTACGAAATCTATTCATTTAGCATTTTCACTTTATTCTGGAATTTATTCAATACGATTATAAAAATTTACTTTAAAAATTCCTTTCTTCAAAATTTCTTCAATTTCAAAAATTGATTCACTTAGAAATTTTCTACTTGAATTTCAAAAATTCAATTTCGTTTATCTTTGGAATCCAATGATGTCAAACATCCATTCAGCTAAATTTTAGCTTTCAAACAATTTCCAGGTATCAATATGATTAATAGCATCACTATAATCATTCACAGATTCATATCACAATAGAAATAAATTCAATCAATGTGAGGGGTCCAGTTGGATCCCTCCAACCTGTTTCCCTACATCCAAAGATGTTAGGACAATACCAATTCCGCTCCAGTACGGAATTATCGCGGTATATAGGTTTTTATAAATCCGCTTACTAACGGCGCAATAGGGTCTCATCCGCTATACGAGGCGGGAAATCATCAATCCAATATATACATATGCCAATATGTATATATTGCTATATATAGATATATCCTAAAATATCTAATAGCACATCCAAACAGACAAACAATCAAACCAATAACTGCAATACTAATTTAAATCTGAGTGAGGAGATCTCACCTTTGCTTTTAATTCGCAATCCATTTTCTATCTTGACTTGTTTTCTCGATTTATACCTTGTATAACAATTTCATACAGTTTATCAATATTCGAAATAAAATCGAACAATTATTTATCGTTTAAATAAATTCATGTTAATCTAATAATTAAATTTTAACTGATGATTTATTTTTATTTCTTTCTTACTTGAACTATATATACCTATATTAAAACGATAATTTATATGAATTTAAAACTTTTCAAAATCTTACTTATATTTTTCTGCATATATATATACATATATACAGAATCTTTTAAACTGAAATAAAATTTTGTTCTAAACCTTACTGCAATTTGAATTCGAAATTATACTTCTTCAAACATATATATATTAAAACAATAATGTTTTATACTTTACAGTAATCAATATATTTTTTTCTCTGTACGCCTATAAGAGTTTAAAACTGCATATATATTTCAAATCCATTAAATTGAGTTAAAGATAAATTTATACCTTACTGCCTATTTGAATTTTGCGCTCGAAACCTTCGAACAATCGAAACCCCAGCACTGACGAACTCGAGTCGTGATGCCGCAATTTGTCGCTGAGACTCTCACCACCCACGAACGTTGAAAACACTTCAAACCCTAGTCGCAGTACCCTGTCCGGAGTCCATCCTCACGCGAGCGCCGTGCCTCCAGATCTTGATCGACTGGCATGCCGCCTCCATCGCCTCTTTTGAGAAACCCACCTCGACATTCGATCAATCCCGCGCACGCGTGTGCGAGTGCGCCTCCCAGCGCTTCCAGGTGGCCACGACCTTCTTCATCTCGCCGCGAATCACCTCCTCACCATCGCGATCCCCAAACGCGCACGCGAGCCCTGCTTCTACGCTTCCCCCTCGAGTTGTAGTTCGCCGACCCCAGCCTCAAGTCGCGCGAGACTGGTCGATGAAGCCAAGCTCCTCATCTCGAACTCAAGTTTGATTTCATATCGAATTGAACGAGAGAGGGGGGAATTCGTTCGAACTATTATTTGTTTTGTGAAGAGGTTTTCGGCCTTGAATTTTGATTTCGAGTCTGCTCCATTTTTTAAAGTTTCGAACAATAAGGATTTGGGTTTCGTTCGTTATTTTGTTTTGATAAAAGAAAGCCTTCGAAAATTTGAGGCTGCTGAGGAAAGAATAAATGAAGAGCAAAGACTCGATTTCAGCTGCCATTAATTTTTCCTTGAACGATATTTTTCTTCTGAAATGTTTTACTGAAGAAACAGAGAAAGGTTGCGTGATTTAAACAAGGAAGGGGACAATAGATCAACGCGTTCAGATGTAGGGTGGCTTGAGTACGATCATAGGGTGGTTGTGATTTGATCTGTACAAAATTTTAAATCAATTTTCAATTTAATTCTCGACGCGTTTGCTTATCGTATGCTCACATAACAACCCCGATAATTACGAAATTTGAAATCCGATAATAAAACAATATCACGGATCCAATGAAACTCGTTTCGTCGAAATCCGACACTGTTTGAAAAATGACTATTTTTAACTCGACGATTTAAAATTAAAACGATATCGATGCGTTTCGAGTTGCCACGGTCAAACGATAACTTCGATTGCTACGAAAATTGAAATCTGCTAATAACTAACTATTACGGATCCCATGGAACTGGTTTCGTTCAATTCTGAGACTGTTCGAAAATTGGCTATTTTTCAGTCGATAATTAAATATTAAAATATTCAATTTTCACAGATTAACTCCAAATTCAATTTTAAGAGTTCTAAAATATTTCTATAACTCCAGTATGATTAAATAAAATTTTACAAATCATTTTCAATCATTTTGAACTCGATTTTCAATTATCTCTGGAATTTCACTATTTAATTTATCGATTTAATTATCAAATTAAATCCAATATTCGAAAAATAAATCATTCGACTTCTAAATTCCATTTATTAATATTTAAAATCAATTAAATATTCGAATTTTAATTATCAAAAATTCTGGGTCGTTACAGGTGTGAGATCCTAAAACAGTTTATCTTTAAAATAAACAGAGGAATATTTTTAAAGTCAATTCGCAATGCTTTTGGAAAATGAAACTACCATAAGACCTCCCACCACACACACAATGCAAACGCAGACTTGGAGGAGATTTCTTCTTATGATAGTCAAAGATGCTTACTACGCAAAATCAAATCATTTTTGATATTATTATTAGTGCATAGTGGAAAACATTTCGAAAGTATAATATAAATCTTAGCCAGCATAGGTACCATTATATTATGCCTGCTATAGCTGCCTCCTGAGGAGACAGGTTATATAATTGAAATCGTAAAGGCTCGTATTGTTTCTTTGGATTTCCAACAAATGGTCAGGCTAAGGAACTTCCTATCCACGATGGGTACGTCCCTGGAATAGACGACCCGAGAACCTAACGTTACGGTTAGATCTCTGCCAACACAAGGCCGGGTTACCTCTGCAAAAATAGGTAACTACTGACACACGTATGCCATCCCCCGATCGTCACCGATCTTCCCGAGGATCCCCGATTCGCAACAAACCACATAGATAATAATAATGCAGTAACCACAGAGGTTAAGTATCTGGGCTCCATACCATGATACCACCTTTATCCAGAAGGAATGACATACACTAAGGGGCGCTACTCCCTAGAACCTTGCTGCATCCTTCCTGTTTCGACCATTTCCGGGGTGTGAGGCTCGACGAAGTCTCGTCCACAAAGCTACGCTTTCTCAAAAAGCCCTGCTTCGGGTCAAACAAAATGATCAACCTATGATCACAAAGATATAAGATCAAACAAATGATCATATCGCAAATGATCAAACACTGATCATTTCACAGCAACACTCAGTATGCCACGTTACCAAATTGGGATATATCGCTGATAAATTTCAACTACATAACCTCTGAGCTTGTGACGACCCGGCTTTCCACTCCCGGAAAATCGCATCGACAGAAAGAAAGAAAGGGATAGAAAAGAGAAAAGAAGAGAAAAGAGAAAGAAACAACACAGATACTCACAGCGGAAACGGAACAAAATATAATATATCACATAACTATTATATAGTATCATATACATCAGAGTTACACAGATTATACATCACATACTAGACAGTTATAAACATCTGTCTAGTTATTACAACTCAATACAATACAGAGATCTATACAAAGATCAACATAGCGGAACTACTATCTATATCTACAACGCTGAAGCCTCCTGCTCCATTGCTCCTCCACAATTCGTCAAAGCTAACCCGAATCCCTTGGCTACTCGTAAAAATTTGAGTACCCAAGAGTTTATATAAAACAGAAATAAACACTTGGGTCAGACATGGGTCTGGTGTGAGTAACAGGTTAAAGTTGCTTAACTTCGAAAACCATTTGGAAAGAAAAGGTATCTCGTAAGACTTCCCGCACATAAACACGGAAAAGTTTTTACCTTACGATAACCAAAACATTTGATAGGAAATCCAGTTATATTATAATAGGGTCTAGGGTTTTCAAGTAAAATACAGAAATAGCTGGAATGCTTACATCTCACGTTCCAACATAGTTGGGCACAACTAAATCGTACGTCACTTATTGGATTTTGGATTCCATACAATGGCAGGGCTACCGGGGTACCGCCCGTCACAGTACGTGGCCTAGATCACCGTACCGAGGATCACTCCCAATCCCCTGCAACACAAGGCCGGAACATCCCTTACTGGATAATTCCCGGACAAGATACCTCACGGTTGTCATGACCAACCGCACACACTAAGTCGAAAATAGAAAGGGACATCTAGACAGAGGTCATCTTGTCCTACTTGGGTGCTACCCACTAACCTTGCTGCACCTCCCCTGTTTAGCCATTCCCGGTTTGTGAGGCTTGAGGTCACGATTACCTTTTAAAAGAACACATCTATCTTAGAATGCTCATCGTCCACCTGACGATGTGCTGAAAGCATTCAATCCATACAAGTTCGTTCCGGGTTCGAACGAAACCGAAGGCATTATCTCGTTACACTCGTATTGGAATCACCCTCAGAGTTAACGACAATAACCCTTGCACTCTAAATCTTATCTCGAATCTGAAAGTACTATCTCCGTCAACTCATTACGGAATCACCCACAGAGTTATACTGACAAAGAATCGTTCTTACACCTCGAGTCTTCACTTGCTCCATTTGGATTTCACGACTTAACGTAAATTTGGATCGATGTGGTATTCGGGTCTCCAGACCTGGAAATCCGGTATACGGAAACCCAATCCCGGTCTCATCGAAATCCAAAACGTATCTTTTAAGGCCAAGTTATTTTAAAGGTTAAAACAATTTAATTCAATTATCTTTATACACTTAGAAAGAAAATTCACAATAGATAATCAACATTATCAATATCATCAGATAATCCATATTATCACAATTCAACTAAACATCCATATCACATAGCATATATCTCATCAGAGATATCAATCAAATGCAAAGCATTCAGTATTATCATCCATCCATAAGTAATGATCTATATCATCTCTAATTTGTAACAACCCGGGTTTTTCAAACACGAAAAACCGGACCATTTGAGTTAAGAAGAAGAGGTAGAAGAAGAAAAATAGAAAACAACAGCAGAATCTCACATACGCAGCGGAATAAAATATAATATATATATCAACAGATCTTTACACAAATCAAACTGTATCTGTATATATATATATACATCCAAATACATCATCAGAGTACATCACATCAATATCATACAACTGAATACACAGCGGAAAAATAATAGCAAGTACGAGAGTACGTATCGTCATCCAGCTCGTCTCCTGAGCTCCACATCATCATATCCTGTAATTTATAATACTCGGTCTGACCCGAGCATCATATAAAACAATACCCGAGTCAGTCTGGAAAACCAGCGTGAGAAAATCACACTCAATTGATTATTAAAGTTTCAAAAATCCTTTAAAAATAAAAAGCATCTCGTAAGACCACGCCACAAATAAACATGTCGGGTTTTTACCTTACGATAGCTAAAACACTTTATAAAATCCTATGATATTATAATAGTGTCTATTCACAAATACTTATTAAAATAGCTGAAATTGTTACATTATTAAATTCCAGCATACTAGCCACAAAAGTGGGTAATACAAACAAATACCGTACAAGGCACGTAGGAAAAATGGATTTCCAACGAATGACTAGGCACTGGGGTACCACCTATCACAGTACGTGGCCTAGATCACCGTACCGAGGAGTACGCCCGCTCCCCTGCAACACAAGGCCGGAACCATCCCTTACTGGATGATCCCGAATAAAATCACCCCACGGTTGGGATCAGCAACTGCACCACTAAGCCAAAATAAAAAGGGACATCTAGACAGGGATGACCTTACCCTCCAGTGGGAGCTACCCACGAAGCCTTGCTGCATAACCCCTGATTTTCAGTCATTCCCGGTTGATGAGGTTCGAGGCTAAACGATACCTTTTAGAGAACATATCCCTTAGAATGCCCATCGTCCGCTGACGATGTTTCGCAAGCATTCGTCCATACCAGTCCGTCCTGGGTTTGAACGGAACCGAAGGCACTACTCCTACTACATCCATTTTGGAAATATCCTCAGGATTAGTAGCGACTAGCCCTTGCACTTCACAGCTCCATCTTCGACTCCGAACACGTTACACGAAACGTACAAACCGGATCGAAGTGGTATTCGAGTCTCCAGACCTAGAATCCCGGTATACGGAAACTCGATCCCGGTCTCTCCGAAACGATCAGCGCATTGGCCAATATTGATAGTCGGTTATTTAACTATCAATTAACATCCACAAGCAACCATCACACAATTAAATAATTTCCCACATTATTTATTTGCCCAAATATCTTTCCAAGATATATTTCCAAATTTTCAAACTCCTTTTGAAAACAATTTCAAACAGTTTCCGCTTACGGAATACATTTCCAAATATTTATTTCTCTGAAACACCAAGTACAAAACACTTAGATTTTAAATTAATCTTAAAACACTTTACTATAAATATACTTAATAATATTGAAATTTAAAAAAACTACTTTAATACCTTAACAAAATATATACTTAAGAAATATTTAAAATGAAACCACTTTACAAATATAAACTAAATTTCTCTTTTTAAAATATAATACCAAATCACTTTTATATAATTACTACAATAATATATTTTTGAAAATACTTACTTTAGAAATAATCAATTTTCTAAAACATGCTTTTTAAAACATACTTAAAACTTTTAACTTATTATTTAAAATTGCTTTGAAAATGTACTTGGCTATCCAGAGAAATACACTTCTCATTTCCATCTTTTAAAAATAAACCAACATTTATTTTTAAACCAAACCATATCTTTTTATAAATCCCCATCTTGAATTTATATTCAAATATCCACTGATATTTTATTTTACTTTATAAACCCAGTTTATATCTCCAAAATCTCACTTCTCTTTTAAAATTCCAATTTTAAACAACTAAATCAATTTCCAATTGATTTTCCAATTTACTTTACTTTACTTTGAAATAAATTTCCTTTACTACTTCACTTATTTCAAAATACATTAACTTTTAGATTTATTCCTTTATTTGAGTTAAAACCCTTTTTAACTGAAAATACCAATTTTAAACTTCCAAAATTCCTTCTTTAGCCTTTAATTAAATTTAATCCTTACATTCAAAATAAATCCTTTATTCTTTAAATTTAATATTACTTTAGTTTAAAGTTAATATTTCCCTTGTTATTTCGAAATTTCCTTATTCCAATTCACTTAAATTATTTACTTTACTCTTTTATTTTTTTAAAATCCAATTCAATATATTTTGATAACTCCTTTTATTGAAATATTCAATCCAACCATATCATCCAATATTTCAATCATCAATAAAATCATCACAGGATATCAACATTCATAAAACAGAATATCAAATAATCTAAATAATTTTGAGGAATCCAGTTGGATCCCTCCAACCTGTTTCCCTGCATCCACAGACGTTAGCACAATACCAATTCCACTTCGAAGTGGAATATCGCGGTATATGGGATTTATATAAATCATCCGCTATTATGCGGCGCATAGGGTCTCATCCGCTATATAAATGCGGGAATATCAACAACTCAAATATATACATATGCCAATATGTATATATTGCTATATATTACTATATATAGTATAGCATATCAATCAATGCAATCATCCAATCAATTATTTAAATTTAACCATTTAAATTTAAAATAAAATTCAACTGAGTGAGATTAACTCACCTTTGATTTATTGTTTGCTATCCACTCCAGACTGGCTTGTTACCATGATTTTAAACCTTGTATAATCATTATACCACTTATTAACATTTGAAATAACCAGACAAACAATTTCTACTTATCTATTTAATTGAAACAAATTAATTTCAAACTAATTTTCCTTTTATAAAATACTTGAACAATTTGAATAATCATTTACCATCACAAATCAGATTAACTAATCACTTCCTTGTTTACTGTATATATACATATAGAGACTTTTAAACCAAAATATACTTTATCCTTTACTGTAAAAATCATTCCCATTTAACTATATATGCATACAAATATAGACTCTTCAATATTTAAAATCCCAGTATTCAAATTTATTTCAAACTTAAATTGAATTAAGTAATTCGTAAATACCTTACTACCGAACGCAGCCCAGGCTACCATCGACTTGACCTTCCAGAGCTTCGATGTCGCGATCCCAGAACCAAAATCACCTAGAGCTCGAAGGCCACCAGAGCCACAGTTGCTCCTCATGTCTACTCGAGCATGGCGCTGTGCACGCAACCCAACGCGCTGCCTTTGGAAGATCGAACTCGAACGCCTGCCTGTTGCCTCGTCACTGCACCACACTCACCACGATGCTGAAACGACACGAGTCGTCGTCCCAAAATCGAACAACTTCCTCTCTCTCCAACGCGCGCGGCTACATCATGGCACGAACGACCAAGCACTTCACGCGTGCCCTAAATCTCGATCGTCGAAGTATCTTGAAATAAAGACTCGGCTGGAAAAGGAACCAGAGGGGAGATAGGCTCGAGAATCAAATGTCGAACGAGATCCCTCTTCTAGAACGAATGAAAACGACTTCAATTCGATTATTGATTTTTCGAACGAAAGAGGATGAATGTGGAACCGACTTCGTGAATGAAGAAAGATTTGGGGAGAAGCGATTTTGAACTAAATGTGAGATTCAATTCTTTGATTTTTAAAAGTACGAGCAGAAGAAACATTTCGGTTTCTTTTATTTGCCTAACGCGTGTCTTTAATTTGCCAAGTGTTGAATTAACAAGAGAAGAGATGTGTAATTTGCCTTGTGAAAACAGTATTATATTAAATATATATATATAATTTTTAAATTTAAATTTAAATTTAAATTGTCACAATTATGCAACTCACAATCTCGATTTCCTATCGAGGCGTGCCGCCAGGCGTTTATAATGTTATGCCCCTATTCCGAACGCACAGGAAAAGGTTTCGAGTCCTAACTCGGTCATATGGAGAAGATAGCTTTTTGAACCAGTTATTATATTAGATTTCCTATATAAATTTTAACACGTTTATATACCGTATGCTTACATAACAACTCCAAACGCTCCAAAATTTAAAATCCGATAATAATACAATATTACGGATCCAATGGAACTGGTTTCGTCGAATTCCGAGACTGTGTCTCGAACGGCTATTTTTAAATTCAATTTCAACAATATATTTTTAAAACTGAACAAAACTCTTTAAAATTCCATTTTAAAAGTTCTATCATCATCAGTATTAATAATATAAATTTTCTGAACCTTTGAACTATTTTTAACAGGCTTAAAATTAAGATTCCATATTTTACCCAATCCCGATAATTAAATTTAATAATTAATTATCCAAATAAATACTGTATATTTGAAATTAAAGTTAAAATTTAACCTTCGGATATTTAAAATAAATTAAATATTCACATTTCAAATATACAAAAATTCCGGGTCGTCACATTCCTCCCCCTTAAAAGAATTTCGTCCCCGAAATTACCAGTTAAGAGAAATGATTCGATACCCGTTCTTTTTCCCAATCCAAATAGTTTTAACAACTTTCCAAAGTCTTCTTTTATTAATGATACACTAATCATCTTTTAACTTCCCAAACTTATTCATAAGTCCCAAACCATATCACTTACTTAACAATTCAAATTTAAATTTGAATTGTTAAGTAAGTGATATGGTTTGGGACTTATGAATAAGTTTGGGAAGTTAAAAGATGATTAGTGTATCATTAATAAAAGAAGACTTTGGAAAGTTGTTAAAACTATTTGGATTGGGAAAAAGAACGGGTATCGAATCATTTCTCTTAACTGGTAATTTCGGGGACGAAATTCTTTTAAGGGGGGAGGAATGTGACGACCCGGAATTTTTGTATATTTGAAATGTGAATATTTAATTTATTTTAAATATTCACATTTCAAATATACAAAAATTCCGGGTCGTCACATAATTAATTTAAAGTTAATTAAATTAATTACTTTTATTTTATAAATCCTTCTTACTTAAACATTAATTAATTACAAATTAATTAATTATCCTCTAATTACCTTTTTCAATTAATCATCTTTGATTAATTATCTTTTAATTACCTTCAAGTTATTTATCTTTAATTAATTACTCAAATTAATTAACCTTAACCACTTATAGTAATTAACCTTTAATTACTTCATTAATTAATTAACTATAATTAATTAAATTAATCACTATAATTAATTATATTAAACCTTAATTAATTACATTAATTAATCACTTCATTTATTAATTATACTTAATTAATCAATCTTAATTACATCATTAATTATATTAATTAATGATCCTTAATTACAACTTAATTATTAATTACTTTAATTAAATTAATTACATTAAGTAAATAACTTTAAATTAAACAACATTTATTAATCACCTTGATTTATCTTCAATTAGTAATTAACTACCCTTAATTACTTTCATTTACTAAATTAATTCTCCTTAATTAATTTCTTAATTAATCCCTTGATTAATTATTCAAAGTAATTAAACTCAAATTACTTTCCTTAATACATAACCATCAATTAATTACTTCCAGTAATTATCTTATTATTTACTTCCTAAATAATCATACCTTAATAATTACATTAAGTAATTATTATCAAATCATTTCTTAATTAATTAATCTAACTAAATCAAATTAACTTAATTAATTACAATAAGTAATTAATTCTTAATTACTTTCATTAAGTAATTCATTTAAAACAAATTCTATAATTTATTATCTTAAATTAATTAACTAATTAATTATCAAAATTAATCCTATTAATTAATTATTTAATAATCCATAGTTAATGACCTCCATTAACTATTAACAACTCTTTAATTACTTTTCTTAAGTAATTAAATTGGATTAATTATTATTAATTCCAAATTGATAAATCTTAATAACAAATTAATTTATCTCTAATTATTAAATTAATTAAGTGTTATCCATAACTTAATTAATCTTTAATTACTTTATTAATTAATTCTTAATCATTAATTAATATTCTAATTTATAATCCTTAATTATAAATTAATCATTCCTAATTAATTTATCTTAATCGTTAATTTATTAGTTTAACCTTTAATTACCTACTTAATTAATCCAAATGATTAATTAATCAATTAAATTAATTATCCATTAAATTTCCTAATTAATTTAATGAACACAAATCTCTAATTTACTTTAAGATAAACTTTGTTCTTATTGAAAATCAAGTTATCATTTACAAAGTATTTTAAATCAATTTACTTAAATTTTACATTCAAAATTTCATTTTAAATTTAAAGATTTAAAATGAAAACAAATTATCTTTAACAATGTTTTAAACAACATTTCTAAAACTCTTTTATTTACAAGTTAAAGAAATACTCATCTTATAAAAGAACTTAAAGAATTTAAATTAAATTTACTTTTAAATTCTAACCATTTAATATACATTTTAAACAATTAAAATTATTAAAACAATTTAATTTAAAAAGTGCTTTTATTTCAAATCTGAGATACAGATTTAAACTAGATTGTAGATTAATCTTAAGTTTAAACTTACTTGCAATTTAAAACTTAAGTTCAATTATCTAAATCTTTTAAGGTTGCTAAAATATTTTAAATTTCAACAATTTATTTTATTTTTGAACTGAGATTCAAATTAAACTTAAATCAGATTAAACTTAGATTTAAAATTTGTTTAAATATTGCTTTAGAAATTTAAATCCAGTTTAAACTTTAAACATGCAGTTTTAAAAAAAAAAACTGGCAACATCTATTGTACTCGAGATCATCTAATTTACTTCGAGTCACAATACTAAAAACTTCGAGTCTCTCTCGTAAGATAACTCGAGAAACTCGAGTAACCTTCCCTGTAAACACCCAGACTTCACCAGACACATCCACGATCTTGTGCACATGCACCGTCCAACCAGTTCCCTCCGACCATCGCCGACATCTCCATCACATCGGCGTTCATCTACCTACCAGAATTCGATCATCCATTCCTCGATCAAGACGCAAATTCAAAATCGAGCACTTGAGCACTAAAACAGGAACATAGACTACTCCCCAAAACCTGTCAACATCTCCTCGCTTTCGAAATTCCGACTACCAGAACGCCAGCGGCTCCAGCGACGACTTCATCCACGTCACGACTACAATTTCCCAGAGTTCTATTCAACTCGATCGACCAGAGACGTTGTGACGATCGATTTTCTAACATAGTTAAAACTAGGGTTAAATTCTTAAATCCTAAATCATTTCTTCCTCAATGCATTAATTCAGATTCTAAAAATTTTCCTTGAATCTTCGATCATCCCACCATTACTACTGAAGAATTCAATATACCCAACCATCGAGATTAACATATTTAACCAAATATTCATTTTTAGTTAAATACAGAACTGCACCTAAATTTCTAAACTAAATTTTTTGATTTTTATACTAAAAATCATGTTATAGCATATGTATTTAATTTATATACCTGGAATAGCAATTTACAATATTTAAGTTTTTACTTTTATATACATGCACATGTTGATTTTGGTTACAGAGAACTCAGACTTTAAATTTGACTTAATTAAATTTTCTAAACATTAGTATATGATAAATCAAACAATTATTGCTTGTAAATTAAGTCATTATAAAAACTAGATCAAGTGGTAAAAGCTTTTAAAAGAAATTCTTGAGTCTGGGCAAACAAAACAGAGAAGTTACAGGCAATAGCATATCAAACCCAAACATACATTCAAAACCATACACACTACAGAGAGTTCTATCACTCCAAACATGATTATCACAAGAAAAATCAAGCAACTATATTCACTTAAATTAGTTTAAATTAAAATTGTTACTCACCAGGCAAAACAGAGACAGAGCCCTTTATTCTTGTAATAGCTTTTGAAATTTTTTTTTAAACTTGAATGCCCTTTGATTTAAGAAGTTGAGTTGTTGAAGCTTAAATTTCTTTAAATCTACATGCATGTTGGCTTCCAGGTTTGAGAAGAATGCAGACTGATTTTTGAAGATGATGCAAGGCATCCCCCTTTTGTTTTGAACATAATTCCAGAGAAAAGAGTGCAGACTGGTTGTTTTGATTTAATCTCAGGATCGAAGAGTATAGGTTTTGAAATTGATTTGAGATTGTGGTTTTATGAGGAGTTTAGAATATTGAAAATCAGATTTACAGGGTATTGATTTTGGTTTGAGGCATTTTATTACTGAATTCAGATTTGCATTTTAGAGAAAGATTGTTTTGAGTTTCTTGTTTTGAAAAGGAAAAATAGAAAAAATGAAGTAAAGGGATGCACATGTATATATAAGTGAATTTATGATTTTATAAAAATAAAAGAAAATAAAAATAAATGAAGACACTTGTCACATATACTTGTTACTTAAATTACACATGTTAAAATGAAGCTTTAGATAATGACACATGTCTTTTAAGTATTTATCTTATTTCTATTTATTTTAAAGTAATTAAAAAGCCTTTTTCTTATTTATTAAACACTTATCTATATATATAAATCATTTTAAAGAAACAAAACCAATTATATTTATAATTAAAAGTTATACAAATATTATAATATCCAAACAATTTAAATATTTATTCTCTTGAATTTCAAAGCTTAAATTCAAATTCAATTAAATTAAATCCTAAGATTCAATTTAAAAAGTCAAGTTATATATATATATATACATATATAACTATTTATTCAATTAAATAACAATTTCATATTCTTTAAAATCGATTCATATTAATAAAAATAATACATTATACTTATTATCTGAAATTAACATATTTGATATTTAAATAATTTATATAAGAGATTATATTATCAAGTGATATTTTAAAAAGAAACAAAACAAGCCTTTTTGTTAACTCTTATATAATTTTAAACTTAAGTAAAAATATCTTAAGCAATTAAAGTATTTTAAAACTATAAATTTACTAATTTAAATAACTTTGAAAAGTCATATTAAATTAAATCTAAATTCCCAATTTACCCAAAGCTTCTATTTACAATATATATAAATAAATATATATATTCAAATAGAAAATATCTTATTAACTTTTAAAAGATAAAATCACCAATTAATACTAATTTAATCAGATTATTAAATTAAATTCAAATCTTATTATCAAAGATCATCAATATCAATTTAATTATTTAACAGATTATTAAATTGATATTGTTAAAATTTCCGGGATATTACAGAGCTCGTACGTCTCAGAGAAGGGTGTTAAGCTAAGAGAATAAATTCTCCGCCACCAACAGAAATGTATTTGAAAGGAATCAGCTTTATATCTCAAATTGTAACGTCAGACACACAATCCATACAAGTCTGTTCCGGGATCGAACAGAACCGAAGGCACTTCTCACGAAGCCCTTGCATATCCGGATAAATTTCTAATCACGTCCGGACTTCCCGTCACTAAGGGTGATAAAACCTCTAAATCGAAGATCAGTCGATGTAGAGTAACTCGACGGTAATCCTTCCGTTTTCAAAAATATCCGGTCTTCAACACCGGTCTTCGAATGCGATTCATAACGACGTATCACATATTCGGAATGGGTTATACGACCCCATGGTCCTTTCCCGGCTAACCCGAATAGTGAGCGAGTATTCAAAAATAAGTGTGGCATTCAAATTCATCCAATTCACAACAAATACCATTCAAGGTAATTATTGATAGTCGGTTATTTAACTATCAATAAAGATGCGCAACATCATCAGATTCCAAATAATTTCCCAAATTTATTTCATCTTCAAAAATATCTTTACTAGATATAAAATTTCCACACTTAACCATTTGAAAACAATTTCAAATCAATTTTCCACACTTCAAAAATAAATCAATATTTATTTTTTAAACAACTTCGCTTTCTTTTATAAATTCCGTATTGAATTTATACTTTCGAATATCTACTGATATTCGATTTTCAAATCGTTTTCAATATTCAATTTCAATTTATTTTTAAGAAGATAAATTCTCAAAACATTTCATTTCATTTTGGAAAACATTTCCATACTTATTTAAAAATAAGTCAGCAATTCACAATCCATTTATTTTCAACACTTGGAAAATATTCGATATACTTAAATCAAATTAAGTATATATATATTTCATTCTTTTAAGGAAATCATTTACTTTGACGACATTTATTTGAGTCAAAACGAATGTTACGTAAAACATCGTTACGACGACTCAAAACCACTAGTATAGGGATTTGAAAATTAAGATAGATATTTATAAATCCCAATACTACATAAAAACATTTCCTTTCGGAAATCATTTACTATAACAACAGTGTTATAGTCCACCATTTCCTTAAATTTCTCGAAAACGCCTATTTCAACAAGTATGTTGAAATCTATGCTTTCGATTCATAATACATTTTAAAACATCGTTAAAAACAATTTAACTTCATTTTAAAATATCACTTCTTCAAAAATGAATCCATTTTATTCAATAATATATTCACGGTCCAGAGTTGTGAATATATCTTTTCTTTAAAAATCTTCTATAAAGAAATTTATCCAATTCAATCTATTTCGAATTTATAAACACGTCTATAAATTCCATTTCTATTTTAATAACAACCTCGACTTATAAATCTCCTTTTTATTAACTTCTATATTTTACTTATCAAAATAAGTGATTTCGTATTTATAAACAGCATTTGTAAATTCCAATTTTATTTATAAGAACTTCAATATCAAATCAATTTCAATTATTGATTTCTAAATTTATTTATCACTACTAAATAAATTCCTTATTTTTCTCAAATCATTCAATATTCCATTTTTAAATGGATTCTTCAAATTGAAATCATTTTACATTAATTTCACAACTTATTTCAATTTACCAATTAAATTTCAAACTGAATTTCCAACTTATCTTCTTTTAAATAAATTCCTTTTTAAGAAAATAAATTTCAATCGTTTCTTTTAATCTATTTAAAAATCCAAATTTAAATTAATTTCTTCAATTTAAAATCACTGTTTTATGAAATCCATTTATTTTGCATTTTCACTTTATTCTGGAATTTATTCGATACGATTATAAAAACAACTTTTAAACTTTTAAATTCTTTTCTTCAAAATTTCTTCAATTTCAAAAAATTGATTCACTTAGAAATTTTCTACTTGAATCTCAAAAATTCAATTTCGTTTATCTTTGGAATCCAATGATGTCAAACATCCATTCAGCTAAATTTTAGCTTCCAAACAATTTCCAGATATCAATATGATTAATAGCATCACTATAATTATTCATAGATTCATATCACAATAGAAATAAATTCAATCAATGTGAGGGGTCCAGTTGGATCCCTCCAACCTGTTTCCCTGCATCCAAAGACGTCAGCACAATACCAATTCCGCTCCAGTACGGAATTATCGCGGTATATAGGTTTTTTTATAAATCCGCTTACTAACGGCGCAATAGGGTCTCATCCGCTATACGAGGCGGGAAATCATCAATCCAATATATACATATGCCAATATGTATATATTGCTATATATATAATAGATATATCCTACTATATCTAATATCCCAATCAATAGCAATCAAACAGTCAATCAAATCAATAACTGAAAATTTCCACTTTTCAATGTGAGTGAGAAGATCTCACCTTCGATTTTAAATTTGCAATCCCATCCCATTTCCATTCCAGTTTGTTTTCTCCATTTTTAACCTTGTATAAATAATTTATACACTTTATTAATATTCGAGATAATTGAATAACAAATTTTCATTTGGTAATTTTAATTTTTCAATGGTTTTATTTTAAACCCATTTCTTTTAAATAAATTTATTTAACTCAAAATAAATCCTCTTTATATAAATCTTTCTCTAGTACTCTAAATAGTTTTAAATAAATCAATTTAAACAATACATTTAAACTCTACTTCCTGTAAATAAACAAACAGTAAACATTTGCTTTTCTTTTTACCATAAAAATTATGTTTCTATTTTTAAAATCTTAATTCAACAAATTTCTTAAATCTTAAGCTAGTGATTTAATTTTAAAACAAATTCCTTTTGACAAATTTAATTAACTAAAAATTAAAGTTAAGACTAAATTTTTCCTCAGTTTTACCTGTATATTAACTTACTGTTTATATTTTTTTTTCTCAGTAAAATTGAATGAGAGAAAATTTTATACCTTACAGTCGAAACCACCACGAGATGTCCAAACTCCCCTTGCGAACATCGCTGCACTCAACTCCACCACGCTCGGCATCGAGCTGCTCCACCACGTGACTGTCGCATCCATCGCGACCATCCAGTCTAGCCACTGACCACTCGAACGAACGCCATCGCGAATGAACCCCATCGAGTCGCCGCCTCCTTCACCTTGCCCAGGTCGTGCTCGCTGCTGCTTGGCGAATACTCGACCAAAACCCCAAAATCTCGAATGCCACCAAATCGCGACATGCCGCGAATTCCCTTGTGCTGCCGCCTCGAACGAGCCATCGCGACGTCGCAGAAGTCGCCACCACCATCAAACTCGAACTCGGGTTCGAGTTCCCTTATCGCCATCGCACGTGAGAGGCTTGGTCGCGAGCTCCACGCGTTCGCCATCTCGCGCCTGGTACGCGACAGGAGAAGTCGCGATTTCCCCCTATTTTTTTTCGTTTTGAGTTTGAACGGGAAGGATACGCGATTTCAAAAATTAGAAGGCGACCATTTATTATCCTTTGTTTTGATTTTTATCTGAGAGAGGGGAAATGATTTTAAAAGAAGGGAGGAAGACAGAAGACATGGGAAGCACGATTTTCTCCCCGTGATTCCCTGCGTGTATAAAGGCTGAATCGAAGGAAAGAAAACGTGTGGTGTTAAATAAATATAAATTTAAATTTAAATTTCGTTAAAAATTCCAATGCGTTTTCCTGTCGTGTGCTCACATACAAGCTCCGAAAAATACGAAATTTGAAATCCGGCAATAATACAATATTCCGGACCCAATGGAACTGGTTTCATTGAATTCCGAGACTGTGCCTCGGACGGCTATTTTTAAATTCGATTCGAACGATAAATTTTCAAAACTGAACAAAACACTTTAAAATTCAATTCTGAAGCTTCTGTTATCTTCAGTATTATAAATACGAATTTTAGAAACTTTCGAAATATTTTTCTTCAGCTTAAAATTGAAGATTCAAATTTTTATTCAACTTCAATCGATTAAATTTCATAATTTAATCGTCAAATTCAAAGTTATAATCGGGATTCAAATTAAATTATCGTTCAAATATTTAAAATAAATTAAATATTTCCAATTTAATTTGTTCGAAATTCGGGGTCGTTACATTTGGAATCTGCTCCCTTTGACTTCGTGTTTAACCCAGTAATAAGAAACAACATGAAATTGAATCCTGGACCTCGAAATCAAATCGAACGACCGTGTTTTCCTATACTCATTCACGTGAAACTGCTCCAAAACCCCATACGATGGTTCGAACCCATCGATCGATTCTTTGACCATCAAACGCCGCAACCCCGCGCCGTATTACTCAAATCAAGAGCCACCACCAGATGCGCCTCAGCCTCCTCCTCCTACGTTGACGTCGCGGAAAACCCCAGTTCCACCATCGCCTCGGAAATCGTGCTTGAAGCCCACCAAAACGCGGCACCATTGCTGTCCAAATAGTCCACGATAACTTTAATCCACCGTATAGAATCAAAGAGATAACGAAGATCTTCCATTTTTGTTTTGGAAGTTTTGAATATCATCGAGTAAATGAGGAGAAATTAAGGCCAACTGTTTGTATTGTTTCGGCCATTAGTTTTCAGAGAGGAGGCGGCTGTTGATATGCATTAAGGTTTTAGTTTAATTTTTTTTATTTTTTTTAACGTTAAACTCGTATCCACACAACAAACGAGCTTCATTTCTGACAAACCACAAGGCTATCTTAACGTTAAACAACGTTCTGGACTCAATGGAAATGGTCTGGAAGTCAAATTTAGAAGTTTACAGCAATTAACATTTAAAATCGTATTGTTCTAAGTAAATTACACGAATAAATTCAAGCGCATTTCTATGCCGTACAGTCAAACTGAAAGTCCGGTTGATACGAAATTTGAAGCCTTGCAATAATATACTATTACGGATCCGATGAAACTAGTTTCGTCGAAATCCGATACAGTTTGTAAAATTGGTTATTTTCATAGGTTAATTATAATATAACCATTCAATTATCATATATTCACTTTTAATTCAAAAATAAAAGTTCATAAACTTTATTCTAATTCAAATAAAATTTTAGGTTAACTCAATAAATCGATTTCATATATATTAAACCCTATATTCAATTAATTTACAACCTCAATTATTTAACAACTAATATATTTAACTTCCAATTATATTCAACTAATTTACCTAACAATTTCTTTTGTTTCTAATTAAATTCAACTCATTAAATCTATTTAAATAAAACATAATTCAAAATAACTCTATAAATCAATTCTCATATATATCAAATTTTTAACCCAACTATTTCGCAATTTCAATATAAATTTCAATTATAAATAATTGGTTCAGTTTAATTCAAACTATTCAATATCCGATTCCAAATTTCATTATTCATATACTCAATTACAAGTTATTATTGTTATATTATATTGGTATTAATCACTTTATCAATTAAATTAAGTTCAGGTTGTGAACTTTACCACTTAAATCCTTTACAATGCAGTTTTCCATTATAAATCCAGTATAAAAGATTATATTAGATTCAGCGTTTAATTATATTGTAATTCAAATTCAAGTTATTTAATTCCAATTGAATTCTTTTATTTTGATTTACACTTTCATTATTGAATCAACCATTTACTTATACATTATTATCAATAGTTTATAATTCATTTACTTTCATTTTCTTCAGCTATCATCTTATTTAAATTCATAGTAATATTAAATTACATTCATTTACGTTGATTTCCATATTATAACTTCAATATTAAATGTAACATTTTATTTATTTCGTTGTTTACAATCAAATTCAATTCGTTTCAATTACTTGTTACATTCAAATTTAAATCTTTACTTACGTTCAATACAAGTTAACATCAATATTTGATTTACAAATAAGTTATTTCAAAATTCAGTTTTGTATTTTAACTTGTAATTCATATTTATCCAAATTTTTTTATTTTAATTTGTATTTTTAAAGTGTTAAAAATACAGGTCGTTACATTCTCCCCCACTTAAACTTTTCGTCCTCGAAAAGGAACGGAGAAGGAGAAACCATCATTTAGATATAATTCATTCAAAATATTCGACTTATTTGCAAAATTTAGTTATAGGATATTTTTGTTTTCTTTTTTTCTCAAAATTTTCTAACTCCCGGATTTTTGAAAAATTTCGGCAGCACCTCCTTTGCGCGGCTAGGACCGAAAAATTCACAGTGGTAATAATAGCATGATATACATCTCATTACAAGAATGAGGCATCCCAAAACATGGGGAACACAATAATATACCAAAACATAAACCGTAATCCGAGAACGTACCTTTTATTAAGCGTTTATTAGCATTTTAACTTACATTTTGCATTTAGCGCAGAAGCGAGCTCCACAAGCAAAGCGCAACCCTTTGCTACCTACTAAAATACTCAACAACCAAATGAGAAACATGCATATGAAAATAGATCGGTATGCTTAGCACATACAACATATATATATAACGTATTTAACTTCAAAACTGAAAATTTTAAATTCAGGACAGCGAACAAATCTCATTTTTTGGTCATCTAAACCATAAAATTTTGAAATGGAATCTACATAAAAGTTCTTGCATTCGTTTCAGGCTTTCCAGAATGTCCAAAATCATCAAATTCGGACCATCCGTTCAAAAGTTACGTCAGTTTTACTAAATGGATACGCCTCAGCCTGGGCAATGCATTGCGCAGGTCAGCGACGTTCACTCCCATTTTCGACCCTCTAAATGACAGAAAAACACAAAACATTTAAAATAAAAGTTTTAGCTTAAGTTCTAATCATTCCATAAAGTGCAAGATCAT
This sequence comes from Allium fistulosum, assembly GCA_030737815.1. Classification (NCBI taxonomy): domain Eukaryota; kingdom Viridiplantae; phylum Streptophyta; class Magnoliopsida; order Asparagales; family Amaryllidaceae; genus Allium; species Allium fistulosum. The sequence continues at coordinate 1,050,054,744 of CM060903.1, forward strand.
CAAAATCCGATAAACTAGTAAAAAGTTATGGCGAGAATACTAAGGTGCTTCAGATTCCTACTTCGCACAGGCCAGCGACTAATATTGGTGTTTTAAGCCTAGTGGATGAAGGTATTTATCAAACATTCTAAACAAAAGATGTAGCACAGTTTCTAGGCTTTCTGAAAAGTCTAAGATCGTCTAATTTCGTCTAGCCATTTAAAAGTTATGGTTATTTTCGTTTCAGCATATATTGGACAATTTTGGATTTTTCCAAAAATTTGCTTTTATTATTTCAAAGTACAAACCATCAAACTTCAAATTTTCTAAAGAAACAATCATAAACACAAAGTCGTTTATTTTCTTATTTATCCATGAAATAAGTTTACATTCGATTTATTTCCGATTTATTCAAGTTTGTTTCATTCATAATTTAAATTCAAGTCAATTTGCTTCAATTTACTTTGAATTCAATTATATTTAATTTTCCTATGCTTCAAATTTGAATTTAATTATTTTAATATTTTATTCCGTTTATTCAATTCCATTAACACTAATGAATTCTATTTAATCAATTATCATCCATCTAACAACCAATGCATATCAAACATTAACATCCATCCAAATCTATAATAAATCAATTATACATTTCCAAGTCAAAATTTTAATTTCATACACTTCCAAGTTTATTGACATTTAGTTTTATTCAAATTTAATTAGTTTCCATTTACTAATTCTATATTTAATTAATTTTTAAATTTAATTCATTTTACAACTTAAATTTCCTTTATATTTACAACTATCAATGTCACGACCCTGAAATTTAAATTTATTTAAATTTATAATTAAATGAATTTTTGAATTAAATGGGGTAAATAAATAAATTTTAGATAAAAATTTGTAAATTTAATTGATTAAATGGAGCGAGTTTCCCCGATATCCAAGTATATTCTGTATAAATCATTTGAGATTAAAATATTATAAATAGTGTATATGGGAATATATGTGTATATATTGAATGTATATATATATATATTTAGGTATATACGAGCAAACTTAATATATATATTTTAATTTATGGTTAAAGATGGTTTGAGTTTATAAAATAAATATAAGACAATAAATATTAAGTAAATAATGATAATTAATATTTGAACTAGAAATTGAAATTTATATAAGGTAAGTTTTAAATAAAAATAGAAGTAGAACATTTGTTAAAAATCTAACAACAATTTAAAGTAGAACTTCTTTACATTTCAAAGTAGTAAGAAAAATAGAGAAAACAAATAAAAATAGAAATCTACTTATATTATTAAGCCATAAGAAAAGTATACAACTTGGAAAAAAATGAGACAAGGCAAACTATAATCTAATAACATTATAGAGTGACAAAACAAATACAAATAAACAACAAGTATAAACAAAAGAAATATACATCCAAATAATAAAAGAAATGAAGATAAAATCAAGCAAGGGTGAAATCAAACCACAATGTCTCCAGCCGAAATAAGTGTAAACAAAAGATAAAAAATAAAACAACAAACAAAGCATGTAAATTTAAAAATGAAATATAAAACAAGGCAGCCCATAACTCTAGTACAAGATAACATCACCTTTCCCTATAATCTGTTCCTTCACATACACATCTTCTCTTTTTTATTTATCTCCATATACCTCATCTCAGTTTCAATCTTTCAAAACTGTGAAAAAAGAAAAGAAAAAAAAACTAAAGATATATCATCTTCAACTTAAAAACAAAAGAAATTCAGCTTTAAACAACAATAAACAAGCCAACCAGAGGATCAAAATTTAAAAAGGCTTCAGCAAGCAAAGAACAGAGCTGGTCTCTGTCTTCAACAATTTCAGGTGAGTAACACTTTGCTTTTAAAAATTTAAACTTGATTTTGGTTGTTTGATCTCTTCTAGAAGCAATATTGTTGTGTGTATATTTACAAGTACCTATATGTGGATAGTTGAAATGTTTTGTGCATATCTGTTATTGTGATATGTCTGTTTTATTTCCAGACCCAAATTGCAAAACAAATCACTATCTGTCGATTTACTCATTTTTGAACATAGGATTTAAAGTGAAATTTGTTTGTTTTAGTATGAACAAAAGTCTAATAATTTATTTGAGTCAAAATATTGGGTAACTTATCTGGAAACAAAGTTTACAGTGAGATTCTTATTTAAATCAAAAATTAAAACAGGTTATTTTTAATTTCCAGGATTTTAATTCGAATACGTATATCAAAACATGATTTTTGAAACGAGAATTACAAATTTTAGTGGATGGGGTTAAGAGCAGTTTTGGTTTGACTGTTTCGAGCATTTTGAATTGCCGGGGACGATCTAATTCTCTGGTGATGTCGTGGTTTGGTCTGGAGGTAGAGGGGTGACCAGGGGTTTAGCGAAAATTGTCGTGATGGTCAGAAGATCAACGTGGAGGCGACGGCAACGAATTCTATTTTGTAGACCTAGTTTTGGGTGGCTCTGTGTTTTCGTCTCGTACGAGGTCATTGAACGATCGAGCGTAATGGGCTTTTGAGGTGATGGAGAGGGGTGGTAGACGAAACTTTGGCCGGAGTTTGGTGGCCTCTGGTGATCGAGGGTGGGAACACGGTGGGTTTTCCAGGTCTGGTGATGTTTTTCTATTTCGTTCCAGGTTTCATGATCGAACTCGATTTCGATCGAGAGGCTGGAGGGATGATCGGAGGCTTGGGATAAGTTGTCGAGGGGGTCTCCGTGATGTGGAGATGGCCGTGGTCGATCGGAGGCGACGTTCGAAGGCGTATACGTGCACGCGTATCATCGTGTATGGGAACAGTTTTGGGTTGTGGAAGAAGAAGTGGCATGGAGGAAGACTCGAAGTATTTCTCGGGGGAATTGGGGTTAGACTCGAAGGGGGATTCGTGTCGTTTTAGTGGAATGTCGAGTAGGTTTCTGGGACTTAGAAAAATAAAGGAAAATATTTTCCCTCGGGTTAAATTTCTGAGTAACCCGAAGCAAAGACAAGTTTGTCTCGGGGGTGACTCGAAGCAGTTACAGGAGCCACTCAAAAACAGTTTGTATTTTGAAGTTTTTCTACTTTTCAACAATTTTAAATAAAACCCAAGTTTTAAAATAAGGGGATGATTAAAGTTTTAAATTAATTAAAGTTTAAATAAAGGATTTTCAAAATAATTAAGTTTTAAATTTATTTAATTAAGATACATTATTTTACAAAATTGTTTAATAAATAAAAAAATGTAGTTTAAAATGGAAATTAAGATAAAATGTTGTTTAAACTAAATCTTAACCTTTTAAGGTATCTAATGTGATAAAGGTGATTTATTAAACAAGGTTTAAAAGGATAATCAAAGTATAATGTGATTAATTCAAAATGGTAATTAATTTGAGATTAATTAATTAAAGGTTAGATTTAATTTAATGAAGTTGATTAAGGAATGATAATTAATCAAGGAAAAATTAATTAAAATAATTAATTGAAGATAATTAATTAAATGGTAAATTAGATAATTAAAGATTAATTGTTTAATAATTAAAGGTTGATAATTAAAGGTTAATTAATTTATTATTAATGGATAATTAATAAAAGATTAAGGAATAATTAATCCAAATGATTTGTAAATTATCAATGTTGATTAACCAGGATTTATAATTCATAAGAAATTAATTTGTTTTGAATTAATCAGACAATTAACTGATCTTACTTATAAATATTTGAATTCTATTGGATGATTTGATTGTTTGATATCCCTGATATATGATGCTTTGTGATACGTCCTGATTTATGTCATGATCTGTGATTTCTGTTTCTGTGATATATTGTTATATTAATATGAAACCTCTTTTTGCCCGTAAAACGACACTTGAATTTCGATGCGACAGGGAGTCGGATTCCAGTTGGTTATCCGAAACCCACATCGAATTGTAATTGTGAATCTTTGTGACCGATAAGTTTATTATATCTGTGATCTGTGAATGAAGATAAGCGTTATCGATTATATCGCTTATCGATATACCTGTGATGATTGATGTTGCACTATTGTGTGTAAAACCCCTGGACCACACTGTTACACACACAATTATGGATTTCACGTGGAAATCGGTTAAGTCACAGATAATATAAATTTGATGTTTTCGAAATTGAAATTTTAATTTCAATTGATTTTGAAATTAGAAATTTGGGTTTAAAGTAAAAAGCTTTTGAAATGGAATGTCAAAGATAAAAGTTATTTTGAATAACTTAACCGAGTTTTGAAAATTTAAATAATTGAATTTAAATTTGAATTCAAGTTTGAAATTGAATCCTATGATTTGAAACTAGGGATTAAAAATGTTATAAATGTGTTTATATAAAGTTAAACCATTTTAAAAAGTATTGATTAGAGAATTTGAGTTAACCCTAGAACTTTAACTCGTATAAATGAATCAGATTTCCAGAATGAAAACTGTTTGTTTTCAAAGAATAAAAGCTTTTAGATAAGAAATGAAATTCCAATTTAGGTAAAGGAATTTCAAGATTTAATTGAAAAATTGTTTTCCAAGTTATAAATGAATTCTTTTCGAAAGCTATGAATTAAATCTGTTTATTTTTAACAGATTTAAAATGATGTTTTGTTAAACCATTCGAAAATGGAATTGTTTTGAAAGCTATTAGTTAAATCTTTGATTTAAAGATTTAACGAATTAATTAAACTGAAATGGAAATCGATTTGGAAAATCTGTGAATGAATCTTTGTGAAATTAAGTGAACCTTGTGAATTGAATCTTTTTGTTTAAAAAGATTTAAATGGTAATTTGTTAAACCATTTGAAGAGAAAGTTTGGGTTTAAATTGTGACTTAATTGAAATCCCAACATCCATATATTTTTGAATATCGCGCTCACTATTCGGGTTAGCCGGGAAAAGACATCTGTGTCATATAACCCATTCCAAATAGTGATACGTCGTATATGGATAGCATTTGAAGATCGGTGTTGAAGACCGGATATTTTCGAAAATGAAAGGACAACCTGTCGAATGTCTCTGCACTGGGTAGCTCCCGGTATAGAGATTTATATCACTCTTTTGTGATGGGAAGTCTGGACGTGATTTGAAAATTATCCGGATTTGCAAGGGCTTCGTGAGAAGTGCCTTCGGTTCTGTTCGATCCCGGAACAGACTTGTATGGATACATGTCTGACATTACACTTTGAGATATAAAGCCGATTTCTTTCAAATACATATCTGTTGGTGGCGGAGAATTTATTCTCTTAGCTTAACACCCTTCTCTGAGACGTACGAGCTCAGAGGTTATGTAGTTGAAATTTATCAGCGATATATCCCAATTTGGTAATGTGGCATGCTGAGTGTTGCTGTGTGATGATCAGTGTTTGATCATTTGTGATATAATCATTTGTTTGATCTTATATCTTTGTGATCATAGGTTGATCATTTGTTTGACCCGAAGCATGGCTTTGTGACAAAGCGTAGCTTTGTGGACGAGACTTCGTCGAGCCTCACACCTCGGAAATGGTCGAAACAGGAAGGATGCAGCAAGGTTCTAGGGAGTAGCGCCCCTTAGTGTATGTCATTCCTTCTGGATAAAGGTGGTATCATGGTATGGAGCCCAGATACTTAACCTCTGTGGTTACTGCATTATTATTTCTATGTGGTTTGTTGCGAATCGGGGATCCTCGGGAAGATCGGTGACGATCGGGGGATGGCATACGCGTGTCAGTAGTTACCTATTTTTGCAGAGGTAACCCGGCCTTGTGTTGGCAGAGATCTAACCGTAATGTTAGGTTATTTCTCGGGTCGTCTATTCCAGGGACGTACCCATCGTGGATAGGAAGTTCCTTTGCCTGACCATTTGTTGGAAATCCAAAGAAACAATACGTGACGTGTACGGTTTTAGTTGTATTACCTGCTATGGAATGTGGCGGTAACCTGCTATTGAACATAGTAGCTATAGTAGGCATACAATAATGGTTGTATGTTGGCTAAGATTTATATTCTACTTTCGAAATGTTTTCTACACTATGCACTAGTAATAATATCAAATGATTTGATTTTGCGTAGTAAGCATCTTTGACTATCATAAGAAGAAATCTCCTCCAATTCTGCGTTTGCATTGTGTGTGTGGTGGGAGGTCTTATGGTAGTTTCATTTTCCAAAAGCATTGCGAATTGACTTTAAAATTCTCTGCTATTTGTTTTAAAGATAAACTGTTTTGTTGCTCACACCAGTCCCATGACTGATCCGGAGTTTATTGTTCATTTCCTAAACTCTGGGTGCTCAAAATTTTTCTACACGAGCAGTCTAGAGTTGGGTTTTTCAGATATTCAGATCAGTAGATTTTCTGGAGCTAGTTCAGTCTTTGGATCGGACTGCACTTGCTTATTCTTGGTGTATCGTTATTGGGAGTTCGAGCTACTGTTGGAGTTCTCTCTTGAAGACTATCTTAGAGTTATTTGTTCCGCTGCTGATATTATCGTTTTTCTTTTCCGCTGCTATTTGTTGTATCATATCTCTGATGTATATTGATATTCATTGTATCATCATTGTATCTGGATATTGTATCAGATGTTGGATGTCTATATTCTTTTTCTTTTCCGCTGTGTTATTTACTTAATGTTGTTATAAGCTCCCGAGAACCAGATTCGGCATTTGAATCTACGGCATTTTGAGTACAAGGGAAGTACGGGTGCCGATTTTCGAAGGTCGATTTTTGGGTCTTAACATTTGGTATCAGAGCTAAGGTTGAACTTTAGCTCAGGAGTATAACACGTTAAGTAGCTCATTAGAGATAGAGTGAGGTAAACTCTAGAATGAGTAATTCCTAAGATATCCGTCTGAACGTCTCAGTAAATTCTCTTACTATCCACTGATAGTGAGTATGAGTGCAAGAAGAAGACGAGATAGGGGACAAAGGAATACGACTATAAATGGTCAATACCCTGCAACAGTGGAAACAATCTTTCTTATCAATATTCTTTGATTCGTTTCCAAATTCTTTTCATTGCTTCGTATCAGCTACAAGAAGTAGTTTCGATATGATGGTGGCTCTACGAATCGTTGTAGGAGATTCTTACCTCGTATCTTCATCGATTTCTTATCAGCTTTTTGATTTAAACCTTAATGAATTTAAAATTGGAAAATTTAAATTGAGTTAAATTGATTAATAGGATATGAGGCTAAAAATTGAACTGTATCGATAAAACAATTTTGTTTGAAACCAAATTTTGAAATTCTATTGAAATTTCTTTTGAAAACCAAAGCCCGAAGATGGACGAATTGGTATGTATTCTGAGATATTCCGACTTGAATTCGGAATCCGTATCTTGTGTTTGAGGAGTTATAGGAGATCGAATCTATCTATCTTCGTTGTTTTCGTGCCTGCGAATTTCGAGGACGAAATTCTTTTAAGGGGGGAAATTTGTCACGACCCTGAAATTTAAATTTATTTAAATTTATAATTAAATGAATTTTTGAATTAAATGGGGTAAATAAATAAATTTTAGATAAAAATTTGTAAATTAAATTGATTAAATGGAGCGAGTTTCCCCGATATCCAAGTATATTCTGTATAAATCATTTGAGATTAAAATATTATAAATAGTGTATATGGGAATATATGTGTATATATTGAATGTATATATATATATATAGGTATATACGAGCAAACTTAATATATATATTTTAATTTATGGTTAAAGATGGTTTGAGTTTATAAAATAAATATAAGACAATAAATATTAAGTAAATAATGATAATTAATATTTGAACTAGAAATTGAAATTTATATAAGGTAAGTTTTAAATAAAAATAGAAGTAGAACATTTGTTAAAAATCTAACAACAATTTAAAGTAGAACTTCTTTACATTTCAAAGTAGTAAGAAAAATAGAGAAAACAAATAAAAATAGAAATCTACTTATATTATTAAGCCATAAGAAAAGTATACAACTTGGAAAAAAATGAGACAAGGCAAACTATAATCTAATAACATTATAGAGTGACAAAACAAATACAAATAAACAACAAGTATAAACAAAAGAAATATACATCCAAATAATAAAAGAAATGAAGATAAAATCAAGCAAGGGTGAAATCAAACCACAATGTCTCCAGCCGAAATAAGTGTAAACAAAAGATAAAAAATAAAACAACAAACAAAGCATGTAAATTTAAAAATGAAATATAAAACAAGGCAGCCCATAACTCTAGTACAAGATAACATCACCTTTCCCTATAATCTGTTCCTTCACATACACATCTTCTCTTTTTTATTTATCTCCATATACCTCATCTCAGTTTCGATCTTTCAAAACTGTGAAAAAAGAAAAGAAAAAAAAACTAAAGATATATCATCTTCAACTTAAAAACAAAAGAAATTCAGCTTTAAACAACAATAAACAAGCCAACCAGAGGATCAAAATTTAAAAAGGCTTCAGCAAGCAAAGAACAGAGCTGGTCTCTGTCTTCAACAATTTCAGGTGAGTAACACTTTGCTTTTAAAAATTTAAACTTGATTTTGGTTGTTTGATCTCTTCTAGAAGCAATATTGTTGTGTGTATATTTACAAGTACCTATATGTGGATAGTTGAAATGTTTTGTGCATATCTGTTATTGTGATATGTCTGTTTTATTTCCAGACCCAAATTGCAAAACAAATCACTATCTGTCGATTTACTCATTTTTGAACTTAGGATTTAAAGTGAAATTTGTTTGTTTTAGTATGAACAAAAGTCTAATAATTTATTTGAGTCAAAATATTGGGTAACTTATCTGGAAACAAAGTTTACAGTGAGATTCTTATTTAAATCAAAAATTAAAACAGGTTATTTTTAATTTCCAGGATTTTAATTCGAATACGTATATCAAAACATGATTTTTGAAACGAGAATTACAAATTTTAGTGGATGGGGTTAAGAGCAGTTTTGGTTTGACTGTTTCGAGCATTTTGAGTTGCCGGGGACGATCTAATTCTCTGGTGATGTCGTGGTTTGGTCTGGAGGTAGAGGGGTGACCAGGGGTTTAGCGAAAATTGTCGTGATGGTCAGAAGATCAACATGGAGGCGACGACGACGAATTCTATTTTGTAGACCTAGTTTTGGGTGGCTCTGTGTTTTCGTCTCGTACGAGGTCATTGAACGATCGAGCGTAATGGGCTTTTGAGGTGATGGAGAGGGGTGGTAGACGAAACTTTGGCCGGAGTTTGGTGGCCTTTGGTGATCGAGGGTGGGAACACGGTGGGTTTTCCAGGTCTGGTGATGTTTTTCTATTTCGTTCCAGGTTTCATGATCGAACTCGATTTCGATCGAGAGGCTGGAGGGATGATCAGAGGCTTGGGATAAGTTGTCGAGGGGGTCTCCGTGATGTGGAGATGGCCGTGGTCGATCGGAGGCGACGTTCGAAGGCGTATACGTGCACGCGTATCATCGTGTATGGGAACAGTTTTGGGTTGTGGAAGAAGAAGTGGCATGGAGGAAGACTCGAAGTATTTCTCGGGGGAATTGGGGTTAGACTCGAAGGGGGATTCGTGTCGTTTTAGTGGAATGTCGAGTAGGTTTCTGGGACTTAGAAAAATAAAGGAAAATATTTTCCCTCGGGTTAAATTTCTGAGTAACCCGAAGCAAAGACAAGTTTGTCTCGGGGGTGACTCGAAGCAGTTACAGGAGCCACTCAAAAACAGTTTGTATTTTGAAGTTTTTCTACTTTTCAACAATTTTAAATAAAACCCAAGTTTTAAAATAAGGGGATGATTAAAGTTTTAAATTAATTAAAGTTTAAATAAAGGATTTTCAAAATAATTAAGTTTTAAATTTATTTAATTAAGATACATTATTTTACAAAATTGTTTAATAAATAAAAAAATGTAGTTTAAAATGGAAATTAAGATAAAATGTTGTTTAAACTAAATCTTAACCTTTTAAGGTATCTAATGTGATAAAGGTGATTTATTAAACAAGGTTTAAAAGGATAATCAAAGTATAATGTGATTAATTCAAAATGGTAATTAATTTGAGATTAATTAATTAAAGGTTAGATTTAATTTAATGAAGTTGATTAAGGAATGATAATTAATCAAGGAAAAATTAATTAAAATAATTAATTGAAGATAATTAATTAAATGGTAAATTAGATAATTAAAGATTAATTGTTTAATAATTAAAGGTTGATAATTAAAGGTTAATTAATTTATTATTAATGGATAATTAATAAAAGATTAAGGAATAATTAATCCAAATGATTTGTAAATTATCAATGTTGATTAACCAGGATTTATAATTCATAAGAAATTAATTTGTTTTGAATTAATCAGACAATTAACTGATCTTACTTATAAATATTTGAATTCTATTGGATGATTTGATTGTTTGATATCCCTGATATATGATGCTTTGTGATACGTCCTGATTTATGTCATGATCTGTGATTTCTGTTTCTGTGATATATTGTTATATTAATATGAAACCTCTTTTTGCCCGTAAAACGACACTTGAATTTCGATGCGACAGGGAGTCGGATTCCAGTTGGTTATCCGAAACCCACATCGAATTGTAATTGTGAATCTTTGTGACCGATAAGTTTATTATATCTGTGATCTGTGAATGAAGATAAGCGTTATCGATTATATCGCTTATCGATATACCTGTGATGATTGATGTTGCACTATTGTGTGTAAAACCCCTGGACCACACTGTTACACACACAATTATGGATTTCACGTGGAAATCGGTTAAGTCACAGATAATATAAATTTGATGTTTTCGAAATTGAAATTTTAATTTCAATTGATTTTGAAATTAGAAATTTGGGTTTAAAGTAAAAAGCTTTTGAAATGGAATGTCAAAGATAAAAGTTATTTTGAATAACTTAACCGAGTTTTGAAAATTTAAATAATTGAATTTAAATTTGAATTCAAGTTTGAAATTGAATCCTATGATTTGAAACTAGGGATTAAAAATGTTATAAATGTGTTTATATAAAGTTAAACCATTTTAAAAAGTATTGATTAGAGAATTTGAGTTAACCCTAGAACTTTAACTCGTATAAATGAATCAGATTTCCAGAATGAAAACTGTTTGTTTTCAAAGAATAAAAGCTTTTAGATAAGAAATGAAATTCCAATTTAGGTAAAGGAATTTCAAGATTTAATTGAAAAATTGTTTTCCAAGTTATAAATGAATTCTTTTCGAAAGCTATGAATTAAATCTGTTTATTTTTAACAGATTTAAAATGATGTTTTGTTAAACCATTCGAAAATGGAATTGTTTTGAAAGCTATTAGTTAAATCTTTGATTTAAAGATTTAACGAATTAATTAAACTGAAATGGAAATCGATTTGGAAAATCTGTGAATGAATCTTTGTGAAATTAAGTGAACCTTGTGAATTGAATCTTTTTGTTTAAAAAGATTTAAATGGTAATTTGTTAAACCATTTGAAGAGAAAGTTTGGGTTTAAATTGTGACTTAATTGAAATCCCAACATCCATATATTTTTGAATATCGCGCTCACTATTCGGGTTAGCCGGGAAAAGACATCTGTGTCATATAACCCATTCCAAATAGTGATACGTCGTATATGGATAGCATTTGAAGATCGGTGTTGAAGACCGGATATTTTCGAAAATGAAAGGACAACCTGTCGAATGTCTCTGCACTGGGTAGCTCCCGGTATAGAGATTTATATCACTCTTTTGTGATGGGAAGTCTGGACGTGATTTGAAAATTATCCGGATTTGCAAGGGCTTCGTGAGAAGTGCCTTCGGTTCTGTTCGATCCCGGAACAGACTTGTATGGATACATGTCTGACATTACACTTTGAGATATAAAGCCGATTTCTTTCAAATACATATCTGTTGGTGGCGGAGAATTTATTCTCTTAGCTTAACACCCTTCTCTGAGACGTACGAGCTCAGAGGTTATGTAGTTGAAATTTATCAGCGATATATCCCAATTTGGTAATGTGGCATGCTGAGTGTTGCTGTGTGATGATCAGTGTTTGATCATTTGTGATATAATCATTTGTTTGATCTTATATCTTTGTGATCATAGGTTGATCATTTGTTTGACCCGAAGCATGGCTTTGTGACAAAGCGTAGCTTTGTGGACGAGACTTCGTCGAGCCTCACACCTCGGAAATGGTCGAAACAGGAAGGATGCAGCAAGGTTCTAGGGAGTAGCGCCCCTTAGTGTATGTCATTCCTTCTGGATAAAGGTGGTATCATGGTATGGAGCCCAGATACTTAACCTCTGTGGTTACTGCATTATTATTTCTATGTGGTTTGTTGCGAATCGGGGATCCTCGGGAAGATCGGTGACGATCGGGGGATGGCATACGCGTGTCAGTAGTTACCTATTTTTGCAGAGGTAACCCGGCCTTGTGTTGGCAGAGATCTAACCGTAATGTTAGGTTATTTCTCGGGTCGTCTATTCCAGGGACGTACCCATCGTGGATAGGAAGTTCCTTTGCCTGACCATTTGTTGGAAATCCAAAGAAACAATACGTGACGTGTACGGTTTTAGTTGTATTACCTGCTATGGAATGTGGCGGTAACCTGCTATTGAACATAGTAGCTATAGTAGGCATACAATAATGGTTGTATGTTGGCTAAGATTTATATTCTACTTTCGAAATGTTTTCTACACTATGCACTAGTAATAATATCAAATGATTTGATTTTGCGTAGTAAGCATCTTTGACTATCATAAGAAGAAATCTCCTCCAATTCTGCGTTTGCATTGTGTGTGTGGTGGGAGGTCTTATGGTAGTTTCATTTTCCAAAAGCATTGCGAATTGACTTTAAAATTCTCTGCTATTTGTTTTAAAGATAAACTGTTTTGTTGCTCACACCAGTCCCATGACTGATCCGGAGTTTATTGTTCATTTCCTAAACTCTGGGTGCTCAAAATTTTTCTACACGAGCAGTCTAGAGTTGGGTTTTTCAGATATTCAGATCAGTAGATTTTCTGGAGCTAGTTCAGTCTTTGGATCGGACTGCACTTGCTTATTCTTGGTGTATCGTTATTGGGAGTTCGAGCTACTGTTGGAGTTCTCTCTTGAAGACTATCTTAGAGTTATTTGTTCCGCTGCTGATATTATCGTTTTTCTTTTCCGCTGCTATTTGTTGTATCATATCTCTGATGTATATTGATATTCATTGTATCATCATTGTATCTGGATATTGTATCAGATGTTGGATGTCTATATTCTTTTTCTTTTCCGCTGTGTTATTTACTTAATGTTGTTATAAGCTCCCGAGAACCAGATTCGGCATTTGAATCTACGGCATTTTGAGTACAAGGGAAGTACGGGTGCCGATTTTCGAAGGTCGATTTTTGGGTCTTGACAATCAATAGATCTTCACATTTTATTATTCACTCTCACACTGGTATATTATTCCTCTACTTATCCTTATTAGCATTTTAAACTTTTTAAGTATTTGGTAAGTTTTTGTTATGCAAATAGAATGTAGTTAAACAACATACAACCTCTTTTCATTCAAAGTTGAATTTTCAATTAATTAATTCTTAAGTCGTTACTTAAATTTCACTATAATTTAATTTCACATTTACATTCACATATAGTATTTCCATTTTATATTAACATAATGGTGAATCACCTTTAAATGTTAATTTAAATTCCAATTATTTACTAACAATTTTATTTATATTTGCAAACCATTAATTAAATGCATATTTCATTATTCAAAATTAAACTTGTATCTTATCCAATTAACAATTCATATAACATTTTTGAACTTCTTAAATATTTTGGTAAGTTATATTTATGCTATAGAATGAAATTTAATACTATGCGAGTTTTACACTTTCAATTTTATTTTAAATTCATAATTTCCTAATTCTAAGGATTTCTACTTCAATTGATATTTTCACTTAGCTCTTAGGTTCATTTCTCATTTCACAATTCAGAAGTTCCGTAATGATTCAAGTATTTGTTTATCTCAATAGTTTAAAGTCATTAAATATTAAAGAACTTAAGAATTTCATCTCCGGTTTCATTTCAAATCAAGTTTGAAATAATATATACTTATATTAATGTGTATCAAGTCATACTATAGAGAATACAAAATAAAATTCAATTTTAATCAAAACAGGGTTTAGAAAAACTATTAAGTGATCTCCCCCACTTGGACTCTAGAAAATAAACGTTGATGATGCGTGCACTCATCACCGAAATCATTCTCTAGTGTCAAGAGGGGAGTATAACACTTACTTTATTTGAAATCCTTTGAAAACAATTTCTAATCGAATATACTATCATATAATACTTATATTATACATTTCAAATTTTTGTTAATAAATTTTCAAAACACCGGAATTTAAATTCTCCATCTTAATTTAAATTCAGTTTTATTTCATTTTATTTACCATTTATATTCATTGTCAATCATATTTACAAGTTTCATTTCTTAAAATCATCCAATAGTCAATAGTTAGAAATATTGACTAATCAACAATAAACGATGATAATCTAATATTATCATCTCCTAACAACCAATACAATCAAAATTTATAAATTTTCAAGATAAGTCTTTTATATATAGAATATAATCCAAAACAATATTATGTCAATCTGTCCTATTCGAGTGTTTAGAAATTCCTATCGATGCCTTGGCGTCCCAAGTACCAACCGGAATTCATAAATACTCAACGGAACAAATTAACACAATATAAAATCATTTTTATATCAAAATTACAAATACGCTATCTCATGTACACTCAACTCATTCATATAGTTTACCTCTATTTCAATGAGTTATTCCCCACTGGAGCCAAGATTTATCACTAAACCAATGGTCCAAAATATCGGGTCGTTACAGTTGGTATCAGAGCTTTGGTAGCTCTAGGCAAAACTCAACATGTAGGGTAAATGTATTTACAGAATCACTTTCATTTCGAGTTTCAATCTCTTCCTTTTTGATTCGATTCCTTTGAATTTTGGAACGTTCCCTACGGTTCCAAATTTCATTCGTGTCCCTCACTATTCGTCTTCTTTCAATTTTGGAGCATCCCATAACTCCACTTTGAATGATCTTTATAATGGATCGACGGTCTCGCCAAACTTCGAATGATTTGAAAAGGAGAAAAAAAAACTCCTTTACAATATGCATTGATTTACCGGAGATTTTTGTATCCTCTGTTTACGATGCTATCTATCTCCTGCTATACCTGAATTCTATTTCTTGAGATCGAATGTCGATTTACCTCGGAATTCCACATCGATCTTATGCTTGTAGTCACAGTCGACCCGGTTAAGGTTGCCCGCGATTTATATGAACTTATCAATCTTCCTACTTTGCTATTAATCATCATATCTTGTTTCGAACTTATCCTCGAATCAAATTTCTCTTTGATTTGAGTCCATCAATTTGATTCCCTATCCTTATTTTGAAAAATTAATCTTGTATTTGAAATTTTTATATTTTAAAGATGTTTTATATATTGTGTTGTTTGAGTTGTTGATCTTGATTTGGGTTTCCGATCGGTTTGTCTGATCAACGCTATCGATAGGATCTCCAAAACACTTGAACAAAGCAAACTGACACAATATGGTTTCAAATTTAGTAGATGGATAAATTTTGTATAATTATAATATGTATAAGGTTAATTTTCTAAATTTTTGATAATTAATGGAATTGGGTGTTAAGAAATAATATTTAACTTTGCATGTATTTTATAATCATTGGCTTTAGTTCCAAATATAAATAATTAAACATGGTTATAAATTAATTTGGAAATTTAAATGGATTTAAATCAAGAATGTGAGAATTTAATTTCCGATGATTTCGAACTTTGTTTTGAAAGTTTTAAAAAGGATATATTATTTAAAAGTATTTCTAGTAGAAATTATTTCAAAGGATTTTTTTTTAATTTGTAAATTAGTGCTCTTTTCTTTGTCGCTGGAAAATAATTTCGGTGATGACTACAGCATCATCGACGTTCATTGTAACGCCCCACCTCTATACCCACGCTAACCAAGAACACTACGATGTAGTGCTGTCAATTAGCGCGGAGAATAAGGCTGTGGAGGATCGACCATCCATGTAACTTCTTTGTGCGAGCACCGATACGTCAGATAGAATAGAATGCCTATCTTTTAAGGAGGAAATCCGACATACCGATACAAACACAAAGCTATCACACGGTGGCTATATATAATCTTCGGAAACAAACATAGAAATAATCATAACATAAATCAGTCACAGACATCCATATCACAAAGGCGGAAGAAGATATGAATAAATATATATAACACATGAAAGTGTACATCAGAGTAGTGGTCAGAAAGATCCACGATAATACAAAAGAATAGCATCACGTGCTATACAAAAGAATAAGTACACAACATAGAGTCTATATCTCAAAGGTGTACATCCAAAAACTACTAATCTATGTAGTTAGCCAAAAGTCAGAAATATCCGAAAGAGAAGTCAAGCAGAAGCACCTGTAACATCTCGGTCTGACCCGAGTATTATTTATAAGAAAATAATAAACGGATCAGTCTAACTATAAATATCAGATGATATGGTATAAAGTAAAAGGCATGACATGAACATGAAATAACTATAACGACATACTACTATAAGCATGTAAATGATAATCAACAAAAGATTAATCAATATCACAAGAATCTTCTCAAAGATAAGGTAGGGTATCATACCCTAAACTTGTATTCATAACAAGTCAATAACACATGAATTCACCAATGCACAAAAACTGATATCATATCAATGAAAATCATGAAAATTGGTGAAGCACAAAATTCCAGAAATCATCATTAGAAATCCAGAAAACACATAAAAAGGGGGGAGGCCAAACACATGAATGGGAGCATGAAAACTCACCTACGCGTAAACACATGACGAGAAGCTATCTCATGGAAGCTATCCATTAAATTTTCACACAGGAATGGCCCGAAGACCGTAGGGTGCTACCCTAGAAATGTGATGGCGAAACATCACATAATCGGGGTATAGTCTCCCACGTAGACAAAGAGACATCGCTCAATCGCTAGTCTAAATCACAAAAATGATCGTCATGATCATAAGGAAGTGTCAATCACACCAAGCTAGTAAATATATGAGTTTAGCTTCATGTCCCATAACCACTTGCTTAACTTAAATATTTACGAACAAGCTGTAAATCTTCACTAGGAAATTGTCACAAAAATGGTTCAATCGAACAAGTCCAAGAGCTAACCGACGAAGTGAACGCAAGCGTTTCATACCACCCGTTTTACTAAGTCGTTTAAGTCGATTTCTCATTCGAGTGAAGTAAAGGCTTGTATATACTAGTAGATTGAAAATCGGTTTGAGAAAACGAACTTTTGATATTTAAAATAGTGTTGAAATCGCTTTGATGAAAGAGTTTTGATATTTACTATTAGTATTGAAAGCTTCATATATCTTTAAAGTAACGAGTCATAAAACGATTGTAGAAACAAATCAATTCACGTTCGAAGACGTGAGTAAAGTCCAAAGAAGTCAGTCCCAAAACCATCAAAGTAGAAATTCTGATAAATGTTTTTCAGATGAGATTGCCTACGCAGAGTAATACGGGGTCCAGGGGGAAGCGCCCACGGCGGGGTGCGGGGCAGCGCCCCGTCACGGTACGACTTAGTGAAGGCAAGCTGGTCCAGTGGTAGCATGACCGAGCTAAGGAATGGTGCGACTCAACCAGATGAACGACTTAAGGAAGGCGAGCGACTTACGACTTAAGGGAGGCAAGAGACTTACGACTTAAGGGAGGCAAGCGACTTACGACTTAAGGGAGGCAAGCAACTTACGACTTAAGGGAGGCAAGAGACTTACGACTTAAGGGAGGCAAGCGACTTACGACTTAAGGGAGGCAAGCGACTTACGACTTAATCCTTAACTCGTGGACGACTTAGCACAACTCGCGAATGACTTAGAACTTTAACTCGTGAACGACTTAGCACTTTAACTCGTGAACGACTTAGCACTTTAACTCGCGAACGACTCAAGCCAGTAACTCGTGAACGACTCAACACTTTAACTCGCGAACGACTCAAGCCAGTAACTCGTGAACGACTCAAGCATGTAACTCGTGAACGACTCAACACTTTAACTCGCGAACGACTCAAGCCACCCAGAACGACTTAAGGCCTGGAACGACTTATGCTCCGTGTGACTTTTCAACGCGAACGACTTACGACTTAGGCTTAACTCGTGGACGACTTAGCGATGGCCAGAAACGACTTAAGGCCAGAAACCCACCAAAACGCCAAAATTTATAGTTTTTCGCCAATCCAATGCAAACCAAAGGCAGATATTCATACAAATGCAATAGAGGATCATTCCCAACAGTCCAAGATAGATATAGGCAAGATGTGAGATCAAAAATCTCACCTTTTCACGGAATTTGATGAAGATGGAGATTTGAGAGCAAAGCAAGAACACCAACAAGCTTGAATCAATGTTCTTCACGTGAATTTGATGTTGAATCTCGGATTTGCAATAGAATTTGTGTTTGGAGTTTTAATTTCCACTTCCCACCACCATTTTTGACAAAGCTTGAAGTGTTTTGATAGAGTGAGGAAGATGGTTGGGCTGAACTAAAGGGGTGTAGTCCAAACCAAAGTCAAAGGCGGGAAAAAGTGTCGAAAATTTCACTATCTCCAAACATATCGAAGTTTACACTCAAAAAGATCGCAAACGTCATTTTGAACTCAATGGAAGTGGTCTCGAGTCCTAATTTGACCGTATGCAAAAAGTAGCTTTTCGGACTAACATCCGACTAACGATAAAATATTTAAATAAAATATTTAAATATAAAATCGATAGATATGCGGGTTGTTACATTCATTTTCGAGTTTCGAAGCGAATAGACCATCTTGTAGCCTTGCTATAGTTTTGTTTTGGAAAATTAAATTGATTTGGCTTTGTAATTATGACTTGATTTATAATATATGTGATATAAGAGTTGATTTGATATATATTGTGTATATTTAATTATCTCTAAAATAGTTTGAAGTTAATCAGAAATCTAATTCTTAAATTTTATCTTAAAGGATAATTTCAATTATAAAAGGAAATCAAAATTTGAATAAATATTGAAGCTTAGATAATTGAGTTAAGAAATTTTTATTTGTGTAATATTCTCTTGCATTCCAATATAACTTACCTAAATTATTAAAAGTTAAATATGTAATTGGAGAACACACAATATAAAGGAGATTTTATAAATAAAATTTGAGTGGTCATAATAAATGTTATACACTTAAATTTTAGTTATAAAGGATTAATAAAGGTAAATAGAATAAAAAGTTAATTGAATAATATACAGTATAAAGTGATGTTAAAGGAACTTATGAATAAATTGGAGTAAGTCATAATAAGTGTAAGTATACTTAATATATGTGATTAGACATATATTAAGTGGAATAAATGTAATAACCATCTGGAATAAAGAAGCATGAAACTTATTGAATAAAATTTTGAGTATAATGAATGATCTCAAATTCACGATTTTAGAAATTGTTAATTGGGTGATAAGATAATGAAATTATAAATAGATAAGATTTAATTAACTTAGGAAAAATCAAATGGATGAAATCAATTATTAATTTAAGTTGAAACTTTTATGGTTTTAAAATTTATCATCTTATTTTGTTTTCCAATCTCTTATCCTTCGGTTGTTCCTATTCCCCTACATCCTAAGCGGGGAATTGAATTCCAAATTGATCTTATCTCCTTAAGTTCGATTTGTAGTTCTTCCTCCGAAAATACCTTTACCAGTCTGTTTTGGAAAACTTTTCAAGAATCTTCTTCGTGCTTGTGTCCTTGATTTAAGAGGATCTTGGGAAGATCATCTCCGTCTTGTTGAATTTACCTGTAACGACTGTTACCAGGTATAATTTCAATCTTCTTTTTTTTATTGTCTTAGTTCTATCTCATTCTATCTGTTGTCTCTATTTTCCATGCCTCGTTCCTTTTCGAGGACGAAAAGTTTTGAGTGGGGGAGAGTGTAACAACCCATAATTTTGTGAATATTTTTAATTAAATTTTTATTTGAAATTTTGATTTTTAAAATCATTTAAAAGTGAATTTTTAGAATTTTTCCAATGTAAGTTTGGAATTTGTTTGTAATTTATTTTCCAAATGCAATAAATAAACAATTTTTGAAAATTTTATATTTTGGTCAAAACTTGAATTTTCAGTAAAAAAAAATTTGAATTTTGAATTTTAATCTTTTTCATTGAAGCAGAATATATTTGTGATATCTGTTCTGCTTTTCGTTTCGTTAAATTCTGAGTTATACTTTTTAAATTAGATAAATTACAGCGTTTTTACACGCAGTTATTTTCTGTATTTCAATTTCTAGTTTTCTATGTGCGTTTCTATATTTTATTTTCTATGTTATTTTATTTTATTTTTCTATTTTGTTTATCTAAACTTTATTTATTGGATTTCACTTGTGTGTATATCTTTTCATAAAAGGCTTGGAAGAAATTAAGGAGACATGCGTTACATTTCTTTAATGCTTGCCTTTTTTATTTACCTACCCTCTTTATTACTTACCCTAGCCATTCACCATTCATAGCCAAGAATTGCTCTTATTAATCGCGTACAAACATCTCAAAATATCTTTTTTTCAATTGCATTTAAGAATAATATATATATATATATATATATATATATATATATATATGTGTGTGTGTGTGTGTGTGTTTCTTTCTTCTTATTTCTTTCCTTTTATTTCCTAGTTTTTTGTTTTTCTATCATTTACTCCTCTTTAGCCATTCATAACCTATCAATTCACATGAAAAAGCAAGTAACTTACCCCATTTTGTTCCATTGTTTCTTTTTATTTAATAGGAAATAAATCCCTTCAAATCTCTAGCCATTTAAGCACTTAATTACTTGCCAATTCATTGCACTTGATTAGGCGTGAATAACTCCCCTATTAAATTCCAA
This sequence comes from Allium fistulosum, assembly GCA_030737815.1. Taxonomy (NCBI): domain Eukaryota; kingdom Viridiplantae; phylum Streptophyta; class Magnoliopsida; order Asparagales; family Amaryllidaceae; genus Allium; species Allium fistulosum. Next base: position 1,050,075,676 of record CM060903.1, read on the forward strand.
TTCACGTACAAAACCTTTTACCAAATCTCATTTTCATTTGCATCTTCACGTGAGAAATTTTCTTGTAAGTAATGGCTTCTTTTTCTTTTGTTTTTCTATTTTTTTTTCTTTCTCTTCTATTTTATTTTATTTTCTTTGTTTTCCTTCAAGCTAGGCTTAGCCTCCATCTTCTTATTTACTTCTATGGTGTGTATAAACTTTATTTATTTAGTGAAGGTCTCTTTTGTGTATATACATCTATATTTATTGGATAAGTAACAAATCAATTAAGATACGTTTTAAATATAGGCATACGTTTCTTAATTTATTTATTGCCTTTATATATTTTGTGATATCCCGGGAATTTGGACAATATCAATTTAATAATCTGCATTGGAAATTAAATTGATTTGATGATCTTTGTTAATAAATTTGAATAAATTTAATAATCTAATTAAAATAAATATTTAATTAGTGATTTATCTTTTAAAACTTTAATAGAATGATTTCTATTAATAATATATATATAAGTGTATATATTGTAAATAGATGAGTTGGTTGGATTTAACAAATAAAGTTATGTTTTCAAATTTCTAATATTTAATAATTTGGAAATCATGATTTAATTTAATATTATGCTTTTTAATAAATAACTATATAGTTTTAAAATACATAATATAAATGTTTAATTGTTTAAAAATAGATTTTAGCTTAAGTTCAAATTTAAATAAAAGGTTTGTTTATTTCTTTTTAAATATTACTTGAGATATATGATTTAATAATAGAAGTAATTTATAATCTCTTTTATAAATTATTTAAAATTGTCAAATTTGATATTTTCAAATAATAATTATAATACTTTGTTTTTTAAATATGAATAGACTTTAATAAAATAGAATGGTTATTTTAAATATAAATGGTAGTTATATATGCATATATATAACTTGATTTTTATTTGGATTTAAAATATGAAATTGGATTTATAATAGAAATTAAAAGAATAAACATTTTAAAAATATTTGGATAAGCTTTTAATTTGTTTATTTACATTTTCTTTAAAAGAGAAATACATATATACATTTACATAAGAATTATTAAAGTGAAAAATCCTTATTAACATTTTAAATATATATATACTCATTAAATAAAAAGGACACATGTTATTTTCCTAAGACCTCATTTAAACAAGTGTTAAATTATGAGTAAGGGATAATGACAAGTGTCATTTAATTTTGTTTTTCTTTTATTTTTATTTATTTTATAATTTCAGCTTATATAAACTTTGCCTTCCTCCTTCCATTCTTTTTCTATTTCATTTGCCAAACTAAGAAAAAATTCAGCTGTATAATAACTCAAAGCAAATCTGAAATTCACTCCTCAAAACCAGAAATCCATCCAAACATAATAACCCTGTACAAACTCCTCTAAACAAAATCTGTAAGTAAATCCTCAAACCACTATCTATTCAAATTCAATAGCCTGTTAAGCATCTTCAAAAATCAAAACATCAAAAGCTTGAACTCATTTCATAAACCTGGAAATAAAGTCTGAACATCATTCTTCAACTCTGTTTTTAAAAGCAAACTCAAAATCAAAGTCTGTTTTCATCTTCAATACCTGGAATCAAGCCTACATTCTTCAAACCTGGATCTTCAAAAGCAGAGATCATCAAAGCAATTTCTTCTCTGTTTTAAAAGGGCAAAATCATTTCAGCTTGCATGCAATTTTTTTCAACCTGAGATGCAGACAGAAGCAAGTAGAAACTCATCTGTAAATTCAAGTTTAAAGTTTTAAAAGAAATGGCAATGCAAATTTCAAATTCTCAAGTTTTCAAAAGACAAATTCCAGCAACTAAATCTCTTAAGGTTTTCAAGTTTTTCAAAAATCTGGAGGCTCTGCTTCTTTTAAAATAGGTGAGTAACAATCATTTTTAAAATGTAAGTTTGAATACCTGTTTGCATGTTGATTACTGGAATAAGAATGCATTGCATGTGTATGTGTTGGTGAATCTGTTATGAGTATATGAATGCGTATATGTATGCTGATATGTATCTGTTTCTTGTCTGTTCTTATTTTTAAATTAAGAATTTGGTGAATATTACATTATCATTGATTCGATCTTTATTAGGATATAGAATTAAAACAAAAGTTGTTGTTTTATCTTAGATTTTAGTTTAAAATTTTAGTTAAGTTGAAATAATTTTACATTGTCTCTGGAAATCTGGAATAACATAGAAAATCTACTATAAGTCAAAATTCAAACCTCATGATTTATTATTTTAGACTTAGGATCTGAAACCTCATACTAAAACATGAATTTTAAATCAAATATCATAATTTTTTTACTTAGAATCGTAGCTGCAGTTCTAGTTTGAACTAGAAATGAAAATCTGAGATTTCTCTGGTGATCCAAGTGATAGGAGAGGTCAGGACTTTGGGTAGTGATGAAGAAGTGAATGTAGTTGATGGGAAAAATACTGGTTGGTGATGTATATCATCAAGGAGGCAGTGGTGGCGAGATTCAATTGGGAACCCTAGTTTTAACTAGGTATAATAAATCGATCATCACGACCATTTGGATTGATCGAGTGTAGAGGAGTTTTGGGAGATGGAAGATGGGTCGAAGGCGAAGTCGTGGCCGGAGTATCAACATTTCTGGTGATCGGAGGCCAGGGTTTGAAGCGTTGCCAGGTTCTAGTTTGTAAAGTGAGTACTGTTTCCAGGTTTGGGATGGAGACTCGAATTCGATTTCGAGATTTAGGGTTCGATCTGATGATCGAGTTGGGATGTTGGAGTGGTTTTGGATGGAAAAAGATCATCACCAATGATCGGAGATGATCAGTGTCACCGTGCATGTGCACGGTGCACTTTCAAACTTTCTGATGAAGTTGGTTTTGGGGGAAAATGGGTACTTGGGAATTTCTCGAGTCAAAATTTGTTTTGCTCGGGTAAATAGCAATTTGTCTCGAAGCAAATTTAGGTGAAACTCGAGTATAAAACTGTTACAGGTTTCTACTTAAAAACTGACAGTTTACAAATTTAATTTGATTTAAATTTGAAAGTAAGTTTTTAAAACAGAATTTAAAACCAAATTTAAAATATAGATTCAAAACTGAATTTGTAATCTAGTTTTTAAATTTAATTAAGTTTTATAAAATGAAAGGTTTTAACAATTTTAAAAATGTTAAAACCATTTTATAAAATGGTTTTTAAAAATCTGAGAATAAAGATTTAAACAGGACTTTAAATTTAAGTTTAAATCTGGATTCAAAAATGAATTTGAATCTTAGATTGAATTAAAAAGGAAGTTTTTAAATTTTACAATGTTTTTAAAAACAACTTTGAATGATAAGCACATTTATATATAATTTGAAATTAAAAAATGAATTTGGTTCAAAATTCTTTTAAATTTCTTTATAAGATTAGTATTTACTTTATCATGTAATCTAAAGGTTTTTAAATTGTTTGAACATTACTAAAGTTAAAATTAATCTCATTTTAAATCTTATATTTAAAATGAAATTTGAAAGTAAATGTAAAACAAATTGTTGTTAAAATGTTTTGCAAATGATAATTTAATCATTAATGAGATTAAGGTTTATCTTAAAGATATTTAGAACTTAATGATTTATAATTCAATAAATTATTAAGATAATTAAAGAATAATTAATCAATTTAATAAATTAATAATTGGGTTAATAAATTTAGTAATTATGGGTTCAAATTTTAGTAATTAAGGTTTAATTAAGTTATAGTTAAGTACTTAATTAATTAAGTAATTAGAGATTAATTTATTGATAATTAAAATTAATTAAGTTGTAATTAATAATGGTTAATTAATGTTTAATTATTTAAGAAAGATAATTAAAGAATAGTTAATAGTTAATGTAGATCATTAACTAAGGATAATTAATTAATGTGATTAATTTAGATAATTAATTAGATTAATTAATTTAAAAGATAATCATTTGTGAATTGTTTTACTTAATGGAAGTAATTAGGAAATTAATTACTCATTGTAATTAATTGAGGTTGAATTGATTAGTTAAAGTTAATTAATTAAGTTTAATTAACTTAAGATAATCATTTAATGATTTGTATAATTACTTAATGTAATTTAAGGAAGTATAATTACCTAGGAAAGTAATTAATGGATAATTACTGATGTAATTAATAAAGTAATTAAGGGTAGTTAATTACTTAATGGAAATTAATCAAGGGATTAATTAAGAAATTAATTAATGAATAATTAATTTATTTTAAGAAGTAATTAAGGTTAATTAATTACTGAATGTGATTAATCAATAGTGATAAATAAATTATGGTTTAATTAAAGATTAATTACTTAATGTAATTAAGTAATGATAAAATGTAATTAAGGATCATAAATTAATATAATTAATGATGTAATTAAGAATTGATTAATTAAGAAATAATTAATAACTGAGTGATTAATTAATGTAATTAATTAAGGAGTAATGTAATTAATTATAGTTAATTAATAGATAAAGTAATTAAAGGTTAATTACTCTAATTAATTAAGAATAATTAATTTGTGAATTAATTTAATACTAATTACTTGAATGTAATTAAATATAATTAATCAAGGATGATTAATTAAAATGAATAATTGGATGGTGAATGATTAATTAATTGATAATTAATTAATAGTGACTTAAGTAAGATTGTTAATGATGGAAGTAATTAATTTAATTCATTTTAAATTAACTATATATGTGATTAATAAATCATTGCTTAAGGATATTGAATGATATTGATTTACCTTGAATGGTTTGAGATCTCAGAGATGAGATAATTGATACTGTATGATTTGGATGCTTTGGTTGCATAATGCTGATGATATGGATTATCTGCTTTTAATGATAATATTGATTATCTATTGTGAATATGTGAATTATCTATCTGTGTGTAAATAGATAGTATAATTGAATTGTTTTAACTTTAAAACAACTTGGCCTTAAAAGATACGTTTTGGATTTCGATGAGACCGGGATCGGGTTTCCGTATACCGGAATTCCAGGTCTGGAGACCCGAATACCACATCGATCCAAATTTACGATTAGGTCGTGAAATCAAAATGGAGCAAGTGAAGACTCGAGGTGTAAGAACTATTCTTTGTCAATATAACTCTGAGGGTGATTCCGTAATGATTTGACGGAGATAGTACTTTCAGATTCGAGATGAAGATTCAGAGTGCAAGGGTTATGGTCGTTAACTCTGAGGGTGATTCCAATACGAGTGTAACGAGATAATGCCTTCGGTTTCGTTCGAACCCGGAACGAACTTGTATGGATTGAATGCTTTCAGAACATCGTCAGGTGGACGATGAGCATTCTAAGTGGTGTGTTCTGATTTAAAGGTAAATCGTAGCCTCAAGCCTCATCAAACCGGGAATGGCTAAAACAGGGGAGGTGCAGCAAGGTTAGTGGGTAGCACCCAAGTAGGACAAGATTATCCCTGTCTAGAGGTCCCTTCTTATTATTCGATTGAGTGGGCAGTTGAATTGCAACAACTGCTGGGATGTCTTGTGCGGGAATTATCCAGTAAGGGATGTTCCGGCCTTGTGTTGCAGGGGATTGGGAGTGATCCTCGGTACGGTGATCTAGGCCACGTACTGTGACGGGCGGTACCCCGGTAGCCCTGCCATTGTATGGAAACCCAACTTCCAATAAGTGACAACGGACTTGATTGTATACCTATGTATGCTGGAATTTAATGAATGTAACAATTTCGGCTATGTGAATACTTATTTGAAAACCTTAGACCTATTATAATACAATCGAATTTCCTATCAAATGTTTTGGTTAGCGTAAGGTAAAAACTTACCCATGTTTATTTGTGGGGAGTCTTACGTGATACCTTTTCTTTCAAAAGGATTTGAAGTTAAGCAAGTTTAACCTGTTACTCACACCAGACCCATGTCTGACCCAAGTTGTTTATTCTGTTTTATAAACTCTTGGGTACTCAAATTTTTACGAGTAGCCAAGGGATTCAGGTTAGCTTTGACGAGTTATCTGGAGGAGCAATGGAGCAGGAGGCTTCGGCGTTGTAGATATAGATAGTAGTTCCGCTGTGTTAATCTCTGAATAGAGTTTTGTGTTGAGTTGTAATAACTAGACAGATGTTTATAACTGTCTAGTATGTGTTGTATAATCTGTGTAACTCTGATAGTCGTTGTATATTATGTAATACTTTTGTTATTAATATAATTTATTCGTTCCGCTGTTGAGATTCTGTTGTTGTTCTTTCTTTCTTCTCTTCTTTTCTACTTTCTCACCTCTTTCTTTTCTTCAAAACGATGCGTCTTCCTGGACGTAGGATGGCGGGTCGTTACAGTGGTATCAGAGCATTAGGTTGAGTGAATACCTAGGCTCTGGAGTGGTGTCTATCTTGAGAGCGCGTAATTGTTAGTTATATAAAAATGATTTTTTTTATTGTGTTAATTGATCGGTTGAGTGGTATATGGATTCTGGTCAATACGAGTAGCTAACGTTATTGATAGGGATCTCTAAACACTTGAACCAGACCAACGGACACAATATTGTTTTAAAGAGGTAGATGAAATAATTTTACCCAGAAATAATTTCTATATAAAAAGTATCATTTTAAATATATATATATATATATATTTATTTCTACCTATTTGGGTTACCTGTTCGGGTTATCCAAATTAAGTTATAAGGGTAGATGAGGTAGGTTGTGTGTAACACGACTACCATTGATTGGAGTTTGAATGTTTGGAGTTGGAAGTGTATTTGATGAGACTGTAGACCTAATACCGTCTCAAGTGAGCTTTGCTGTGGTGAAGGATGTCATTGATCTCCGAAGGAAACGATTAAGGTTCGGAGTCAATCTTTGAAGTGCAGTTGGATGAGTAGAGTTTGGATCTACCAGTTAAGCAGAAGCAAGTGATGTATCTTGGTAACTTCTGGAAAAAGTAGCTGTGTGATGAGACACAGTGACTATGGATGTCTCCGAAGATGTTTTCTTTGGAATAAGTTTAAGGAGTAAGTCTACTTCGGTGTTGTGGCTGAGTTCAGCATGACGTCTCTGTTTGAGGTTCGAGTTTCTCGAAGAGCTTTGGATTGGGAAGTCCTTGGCATCTGTGGCAGCAGTGCAGTTCGGAGTGTTCTGTGTGTTAGCAGGAAGTTTTCTGGCTGAGCAGTTTTTCTGGAGGTGAAGTTCAGAAGCAGCAAAGTGGATCCATTTCTTCGATGGATTGGATAGATAAGTGTAAGCTATTCTGATTTGTTAAGAGAGAATAGTATCTTTGGATACTAGACTGGGTTGATCACAAAAGTGACTTGCGATAGTTTGAGTGATCTTTGAGTTATTGAAGATTTTATGGATGTCTTCAGGGAAGTCAGAAGTTGTCTGCATCTGGAGATGATTTTTCTTATCGACAGGATTCCAGGAGTGGTACCGGTGGTTCAGCCTAGTTGAAGGATGTTTCCTAGAGTTAGAGTTTGATGAAGCAGTTCAGGATTTGATGGAGTATCTGAGTTTTCTTTTTGGATCTGTTGAATCATTTTTCTGGGATAAGTTATCCAGTCTGTGCTTGTGTTCTTCATCAGCATTCTTATCTACTTCAGATCAGAGTTGTGCAGCAGAAGCAGTTTGGGAATGTATCTGTTGTCTTTTCCGGATAAGAGAAGTAAGTTCAGTCTTCTGATGTTTGAGGAGTAAAGTTGGTATACTTGGTTGTTGAGTCAGACTCGTCTGTAGTCTGATATCCTGTCTAGTTCTATAGATCTAGTTGAGTAGGAGTTCTATAGCTTCGTAGTTTAGATTGTTTGTAGAGCGAGTATTCCGGTATATATATATACTTGGGGAAACTCGAGGAAATTCTATCCAGAATTTTGTCTGGATAGTTAGAATTGTTTGATTGGATGATTGTTTGCTATGATTGTTAGCATATGGTTGATAATATATGCTTGTTAAATATTGAATAGATTATTAAATTACCTTTGTTTAAATTTTGGGGACGAAATTATTTTAAGGGGGGAGGAATGTGATATCCCGGGAATTTGGACAATATCAATTTAATAATCTGCATTGGAAATTAAATTGATTTGATGATCTTTGTTAATAAATTTGAATAAATTTAATAATCTAATTAAAATAAATATTTAATTAGTGATTTATCTTTTAAAACTTTAATAGAATGATTTCTATTAATAATATATATATAAGTGTATATATTGTAAATAGATGAGTTGGTTGGATTTAACAAATAAAGTTATGTTTTCAAATTTCTAATATTTAATAATTTGGAAATCATGATTTAATTTAATATTATGCTTTTTAATAAATAACTATATAGTTTTAAAATACATAATATAAATGTTTAATTGTTTAAAAATAGATTTTAGCTTAAGTTCAAATTTAAATAAAAGGTTTGTTTATTTCTTTTTAAATATTACTTGAGATATATGATTTAATAATAGAAGTAATTTATAATCTCTTTTATAAATTATTTAAAATTGTCAAATTTGATATTTTCAAATAATAATTATAATACTTTGTTTTTTAAATATGAATAGACTTTAATAAAATAGAATGGTTATTTTAAATATAAATGGTAGTTATATATGCATATATATAACTTGATTTTTATTTGGATTTAAAATATGAAATTGGATTTATAATAGAAATTAAAAGAATAAACATTTTAAAAATATTTGGATAAGCTTTTAATTTGTTTATTTACATTTTCTTTAAAAGAGAAATACATATATACATTTACATAAGAATTATTAAAGTGAAAAATCCTTATTAACATTTTAAATATATATATACTCATTAAATAAAAAGGACACATGTTATTTTCCTAAGACCTCATTTAAACAAGTGTTAAATTATGAGTAAGGGATAATGACAAGTGTCATTTAATTTTGTTTTTCTTTTATTTTTATTTATTTTATAATTTCAGCTTATATAAACTTTGCCTTCCTCCTTCCATTCTTTTTCTATTTCATTTGCCAAACTAAGAAAAAATTCAGCTGTATAATAACTCAAAGCAAATCTGAAATTCACTCCTCAAAACCAGAAATCCATCCAAACATAATAACCCTGTACAAACTCCTCTAAACAAAATCTGTAAGTAAATCCTCAAACCACTATCTATTCAAATTCAATAGCCTGTTAAGCATCTTCAAAAATCAAAACATCAAAAGCTTGAACTCATTTCATAAACCTGGAAATAAAGTCTGAACATCATTCTTCAACTCTGTTTTTAAAAGCAAACTCAAAATCAAAGTCTGTTTTCATCTTCAATACCTGGAATCAAGCCTACATTCTTCAAACCTGGATCTTCAAAAGCAGAGATCATCAAAGCAATTTCTTCTCTGTTTTAAAAGGGCAAAATCATTTCAGCTTGCATGCAATTTTTTTCAACCTGAGATGCAGACAGAAGCAAGTAGAAACTCATCTGTAAATTCAAGTTTAAAGTTTTAAAAGAAATGGCAATGCAAATTTCAAATTCTCAAGTTTTCAAAAGACAAATTCCAGCAACTAAATCTCTTAAGGTTTTCAAGTTTTTCAAAAATCTGGAGGCTCTGCTTCTTTTAAAATAGGTGAGTAACAATCATTTTTAAAATATAAGTTTGAATACCTGTTTGCATGTTGATTACTGGAATAAGAATGCATTGCATGTGTATGTGTTGGTGAATCTGTTATGAGTATATGAATGCGTATATGTATGCTGATATGTATCTGTTTCTTGTCTGTTCTTATTTTTAAATTAAGAATTTGGTGAATATTACATTATCATTGATTCGATCTTTATTAGGATATAGAATTAAAACAAAAGTTGTTGTTTTATCTTAGATTTTAGTTTAAAATTTTAGTTAAGTTGAAATAATTTTACATTGTCTCTGGAAATCTGGAATAACATAGAAAATCTACTATAAGTCAAAATTCAAACCTCATGATTTATTATTTTAGACTTAGGATCTGAAACCTCATACTAAAACATGAATTTTAAATCAAATATCATAATTTTTTTTACTTAGAATCGTAGCTGCAGTTCTAGTTTGAACTAGAAATGAAAATCTGAGATTTCTCTGGTGATCCAAGTGATAGGAGAGGTCAGGACTTTGGGTAGTGATGAAGAAGTGAATGTAGTTGATGGGAAAAATACTGGTTGGTGATGTATATCATCAAGGAGGCAGTGGTGGCGAGATTCAATTGGGAACCCTAGTTTTAACTAGGTATAATAAATCGATCATCACGACCATTTGGATTGATCGAGTGTAGAGGAGTTTTGGGAGATGGAAGATGGGTCGAAGGCGAAGTCGTGGCCGGAGTATCAACATTTCTGGTGATCGGAGGCCAGGGTTTGAAGCGTTGCCAGGTTCTAGTTTGTAAAGTGAGTACTGTTTCCAGGTTTGGGATGGAGACTCGAATTCGATTTCGAGATTTAGGGTTCGATCTGATGATCGAGTTGGGATGTTGGAGTGGTTTTGGATGGAAAAAGATCATCACCAATGATCGGAGATGATCAGTGTCACCGTGCATGTGCACGGTGCACTTTCAAACTTTCTGATGAAGTTGGTTTTGGGGGAAAATGGGTACTTGGGAATTTCTCGAGTCAAAATTTGTTTTGCTCGGGTAAATAGCAATTTGTCTCGAAGCAAATTTAGGTGAAACTCGAGTATAAAACTGTTACAGGTTTCTACTTAAAAACTGACAGTTTACAAATTTAATTTGATTTAAATTTGAAAGTAAGTTTTTAAAACAGAATTTAAAACCAAATTTAAAATATAGATTCAAAACTGAATTTGTAATCTAGTTTTTAAATTTAATTAAGTTTTATAAAATGAAAGGTTTTAACAATTTTAAAAATGTTAAAACCATTTTATAAAATGGTTTTTAAAAATCTGAGAATAAAGATTTAAACAGGACTTTAAATTTAAGTTTAAATCTGGATTCAAAAATGAATTTGAATCTTAGATTGAATTAAAAAGGAAGTTTTTAAATTTTACAATGTTTTTAAAAACAACTTTGAATGATAAGCACATTTATATATAATTTGAAATTAAAAAATGAATTTGGTTCAAAATTCTTTTAAATTTCTTTATAAGATTAGTATTTACTTTATCATGTAATCTAAAGGTTTTTAAATTGTTTGAACATTACTAAAGTTAAAATTAATCTCATTTTAAATCTTATATTTAAAATGAAATTTGAAAGTAAATGTAAAACAAATTGTTGTTAAAATGTTTTGCAAATGATAATTTAATCATTAATGAGATTAAGGTTTATCTTAAAGATATTTAGAACTTAATGATTTATAATTCAATAAATTATTAAGATAATTAAAGAATAATTAATCAATTTAATAAATTAATAATTGGGTTAATAAATTTAGTAATTATGGGTTCAAAATTTAGTAATTAAGGTTTAATTAAGTTATAGTTAAGTACTTAATTAATTAAGTAATTAGAGATTAATTTATTGATAATTAAAATTAATTAAGTTGTAATTAATAATGGTTAATTAATGTTTAATTATTTAAGAAAGATAATTAAAGAATAGTTAATAGTTAATGTAGATCATTAACTAAGGATAATTAATTAATGTGATTAATTTAGATAATTAATTAGATTAATTAATTTAAAAGATAATCATTTGTGAATTGTTTTACTTAATGGAAGTAATTAGGAAATTAATTACTCATTGTAATTAATTGAGGTTGAATTGATTAGTTAAAGTTAATTAATTAAGTTTAATTAACTTAAGATAATCATTTAATGATTTGTATAATTACTTAATGTAATTTAAGGAAGTATAATTACCTAGGAAAGTAATTAATGGATAATTACTGATGTAATTAATAAAGTAATTAAGGGTAGTTAATTACTTAATGGAAATTAATCAAGGGATTAATTAAGAAATTAATTAATGAATAATTAATTTATTTTAAGAAGTAATTAAGGTTAATTAATTACTGAATGTGATTAATCAATAGTGATAAATAAATTATGGTTTAATTAAAGATTAATTACTTAATGTAATTAAGTAATGATAAAATGTAATTAAGGATCATAAATTAATATAATTAATGATGTAATTAAGAATTGATTAATTAAGAAATAATTAATAACTGAGTGATTAATTAATGTAATTAATTAAGGAGTAATGTAATTAATTATAGTTAATTAATAGATAAAGTAATTAAAGGTTAATTACTCTAATTAATTAAGAATAATTAATTTGTGAATTAATTTAATACTAATTACTTGAATGTAATTAAATATAATTAATCAAGGATGATTAATTAAAATGAATAATTGGATGGTGAATGATTAATTAATTGATAATTAATTAATAGTGACTTAAGTAAGATTGTTAATGATGGAAGTAATTAATTTAATTCATTTTAAATTAACTATATATGTGATTAATAAATCATTGCTTAAGGATATTGAATGATATTGATTTACCTTGAATGGTTTGAGATCTCAGAGATGAGATAATTGATACTGTATGATTTGGATGCTTTGGTTGCATAATGCTGATGATATGGATTATCTGCTTTTAATGATAATATTGATTATCTATTGTGAATATGTGAATTATCTATCTGTGTGTAAATAGATAGTATAATTGAATTGTTTTAACTTTAAAACAACTTGGCCTTAAAAGATACGTTTTGGATTTCGATGAGACCGGGATCGGGTTTCCGTATACCGGAATTCCAGGTCTGGAGACCCGAATACCACATCGATCCAAATTTACGATTAGGTCGTGAAATCAAAATGGAGCAAGTGAAGACTCGAGGTGTAAGAACTATTCTTTGTCAATATAACTCTGAGGGTGATTCCGTAATGAGTTGACGGAGATAGTACTTTCAGATTCGAGATGAAGATTCAGAGTGCAAGGGTTATGGTCGTTAACTCTGAGGGTGATTCCAATACGAGTGTAACGAGATAATGCCTTCGGTTTCGTTCGAACCCGGAACGAACTTGTATGGATTGAATGCTTTCAGAACATCGTCAGGTGGACGATGAGCATTCTAAGTGGTGTGTTCTGATTTAAAGGTAAATCGTAGCCTCAAGCCTCATCAAACCGGGAATGGCTAAAACAGGGGAGGTGCAGCAAGGTTAGTGGGTAGCACCCAAGTAGGACAAGATTATCCCTGTCTAGAGGTCCCTTCTTATTATTCGATTGAGTGGGCAGTTGAATTGCAACAACTGCTGGGATGTCTTGTGCGGGAATTATCCAGTAAGGGATGTTCCGGCCTTGTGTTGCAGGGGATTGGGAGTGATCCTCGGTACGGTGATCTAGGCCACGTACTGTGACGGGCGGTACCCCGGTAGCCCTGCCATTGTATGGAAACCCAACTTCCAATAAGTGACAACGGACTTGATTGTATACCTATGTATGCTGGAATTTAATGAATGTAACAATTTCGGCTATGTGAATACTTATTTGAAAACCTTAGACCTATTATAATACAATCGAATTTCCTATCAAATGTTTTGGTTAGCGTAAGGTAAAAACTTACCCATGTTTATTTGTGGGGAGTCTTACGTGATACCTTTTCTTTCAAAAGGATTTGAAGTTAAGCAAGTTTAACCTGTTACTCACACCAGACCCATGTCTGACCCAAGTTGTTTATTCTGTTTTATAAACTCTTGGGTACTCAAATTTTTACGAGTAGCCAAGGGATTTAGGTTAGCTTTGACGAGTTATCTGGAGGAGCAATGGAGCAGGAGGCTTCGGCGTTGTAGATATAGATAGTAGTTCCGCTGTGTTAATCTCTGAATAGAGTTTTGTGTTGAGTTGTAATAACTAGACAGATGTTTATAACTGTCTAGTATGTGTTGTATAATCTGTGTAACTCTGATAGTCGTTGTATATTATGTAATACTTTTGTTATTAATATAATTTATTCGTTCCGCTGTTGAGATTCTGTTGTTGTTCTTTCTTTCTTCTCTTCTTTTCTACTTTCTCACCTCTTTCTTTTCTTCAAAACGATGCGTCTTCCTGGACGTAGGATGGCGGGTCGTTACATATTTCCCACCTTTTAATCTTCTACCATATCTATTCATAAATGCGTAGACGTGATTTTCTCCTTTTCAATCACGTACAAAGTTATCAAACTCCTCTGTTCATTTGTTTAAGATTTATATATACAAGATCTTTTCCCTACTTAAATTATGCCTTTTTAAATTTCCTTGCCTTTTTATTTTCTAACTATTCCTAAACTTTAGCCATTCAAATCTTTTTAAACCTAGTCTCCTCTTATCATTCACGTGAAATAAAAAAAAGGTTTCTCATTGTATTATTTGAGTGAGGAAGGAAAAAGTCTAGATCCATGGCTTCCTTCTCTCTTTTTTTTTCTTCTTTCACTTTTATATTTTTTTTCCTCTTTTTCCTTTTGTTTTCTCCTTGCATAGCTCAGCCTCCACCACCACAACATTATCTCCTCCTCACTATTAGACAATGGCAAAGCCCACTTGGTGGTTGAAAGCAAGGTTATGTTCTTTGATTCGTAATTGCATAGTTTAATTCATTTTGTTGTGTTGAATCTTAATTCTTATGATTTGTGTATTTTTTATATACAAGATCAATATCTTGGCTCTCCATCCATTCAAATCAAAATTGTGTCTAGTCGTGCTTTCGTGCTTTCCGGATTTTGTTTGTGTGTTTGCTTTGCAAACTTCAGCGTAAAAAGGTGAGCAATCACTCACGATTAACGTTTTTCTTTTATTTATTAAATTTGATTTCAATTGAAACGACAATTGAAATATGCTGTTGTTAGTTATTTACACTGTTTTATATGCTATCACCTGTATCAGTTCACTTATGACATCTTACACCATTAACTATTAATTATGAAATGATAATCTAGTTTGGCTGAGAATTGATTGATTGTTCGATGTTTATATTGGACGTTAATTTGTTAATGTTAAGTGATTAATAGTATGCAGAATTGAAATTGATATAGGATAGTTAATAAATTTAGAACCGATTTATATGTTAAATTTGATTAGTTGAATATGACCCCCTTTAATTGTTAAATTAATTGACATGTAGAATAGTGATAATTACACTTTGAACCATCGATGTATATTGGATTAATTGTTGTAGTATAAAATTGTAATCGAATGACAAGTGAAAAACCGTATAAATAATTAGTGGAATAATCTTTAATCTGCATGAAATGATAGTGTAGATTCTAGAAATAATTATATTAAATTGCACAAACAACAATGCGAATTAATACGATTATTTCGGGATTATTTAAATAAACGGTTAAATTGTTATGTATGGTTGCTATTGATTGTTTATTTACTTCGACACCATCCCATTTATCACACTGCAAGTTCCCTTTGCTATGCTTTGTTTTATTTAATTATATTGGGTTGAAATGATAAATACCCAAATTGAACAACTTTGGACTAGGATAGATAATTAAAATAAGAAACCCGATTGGTCAACAAAATCATTTTGGAATTGAAATTCATTTGAAATTAAGAAATGAACTTAAAAATTTGTTGGAAAGTAAGTAACGAAATTTATGGATCTAATGGAATTAAATTAATAGGATTAATTGTAATAAATGAATGGACTTAATTGTAATTTATGAATTTAATGTAACAAATAAATCTATTGTTTTATTTCAATTAAATTCATAAATTACAATTAAGTCCATTCATTTATTACAATTAATCCTATTAATTTAATTCCATTAGATCCATAAATTTCGTTACTTACTTTCCAACAAATTTTTAAGTTCATTTCTTAATTTCAAATGAATTTCAATTCCAAAATGATTTTGTTGACCAATCGGGTTTCTTATCTTTAATTATCTATCCTAGGCCAAAGTTGTTCAATTTGGGTATTTATCATTTCAACCCAATATAATTAAATAAAACAAAGCATAGCAAAGGGAACTTGCAGTGTGATAACTGGGATGGTGTCGAAGTAAATAAACAATCAATAGCAACCATACATAACAATTTAACCGTTTATTTAAATAATCCCGAAATAATCGTATTAATTCGCATTGTTGTTTGTGCAATTTAATATAATTATTTCTAGAATCTACACTATCATTTCATGCAGATTAAAGATTATTCCACTAATTATTTATACGGTTTTTCACTTGTCATTCGATTACAATTTTATACTATAACAATTAATCCAATATACATCGATGGTTCAAAGTGTAATTATCACTATTCTACATGTCAATTAATTTAACAATTAAAGGGGGTCATATTCAACTAATCAAATTTAACATATAAATCGGTTCTAAATTTGTTAACTATCCTATATCAATTTCAATTCTGCATACTATTATCACTTAACATTAACAAATTAATGTCCAATATAAACATCGAACAATCAATCAATTCTCAGCCAAACTAGATTATCATTTCATAATTAACAGTTAATGGTGTAAGATGTCATAAGTGAACTGATACAGGTGATAGCATATAAAACAGTGTAAATAACTAACAACAGCATATTTCAATTGTCGTTTCAATTGAAATCAAATTTAATAAATAAAAGAAAAACGTTAATCGTGAGTGATTGCTCACCTTTTTACGCTGAAGTTTGCAAAGCAAACACACAAACAAAATCCGGAAAGCACGAAAGCACGACTAGACACAATTCTGATTTGAATGGATGGAGAGCCAAGATATTGACCTTGTATATAACAAATACACAAATCATAAGAATTAAGATTCAACACAACAAAATGAATTAAACTATGCAATTACGAATCAAAGAACATAACCTTGCTTTCAACCACCAAGTGGGCTTTGCCATGGTCTAATAGTGAGGAGGACGTAATGTTGTCGTGGTGGAGGCTGAGCTATGCAAGGAGAAAACAAAAGGAAAAAGAGGAAAAAAAAAGTGAAAGTAGAAAAAAAAGAGAGAAGGAAGCCATGGATCTAGACTTTTTCCTTCCTCACTCAATTAATACAATGAGAAACCTTTTTTTTATTTCACGTGAATGATAAGAGGCGGCTAGGTTTAAAAAAATTTGAATGGCTAAAGTTTAGGAATAGTTAGAAAATAAAAAGGCAAGGAAATTTAAAAAGGCATAATTTAAGTAGGGAAAAGATCTTGTATATATAAATCTTAAACAAATGAACAGAGGAGTTTGATCTTTGTACGTGATTGAAAAGGAGAAAATCACGTCTATGCATTTATGAATAGATATGGTAGAAGATTAAAAGGTGGGAAATATATAAAGGCAATAAATAAATTAAGAAACGTATGCCTATATTTAAAACGTATCTTAATTGATTTGTTACTTATCCAATAAATATAGATGTATATACACAAAAGAGACCTTCACTAAATAAATAAAGTTTATACACACCATAGAAGTAAATAAGAAGATGGAGGCTAAGCCTAGCTTGAAGGAAAACAAAGAAAATAAAAGAAAACAGAAGAGAAAGAAAAAAAAATAGAAAAACAAAAGAAAAAGAAGCCATTACTTACAATAAAATTTCTCACGTGAAGATGCAAATTAAAATGAGATTTGGTATAAGGTTTTTGTACGTGAATTAGAATTTAATAGGGGAGTTTTTCACGCCTAATCAAGTGCAATGAATTGGCAAGTAATTAAGTGCTTAAATGGCTAGAGATTTGAAGGGATTTATTTCCTATTAAATAAAAAGAAACAATGGAACAAAATGGGGTAAGTTACTTGCTTTTTCATGTGAATTGATAGGTTATGAATGGCTAAAGAGGAGTAAATGATAGAAAAACAAAAAACTAGGAAATAAAAGGAAAGAAATAAGAAGAAAGAAACACACACACACACACACACACATATATATATATTATTCTTAAATGCAATTGAAAAAAAGATATTTTGAGATGTTTGTACGCGATTAATAAGAGCAATTAATGGCTATGAATATAGAATGGCTAGGGTAAGTAATAAAGAGGGTAGGTAAATAAAAAGGCAAGCATTAAAGAAATGTAACGCATGTATCCTTGATTTCTTCCAAGCCTTTTATGAAAAGATATACACACAAGTGAAATCCAATAAATAAAGTTTAGATAAACAAAATAGAAAAATAAAATAAAATAACATAGAAAATAAAATATAGAAACGCACATAGAAAACTAGAAATTGAAATACAGAAAATAACTGCGTGTAAAAACGCTGTAATTTATCTAATTTAAAAAGTATAACTCAGAATTTAACGAAACGAAAAGCAGAACAGATATCACAAATATATTCTGCTTCAAAGAAAAAGATTAAAATTTAAAATTCAAATTTTTTTTTACTGAAAATTCAAATTTTGACCAAAATATAAAATTTTCATATTTATTGCATTTGGAAAATAAATTACAAACAAATTCCAAACTTACATTGGAAAAATTCTAAAAATTCACTTTTAAATGATTTTAAAAATCAAAATTTCAAATAAAAATTTAATTAAAAATATTCACAAAATTATGGGTTGTTACAACTATAGTGGTCTTTCCATTTTGAAACTCGAAAATGAAAGTCGACGATGTTGCGATCGTTATCGAAATTATTTTCCAACCGTATAAGATGAGAGTACATAACTTATTTTCTTTTAGAATTCTTTTAAAACATTTCTTTTCAATCTTATTAAAAATATTTCTATTCCAAAACACTTTTAAATAATACTAATATTATTTTTCCAAAATTTTATTTAATTTAATATATTTAATTATAAAAAATACGGGTTGCTACAAGTTTTTTGGTTGGAAGATTTCATTGACTTATTGATGCAGGCCCGAATGGAGAAGTCCTAGGTCGTGTACGACCTAACATGTGGATAAGTCGAGACCGACCTAGCAAGGAAGCTAACGAGTTAGGATTTGGTGAGAAATGGTGGAAAAACCAAGTTTTAGGTCGCAGCCGACCTAACAAAGCTTTTAAGTCGTCCCAGCGACTTAGTATAACTCGGCAGCGACCTAGTGAACGAGTTAACTCGAGTGCGCGACCTAACAAAGCTTTTAAGTCGTCCCAGCGACTTAGTATAACTCGGCAGCGACCTAGTAAAAGCCCACGACTTAACAAAGCTGAAGGTATAAGTCGTCCACGACTTAACAAAAGGCATTAAGAGGAAGCGAGTTACGACCTAGAAGAGTTAACTCGTAAGTCGCTGAAGTTTAACTCGTGAAGTTCTTAAGTCGTAAGTCGCGTGAAGATGTTGCCGTTGATTCTTCTGCGAGTTAATCTAAACCATTGATTTCCTTAAGTCGTTGATGCCGCCTGTTTGTAAGTCGCTGAAGCCTGATACCGTTGAATCTGCTAACGAGTTAATCTCTGCCATTGAATTCCTTAAGTCGCTGATATGGATGCGCATGTTTCTTAAGTCGCAGAAACTTGTAGCCGAAGATCTTGATGCCACGTCCATCTGAACCGTTGATGTTAAGTCGTAGGTACTCTAAGTCGTGTACGACCTATGTAAGTCGTAATGTGCTGTATATTTTCTTAAGTCATAAGTCGGAGGGGTTATAAGTCGGTTGCCGACTTAGGAGTTATGTAAATTTTCTGTTTTCTTTGCGTGAGTTGTAAAACGCCTATAAATAGGCCGTGTTAGTCATTTTGTAAGGGTTGTTGAATATTGAATAAAATTCTCTTTTGTTAGCTTTGTGCTTTCAATTTCAATTGGTAGTCGAGTGTATCTCCTATCTCCACTTACGTCATTCGAGTGCGCTTGAATCATCGTTTGTTGAAGCCGATTCACGGAATCTTGTGCGCAAGATCAACGTCGAAGAATCGTAGATCTCTTTCCCGGTATCTTCGGATCAATGAGTCAGAGATAGCTAGAATTTGGTATCTTCGGATCAACGAATTTGGGCATTTCAGTATCTTCCAATCCACCGATTACTACTTTCACCGATCGAAGATTGTTTTGTTTAATCCGCTGCGTCAGTTTTGGTATCAGAGCTTGTTCTAACCAATCATAGTTAGATCGAGACTTGGAGCCTATTCAATTTGAAGTTGAAGTTGTTTGGCCGAGGAGTTTGAAGTTTGAGCCGTGGCCGAGAGGAAGAAGTGTTCATCATTGTTCGAAGTTGTTTGATCGGATTTGAATTGGAGGCCGAAACTTTGTCCATCGTGTTCATCGCGATTTGCTACAAAGTGGAAGTTTTCGATCCGTTTCATTTTGGATCAAAGTCCGAAAAGTGTTTGAATTTTGAAGTGTTGAAGTGTTTGTAAAGATTTCAAGTATGCCGCCAAGAAGAGCTAATCGCCACCAAAACGTAGAAGCTTTGTATCGAAGAGAAGAAGCTGATGAGATGGAGCAAAGAATCAATGAGAACTTTAGTGAAAAGCTTAACGAAGGAATTGGCCGGTTAGAGAAGCTTATGACGGAGATGAATCAAAATCGGAGAAGGGTTTCACCTGAATCTAACCATGGGGATAGTTGAGTCTCGCCACATTCCAATCGGGACAGAAGCGTTGAAAATGATCAAGGGCGTGGGAGGAACGTGAATGATCGAGAACGGAGGAATGTAGATAGAAGGGATGATGGTGGTAGACGTAATGGTAGTAGAGATGTGGGTGGACGAGATAGACAACGATATACATCTGATTTTGAAGAGGAGAATGATGGTGGTAGTGTTCGAGGACAAGGAAGAAATTACTCTGAGTATGATCACAAGTGGGAGTCGGGGATGAAGACTGAAATTCCTGAATTCAAAGGTGGTATGCAAGCGGAGGAGTTTCTAGATTGGGTAGCTAATGTTGAAGAGATTTTTGACTTCAAAGAAGTTCCAGAACATCGTAGAGTGAAGTTGGTTGCTACAAGGTTGAGGGGTAGAGCCTTGGCATGGTGGCAGCAGACCAAACTTACACGTGATCGGATGGGAAAGTCAAAAGTTGAATCTTGGGAGAAGATGAAGAAATTGATGAAAGCAACGTTCTTACCATACAATTATCAATCTTTGATGTATCAACGTTTGCAGAACTTGAGGCAGGGCACAAAGACAGTTAATGACTATGCTGATGAATTTTACCAACTGATTGCTCGAAATGATATTATGGAGAAGGAAGAACAACTGACAGCTAGATTTGTTGGGGGACTACGAATGCAGATCCAGGATATGGTTAATATGTTTGATCCAAGATCTGTAGCGGAAGCACATCAGAAAGCGTTGGCTTGGGAGAAGCAGGGACGACGAGGAAGTGGTGTGTTTACTAATTCTAACAATCAAGCGAAGAGTGTTGGAGGAAGTTCTAATGTGTCTAAACCTATCAGTAGACCAGTGGTGAAGGAGGCTGAGAAGGCGAAAGTTAACAATGGTTTGAAATGTTACAATTGTCAGGAATTGGGTCATAAAAGCAGTGAGTGTCCAAAGCCAAAGAAGAGAACCATAATTGCAGAAGTTGAGGATGAGGATGTTGATGGGGATTGTTCTAGTCCAGTTGAGGAGGATGAGCAGGATATTGCGTCAGGAGACGAAGGTTGTAATCTAATGCTGAGGAGATCGTGTTTAACACCGAAGCGGGAGGAAGCTAGTTGGTTGAGAAGTAATATTTTTCAGTCAACATGTACTATTCTGGGGAAGGTGTGTAAGTTTGTGATTGACGCAGGAAGCTGTGATAATATTATTTCAACCGAAGCTGTGACAAAATTGAAATTGAAGACAGAGAAACATCCGAATCCATACAAGTTAGCATGGTTGAGAAAAGGAGGAGAAGTGAAAGTGGATAGACGAGTTCGTGTTCCATTCTCTATCGGGAAGAAATACAAAGACGAGATCTGGTGTGATGTCGTAGAGATGGATGTTTGTCATTTACTATTGGGAAGACCATGGCAGTATGATCGAGCAGTACAACATGACGGTCGGACCAACAGTTATAGTTTTATGTTTAAAGGCACGAAAATTGTCTTAGTTCCAAAGTAGCGACAACAGGAGGAAAACAAGTCGGAAGAGATTGAAGAACTGAAAACTTTATTGACTTTAAAGGAGTTTGTTAAAGAAGTTGAAGAGGAACCTGAAGTGTTTTTGTTAATTGGGCGAGAGAGCAGTGAAGAAGTTGAAATTCCAGAAGAACTTAAACCAGTTTTGAAAGAATTTGACGATGTATTCCCAGAGGAGTTACCAACGGAGTTGCCACCCTTGAGGGATATACAACATCAGATAGATCTTGTTCCAGGTGCTGTGTTGCCACATAGACCACATTATCGAATGAGTCCAAAGGAACATGAAGAGTTGCGAAGGCAAGTGGAAGAATTGCTTGAACAGGGGCGTGTGCAGGAGAGTTTAAGTCCTTGTGCTGTACCAGCATTATTGGTACCCAAAAAGGATGGAACGTGGAGGATGTGCATTGACAGTCGAGCCTTGAATAAGATTACTGTGAGATATAGATTTCCAATGTCGAGGTTGGATGACTTGTTAGATCAAATAAGCGGAGCTACTATATTTTCGAAGATTGATCTGAAGAGTGGATATCATCAAATTCGTATCAGACCAGGAGATGAGTGGAAGACTGCTTTTAAAACCAGGGAGGGTCTATACGAGTGGTTGGTCATGTCGTTTGGCTTATCAAATGCACCAAGTACTTTCATGAGGGTGATGAATCAGATTTTTAGACCGTTCATTGGGAAGTTTGTGGTGGTGTATTTCGATGATATTCTGATTTACAGTGATAGTCCAGAAGAACATTTGAATCATCTTAGAGAAGTGCTGATGGTATTGCGACAAGAACAATTTTATGCTGCAATGAAGAAATGCGTGTTCATGACGCATAGCGTTTTATTTCTGGGATATGTTGTGTCGGAACAAGGAATACAGGTTAACCAAAGTAAAGTTGAAGCAATTAGAGACTGGCCGCAGCCCAAGACGATAACAGAAGTTCATAGTTTTCATGGGTTGGCTTTATTTTATCGAAGATTTATTCCACACTTCAGTAGTGTGATGGCACCTGTTACTGATTGCATGAAGGGTAAACAATTTACATGGACGGCGGAAGCAGGAGTTGCTTTTGAACGAATCAAGGAGTTGCTGACATCTGCACCAATTCTAGTATTACCTGATTTTCAGCTAGTGTTTGAACTACACACTGATGCATCCAAGGTTGGGATTGGAGGAGTGTTGAGTCAGAAGGGACGTCCAATTGCATATTTCAGTGAGAAGTTGTCAGGAGCGAAGATGAGGTACAATACGTATGATGTGGAATTCTATGCTGTTGTACAATCTATTAAACACTGGAGACACTATCTATTTCAGAAGGAGTTTGTTCTGTATACTGATCATGAAGCATTGAAGCATTTGCAAGGGCAAGATAAGATTTCAGCGAGACATGCATCGTGGATTGCATATCTACAACAGTTTACTTTCGTTGTTAAACACAAGTCAGGGGTGACGAATCGAGTGGCTGATGCTTTGAGTAGGAGGAGTCATTTGTTGACTATGCTGAAGGTTGAAGTGACGGGGTTTGAAATGTTGCCGGAACTATTTGTCGAAGATCCTTTCTTTGCAAAGCTTGTGGATAAAGTCAAGGAGGGAAAGACTAATGAGTTTATGATGGTTAATGGCTTTCTTTTCAAAGGAAATCGATTGTGCATACTGGAGGGTAGTCTGAGAATGAAGATTATCAAGGAGTCACACGAAGAGGGACATGTTGGGAGAGACCGTACCTTACAGTTGATTTCACAGTCCTACTTTTGGCCATCGATGAGGAAAGAAGTAGAGAGGTTTGTGGAGCGTTGTCATATTTGTCAGGTTTCGAAAGGAACTGCGACTAATGCTGGTTTATATATGCCGTTACCCGTGCCTGTAAAACCATGGGTGGATATCAGTATGGACTTTGTGTTGGGGTTGCCAAGAACGCAGCGTGGTAATGATTCCATTTATGTGGTGGTTGACATATTTTCGAAAATGGCACATTTTATTGCTTGTAAGAAGACGGCAGATGCGGTTCATGTTGCTCAGTTGTTTTTCAAGGAGATCTATCGACTACATGGATTGCCAGAATCTATCGTGTCGGATAGAGATACTCGATTTCTGAGTAATTTTTGGTTGAGCTTGTGGAAAATGGTCGGAACGAAGTTGAGGTTTAGTAGTGCCTATCATCCGCAAACTGATGGACAAACAGAGGTGGTTAATAGATCATTGGGAAATTTGTTGAGGTGTTTTGTTCAAGACAATCTGAAGAGTTGGGATGTGAAGTTATGCCAGGCAGAGTTTGCCCATAATCATGCTGTGAATCGAAGTTCTGGGTTCAGTCCATTCCAGATTGTTTATTCGAGCTTACCGAAAGGACCGTTGGATTTAACAGTAGTGCCACAATCAAAGAAGACAGTTAAGAAAGCTGCTGATTTTGTTGAGGGGCTGACGGAATGTCATAAAATCATTCAAGAACGATTGGAGAAAGCAAATGAGAAGTATAAACAATCTGCAGATTTGAAACGACGAAATGTTGAGTTTAATGAAGGAGATATGGTTTATGCAGTGTTAACAAAAGATCGTTTTCCAGTAGGCGCTTACAATAAATTGAAAGCACGAAAAATTGGTCCGGTAGAAATTTTGAAACGAATCAATGAAAATGCTTATAAATTGAAGTTGCCAGATGATGTGTATACGTCTGACGTATTCAATGTAAAACATCTCGTACCATGTCATGGAGACGAGTTTGTTGTGGATGCAAAAAGTACAAATTCGAGGACGAATTTTTCTCAACCTGGGGAGGATGATGCAGGCCCGAATGGAGAAGTCCTAGGTCGTGTACGACCTAACATGTGGATAAGTCGAGACCGACCTAGCAAGGAAGCTAACGAGTTAGGATTTGGTGAGAAATGGTGGAAAAACCAAGTTTTAGGTCGTAGCCGACCTAACAAAGCTTTTAAGTCGTCCCAACGACTTAGTATAACTCGGCAGCGACCTAGTGAACGAGTTAACTCGAGTGCGCAACCTAACAAAGCTTTTAAGTCGTCCCAGCGACTTAGTATAACTCGGCAGCGACCTAGTAAAAGCCCACGACTTAACAAAGCTGAAGGTATAAGTCGTCCACGACTTAACAAAAGGCATGAAGAGGAAGCGAGTTACGACCTAGAAGAGTTAACTCGTAAGTCGCTGAAGTTTAACTCGTGAAGTTCTTAAGTCGTAAGTCGCGTGAAGATGTTGCCGTTGATTCTTCTGCGAGTTAATCTAAACCATTGATTTCCTTAAGTCGTTGATGCCGCCTGTTTGTAAGTCGCTGAAGCCTGATACCGTTGAATCTGCTAACGAGTTAATCTCTGCCATTGAATTCCTTAAGTCGCTGATATGGATGCGCATGTTTCTTAAGTCGTAGAAACTTGTAGCCGAAGATCTTGATGCCGCGTCCATCTGAACCGTTGATGTTAAGTCGTAGGTACTCTAAGTCGTGTACGACCTATGTAAGTCGTAATGTGCTGTATATTTTCTTAAGTCATAAGTCGGAGGGGTTATAAGTCGGTTGCCGACTTAGGAGTTATGTAAATTTTCTGTTTTCTTTGCGTGAGTTGTAAAACGCCTATAAATAGGCCGTGTGAGTCATTTTGTAAGGGTTGTTGAATATTGAATAAAATTCTCTTTTGTTAGCTTTGTGCTTTCAATTTCAATTGGTAGTCGAGTGTATCTCCTATCTCCACTTACATCATTCGAGTGCGCTCGAATCATCGTTTGTTGAAGCCGATTCACGGAATCTTGTGCGCAAGATCAACGTCGAAGAATCGTAGATCTCTTTCCCGGTATCTTCGGATCAACGAGTCAGAGATAGCTAGAATTCGGTATCTTCGGATCAACGAATTTGGGCATTTCAGTATCTTCCAATCCACCGATTACTACTTTCACCGATCGAAGATTGTTTTGTTTAATCCGCTGCGTCACTTATCTAGAAAGCAACGGATTATCGTTGGTAAGGTTGTAGTGACATGTATGTTACATTGAGGAACAAATCAGGCTCAATTGTCTTAGAGGTTCAATTGATAGCTTTTAGACCAATGTCCGTTCTCGTTTTGTGTTAATTTTTTTTCAAAATACTTATGTTAGATGTGATATTATTCAAGACTTTTTAGTTGAGTATCTTGAAACATTTGAAGGTTGGGATCAAAAGATCTCTTATGCTTACATTCTACGTTAGTTAATTTCAAATTCATTGTGCATGTTTTGATTTCTTTAAATCTAATCAAGCCATCATTATAAGTAATGTATTTGTTTTTAATTTTATTTTCTTTAATTTGCATTCACTTTGTACCCTTTGTGATTGGTTGGTTTATGTTTTGGGTAGTGTATTTTGTTTTAGAATAAAGTTATAAAATAATCATAGCATATAAACCAATTAATCCCATAAGTTTCAAATGCCATCAAATCCAATAAATGAAATTAGGTTTAAGTTACCATATGTAGTTGTGTATTAATCCAAGAGAACGGGTTAAGTAATTAAGTTTATATACAAATCCATGTTTGATATTAAACAAGCCTAGTACTATATCTTTTGACCGCTTTTAAGGACAAATGTAATTTTTTTTCTTTGGACTTAAAGGCAAATTTTTTATTGTATCTCATCCATCTTAAAACTTAATTTTAGCTTATCAAAAGCTCAAAATTTCCAATTAAATCTCAATCATCTCGCTTTACCATTGTTTGGTTTTTTTTGTCCTTCAACGCTTCTTCGTTTAATTGACCGTGATTAATCTTTTGTTAATTTATGTTCAAAGCTAAATTATGTTGATTCTTCCATTAGTTCGAGTCAAAATGACTTTGTTTATGGTAAGTTTATTTTTAAATATGATTTCCTTTATCTTTGTTGTTCTATGAGTATGCACCTGAATTCAACTTCTGCATTTCATGTTTTTTAGCATATGCTTTGACTTACATTTTTAAATAATGTATCCGTTTGCTGTCGGAATAAATGCATTGTTTGTTATTATCAACATTGTCTAGCTTATGATCACATGGGGAAGACCTTATGCGCAGTTAATTATAATCGTATACAGAATAACAATTCTATCTAGTTGACTAATAAATAAATCATATACAGGTATGAGATAACAGGTGGTCACTAAAGTAGTAGGAAATGCGAGCAATTTCAAGGTAGGCGACCGAGTTGGAGTTGGATACATAATCGCTTGCTGCCTCAACTACTAGTTCTTCAATGGTTCTCAAGAAAATTATCGTGACCAAATGCAATTCACATATAATGGTATTTATTAGGACGGTAGCACCACTTATGGTGGCTACTCTGAAATGATAGTTGCTCACAAAGGGTTTTAACATCTAACTAAACTAAACATTGTCACTAAAAATCTCACACATGTACAGAATAATTTGACCTGATTATAATTAAATCTATCCCTTGGAAAAGTTAAAACTGAATTCATGTTTCTTTATTTATAACAAATTAAAATTTAGTTGAATAATAACCAGGTTTGTGGTCCACATACCCAATAACCTTCCTTTGCTCATCGGCTCCACTTCTATGAAAGAACACAAAATGATTGAATCACCAAGCAAAAAACTTGGATTGGTCTGGCTTGGGGGACTTGGTCACCTTGCTTTTAAGTTTGGTAAAGCATTTGGACTTCATTTTACTATCATTAAAACATCTCCTTTTAAAGAAAAGGAAGCTAGAGAGCATTTAGGTGCTGATGATTTTCTACTTAGCACCGATCCTGAATAGATGAAGGTGTTATTATTATTTTTTAATGAAGAGATACGATCAGTTCGAAAAAACCTTATCAATGTACAAATAGTCATTGTCATCAAATATGATATTTGAACTTAACTGGTTTCTTAATAATGTGGCGATCTTTATTGCACTGTTATATCCATAATCTGCAGCAAAGCGTTTTGACTATGTTACTAACACAATCAGCAACATGCCGCGTTCACTTGGACCATTTCTTAAGTTGCTTAAAATTAGAGGTACATTGGTGTTTCTTGGTGCACCTGATGAACCCATTGAACTTCATTCTTTTCCTACGATATTTGGTAAGTAAATATTTCTTTTCTCGATATGATGTGCTCTTGTAAGACTAACTGATGAAATACATCATTTCATTTGCAATGATATTTTAGTTTTGGATTCTGATCCTTACCTACTCAATCCATACTATATAATACAAGGCGGGTTTCAACACTATAAAATACACTTTGAACGTAGGAGTACCTGACTGAATTTTTTTATGGTTCAATGATTCGTAGGTAGAAGGATAATAAGCGGTAGCATACTAGGAGGGATATGTCTTCTTGATATAGAATGTGGTGCTCAACAGGTTTTCACTGACAAATGCCGAGTACTAATAGAATGTGTCGAGTAAACTTGGGCTTACTCTGGCAATGGCTGACCTGAACTTACAAGGCATGCTTCATGATGCATTCAACCTACCAAGGACATGGTAGACTAAACTAAATGAACTCTATATGATGGCATTTGTAGTATGAGAAGGGACCAAGTAAACTGAATTAACTCCATATGAACTCCATATGCTTATTAGTGTGATGCTATATTTCTTCAGCATGCATGTCTGCTTTTTCATTACACTATTCATTATACAAATTTTATATTTGGGTTGTCCATACATGATACAAGATTATGGTCAACTACATAGCCTACATTTACTAAATATTAGAGTAACATTATCAATTAGGTGCTCATTTTTGTCTTATTTTAATGTGGCTGAATCGGGAACAAGTTCGCAGTGGTGATGACAATGCGACAGAGTTATTTGAACTTGGTGCTGTCATGTTACGAAGAAAATTTTACCCTGTAGCTATAAAATACTTGTAACAAGCAATAGAAAAATAGGATAGGGATGATCAAGATTTAGCACAGGTTTATGCATTTTTCTTTATGAAATTTACTTCGACTTTCTATCCCATTTTTATCCATTAGAAACCTTAATTGTTATATTACCTAGTTGGATAACAATATTTCTGTTAATATAGAACTGACATCTTCAATGAACCAAGTTTTTTGTACTGATTTTGGCTTTTTTTATTTGCTTCATTTACGAAAGGTTTGCTAAACCTGCGCTTTTGAGTTCTTGACATTCTTAAAAAAATAGCAAATCTGGTATTTAGTGTGAATTTAGAGCAGACTATAATTGTACTATTTTAAAAAAAACTCCCAAAATCATTGCACGGTAAATTTATAAGCAGGGATCAAAAGATCTCAAAATATTTTTCTACTAATATTTCAAAACCCAACTCCTCACTAACAACCAAAATAACTATTCTGAAGAAAAGGCTCGTAGATGTTACTGTAAAATACGAAAGCTAACTGTCACATCCTGGAATTTTCGACTTTCGAAAATTCGACATCGATACTCACTTTATCGACTGCCGAGCAATCGAGTGCCGGAAACTCCAATAGTGAGGGTTTTAGAAAGAAGAAAAAGTAAGAAGAAGAAGAAAAGAGAAGAACAACAACACAACATCAGATACAGAAGCAGAAAACAATATCAGAATCTCACATATCGCAGCGGAAAATATACAATAGATAATTACTAGTCTTTTAAAACAAAGAACTATCAGTTTATACATACATTAATCATCAGAGTCACATACAACAATGGACAGTTATATAAACTTGTCCTCATACAGAATACACAGCGGAATAAATACTATTAGATACAAATACTACGTCTCGTCATCCAGCTTATCTCCAAAGCTCCAGAATATCCAGAATATCCTGATAACATAACTCTAGGCTGCCCGTGTGGAAATTGGTGGGCACCCAGAGTTTAGAAGGGAACAATAAACTCCGAGTCAGTCATGGTGACTGGTGTGAGATCGTAAAATAGTTATTCTTTATAACAACAAAATAATTTTTAAAGTCAATTCGAAATGCTTTTGGAAAATGAAACTGCCATAAGACCTCCCGCCACACACACAATGCAAACGCAGAATTGGAGGAGATTTCTTCTTATGATAGTCAAAGATGCTTACTACGCAAAATCAAATCATTTTTGATATTATTATTAGTGCATAGTGTAGAAAACAGTTCGAAAGTATAATATAAATCTTAGCCAGCATAGACATTTCGAACTATGCCTACTATAGCTACCATCCAAACAGTGGGGCGCCACCATAAGTGAATGATAGGTTCTACAATTAAAACCGTACAAGGCTCGTATTGTTTCTTTGGATTTCCAACAAATGGTCAGGCTAAGGAACTTCCTATCCACGATGGGTACGTCCCTGGAATAGACGACCCGAGAACCTAACCGGATCTCTGCCAACACAAGGCCGGGTTACCTCTGCAAAAATAGGTAACTACTGACACGCGTATGCCATCCCCCGATCGTCACCGATCTTCCCGAGGATCCCCGATTCGCAACAACCACAAAGAAATAAATTTTGCAGCAACCACAGAGGTTAAGTATCTGGGCTCCATACCATGATACCACCTTTATCCAGAAGGAATGACATACACTAAGGGGCGCTACTCCCTAGAACCTTGCTGCATTCGTCCTGTTTCGACCATTTCCGGGGTGTGAGGCTCGACGAAGTCTCGTCCACAAAGCTACGCTTTCTCAAAAAGCCCTGCTTCGGGTCAAACAAAAATGATCAACCTATGATCACAAAGATATAAGATCAAATAAATGATCATATCACAAATGATCAAACACTGATCATTTCACAGCAACACTCAGTATGCCACGTTACCAAATTGGGATATATCGCTGATAAATTTCAACTACATAACCTCTGAGCTCGTACGTCTCAGAGAAGGGTGTTAAGCTAAGAGAATAAATTCTCCGCCACCAACAGAAATGTATTTGAAAGAAATCAGCTTTATATCTCAAATTGTAACGTCAGACACACAATCCATACAAGTCTGTTCCGGGATCGAACAGAACCGAAGGCACTTCTCACGAAGCCCTTGCATATCCGGATAATTTTCAATCACGTCAGGACTTCCCGTCACTGAGGGTGATAAAACCTCTAAATCGGAGATCAGCCGATGTAGAGTAACTCGACGGTAATCCTTCCATTTTCAAAAATATCCGGTCTTCAACACCGGTCTTCGAATGCAATTCATAACGACGTATCACATATTCGGAATGGGTTATACGACCCCATGGTCCTTTCCCGGCTAACCCGAATAGTGAGCGATTATTCAAAAATAAGTGTGGCATTCAAATTCATCCAATTCACAACAAATACCTATCTAAAGATAATTATTGATAGTCGGTTATTTAACTATCAATAAAGATGCGCAACATCATCAGATTCCAAATAATTTTCCAAATTATTTCATCTTCAAAAATATCTTTTACTAGATATAAAATTTCCACACTTCAAAAATAAATAAATATTTATTTTTTCTAAACAAATTCCCATCCCATTTATAAATTCCATAGTGAATTTATATTTTCAAAATATCTACTGATATACGATTCTCAAATCGATTTCAAATATTCAATTTCATTTTATCTTTAAGAAGATAAAATCTCAAAACGTTTCATTTCATTTTGGAAATGCATTTCCCTACTTATTTAATAATAAGTATTTCACAAATCATTTATTTTCAACACTTGGAAAATATTCGATATACTTAAATCAAATTAAGTATATATTTCATTCCTTAAGGAAATCTATTTTCTATAACGACATCAATTTGAGTCAAAACGAATGTTACGTAAAACATCGTTACGACGACTCAAAAATCACTAGTATAGGGATTCGGATTTTAAGATAGATATATAAATCCCAATACTACATAAAACATTTCCTTTCGGAAATCATTTACTATAACAATAGTGTTATAGTCCACCATTTCCTTATATTTCTCGAAAACATCTATTCCAACAATAAATGTTGAAATCTATAATTTCGATATTTAACACGTTTTAAAACATCCTTTAAAACAATTAACTTCATTTCATAATATCGCTTTCCCAAAACCCTATCCATTTTACTTAAAAATATATTCATTGTCCAAAATCGTGAATATACTTCACTAACCACATTTCAGTCTTTTCTACACATTTTCTTTCAATAAAAATTCGCTATTTAAAATCGCGAATATATCTTCTTTAATGTCCTTCTATATTTAATTTATCCAATTCAATCTATTTCGAATTTATAAAACAACGTTTATAAATTCTATTTTCTATTCTATAACAACTTCGATTTCATAAATTTCCTTTAATGACCCATTCAATTTTATAACTCAACGTATACGTCAAAAATCCATATTATAAGTTAAATACTTATAATTTATTTAATTTAAAAGAAATCGTTCTTTTAAACTTTACAAACTGTAAATAAACCCATGATGTTATAATTTCCATTTTTAAATCCACATTCCCAAATATTCACTTTTAACCCCAAAATCAAATCCCAAATCGATTTCTAATTTTACTTCAATACCAAATCAATTTCAATATTCATTTCTAAATTAATTTCCCATCCCAAATCATTTTATATTGATTTTTTCTAAACTTGTTTCAATTTGCCAATTAAATTTTATAATTGGACTTCCAACTTATTTTACTTTAAACAAATTCCTCTTAAAGAAAATAAATCTCTTTATCTTTTTCCAACTATTTAGAATCCAAATTTTAATTTAAATTCTTCAATTTAAAATCACTATTATACGAAATTCATTTGTTTAACGTTTTCACTTCATTCTGGAATAAATTCGATAAGATTATAAAAATTTACTTTTTATACTTCAAAAATTCCTTTCTTCAAAATCTATTCAATTTCTACAATTAATTCACTTAAAATTTCTACTTCGATTTCAAAAATTCAATTTCATTTATTTTTGGAATCCAATGATGTCGAAACATCCATTCAGCTAAATTTTAGCTTTCAAACAATTTCCAGATATCAATATGATTAATAACATCAATAATCATTCACAGATTAACACATCACAGTAGAAATAAATTCAATCAATGTGAGGGGTCCAGTTGGATCCCTCCAACCTGTTTCCCTGCATCCAAAGATGTTAGCACAATACCAATTCCGCTCCAGTACGGAATTATCGCGGTATATAGGTTTTTATATATCCGCTTACTAACGGCGCAATAGGGTCTCATCCGCTATACGAGGCGGGAAATCAATCAATCCAATATATACATATGCCAATATGTATATACTGCTATATATATATAGATATATCCTATCATATCTAATAGCACATTCAAACAAATCAATCAATAACTGCAATTCAATTTTAAATCTGAGTGAGAAGATCTCACCTTTGCTTTAATTTTGCCATCCATTTTCCATCTTGACTCGCTTTCTTGATTTTTAACCTTATATAAATAATTATACAAACTCATAAATATTTGAACAAATCGAATAACCAATTTTCATTTTTTTGATAATTTTCATTAACCGATGATTTTATTTAACTACAATTAAATTTTAAACTCAATTTTTCTTTACTAATTGATTTAACTAAAAGTTAAATTTAACTAATCTTCCTTTAATAGATTTAATTATCTTACCCTTAAATCAAATTTATCCAACTAATTATTAAATTTCTTTTTTTTTTATTATCAAATGATTTTATTTCAAACCATACTGCACAAATTTTCCACTTTATATTTTAATTAACTAATGATTTGATTCCTGTTTTAAACTTAACATATATATTTCAAAATTCTAGCTGCTATATATATATTTAATAAGTTTAAAAGTAAAAGAAAACTGTCTGTATGTGTATATATATACCTTAACTTATATATTAAACAGAATTATCTTCTTATCATATGTATTCATTTACTGTAATGAACTTCTCTGCGAAACGTAAATATACCCAAAATTCTTCAAACTATATTTTATTTTTATTTGGTTTTCATAGACAGATAATTACAAATTAGGTTAAATTGGGTAAAAATGAGAATACCATATGCTTGAAGTCGCCACCATCTCAAAATCGAGATCGAACTCGACGAGCTCCAGGTCGTCATCACGAATTCACATCCTCCACGAAGCCTCTCTGATTCGATCGAACTGCCATCATTGCCGCCTACTGCCGTCGCCCTTGAAACGCGTGCGCCAGCCATCGCTCGAGTGCTCGCCGCTTGCTTTGGAACACGCGACCCAGTCGCCAGTGTCCACGAATCGCCAAGACACCCTCACCCACAACGCGCGTGCACTCCTTTCTCTGACGAACGCGCGCGTCACCCTTATGCCTCGACTTGGTCAACCGCTCGCGACCACGAATTTCATACGCGATTTCGTTTGAATTTGTTGGAGGGCTGAAGTTAGAGGAGGAATGAATTTCGAACAGATTGGCTATTGGGTTTCAAATTTATTTGTACAGCTCGAATTCGATTAGAGAGGGGAGAACGAAAGAAATATATGTGAGCGGCCATTTTTATTTTTCGTTTTCTTTTGATTTGAAAACTGGAGAAGAGGGGGACGAGATGCTTAAAATTGAACGAAGTATGGTTACGTGATGGGTTGCACGACTTCGTGATTCTCGGCGTGTTCAAAGGCGTGTTTACAGGGGAAAAGTAGCTGATGTGTTGACAAATTTTAAATATTAAAATGAATTTGAATTTGATTTTATTTCGACGCGTTTGGATATCGTACGGTCACACGACAACTCCGTTCAATACGAAATTCGAAATCCAGTAATAACCAACTATTACGGACCCAATGGAACTGGTTTCGTCGAATTCTGAGACTGCGCCTCGGAACGCTATTTTTAAATATCGATACGAATGATATAAATTCCAGAACTGAACAAAACAGTCTGAAATTAAATTCTGAAGCTTTCGTTATTTTCAGTATCATCAATATAAAATTTAAAAGCTTTTGAAATATTTTTCTTCAGCTTAAAATTGAAAATTCAAATTTTAGTTCAACTATCAACAGATTAAACTTTATAATTTAATCTCCAATTTCAAAATTATATCGGGGATTCAAATCAATTTATCGTACAAATATTTAAAATTAATTAAATATTCTCAATTAAATTTGTTCAAAATTCTGGGTCGTTACAAACTTCCCCCCTTAAAAGAATTTCGTCCTCGAAATTACAAGTTAGGGAAAAAGGTCCTTAACTCGTCTACTATCTTTCACAATTCAATAGTTTTATCAATTCATCAAAATAAATCTTTCTACTAAAGATTCGTTATTATTTCAACTAACATTTCAACTTCAACTCTAAGTTTCAAACAATCATTGTTTTACTAACAATTCAAATTTAAATTCAAATTCAAATTTTAACCTTTCAAATTTTTCTCAAAAATTTCTAACACTCGGAATTTTCGAAAAATTTCGCCAGCGTCTCCTTTGCGCGGCTACTACGGCACGACTACAAAACGTCCCTACGGACTCTCAGATTTCAAAAAGAAAAAGAAAAGGCCAAGCGGCTAGACCAGAAATCATCAAAAACTCATATTATAATTCAAATACTTACCTTTTGTCAAGCAATTCAAATTATCTGTGAAATCAAAATTCCAATTTCCTTTATACACCTGTATGTCTTACTAGCCATAATATCTAGTTACACATTCAAACCATTTTGCAAATTCTATTACAAAATTTTCAATACAAACTGCTTATATCATTTTTTTACTTCACTGTTGAAGTTATATATCTATTTTCATTCAACTTTACATTTCAATTTATTTGAATTCAATTTCAATCTAATTTGGATTCAGTTTACTTTTGAATATTGAATTTATCAACTACCTTTTATTCACAACTGTACTATTTTAAATTAGTTCCAATTACTAATTCGTTACAAATTCCAATTTCCAATATTCAGCTTGAATTACAATTGCTAACAAATTCAAAACAGAGTTTAACATTCATCTTTAATTTCATTTACTTGCAATTGTAAATTCCATTCATTCATAAATTTATTTCTACTTACTTGAATTTATCTGCAAATTCGAATCATTCTTTTATTTAGTTCACAATTCAAGTCTCAATTTATCTAATTCAACTTCATAATATTCACAGATATTTTCATATGGTATTCCAGAATCTTACCAACATTTCAAAATCATTTGAAAACAATTCAAATTATCCTTTGAATTTCCAAAACAAAATCCAAATTTTCCATTTAAAACAATATGGCAGCAATTTCTCTTTGGAAACCCGAAAATGAACATCGATAATGCTGCAGTCATTACCGAAGTTATTTTCCAGCGACCGAAAAGAGTTTAGAGCTTTTCATTCCTCCAAAATAATTTTCAAAACCTTTGAAATTCATTTTCAGATCAAAAATGATTTAAACTTTCCAAATCTCCAAAATTTTCAAATTCTTTTCAAAACATTTCCAAAAACTTCTCTGGAATTCCGTTTTGAATTACAATTCACATTTATAATTTATATTCTCAAATTTCATTCGTATATGGATTTATTTCTTAACTTTGGAGTTACGATTTGAATTTCCTATTCAATTCCATATAAAAATGATAACATTTCAATATTATCACTTTCCTAACATCCATGCAACCATATACTATAATTTACAGAAAATCATTTCCTTTATATACAAAAAAAATAGTTTTGGGTAAAATTATTTCATTCACCCTATTTTAAAATCAATACTGTGCCGAATTGTTCTATTCGAGCGTTTAGAAACCCCTTCGATACAGTTTTGCAAGACTGTGCCGACGAAGGTTCATATACCACTCAATAAACCAATCATCACAATACAAAACAATTTTATATTCAATAACAAATACGCGCTCATATCTATTATTTCACTCAACTCATTCTAGAGTACTACTGACTCTATCTCTAATGAGTAACACCCAACAGAGCAGGGTTGTCGCTTAACCATATGCTTTGATACCACTTTGTCACATCCTGGAATTTTCGACTTTCGAAAATTCGACATCGATACTCACTTTATCGACTGCCGAGCAATCGAGTGCCGAAAACTCCAATAGTGAGGGTTTTAGAAAGAAGAAAAAGTAAGAAGAAGAAGAAAAGAGAAGAACAACAACACAACATCAGATACAGAAGCAGAAAACAATATCAGAATCTCACATATCGCAGCGGAAAATATACAATAGATAATTACTAGTCTTTTAAAACAAAGAACTATCAGTTTATACATACATCAATCATCAGAGTCACATACAACAATGGACAGTTATATAAACTTGTCCTCATACAGAATACACAGCGGAATAAATACTATTAGATACAAATACTACGTCTCGTCATCCAGCTTATCTCCAAAGCTCCAGAATATCCAGAATATCCTGATAACATAACTCTAGGCTGCCCGTGTGGAAATTGGTGGGCACCCAGAGTTTAGAAGGGAACAATAAACTCCGAGTCAGTCATGGTGACTGGTGTGAGATCGTAAAACAGTTATTCTTTATAACAACAAAATAATTTTTAAAGTCAATTCGAAATGCTTTTGGAAAATGAAACTGCCATAAGACCTCCCGCCACACACACAATGCAAACGCAGAATTGGAGGAGATTTCTTCTTATGATAGTCAAAGATGCTTACTACGCAAAATCAAATTATTTTTGATATTATTATTAGTGCATAGTGTAGAAAACAGTTCGAAAGTATAATATAAATCTTAGCCAGCATAGACATTTCGAACTATGCCTACTATAGCTACCATCCAAACAGTGGGGCGCCACCATAAGTGAATGATAGGTTCTACAATTAAAACCGTACAAGGCTCGTATTGTTTCTTTGGATTTCCAACAAATGGTCAGGCTAAGGAACTTCCTATCCACGATGGGTACGTCCCTGGAATAGACGACCCGAGAACCTAACCGGATCTCTGCCAACACAAGGCCGGGTTACCTCTGCAAAAATAGGTAACTACTGACATGCGTATGCCATCCCCCGATCGTCACCGATCTTCCCGAGGATCCCCGATTCGCAACAACCACAAAGAAATAAATTTTGCAGCAACCACAGAGGTTAAGTATCTGGGCTCCATACCATGATACCACCTTTATCCAGAAGGAATGACATACACTAAGGGGCGCTACTCCCTAGAACCTTGCTGCATTCGTCCTGTTTCGACCATTTCCGGGGTGTGAGGCTCGACGAAGTCTCGTCCACAAAGCTACGCTTTCTCAAAAAGCCCTGCTTCGGGTCAAACAAAAATGATCAACCTATGATCACAAAGATATAAGATCAAACAAATGATCATATCACAAATGATCAAACACTGATCATTTCACAGCAACACTCAGTATGCCACGTTACCAAATTGGGATATATCGCTGATAAATTTCAACTACATAACCTCTGAGCTCGTACGTCTCAGAGAAGGGTGTTAAGCTAAGAGAATAAATTCTCCGCCACCAACAGAAATGTATTTGAAAGAAATCAGCTTTATATCTCAAATTGTAACGTCAGACACACAATCCATACAAGTCTGTTCCGGGATCGAACAGAACCGAAGGCACTTCTCACGAAGCCCTTGCATATCCGGATAATTTTCAATCACGTCAGGACTTCCCGTCACTAAGGGTGATAAAACCTCTAAATCGGAGATCAGCCGATGTAGAGTAACTCGACGGTAATCCTTCCGTTTTCAAAAATATCCGGTCTTCAACACCGGTCTTCGAATGCAATTCATAACGACGTATCACATATTCGGAATGGGTTATACGACCCCATGGTCCTTTCCCGGCTAACCCGAATAGTGAGCGATTATTCAAAAATAAGTGTGGCATTCAAATTCATCCAATTCACAACAAATACCTATCTAAAGGTAATTATTGATAGTCGGTTATTTAACTATCAATAAAGATGCGCAACATCATCAGATTCCAAATAATTTTCCAAATTATTTCATCTTCAAAAATATCTTTTACTAGATATAAAATTTCCACACTTCAAAAATAAATAAATATTTATTTTTTCTAAACAAATTCCCATCCCATTTATAAATTCCATAGTGAATTTATATTTTCAAAATATCTACTGATATACGATTCTCAAATCGATTTCAAATATTCAATTTCATTTTATCTTTAAGAAGATAAAATCTCAAAACGTTTCATTTCATTTTGGAAATGCATTTCCCTACTTATTTAATAATAAGTATTTCACAAATCATTTATTTTCAACACTTGGAAAATATTCGATATACTTAAATCAAATTAAGTATATATTTCATTCCTTAAGGAAATCTATTTTCTATAACGACATCAATTTGAGTCAAAACGAATGTTACGTAAAACATCGTTACGACGACTCAAAAATCACTAGTATAGGGATTCGGATTTTAAGATAGATATATAAATCCCAATACTACATAAAACATTTCCTTTCGGAAATCATTTACTATAACAATAGTGTTATAGTCCACCATTTCCTTATATTTCTCGAAAACATCTATTCCAACAATAAATGTTGAAATCTATAATTTCGATATTTAACACGTTTTAAAACATCCTTTAAAACAATTAACTTCATTTCATAATATCGCTTTCCCAAAACCCTATCCATTTTACTTAAAAATATATTCACTGTCCAAAATCGTGAATATACTTCACTAACCACATTTCAGTCTTTTCTACACATTTTCTTTCAATAAAAATTCGCTATTTAAAATCGCGAATATATCTTCTTTAATGTCCTTCTATATTTAATTTATCCAATTCAATCTATTTCGAATTTATAAAACAACGTTTATAAATTCTATTTTCTATTCTATAACAACTTCGATTTCATAAATTTCCTTTAATGACCCATTCAATTTTATAACTCAACGTATACGTCAAAAATCCATATTATAAGTTAAATACTTATAATTTATTTAATTTAAAAGAAATCGTTCTTTTAAACTTTACAAACTGTAAATAAACCCATGATGTTATAATTTCCATTTTTAAATCCACATTCCCAAATATTCACTTTTAACCCCAAAATCAAATCCCAAATCGATTTCTAATTTTACTTCAATACCAAATCAATTTCAATATTCATTTCTAAATTAATTTCCCATCCCAAATCATTTTATATTGATTTTTTCTAAACTTGTTTCAATTTGCCAATTAAATTTTATAATTGGACTTCCAACTTATTTTACTTTAAACAAATTCCTCTTAAAGAAAATAAATCTCTTTATCTTTTTCCAACTATTTAGAATCCAAATTTTAATTTAAATTCTTCAATTTAAAATCACTATTATACGAAATTCATTTGTTTAACGTTTTCACTTCATTCTGGAATAAATTCGATAAGATTATAAAAATTTACTTTTTATACTTCAAAAATTCCTTTCTTCAAAATCTATTCAATTTCTACAATTAATTCACTTAAAATTTCTACTTCGATTTCAAAAATTTAATTTCATTTATTTTTGGAATCCAATGATGTCGAAACATCCATTCAGCTAAATTTTAGCTTTCAAACAATTTCCAGATATCAATATGATTAATAACATCAATAATCATTCACAGATTAACACATCACAGTAGAAATAAATTCAATCAATGTGAGGGGTCCAGTTGGATCCCTCCAACCTGTTTCCCTGCATCCAAAGATGTTAGCACAATACCAATTCCGCTCCAGTACGGAATTATCGCGGTATATAGGTTTTTATATATCCGCTTACTAACGGCGCAATAGGGTCTCATCCGCTATACGAGGCGGGAAATCAATCAATCCAATATATACATATGCCAATATGTATATACTGCTATATATATATAGATATATCCTATCATATCTAATAGCACATTCAAACAAATCAATCAATAACTGCAATTCAATTTTAAATCTGAGTGAGAAGATCTCACCTTTGCTTTAATTTTGCCATCCATTTTCCATCTTGACTCGCTTTCTTGATTTTTAACCTTATATAAATAATTATACAAACTCATAAATATTTGAACAAATCGAATAACCAATTTTCATTTTTTTGATAATTTTCATTAACCGATGATTTTATTTAACTACAATTAAATTTTAAACTCAATTTTTCTTTACTAATTGATTTAACTAAAAGTTAAATTTAACTAATCTTCCTTTAATAGATTTAATTATCTTACCCTTAAATCAAATTTATCCAACTAATTATTAAATTTCTTTTTTTTTTATTATCAAATGATTTTATTTCAAACCATACTGCACAAATTTTCCACTTTATATTTTAATTAACTAATGATTTGATTCCTATTTTAAACTTAACATATATATTTCAAAATTCTAGCTGCTATATATATATTTAATAAGTTTAAAAGTAAAAGAAAACTGTCTGTATGTGTATATATATACCTTAACTTATATATTAAACAGAATTATCTTCTTATCATATGTATTCATTTACTGTAATGAACTTCTCTGCGAAACGTAAATATACCCAAAATTCTTCAAACTATATTTTATTTTTATTTGGTTTTCATAGACAGATAATTACAAATTAGGTTAAATTGGGTAAAAATGAGAATACCATATGCTTGAAGTCGCCACCATCTCAAAATCGAGATCGAACTCGACGAGCTCCAGGTCGTCATCACGAATTCACATCCTCCACGAAGCCTCTCTGATTCGATCGAACTGCCATCATTGCCGCCTACTGCCGTCGCCCTTGAAACGCGTGCGCCAGCCATCGCTCGAGTGCTCGCCGCTTGCTTTGGAACACGCGACCCAGTCGCCAGTGTCCACGAATCGCCAAGACACCCTCACCCACAACGCGCGTGCACTCCTTTCTCTGACGAACGCGCGCGTCACCCTTATGCCTCGACTTGGTCAACCGCTCGCGACCACGAATTTCGTACGCGATTTCGTTTGAATTTGTTGGAGGGCTGAAGTTAGAGGAGGAATGAATTTCGAACAGATTGGCTATTGGGTTTCAAATTTATTTGTACAGCTCGAATTCGATTAGAGAGGGGAGAACGAAAGAAATATATGTGAGCGGCCATTTTTATTTTTCGTTTTCTTTTGATTTGAAAACTGGAGAAGAGGGGGACGAGATGCTTAAAATTGAACGAAGTATGGTTACGTGATGGGTTGCACGACTTCGTGATTCTCGGCGTGTTCAAAGGCGTGTTTACAGGGGAAAAGTAGCTGATGTGTTGACAAATTTTAAATATTAAAATGAATTTGAATTTGATTTTATTTCGACGCGTTTGCATATCGTACGGTCACACGACAACTCCGTTCAATACGAAATTCGAAATCCAGTAATAACCAACTATTACGGACCCAATGGAACTAGTTTCGTCGAATTCTGAGACTGCGCCTCGGAACGCTATTTTTAAATATCGATACGAATGATATAAATTCCAGAACTGAACAAAACAGTCTGAAATTAAATTCTGAAGCTTTCGTTATTTTCAGTATCATCAATATAAAATTTAAAAGCTTTTGAAATATTTTTCTTCAGCTTAAAATTGAAAATTCAAATTTTAGTTCAACTATCAACAGATTAAACTTTATAATTTAATCGCCAATTTCAAAATTATATCGGGGATTCAAATCAATTTATCGTACAAATATTTAAAATTAATTAAATATTCTCAATTAAATTTGTTCAAAATTCTGGGTCGTTACACTAACCCTGAGAGTGGTGCATTCATAGTGACAAAATTGTGGTGGTGATTTAGCCTTTTCAAATGACACGCATGTTGTGGTAACTTGTTCATCCTAAACCTGCTAATAGTTAAAAGTTAAAACAAATTAACATGTGCATCCAGTTACTCCTTGTATGGTTTTTTTATTTGGCTTATCGTGTTGTAGTAGTATTGGATTAAGAAACATGTTGTCACTTTGCGCCTATTACTTAGTGGTGGATTAATACTTATTTTAAGTGAATTAATAAATGTGTCATGCCTTGACAAACAAACACAAACAATGAGTATTTTTATTATTACGTTTCAAATGGTGTCAACAAGTGATCTAAATTTTAGTTTTCAAAAAAAAGAACAGTAAGAACTATGCTAATAAAATTAATATGCTAATTAAACATTTAAAAATTGTATATTTCTATACCATAAGATATATCTTTGAACTATAACAAGTACAATTCAAACTTGTAGTAGAACGTGATAAAATATCTTTATAACAACGTCAATCCACACGTTAATAGTTGTTAATTTGATGTTATGTGAGCTGAATGATCGAGATATTTAACAATAAAGTTGAATTTCTTAATTTTCTTAAATGGGCTTCATTTAATTTTTCAAGTTGTTAATCCAAACCCTTTGAAAAACAATTTCCAAATTAATAGGTCTTAAATTCTCAAATTCCTTGTTTTAAACCCATTTTTATTTACAATTCATATTATAAATATACTTAGGCAATTTCATTTACTTCCATTTATAAATCACATTTATAAATCATATTTATATAATCTCACTTCTTATGTAATATCATTCCGCAAATGTTTATTATTTTAACTATAATTAATACTCTATATTTCATATTTATAAATTCACACTCTTATATAACTCAGTTTATAATTGTTTATGTTTGTTTAGATTATAATAGTCGCAATTTTTATTAGAACAACAAACAACAAATGATAATAATCAAATATTATCATTTACTAACAAAAACAAACCATATATAGCTATAATAATTTCTGAAAAATTATTCCTTTATATATGAAATATAACTTTGGTAAATTATTTCATTTACCAATTTCAAAACAATACTGTGTCGATTTGCCTTGTTTAAGTGTTTAGAAACCCCTATCGATATCATGGCATCCCACGAACCGAGCAAAATTCATAAACCACTCAACAGATAAATTAACACAATATAAAACATTTTTATAATCACTAACAAATACGCTCTCATATGTATACACACACTCAAAACTCGTAATAAGGCATTCCATTACCTTATCTCTTAATGAGTTACCCCACCAAAGCCAAGGTCCTCACTAACCTTGCGCTTCGATACCAAGTGCAACAGCCGGGAATTTCAGACCCTCGAAAATCAACACTAATACGTTTACTATATTGCGTGCTGAGCAATCGAATTCCGAAAAACCCGATTGTTAGGGGAAAATAAGGAAGAAAGAAGAAGAGAAAGAAACTTAAAGCAACATGGAATTTCATAATCGTAGCGGAACAACATATAATATAATATCAATGATCTTTACAAAATAGAAACTATTATATACATACATCCATTAGAGTACAACGACAAATCACAATCATCGGCCTAGATAGTTATAACAACCCATCCTCACAAATGTTGATGATTTCAACAACAAAATAGCGGAAATTAACATATATGTGAATATGACTTGAAGACCTCTAACTCATCTCCTGAGCTTCAATGCATCCGAAGAAATCTGTAGGTATGCTCGGTCTGACCCTAGCATTATAATAAAATAACACCCTAATAGTTCAGAAAATTAGCGTGAGAAAACATGCCCAATTGAATTTAAAGTTATGGAAACCTTTGAAAATCAAAAGTATCTCGTAAGACCACACCCACATAAACACGGGCAGGTTTTTGCCTTATGATAACCCAAACATTTCATATGAAATTCTCTGATATTATAGTTGTGTCTAAGATACAAATACTTATTAATCATTAACAAAAGTGTTACATTAATTAAATTACAGCACAATAGGTATACAACTAAAACCGTAAAAGC
This sequence comes from Allium fistulosum, assembly GCA_030737815.1. Lineage (NCBI taxonomy): Eukaryota > Viridiplantae > Streptophyta > Magnoliopsida > Asparagales > Amaryllidaceae > Allium > Allium fistulosum. The sequence continues at coordinate 1,050,120,144 of CM060903.1, forward strand.
TCGTATTAGAGAATGGATTCCATACAATGATTGGGCTACTAGGGTACCACCTATCATGGTGCATCTCTAGATAAAATAACACCGAGGACCTTGCCTGGATCCCGTACCAACACAGAACCGACCTACCCCTTACAAGATAGTACCGAATATGATGACCCCTTCGTTAATGGGTCCCGAAGCTTACAAATGAGAGATAATATCGACTCAAGATAGGGATAATCATACCCTACTTGGTAGCGACCCACTTAGCCCTACTGCATCTCCCATGTTTTAGTTATTCCTGGTTGATGAGGCTTAAGGCTATGATTTACCTTTTATATAACACTTCCCAAATGGAATGCTAACACTGCACTCCACGAAACCATACAATGCCAGCATTCATCCATACAAATTCTTTCTAGGACTGAACGAAACATTTGACAGCTCCGTCTTCAATTTCCATCATCTTCAAGATGTCTTCACTTTGAAACGCTCGACTTGGATCAATTAGTTTTTAGATAAAACACCTGATCTCGGTTTGTTTGAAAACAACTTTTCGATAATTCCTGGTAAACTTAACCTCGGTTCTTTAGGAAATAAACAGTCAAGGAGAAGAGCGGAGATCACCTCCTAACCGTTAGTGGATGGATTTCCTTATCATTGTCCTAGGAGAACGAAACGATATTTATACGCATAGTACATCATTATCGAAAATGACTGTGCCATATAACTCACGTGTTTCTTATAGATATTTCCAAATTTACGTTTTGGGTACAAATTCAATAGTCGGTTAGTTAATTATCGATTAGCAAACATTCAATCAGGGTTTTAATTCCATAGGGAAAACCAACATTGGTTAAGCACATAAGCCACCACTAGCCTCTTTTAATAAATCTTTTCATTTATTAATTTCATTTTGTAAATTCTTATAGATAAGCAATCGATTCTTTTTTTTATTCGAACGATCGGCAGTTTTTTTTATTTGCTCGATTTGAATCTGAAATGGGAGAAAGGAAAGGGTAGAGGGACACAGATATATGCGGCCACATATTAAAGTTGTTGAGAGGAATAGAAATATCTATTATTTAATTAGTAAATATCTCGCCCACGCGACCACGAAATCTCGAACTCCTAACGAAGCGTGCCACCTTGCACCTCTAATGTTTTACCCCCATTTCAAACACAATAAAACTAGTCTCGAGGCCTAATTCGATTGTGTGCAAAAGATAGCTTTTCAAATCGAATTATTTTAATTGAATTCTAAAAGTAATTTCTACGCGATTCATGCTCGCACTGCCAAACGACAAGTCCGATCGCTATGAAACTTCAAATTCTACAATAACTCGCTATTACGGATCCGATGAAACTGGTTTCGTCGAAATTCGAGATAGTGAGCAAAATGGCTATTTTTACTCATTAATTTAAAAATGAGCAATTTCCTGAAATTATTTATTCACTTTAAATTCAATCTTAAAAGTTAAAAATCTTCATTGTCATTAAAATAGAATTTAATAAATTTTTGATATCATTTTCATTCATATTAAATCCAGAATTCCATTATTTAAATAATTGCAACATAAATTTAAACAATTTAAATACCTGATACATCAATAATAATAATTCATTAAATTTTATTTTTAACCATTTTTATTCAATAATTATATCTAATCCTATAATTTAAAACAGTTAAAAATACGGGTCGTTACAATATACATCACAAATCCCTATATTTTGAATACTTGGAGAATATTTGTATACTTATCTCAATAGCATAAGTATACTCACCAAACAGTGAAGAAGATTTCCTTTTTACACAATTCTAAATTATTTATAAACTCTGTTACAAATTTCTAAAACCGTTTATAATTATTTTATAAATCTCAAGAACTATTTATACAACTCCTTTATACATCCTAAAAATCATTTATGATCCCATTATAAGTCCATAAAACCTTTTATAAACTCCGTTTATAAATTTATAAACCCATTTCTAAATTTTTTTATAAATACCTAATCATTTATAAAGCTCTTTTACCCTTTAACAAATCTTCCTTTCATTTTCCAAATGATGTTACATGATTCCTCTTATAAAAAACACATCTATTTCTAAAACTCTATTTATAAATCATAAAAACAATTATAAGTAAATTCTAATCAATTGCTTTAAAACACGATTATATGATAATAAACATTATAAATAATAATAATAATTTCAAAACATTTTAAAAATAATAATTAATAATTCAAAATATTCTTAATAAAACAATAATAATTTATCTTCAACATTATTATAAATAATAATAATAATTAATTTCCAAGACCTTATTGATAATAATTATAATTAATTTCAAACCATATCAACAATTTAAATAATTAACCTTACAAAATATTTAAATATTGATAAACAACTTTAACAATATTAATATAAATAAACAACCTTTAAAACATAAATTTCTTCCTTGATAAAAATCCGTACTTAAACTTCAACTTAATCATTTTCATATTTATGAAACTACATTTATAATCTCCTTCTATTTTATAAACTTCTTTTTATAATCCTTTTATAAATCTCACTTATTCATAAAATTCCATTTTAAACATCAATTTCAATCTGTTTTTAACGTTGCCTCCATGTTTATGGATTTCTTTTATAAATTCCTTTCTATTTATAAAATATTGTTTAACATTTCCAATTTATCCTCATTTCCATTTTTTCCGAAATAGAATCAACTATTTTCTAAACAACATTCCATATATTATCGTAAATCCACCGTTTTGATTTATTTCCCAATTTATCCAATGATTAAAGTTTTCCTTTATTTATAGACACTTTTATAAATCTACCCTTTTATTAATAAAATATGATTTTACAAACACTTTGTTCATAAAATGCCACATTGATACATTATCACATCTATAATTTCCACATTTATAAAATGTCTTACTCTATGGATATATATCACTTTATATAAGACGGTTAATAAATATCTATACTAAAATATTCTTATTTTCTTTTTAAAACCATACCCCTTTGTTATATAACACGGACTTATTTTCAAGATTTAAAAAAATCTTTATTCACGGTACAAAATATCCATTCAAAATATTTTATAAAAGTATATTATAATCTCTAAAAATCAAAACTTTTATTTACTTTAAATAAATTCCTTCTTTAAATAATTCAAGGATAATTATTAAACACCTATAATTTCCAACAATCATTTTGAAATTCCTTTTTAAATAAAATAATTATTTTTATAGAATTTAAAAATGCCAAAAATAACGCCCGGTTCTACTAAAGCACTAAATAAGCAAAAACATATCCATATCATCAAATAAGGCACCCAACGAGTCATATGTCACTATATATATATGATAAGTAAAAACAACAGTGTGAGGAATCTTTTTGGATCTCTCCAACTTTTCCTTCTGAATCACATACAGTATAAAATCAATAATATAAATCAACCACTTCGAGGTGGGATTTGTATACAAAGGTTCATCCGCTATTACACGAGAACATAATAGGGTCTCAACCGCTCTAGGGGCAGAAATATATCCAAACCAACAATATAAATTTAGTAAATTATCCAAATAGTCAACAATAAAATATTCATACATCCAATCAAAAATTTTATCGACTAAAAATATTTCTAGCTAACCAAAAAATTGAGATTAACTCACACTGATTTCAGTTTCATCAAAACGTTCCTGTTTTGAATTAAAATTGAATGGACGTTCAATTTTAACCCAAATTCCTACTAGCTCTGATTCCATCTAATCAAACTCCATAGTGTAGTACTTGCTGATATGATTGCAACTCGTCGCGTTCAATTTGGGCCTCGTATGGAAAAGTTGTGAATTAATGATTGTTTGAAAAAATTAAACTAAAATTAACTTTTTAAATTAATAAACTTTAAACTAATTACCATTTCCTCCTTCTCCCTCTCGCTCGTGCACGTAATTTCCACCGTCGTCGTACATTTTTTTTTTCAATCAATCGTGATCCTTCGATTTGTCACCGTCGCCGTCGCCTACGCCTGCCGTCGCCACTCCGCCTCGCTGTCGTTACCCTCGTCGAACCTCCCCTAACCGCTATCGAGCCCCAAAAACAAAACCCATCTACCCATGAACGTGACCCATTCTTGGCCTCCATGCCTCGCCAAACAACGATCCAGCCGTCAATCCCCTCCTATTCGTCGAGACGAACGTTTTTGTAGTTAGGGTCGTTGGCCAATTCGGACTCTAGAGGCTCCATTGATTTTCGATCATTTGATGGAGCTGTTGTTTTAATGGAGGCTGAAGTCACACGGGTGGCGTCAATGCCTTTCACAAGACATATAACTTGTAATTTCTCATACTTTAATTTTTTAATTGCACTTTCCCTCTAAGTATAATTTTTAACATTCAAACGTTCTTTCTAATTTAGTCTATGTTTTTTCTTAGATAAAACACTTCATTTGAATATTATTGTTTAGTCTAATTTAGTATAGGTTTATTCATCAAAGATTTCATGAGTCCTAAGCTTGGGGAGGGCAAGCCTGGAAATAAAAACATGATATAATATTCACTCATGTGATGCTATCCAGACCATGGACATAAGTCAGGTTGTCTGCAGCTCAGCTCATCCTTTTTAACTTTTTACAGTTAATTTTTCTTGTTTTATAGTTTAGTCAAAGCTGTTATTGTTAATTTATGTACCAAATACTTTGACTTGACTGACTATGGTTTGCTGCTAATATCATTATATACTTAAAACTTATTTGTAAGTTGGTTTGTAGCTCTCTTATTCTGTTAATATGTACCAAAGGTATAAATTCTTATGGTACAGAACATTTTGGTAGAAGGGCTAGGAAATCAATTAGTTTTATTGGACCACTTAAATTATTATATTTTTTAAGGACATAAAGTTTAACTTATTATTTCTTAACTTGTAATCAAAATTTATACAAACAAAATAATATATTTTTGTCCTAGATACTTAAAAAAAGCATTGTCCTTATTTTATATATTATTTTATACGAGCTTAAAGTAATAATGTCTAAAATTTATAAAAAGTAAAATGTGATCTCTCATGGCTAAAGATAAAGACAATTAAACACTTGGAATTTCCATAGATAAGGATTTGTTCGGCAAGTACAGATTAGCAAGTATAGGAGTTGCGGCAAACCAAGAATCGGAATGTGGTTGGACTTTTAAGGACGTTGAAATCTAAAATAGATGGTTTAGGAATTTAGAATCAAACATGTATTGAGGGTAAGTTACAAAACTTTTCTTTTGGACTTGGGTGTCAACGGACGCTAAGTGGGTAATCAATATTCCAAAATTATACATGTAATCATATATCAAATTTAGAATGTTGCATTACAAATCTGGTCATGATTTGACTCATTCCTCATGTCTAATGAAATTGTAACTTATCTTTTCCAACAAAGGTGATCCACTTCGTCATTTTTTAGTAATGTCTTTTGTATCACCCAATGACCATAAGAAAGTTGGCCCAATATTTCATAGGTAAATACTAACACAATACAAAGCCCAATATCTCAAAATCAGTTTTTCTTCTTAGTCAAAGTGTTACTGTAAATATCATCTCTCTTCATTATCAGTTTTGCAACTGAATTGTAAAATAGAACTTAGCTGCAAAACTAACTCAGTTGCAAGACTGACAACATAGTTTAGAAAACAAAATTGCAATTGGTTTGCTAAACTAAGTTATAGTTTGCGACTCAGTTTGTTGCAACTTAGTTACAAACTGAGTTGCAAACTGCAAGTCTGTTTTGCAAATTGAAATGCAACTCAGTTTTGCAAATTGATATACAGCTCAGTTTGCGAAACTAAGTTGCAAACTGAAATGCAATTCAGTTTGTAAAACTAAAATGCAGCTCAATTTGCAATTGCAAATTGAAAATGCAGCTAAGTTTAGGAAACTGAATGCAACTCAGTTTTGCAACCTCCTTTCATCACCGATCCAACCTCCAGATAACCGAGCTTCACTTTCTTTGGCTGTTCTAGGGAAATAGAATGATTGGGGGCAAAAAGTAAATCAAAATTGCGAAAGATTTAAGTATCCATCTTCGTCGTTGCTTACTTTCTTAAGCTTTCCAATGCCTATGCTTATCTGTCTCGTGTATTAAAGCACTACAAGAAAATTTATTTATAACAGCACCGAAGCTCAGCGTTTTTTAACCTAATGCAGTTGAAAATCCTTTTATAAATGAAAAAAAAAACAAAACATACAATGTTGTATTAAGCACACTGTCCAGTAAATTTCCAAGCCTGCCTAAGTTCTCTCCTTGTTTTCATTCACCGCTTAAAACATGTCCTCTTCTTCCCCGTAACAACAAACCCAAAATCTCAAATTCACCATTGGTCTCTATAGATTTTGCCAAACATCCAGAGTAGGGACTTCATCAGAAATCCTTACCATGCCCTAACATCACGACTTCATTAAATTATTCCAATTTTAGCAATTTTAGGAATCAATCCCACACACCTCATCCCACTTCCGCAACATGATGAATTCGTGATTTAGACTTTAACACTTTTAAAACCGCTGTATACCTCCCTTATATTTGATAAATTGAAACCCCGCATCAACAACCTAAATAACGCCTCCAACCTACATTAAATATTCCAGTTTGCTGTTTGGTGCCCAGCCTCCAATGCCAACCCACTATCACATCAAGTTGTGATTTTTCAAGGTAAAAGTTGATATTAGAGCCGTTGATTTTATTTGAGATTTGTTGAGGCATTATGTTATGGTAAAGTGAATTGAGATATTTTTTGAATGACGTCCGTTGATTATCTTGATCAATATATGGTTAGCATGAGCATTTATTATGCTGCTAATTGAAAGGAGACTTCTTTATTGTTTGTTCAAACTTTTATTTAGCTTAATGATGGTCTGTAGGTGAAATAATTGATATCGATGCTTGAAATAGGTTATGCTTATAAATTTGTATGAATTTGTACCTGTATGTTATCAAGTTGGATTGAGTTAACTTATGTTATTTGTTAGGTTAGGATTGACAAATGATGAAATTTGGATTTGGAAAAAGTGCCAGCTGAAATGATTAGATGTGCGGTGAAAACATATGAAACATGAAGAATATCCGTAACAACAGCATGAATAACAATTGTAAGCATGTAGTTGAATGGAAGTGAAGTGCAAGTCAGCTAGAATATAATATGGACATTATGCTTGACAGCAGGAAGTGCACAATGGTGGTAGTCTGATCTAATGCAGCAAAAGGCTTTACATGGACATCGACATTGATAATATTAGCCTGATCGGTGAACTATTTGTGAGAATTACAACATCACTGAACTATTCCTTCAACTACCCTTATCGAATCAATTTCTTAATTATTCCAGCCAGAACCTTGTACTCGTTGGTTCTGTGGCCATTTGCCTTGTGGTAGGTGCAATATTTTTCTCCTTTTTTCTGCTCAGGGTAAGTTTGGGCCTTAAATGAAGTGGGGAAGTTGACCTTATTTTGGGTCATTACGTAGATGTAGAAAATTGGTCGGTTTAATGCCACCGCGTTAGTATCGGTGTCTTCCCATCTAGCTCTCTTGGGAATTCTCTTCGGGCCGAATTTACCACCGTCCTTCTTGTGACCAAATTTCTTCTTTGAGTAATACAATTCGTCCATTCGGATAAACTTATCGGCTTGGAAATGGAAATCTTGAAGATCCCAGCATCCATGAATAAACAACTCCTTCCATAAAGGAGAATTAACTATGAGTCCTAAGTGGACACGATAAGCTTATCTCTGTCATTCATGCCTTTGGCCTTCAAGGCTTCAGTATTGAATCTCTTTAAATAACCCCCTAAGGACTCTTCATGGTTTTGCCTGATGTTAGCGAGCATGATATAATCAATGGAAGGATCTTTGCATATGCAGAATTGAGCAAAGAACTCTTATGGGAATTGCTTCCAAGAATATATCCTATTCTCACGATACTGTCGATACCATTTAGCGGCGGCCCCTGTACTATGACTGGAAAAAGTCTACACCTCACAGCGCCAGAAGCATTGTATAAATCCATCTGACTATCAAACGCCATCAAATGGTAATCCGGGTCGGTTGTCCCGTGATATTTCATGGTAGGGACCTTCACATGAGATGGTATTGGAGCTGATATGATTTCATCGATGAAGGGTGCAATCCTTTCGTTGTAGTTTACTCTTCCATCTTCAGTTCTCTTGCACTTAGCATTTAACAGGTCTTTCATAGCCTTTTTCGCCATGTCCTTCAGATAGGCTTCATTATTCAGGTAATTCTTTTTATTAAGTTTGTAGCCGTCTGAAGTTGAACTTGCGGAACGGTCTCTATCTTCTGCTTGAACTCTTCCTTGATAATTTTCCTTCAGTGGAAGGCCCTCTTTCTATTTTGATGGAGAAATATTAGCTTTACTTTTGGCAGCATCTGTATTGATTTTCATATTCCTTTTTGAAGATTCAACTTATTCACCCGCCGTGGCAACTTTCATTAATGATCGGTGAGATAACACTTCGTTTAGAGGATCTTTCATTTCTGCCATTTGGCGTTCCAAATATGCGATTTTAGCCACATGTTCTTCTGGCTGAAGATCTTGAGTCGGAGCCAGTTGTGGTGACTACCGAAGCTGAGCTGGAAATGGATTTGATTGAGGTAGGGTGGAAGGTTGCCCCTGTTCACTATTCCCAGGGTTGAAAGAGGGTGATACGTTTTCCTTCAAAGAAGTAGCATGCTCATTCCTTTTGCTATAGGTAAGAGGTCTTCTTGATTTCATTTTCACCTATAACAAACCAAATTCCACAATCAATTATATTAATAAAGTAGGTCGGAGGTTCGAGTCCTCCTTCTACAACCAAAAATGTTAACTAGATATCTTGTTAACATCCCCGATGCTTTTCATAGGATTATTTTATATGGGTTCGACCTTTCGGTTGAGTGGATTCACATTTTCGAATGAAATGACAAAGTCGGAAGGTTTTAAGGTTTTAATTTTGATCCTGACAAGAGGGGATTGATTTCAGAAGGTTATAAGAGATTATTCATCTCAGATTAGGATTTGAATGAAGAATCATCTTACTTCTGATCTATCGAAAGGCTTAAGTATGGTTCAAGCATTACAGTTTAAAGGGATCAACAAAATTGCTCAACGTTTTGATTAGCCCGGAAGGTCTAAGAAGCCATTTAGCCTATACCGAAAGGTTTATATATAGCTTAAACCTTGTGATTTGACTGGATCAATGGTCTTGTTAAACCTTCCAATAGGCCGGAGGGTTTAGCAAACCATTTGTACCCTTCGATCGACTTTTCATGATTGTATGACCTTCACCCATATCATTTCATTAAGTTCTATCTTCCTTGGAAACCGAAAGTAATCCACATTTCCTTTGAATCCCTTCGAAAGGTTATGAACCCTTCGATGGTATCAGATGGTGAGATTGCTTTATTTGTTATCCCCTTACACTTTCGGCTTCCTAGGATGATATCTCACTTGTGAAAACCGTTCGAAAAGAGTGCATAATTCAAACATATTTAGATAATAATAATGGCTGATTTAATATGCCATGAGACTGATATCTGAGATTAATTCACAGGTTATATTCTTCCTTCTTGTAATTGATATTAGGTAGGGAAGAAGGTAACTTATGGGATTATCCAATAATAGTTTCATGGTATATTCTTGAAATAAACAAAGAATATTCTCGAAAGGCTTGTTATTTGTGATAACCCGAATTTTTGGGCATCTGTTAATTGGAAATTAACAGAATTAAATTTAATAAAGTATTTATTTGTAAATTGAACAAATGAAACCCTGAGATATATTTGAAAATATATATATATAAATCTGAATTATAATAATGCTGGATTTTAAATATGAGATAGATATGTACTTGATAATCTCCTAATATAATTATTTAAAATTTGGCAAATTATTCTTTTAAAATAAATAATAATGTGTTGTTATATGAATATATATACATATGAGTAGATTTTACATAGAATTGGATTGGAAATTCAAGAATAAATATATATGATTATTTTTAGATCATGTATGAATATAAACATAAAACATAAGAAAAGATTTAAATAAAGAATCAATACTCTTTCTTTTAAATTACACATAAATAAGAATATTTAAAATAGGTATAGATTTAAAAACATATTCATTTATTAATATAAAAACAAATTGATATATAATATAAGATCATATAAAAACATTTAATACATGCAAATTACATGTGTAAGCATCATAATAAGAAATTAGGCAAGTGTAATGATTCTAGCATATAATTTAAACAAGTGTCATCTTTTTAAATTATTTCTAATGAGATTATATAATATCTTTATTTTCCTCTCTAACATTTTTCTTTCACCTTCACCTTTCAAACGAATAGCCTGTAAACAAAATTTAAAACCAGAAATTAAATCAAACAATTACTGTTTCAAGATTAAAAACAAAGGCAAAGATTTCAACTCAGCAAAAACATCAAGGCAAGCTGTAGATCTGTTTTAGGTAGCTCAAACTTGAAGAGATTTTCAGATCAAGGCTGTTGATCAACAACCCAAGATCAACTCATCTCATATATATATAAAAAAAAAGAGGATCTAAGTTCAACATCGAGCAACTTCCAGTTTTTTTTCAAAGTAAAATTGATTCTCTGTTCAAAAGCTGCAATTTATAACAATCAAGTAAAACCCATCTCAGTTTAAACAAGATTTGATCATCTCAAAACCTTCTGAGTAAAACTGGAAGTAAACTAGTTCAAGGATCATCAAGTCCAGTTTGCAGACATTCAAACTCTCTGTTCAACAACCCTTACAGGTGAGTAAACAAATTTTTTTTAAAAAAAACAGTTTAATCTAGTTTTAAACTAAAAATGCATGTGATGGTATTGATTTATATTGAATTCTTTAGCTCGAATTTATCTGAATTTGTATGCATGTGTATGTGAGATGTCTGTATATATGTATCAGGTTCTCTGTGTCCAGTCTATGATTTGTTTTGCCTTCAAAAATTCGAATTTCTCAATCTACTCAATATTTGACTTTGATATATAGATGGAAGTTGTTTGTTAGGATATGAAGATGATTTTAAAAATAGCTTTAAGATTTTTAATTCAATAAATAAATTTTAAAAAGGGAAATTACAGTGAAACCCAATTTTTGTAAAAAAATCAACAGTCTTAATTCTTGATTTAAATTACATAAGTGAATTCGTGATTGCAAATCACGAATTTTAAAATACTTATCATGATTTTTAGATTGTTAAACAATGGGAATTTTCGAGATGAACGAAAATGGGTTTTTCGTCAATTGTGGGAGATCAAGTTGACTGGAATGGTTGGGGTTTCCTGTGGTGATCGAGAAGTGAATGGGGGAGCCGGGAAAAATGATCGAAGCTGCCGTAGTTTGTCGTAGAGACAACGGCGACGAAATTGATTCTGTAAACCTAGTTTTTGTTGTGGTCTTGTATTGGTCTCGTTCGAATGCCACAAGACATCGAGTTCGACCGGTGTTTGGGAATGCGTAGAGGGGGAGTAGGCGAAGGCGTGGCCGGTGGTGGTGATGATTCTGGTGGTCGGAAGTGGGGGTACGACGCGAGTTTCCAGGAGGATGATGAGGGAGTTCTGGTTCCAGTAGTCGAGATTTTAGCTCGATTTTGAGTATGGGTTCGTGATGATATCTGGGTAGAGGAAATTGTTAGAGGAGGAGATCGACGACTTGTGAGCATCGGCGGCGATGAGCCAATGTCGCTCTGATGAACGTGCACGGGCACGTGCACGTTTGAACATATCTGATATTATTTGGGTTTGGGAAAGAAGGGGGACTCGGGGAAGCCTCGTGTATATTGCCTGACGACTCGAAGTATACGAGAGGGGAGATAGACTCGGGGTTTTAAAATTTTTGCTCGGGATTTCTTTTAGACTCGGGTCTGGGAATTTAGTGTTATAACAAGTTTTACTCATTTTAAAACTTGGTCAAGTTTTATATAATTTCTTAACCCATTTCTTTTTAATAAATTTTGATTTAAGTTAGGATTAATTAAGAGTTTAAAACAAATTATTTTAAGTTTTTAAAATATTTTAAATTATATATATAAACTTTAATTTTAAAGTTTATTTTAAATAAACTTGATGTTAAAATTAAGAAAGTTAATTAAGAAGATAAAATGTTTTAATTGTTAATTAACTTAAAGGTTTAAGTGAATAGGTTAATGACGATTAAATTCCAAGGGTCATTAAATAAGATTTAAATGATAATTGAAATAATGGTTTATCTTTTAAGATCATAAGTAATTAAAGATTAATTAATTAAAGTAATTTAAGGATAATTACTTAAAGGATAATTACTGAATGTAAGTAATTAAAGAATAAATAAGGTTAATTAATTAATCAATGTAATTAATTAAGGTTAATCAATCAATGTAATTCATTAAAGTTAATTAACAAATGTAATTAATTTAAAAAGTGGTTTATAATTAATCAAAGATAATTAAGCAAGATTTAAGGTAATTAATTTAATTTATATTAGGTGATTAAATTAAATTAATTGAGAATGGTTTGACTATTAATCTTGCCTATAGATGATAAACCTGAATTGAATACCTTAGTTTGTCTGAATATCTCTGATATATGAATTGTGATATACTGTGATATGATATGATGGGTTGAACAGTAATATTGTGGGTTATCTATCGATAATGAATTGCTGTGTGAATATGATACCATGTATTTAAAATTGATATGTATTCACATAAACGACTTAGATAAAGATGACATTGATTTCGAAGAGACCGGGGTCGGGTATCAGTAAATACCCGAAACCACTTCGATTTGAAATCTTCTATAATTCTTTATAGATTGATATGTGAAATCAAATAGGCCGGTTTGGAATAATATGGACCATTTAAACTAAGTTGGATACTTAGATATTGTTTTGTGAAAATAAGTGTTGACTATATAAGTTGTTTACTTATTATGAAGTATGAGTTACCCCGGGTTTATATAAGTTCTATGAATTGAAATTTCATGTTAGATGAGTTTACTCACGCTGGTTTCCAGCCTGACCCGGGTGTTACTTTGATGTAATGCTCGGGTCAGACCGAGTATTACAGATTTCAGGTAAGGACGTTCTGGAGCTCAGGAGGCGAGCTGGATGGCAGGAACGTATGGAGTGTGATATATTGTTAATTATTGGGACGAGTTATTTTAATTGTATAGTGATTGTGAAATGTTGTAACTCGGATGTATAAAAATATAATTGACTGATACAGTTTTCTTTGTATAACTGATATTATTATTTGATATTGTATTTTGATCCGCTGCGAATGTGAGAATCTGTGCCTTGTTCTGTTCTTTCTTCTATCTCTTTTCTTTTTCTTCTAACTATCTGGAAATTTCGGGTTCGAAATTTCCGGGTCGTTACAGTTGGTATCAGAGCAAAGGTTAAGCGAGAACCTTGGCTCTGTTGGGGATTACTCGTTAAGGATAGGGTCAATGGTACCCTAGAACGAGTTGAGTGTATATATATATGAGAGCGTATTTGTTATTTTCATATATAAAGATTTCAAATGATTTTTATATAAGATTATATATAAAGCAATATTTCTTTTTAATAAATATTAAGGTAATTGGTTGTTAAAAATATTGGAATTAAATTAAGTGGTAATAGAAATACAACCAAATTAAAATTTAATAAAGATAAGTTTGAAATGAATCCAAACTGAAATTAAAATCTTGAATTTGTAGAAATAAAAATAATAATGAATTGGTTTCCAGATATGATAATCTTGGTTATTATCATAAATGGTTGTTGTGTTTGAAAATGAAATATTGTTAATGATTAAGCAAAATGAAATGTTTAGGGAAGTAAACTTTTGGGTGAATATGACTTATAAATTGGAATTGAAGATAATTTAAAATTGTGAAGTTTTAAATCTAAGTCCAGAAAACTTGAGATTGTTTTAAAGAAATTTGTTTTGAAATTAAAAACCAAGAATGGTTTAAAATTTAAAGTATAACTTGGTGTGTAAAGAAAATGTATATATGAGGAATATACATAATACCAATGATGATTTGAAATAAACACTTAGTGTTGAGTTTTAAATTGGAATGTGATGTAAAACCCAAAGTAAAGTAAGTTTTTAAACTTAAAAAGGGAAAGACTATTAATCTGAAGTTTAAAATTTGAATGGAAATTCAAATTGTGAAAAGTTGACCGGATTAAGTAAATTTAACTTGGAGGAAGTTAAATAAGTTTGAATAAATAACTTGAATTGGAAATTTCAACATGAAATTTAAATTTAACTTGGGTAGTTAAATGGTTAATTTAAATGGGAGTTATGAGTGATCTCAAAATGGGTTTGAGATTTGGAAATTGAAAATGGAAAATAAATTAGAATCTGAAGATTAAATTGTTTTTGAATTCTTATTTGAACTTTGTAATAAGTTAAGTAAAGACAATTTTAAAATAGAATTTTGAAATTTGAATTTAGAATTAAATGGTTTAAAGATTTAATTTGTTAAAATTAAAAATAAAGGTTGATTTGATTTTAAAGTAAAGGTTAATTTGATTTAAAGGATTAAATCAACATTTAAAATATTTAACTCAAATTTATATAATTCAAGATGGTTTTAAGTTGAGATTTGAATAGAATTAGTTCAAATTGAGTTTGATTTGAATTAATTAGAATTATGATTTAAGATGGATAATCATAAGTTTAAATGATAAATTAGAATTGAAATGATTTGAAATTGAAGCTGGTTCAATTTGAAATTAATCCAAATTGAATTGAAATAATTTGGAATTGTGATTAAAGTTGAATAAGTTTAAAAATCAAATGGAATTTGATTTGAATTAGGAAAGAAATTGAGGATTAATTCAACTTGAATTAAGGATAAATCAATTTCAATGGAAATTGAAGTTATTTAAATTTGGAATTGAGTTAATTTAAATGGGGTGGAAATTTAAATTGAATTGATGAGAATTGAACAGTTTGGCTCTGGATTATTTTCAAAATAAATTGTTTTAATACAAATATATTTTTCCAAAACTATTTACTATACAATCTTCTTCTTAAACCCCAAACTATCTTATGCTTATTTTATAATTATTTTGGAACTATTTAACTATTTTGAAACTGTTTTATAAACTAATTACTATTTTTCAGTTACTTATATCTAATCGCTATTTTAAAAACTATTTTGCAATTATCTAACTATTTTATACCTACTTAACTATTTTACAGCTATTTTACAAACTAATAACTATTTTTCAACTACTTATATATTTTAAACTTTTTCAAGCTATTTTTAAATTTAAATAGGTCAGAGTTCAAACTGTTTGTAATTGAAGTAATAACTCAATGGTAAATGGAAGCAATTGAGAATAAGAGAATAGAATTAAAGGAAATGTGGATAGAAAGGAGAAATTGATTTAGCTAATAATCAATAAAGATAAATACGAAGGATGTACGTATATTATTCTATTCGCATAGTGATTTGATCCAGATTCGAACACAGAATTTCGAGATAGTATTATCGATCCGAGTTGGGATTTCTCGCTCGATTTTCGACGGCGAACCTGGATATGGATTTTTGATTGGTTCTGGATATTCTCTATCATGGTTGTGACTATGCAAGGAGAATGACGGTTTCTGATCAAGAAACCAGATCTGAGTCCGCACTAGGAAGTCGGGTGGACGATACTAGTTCGGAAGTGAAATTGTGTGATCGAGGGAGCGATCAAATTGATATGGCGTACGGATGATATGTGTACATCGTACGAGTTTGGATGAAATTGATATTGAAATTTGTGAATAAGGATTGTAAAATGATCTTTGAAATGAAAAGTATATTTGTGAAATATAATGGAATTGGATATTTCTTTGGTTGAAATTTACTTTATGGAGATAAGTAAATGGTAAATAAGTTTATAAAAAAAAAAAAAAATCAAACTTGAATATTTGATTTGGCAATAAATAGTTATATTTTGTAATATGAGTAACTTCCCTTATTGAATCTAGCCAGAATAAAAAGGGTTTTGAAATATTTGAAGTATAAAAGAGATTTATACAAATTTGAAATGATCCAAAGATTTTTAAAGTTATATATATCTATATCTATATATATAAAGGATCTTATGAGAATGATTTTGAAAAAGGTTTTGGGAACCTATGAATTTGGAAAAGGCTTTTGATTTTTGGGAAAATCAATTTTGGATTTTGGAAAGCCTAGTTTGAGAATTATCGATTTTTGGTAATCGATTTTGTGTAAAGGAGATTTTGATAAATCATAAAGGATATGATTTGAAGATACTATAAGTATATAGTATAAAGTGCTTTGAGAATAGCTCTGGGGAAAAAGGCGCTCCCTTGAAATGAACTTCTCAGGAGTGCCACTGGGTGGTACTGCCTTGAGCCCCAAGGGGGGTTTCTAAAGTTGATCCTGTGAGGAGTCCGGACAAAACTAGTTCCTGAGGATTATTTGTGTAGCGAAAGTCGAGGGGCTGGTGCCCACAGAGGCATTTGAGTTATGCTGTGACAACAATTTAACTCAATGTCACTGCGATCTACTGCAGACCATAGCGAAAGTCATGTGTGCCGCTGAGAGCCAACTGTCTACGTTTGATTTTATATCGGTAGACTGTGACACTATGGTAACATAGCGAAAGTCGTTTGTGCCGCTGAGAGCCAACAGTCTGCGTTTGATTTTATATCGGTAGACTGCGACCTATGTGGAGGAGTTTCATTTTGACAGCGAAATCGTGTGTGCCGCTGAGAGCCAACAGTTACATGGACTTTTGCTGCGATGGCAACGTAACCCTGGATGTAACTGCGATCTGTTGTGGGTTCCTTGGTGTAATCAGTTACATGGACTTTTGCTGCGATGGCAACGTAACCCGTGATGTAACTGTGACCTTGGATGGGGGTGATGATTTCCAGAGCATTCTCACCAAAGTTATTTCATCTATTTTCAAAAACGTTTTCAATATTTTCAAATAAAGTATTTTCCAAATATTTTCACTGGGTGTTGAAAATGGGTCTGCTAAGTACTTATAGATTTTCAGTCTTACGCCTGATCAACGTATGACCGAATTTCTGTGAGAACGAGAATGGACTTGTTGAAACATCGAGTTATAAAAATTATTTTTATAAAAACTATTTTATAATATTATGTAGATTTTAAAAGTGTTTTAAAATTGATAAAAGAAAAATTTATCAGATTTTAAGAATTGAATAAATTCTGGCTTCATTTCTTTTCGAGGACGAAAAGATTCTAAGGGGGGAGGAATGTGATAACCCGAATTTTTGGGCATCTGTTAATTGGAAATTAACAGAATTAAATTTAATAAAGTATTTATTTGTAAATTGAACAAATGAAACCCTGAGATATATTTGAAAATATATATATATAAATCTGAATTATAATAATGCTGGATTTTAAATATGAGATAGATATGTACTTGATAATCTCCTAATATAATTATTTAAAATTTGGCAAATTATTCTTTTAAAATAAATAATAATGTGTTGTTATATGAATATATATACATATGAGTAGATTTTACATAGAATTGGATTGGAAATTCAAGAATAAATATATATGATTATTTTTAGATCATGTATGAATATAAACATAAAACATAAGAAAAGATTTAAATAAAGAATCAATACTCTTTCTTTTAAATTACACATAAATAAGAATATTTAAAATAGGTATAGATTTAAAAACATATTCATTTATTAATATAAAAACAAATTGATATATAATATAAGATCATATAAAAACATTTAATACATGCAAATTACATGTGTAAGCATCATAATAAGAAATTAGGCAAGTGTAATGATTCTAGCATATAATTTAAACAAGTGTCATCTTTTTAAATTATTTCTAATGAGATTATATAATATCTTTATTTTCCTCTCTAACATTTTTCTTTCACCTTCACCTTTCAAACGAATAGCCTGTAAACAAAATTTAAAACCAGAAATTAAATCAAACAATTACTGTTTCAAGATTAAAAACAAAGGCAAAGATTTCAACTCAGCAAAAACATCAAGGCAAGCTGTAGATCTGTTTTAGGTAGCTCAAACTTGAAGAGATTTTCAGATCAAGGCTGTTGATCAACAACCCAAGATCAACTCATCTCATATATATATAAAAAAAAGAGGATCTAAGTTCAACATCGAGCAACTTCCAGTTTTTTTTCAAAGTAAAATTGATTCTCTGTTCAAAAGCTGCAATTTATAACAATCAAGTAAAACCCATCTCAGTTTAAACAAGATTTGATCATCTCAAAACCTTCTGAGTAAAACTGGAAGTAAACTAGTTCAAGGATCATCAAGTCCAGTTTGCAGACATTCAAACTCTCTGTTCAACAACCCTTACAGGTGAGTAAACAAATTTTTTTTAAAAAAAACAGTTTAATCTAGTTTTAAACTAAAAATGCATGTGATGGTATTGATTTATATTGAATTCTTTAGCTCGAATTTATCTGAATTTGTATGCATGTGTATGTGAGATGTCTGTATATATGTATCAGGTTCTCTGTGTCCAGTCTATGATTTGTTTTGCCTTCAAAAATTCGAATTTCTCAATCTACTCAATATTTGACTTTGATATATAGATGGAAGTTGTTTGTTAGGATATGAAGATGATTTTAAAAATAGCTTTAAGATTTTTAATTCAATAAATAAATTTTAAAAAGGGAAATTACAGTGAAACCCAATTTTTGTAAAAAAATCAACAGTCTTAATTCTTGATTTAAATTACATAAGTGAATTCGTGATTGCAAATCACGAATTTTAAAATACTTATCATGATTTTTAGATTGTTAAACAATGGGAATTTTCGAGATGAACGAAAATGGGTTTTTCGTCAATTGTGGGAGATCAAGTTGACTGGAATGGTTGGGGTTTCCTGTGGTGATCGAGAAGTGAATGGGGGAGCCGGGAAAAATGATCGAAGCTGCCGTAGTTTGTCGTAGAGACAACGGCGACGAAATTGATTCTGTAAACCTAGTTTTTGTTGTGGTCTTGTATTGGTCTCGTTCGAATGCCACAAGACATCGAGTTCGACCGGTGTTTGGGAATGCGTAGAGGGGGAGTAGGCGAAGGCGTGGCCGGTGGTGGTGATGATTCTGGTGGTCGGAAGTGGGGGTACGACGCGAGTTTCCAGGAGGATGATGAGGGAGTTCTGGTTCCAGTAGTCGAGATTTTAGCTCGATTTTGAGTATGGGTTCGTGATGATATCTGGGTAGAGGAAATTGTTAGAGGAGGAGATCGACGACTTGTGAGCATCGGCGGCGATGAGCCAATGTCGCTCTGATGAACGTGCACGGGCACGTGCACGTTTGAACATATCTGATATTATTTGGGTTTGGGAAAGAAGGGGGACTCGGGGAAGCCTCGTGTATATTGCCTGACGACTCGAAGTATACGAGAGGGGAGATAGACTCGGGGTTTTAAAATTTTTGCTCGGGATTTCTTTTAGACTCGGGTCTGGGAATTTAGTGTTATAACAAGTTTTACTCATTTTAAAACTTGGTCAAGTTTTATATAATTTCTTAACCCATTTCTTTTTAATAAATTTTGATTTAAGTTAGGATTAATTAAGAGTTTAAAACAAATTATTTTAAGTTTTTAAAATATTTTAAATTATATATATAAACTTTAATTTTAAAGTTTATTTTAAATAAACTTGATGTTAAAATTAAGAAAGTTAATTAAGAAGATAAAATGTTTTAATTGTTAATTAACTTAAAGGTTTAAGTGAATAGGTTAATGACGATTAAATTCCAAGGGTCATTAAATAAGATTTAAATGATAATTGAAATAATGGTTTATCTTTTAAGATCATAAGTAATTAAAGATTAATTAATTAAAGTAATTTAAGGATAATTACTTAAAGGATAATTACTGAATGTAAGTAATTAAAGAATAAATAAGGTTAATTAATTAATCAATGTAATTAATTAAGGTTAATCAATCAATGTAATTCATTAAAGTTAATTAACAAATGTAATTAATTTAAAAAGTGGTTTATAATTAATCAAAGATAATTAAGCAAGATTTAAGGTAATTAATTTAATTTATATTAGGTGATTAAATTAAATTAATTGAGAATGGTTTGACTATTAATCTTGCCTATAGATGATAAACCTGAATTGAATACCTTAGTTTGTCTGAATATCTCTGATATATGAATTGTGATATACTGTGATATGATATGATGGGTTGAACAGTAATATTGTGGGTTATCTATCGATAATGAATTGCTGTGTGAATATGATACCATGTATTTAAAATTGATATGTATTCACATAAACGACTTAGATAAAGATGACATTGATTTCGAAGAGACCGGGGTCGGGTATCAGTAAATACCCGAAACCACTTCGATTTGAAATCTTCTATAATTCTTTATAGATTGATATGTGAAATCAAATAGGCCGGTTTGGAATAATATGGACCATTTAAACTAAGTTGGATACTTAGATATTGTTTTGTGAAAATAAGTGTTGACTATATAAGTTGTTTACTTATTATGAAGTATGAGTTACCCCGGGTTTATATAAGTTCTATGAATTGAAATTTCATGTTAGATGAGTTTACTCACGCTGGTTTCCAGCCTGACCCGGGTGTTACTTTGATGTAATGCTCGGGTCAGACCGAGTATTACAGATTTCAGGTAAGGACGTTCTGGAGCTCAGGAGGCGAGCTGGATGGCAGGAACGTATGGAGTGTGATATATTGTTAATTATTGGGACGAGTTATTTTAACTGTATAGTGATTGTGAAATGTTGTAACTCGGATGTATAAAAATATAATTGACTGATACAGTTTTCTTTGTATAACTGATATTATTATTTGATATTGTATTTTGATCCGCTGCGAATGTGAGAATCTGTGCCTTGTTCTGTTCTTTCTTCTATCTCTTTTCTTTTTCTTCTAACTATCTGGAAATTTCGGGTTCGAAATTTCCGGGTCGTTACATTATTCTTTTGAAAGGGTTGTCAATTGAGTTGCCTATTCTGACCCTATCCTTTCTACCCTTCTTGGAAAACGTTTGTTTGAATGACAAACAATGAATCCCTTTGCTTGCCTCGAAGGGTTCAGATTTGCAACAAACTTGTTTCCCGCACCCCTTCCTTTTTATTTAAAAGACTTGGGGCACTCTTCTTTTCTTTAATCTTTGTGTTACATTAGGCGTCCTTATAACCATCTACTTGGGAAAGCTCTTCCCTGAAGTTACCACGTGCCTCTTCTTCTCTAGTGTTATACAATCCTTTTGGTGTCATCGAAAGGTAACTTCTTCTAATACTCTTTGCTTATGCGTAAGGTCTATGATGTGCCTTCTTTATCTTCATTTACATTTTATGGTTAACAGTATGTTAGCATACTGGACTTTTCAGGAGATCTCTTCGGTGAAGTCGAATCTGAACTTCATGCAAAAGGGTCAGAAAGTACCTTTCGACCATCGTATTTCTCTAGATAAAATATACCGTTGAGATAAACATAAGTGGCCCATCGTTCGAACATAAATAAGAACAATGTGAACTAAATATCATTAATGCTGGTCAACAATCGATAAGTATCTATAGATATGAAGTTGATAATACTCTGATGTGGGTTAGCAAAACCCTAGGTTATGCATCCTACTCTAGTTTCTACCATTTCCGATGTCGAGGTAATATTATACTTCATTAATACGAGTCTTCGTCAGTTGAACAAATCATGAATCTCTAATTAGATTCCCACGTCTCGAACAGATCTCGAAACCATACCTGGATTCCAGCATCTTGAACAGATCCACTTCCAAGAGATAGAATATGTATCTCAGTCTTGAAGTGGATTTCAATAAGTAAAACAGTTATGATCCCGGTCTCTTTAAGACTGAATCGATGAATTTGGTCATATTCAGTAATAATGACAACGATCGCATATGAAAACTAAGTCTCGTATACTTATCACATTTTTGAACTTCTCACTTCCACTTTCAGTGATAAGCACATGACTAAATACTTTCCATAAACGAGTAAACAAACAAAGCATGATCAAGTCATACAAAGTACAATTAAGTCATATAGGCGACTTTTGTTCCCCTTTTAATTAATACTTTTATTAGTAAAACATCTTTTATTAGTGAAACTTCTTTTATCTGACAAAACATCATTTACCAACCACTACTATTCACTTTTACTCTTTCAATATTTCAATAATTATTCATGCACTTGCCTTAATTAGTATATGTATATTTATAAATTATTAATAGGATTTCTTACTTTAAACCTTTATTTTTTCTATTTTTCTCCAAAAGATTCCATACTTATAATTTCCTTCAAAAATCCATCTTAGGGATCTAAGTAGTTTCACAAATCCATTCAAAAATTTTAAGAGCAATGTTACATAAACATTGTCACTAGAAACCCAAAACCATTTCACTTATGTTTATCCTTAAAACATTTTTTCAAAAATCTATTTACATTCATAAGTATAATAAAAAAGGGATAAATACGAATGTTATTAATACATTGTCACAACAAACCCAAAACCATTTCATGCTTACATTATCATTAAAAACAATCTTTGAAGGATCTAAGTTAATATTTAGTCAAGTTTGATGGCCAACAAGTCAACTAACCAGTTAAAACGATCACTTATAGAAATTACAGTTCATATACTTAACTCATTTTTGACATTCCAACTTATACTTTCCCTCGTTCAAGAGTGAAGCTAGGTAAGTTAGAACATTGGTTGTATATAGATAAGTCTACCTATAGATAAGTCTACCTAGTAGGCTTTTAGTATTAAGTATAATATTAATGACTTTCATAAACGAGTAAGAAATCAACACGACTAACATGTTTTCGACATTCCGAACTTAACTGTTCCTCGATCAAGAGGGAAGCCAGTAGGATAGAGCACTAGTGCTTTTATTCCTGCTAGAACATCATCTTAACTCGCACACATAGATATGCCTATTTCATTGGTAGTTGGTGATAAGCATAGTTAATTTCCTTTTTCAAAACTTATATATAAACACACATTTTAAATATACTTATAAATAGGTTTTAAAAATCTATGTAAAATATTACTTAAAAATAACTAATTTATAATTTGAAAAAAATAAAGTAAAAATATGTTTTATAATTTAAAACACATTTACTTTCAAAATTCATAAATAAATATTAAAAATATATTTAATCTTCAAACCAACTTTAACATACTGAAATGTATGTTAGAAATGTCGCTCAAAACATTAGAGAAAATCACCAAATTCAGAAACCATTTTTGAACACTTAAACCATAAGCGACTTACTTCAGCTTTTAGAAATGCTATTAAAAGTCCTTGTTAAAAAACACAATCTTTGTGACCAGTTTTCACCACCTTAACAAGTGACTTAAGACTTGAAATTTTATAGTAAGCACTAAACTTAGGGTACTTATAAACCATGGAAAAAATCTTAATTATATTCTCTAGTTTATTTATAAAAATTCTCGAAAACAAGGAATTTGCTAAAATGTTCGTTTAGCGACATTTTTACCCAAACTTTAGCCATTTTGTTTGAGTAGTTCCAAAACTATTTACACTCCAATTTTTTTAAAACTTATATTAATTATTAAAGATGCAAAGAAGCTTCTAAAATATCTCTCAAATTTAACTTTGAAAATCACCAAATCTAAGGCATTTTCAAAGTGCATCCATAGTGACCTTTTCCGCTTCTAACTTTCACAACTATGGTTCATAACTTTTATAACTTTCCAAACCATTTATATACTATTCCATTCACCAAAATATGTGTAGAGAATAATCAAACCAAATTATCCCAAGTTAAGATCATAAATCTTCCATTTATATAAGCTAAAGTTAAGGTATATCGAAGTGCACTTATAGCGACTATTCCCGCTTCAAAACTTTCAAACGTACTTCAATTCAACACACATTTCGAACAACCATTAAACATCAGGTAAAGGTCACACCACATCTCTATAAGGGTAATATAAGTGAAGTTATACAATATAAAGTTGTCATTTCCTTTCAAAGGCATGAGGGTCCAAAGTTTATAACTTTAATTAGTTAATGTCACTTTAAATTTATATTTTTACTACACAACATATATGCATAATATATACAATCAAGATAGTGATATAATTTACTTAGATCTAAGCCAATCACATGCTCAAATGCTCACAAAGATAAGAACACTTCCAACCATCACCAAATTTCTAATGATCCAAGCATTAACACTTACAAACCAGGGCAAGACCTCCCCCTTCTCTTCCATGCTCATGGCCTTATCATGCCCCTCTATTTCATCCATATTTTCCACTTTTGACTTTAAATCCTTGCTTGCTAAAGTGTTGTAAGGTGTTAATGAAAGTCTGGTGAAGTTTGAAAGGGATTTGAGGTGAATAGTAAAAGTTAGTGAAGAACAAAGCGATTTAATGTTGATCCACATCCACCATTTTCTTAATTTTATTTAAGTGATTAGTGAAACCCTTAAGGATGTATTTATAGTATTTTTCAAGAGGTCATTACCACCTTCTACCTTCCATAAAAGGTCATAAAGGAGCCTCCCTCTCACGTGCAACCTTTATAGTTTTACATCTCTTACTTAATACTTAAGACTTTCCTTAAAGTTCATCTTCAAAGTATCTTATCTTCCCTTTCACATCTAATTAGTTAACTTTAAGAAGCTTCTTAAGAGTTTAGTGCAAAATATTTTTATTTCAAATTAATGTTCTCTCAAGAAAATAAGTGTATGTAAAAAATATATGAACGACTTCTAATGGTTAAAAAGCTGTTTATGGGTAAAACGATTTTCGGTCACATTATCGATATTTCTTCAAAGTATTTATTTTTGTAAACATTTTTACAAAAAAAGTTTACCATCATTACTTATGATTTTTAAGGGGGATACCAAGGTTATTAAATCACTTTAATAACATTTAATCCAAGATTCATATATTTAAATAATTCAGGTATTTAAATGCGAAGTGTCCGAAATCCCTGGTCGTTACATTCTCCCCCATCATCCTTGAAATTCCAACACAAGAAACTAAAGAAACAACCACCTACAAATACTTAATAGTACTCAAAATCGTTAGTTAATATAGCTCTCCAATTGTCTAGGTTTTGAAACCCTCTCTCGGACTAGGATGATAAACAATCTATTAAGTGCACCATAGACTCAACAGCCTTAGGTTATTACATAGTCAACGATTCATAATACTTCATAACAAATCAATAAGTCCTCACCTAAATTCTCCATAAGCCAACAAAACATAGTATGCAAATATACGAAAGCCCATATGACGCACATGGACCATCCATATGCAACATCTGATATTATCACTTGCTTGATCACATAAATTTCACTTCCAAACTATTATAGATCACATGATCTCTTTGTTGCAGACTCCGATCAGGTTCCTTGATTAAAAACCTTCATTCTCCTTACATAGCTATATACTATGATATAAAACTTTCGAATCATATCAAGAATCTATATCAAGTTTTCGTCAATAAAAAATCGAGTGAAAGAACCTTGTTCGGACCGGTGCAAATCACCTCAAGACCATGTACTCGAATACTGGATCAAGAATAGTCATGCGAATAAAATGATATACGTACAACTTACGTATTAATCTATTGGTTTCTTAACTACATCAATATCTTTTATATCACATTCATTTATCCAAATAGTATGTCATTTAATACTAAAATTATTTATGAACCATTTCATAAAAACATAACTTCTAGTTATCAAATGTTTTATAACACAAGTTCATACTCGTATAATACTCTGATACATCCTAAAAGTATATACCCAACACTAAATTTAAAACTAGTTTAAATTCTACTCTCTTCTAAGTTCAAGTGTTATTTAAACATCATCATTATATTTTCGCAAAACACTTAGTTTCAAGTTCTGTATTGATTCGGAAGTTTTCGACTGTCCAAAATCGCCGAAAATTCATTCATTTCAACAAATGAAAATTACCAATCAATTTATCTTAACATAATGCACAAACCATTCCATCTTAATGCATAGAATACATGTATCCATAAAATAGCTTAACAAAATTTCACTTCTTTATTAAGCACACTTTGCTACAAAGGGAAAACGGAAAAGGTTTTCATAATTATTTGGGTTATGCCACTACCACTTGAACACCCAACATAGCATACTTGCAAATATTTTTTTCATAGAAAGCTTACTTCTAAATCTTTATTAAAATATTTTTTGTTTTTTATCAAATTCTTTAAGGGAACTCTAGAACTAAACATTGGGTTTCATTTCAAACCAATTGTAATAACTAAGGCCACATTTGAGACTACAAATTATTGTTATCCAACCTTATGATCCCATATTCGGACGAATCTGATCAATCAATTGGTAGAATAACTAAGCAGGAATCCCAAGCGATAATTGCCAGGCTCAGATGTTAAGCGAAAACAAGAGGTGAAGTCACGAACTTGCCAAGAATCTTCAATAGAACCCTAAAAATCAACTCACTCCAAGTACCAAGCCCAATGGTCCAAGAATGAAGTCAAGTCATGAATCGGTACCGATTCATGGTTAGGGATCAGTACCGATCCCTAACTTTAACCCAAATCCACCTTAAAGTTCATGCCATAGAAAGACTTAGTAATTATTAGTCGATGCACACCATAAATGATGGTTATCTCGTCTTTAACCAAACCGATCAATATTAATAAGTCAAGCACTTTTGTCCAGCCTCCAAACCATGGAATGCATATAAGTTTCAACCCCATATCAATGCAACCGAATGCCAAAGTTAAGGATACAAGTCAACTAAACGTCTATAAGAGACTGAAGAAGGTTCTCAGATCAATCTTATGGATCGATACCGATCCATGGAGCATAGTTCGATACCGATCTTTGAACATTGATGAGTTGGCAATGATCTTCCGAGAGTGGTTCCTTTAGGATGTGGGGAATGTGAACAAGAATGCAGTGGAGATAATTTTGTCGACCTACAGCTATAAACAGAGGAGAAAAGGAATTATTTAAGGACTTTTGGCTTTCTTATAAATTTCTATACTTTCTCTAGAATATCACAGACCATCACCGATCCATAGCTACTAATCCATAAGATCAACTTTGTAAAACTCAGTAGTAGCATAAACAAAATTCAAGTGGACATAGATCTTTGATTAGTCGAACCACTATAATTATTGTGTGTTCATTTTTCATGATTTTCCATTTATTTTCTTCATTTCATTCTCTTCTATTAATCTATGGTTGTTTATGCCAACTTTTAGCACAAATATTTTGGTGCTTTCACTAAGAACATATTGATCTCAGGCTATTTGGATCTATATTCTAATTTTGGACGACTTTAGTCTAAGAGGTAGATTTGTCAGTTTCATTCCTATAATCTATGACTATTCAAATTTCTGCAAAATCTACCATAGGATTAACTAAAGTAATGGTCCACGAAACACTAGAGAAAATCTACCACCTCTAGTGTAATGACCTTAGATTTTTAATTAAATTTAAATTGATAATTAAATGAATTTTTGAATAAAAATTGTAAAATTTATTATAAATGGAAGTGAGTTTCCCCGATTCAAATAGAAAATATATAAAGTCATATGGATTTGAAAATTTGTATATATGTGAATATATATGTATATATTGGATTTGAAATAAAATCTTAAATAAATGATTTTGAAAAATAAATAATATATATATACTTTGGACACAAGTAAAAAATAAATAAATAAATTGATTTAAAAATTTAGAAATGATGATAATTTGAATTTAAATAATATTTATGAAAATAAAATAATTAGTATTAGAGTTAAATAATAATATATGTTAAACAGGAAATAAAAATAAATATAAGATAAATATAAAGTAAATAAATTAGGTAAGATTTAACAACAAAATAAAATCTAACAATATAATAATAAAAGAACTTCATTAGATTTCAAAGTATATGACCAAACAAAATATATTAACATATACACTTGCAAAACAAGAAAATGCAAACAAAATATAAGACAGCAAAAGATATTCAAGTGTGAAACTAAAATAAATAAAATACAAAATAATCAAAACCATACCTTTGCATACTTGTACAGCTGAAGTATGGGAAGAATATGCATGGTACAATGCAATTAATGCAAGTATGTTGTAATTCACATCAGTAAGCAAAAGGAGGAGAAAGTCTCAGCTTAAACATATAAACCCTGTACAACAAGTTTCTTCAAACTGTAAACCTCTTCTATATATACATCATCTTCATTCGTTCATTTTTTTTAACTAAGCAAAAAGAAAACTGAAGTAAGAATCAAAACAACAACAAACAAATCAAACCAGAGAATCAAAGAGAAGGCTTCAACTTGCATTTTCTAAGCCTGTGTCAAAACAAAGTATCTCTGTACTTCTGGAAAAAGGAAATGTTCAAGGTGAGTAACCTATTTTTAAAAATACAACTTAAGTATTGATATGATTGCTTGTTATTCTCTGTGATAAATATGCAATGTATAAGTGAAATTCTGTTGTGAGTATATATGAATAGATATATGTGTGTATGATTTCTCTGTATTGCACTGTCTTTTGTTTCCAGGTTCAAGAATTGTCCAAAACCCATTTTCACATAATTTAATCTATGTTAGTATTTAAATTTCAGACGAAATATGTTGTTGCATCATAGTTTTAAGCTGAAAAATATGTGTAAGTTAAACCAATTTGCATGGACTCTGGAAATTTGAAACAACAGAGCAACCCTTTAAATAAGTTAAAATAAAATTATCATGATTCAAGAATTTAAAGATATGAATCAAATACTTAAACAAAAAATGGATTTTTGAAACTAAAATCACGATTTTTAGTATAGGAGTTTGAGTGCATTCCTGGTCTAACCAGAAATTGGTTTTTGAGTAATTTCTGAGGATCACGAGAGTTTTGATGATCGGGGTTCTTTCTGGTGGAAGAAGGATGATCAACGATGATGGGAAAAATGCCAGATGGATAATCAAAGCTTTGTGGTGAGGGTGGCAATCGAATTTAGTTTGTAACCCTAGTTTTTAACTGGGAGGGGTTTTTGATTGGCATGTATTCTCTGGTTGATCGACTTCAACCAAGCTCAGGGGGATGGAAGGAGGTGAGATGACGAAGGCTTGGCCGGAATTTCAACGCCGTTGATGGTCGGAGGAGCGAGCATGATGGGTTGTTTCAGGTTTAGGTTGGTTCTAGGAGTTCTGTTCCAGGTTTGGCTCGAGTGCTCGATTTCAAATTCGAGTTGTTGCGTGAGTTTTGATGGTCGGGGTCGGGAGGAGGAGTGATTGCTGATGTGAGGAGGCCAGTGTGGTTGACTGGAGTTGGTCGGAGCCACGGTGCACGTGCACATATTGTTCTGATGGTGTTGGGTTGAGTTGAAGGAGGTAAGCTTGCATTTTTCTCGAGTTCCCGTGTCTTGCTCGAAGCATGTAGGGGAGTGACTCGAAGCAAACCTGAGTTGCCTTAGGATGGTTTAATTGGGTACAGTTTTGTTCAAAACTGTCTGCAAATTGAATTTAAACCAAAGCTAAATGAATTTAAATTTATAAGCTTGATCTAAATAAAGTTAAATCAAGTTTAAGTTAGATTCAAATGGTACTTTGAATCTTTAAGTTTTAAAAAGGGAAATTTGTTTTTTTTAAAAATCAAAGTTGTAAATAATTAGAAGTGGGTTTTCAGGTTTATAAAAACCTGACAGTTTCCTGAATTTTAAAATTTAATTTAAAGTTTGAAAGCATCATTTAAACAATGGTTTAAACTCAAAGTTAAGTTCAGGTTTCAAATAAACTTTTGAATCTTAGGTTTTAAAATGAATTTGGATTTTTTTTAAATCAAGAATTTAAGATCAATGTTTTAAAGTAAGTTTAAAGTCAAGTTTAAAATCAAATTTAAAATATGGATTCAAGTTTCTTGAATTCAAATCTGAAATTAAAAATAAGTTTTAAATCCGAAGGTGTTTTAAACAAGTTTAAATTTAATTTAAATTTGGTTAAGGTTTTAAATGGTAAATCATTTTGAATCTTATATTCAAAATGTAATTTAAATTTAAATTCAAAAGTGTAATGTTCTACACATTAATATTAATTAAATCATTAATAAAGGAATATATTATCTTAGAGATAATTTAGATATTGAAGTAATTTAAATTAATAAGTTAATTAAAGAATGACTTATTTATTTAATTTAAAATTAATAATTTAGAATTAAAGATAATTTCTTAGGAAAGTAATTAAAGAAATGTTATTAGTTAATGAAGTTAATTAACTAAGGATTATTAACAATTGATTAAAGTGATTGATGTTAATAATAAATTGGATTTATTTATTTAGATAATCAATTATAAATTGTTTAAATGAAATTACTAAAATGAAAGTAATTAAGGATTAATCACTTATTGAAATAAATTTTGGATATTTTGATTTATTAAGATTAATTAATTAAGTAATTTGTTTAAAGGTTGATATAATTAATATGATTAATTAAGAAAAAATTAATTAATTAAAATGTTTGATAAATTAATTTATATCAAATGATTTGTAATTAATAAATTAGAATTGGATAATAAATTCATAAGTAAATAAATTTGATTGGAAATAAATTGAATTAATTAGGATTAAACAATTAATTAATCCTGCTTATAAATGATTATTAAATGCTTGACCATACTTATGAATGATCGTATTATATGTGATGCCTTGAATTGATTGTCCTATCTGATCTATGATATTTTGTTCTGTGGATTCAGTTGTGTGTAATTTATTCATTTACTTATGATACATCTGTATATATCTGTGATCTGTGAATGAGTGATAAGCGTTATAGTTTATATCGCTTATCAGCTATATTTCGGTATTTTAATCTGTGATAAATTGAATGATGCTGCACTATTGTGTTGAACCCCTGGACCACATTTTTACACACACAAATATGGATTTCACGAGGAAATCGATTAAGTCACAGAGTTTTGAAGTGATTTTTAAATAGACAAATTGAATTCAAATATTTTGAAAATGGATTGGGTTTAAAGTGAAAAGCTTTTGAAATGGGATTTCAAAGATGAAATTTATTTTGAGTAACTTGATTAAGTTTTGAAATTTAAATATTTGATTTAAATTTGAATTCAATATTTGAAATTGAATTCTATGATTTGAAACTAGGGATTAAAGATGTTTATATATGGGTTAAACTATTTTAAAAATATTGATTTGGGAATGTGAATATAATTCAATGGCTTTACCTCGTGCAAATAAAATTGGATTTTTCTAAAACGAAAACTATTTGTTTTCAAATAATAACAGCTTTCATATATGAAGTGAACTTCCAAATTGTGTTAAAAGGAATTTAAAAGATTTTAAATGAAAATGATTTCCAAGTTATGGAAACGGTTTTGAAAGCTATAAGTTAAATCTTTAATTTAAAGATTTTAAATGAATTAATCCAATTGAGATGGAATTGTTTTGAAATCTATGAATGGATCCTTGTGAAACTGGGTGAACTTGTGAGATGTGTCTTTTTGTTTAAAGATTTGGAAATGGAAATTTATTTAAACCATTTGAAAGAAAAGTTTTGGGTAATAAGTTGTGACTTAATTGAAATCCCAATATCCATATGTTTCTTGTAAATTTTGCACTCACTATTCGGTTTAGCCAGGAGAGGACCTTTGTGTCATATATCCCATTTCGAATATGTGATTTGACGTTATGGATAACATTTGAAGACCGGTGGTGAAGACCGGGTGTTTGCGAGAATGAAAGGATAACCTATCGATTGTCTCTGCACTGAGTTGCTCCGGTATAGAGATTCCCTAAGTGATAGGAAATCCAATCGGGATTGTGAATACCCAGATTGCAAGGGCTTCTGCGGAAAGTGCCTTCGGTTCTATTCGAACCCGGAACAGACTTGTATGGTTACATGTCTGACATTACATTTTGAGATATAAAGCTGATTTCTTTCAAATACATTTCTGTTTGGTGACGGAGAATTTATTCTCTTAGCTTAACACCCTTCTCTGAGACGTATGAGCTCAGAGGTTATGTAGTTGAAGGTTATCAGCGATATATTCCCAATTTGGTAATGTGACATGCTGAGTGTTGCTGTGTGATGATCATTGTTTGATCATTTGTGATATGATCATTTTTTTGATCATTTATCTTTGTGATCATTACTTTGATCATCTGTTGACCCAAAGCATGGCTTTGTGCCAAAGCGTAGCTTTGTGGACGAGACTTCGTCGAACCTCACGACCCGGTATGGTCGAAACAGGAATCGTGGCGGCAAGGTTATTAGGGGATAACGCCCCCTTAGTGTATGTCATTTCCTTCTGAATTATGAGTGGTATCATGGTATGGAGCCCAGATACTTACTTTTTGGTTGTTGCAAATTTATTACTTGTGGTTGTTGGAATCAAGGATCCTCGGAAAAAAGGTCGCAAACGATCGGGGAATGACATATTTGTGTCAATAGTTACCCAGCTAGAGGTAACCCGGCCTTGTGTAGCAGAGATCCGGTTAGGATCCGGGAACGTCGCTCCAGAGGCGTTCTATTTTACTTGGGAAGTTCCTTTGCCAGACCATTTGTTGGAAATCCATCTTCCAATATGAACTTTGTACGGTATTAGTTGTAGAACCTGCCATTTATGTACGGTGGTCACCACTGTTTAGATGGTAGCTATAGTAGGCATAGGATAATGGTCGTATGTTGGCTAAGATTGATATTCTATTTTCAAAATACTTTTTCCATTATGCACTAATAATAATATCAAAAAAATGATTTGTTTTGCGTAGTAAGCATCTTTGACTATCATAAGGAGAAATCTCCTCCAATTCTGCGTTTGCATTGTGTGTGTGGCGGGAGGCCTTATGGTATTTCATTTTCTAAAAGCATTGCGAATTGACTTTAAAATTCTCTGCTATTTGTTTTTAAAGATAAACTGTTTTTGTTGCTCACACCAGTCCCATGACTGATCCGGAGTTTATTGTTTCTTTCCTAAACTCTGGGTGCTCAAAATTTTCTACACGGGCAGTCTAGAGTTGGGTTTTTCAGATAGTCAGAATTAGTAGAATTTCTAGAGCTAGTTCAGTCTTTGGATATGGACTGCACTTGCTTATCTTTGTGCCTCGTTATTGGGAGTTTGAATTATTTCTGGATTGGTGCTTTGAAGATGGAGATTATCCGCTGTTGATGTTATCGTTTTCTTTTCCGCTGCTATTTCTTGTATCATATCTCTGATGTATATTGATATTCATTGTATCACTCTGTTGTATCAGATATTGTATATCAATGTATTATTCTTTTTCTTCCGTTGTGTTGTTTACTTAATTGTGTTATAAGCTTCGGCGACTCGGATTTGAATGGTTGAATCTATGGCATTCGAGTACGATGTAAAGTATGGATGTCGATTTTCGAGCACGAAAAATCCAGATCGTCACATCTAGGCCTGCTAACGATGCTGAGAACGCTGATTCTCTACATGTTGAAGAATTTGCTCAACCCAATGCTATTGAAATTCAAAGCCCATCAGATATGATCACTCAAGTTAAGATGGACATGATGATGAAAGAGTTAAATGACAAGTTGCATGAGAGTAAGGATGAGATGAGGGGAACTCTAGATTTACTAAAGGGATAGTTTGGCTCACATCCCTGATAAGTTTCAAAATAGAGAAAAAATCCTTGCCAAACTTAACTTACATTTTCGGTCCCTGTTTTCAAATTCGCGCGCGCAGAAAGACCAAAATACCCTTTACGTTTTTAACATTTCAAACGCGTATAACTTTATGTAGAAAAATCAGATCAGCATACCGTTGTCACCAAAAAATCACAAATTTGATGATCTTTAAAATGAGATCCATTGTTGATACCAGAAAAACATATTTAAGGTAAGAGTGCAATTATTCCATATATTTGCGGAGAATTCTACCAATTTTAAACATTATCGATTTTTCTTCAAATGCCAACAGCTATTGCATATACTTGCTGAATTGTCTGCAACTATTGCGTATACTTGCAGGCATGTCATCAATTATTGCATATAATTGCTGAATTGTTTGCAAATATTGCATATAAATCTGCAATTATCTTTAATAATTGCATGTATGTCTGTAAATATTCTGATTAATTGCATGCTCATCGGCAACTATTCATATAAAAGCATTTCAATACAAAACTAGACATTTATAACTATAAATAACAAAATAAAGAATTTTAGTTCAATTATGAAGATTAAATTCATCATTCTTTACAATTATTCATAATATTTGCATAGTTATCAGCAATTATTCTCAATAATTGCATTTATTTCTGCAATTATTCTGATTAATTACATTCTTATCAGCAATTATTCATGTAAAATCATTTCAATCCTAAATTCATCTTTCTCTGCAATTATTCATAATAATTGCATAGTTATCAGCAATTATTCTCAATAACTGCATTTATTTCTGCAAACATTCAGAATAATTGCATTCTTATCAGCAATTATTCATGTAATCATTTCAATTCTAAATTCATGTAAAATCATTTCAATTCTAAACTCATCTGTCTCTGCAATTATTCATAATAACTGCATAGTTATCGGCAATTATTCTCAATAATTGCATTATTTCTGCAAATATTCAAAATAATTGCATTCTTATCAGCAATTATTCATGTAAAATTATTACAATCCGAAATTCATCTTTCTTAATTACATTCTTATTAGCAATTATTCATGTAAAATCATTTTAATCCTAAATTTATCTTTCTCTACAATTATTTGTAATAGTTGCATATTTATTAGCAATTATTCTCAATAATTGCATTTATTTTTGAAAATATTCAAAATAATTGCATTCTTACCAGCAATTTTTCTTGTAAAATCATTTCAATACTAAATTCATCTTTCTCTGCAATTATTCATAATAATTGCATAGTTTTCAGCAATTATTCTCAAACAATTGCATTTATTTCTGCAAATATTTAGAATAATTGCATTCTTATCAGCAATTTTTCTTGTAAAATCATTTCAATACTAAATTCATCTTTCTCTGCAATTATTCATAATAATTGCATAGTTTTCAGCAATTATTCTCAAACAATTGCATTTATTTCTGCAAATATTCAAAATAATTGCATTCTTATCAGCAATTATTCATGTAAAATTATTTCAATCCGAAATTCATCTTTCTTAATTACATTCTTATTAGCAATTATTCATGTAAAATCATTTTAATCCTAAATTTATCTTTCTCTGCAATTATTTGTAATAGTTGCATATTTATTAGCAATTATTCTCAATAATTGCATTTATTTTTGAAAATATTCAAAATAATTGCATTCTTATCAGCAATTTTTCTTGTAAAATCATTTCAATTCTAAACTCATCTGTCTCTGCAATTATTCATAATAACTGCATAGTTATCGGCAATTATTCTCAATAATTGCATTTATTTCTGCAAATATTCAAAATAATTGCATTCTTATCAGCAATTATCCATGTAAAATCATTTGATCCAAAAAAAGAACCTATTGCAATTATTCATAACTGCAACTATTAATAATCTCATATTTTGTAAAAAAACTTGATTCGTCTTCAATTTAATTGTAGTTTTTCATTTAAATCGAAAAATAAACCTTCGATTTTGTAGAGTATTCAATTTAATTTCTTGATTCTCATAGTTTATAGACTCGGCTCGGTTTTTCATTTGATCAGAAGAAACTGAAGAAGAAGAACTGGAGCTCGACAGTGAAGCGTAGGGGTAATTTGGGGAAAAAATAGGCGGAAACAAAAAACAGGGACGTAGAAAGTATACTTTTTATCACAGGGATCCGCTTTGAATTAAGTTCTGTTTTAAGGATGCGTGCTAACTAAACCAATTATCTTATAGTCGTAGAAGGAACAGGAAGGAGTTATCACCTCCCAACTCAAAAAAGGACAGTTCTTCATCATTCAGAGAAAACCACGGAGAGAGGAAGCAAAAAAATAAAGACAAAAGAAGCTTGGATTTCGAAAATCAAGTTGAACAATGCTCAGAGTGCAAGAGTAGGATCGGTACTGATCCATCCCCACAGATCGGTATCGAACCCTATCAACGTGATGTTGGCAGATGATGATGTTGGTGGTGTAGATGGTCATGTTGCTGATGGCCAGAATATTGAGATTCAGACGGTTGCCCTTGATCCGTCGCATTGCAATCATAGAAATAAATCGGCTAGATGAACAGTTCTCCCAGGGACAGGGGAACCTAGGTACCATGGAACTAACCGAGCTTGTTTGTAGAGCCAAACACTCGGGGTAGACCATGATCATTGTCATCCTATAGATCAAATTGAGCCAGAATATTTAGTTGGTATGGTGAAGAAGTTAGTAAATGAAAACCAACATAGAAACAACGACGAATATTCTTCTCCCAATATGAACCCATTCACCGAAGAGATATTGTGTGAGGAATATCCCTAAAGGTTCACTATGCCGACAATGTTGTCCTATAGCAGGACGATGGATCCGAGATAGCATTTACTGAAATACGAATGGTGCATGGGCACAAGGAGGGCAATGGATGCTATTAGGTGTTGGTTGTTTCTTGGTCTTTCTTATAGGTGTAGATATGATGTGATTCACCCGGCTTCCATTGAAATCCATATCGTTGTTCGATCAGTTGGCAAGGAGATTTTTCGAATAGTTTCCCTTGCACACTACCCATCTGAAGGATGTTGTATGTGGAATATCCATGAAGGTTCGTTATGCCAACGATGCTGGCCTATTACAGGATAATGGATCCGAGATAGCATTTGCTGAAATACGAATGGCGTATGGACAAGACGCCGGCAACATACGTTGTGGGGGTATTGGTGTTGCTCGGTCTTTCTTGAAGGTGTAGCTACGATATGGTTTAGTCGACTTCCACTAAAATCCATGTCGTCATTTGATTGGTTGGCAAGGACGTTTATCGAATAGTTTCATTTGCACACTACCCGCCTAAAGGATGTTATGTTGTTATCGAATCAATTCCAGAGTATTGGGGAGTCACTGAAGGACTTTTTGAGTATAATCAATACGACTGTAATGAAAGTGAGTAATTCTAAGGAGGACATAGTGCAGTTGGCTTTGATCAAGGGGTAAATCCAAATACTAGTTTCGGAAGATGGTTGAAGATGAAACCTCTACTAATAATGGATGGTTTTATATAAAGGTGACTTAATTCTTGCACTTTTAAGAGGCAAGTTCGAGCACTAGGAATGTGAATGGTGGACAATCAACTAAAGTGATTCAAACTAATGCGGCTGTGAAGCAATCCGTCGAAGGTTCTAGGAATGCTGCTATTAAAGTGGAAAATATAGGTAATAACCTAAAAAAAACAAACAAGGTGATGGAGACAGGAAGCCAAATTTCAAGAAACGTTCGAAACTTCCATAGTATGAAGATTATACACCACTAGATAATTTGATTAAGAATATATACCTTCCAACACAAGGTACCGAGCATTACAAGAAGCCAAATTCGAGAGAGCCGACTGAGAGAAAAATGGTCTTGGATGTATTGCTACTTCCACGAGACCCGTGGTCATAACATGAACAAATATAGGAATTTTCGAGATGTGATTGAAGAATTAATCTAGAAGAAGAAGCTTCGGCATTGTATAAAAGCCTCATAGGATAGCGAGCCAGGGAATGTTCAACCCCAGGGGAAACAGCTCCAACGTAGCCTGGTTGGACCTACTGGTGGCAAGCCTTAGCAACTTGAATAAAGACATGTTATCAACACAATAACTGGTGCACCTCATCCAATCGAAAAGAGTTGGAATGAGATGGAAAGATACAGGAGTTCTTTAAAACATATGGTACAAGGGAGTTGCTTTTCCATCAAAGACAAGGCTCTAGTGAAGCAACTAAAAACAGTGAAAGATGACAATTTGTTCAGAAGTCATGACACGGATGGGGTCGAGGTGCCTATGCTTGATCCCTTGGTGATAATGGTATAGGCCAATAACTTTGAAGAAAGTGCTTGTTGATTATGGAAATTCAGTAAATATTCTATTTAAGAGAGTTTATGATCAAATGATGATGGATGGTCAATTTCTGAAGCTTGTAAATATAAAATTTAGGGATTTATCGGAGAGGCTGCAAAGCTTGTAGGATTTGTAAACTTATTGACGGTTTCAGGAAAGGTGACCACAAGAGATTGTAGTTCGTAACCTTCGTAGTGATAGATATTTTTGCAACTTATAATGTGATTTTGGACTAACTGGCCGTTACTAGTTTCCAGGACTAAAGGCTCTAGCTCCATGGTTCCCAACGATGAAATTTCCCATGAAAAACGAAATGAGGGTCATTCAAGGTGATCAGAACCTTGGACAAGAATGCTACGTCGCCGAGCTGGAGGAAGCAAAGCGACATTGAAAGGGAAAGGACGTGGAGACGATTCTCTACGTCTAATCGATGGACGCATAGCAACCACTGCCTAAGCCCTGACTTGGTTGGCATAGAAAGTTTCATAAAGCTATGGATCCGAGGAAGGATCCAAAGGACACAATGAAGCCTTAGCTGAGCGGACGATCACCATCTCGATCTGTTAGACTGATCCTACTCGGGTCCTGAAAATCCAATTTCAACTCAGCATGAGAATGAATAAAGAATTGGAGGGTTTTCTTTAGGCAAACCTAGATGTTTTTTCCTAGGCACAATCTGTGAACCCTAGATGTCATGCATTGAATGTGAACCCTAGATGTCTCCCTGTGAAACAGAAGTGGCATAGCCTAGGTTCAGGCCGATCCTTACACTTAAGGAAGAAGTGGATAAGCTAAAAGCCAATGGCTTTGTCCACAATGCTGTATACCCAGAGTGGGTATCCAATCCAGTCCTAGTCAAGAAATCCAATGGGAAATGAAGGACATGGATCGACTATTCAAACCTTAATAAGGCATGTCCAAAAGATAGCTTCCCATTGCCAATGATCGACCAACGAGTGGATTCGACAGCCGACCATGAATTGCTATCTTTCTTAGATGCTTATTTTGGCTATAATCAGATTCTAATGCACATCCCAAACCAAGAACATTGGAGCAACATTTCTAGGGCAATATGCATGTTCCAATGGTGAATTGGAGCAACATTTACAGGAGATTTCAATAAGACTCTCTCGCAAGGGTAATGTATTATGCTGTAGGTACTAAGCAAGCGGGCTGGATAAAGGTCCATTCAACCTTCGAGGGGATGGCCTGGCCAAATTTATAGCCCCTTGAGTATCCTAGCGCGAAGGCCATTCACATCCCGAGCAAGTTGTCTTACGCTAATTAATCAATTAATAATGCTGAGCTATATGTCATTTCATAGCCTAATTTGGGACAGAAGGAGCCTGCTCCAATAGCTCCATTCATGTTACGATCATTGGAGTTATAAGGTTTGTTTCACTAGGATTTGACATGGTGCAAAGGTGAAAAGAGTTTGTAAAGAAGCAGAGGGAACAAAAAAAAAGTGCTTTTGGCGAGGGCACTCCTATCGCCAAACTATTGACTAAAATTTTAGCTAACCTAAGAATTATGATTTTGGGGTGATATAAACAAAGGAAACTTGCTAATACATTAATTAAAAATGTAAAATGAGGTGGTCGGTTGGAAAAACGTAAAAGAATACAAGATTTGAAGTGGTTCAGCTAAGCTTGCCTACGTCTACTATGAAGAATTCTTACTACTTTGGTTCTCTTACAATTTATGACTATAAGAGATAATAATAAGAAAATACAATGCTTGAGAGCTTATTTTGTTCAGTCTTTGTAAAAATGCAACTCTTGATGTATTAATAATTGTTGCAAATTATATTAAATGGCTAAAATTGCATAGTTTAGGCTTGGAGGGATGGGTAGTTGATGTGTGTGCTAGTTAGGAGGCTAGCTGGACTGTATGGTTGAGATGATGATAATTATGTGGTCGTACCTTGAGCAAGCATTGTGCAAGGGCAGACAGCACGGGCTCAAGGAGTGGTTGTTGTAGAGGTACTTTGATGGTAGCAAAGGTAATGGTTATTGTTCTTCTGTCAAATGAATGATGCCGCTTATCATACTTTGTATAGAAACGATAAAAATAGAGCTCCTTTTTGTAGGGGTAAGAAGGCGTCGGGGTTGGAGCTTGTCGAGGCAAGGCGAGGAACCATCAGAAGGTCTGGGTAGTTGAAGAAGGGAGTGAGCGAGAGAATTTGTCGGGGAGTAGGTTATTAGCCATGCCACTCACTAGGTTGGAGGCTTATTACACATCGAGAAACTATATGCTGTCGTCGCCCGCTTGTGACCTTTAGGAGCTTTGCTTTAACTTAAGGAGACTTGACTGGTCGTTAGGATGTAGGTCAAGTAGGTTGATTATTGAGGGGTTCATCACATGTCGAGCTGCTATTTGGCATTGCCTGACCCGCTATTATTTGAGTGGGCAATACTGTGACAATTTGTACTCGAGCTAGGAGGTCCGCTCGTAGGGTGAGCCTTGTTGCGTTTGAGTCGGTGTATGCAATCAAATGAGCTAGTTAGATGATGTCGGCTGGCCCAATTTATACTTGCAAGAAATTTGAGCGATAAGAAATTTCAAATATTTATAGGTAGAAAGAAGATTCTAACAGATTTATAGAGAATTTTGAACCATAGACGAGCTGCTGTTAATTTTGATTTGACATTTAGTTTTATAATGCCTAGTTGGAAAGGCTCTACCCATGACAGTAGACTGTTAATTCATGCTATTGAAGAAGTTGAAATCTTCCCATGCTCGCCATTCGTTAATTATCTCATAGATTCAATGTACAAGCTTAGAAATGGATAGCTACCAATTTATCATCATGAATCCTATCATGTTTGAGAGTTTCAAAAAACCTATAATGTTCCAAAATTGTATAATGAAAATTTCAATTTATATCACTCTAGTTTATGCAAGGCCATGTGTTATTTAGAAAAAACATTCAACATTTTACAAGACATCCCGACGTATAGCTTCACTAGGCAAGCATATTTTGTCATTGCAACTTTGCTATTCATAAATTTATAAGAAAATACAACTGAATGGATCCCGATTATAAACAAACCGTTTAGGAAGAAGTTCCATCGAGTTATGAGGAAAATTGATGTGGACAACATCAATACAACCATGGTGGTGCAAGTTCATCAAAATACATCATGGTTTGTTGCAACACGTCATCGATAAGAGATGTTTTGGTTGCTGCAGGACGACGTTGATGTATTAAATATTTGTATGTTCTTCATCGTTAATTAGAACTTTTGCTAGAATTTGTAGTTGGCATTTGAATTTGTAGTTAAATTTGAATTTGAATTTAAATTTCTATCATTGATTAATAAATACCAAAAATAAAATATTTATTGATTAAAGTACATAATTAATAATTATGGCAAACAAAAAATTGGAATTCTTTGTAATTGAGCATCTTTAAGTTTCGAAAATACACAACTGTTCCTTCTAAAAAATATATATAAAAAAAACCTTACCGTCATGTTTCAGAAAATATGCAGAAAATTCAACAAATATTTGCTGAGAACTTTCTGAATGTTTGCACAGTAATCTGTTAATATTTGTAGAGAAATCTACATATTTTTAAAATTTCAAAACTGCAAATATAGGTAGATTTTCAAAAAAATTTAAGAAAATTCAAAAAATATGTTTTTATCATAAAAACATATAATTAATGTTCAAACATAATTTTCAAAAATTTTTTTACCAAAATAAAAAATAAATACGTAATTTAAAACATGTTTTTAGAAGAGTTTTTCACGTATCAAATTCGAAAAGGTAGACGTAACCAAATTTCTACCGAAAAATATAAACACCATACGTATCACAATTAACAAATTCTTCCTATGCAATCTTCATCCTCTGTTCTAATTTGCCAATCCAATTTGATCGTGAAAGAATCCTATAATTAGTCGTTGATAGATCAAAATATAAGTGCATAATTGAAACATGTTAAATTGTCCATTAATTCGGCTCGATATTGGCTGGAAAAGCCCATTTAACAAAATCAGTGGACACGATATAACTTCACAAATGCCTAGATCCGTCTTCCCAAACCCTCCCACTAGCTATAAAATCGCCAAAAACATGTTTGTTATTCCGCCGCCTTCTTTATTTTATCTGTTCGCATCTTTTCTTCGGTTTTATTCGGATTTAAATTTTCTATTCTGAAAGGCGCGATGACGATCGATATTGGTCTCGTTCGTCGTAATGGTAATTTGATTAATTACCTTGCCGACCATTCTGATATATCGCCACCCATATTCTGAGCCTTTTATTTCGATTTTTTTTATAATCCATTTTAGTTTTTGATCAGTGTTAAACAGACCGACGATTAAATGATCAAACAAGCATATGTCTGAATATCAACCGGGTTGAACAGCTCTAATCTTCTGTAGAGGTCATTTATTTCAATTCGTGAATTTAGCTGTTTTTCTTTTCTTTGGTAGGTCGTGTGATGATTAAATGCATAAATCAAATGAAAAATATCATTTGGATATTTTGATTAATCATTTTGTCTTTCGCTCCTATCTGATGACCTATTCACATATGGATTCTGAAAATTTTCATTGATTCTTTATTTATTTTTTCAGCCGCTCGAGATTTGATTTTTAAATATTAATTGATTAAACTGTTTCTAAACTGTTCTGTTGTGGTTTCATATCAGTTTTGTTTAGAGCTTTCGTTGTTTAAACCGTGAATCCACAAATATTGATTGAAGTTGTTGTTTTTTGCTTGGTTGCTTTTTGTTTTACTGGGGATGAGAGTGATAGCGAATGCATAAAGCTGGGCAGGGGCAACATGACGATTGGAATCTTGTAGGCAATTCCAAATTTAGAGAATTGAGATTTTCTAAGTTAAATAGGTAAGCATGATTAGTAACCTGATTAATGATATTAATATGGTTATAGCTCGGATCTTTACTGAGATCAAAATAATATGCAATTTCCACAGTGTAAATTGCTGATTAGAGTAGTTATATGTTGGAGATTATGAGAATGTGCAACACTAGTACAAACCATTACTTGTTTAGCATGTCCCTTTTTGGATATGTTTGGGTGTATATGGTATTCCAAAGCCTTTATGAGGGTGAATCCCGATGCTAAAGACAATCATGGTGTTGAAGAGACCGCTATTGATATTAAATATAAATACTAACATTTGGAATGAGGAAATTACGTGAATTTTGAAAAGCATTGAT
Source organism: Allium fistulosum (assembly GCA_030737815.1). Classification (NCBI taxonomy): domain Eukaryota; kingdom Viridiplantae; phylum Streptophyta; class Magnoliopsida; order Asparagales; family Amaryllidaceae; genus Allium; species Allium fistulosum. Next base: position 1,050,163,347 of record CM060903.1, read on the forward strand.
GAATTGATACAATTTTATTGAATTAGGAGCATTATAAATTGAAGTAATGGTGGGAAATTAGCTCTATTTTTCATATTTTTCTATTTATGTGCGATCAACTAATCTAAAGACATTTCTTTTAAATTTTACCAAATAATTTCACAAGAGAGTATTTTATTTAAAAAAAAAGGACGTGTCTTCTATTGGTTGGACACATCGAAAACGGAAAATATGAGATTGGGTAAATTTCTCTTTGAGTTAACATTTTAGTACAGTTGATGTGACGGTAACTACTGATAGCTTTGTAACGATCTGTATTTTTGATAGTTAAAAATATGAATTAAAGAATAAAGAAACTTACAGTGTGAAATGATTCATTAATGAATATTGATACTAAATGGAAATTAAGTTATATAAATAATAAATGTAAGTTTAACTTTAGGAAAATTTATATAATATTTAAAAAAAAAAATTATCTTTTAATGGTATTAAATAGTAGATATCGAATGGTGATATTAAATATTGAATTGAAAACAATTCTTTTAGTAAATGAACGAAAATTGATGAAAAACGACCATAAGAATGAATAAGAATTGAATAAGGTAGGCGTCTTGTTGCTGAACTGAATGGAACAAATATGTTTATTGTGTGTAGATCATTGTGCAAATAAACTGATTTACGCACAATACATATTTTATTCCATTTGTTTCTGCAACAAATCGCGTACCTTATTTCAATTCTTATTCATTTTTACAAGATCATCTTTATTAATTCCTATTTATTTACTTACATAGAATTATTTTTAATTCAATATTTACAATTTAATACTATCAAAGAATGATTATTTAAGGTATTATATAAGTTTCTTGCGGTTTAATTTACATTTATTATTTACTTAAGAAACTTGATTTCCATGTAATATTAATATTCAATAATGAATCATTTCACACTTAAATTTCTTTGTTCTTTAATTCATATTTATTACTTCATATACGGTATCATTCGATATTAAATATATTTATGAATCATTTCAACATTTTCTAAAGTTTATAATCATTTACTTAAATAGTATTCTCCTTCTTATTATTCAACTTAATTATTAAGCATTTCAAACATTAACTTAAGTTTATAATATTTCTTGTGCATCTTAATTTTATGTTTGTAGACATATTTTCATTTTAAATTATTTTTATTACTTAAGTTTTTATTTGCATAATATTATATTATCATTTTAGTTTACAAGTTACAAAACTTCAATTTTTTTTGTATTTTCATTAAACACTTATATTTAATTTCAGATTTCAATTTGTAAGTTTTTAACCATTAAGATAGTCAAAGATTCCATTTTATTACAATAATAGAAAATCTCTAATTATCAAAAACTTAAGAACTAATTATCGAGTTTCATTTCAAATAATCCTGAAATAATGTATATTTATATCTTTTGTATATCAAATCATACTTAGGAAATTATAATTTAAATTTTTTTTCACCAAAACAACCGTGTAGCAAAGCTACTATAGTGGTCTTTCCATTTTGAAACTCAAAAATGAAAGTCGACGATGTCGCGATCGTTATCGAAATTATTTTCCAGCCATAGAAGATGAGAGTACATAACTTATTTTCGTTTAGAATTATTTTAAAACATTTCTTTTCAATCTTATTAAAAATATTTCTATTCCAAAACACTTTCAAATAATACTAATATTATTTTTCCAAGATTTTATTTAATTTAATATATTTAATTATAAAAATACGGGTTGCTACAAGTTTTTTGGTTGGAAGATTTCATTGACTTATCTAGAAGCAACGGATTATCGTTGGTAAGATTGTAGTGACATGTATGTTACATTGAGGAACAAATCAGGCTCAATTGTCTTAGAGGTTCAATTGATAGCTTTTAGACCAATGTCCGTTCTCGTTTTGTGTTAATTTTTTTTCGAAATACTTATGTTAGATGTGATATTATTCAAGACTTTTTAGTTGAGTATCTTGAAACATTGGAAGGTTGGGATCAAAAGATCCTTATGCTTACATTCTACGTTAGTTAATTTCAAATTCATTGTGCCTGTTTTGATTTCTTTAAATCTAATCAAGCCATAATTATAAGTAATGTATTTGTTTTTAATTTTATTTTCTTTAATTTGCATTCACTTTGTACCCTTTGCGATTAGTTGGTTTATGTTTTGGGTAGTGTATTTTGTTTTAAGGACAAATGTAATTTTTTTTCTTTGGACTTAAAGGCAAATTTTTTATTGTATCTCATCCATCTTAAAACTTAATTTTAGCTTATCAAAATCTCAAAATTTCCAATTAAATCTCAATCATCTCGCTTTACCACTGTTGGGTTTTTTGTTGTCTGTAACGACCCCGAATTTTTATAAATTTAAATTGATAATTAAATTAAATTTTTAATTTAAATTGTGAAATTAATTGATGAAATGATGCGAGTTTCCTCGAGCTTTCGAACAAATTATGTATTAAGTCAATTTGAAATTATAAATATGTATATATATTTTGATTCGAATTTAAATTGTAAATGAATGGTTTAATAATAAATAATAATAATAAATATTAGAAATGATGGTTTGAATTTATAAATTAAATATAAGATAATAAATATTAGAGTAAAATAGAAAGTAATACATTAAAAATAAACTATAACAACATAATAAAAGTAGAACTTCATTATATTGCAAAGTAATAAGATTAAAGAAACAAAATACAATATCTATATACAAAATAAGAATCATTAGTTGTAAAAAAGAAAGGAAACAGAAGGGTTGAAAATAAGTTGAACAGAGGAGTATGCCAGGCAAAACAAAAGTATGTAGCCTGCATAAAGTTGTAAACAGGAAAGTATATATGCATGCACACTTGCAAAATGATGAAATCTAATGAAGTAAAAGCAAAACATCTCTAAAAGTACTTACTAACATCTATCAGCCGAAAAAAAAATGAAGCTTTGCAGGCAAGAAAGAAGTAAAATAACATAAATAAACCACAAGTACTTACGAATTGAACTAGAAAGAAGATAAGTATGACAACTTAATAAATGCTGTTGTACCCATGTCTCCATATCAGCCATGTAGAAGAAAAGATCCCTGATCAAACTTTGTACTAATACAACTTTCAGCATGCACTTGTTCTTTATATGTCAAGCTTCTTTCCTTTTCGATTCATTAAAACAAACCAGAGAAAAAGAAATAAACATCACCTGTACATCTCATTCCTTTATATATCAATCTTCTTCATTTCGTTCATTCAAAACAAAACCTGGAAAGAAAGTATAAATCAAAGTGAAAAATCAAGAAGCATTTCAAAGCAAGAAGTTTTAAAGGCAGATCAACTGCAGCTGTTTGAAAACACCAAAGTATTCTCTGTTCAACCATATTTCAAGGTGAGCAACTCATTTAAACCCATCTATATATCTCGATATCTGAGTTGATGCTTGAAGTAGCTTGTGAAGAGTTATTGTTGGTTGATAATTATGTCAGTATGCATGTATGGTGTGTGTTGTTTTCAGTAGGATACTCTCTGCTTTCACTTTCCAGTATGCAAGTTTGATTTGAAAATTCAAATTCTTCTCATTTAAATTCCGATAGGTTGCGGTATTCAAATAAATTATGATCATTTAATCATAAATGAAGATTTAAAATTGTTTTAAGCTTGAATATAAAGAGTTTGCCTGTACAACCCAAAATTTACAGCACAAACAAATTATTATGATAGATTCAAGTATTTTAAATTGTTGATTGGATTGCATAACTTGAATTAACATACAAGGATATGATTTTTAAAACTTATATGATGATTTTTATTTAAGCATTTTAAGAGCATTTTTTATTTGAACCAAAACTGCACTTTTACAAAATTCTAGTGATTTAATCAATAATAAATGTTGAAATTTGGGATGAAGCAAGTATAAACATCAGCGGTTTCGTGAAAATTATCCGAAGATTTTTCTATTGTGTGAAATTTAGACACGAGATCGTATTAGGGTTTTAGTTGGTGTTCGTGTTCACGTTTGTAACGAGGGGAGTGCGTCTTCTTTACGCGATCGAGTGCTTCGTGGTGCTGGGGAATGGTAGAAGGGATGTCGACGAAGAGTTGACCGGAGTTTCAAGCTTTCTGGTGGTCGAGATTTTTAGTACGATGCGATTCCCAATCTTGGAGGCGAAGTCAGTTCATGTTTTCCAGGGTTGGGTTTTTAGCTCGATTTTGATTTCGAGTCGAAGGTGATGTTCTGATGGTCGGGGAATGGTGTGTGGGTGATCGTTGATTTGCTCGATGATCTGGAGTCGACTGGAGGGGTGCAGCGGTGACGTGCACGTGCACGTGCACGAATTCTGGTGATCTGATGAAGGTTTGGGTTTTGAAGCTGTTGGGTACTCGAGTTTTCTCGAGTCAAAGGCGTGTGTTGCTCGAAGTTTGGAGAATTTTGTATCGGGGGAAATGAATGTCATGGAGGACTCGAAGACAGACTCGGGTATTCAAGCATTTGGCTCGGGTCAGGTTGTGATAACCACATTTTGAAATTTAGTAAAACCAGTTCGTAAATTATTAACCCAAGATAACCTATAAGTAAATGGGAATCAAATTTTAAGGTTATTTAAATAAGGTCTTAAAGATAATTAGTTATCTTAAATAATGTTTTGATTTACTTAAAGGTTTTAAGTTAAATTTCATAATAATGATAATTGAGAAATTTGAAGAAAATAAATGGATTGTCTAGAACTTAATTAAGATTTGGGTAATTACAGATTAATTTAATTAATGAAGATGCTAAGGAGCAGATTAATTAATTTAATATAAATTTTTTTGGGGGTTATCAGCTAATTTATTAATTGGTAATTTGAGATTAATTGGTTAGTAAATGGGGGTTAATTACTTAATGTAAGAAATTAAAGAAAAATTTTTGTTAAGAATTTATTAATTTAATCAGTAATTAAGGGTTAAATAAATTAATGATTAAATGTTGATTAATTGATGGTTAAAGAATAATGAATAGTAAGGGTTTGAAATTAATTAACCAGGATTAGTAATTAATCTGATTTAAGTTAGTCAGATAATTAATTGACCTTACTTATGATGTTTGGATTTCATTGAATGCTGCATATTGGATTTATATCTCTGTTATGTGATTATGATAATATGAATTGCTTTGTGCTGAGCTGTTATATCTGTGATGAATGTACTGTTATATGAATATGCAACCCTTGAACCATAGAACGACATTTGAATTTCGATGCGACAGGGAGTCGGATTCCAGTTGGTTATCCGAAACCCACATCGAATTGTAATGATGAATCTTTGTGACTGATAAAGTTATTTTATCTATGAAACTGTGAATGAAGATAAGCGTTATCGATTATACCGCTTATCGATACATCTGTGATGATTGATGTTGCACTATTGTGTGTAAAACACCTGGACTACACCATACACACACAAATATGGATTTCACGTGGAAATCGGTTAAGTCACAGATCATTTAAATTTGATGTTTTTGAAATTGAAATTTTAATTTCATTTGATTTTGAAATTGGAAATTGGGGTTTAATATGAAAAGCTTTTGAAAGGGAATTTCAAAGATAAAAGCTATTTCGAATAACTTAATCGAGTTTTGAAATTTAAATAATTTGATTTAAATTTGAATTCAAGTTTGAAATTGAATTTTATGATTTGAAACTAGGGATTTAAAGATGATGTATAAGTTATATATGGGTTAAACCATTTTAAAGGTATTGATTTGGGAATTTGAGTTTAATTCAAGGGTTTTAACTCGTGTAAATATAAATGGATTTTTTTCTGAAACGAAACTATTTGTTTTCAAATAGTAAAAGCTTTCACATAAGTAATGAACTTCCAATTTGCGTTGAAAGAATTTCAAGTTTGAAATAGAATTGAAATGTTTTGAAATTTATGAAATGAGTCTTTGATTCAAAGACCGAACGAGTTAATCCAATTTGAAATTGAATTGTTTTGAAAGCTATAAGTTAAATCTTGATTTAAAGATTTAACGAGTTAATCAGATTGAAATGGAAATTGTTTTGAAATCCATGAATGAATCTTTGTGAATGGGGTAAACTTTGTGAATTGAATCTTTTTGTTTCAAAGATTAAAGGTGTCGAAATTGTTTAAACCATTGAAGATTTTTGAAATGAATCTTTTTTTTTAAAGATTGGAAATGGTAAATTGTTTTAACCATTCGAATGAAAAGTTTTGGGCTTTAAGCTGTGATTTAACTGAGACCCCAGTATCCATATGATTTTTAATTGCGCTCGTTATTCGGTTTAGCCGGGAGAGGACCTTTGTGTCATATATCCCATTCCGAATAGTGATACGACGATATGGATAGCATTTGAAGACCGGTGGTGAAGACCGGGTATTTGCGAGAACGATAGGATGACCTATCGATTGTCTCTGCACTGAGTCGCGCCGGTATAGAGATTTCTTAAGTGATGGGAAATCCGATCGGGATTGTGAATACCCGGATTTGCAAGGGCTTCTTCGGAAGTGCCTTCGGTTCTGTTCGAACCCGGAACAGACTTGTATGGATGTGTGTCTGACATTACACTTTGAGATGTAAAGCTGGTCTCTATCAAATACATTTCTGTTGGTGGCGGAGAATTTATTATCTTAGCTTAACACCCTTGACGTACGAGCTCAGAGGTTATGTAGTTGATGGTTACTAGTTATACATTCCCAATTTGGTAATGTGGCATACGAAGTGCTGATGATCATTTGTGGAAAAAGCGTGGCTTTGTGAAAAAGCGTGGCTTTGTGAAAAAGCGTAGTTTTGTGGACGAGACTTCGTCGAGCCTCACAACCCGGTAATGGTCGAAACAGGAATGTTGCGGTAAAGGTTTGTAAGGGTAGCGCCCCTAGGGTATGTCATTTCCTTCTGGATAAAAGGTGATATCATGGTACGGAGCCCAGATATTTTACCTATGTTGATTATATTTTGTGGCTGTTGCTTTGCGATTGAGGATCCTCGGATAAAGGTCGGTAACGACCGGGGGATGACATGACTCGTGTGTTAGTTACCTAGTTATAGCTTACAGCGTGAGGTAGCGTCGGTGTGTTAGTTACCTAGTTACAGCTGTACAGCGTGAGGTAGCGTCGGCCTTTTGTTTGCAGAGATCCGGTTAGGTTCTCGGGGCGTCTTTCCAGAGGCGTTTCTATTTCGGTAAGGAAGTTCCTTAGCCTGATCATTTGTTGGAAATCCAAAGAAACAATACGAACCCTGTACGGTTTTAGTTGTATTACCTGCCATGGAATGTGGCGGTAACCTGCTATTGAACGTGGTAGCTATAGTAGGCATACGATGAAATGTTGTATGCTGGCTAAGATTAATATTATACTTTCGAAATGATTTTCGACACTATGCACTAATGATAATAATATCGAATGATTTTGCATAGTAAGCATCTTTGACTATCATAAGAAGAAATCTCCTCCAATTCTGCGTTTGCATTGTGTGTGTGGCGGGAGGTCTTATGGTAGTTTCATTTTCCAAAAGCATTGCGGATTTGTTTTATTTTCTTTGTGAAAAATAACTGTTTTACGATCTCACACCAGTCACCATGACTGACTCGGAGTTTATTGTTCCCTTCTAAACTCTGGGTGCCCACCAATTTCCACACGGGCAACCTAGAGTTATGTTATCAGGATATTCTGGATATTCTGGAGCTTTGGAGATAAGCTGGAGGACGAGACGTAGTATTTGTATCTGTATTATTTATTCCGCTGTGTATTCTGTATGAGGACAAGTTTATATAACTGTCCATTGTTGTATATTGACTCTGATTGATGTATGTATAAACTGATATAGTTCTTTGTTTTAAAAGACTAGTAATTATCTATTATATATTGTTCCGCTGTGATGTGTAAGATTCTGATGTTGTTTTCTTCTTCCTCTTTTCTTCTTTCTCTTCTTTTCTTTTCCTTCTATTTTCTTCTTCTTATACTTTTCTTCTTCTTAAACCCTCTGTAACGACCCGGCTTTTTCTCCACAGAAAGTCGTATCATTAATAAGAAAGAAAGGGGTAGAAAATAGAAAAGAAGAGAAGAAAGAAAGAAACAACAACAACGATCTCACAGCGGAACGAATAAATTATATTAATAACATATACTATTACATAGTATACAACACTTTACAGAGTTACACAGCATATACATCACTTACTAGACAGTTATAACATCTGTCTAGACATTACAACTCAATACACTACAGAGATACAGACACAGCGGAACTACTATATATATCTACAACGCTGAAGCCTCCTGCTCCATTGCTCCTCCACAATTCGTCAAAGCTAAACCTGAATCCCTCGGCTACTCGTAAAAATTTGAGTACCCAAGAGTTTATAAAACAGAAATAAACAACTTGGGTCAGACATGGGTCTGGTGTGAGTAACAGGTTAAACTTGCTTAACTTCAAAACCTTTAGAAAGAAAAGGTATCACGTAAGACTCCCTACAAATAAACATGGGTAAGTTTTTACCTTACGCTAACCAAAACATTTGATAGGAAATCCAGTTATATTATAATAGGGTCTAGGGTTTTCAAATAAATATGAAATAGCTGAAATTGTTACATTATTAAATTCCAGCATACTAGCCACAAAGTGGGTTATACAATCAAAACCGTAAGGGCACGTAGGAAGAATGGGTTTCCATACAATGGCAGGGCTACTGGGGTACCGCCCGTCACAGTACGTGGCATAGATCACCGTACCGAGGAGTACGCCCGCTCCCTTGCAACACAAAGCCGGAACCATCCCTTACTGGATAATTCCGAACAAGATAACCCCGTAGTTGGCGCGACCAACCACACACTAAGCCGAATAAAAAGAAAAGGGACCTCTAGACAGGGATCTATCTTGCTCTCAGTGGGTGCTACCCACGAAGCCTTGCTGCACCTCCCCTGTTTTAGCCATTCCCGGTTGATGAGGCTTGAGGTTACGATTACCTTTAATCAGAACATATCACTTAGAATGCTCATCGTCCGCCTGACGATGTGCTGAAAGCATTCAATCCATACAAGTTCGTTCCGGGTTCGAACGAAACCGAAGGCATTATCTCGTTACACTCGTTTTGGAATCACCCTCAGAGTTAACGACAATAACCCTTGCACTCTGAATCTTCATCTTCACTTGAGATTCACGACCTATCGTTAATTTGGATCGATGTGGTATTCGGGTCTCCAGACCTGGAATTCCGGTATACGGAAACCCGATCCCGGTCTCATCGAAATCCAAAACGTATCTTTTAAGGGCCAAGTTGTTTTAAAGTTAAAACAATTCAATTCTTATCTATATACACACAGATAGATAACTTAATAGATAATCTACATTATCATCACAAACAAATAACTCATATTATCATTCCAATTCAACCAACATCCATATCATAGATCAGTCATATCTCATCAAAGATATCAAACAATGAAATACATTCAATCTCATTCATCCATCCTTAAGCAATGATTTATATCATCTAATTAATTTAAAGTGAATTAAACTAATTACTTCATTCTATAAATCCTGCTTAGTTAATTATTAATTAAACCAATTAATTAATCATTACTCTAAGTATTCATCTTAATTAATCATTCCTGATTAATAATCCTTTAATTACTTTAAGTAATTAATACTTAATTAATTTCACAAATTAATTATCTTAAACCATTCAGTAATTAATCTTTAATTACTTCATTAATTAATTAATTATACTTAATTATCTTAATCCTTAATTAATTACAATTAATTAATTACTTTAATCACTTATTATTTATTAATTAATCTTAATTAATCAATTCTTTTATTAATTAATGATCCTTAATTACTCTTAATTAATTATCTTATTTAAATTAATTACATTTAATAATTAATAAGTCACATTTATTAATCACCTTTGATTAATCTCATTTAGTAATTAACTTCCCTTAATTACTCCACTTCATAAATTAATTACTCCTTAATTAATTATCCTTTAATTAATCCCTTGATTAATTATTCAAAAGTAATTATCTCAAATTACTTTCATTATTTCATCTCCCTTAATTAATTACATCCAGTAATTACCTTTAATTACTTTCCTAAGTAATTACACTTCACTAATTACATTTAAGTAATTATACTTATCAAATCACTAAATGATTATCTTAAATTAATTTAATTAACTAATTTAAACTTACCAAATTTATTTAATTAATTACCTTAAGTAATTAATTTCTTTAATTACTTCCATTAAGTAATTACTTAACCAATTCATAAAAGATTATCATTCTAATTGATTATCAAAATTAATCCCATTAATTAATTATTTAATTATCCCTAATTAATGATCTCTCATTAACTATTAACAATTCTTCATTTAAGTAATTAACTTAAATCAACCATTATTAATTAATTCTTAATTACCAATTAATTAATCTCTAATTACTAAATTAATTTCTTAATTAATCTTTAATCACTTGATTAATTTCTAATCATTTATTAATAATCTATACTTATATAAATAAATGATCCTTAATTCCAAATTAATTAACCTCTAATTAATTTATTTATAATCTTAATTATTTTAATTAATTAACACTAAACCATTAATTAATTAAATTATCAAATTATTCTTTAATTACCTTATTAATTTAATGACTCCTAAATCATTAAACCTTAATTACTTCCTAAATTAAAGTATTAACCTTTAACTACTTTAATTATTATTAACAAAAGCTTGAAACATTTTTACCTTTAAATCTTTCTTTTATTTCATTTCAAATTAAAGATTTAAATAAATTTCAAATTTAACTTTAACCAAATTTAAATCTAATTATTAAACCCTTCTTAAAACCAAATGTTAAAGAACACTTAACATTTAAAAGATTTTTAAACCAATTTATTTAAATTCAAAACCTTTTTAAAATATACTTTAAAACATTTTAAATTTGTTTAAAACCTTTATTTTTATAAAGCTTTATTTATCTCAAATCTAGGATACAAATTTAAACTTGAACCCATACTTAAACTTGATTTAAAACTGGATTTAAATCCTGCTTCAACTTTTTAAAACTCATTCAGATTTAAACACTGTCAGGCTTTAAAACATAACATCACAAATGACCCGAGACCATCTATCAAAATACCCGAGCAAAAACTGAAAACCCCCGAGACAACTTCGAGTTTTCTTCCGTCCCTATTCCTTCGAGTTGAACGCAAAGAAACTTCGAGCCAAACCCGTACCGTCTCTTCTTCCCAAACTACAAGTGTTCTGATATAACGTGCACGTGCACAGACGTTCTGGCCATCTCCGATCCATACTCCGACCATCGACAAGTCAGCGACCTCCTCCCCTAACGTTTCGATCCCCCAGAAACTCGAATCGATGACGAACTCAAAATCGAGCAACTTGATACAACCTGGAACCCAAACTTGATCATCCAAATCCATCTCGTATGGCCACCTCCGTTCATCTGATCTTACGCCACCAAGTCCAAAGCTACGCCACATCATGATGCATCAATTCAGCCCATACCGGTCACCTCCGGTGCTTTGACGACGACGAAATCGCCTGGAAACTCACGTCGACCAAAACCAATTCTTAAACCCTACTTCTACCTCCCTTGGCCACCACGGTGAATTGAAAAATGCCTCATTATTTTTCCAATGATCCCTGACCATCCACCATCCTCCAGCCTTAACCACGACCTCAATTCATCTCGCGATCACCAGAAATCAACAGAAACCCATATTCTGTTCATCTTACTAATTCTCTAGATTTACCAAATTAAAAATCGTGATTTTCTTTTTAAAAATCATTATTTTGTATAAGGAATCAGTTTATAAACCTGAATTGATAAATAACGATACTTGAATTTTCACTTGTTTAAACATGCACTGTTATTCTCTAGTTTCTTAGAGACATTCATATATATTTTTACTTAATTAAATGTTAAACACTAACCCATGGTTAAACAACGATTATTGTTTGAATCTGAAATCTTAATAAAGATCAGATAAGGGAATAATGGAATTTCTACAAATTTCTTAACTTAAAAACAGGAATAGGCAAGAACTGATACTCAACAAACACACATATACATCAATAAATACATACAGGAAAGATGCACTTGTACACATTCACATAACATACTCACTTCAGATATCACCCAAGCAACCAAATTTTATATAATTAAGATTTTAAAACAGATGTTACTCACCAGATGAAGAACAGAGCTTCCCAGGTTTAATTTTTTTAAAACTGAAGTGTCTTTGAGCTTTAAAATCTTTTAACTTGAATTGCCTTTTGAAAACTGGTTTGCTTGCTAGAAAACTTGCATGCATGCTAAAATCTTGCTTTATTGAGATGTTGCTCTAGATCAGGTTACTTGCTTTTGACTTGAAAAGAAAAACAGGCTTTGATTCCAGGTTTTAGATGATGAGAATGAATTGCAGGCTAAAGACTTGATTTGGAAAATGGGTTACAGATTTGAAGATTTGTTACAGGTTTTCATTTGATAAATTTTGGTTTGAGGAAGATTGATTACAGATTATTGTTTTGAGAATTTAGTTTGAGGATCTTGTTTCAGGCTGAGGTTTTTCTTAAGTTTTTGAAAAGAATCGAAAAGGCTAAGTGTAGATGAGAACATATGTTTATATAAGTTAGAATGTAGTTTATTAAAAATAAAAATAAAAGAAAATATAAATTAAGAGATTGACACTTGTAAAAACTCTTAACATTTGTCATTTGAATTAATACTTACTTAACACATGTCCTTTAATTAGTTTTATTTATTGTAAATGTAAATAAACCTCTTTTTCTTTAATTAAATAAGTACTTATTACTTATTTATATATATATAGATAATTTTTAAAGAAATAAACCAATTATATTTATAATTAAAAGTTTATACATATATTTTAAAATCCAATTTAAAGTCAATTTAAAACAACACATTCAAATTTGAAATAACAATCTTATTTAAAACCATAAAATTATTTTGTTTAAATAGCTTTGTAAAGCTAATATTAAATAAATCATAATTTCCAAACTATAAGAATATACATTAGAAATTTAAAACAAGATTTCATTTATTATTTAAATTTCAAATCCAAGCGTATCTATTTACAATATATATATATATATATATACATTATAAATAGAAATCATTTTATTAGTTTTTAAAGGATAAAATTCACTAATTAAATATTTATTTAATTAGATTTTTAAACCAATTCAAATATTTTTATCAAAGATTAACAAATCAATTTAATTATTTAAACAGATTATTAAATTGATATTGCCCCAAATTTCCGGGATATTACACCCTCACTATTGGAGTTTCCGGCACTCGATTGCTCGACAGTCGATAAAGGGAGTATCGATGTCGAATTTTCGAAAGTCGAAAATTTCGGTACGTGACATTGTCCTTCAACGCTTCTTCGTTTAATTGAACGTGATTAATCTTTTGTTAATTTATGCTCAAAGCTAAATTATGTTGATTCTTCCATTAGTTCGAGTCAAAATGACTTTGTTTATGGTAAGTTTATTTTTAAATATGATTTCCTTTATCTTTGTTGTTCTATGAGTATGCACCTGAATTCAACTTCTGCATTTCATGTTTTTTAGCATATGCTTTGACTTACATTTTTAAATAATGTATCCATTTGCTGTCGGAATAAATGCATTGTTTGTTATTATCAACATTGTCTAGCTTATGATCACATGGGGAAGACCTTATGCGCAGTTAATTATAATCGTATACAGAATAACAATTCTATCTAGTTGACTAATAAATAAATCATATACAAGTATGAGATAACAGGTGGTCAATAAAGTAGTAGGCAATGCGAGCAATTTCAAGGTAGGCGACCGAGTTGGAGTTGGATACATAATCGCTTGCTGCCTCAACTACTAGTTCTTCAATGGTTCTAAAGAAAATTATCGTGACCAAATGCAATTCACATATAATGGTATTTATTAGGACGGTAGCACCACTTATGGTGGCTACTCTGAAATGATAGTTGCTCACAAAGGGTTTTAACATCTAACTAAACTAAACATTGTCCCTAAAAATCTCACACATGTACAGAATAATTTGACCTGATTATAATTAAATCTATCCCTTAGAAAAGTTAAAACTGAATTCATGTTTCTTTATTTATAACAAATTGAAATTTAGTTGAATAATAACCAGGTTTGTGGTCCACATACCCAATAACCTTCCTTTGCTCATCGGCTCCACTTCTATGAAAGAACACAAAATGCTTGAATCACCAAGCAAAAAACTTGGATTGGTCTGGCTTGGTGGACTTGGTCACCTTGCTTTTAAGTTTGGTAAAGCATTTGGACTTCATTTTACTATTATGAAAACATCTCCTTTTAAAGAAAAGGAAGCTAGAGAGCATTTAGGTGCTGATGATTTTCTACTTAGCACCGATCCTGAACAGATGAAGGTGTTATTATTATTTTTTAATGAAGAGATACGATCAGTTCGAAAAAACCTTATCAATGTACTAATAGTCATTGTCATCAAATATGATATTTGAACTTAACTGGTTTCTTAATAATGTGGCGATCTTTATTACACTGTTATATCCATAATCTGCAGCAAAGCGTTTTGACTATGTTACTAACACAATCAGCAACATGCCGCATTCACTTGGACCATTTCTTAAGTTGCTTAAAATTAGAGGTACATTGGTGTTTCTTGGTGCACCTGATGAACCCATTGAACTTCATTCTTTTCGTACGATATTTGGTAAGTAAATATTTCTTTTCTCGATATGATGTGCTCTTGTAAGACTAACTGATGAAATACATCATTTCATTTGCTATGATATTTTATTTTTGGATTCTGATCCTTACCTACTCAATCCATACTATATAATATAAGGCAGGTTTCAACACTATAAAATACACTTTGAACATAGGAGTACCTGACTGAATCTTTTTATGGTTCAATGATTTGTAGGTAGAAGGATAATAAGCGGTAGCATACTAGGAGGGATATGTCTTCTTGATATAGAATGTGGTGCTCAACAGGTTTTCACTGACAAAGGTCGAGTACTAATAGAATGTGTCGAGTAAACTTGGGCTTACTCTGGCAATGGCTGACCTGAACTTACAAGGCATGCTTCATGATGCATTCAACACTACCAAGGAATGGTAGACTAAACTGAATGAACTCTATATGATGGCATTTGTAGTTTGAGAAGGGACCAAGTAAACTGAATTAACTCCATATGAACTCCATATGCTTATTAGTGTGATGCTATATTTCTTCAACATGCATGTCTGCTTTTTCATTACACTATTCATTATACAAATTTTATATTTGGGTTGTCCATACATGATACAAGATTATGGTCAACTACATAGCCAACATTTACTAAATATTAGAGTAACATTATCAATTAGGTGCTCATTTTGGTCTTATTTTAATGTGGCTAAATCGGGAACGAGTTCGCAGTGGTGACGACAATGCGACAGAGTTATTTGAACTTGGTGCTGTCATGTTACGGAGAAAATTTTACCCTGTAGCTATAAAATACTTGTAACAAGCAATAGAAAAATAGGATAGGGATGATCAAGATTTAGCATAGGTTTATGCATTTTTCTTTATGAAATTTACTTTGACTTTCTATCCCATTTTTATCCATTGGAAACCTTATTTGTTATATTACCTAGTTGGATAACAATATTTCTGTTAATATAGAACTGACATCTTCAATGAACCAAGTTTTTTGTACTGATTTTGGCTTTTTTTATTTGCTTCATTTACGAAAGGTTTACTAAACTTGCGCTTTTGAGTTCTTGACATTCTTAAAAAAATAGCAAACCTGGTATTTAGTGTGAATTTAGAGCAGACTATAATTGTACTATTTTAAAAAAAACTCCCAAAATCATTGCATGGTAAATTTATAAGCAGGGATCAAAAGATCTCAAAATATTTTTCTACTAATATTTCAAAACCCAACTCCTCGCTAACAACCAAAATAACTATTCTGAAGAAAACGCTCGTAGATGTTACTGTAAAATACGAAAGCTAACCGTGAGAGTGGTGCATTCATAGTGACAAAATTGTGGTGGTGATTTAGCCTTTTCAAATGACATGCATGTTGTGGTAACTTGTTCATCCTAAACCTGCTAATAGTTAAAAGTTAAAACAAATTAACATGTGCATCCAGTTACTCCTTGTATGGAAATAGGTTTTTTTATTTGGCTTATCGTGGGGTAGTAGTATTGGATTAAGAAACATGTTGTCACTTTGCGCTTATTACTTAGTGGTGGATTAATACTTATTTTATGTGAATTAATAAATGTGTCATGCCTTGATAAACAAACACAAACAATGAATATTTTTATTATTACGTTTCAAATGGTGTAAACAAGTGATCTAAATTTTAGTTTTCAAAGAAAAGAATAGTAAGAACTATGCTAATAAAAATAATATGCTAATTAAACATTTAAAAATTGTATATTGCTATACCATAAGATATATCTTTGAACTATAACAAGTACAATTCAAACTTGTAGTAGAACGTGATAAAATATCTTTATAACAACGTCAATCCACACGTTAATAGTTGTTAATTTGATGTTATGTGAGCTGAATGATCGAGATATTCAACTTAATTTAATTTGATGTTATGGGCCTCATTTAATTTTTCAAGTTGTTAATCCAAACCCTTTGAAAAACAATTTCCAAATTAATGGGTCTTAAATTCTCAAATTCCTTGTTTTAAACCCATTTTTATTTACAATTCATATTATAAATATACTTAGGCAATTTCATTTACTTTCCGTTTATAAATCACATTTATAAATCATATTTATATAATCTCACTTCTTATGTAATATCATTCCGCAAATGTTTATTATTTTAACTATAATTAATACTCTATATTTCATATTTATAAATTCACACTCTTATATAACTCAGTTTATAATTGTTTATGTTTGTTTAGATTATAATAGTCGCAATTTTTATTAGAACAACAAACAACAAATGATAATAATCAAATATTATCATTTACTAACAACAAACACACCATATATAGCTATAATAATTTCTGAAAAATTATTCCTTTATATATGAAATATAACTTTGGTAAAATTATTTCATTTACCAATTTCAAAACAATACTGTGTCGATTTGCCTTGTTTAAGTGTTTAGAAACCCCTATCGATATCATGGCATCCCACGAACCGACCAAATTTATAAACCACTCAACAGATAAATTAACACAATATAATACATTTTTATAATCACTAACAAATACGCGCTCATATGTATACACACACTCAAAACTCATAATAAGGCATTCCATTACCTTATCTCTTAATGAGTTACCCCTCCAAAGCCAAGGTCCTCGCTAACCTTGCGCTTCGATACCAAGTGTAACAGCCGAGAATTTCAGACCCTCGAAAATCAACACTAATACGTTTACTATATTGCGGGCCGAGCAATCGAATTCCCAAAAACCCGATTGTTAGGGGAAAATAAGGAAGAAAGAAGATGAGAAAGAAACTTAAAGCAACATGGAATTTCATAATCGTTGCGGAACAACATATAATATAATATCAATGATCTTTACAAAATAGAAACTA
The DNA here is from genome assembly GCA_030737815.1 of Allium fistulosum. Lineage (NCBI taxonomy): Eukaryota > Viridiplantae > Streptophyta > Magnoliopsida > Asparagales > Amaryllidaceae > Allium > Allium fistulosum. The sequence continues at coordinate 1,050,180,944 of CM060903.1, forward strand.
TTATATACATACATCCATTAGAGTACAACGACAAATCACAATCATCGGCCTATATAGTTATAACAACCCATCCTCACGAATGTTGATGATTTCAACAACAAAACAGCAGAAAATGAACATATATGTGAATATGACTTGAAGACCTCTAACTCATCTCCTGAGCTCCAATGCATCCAAAGAAATCTGTAGGTATGCTCGGTCTGACCCTAGCATTATAATAAAATAACACCCTAGTCAGTTCAGAAAATTAGCGTGATAAAACATGCCCAATTGAATTTAAAGTTATGGAAACCTTTGAAAATCAAAAGTATCTCGTAAGACCACACCGCACATAAACATGGGCAGGTTTTTGCCTTATGATAACCCAAACATTTCATATGAAATTCTCTGATATTATAGTAGTGTCTAAGATACAAATACTTATTAATCATTAACAAAAGTGTTACATTAATTAAATTACAACATAATAGGTATACAACTAAAACCGTAAAAGCTCGTATTAGAGAATGGATTCCATACAATGATTGGGCTACTGGGGTACCGCCTATCACGGTGCATCTCTAGATAAAATAACACCGAGGACCTTGCCTGGATCCCCTACCAACACAGAACCGACCTACCCCTTACAGGATAGTACCGAATATGATGATCCCTTCGTTAATGGGTCCCGAAGCTTACAAATGAGAGATAATATCGACTCTAGATAGGGATAATCATACCCTACTTGGTAGCGACCCACTTAGCCCTACTGCATCTCCCATGTTTTAGTTATTCCTGGTTGATGAGGCTTAAGGCTATGTTTTACCTTTTGTATAACACTTCCCAAATGGAATGCTAACACTGCACTCCACGAAACCATACAATGCCAGCATTCATCCATACAAGTTCTTTCTAGGACTGAACGAAACATTTGACAGCTTCGTCTTCAATTTCCATCATCTTCAAGATGTCTTCACTTCGAAACGCTCGACTTGGATCAATTAGTTTTTAGATAACACACCTGATCTCGGTTTGTTTGAAAACAACTTTTCGATAATTCCTGGTAAACTTAACCTCGGTTCTTTAGGAAATAAACAGTCAAGGAGAAGAGCGGAGATCACCTCCTAACCGTTAGTGGATGGATTTCCTTATCATTGTCCTAGGAGAACGAAACGATATTTATACGCATAGTACATCATTATCGGAAACGACTGTGCCATATAACTCACGTGTTTCTTATAGATATTACCAAATTTACGTTTTGGGTACAAATTCAATAGTCGGTTAGTTAATTATCGAATAGCAAACATTCAATCAGGGTTTTAATTCCATAGGGAAAACCAACATTGGTTAAGCACATAAGCAACCACTAGCCTCTTTTAATAAATCTTTTCATTTATTAATTTCATTTTGTAAATATTGTAGCAAAATACTTTTACAAAGATATATATATATATATATATATCTGTTTGTGTGTGAGGACCTACATTTTAGAAGGTTTAAATCGACAATAATCCACACATGTCCAACTTAAACAATCCGGAACATAGATAATCAATGGGGTTAAATAAAAAAAATAAGAAAAGAAGAAGAAAAAATACAGAATCTTACAGTGGAAACGATAAAATATAACAATCAAATAACAATTCATGAAGCTGTCACTATACATTTGATTATAATTTATACACATTTATCAGAGTTATATACACACACGCATCAGGGATAAGTGATCAATATACAAGATAACATGAATAAGGAAATAATAATAGTAATAATATACCAACTTCATCTTCGTCCTCTAGAAACAGATCTTCAATGCATTGAAAAAAAACTCTGGACTGACCCGAGCATAATGAAAAGACAAAACACTCGAGTCAGGAATAAAATACTCTTATGTAAGTCAAATCAATATCATAAATATGAGTGCAATAACTTAAGAGATGTCACGGGATTTTCCATCTCCTAAGGATCCGTTAAACTATTTATATATAATAGTATACGCTATAATAGATAATGTCTATCAGTAAAATAAATATCAAAATAGCGTTATGGCTCTACATTGATCCACCTTAACACATTTTTACAGATTCAAAACCAAATTCGTAATGGGCTCGTATGGGTTAAATATGACAAGGCACGTGAGGCAATGCCCAAGGTAGGATTCTACCAGTTTACCCTTTCTGGCTGGTCGTAATCCATCCATGGCCGACCGCGACAACCAATCCAAGCAACAAAAGGTGTACCCATCGAATACGAAATCACAATAGTAATACGAGGGATCAACGTCGCTGGAGGTAGCTAACCTCAATGGCCAGACATAGGCTCCTGTTTTAGTCATTTTAATTATGACACGAGTAACAAAGCTATCCATCATCGTTCTCTTACTTCATTCCAGTAAACGTCGCTAATTCAACCACTACATTCTGGATATCATCCACTGCGTACACGGCTGTCAAAGTGGTTCCAATATGATAAATAGTATGCCAATAAGAGGGCCTAGTCTGTTTAACAACAACCAATCGTCATTTTACACATCGGTCGGTACTTTTATATTTCAAAAACAATTCGTACGTGATATCAAAATATCATACTCAAAAATCAAATCCATTTCGAAATCATCATATTCGCTTCAAAAAAAATTCATAATTTACTTCAAAATGTCAATTCAATTCGATATATCGATTTCACTTCAAAATTTGATTCGAATTTCAATTTAGGTTATAACTTCACTTTAACCCAATTCGCATTTAAATCCAAGATTTAAATATAAACATTTCACCCTTTGACCAGAAAATAATTTAAATAGTTTTAAAATAGTTAAAATAGTTAAATAGAAAATAGTTTGAGTAATAAAAATGGTTTATATAGTAAAATAGTTTGGAAAATCAAAATAATTTGAATATTTAGAATATAGATTTTAAACCATTTATACTAAAATAATTCATTTAAAAATAGTTTCATAGTCAAACCGGTTCAATTCCAAATTTCCCAATTCAAATCAGTTCTAATTTCCATTTCGATTTTAATCGATTCAATTTCAATTTCAAGTCGAATTTTACGCGATTCCAAATTAATTTAAATTCCAATTTCAAATTAATTTCAATTCCAATTCCAAATTAATTTCAACTCCAATTCCAAATTAATTTCAAATTCCAATTCTAAATTAATTTAAATTCCAATTCCAAATTAATTTAAATTCCAAATTTTAGACTATTCCGATTTATATCAATTCCAAGTCCATTTCCAAAATATCAATTCAAAACACTTACATCAATTTTTTATCCAATATCCAATTAAAAATCCAAATATTTAAATATAATTGAATTCCAAGCTTAATTTTGAAATATCATTTTATATCACTTTTACTTAGCAATATTCAAAGTACGAATAATAATCCAATCTTTAAAACAAATCGATTTCTGAAATTCAAATCATACTTCAATTATAACTTCAAATTCTCAAATTCGATTATTTAAACAATTTCATTTACCAAATTTAAATTACAACATTTCAAGCTCCAGCTCGAAAATAATTCGAATTCCATAAATTCAATTTTTATTCCTTAATATCAAATCATTAAAATAATTTCAAATCAAAATTTTGAAAATAATTTAATTTAACCAATCCGGTGTCCGTATATAATTCTCTATCCTATGGCTAAGTGAATCAATTATTCTAATTTAATTCCAGGGATGGATATATTTTATTTCGATCCAAATAAATGTCATAGGTATATACATTTCAGCCTATTTCTCAATTTATTCGAAATAATTCAATTTATAGTTTTATATACTGTAACAATATACAAGATGTTAACATGATATATCAAAACAAATAAACATCCAAAATATCAACCAATAGCATCCATCACATCCAATCATCCAACAGTCAATAAAATTCTCAACAATTTCATAATTATCAATTTTTGGTATTTTACGGGCAATTAAATTCTAATTCAATTTAACTTCCTCTTAGTTGCATCATCAATTCCCAAATCACCAAAGATCCTTCCACAAGCATCTATCCACCTCTGGACCTCAATAGTTGATTCTGTTCCCAAGAAAACTTTCCCTCCAAGAGCAGTATAGTCTTTGCACAACTTAGCAAAATCCACTGGTTTCAGAGTTTGGACTTGAACTCCAACATCAACTGCTGCCCCCGGAATTGGTATCCTTCTCATGATCGAAGTCATCATAGCTTCAAACATAGCTGCATAATCAGCAGTCCCCTCAGTAGCACGGCCTTCCCTAGCAGCTGGTCTCCCTCTTCGACTCATTCTCAATATCTATAAAAAGGAATGATTAGAACATCTAGAGAAACAACTGCATAAAGGACTCAAACTCTACTAAGCTACTATATTATATATAGTAATCATCCATCAAATTACAATTACGTCTCTCATACGTAGTTACGACAGCGAGCGTTGGGTAAAATCGATTAACCAATGCTCTGATACCAAATGTGACGACCGCCCATGACCCCTGCACCGAATCTAGAGATAGTGCGCTGTAAAGTGTGCCAGGCGACCATGGACGATTGTCAGGGTAGATTAAAACAACAGAATCTATCGTATTACTCACAGCGCATGGACAAAATACAATAGAACATATATATAGTGAAGCTTTACAGAATAAAATGCCATCATATAATTCTTCATAATAGTTGAATACAAGCATCCAAATAGCCAATACATCAAGCCTCACTACATAACACTCAGAGAATACAAAACAGCGGAACATCCAGTACATATAATAAGAAGATAATATGCAACCCTCCAGCTCGTCTTCGATATCAGCATCGTGAGAAGAGAACAGCACATGTCACCTGCTACCTAGTCTGCCCGTCCCAAAAATGGACGAACAGCCCAAGGCAATAAGAATTAAAACATAAAGCCTTGAGTCAGACAACAGTCTTAGTGAGCAGTGAACTAACTAACAACATACCAAAAGAGTACAAAGGAAAAAGGAATAGGAATACAACCCGCCCACTCCAACCTCTTTCTACAGTGATAGCCCCCAAACACACACTAAATAGAAGCAAACATAGCAGAGCATACAATTTAAAGTAGAGTAATAATCATTCGAGTCAAGGGCGATGTTTTCCAAGTACCAAGGCCTAAATCAGATAAGCACCCAGAAAATACCGCTCTTGAGTCCGAATGACGATACAACCAAACATCCATGACTCTGGCTATCACTGTTATCATTGCTTCGATATCACCGTTAATTGAATGATCGGCACATTCTTTCAGCCGTCCGTCAAGGGCTAATGGAAACCTCGGTTCTAGACATAACTCCCGCACGTCATCATGACCCGTGCCTAGGACTATCTAATCTGCCCAGAGTACTTGACTATCAAACATTAGCCTTCAGGGACTATCTAATCTTCCCAACGTACTCTTGCTTTGAGCATGCTAGAACCTTCAACAACGATGAGATCTCAGCCTCCTAGTCATCCTCCTCGACGACTATTTCCATACTAGCTCAAGCGCCTCTCGAGCAACCATTACCCTTAACTCGAATCATATCACCGAGTTACCAACGTGCTTGGAATGATCCCGTCTGGATTAGACCAAGTCTTCATCACATGATGCCTCGCTTCATTACATCCTCGCAAAGCCTCATCTCAACATCACATCATCAAATCTATGCATAAGAGCTTCATCATCCCGCTACATATGCCACGAGCAGCTTTCCCAATTCAAGAGCCTTTCTCTTAGCTTTTGAATCATCTTCGACCACCTTGTCTAAAACCAATCAACAATCATCTAATTCACAGCAATCAATCATGTCAAACATCAATCCAAGTAACCAAGCATTCAAATATAAGCAAAATGGACAATTATAACAGTAATGGCAATTTCGTAATTAAGGAGTTGAAAGTCTAACAAGCATGAAAACATGAACAATATCCCTACAAACTTGATGAATGAACTTGCATAGGTTAACATATGATAAAATGGATGTAACATCATCATGAACAATGGATCTATATGGATCTACACTTAGGATGAAGAAAATGCATGGAAATCACTATTTTAACACCAAAACGAGCCAACAATCCGATATACTCCTTTGGATCCCTGTGAGAGATAATCACCACTCACCAAATCACCTAAACAACCTCAAATCAACACGCTTCAGATCTGGACAGCGAAGGATCAATCTTGATCTATCACGAATCCGCTTCAAACGAAGAAATCTCTCTCGAAAAGATGAAGATCTTCAATCTAAGCTCTTGAATCTTCAATCTTGATCTTCGATTTGGATGAAAGGAAGCACTAGATTAGAGTGGAGACAAGAAGTGAAGAAGTGTAGAAGTCGAGCTCTCAAAATGGCAGCACTTCGTCGCTTCATAATCCGAATCCCAAAAATGAACCCAACCCCCTCTATTTATAGCTGAAAACCGCCCCTAGGTCGCTCATCTCCATAGGTCGTCCACGACCTAACTGCTACGACCTACGACCTAGCACCCCAGACTCAACGACCTAACCAGATGCGCATCCAAGCACCCAGCGACCTAACAGCCTAACGACTTAAGAGAATGCGACTTAGCACAACTGCTCACCCAAGCGACCTAACAGCTACTACTTAACATGCGCGCGACCTAACAGACCAACGACCTAAAACTTAGCGACTTAACAACATAGCGCATCAGCGACCTAACACTCACGCGCCTTAACAACCCAGCGACCTACCAGTGTTACGACCTATAACCTTGCGACCTAACAACTCACTGGAATACCCATGCAACCTAACAGTGCTACGACTTAACACTTAGATCCACGCGACCTAACTAACACGGCACCCCATAGGTCGCTTATGACCTAACTACCGTAACCAGCCAACCCTTAAACAGCTTAACTCTTAGGTCGCTAACAACTAGATCGCTAACTCCTATAGGTCGCGAACTACTATAGGTCGCTAACTACTAGTTTCCTTAGGTCGCTGCCTTCCTAGCTCCTTCGTCCTATAGGGCGCTCCAATGCTTAGGTCGTTCACAACACTAGGTCGCTCACGACTTAACTACGCTAACAAGCTATCCACTAGGTCGCAACATACTGGGTTGTTAACTCGCTAACCCTTAGGTCGCGAACTATTATAGGTCGCTCCCTGCTTATCCCCTAGCTTCCTTAGGTCGTTGCCCCTATAAGTCGTCTACGACTTAACTGTTATCAACTCCTAGGTCACGACTTATCACCTAGGTCGTTCACGGCCTAGGACTTAGAAAAATTAGCCCAAAAATCTGAAATGACTTGAAAATGCTAAAATTCCAGATTTTGACGAACTTGTCGATCCGTAAAAATACGGGTCGTTACATTCTCTCCCCCTTAGGAATTTCGCCCTCGAAATTCCAAGCAATCATAGCAATCAAAAACTATTCTGTACGCCTACTATCCATAGCAATCAACAAACCATGCATCCAATTCTAGCTTAGCGTACAGAATTCTAATTCAACCAATTAGTAAATATCTCGCCCACGCGACCACGAAATCTCGAACTCCTAACGAAGCGTGCCACCTTGCACCTCTAATGTTTTACCCCCATTTAAAACACAATAAAACTAGTCTCGAGGCCTAATTCGATTGTATGCAAAAGATAGCTTTTCAAATCGAATTATTTTAATTTAATTCTGAAAGTAATTTCTACGCGTTTCATGCTCGCACTGCCAAACGACAAGTCTAATCGCTATAAAACTTGAAATTCTACAATAACTCACTATTACGGATCCGATGAAACTGGTTTCGTCGAAATTCGAGATAGTGAGCAACATGGCTATTTTTACTTGTTAATTTAAAAATGAGCAATTTCCTGAAATTATTTATTCACTTTAAATTCAATCTTAAAAGTTAAAAATCTTCATTGTCATTAAAATAGAATTTAATAAATTTTTGATATCATTTTCATTCATATTAAATCCAGAATTCCATTATTTAAATAATTGCAACATAAATTTAAACAATTTAAATACCTGATACATCAATACTAATAATTCGTTAAATTTCATTTTAACCATTTTTATTCAATAATTATATCTAATCCTATAATTTAAAATAGTTAAAAATACGGGTCGTTACAATATACATCACAAATCCCTATATTTTGAATACTTGGAGAATATTTGTATACTTATCTCAATAGCATAAGTATACTCACCAAACAGTGAAGAAGATTTCCTTTTTACACAATTCTAAATTATTTATAAACTCTGTTATAAATTTCTAAAACCGTTTATAATTATTTTATAAATCTCAGGAACTATTTATACAACTCCTTTATACATCCTAAAAATCATTTATGATCCCATTATAAGTCCATAAAACCTTTTATAAACTCCGTTTATAAATTTATAAACCCATTTCTAAAATTCTTTTATAAATACCTAATCATTTATAAAGCTCTTTTACCCTTTAACAAATCTTCCTTTCATTTTCAAAATCATGTTACATGATTCCTCTTATAAAAACCACATCTATTTCTAAAACTCTATTTATAAATCATAAAAACAATTATAAGTAAATTCTAATCAATTGCTTTAAAACACGATTATATGATAATAAACATTATAAATAATAATAATAATTTCAAAACATTTTAAAAATAATAATTAATAATTCAAAATATTCTTAATAAAACAATAATAATTTATCTTCAACATTATTATAAATAATAATAATTAATTTCCAAAACCTTATTGATAATAATTATAATTAATTTCAAACCATATCAATAATTTAAATAATTAACCTTACAAAATATTTAAATATTGATAAACAACTTTAACAATATTAATATAAATAAACAACCTTTAAAACATAAATTTCTTCCTTGATAAAAATCCGTACTTAAACTTCAACTTAATCATTTTCATATTTATAAAACTACATTTATAATCTCCTTCTATTTTATAAACTTCTTTTTTTAATCCTTTTATAAATCTCACTTATTCATAAAATTCCATTTTAAACATCAATTTCAATCTATTTTTAACGTTGCCTCCATGTTTATGGATTTCTTTTATAAATTCCTTTCTATTTATAAAATATTGTTTAACATTTCCAATCTATCCTCATTTCCATTTTTTCCGAAATAGAATCAACTATTTTCTAAACAACATTCCATATATTATCGTAAATCCACCGTTTTGATTTATTTCCCAATTTATCCAATGATTAAAGTTTTCCTTTATTTATAGACACTTTTATAAATCTATCCTTTTATTAATAAAATATGATTTTACAAACACTTTGTTCATAAAATTCCACATTGATACATTATCACATCTATAATTTCCACATTTATAAAATATCTTGCTCTATGGATATATATCACTTTATATAAGACGGTTAATAAATATCTATACTAAAATATTCTTATTTTCTTTTTAAAACCATACCCCTTTGTTATATAACGCAGACTTATTTTCAAGATTTAAAAAAATCTTTATTCACGGTACAAAATATCCATTCAAAATATTTTATAAAAGTATATTATAATCTCTAAAAATCATAATTTTTATTTACTTTAAATAAATTCCTTCTTTAAATAATTCAAGGATAATTATTAAACACATATAATTTCCAACAATCATTTTGAAATTCCTTTTTAAATAAAATAATTATTTTTATAGAATTTAAAAATGCCAAAAATAAGGCCCAGTTCTACTAAAGCACTAAATAAGCAAAAACATATCCATATCATCAAATAAGGCACCCAACGAGTCATATGTCACTATATATATATGATAAGTAAAAACAACAGTGTGAGGAATCTTTTTGGATCTCTCCAACTTTTCCTTCTGAATCACATACAGTATAAAATCAATAATATAAATCAACCACTTCGAGGTGGGATTTGTATACAAAGGGTCATCCGCTATTACACGGGAACATAATAGGGTCTCAACCGCTCTAGGGGCAGAAATATATCCAAACCAACAATATAAATTTAGTAAATTATCCAAATAGTCAACAATAAAATATTCATACATCCAATCAAAAATTTAATCGACTAAAAATATTTCTAGCTAACCAAAAAATTGAGATTAACTCACACTGATTTCAGTTTCATCAAAACATTCCTATTTTGAATTAAAATTGAATGGACGTTCAATTTTAACCCAAATTCCTACTAGCTCTGATTCCATCTAATCAAACTCCATAGTGTAGTACTTGCTGATACGATTGCAACTCGTCGCGTTCAATTTGTTCAAACTTTTATTTAGCTTAATGATGGTCTGTAGGTGAAATAATTGATATTGATGCTTGAAATAGGTTATGCTTATAAATTTGTATGAATTTGTACCTGTATGTTATCAAGTTGGATTGAGTTAACTTATGTTATTTGTTAGGTTAGGATTGACAAATGATGAAATTTGGATTTGGAAAAAGTGCCAGCTGAAATGATTACATGTGCGGTGAAAACATAAGAAACATGAAGTATATCTATAACAACAGCATGAATAACAATTGTAAGCATGTAGTTGAATGGAAGTGAAGTGCAAGTCAGCTAGAATATAATGTGGACATTATGCTTGACAGTAGGAAGTGCACAATGGTGGTAGTCTGATCTAATGCAGCAAAAGGCTTTACATGGACATCGACATTGATAATATTAGCCTGATCGGTGAACTATTTGTGAGAATTACAACATCACTGAACTATTCCTTCAACTACCCTTATCGAATCAATTTCTTAATTATTCCAGCCAGAACCTTGTACTCGTTGGTTCTGTGGCCATTTGCCTTGTGGTAGGTGCAATATTTGTCTCCTTTTTTCTGCTCAGGGTAATTTTGGGCCTTAAATGAAGTGGGGAAGTTGACCTTATTTTGGGTCATTACGTAGATGTAGGAAATTGGTCGGTTTAATGCCACCGCGTTAGTATCGGTGTCTTCCCATCTAGCTCACTTGGGAATTCTCTTCGGGCCGAATTTACCACCGTCCTTCTTGTGACCAAATTTCTTCTTTGAGTAATACAATTCGTCCATTCGGATAAACTTATCAGCTTGGAAATGGAAATCTTGAAGATCCCGGCATCCATGAATAAACAACTCCTTCCATAAAGGAGAATTAACTATGAGTCCTAAGTGGACAACGATGAGCGTATCTCTGTCATTCATGCCTTTGGCCTTCAAGGCTTCAGTATTGAATCTCTTTAAATAACCCCCTAAGGACTCTTCATGGTTTTGCCTGATGTTAGCGAGCATGGTATAATCAATGGAAGGATCTTTGCATATGCAGAATTGAGCAGAGAACTCTTATGAGAATTGCTTCCAAGAATATATCCTATTCTCACGATATTGTCGATACCATTTAGCGGCGGCCCCCTGTACTATGATTGGAAAAAGTCTACACCTCATAGCGCCAGAAGCATTGTATAAATCCATCTGACTATCAAACGCCATCAAATGGTAATCCGGGTCGGTTGTCCCGTGATATTTCATGGTAGGGACCTTCACATGAGATGGTATTGGAGCTGACATGATTTCATCGATGAAGGGTGCAACCCTTTCGTTGTTGTTTACTCTTCCATCTTCAGTTCTCTTGCACTTAGCATTTAACAGGTCTTTCATAGCCTTTTCCGCCACATCCTTCAGATAGGCTTCATTATTCAGGTAATTCTTTTTATTAAGTTTGTAGCCGTCCGAAGTTGAACTTGCGGAACGGTCTCTATCTTCTACTTGAACTCTTCCTTGATAATTTGCCTTCAGTGGAAGGCCCTCTTTCTATTTTGATGGAGAAATATTAGCTTTACTTTTGGCAGCATCTGTATTGATTTTCAGATTCCTTTTTGAAGATTCAACTTATTCACCCGCCGTGGTAGCTTTCATTAATGATCGGTGAGATAACACTTCGTTTAGAGGATCTTTCATTTCTGCCATTTGGCGTTCCAGATATGCGATTTTAGCCACATGTTCTTCTGGCTGAAGATCTTGAGTCGGAGCCAGTTGTGGTGACTACCGAAGCTGAGCTGGAAATGGATTTGATTGAGGTAGGGTGGAAGGTTGCCCCTGTTCACTATTCCCAGGGTTGAAAGAGGGTGATACGTTTTCCTTCAAAGAAGTAGCATGCTCATTCCTTTTGCTAACGGTAAGAGGTCTTCTTGATTTCATTTTCACCTATAACAAACCAAATTCCACAATCAATTATATTAATAAAGTAGGTTGGAGGTTCGAGTCCTCCTTCTACAACCAAAAATGTTAACTAGATATCTTGTTAACATCCCCGATGCTTTTCATAGGATTATTTTATATGGGTTCGACCTTTTGGTTGAGTGGATTCACATTTTCGAATGAAATGACAAAGTCGGAAGGTTTTAAGGTTTTAATTTTGATCCTGACAAGAGGGGATTGATTTCGGAAGGTTATAAGAGATTATTCATCTCAGATTAGGATTTGAATAAAGAATCATCTTACTTCCGATCTATCGAAAGGCTTAAGTATGGTTCAAGCATTACAGTTTAAAGGGATCAGCAAAATTGCTCAACCTTTTGATTAGCCCGGAAGGTCTAAGAAGCCATTTAGCCTATACCGAAAGGTTTATATATAGCTTAAACCTTGTGATTTGACTGGATCAATGGTCTTGTTAAACCTTCCAATAGGCCGTATGGTTTAGCAAACCATTTGTACCCTTCGATCGACTTTTCATGATTGTATGACCTTCACCCATATCATTTCATTAAGTTCTATCTTCCTTGGAAACCGAAAGTAATCCACATTTCCTTTGAATCCCTTCGGAAGGTTATGAACCCTTCGATGGTATCAGATGGTGAGATTGCTTTATTTGTTATCCCCTTACACTTTCGGCTTCCTAGGATGATATCTCACTTGTGAAAACCTTTTGAAAAGAGTGCATGATTCAAAAATATTTAGATAATAATAATGGCTGATTTAATATGCCATGAGACTGATATCTGAGATTAATTCACAGGTTATATTCTTCCTTCTTGTAATTGATATTAGGTAGGGAAGAAGGTAACTTTTGAGATTATTCAATAACAGTTTCATGGTATATTCTTGAAATAAACAAAGAATATTCTCGAAAGGCTTGTTATGCTTTTGAAAGGGTTGTCAATTGAGTTGCCTATTCTGACCCTATCCTTTCTACCCTTCTTGGAAAACGTCTGTTTGAATGACAAACAATGAATCCCTTCGCTTGCCTCGAAGGGTTCAGATTTGCAACAAACTTGTTTCCCGCACCCCCTTCCTTTTTATTTAAAAGACTTGGGGCACTCTTCTTTTCTTTAGTCTTTGTGTTACATTGGGCGGCCTTATAACCATCTACTTGGGAAAGCTCTTCCCTGAAGTTACCACGTGCCTCTTCTTCTCTAGTGTTATACAATCCTTTTGGTGTCATCGAAAGGTAACTTCTTCTAATAATCTTTGCCTATGCGGAAGGTCTCTGATGTGCCTTCTTTATCTTCATTTACATTTTATGGTTAACAGTATGTTAGCATACTGGACTTTTCAGGAGATCTCTTCGGTGAAGTCGAATCTGAACTTCATGCACAAGGGTCAGAAAGTACCTTTCGACCATCGTATTTCTCTAGATAAAATATACCGTTGAGATAAACATAAGTGGCCCATCGTTCGAACATAAATAAGAACAATGTGAACTAAATATCATCAATGCTTGTCAATAATCGATAAGTATCTATAGATATGAAATTGATAATACTCTGATGTGGGTTAGCAAAACCCTAGGTTATGCATCCTACTCTAGTTTCTACCATTTCCGATGTCGAGGTAATATCATACATCTTTCATACGAGTCTTCGTCAGTTGAACAAATCGCGAATCCCTAATTAGATTCCCACGTCTCGAACAAATCTCGAAACCATACCTGGATTCCAGCATCTTGAAAAGATCCACTTCCAAGAGATAGAATATGTATCTTAGTCTTGAAGTGGATTTCAATAAGTAAAACAGTTATGATCCCGGTCTCTTTAAGACTGAATCGATGAATTTGGTCATATTCAGTAATAATGACAACGATCGCATATGAAAACTAAGTCTCGTATACTTATCACATTTTTGAACTTCTCACTTCCACTTTCAGTGATAAGCACACGACTAAATACTTTCCATAAACGAGTAAACAAACAAAGCATGATCAAGTCATACAAAGTACAATTAAGTCATATAGGCGACTTTTTTTCCCCTTTTAATTAATACTTTTATTAGTAAAAACATCTTTTATTAGTGAAACTTCTTTTATCTGACAAAACATCATTTACCAACCACTACTATTCACTTTTACTCTTTCAATATTTCAATAATTATTCATGCACTTGCCTTAATTAGTATATGTATATTTATAAATTATTAACAGGATTTCTTACTTTAAACCTTTATTTTTTCTATTTTTCTCCAAAAGATTCCATACTTATAATTTCCTTCAAAAATCCATCGTAAGGATCTAAGTAGTTTCACAAATCCATTCAAAAATTTTAAGAGCAATGTTACATAAACATTGTCACTAGAAACCCAAAACCTTTTCACTTATGCGTATCCTTAAAACATTTTTTCAAAAATCTATTTACATTCATAAGTATAATAAAAAAGGGTTAAATACGAATGTTATTAACACATTGTCACAACAAACCCAAAACCATTTCATGCTTACATTATCTTTAAAAACAATCTTTGAAGGATCTAAGTTAATATTTAGTCAAGTTTGATGGCCAACAAGTTAACTACCCAGTTAAAACGATCACTTATAGAAATTACAGTTCATATACTTAACTCATTTTTGACATTCCAACTTATACTTTCCCTCGTTCAAGAGTGAAGCTAGGTAAGTTAGAACATTGGTTGTATATAGATAAGTCTACCTATAGATAAGTCTACCTAGTAGGCTTTTAGTGTTAAGTATAATATTAATGACTTTCATAAACGAGTAAGAAATCAACACGACTAACATATTTTCGACATTCCGAACTTAACTGTTCCTCGATCAAGAGGAAAGCCAGTAGGATAGAGCACTAGTTCTTTTATTCCTGCTAGAACATCATCTTAACTCGCACAAATAGATATGCATATTTCATCGGTAGTTGGTGATAAGCATAGTTAATTTCCTTTTTCAAAACTTATATATAAACACACATTTTAAATATACTTATAAATAGGTTTTAAAAATCTATGTAAAATATTACTTAAAAATAACTAATTTATAATTTGAAGAAAATAAAGTAAAGATATGTTTTATAATTTAAAACACATTTACTTTCAAAATTCATAAATAAATATTAAAAATATATTTAATCTTCAAACCAACTTTAACATACTGAAATGTATGTTAGAAATGTCGCTCAAAACATTAGGGAAAATCACCAAATTCAGAAACCATTTTTGAACACTTAAACCATAAGCGACTTACTTCGGCTTTTAGAAATGCTATTAAAAGTCCTTGTTAAAAAACACAATCTTTGTGACTAGTTTTCACCACCTTAACAAGTGACTTAAGACTTGAAATTTTATAGTAAGCACTAAACTTAGGGTACTTATAAACCATGGAAAAAATCTTAATTATATTCTCTAGTTTATTTATAAAAATTCTCGAAAACGATGAATTTGCTAAAATGTTCGTTTAGCGACATTTTTACCCAAACTTTAGCCATTTTGTTTGAGCAGTTCCAAAACTATTTACACTCCAATTTTTTTAAAAATTATATTAATTATTAAAGATGCAAAGAAGCTTCTAAAATTTCTCTCAAATTTAACTTTGAAAATCACCAAATCTAAGGCATTTTTAAAGTGCATCCATAGTGACCTTTTCCGCTACTAACTTTCACAACTATGGTTCATAACTTTTATAACATTCCAAACCATTTATATACTATTCCATTCACCAAAATATGTGTAGAGAATAATCAAACCAAATTATCCCAAGTTAAGATCATAAATCTTCCATTTATATAAGCTAAAGTTAAGGTATATCGAAGTGCACTTATAGCGACTATTCCCGCTTCAAAACTTTCAAACGTACTTCAATTCAACACACATTTCGAACAACCATTAAACATCAGGTAAAGGTCACACCACATCTCTATAAGGGTAATATAAGTGAAGTTATACAATATAAAGTTGTCATTTCCTTTCAAAAGCATGAGGGTCCAAAGTTTATAACTTTAATTAGTTAATGTCACTTTAAATTTATATTTTTACTACACAACATATATGCATAATATATACAATCAAGATAGTGATATAATTTACTTAGATCTAAGCCAATCACATGCTCAAATGCTCACAAAGATAAGAACACTTCCAACCATTACCAAATTTCTATTGATCCAAGCTTTAGCACTTACAAACCGAGGCAAGACCTCCCCCTTCTCTTCCATGCTCATGGCCTCATCATGCTCCGCTATTTCGTCCATATTTTCCACTTTTGACTTTATGTGACGACCGCCCATGACCCCTGCACCGAATCTAGAGATAGTGCGCTGTAAAGTGTGCCAGGCGACCATGGACGATTGTCAGGGTAGATTAAAACAACAGAATCTATCGTATTACTCACAGCGCATGGACAAAATACAATAGAACATATATATAGTGAAGCTTTACAGAATAAAATGCCATCATATAATTCTTCATAATAGTTGAATACAAGCATCCAAATAGCCAATACATCAAGCCTCACTACATAACACTCAGAGAATACAAAACAGCGGAACATCCAGTACATATAATAAGAAGATAATATGCAACCCTCCAGCTCGTCTTCGATATCAGCATCGTGAGAAGAGAACAGCACATGTCACCTGCTACCTAGTCTGCCCGTCCCAAAAATGGACGAACAGCCCAAGGCAATAAGAATTAAAACATAAAGCCTTGAGTCAGACAACAGTCTTAGTGAGCAGTGAACTAACTAACAACATACCAAAAGAGTACAAAGGAAAAAGGAATAGGAATACAACCCTCCCACTCCAACCTCTTTCTACAGTGATAGCCCCCAGACACACACTAAATAGAAGCAAACATAGCAGAGCATACAATTTAAAGTAGAGTAATAATCATTCGAGTCAAGGGTGATGTTTTCCAAGTACCAAGGCCTAAATCAGATAAGCACCCAGAAAATACCGCTCTTGAGTCCGAATGACGATACAACCAAACATCCATGACTCTGGCTATCACTGTTATCATTGCTTCGATATCACCGTTAATTGAATGACCGGCACATTCTTTCAGCCATCCGTTAAGGGCTAATGGAAACCCTGGTTTTAGACATAACTCCCGCACGTCATCATGACCCGTGCCTAGGACTATCTAATCTGCCCAGAGTACTTGACTATCAAACATTAGCCTTCAGGGACTATCTAATCTGCCCAACGTACTCTTGCTTTGAGCATGCTAGAACCTTCAACAACGATGAGATCTCAGCCTCCTAGTCATCCTCCTCGACGACTATTTCCATACTAGCTCAAGCGCCTCTCGAGCAACCATTACCCTTAACTCGAATCATATCACCGAGTTACCAATGTGCTTGGAATGATCCCGTCTGGATTAGACCAAGTCTTCATCACATGATGCCTCGCTTCATTACATCCTCGCAAAGCCTCATCTCAACATCACATCATCAAATCTATGCATAAGAGCTTCATCATCCCGCTACATATGCCACGAGCAGCTTTCCCAATTCAAGAGCCTTTCCCTTAGCTTTTGAATCATCTTCGACCACCTTGTCTAAAACCAATCAACAATCATCTAATTCACAACAATCAATCATGTCAAACATCAATCCAAGTAACCAAGCATTCAAATATAAGCAAAATGGACAATTATAACAGTAATGGCAATTTCGTAATTAAGGAGTTGAAAGTCTAACAAGCATGAAAACATGAACAATATCCCTACAAACTTGATGAATGAACTTGCATAGGTTAACATATGATAAAATGGATGTAACATCATCATGAACAATGGATCTATATGGATCTACACTTAGGATGAAGAAAATGCATGGAAATCACTATTTTAACACCAAAACGAGCCAACAATCCGATATACTCCTTTGGATCCCTGTGAGAGATAATCACCACTCACTAAATCACATAAACAACCTCAAATCAACACGCTTCAGATCTGGACAGCGAAGGATCAATCTTGATCTATCACGAATCCGCTTCAAACGAAGAAATCTCTCTCGAAAAGATGAAGATCTTCAATCTAAGCTCTTGAATCTTCAATCTTGATCTTCGATTTGGATGAAAGGAAGCACTAGATTAGAGTGGAGACAAGAAGTGAAGAAGTGTAGAAGTCGAGCTCTCAAAATGACAGCACTTCGTCGCTTCAAAATCCGAATCCCAAAAATGAACCCAACCCCCTCTATTTATAGCTGAAAACCGCCCCTAGGTCGCTCATCTCCATAGGTCGTCCACGACCTAACTGCTACGACCTACGACCTAGCACCCCAGACTCAACGACCTAACCAGATGCGCATCCAAGCACCCAGCGACCTAACAACCTAACGACTTAAGAGAATGCGACTTAGCACAACTGCTCACCCAAGCGACCTAACAGCTACTACTTAACATGCGCGCGACCTAACAGACCAACGACCTAAAACTTAGCGACTTAACAACATAGCGCATCAGCGACCTAACACTCACGCGCCTTAACAACCCAGCGACCTACCAGTGTTACGACCTATAACCTTGCGACCTAACAACTCACTGGAATACCCATGCGACCTAACAGTGCTACGACTTAACACTTAGATCCACGCGACCTAACTAACACGGCACCCCATAGGTCGCTTATGACCTAACTACCATAACCAGCCAACCCTTAAACAGCTTAACTCTTAGGTCGCTAACAACTAGATCGCTAACTCCTATAGGTGGCGAACTACTATAGGTCGCTAACTACTAGTTTCCTTAGGTCGCTGCCTTCCTAGCTCCTTCGTCCTATAGGTCGCTCCAATGCTTAGGTCGTTCACAACACTAGGTCGCTCATGACTTAACTACGCTAACAAGCTATCCACTAGGTCGCAACATACTGGGTTGTTAACTCGCTAACCCTTAGGTCGCGAACTATTATAGGTCGCTCCTTGCTTATCCCCTAGCTTCCTTAGGTCGTTGCCCCTATAAGTCGTCTACGACTTAACTGTTATCAACTCCTAGGTCACGACTTATCACCTAGGTCGTTCACGACCTAGGACTTAGAAAAATCAGCCTAAAAATCTGAAATGACTTGAAAATGCTAAAATTCTAGATTTTGACGAACTTGTCGATCCGTAAAAATACGGGTCGTTACATTCTCTCCCCCTTAGGAATTTCACCCCCGAAATTCCAAGCAATCATAGCAATCAAAAACTATTATGTACGCCTACTATCCATAGCAATCAACAAACCATGCATCCAATTCTAGCTTAGCGTACAGAATTCTAAAACTAGAACAAGTTACAATATCGTGAGATGACACGACACCTTAGGGCCATACCTTGAAGAGTTCAGGATGAGCTGCCTTCATCCTCTCTTCCACCTCCCACGTATAGTCGTTATCATCATCACTCCATTGTATCTTGAGCAACTTAACTACCTTCCTCCTAAGCTGTTTCGTGTCGGTTTCAACAACACGAAGCGGCTTACGAGGTCTTCTATCAACTGGATCAACTTCGAAGTCTTCACAACTATCAGCAGAAACCACTGTATTCGAGTCGTGCACATACTTCCGTAGATATGATACATGAAAAACATTGTGCACACTCGACATCTTCTCTGGTAACTCCAATCTGTAGGCGAGGTTTCCAATTCGCTCGATAATCGGGAATGGTCCAACAAATCTCGGAGTCAATTTTCCTTTCTTCCCTAATCGGATAACATTCTTCAATGGAGAAATCTTCACAAAAACCATATCACCTACGTCGAATTCCAAATCTTTTCGACGCTTATCGGTATAACTCTTTTGACGGTCTTGGGCTGCCTTCATTCGTTGCCGAATGATCTCTATACAATCTGAAGTCTGCCGAATCATCTCTGGCCCAAGTATCAGCTTTTCTCCAGTTTCCAACCAACATGTCGGAGAGTTACACGGTCTTCCATACAATGCCTCATACGGTGCCATACCAATGCTTGACTGGTAACTGTTGTTGTACGCAAACTCCACCAAATGAAGGTGATCTTCCCATGATCCTCCGAAGTCCAAAACACATGCTCTAAGAAGATCTTCCAAAACTCGGTTGACTCTCTCGGTCTGACCATCTGTTTGAGGGTGATAAGCTGTACTCAAACACAACTCGGTTCCCAAAACTTCCTGGAAGCTCTTCCAAAATCCACTAGTGAACAATGGGTCTCGATCGCTCACTATACTCTTCGGAATACCATGGAATCGAACTATCCACTTAACATACAACTCAGCCAACTTTGATGCAGTCCTAGTCGATCGAACAGGAATGAATCTTTCGCTCTTAGTCAGACGATCCACAATGACCCAAATCCCTTCATTTCCCGTTCTGGTTCTAGGTAATCCATCAATAAAGTCCATCGATATTTGCTCCCACTTCCATGTAGGAACTTCTAATGGCTGAAGCAATACACTTGGCTTCTTCTGTTCGGCTTTTACCAACTGGCAGTTCATACACTTGGAAATAAAATTTCCAACATCCTTCTTCATGCCTTCCCAGTAGTAGGTTCTCTTCATATCCCGATACATCTTATTTCCACCTGGATGAATTGTCAGCTTCGAGTGATGACTTTCCTTCAGGACTTCACTCCTCAATTCATCTATATCGGGAACAACTAGTCGTCCTTGCTTCCGAAGCCAACCCTCTCGATCGACCTCGAATCCTTTATCCTTTTCTGGATCCAATCCAGATTCCAAATCACGGATAATCCTTACAAGCTTATCGTCTCGCTTTTGGCTCTCGCCAATCCTTTCCACAAGAGAAGGTCTTATCGATAAGTTTGCCAACATCTCAGGTTCCAATTCACATCTAGGCCTAAAGTCAAATCCAGCTAAATACTCGAGACTCTTCCATTCTGAAAACATGGCTCCCAATCCTGCATGTCTTCGACTTAACGCATCTGCCACTGAGTTACCTTTTCCCGGAGTATAAGCTATACCAAAATCATATGATGCTAAAAACTCTAGCCAACGTTGCTGCCGAAGATTCAAATCCTTTTGGGAGAAAAGATACTTCAACGACTTATGATCCGTAAACAACTCGAATCGAACTCCCAACAGATAATGTCTCCACATCTTCAGAGCAGATACAATCGCCGCTAACTCCAAATCATGAGTCGGGTAATTCCTTTCATGCGGCTTCAGTTGTCGACTTGCATACGCAACAACTTTATCCCTCTACATCAGCACTGCTCCAAGTCCAGTACCACATGCGTCGGTGTAAACCACCATCTCATCATTCCCACTAGGAATAGTCAAAACAGGAGCACTTGTCAATCTCTCTTTCAGGATTCCGAAAGCTTGCTCACACTTAGCATCCCAACTGAACACTTGGTTCTTCTTCGTCAATCCTGTTAACGGTGCATCTATCTTGGAGAAGTCTTTGATAAACCGTCGATAATATCCTGCTAATCCAAGAAAACTTCTCACATCAGATGCATTCTTAGGTCTAGCCCAATCCTGGATTGCTGCCACCTTAGCGGGATCAACCGCTATTCCATTTCCAGAAATCACATGGCCTAAGAACCTCACTTCACTCTTCCAGAAGTGACACTTCGAAAACTTAGCCTTCAGCTGATGTTTCCGCAAGATTTCCAAAACAACACGCAAGTGCGTCTTGTGCTCCTCTTCCGTTCTGGAATAAATCAGAATATCATCCACGAACACAAGTACGAACTTGTTCAACTGATCTTTGAACACTCTATTCATAAGATCCACAAAATATGCTGGCGCGTTAGTCAATCCAAACGGCATTACCAGCCACTCAAAGAAACCGGATGGTGTCCTAAAAGCAGTCTTCGGCACACTATCCTTAGCCACTCTTAACTGGTGAAATCCCGTTGCCAAATCCATCTGAGAAAACACCTTAGCTTCGTGAAGCTGATCAAACAAGTCATCTATTCTCGGCAATGGATACTTGTTCTTCTTAGTCACCTTATTCAGCTCACGATAATCGACGCACAATCTCAACGACCCATCTGCCTTGGTTGCAAACACAACTGGTGCACCCCACTCGGACACACTACGCTGAATGAATCCTTTCTGCAAAAGATCATCAACTTGCACCCTCAACTCCTGCTGTTCCCTAGGCGCCATCCGCCTAAGAGGCATCACAACAGGTCTGGCTCCTTCAACTAGATCTATATGAAACTCGATCTCTCTATGCGGCGGCAACCCTTTGACTTCGTCAAAGACATCCTCGAATCCATTAGCGATTGGCACCGATGACAGTCCATCCCGTGGAACAACCAGCGAATACATGAAGCTCATGAAGACGCCTTCCTCATGCTTACATCGTATTACAACCTTTCGCCCCTCCACATTCTCGACTGTCACTTCCAACCTCTCGCAATCAACCTTTGCCGCATACTTCCTAAGCCAGTCCATACCCAAAATAATTCCGAATCCCGCAAAGTTCAGAACAAAGCAATCACAAACAAAAGAGCAACCATGACTCGATACAACTAGACCACGGCATAACATACACAAACAAGACGAACCCCCAACTGGATTAGTCACAACCAATGGCCTATCAACAATATCCGGTTTCAAACCCAACCGGCCTACAAGTTCACTACAAACAAACGAATGCGACGCTCCAGTATCAAACAGAACTCTAACTGGAACACCACATAGGAAAAGAGTACCTTGAACCACCACACTCTTTCCCTTCTCTTCAGCGGTAGGAGCTTTTGAAGACGAAGGAACAGCTCCCAAAGCATAAGCTTGCACAATCTGCTTGTCCTTCCTCGGTTCTGGACAATTCTTCCTGATGTGCCCTGGCTTGTCATAGTTGTGACACTTCATCGGTGCCTTCGGATTCTTACAATCCTTAAAGAAATGGCCCTTCTGCTAACAGTTGTAGCAAATCACCTCGCCTTTCGGTTTCTTCTGGCCATCCTTACCCTTCTGCTGCTACTGCTTCCTCTTCTTGTTTCCACCCTGCTGGGGTTTAGACTCTTCCCTGGTCACAGCAACAATAGATCCTTCCTTAGGAAACAGACTCTCATGCCTGAGAGCTTTCTCCACAAGCTTCTCAAATGAATCGTCCAAATGATCCACCAACTGTCTCCCAAGATAACTATCCAAGCCGGTCACAAACTTCTCATTCTTCTGATAAGCAGATTCAATATATGACCGAGCATACTTGGACAAAGCTTCAAACTCAGAAACATACTCAAGAACAGATCTTCCACCTTGCTTGAGCTCCACAAAACTCTTGAACAAAACAGACTTCTGAGCTGTAGAAACGAACTTAGCTTCAAACCTAACTTGAAATTGCTCCCAAGTAATCTCTTCCTCCGCAGTATTGATGGTAATAGAGTTCCACCAATCAGAGGCTCTCCCTTGAAACTGCCTTGATGCCAACTTCCTCTTAGTTGCATCATCAATTCCCAAATCACCAAAGATCCTTCCACAAGCATCTATCCACCTCTGGACCTCAATAGTTGATTCTGTTCCCAAGAAAACTTTCCCTCCAAGAGCAGTATAGTCTTTGCACAACTTAGCAAAATCCACTGGTTTCGGAGTTTGGACTTGAACTCCAACATCAACTGCTGCCCCCGGAATTGGTATCCTTCTCATGATCGAAGTCATCATAGCTTCGAACATAGCTGCATAATCAGCAGTCCCCTCAGTAGCATGGCCTTCCCTAGCAGCTGGTCTCCCTCTTCGACTCATTCTCAATATCTATAAAAAGGAATGATTAGAACATCTAGAGAAACAACTGCATAAAGGACTCAAACTCTACTAAGCTACTATATTATATATAGTAATCATCCATCAAATTACAATTACGTCTCTCATACGTAGTTACGACAGCGAGCGTTGGGTAAAATCGATTAACCAATGCTCTGATACCAAATGTGACGACCGCCCATGACCCCTACACCGAATCTAGAGATAGTGCGCTGTAAAGTGTGCCAGGCGACCATGGATGATTGTCAGGGTAGATTAAAACAACAGAATCTATCGTATTACTCACAGCGCATGGACAAAATACAATAGAACATATATATAGTGAAGCTTTACAGAATAAAATGCCATCATATAATTCTGCATAATAGTTGAATACAAGCATCCAAATAGCCAATACATCAAGCCTCACTACATAACACTCAGAGAATACAAAACAGCGGAGCATCCAGTACATATAATAAGAAGATAATATGCAACCCGCCAGCTCGTCTTCGATATCAGCATCGTGAGAAGAGAACAACACATGTCACCTGCTACCTAGTCTGCCCGTCCCAAAAATAGACGAACAGCCCAAGGCAATAAGAATTAAAACATAAAGCCTTGAGTCAGACAACAGTCTTAGTGAGCAGTGAACTAACTAACAACATACCAAAAGAGTACAAAGGAAAAAGGAATAGGAATACAACCCTCCCACTCCAACCTCTTTCAACAGTGATAGCCCCCAGACACACACTAAATAGAAGCAAACATAGCAGAGCATACAATTTAAAGTAGAGTAATAATCATTCGAGTCAAGGGCGATGTTTTCCAAGTACCAAGGCCTAAATCAGATAAGCACCCAGAAAATACCGCTCTTGAGTCCGAATGACGATACAACCAAACATCCATGACTCTGGCTATCACTGTTATCATTGCTTCGATATCACCGTTAATTGAATGACTGGCACATTCTTTCAGCCGTCCGTCAAGGGCTAATGGAAACCCCGGTTCTAGACATAACTCCCGCACGTCATCATGACCCGTGCCTAGGACTATCTAATCTGCCCAGAGTACTTGACTATCAAACATTAGCCTTCAGGGACTATCTAATCTGCCCAACGTACTCTTGCTTTGAGCATGCTAGAACCTTCAACAACGATGAGATCTCAGCCTCCTAGTCATCCTCCTCGACGACTATTTCCATACTAGCTCAAGCGCCTCTCGAGCAACCATTACCCTTAACTCGAATCATATCACCGAGTTACCAACGTGCTTGGAATGATCCCGTCTGGATTAGACCAAGTCTTCATCACATGATGCCTCGCTTCATTACATCCTCGCAAAGCCTCATCTCAACATCACATCATCAAATCTATGCATAAGAGCTTCATCATCCCGCTACATATGCCACGAGCAGCTTTCCCAATTCAAGAGCCTTTCCCTTAGCTTTTGAATCATCTTCGACCACCTTGTCTAAAACCAATCAACAATCATCTAATTCACAGCAATCAATCATGTCAAACATCAATCCAAGTAACCAAGCATTCAAATATAAGCAAAATGGACAATTATAACAGTAATGGCAATTTCGTAATTAAGGAGTTGAAAGTCTAACAAGCATGAAAACATGAACAATATCCCTACAAACTTGATGAATGAACTTGCATAGGTTAACATATGATAAAATGGATGTAACATCATCATGAACAATGGATCTATATGGATCTACACTTAGGATGAAGAAAATGCATGGAAATCACTATTTTAACACCAAAACGAGCCAACAATCCGATATACTCCTTTGGATCCCTGTGAGAGATAATCACCACTCACCAAATCACCTAAACAACCTCAAATCAACACGCTTCAGATCTGGACAGCGAAGGATCAATCTTGATCTATCACGAATCCGCTTCAAACGAAGAAATCTCTCTCGAAAAGATGAAGATCTTCAATCTAAGCTCTTGAATCTTCAATCTTGATCTTCGATTTGGATGAAAGGAAGCACTAGATTAGAGTGGAGAAAAGAAGTGAAGAAGTGTAGAAGTCGAGCTTTCAAAATGGCAGCACTTCGTCGCTTCAAAATTCGGATCCCAAAAATGAACCCAACCCCCTCTATTTATAGCTGAAAACCGCCCCTAGGTCACTCATCTCCATAGGTCGTCCACGACCTAACTGCTACGACCTACGACCTAGCACCCCAGACTCAACGACCTAACCAGATGCGCATCCAAGCACCCAGCGACCTAACAGGCTAACAACTTAAGAGAATGCGACTTAGCACAACTGCTCACCCAAGCGACCTAACAGCTACTACTTAACATGCGCGCGACCTAACAGACCAACGACCTAAAACTTAGCGACTTAACAACATAGCACATCAGCGACCTAACACTCACGCGCCTTAACAACCCAGCGACCTACCAGTGTTACGACCTATAACCTTGTGACCTAACAACTCACTGGAATACCCATGCGACCTAACAGTGCTACGACTTAACACTTAGATCCACGCGACCTAACTAACACGGCACCCCATAGGTCGCTTACGACCTAACTACCCTAACCAGCCAACCCTTAAACAGCTTAACTCTTAGGTCGCTAACAACTAGATCGCTAACTCCTGTAGGTCGCGAACTACTATAGGTCGCTAACTACTAGTTTCCTTAGGTCGCTACCTTCCTAGCTCCTTCGTCCTATAGGTCGCTCCAATGCTTAGGTCGTTCACAACACTAGGTCGCTCACGACTTAACTACGCTAACAAGCTATCCACTAGGTCGCAACATACTGGGTTGTTAACTCGCTAACCCTTAGGTCGCGAACTATTATAGGTCGCTCCCTGCTTATCCCCTAGCTTCCTTAGGTCGTTGCCCCTATAAGTCGTCTACGACTTAACTGTTATCAACTCCTAGGTCACGACTTATCACCTAGGTCGTTCACGACCTAGGACTTAGATAAATCAGCCTAAAAATCTGAAATGACTTGAAAATGCTAGAATTCCAGATTTTGACGAACTTGTCGATCCGTAAAAATACGGGTCGTTACACTTTAAATCCTTGCTTGCTAAAGTGTTGTAAGGTGTTAATGAAAGTCTGGTGAAGTTTGAAAGGGATTTGAGTTGAATAGTAAAAGTTAGTGAAGAACAAAGCGGATTAATGTTGATCCACATCCACCATTTTCTTAATTTTATTTAAGTGATTAGTGAAACCCTTAAGGATGTATTTATAGAATTTTTCAAGAGGTCATTACCACCTTCTACCTTCCATAAAAGGTCATAAAGGAGCCTCCCTCTCACATGCAACCTTTATAGTTTTACATCTCTTACTTAATACTTAAGACTTTCCTTAAAGTTCATCTTCAAAGTATCTTATCTTCCCTTTCACATCTAATTAGTTAACTTTAAGAAGCTTCTTAAGAGTTTAGTGCAAAATATTTTTATTTCAAATTAATGTTCTCTCAAGAAAATAAGTGTACGTAAAAAAAATATGAACGACTTCTAATGGTTAAAAAGCTGTTTATGGGTAAAACGATTTTTGGTCACATTATCGATATTTCTTCAAAGTATTTATTTTTGTAAACATTTTTACAAAACAAGTTTACAATCATTACTTATGATTTTTAAGGGGGAAACCATGGTTAGTAAATCACTTTAATAATATTTAATCCAAGATTCATATATTTAAATAATTCAGATATTTAAATGCGAAGTGTCCGAAATCCCTAGTCGTTACATTCTCCCCCATCGTCCTTGAAATTCCAACACAAGCAACTAAAGAAACAACCACCTAGAAATACTTAATAGTACTCAAAATCGTTAGTTAATATAGCTCTCCAATTGTCTAGGTTCTGTAACCTTCTCGTCGGACTAGGATGATAAACAATCTATTAAGTGCACCATAGACTCAACAGCCTTAGGTTATTACATAGTCAACGATTCATAATACTTCATAACAAATCAATAAGTCCTCGCCTAAATTCTCCATAAGCCAACAAAACATAGTATGCAAATATACGAAAGCCCATATGACGCACTTGGACCATCCATATGCAACATCTGATATGATCACTTGCTTGATCACATAAATTTCACTTCCAAACTATTATAGATCACATGATCTCTTTGTTGCGGACTCCGATCAGGTTCCTTGATTAAAAACCTTCATTCTCCTTACATAGCTATATACTATGATATAAAACTTTGGAATCATATCAAGAATCTATATCAAGTTTTCGTCAACAAAAAATCGAGTGAAAGAACCTTGTTCGGACCAGTGCAAATCACCTCAAGACCATGTACTCGAATACTGGATCAAGAATAGTCATGCGAATAAAATGATATACGTACAACTTACGTATTTAATCTATTGGTTTCTTAACTACATCAATATCTTTTATATCACATTCATTTATCCAAATAGTATGTCATTTAATACTAAAATTATTTATGAACCATTTCATAAAAACATAACTTCTAGTTATTAAATGTTTTATAACACAAGTTCATACTCGTATAATACTCTGATACATCCTAAAAGTATATACCCAACACCAAATTTAAAACTAGTTTAAATTCTACTCTCTTCTAAGTTTAAGTGTTATTTAAACATCATCATTATATTTTCGCAAAACACTTAGTTTCAATTTCTGTATTGATTCGGAAGTTTTCGACTGTCCAAAATCGCCGTAAATTCATTCATTTCAACAAATGAAAATTACCAATCAATTTATCTTAACATAATGCACAAACCATTTCATCTTAATGCATAGACTACATGTATCCATAAAATAACTTAACAAAATTTCACTTCTTTATTAAGCACACTTTGCTACAAAGGGAAAATGGAAAAGGTTTTCATAATTATTTGGGTTATGCCACTACCACTTGAGCACCCAACATAGCATACTTGAAAATATATTTTTCATAGAAAGCTTACTTCTAAATCTTTATTAAAATATTTTTTGTTTTTTATCAAATTCTTTAAGGGAACTCTAGACTAAACATTTGGTTTCATTTCAAATCAATTGAAATAACTAAGGCCACATTTGAGACTACAAATTATTGTTATCCAACCTTATGACCAAGCCATATTCGGACGAATCTGATCAATCAATTGGTAGAATAACTAAGCAGGAATCCTAAGCGATAATTGCCAGGCTCAAATGTTAAGCGAAAACAAGAGGTGAAGTCATGAACTTGCCAAGAATCTTCAATAGAACCCTAAAAATCAACTCACTCCAAGTACCAAGCCCAATGGTCCAAGAATGAAGTCAAGTCATGAATCGGTACCGATTCATGGTTAGGGATCGGTACCGATCCCTAACTTTAACCCAAATCCACCTTAAAGTTCATGCCATAGAAAGACTTAGTAATTATTAGTCGATGCACACCATAAATGATGGTTATCTCGTCTTTAACCAAACCGATCAATATGAATAATTCAAGCACTTTTGTCCAGCCTCCAAACCAAGGAATGCATATAAGTTCCAACCCCATATCAATGCAATCGAATGCCAAAGTTAAGGATACAAGTCAACCAAACGTCTATAAGAGACCGAAGAAGGTTCTCAGATCAATCTTATGGATCGATACCGATCCATGGAGCATAGTTCGATACCGATCTTTGAACATTGATGAGTTGGCCATGATCTTCCGAGAGTGGTTCCTTTAGGATGTTGGGAATGTGAACAAGAATGCAGTGGAGAGAATTTTGTCGACTACAGATATAAACAGAGGAGAAAAGGAATTATTTAAGGACTTTTGGCTTGCTTAATAAATTTCTATACTTTCTCTAGAATATCACAGACCATCACCGATCCATAGCTACCGATCCATAAGATCAACTTTGTAAAACTCAGTAGTAGCATAAACAAAATTCAAGTGGACATAGATCTTTGATTAGTCGAACCACTATAATTATTGTGTGTTCATTTTTCATGATTTTCCATTTATTTTCTTCATTTCATTCTCTTCTATTAATCTATGGTTGTTTATGCCAACTTTTAGCACAAATATTTTGGTGCTTTCATTAAGAACATATTGATCTCAGGCTATTTGGATCTATATTCTAATTTTGGACGACTTTAGTCCAAGAGGTAGATTTGTCAGTTTCATTCCTATAATCTATGACTATTCAAATTTCTGCAAAATCTACCATAGGATTAACTAAAGTAATGGTCCACAAAACACTAGAGAAAATCTACCACCTCTAGTGTAACGACCTTAGATTTTTAATTAAATTTAAATTGATAATTAAATGAATTTTTGAATAAAAATTGTAAAATTTATTATAAATGGAAGCGAGTTTCCCCGATTCAAATAGAAAATATATAAAGTCATATGGATTTGAAAATTTGTATATATGTGAATATATATGTATATATTGGATTTGAAATAAAATCTTAAATAAGTGATTTTGAAAAATAAATAATATATATATACTTTGGACACAAGTAAAAAATAAATAAATTGATTTAAAAATTTAGAAATGATGATAATTTGAATTTAAATAATATTTATGAAAATAAAATAATTAGTATTAGAGTTAAATAATAATAGATGTTAAACATGAAATAAAAATAAATATAAGATAAATATAAAGTAAATAAATTAGATAAGATTTAACAACAAAATAAAATCTAACAATATAATAATAAAAGAACTTCATTAGATTTCAAAGTATATGACCAAACAAAATATATTAACATATACACTTGCAAAACAAGAAAATGCAAACAAAATACAAGACAACAAAAGATATTCAAGTGTGAAACCAAAATAAATAAAATACAAAATAATCAAAACCATACCTTTGCATACTTGTACAGCTGAAGTATGGGAAGAATATGCATGGTACAATGCAATTAATGCAAGTATGTTGTAATTCACATCAGTAAGCAAAAGGAGGAGAAAGTCTCAGCTTAAACATATAAACCCTGTACAACAAGTTTCTTCAAACTGTAAACCTCTTCTATATATACATCATCTTCATTCGTTCATTTTTTTAACTAAGCAAAAAGAAAACTGAAGTAAGAATCAAAACAACAACAAACAAATCAAACCAGAGAATCAAAGAGAAGGCTTCAACTTGCATTTTCTAAGCCTGTGTTAAAACAAAGTATCTCTGTACTTCTGGAAAAAGGAAATGTTCAAGGTGAGTAACCTATTTTTAAAAATACAACTTAAGTATTGATATGATTGCTTGTTATTCTCTGTGATAAATATGCAATGTATAAGTGAAATTCTGTTGTGAGTATATATGAATAGATATATGTGTGTATGATTTCTCTGTATTGCACTGTCTTTTGTTTCCAAGTTCAAGAATTTTCCAAAACCCATTTTCACATAATTTAATCTATGTTAGTATTTAAATTTCAAACGAAATATGTTGTTGCATCATAGTTTTAAGCTGAAAAATATGTTTAAGTTAAACCAATTTGCATGGACTCTGGAAATTTGAAACAACAGAGCAACCCTTTAAATAAGTTAAATAAAATTATCATGATTCAAGAATTTAAAGATATGAATCAAATACTTAAACCTGAGTGCTCAATTTCAAATTCGAGTTGTTGCGTGAGTTTTGATGGTCGGGGTCGGGAGGAGGAGTGATCGCTGATGTGAGGAGGCCAGTGTGGTCGACCGGAGTTGGTCGGAGCCACGGTGCACGTGCACCGTGCACATTTTGTTCTGATGGTGTTGGGTTGAGTTGAAGGAGGTAAGCTTGCATTTTTCTCGAGTTATTCCCGTGTCTTGCTCGAAGCATGTAGGGGAGTGACTCGAAGCAAACCTGAGTTGCCTCAGGATGGTTTAATTGGGTACAGTTTTGTTCAAAACTGTTTGCAAGTTGAATTTAAACCAAAGCTAAATGAATTTTAATTTGTAATCTTGATCTAAATAAAGTTAAATCAAGTTTAAGTTAGATTCAAATGGTACTTTGAATCTTTAAGTTTTAAAAAGGGAAATTTGTTTTTTTTAAATCAAAGTTGTAAATAATTAGAAGTGGGTTTTTAGGTTTATAAAAACCTGACAGTTTCCTGAATTTTAAAATTTAATTTAAAGTTTGAAAGCATCATTTAAACAATGGTTTAAACTCAAAGTTAAGTTCAGGTTTCAAATAAACTTTTGAATCTTAGGTTTTAAAATGAATTTGGATTTTTTTTAAATCAAGAATTTAAGATCAATGTTTTAAAGTAAGTTTAAAGTCAAGTTTAAAATCAAATTTAAAATATGGATTCAAGTTTCTTGAATTCAAATCTGAAATTAAAAATCAGTTTTAAATCCAAAGGTGTTTTAAACAAGTTTAAATTTAATTTAAATTTGGTTAAGGTTTTAAATGGTAAATCATTTTGAATCTTATATTCAAAATGTAATTTAAATTTAAATTCAAAAGTGTAATGTTCTACACATTAATATTAATTAAATCATTAATAAAGGAATAGATTATCTTAGAGATAATTTAGATATTGAAGTAATTTAAATTAATAAGTTAATTAAAGAATGACTTATTTATTTAATTTAAAATTAATAATTTAGAATTAAAGATAATTTCTTAGGAAAGTAATTAAAGAAATGTTATTAGTTAATGAAGTTAATTAACTAAGGATTATTAAGTATTGATTAAAGTGATTGATGTTAATAATAAATTGGATTTATTTATTTAGATAATCAATTATAAATTGTTTAAATGAAATTACTAAATGAAAGTAATTAAGGATTAATAACTTATTAAAATAAATTTTGGATATTTTGATTTATTAAGATTAATTAATTAAGTAATTTGTTTAAAGGTTGATATAATTAATATGATTAATTAAGAAAAATTTAATTAATTAAAGTGTTTGATAAATTAATTTATATCAAATGATTTGTAATTAATAAATCAGAATTGGATAATAAATTCATAAGTAAACAAATTTGATTGGAAATAAATTGAATTAATTAGGATTAAACAATTAATTAATCCTACTTATAAATGATTATTAAATGCTTGACCTTACTTATGAATGATCGTATTATATGTGATGCCTTGAATTGATTGTCCTATCTGATCTATGATATTTTGTTCTGTGGATTCAGTTGTGTGTAATTTATTCATTTTCTTATGATACATCTATATATATCTATGATCTGTGAATGGGTGATAAGCGTTATAGTTTATATCGCTTATCAGCTATATTTCGGTATTTTAATCTGTGATAAATTGAATGATGTTGCACTATTGTGTTGAACCCTTGCACCACATTTTTACACACACAAATATGGATTTCACGAGGAAATCGATTAAGTCACAGATTTTTGAAGTGATTTTTAAATAGACAAATTGAATTCAAATATTTTGAAAATGGATTGGGTTTAAAGTGAAAAGCTTTTGAAATGGGATTTCAAAGATGAAATTTATTTTGAGTAACTTGATTAAGTTTTGAAATTTAAATATTTGATTTAAATTTGAATTCAATATTTGAAATTGAATTCTATGATTGAAACTAGGGATTAAAGATGTTTATATATGGGTTAAACTATTTTAAAAATATTGATTTGGGAATGTGAATATAATTCAAGGGCTTTACCTCGTGCAAATAAAATTGGATTTTTCTGAAACAAAAACTATTTGTTTTCAAATAATAACAGCTTTCATATAAGAAGTGAACTTCCAAATTGTGTTAAACGGAATTTAAAAGATTTAAATGAAAATGAGTTCCATGTTATGGAAACGGTTTTGAAGGCTATAAGTTAAATCTTTAATTTAAAGATTTTAAATGAATTAATCCAATTGAGATGGAATTGTTTTGAAATCTATGAATGGATCCTTGTGAAACTGGGTGAACTTGTGAAATGAATCTTTTTGTTTAAAGATTTGGAAAGGGAAATTTATTTAAACCATTTGAAAGAAAAGTTTTGGGTAATAAGTTGTGACTTAATTGAAATCCCAATATCCATATGTTTCTTGTAAATATTACGCTCACTATTCGGTTTAGCCGGGAGAGGACCTTTGTGTCATATATCTCATTCCGAATATGTGATTTGACGTTATGGATAACATTTGAAGACTGGTGGTGAAGACCGGGTGTTTGCGAGAATGAAAGGATAACCTATCGATTGTCTCTGCACTGAGTTGCTCCAGTATAGAGATTCCCTAACTGATGGGAAATCCAATCGGGATTGTGAATACCCGGATTGCAAGGGCTTTCTTCGGAAAGTGCCTTCGGTTCTATTCGAACCCGGAACAGACTTGTATGGCTACATGTCTGACATTACATTTTGAGATATAAAGCTGATTTCTTTCAAATACATTTCTGTTTGGTGGCGGAGAATTTATTCTCTTAGCTTAACACCCTTCTCTGAGACGTACGAGCTCAAAGGTTATGTAGTTGAAGTTTATCAACGATATATTCCCAATTTGGTAATGTGACATGTTGAGTGTTGCTGTGTGATGATCATTGTTTGATCATTTGTGATATGATCATTTGTTTGATCATTTATCTTTGTGATCATTACTTTGATCATCTATTGACCCAAAGCATGGCTTTATGCCAAAGCGTAGCTTTGTGGACGAGACTTCGTCGAACCTCACGACCCGGTATGGTCGAAACATGAATCGTGGCAGCAAGGTTATTTGGGGATAGCGCCCCCTTAGTGTATGTCATTTCCTTCTAGATTATGAGTGGTATCATGGTATGGAGCCCAGATACTTACTTTGTGGTTGCTGCAAATTTATGACTTGTGGTTGTTGGAATCGAGGATCCTCGGAAAAAAGGTCGCAAACGACCGGGGAATGACTTATTCGTGTCAATAGTTACCCAGTAGAGGTAACCCAGCCTTGTGTAGCAGAGATCCGGTTAGGATCCGGGAACGTCGCTCCAGAGGCGTTCTTTTTTACTTGGGAAGTTCCTTTGCCCGACCATTTGTTGGAAATCCATCTTCCAATATGAACTTTGTACGGTATTAGTTGTAGAACCTGCCATTTACGTACGGTGGTCACCACTGTTTATATGGTAGCTATAGTAGGCATACGATAATGGTCGTATGTTGGCTAAGATTGATATTCTATTTTCGAAATACTTTTTCCACTATGCACTAATAATAATATAAAAAAAATGATTTGTTTTGCGTAGTAAGCATCTTTGACTATCATAAGGAGAAATCTCCTCCAATTCTGCGTTTGCATTGTGTGAGTGGCGGGAGGCCTTATGGTAGTTTCATTTTCTAAAAGCATTGCGAATTGACTTTAAAATTCTCTGCTATTTGTTTTTAAAGATAAACTGTTTTTGTTGCTCACACCAGTCCCATGACTGATCCGGAGTTTATTGTTTCTTTCCTAAACTCTGGGTGCTCAAAATTTTCTACACGGGCAGTCTAGAGTTGGGTTTTTCAAATAGTCAGAATTAGTATAATTTCTGGAGTTAGTTCAGTCTTTGGATATGGACTGCACTTGCTTATCTTTGTGCCTTGTTATTGGGAGTTCGAGCTATTTCTGGATTGGTGCTTTGAAGATGGAGATTATACGCTGCTGATGTTATCGTTTTCTTTTCCGCTGCTATTTCTTGTATCATATCTCTGATGTATATTGATATTCATTGTATCACTTTGTTGTATCAGATATTGTATCAGATATTATATATCAATGTATTATTCTTTTTCTTCCGCTGTGTTGTTTACTTAATTGTGTTATAAGCTTCGGCGACTCGGATTTGAACGGTCGAATCTATGGCATTCGAGTACGATGTAAAGTATGGATGTCGATTTTCGAGCGCGAAAAATCCAGATCGTCACATCTAGGCCTGCTAACGATGCTGAGAACGCTGATTCTCAACATGTTGAAGAATTTGCTCAACCCAATGCTGTTGAAATTCAAAGCCCATCAGATATGATCACTCAAGTTAAGATGGACATGATGATGAAAGAGTTGAATGACAAGTTGCGTGAGAGTAAGGATGAGATGTGGGGAACTCTAGATTTACTAAACCAATTATCTTATAGTCGTAGAAGGAACAGGAAGGAGTTATCACCTCCCAACTCAAAAAAGGACAGTTCTTCATCATTCAGAGAAAACCATGTAGAGAGGAAGCAAAAAAATGAAGACAAAAGAAGCTTGGATTTCGAAAATCAAGTTGAACAATGCTCAGAGTGCAAGAGTAGGATCGGTACTGATCCATCCCCACAGATCGGTACCGAACCCTATCAACGTGATGTTGGCAGATGATGATGTTGGGGTGTAGATGGTCATGTTGCTGATGGCCAGAATATTGAGATTCAGATGGTTGCCATTGATCCGTCGCATTGCAATCATAGAAAAAAATCGGCTAGATGAACAGTTCTCCCAGGGACAGGGGAACCTAGGTACCATGGAACTAACCGAGCTTGTTTGTAGAGCCAAACGCTCGGGGTAGGCCATGATCATTATCATCCTATAGATCAAATTGAGCCAGAATATTTAGTTGGTATGGTGAAGAAGTTAATAAATGAAAACCAACATAGAAACAACGACGAATATTCTTCTCCCAATATGAACCCATTCATCGAAGAGATATTGTGTGAGGAATATCCCTAAAGGTTCACTATGCCGACAATGTTGTCCTATAGCAGGACGATGGATCCGAGATAGCATTTACTGAAATACGAATGGTGCATGGGCACGAGGAGGGCACTGGAAGCTATTAGGTGTTGGTTGTTTCTCGGTCTTTCTTATAGGTGTAGATATAATGTGATTCACCCAGCTTCCATCGAAATCCATATCGGTGTTCGATCAGTTGGCAAGGAGATTTTTCGAATAGTTTCCCTTGCACACTACCCATCTGAAGGATGTTGTATGTGGAATATCCATGAAGGTTCGTTATGCCAACGATGCTGGCCTATTACAAGATAATGGATCCGAGATAGCATTTGCTGAAATACGAATGGCGTATGGACAAGATGCGGGCAACATACGTTGTGGGGGTATTGGTGTTGCTCGGTCTTTCTTAAAGGTGTAGCTACGATATGGTTTTGTCGACTTCCACTAAAATCCATGTCGTCATTTGATTGGTTGGCAAGGAGGTTTATCGAATAGTTTCATTTGCACACTACCCGCCTAAAGGATGTTATGTTGTTATCGAATCAATTCCAGAGTATCGGGGAGTCACTGAAGGACTTTTTGAGTATATTCAATACGACCGTGATGAAAGTGAGTAATTCTAAGGAGGACATAGTGCAGTTGGCTTTGATCAAGGGGTACTGTAACGAAGCGGATTTTGCCCGCTCGAAAATCGACATCCATACTTTTCATCGTACTCGAATGCCGTAGATTCGACCGTTCAAATCCGAGTCAAAACCCCTACTGCTTCGGGCAACACACGCTATTGCTCGAGAAAACTCGAGTGCTCCTTTCTACCCAATTCAACAAAATTAATCATCACCAGAAATGTGCACAGTGCACATGCACCGGCTACCCACCCATCTCCGATCCTCCATGATGACCTAACTAGTCATCGATCACCATCACATCCCATTTCGATCATCAGATCGTTGCAACACACTCGCGATCAAACTCGAACCCCATGACCACCTGGAACAGGCAACAGAAAAAAACCACCAAGCCTGTCAACGCCTTGACCTTGAAGCTCCGACCACCGGGGACTCTACAACTTCGGCCATGCTCTCGTTAACCCACCACCTTTCAACCCCTAAGGCCTCATTACACTCGATCCTCTGAGGAAATCGAATCAAAACCAAACCCAACCCAGATAAAAACTAGGGTTGTAAACGAAATCGAACAATCTCCGTCGCCACAGTGATTTTGATCAACTTTTGGCAATTTTCCCATCATCTACAACACTCATCCATCATCGTTCAAGACCCCGACCTCCCAGATTCTCTAGATCACCATAGATTGCCTAATTTCCCATTTTTGTCTAACCTAGCACTACATATTTAATTCCAAACTAAAAATCATAATTTTTAGTTTTAAAAATCATATTTTGGTTTTTAGATTCAATTCATATTCCTAAATCCAGGAAATAGGATGATCGAAATTCCATGTGTGATTGAACTTGCTTAGTTGTTTGATTTCCCAAGGCCAATTCAAATTTATATTGCTTAATTTAAAGTTTTAAACTTACTTTGTAACTGAACAACAATTTTTTTTGTTTAAGTCCTAGGTTTTATCAATCATTAGATCAAGAGAATATAAATTTTGAATTTAAAGCTTGAGCCTGGAAAAAAAAATAGCAAACACTGATACTCAACAGCATATACACTTTATACACATTCATGAAAAAGGCCAGAGAATTTCATATAAACACTTTTGTTTCAGGGAATAGCATGCACCCATATTAAATTTTAAATTTTTTTTAAATGCTACTCACCTTGAAGGGTTTTGAAAACAAAGGGTTTGTCTGGAACTGAAACAGAGAAGCAAAACACTTTGCTTTGAATTTGAAAAACTGGATTTTGATTTTCTTTGTTTTTTTCTTTCTTTTCTTCTTTCAGATTAAACTTGTATGCTTAAAACTGAGAAGATCTCTGCTTTGAACTTTCGCATTCAATCTTCATTTGTAATTTCCAGGTTGAATATCTGGTTGCATTGATTTGATTTTTTTTCTTTGGTTTGCATTTTTTTTGAGTTTGGTTTTCAAACAATGTTTTCTAGTTTGCCTTTTTCTTCTCAGGTTTGCTAAGTGGTTATGGTGAACGAACTACACTGAGAGCTTGATATAAAAGAGAGAAGTTACAGGGTGATATGGTTGTACAGGGATATATATTGTTTTGTACAATCAAGGACAGAGATATTCTTTTCAAATTAGGAGGCTAAACAAATTTAGTCATGGGCTAGAGATCTGATATGATCTAAGTTGTGTTGGAGGTGATATTGTGTACTAAAGATATGTTGCATTTATTGCTTAGCCTGGTTTGTACTCAATTATATTTTCTTTGGTGGCTGCATACATTTTCCTTCGGTGGCTAAGATGATATTATGGTGACTGATGATATTACATTGTGTTCTAAGGACATTTCCATTTATTACTTAAGTCCTTTGATCTTTTGTATGCAGACATTTTGGTTTTTATATAAAAAAATTTATAAAGAAATATTCGATATGCTTTTGTTTTGTTCAACTCAGCTGATATTTCTTCTACTTGATGGCTGATAGTTTTGGTGTGGTGGCTTCATTAATTAAAAGTTGTACCAATATATATTTTATGTCTTCATTTCGGCTGTAATGTTTGAGATAACATGATGGCTTCCTTCACAAGCTTTTGTTTACTTGTTTTCATATTTGCATACTATTCTCATGTACATTCATTTTATTATCTTATGTTTAATTTATAAATTCAATTATTATTATTAACCCATCCATTGTCATATATATATATTATTAATTTTACTCTTAAATCACATATACATATACATTCATATATATATATATATATACAATATTTAAATTTAAATGATTTAACAAATTTTAATTACGATCCGGGAAACTCGCTTACTTTATCAATTAATTTACTATTTTTATTCAAAATTTCAATAAATTATCAAATTAAATTAATTTAAAATCTAGGGTCGTTACAGGTACATCCAAATACTAGTTTTGGAAGATGGTTGAAGATGAAACCTCTACTAACAATGGATGGTTTTATATAAAGGTGACTTAATTCTTGCACTTGTAAGAGGCAAGTTCGAGCACTAGGAAAGTGAATGGTGGACAATCAACTAAAGTGATTCAAACTAATGCGGCTGTGAAGGAATCCATCGAAGGTTCTAGGAATGCTGCTATTAAAGTGGAAAATATAGGTAATAACCTAAAAAAAAATAAACAAGGTGATGGAGATAGGAAGCCAAATTTCAAGAAACGTTCGAAACTTCCATAGTACGAAGATTATACACCACTAGATAATTTGATTAAGAATATATACCTTCCAACACAAGGTACCGAGCATTACAAGAAGCCAAATTCGAGAGAGCCGACTGAGAGAAAAATGGTTTTGGATGTATTGCTACTTCCACGAGACCCGTGGTCATAACATGAACAAATATAGGAATTTTCGAGATGTGATTGAAGAATTAATCTAGAAGAAGAAGCTTCAGCATTGTATAAAAGCCTCATAGGATAGCGAGCCAGGGAATGTTCAACCCCAGGGGAAACAGCTCCAACGTAGCCTGGTTGGACCTAATGGTGGCAAGCCTTAGCAACTTGAATAAAGACATGTTATCAACATAATAACTGGTGCACCACATCCAATCGAAAAGAGTTGGAATGAGATGGAAAGATACAGGAGTTCTTTAAAACATATGGTACAAGGGAGTTGCTTTTCCATCAAAGACGAGGCTCTAGTGAAGCAACTAAAAACCATGAAAGATGACAATTTGTTCAAAAGTCATGACACGGATGGGGTCGAGGTACCTATGCTTGATCCCTTGGTGATAATGGTATAGGCCAATAACTTTGAAGAAAGTGCTTGTTGATTATGGAAATTCAGTAAATATTCTATTTAAGAGAGTTTATGATCAAATGATGATGGATGGTCAGGATCTGAAGCTTGTAAATATAAAATTTAGGGATTTATCGGAGAGGCTGCAAAGCTTGTAGGATTTGTAAACTTATTGACGGTTTCAGGAAAGGTGATCGCAAGAGATTGTAGTTCGTAACCTTCGCAGTGATTGATATTTTTTCAGCTTATAATGTGTTTTTGGACTAACTGGCTGTTACTAGTTTCCAGGACTAAAGGCCCTAGCTCCATGGTTCCCAACGATGAAATTTCCCATGAAAAACGAAATGAGGGTCATTCAAGGTGATCAGAACCTTGGACAAGAATGCTACGTCGCCAAGTTGGAGGAAGCAAAGCGACATTGAAAGGGAAAGGACGTGGAGAAGATTCTCTACGTCTAATCGATGGACGCATAGCAACCACTGCCTAAGCCCTGACTTGGTTGGCATAGAAAGTTCCATAAATCTATGGATCCGAGGAAGGATCCAGAGGACGCAATGAAGCCTTAACCGAGCGGACGATCACCATCTCGATCTGTTAGACCGATCCTACTCGGGTCCTAAAAATCAAATTTCAACTCAGCATGAGAATGAAGAAAGAATTGGTGGGTTTTCTTTAGGCAAACCAAGATGTTTTTGCCTAGACACAATTTGTGAACCCTAGATGTCATGCATTGAATGTGAACCCTAGATGTCTCCCTATGAAACAGAAGTGGCATAGCCTAGGTTCAGGCCGATCCTTACACTAAAGGAAGAAGTGGATAAGCTAAAAGCCAATGGCTTTGTCCACAATGCTGTATACCCAGAGTGGGTATCCAATCCAGTCCTAGTGAAGAAATCCAATGGGAAATGAAGGACATGGATCGACTATTCAAACCTAAATAAGGCATGTCCAAAACATAGCTTCCCACTGCCAATGATCGACCAACGAGTGGATTCGACAGCCGACCATGAATTGCTATCTTTCTTAGATGCTTATTTTGGCTATAATCAGATTCTAATGCACATCCCAAACCAAGAACACTGGAGCAACATTTCTAGGGCAATATGCATGTTCCAATGGTGAATTGGAGCAACATTTACAGGAGATTTCAATAAGACTCTCTCGCAAGGGTAATGTATTATGTTGTAGGTACTAAGCAAGCAGGCTGGATAAAGGTCCATTCAACCTTCGAGGGGATGGCCTGGCCAAATTTATAGCCCCTTGAGTATCCTAGCGCGAAGGCCATTCACATCCCGAGCAAGTTGTCTTACGCTAATCAATCAATTAATAATGCTGAGCTATATGTCATTTCATAGCCTAGTTTGGGACAGAAGGTGCCTGCTCCAATAGCTCCGTTCGTGTTACGATCATTGGAGTTATAAGGTTTGTTTCACTAGGATTTGACATGGTGCAAAGGTGAAAAGAGTTTGTAAAGAAGCAGAGGGAACAAAAAAAGTGCTTTTGGCGAGGGCACTCCTATCGCCAAACTATTGACTAAAATTTTAGCTAACCTCAGAATTATTATTTTGGGGTGATATAAACAAAGGAAAATTGCTAATACATTAATTAAAAATGTAAAATGAGGTGGTCGGTTGGAAAAAACGTAAAAGAATACAAGATTTGAAGTGGTTCAACTAAGCTTGCCTACGTCTACTATGAAAAATTCTTACTACTTTGGTTCTCTTACAATTTATGACTATAAGAGATAATAATACGAAAATACAATGCTTGAGAGCTTATTTTTTTCAGTCTTTGTAAAAATGCAACTCTTGATGTATTAATAATTGTTGCAAATTATATTAAATGGCTAAAATTGCATAGTTTAGGCATGGAGGGATGGGTAGTTGATGTGTGTGCTAGTTAGGAGGCTAGCTGGACTGTATGGTTGAGATGATGATAATTATGTGGTCGTACCTTGAGCAAGCATTGTGCAAGTGCAGACAGCACGGGCTCAAGGAGTGGTTGTTGTAGAGGTACTTTGATGGTAGCAAAGGTAATGGTTATTGTTCTTCTATCAAATGAACGATGCCGCTTATCATACTTTGTATAGAAATGATACAAATAGAGCTCCTTTTTGTAGGGGTAAGAAGGCGTCGGGGTTGGAGCTTGTCGAGACAAGGCGAGGAACCCTCAGAAGGTCTGGACAGTTGAAGAAGGGAGTGAGCGAGAGAACTTTTCGAGGAGTAGGTTATTAGCCATGCCACTCACTAGGCTGGAGGCTTATTGCACATCGAGAAACTATATGCTGTCGTCGCCCGCTTGTGACCTTTAGGAGCTTTGCTTTAACTTAAGGAGACTTGACTGGTCGTTAGGATGTAGGCCAAGAAGGTTGATTGTTGAGG
Organism: Allium fistulosum; assembly: GCA_030737815.1. Taxonomy (NCBI): domain Eukaryota; kingdom Viridiplantae; phylum Streptophyta; class Magnoliopsida; order Asparagales; family Amaryllidaceae; genus Allium; species Allium fistulosum. Next base: position 1,050,223,510 of record CM060903.1, read on the forward strand.
GGTTCATCACATGTCGAGCTACTATTTGGCATTGGCTGACCCGCTATTGTTTGAGTGGGCAATACTGTGATAATTTGTACTCGAGCCAGGAGGTCCGCTCGTAGGGTGAGCCTTGTTGCGTTTGAGTCGGTGTATGCAATCAAATGAGCTAGTTAGATGATGTCGGCTGGTCCAATTTGTACTTGCAAGAAATTTGAGCGATAAGAAATTTCAAATATTTATAGGTAGAAAGAAGATTCTAACAGATTTATAGAGAATTTTGAACGATAGACGAGCTGCTGTTAATTTTGATTTGACATTTAGTTTTATAATGCCTAGTTGGAAAGGGTCTACCCATGACAGTAGATTGTTAATTCATGCTATTGAAGAAGTTGAAATCTTCCCATGCTCGCCATTCGTTAATTATCTCATAGATTCAATGTACAAGCTTAGAAATGGATAGCTACCAATTTATCATCATGAATCCTAACATGTTTGAGAGTTTCAAAAAACCTAGAATGTTCCAAAATTATATAATGAAAATTTCAATTTATATCACTCTAGTTTATGCAAGGCCATGTGTTATTTAGAAAAAAACATTCAACATTTTACAATACATCCCGACGTATAGTTTCACTAGGCAAGCATATTTTGTCATTGCAACTTTGCTATTCATAAATTTATAAGAAAATACAACTGAATGGATCCCGATTATAAACAAACCGTTTAGGAAGAAGTTCCATCGAGTTATGAGGAAAATTGATGTGGACAACATCAATACAACCATGGTGGTGCAAGTTCATCAAAATACAGCATGGTTTGTTGCAACACGTCATCGATCAGAGATGTTTTGGTTGCTGCAGGACGACGTTGATGTATTAAATATTTGTATGTTCTTCATCGTTAATTAGAACTTTTGCTAGAATTTGTAGTAGGCATTTGAATTTGTAGTTAAATTTGAATTTGAATTTAAATTTCTATCATTGATTAATAAATACCAAAAATAAAATATTTATTGATTAAAGTAAATAATTAATAATTATGGCAAATAAAAAATTGGAATTCTTTGTAATTGAGCATCTTTAAGTTTCGAAAATACACAACTGTTCCTTCTAAAAAACATATTATAAAAAAAACCTTACCGTCATGTTTCAGAAAATATGCAGAAAATTCAACAAATATTTGCTGAGAACTTTCTGAATGTTTGCACAGTAATCTGTTAATATTTGTAGAGAAATCTACATATTTTTAAAATTTCAAAACTGCAAATATAGGTAGATTTTCAAAAAAATTTAAGAAAATTCATAAAATATGTTTTTATCATAAAAACATATAATTAATGTTCAAACATAATTTTCAAATTTTTTTTTACCAAAATAAAAAATAAATACGTAATTTAAAACATGTTTTTAGAAGAGTTTTTCACGTATCAAATTCGAAAAGGTAGACGTAACCAAATTTCTACCGAAAAATATAAACACCATACGTATCACAATTAACAAATTCTTTCTATGCAATCTTCATCCTCTGTTCTAATTTGCCAATCCAATTTGATCGTGAAAGAATCCTGCAATTGGTCGTTGATAGATCCAAATATAAGTGCATAATTGAAACATGTTAAATTGTCCATTAATTCGGCTCGATATTGGCTGGAAAAGCCCATTTAACAAAATCAGTGGACACGATATAACTTCACAAATGCCTAGATCCGTCTTCCCAAACCCTCCCTCCAGCTATAAAATCGCCAAAAACACGTTTGTTATTCCACCGCCTTCTTTATTTTATCTGTTCGCATCTTTTCTTTGGTTTTATTCAGATCTAAATTTTCTATTCTGAAAGGCGCGATGACGATTGATATTGGCCTCGTTCATCGTAATGGTAATTTGATTAATTACCTTACCGACCATTCTGATATATCGCCACCCATATTCCGAGCCTCTTATTTCGATTTTTTTTTATAATCCATTTTAGTTTTTGATCAGTGTTAAACAGACCAATGATTAAATGATCAGACAAGCATATGTTTGAATATCAACCGGGTTGAACAGCTCTAATCTTCTATAGAGGTCATTTTATTTCAATTCGTGAATTTAGCTGTTTTTCTTTTCTTTGGTAGGTGGTGTGATGATTAAATGCATAGTTCAAATGAAAAATAACATTTGTATAATTTGATTTATCATTTTGTCTTTCGCTCCTATTGGACGACCTATTCACATATGTATTCTGAAAATTTTCATTGATTCTTTATTTTTTCAACCGCTCGAGATTTGATTTTTAAATGTTAATTGATTAAACTGTTTCTAAACCGTTCTGTTGTGGTTTCATATCAGTTTTGTTTAAAGCTTTCGTTGTTTAAACCGTGAATCCACAAATATTGAATGAAGTTGTTGCTTTTTGCTTGGTTGCTTTTTTTTTGCTGGGGATGAGAGTGACAGCAAATGCATAAAGCTGGGCAGGGGCAACATGACGATTGGTATCTAGCAGGCAATTCCAAATTTAGAGAATTGAGATTTTCTAAGTTAAATAGGTTAGCATGATTAGTAACCTGATTAATGATATTAATATGGTTATAGCTCGGATCTTTACTGAGATCAAAATAATATGCAATTTCCACAGTGTAAATTGCTGATTAGAGTAGTTATATGTTGGAGACTATGAGAATGTGCAACACTAGTACAAACCATTACTTGTTTAGCATGTCCCTTTTTGGATGTGTTTGGGTGTATATGGTATTCCAAAGCCTTTATGAGGGTGAATACCAATGCTAAAGACAATCATGGTGTTGAAGAGACCGCTATTGATATTAAATATAAATACTAACATTTGGAATGAGGAAATTACGTGAATTTTGAAAAGCATGGATGAATTGACAGAATTTTATTGAATTAGGAGCATCATAAATGGAAGTAATGGTGGGAAATCAGCTCTATTTTTCATATTTTTCTATTCCAGTGCGATCAACCAATTTAAAGACATTTCTTTTAGATTGTACCAAATAATTTCATTCGAAGACGGAAAATATGGGATCGGATAAATTTCTCTCTGAGTTAACATTTTAGTACAGTTGATGTGACGGTAATTACTGATAACTTTGTAACGATCTGTATTTTTGATAGTTAAAAATATGAATTAAAGAATAAAGAAACTTACAGTGTGAAATGATTCATTAATGAATATTGATACTAAATGGAAATTAAGTTATATAAATAATAAATGTAAGTTTAACTTTAGGAAAATTTATATAATATTTAAAAAAATATTTTTTAATGGTATTAAATAGTAGATATCGAATGGTGATATTAAATATTGAATGGAAAACAATTCTGTTAGTGAATGAACGGAAATTGATGAAAAACGACCATAAGAATGAATAAGAATTGAATAAGGTAGGCGTCTTGTTGCTGAACTGAATGGAACAAATATGTTTATTGTGTGTAGATCATTGTGCAAATAAACTGATTTACGCACAATACATATTTTATTCCATTTGTTTCTGCAACAAATCGCGTACCTTATTTCAATTCTTATTTATTTTTACAAGATCATCTTTATTAATTCCTATTTATTTACTTATATAGAATTATTTTTAATTCAATATTTACTATTTAATACTATTAAAGAATAATTATTTAAGGTATTATATAAGTTTCTTACGGTTTAATTTACATTTATTATTTACTTAAGAAACTTGATTTCCATGTAATATTAATATTCAATAATGAATCATTTCACACTTAAATTTCTTTATTCTTTAATTCATATTTATTACTTCATATACGGTATCATTCGATATTAAATATATTTATGAATCATTTCAACATTTTCTAAAGTTTATAATCATTTACTTAAATAGTATTCTCCTTCTTATTATTCAACTTAATTATTAAGCATTTCAAACATTAACTTAAGTTTATAATATTTCTTGTACATCTTAATTTTATGTTTGTAGACATATTTTCATTTTAAATTATTTTTATTACTTAAGTTTTTATTTGCATAATATTATATTATCATTTTAGTTTACAAGTTACAAAACTTCAATTTTTTTTGTATTTTCATTAGACACTTATATTTAATTTCAGATTCCAATTTATAAGTTTTTAACCATTAAGATAGTCAAAGATTCCATTTTATTACAATAATAGAAAATCTCTAATTATCAAAAACTTAAGAACAAACTATCGGGTTTCATTTCAAATAATCCTGAAATAATATATATTTATATCTTTTGTATATCATATCATGCTTAGGAAATTATAATTTAAAATTTTTTCAACAAAACAACCGTGTAGCAAAGCTACTATAGTGGTCTTTCCATTTTGAAACTCGAAAATAAAAGTCGACGATGTCGCGATCATTATCGAAATTATTTTCCAGCCGTAGAAGATGAGAGTACATAACTTATTTTCTTTTAGAATTCTTTTAAAACATTTCTTTTCAATCTTATTAAAAATATTTCTATTCCAAAAAACTTTCAAATAATAATAATATTATTTTTCTAAAATTTTATTTAATTTAATATATTTAATTATAAAAAATACGGGTTGCTACAAGTTTTTTGGTTGGAAGATTTCATTGACTTATCTAGAAAGCAATGGATTATCATTGGTAAGGTTGTAGTGACATGTATGTTACATTGAGGAACAAATCAGGCTCAATTGTCTTAGAGGTTCAATTGATAGCTTTTAGACCAATGTCCGTTGTCGTTTTGTGTTAATTTTTTTTCGAAATACTTATGTTAGATGTGATATTATTCAAGACTTTTTAGTTGAGTATCTTGAAACATTGGAAGGTTGGGATCAAAAGATCTCTTATGCTTACATTCTACGTTAGTTAATTTCAAATTCATTGTGCCTGTTTTGATTTCTTTAAATCTAATCAAGCCATCATTATAAGTAATGTATTTGTTTTTAATTTTATTTTCTTTAATTTGCATTCACTTTGTACCCTTTGTGATTGGTTGGTTTATGTTTTGGGTAGTGTATTTTGTTTTAGAATAAAGTTATAAAATAATCATAGCGTATAAACCAATTAATCCCATAAGTTTCAAATGCCATCAAATCCAATAAATGAAATTAGGTTTAAGTTACCATCTGTAGTTGTGTATTAATCCAAGAGAACGGGTTAAGTAGTTAAGTTTATATACAAATCCATGTTTGATATTAAACAAGCCTAGTACTCTATCTTTTGACCGCTTTTAAGGACAAATATAATTTTTTTTCTTTGGACTTAAAGGCAAATTTTTTATTGTATCTCATCCATCTTAAAACTTAATTTTAGCTTATCCAAAGCTCAAAATTTCCAATTAAATCTCAATCATCTCGCTTTACCATTGTTGGGTTTTTTGTTGTCCTTCAACGCTTCTTCGTTTAATTGACCGTGATTAATCTTTTTTTAATTTATGTTCAAAGCTAAATTATGTTGATTCTTCCATTAGTTCGAGTCAAAATGACTTTGTTTATGGTAAGTTTATTTTTAAATATGATTTCCTTTATCTTTGTTGTTCTATGAATATGCACCTGAATTCAACTTCTGCATTTCATGTTTTTTAGCATATGCTTTGACTTACATTTTTAAATAATGTATCCGTTTGCTGTCGGAATAAATGCATTGTTTGTTATTATCAACATTGTCTAGCTTATGATCACATGGGGAAGACCTTATGCGCAGTTAATTATAATCGTATATAGAATAACAATTCTATCTAGTTGACTAATAAATAAATCATATACAGGTATGAGATAACAGGTGTAGTCACTAAAGTAGTAGGCAATGCGAGCAATTTCAAGGTAGGCGACCGAGTTAGAGTTGGATACATAATCGCTTGCTGCCTCAACTACTAGTTCTTCAATGGTTCTCAAGAAAATTATCGTGAGCAAATGCAATTCACATATAATGGTATTTATTAGGACGGTAGCACCACTTATGGTGGCTACTCTGAAATGATAGTTTCTCACAAAGGGTTTTAACATCTAACTAAACTAAACATTGTCCCTAAAAATCTCACACATGTACAGAATAATTTGACCTGATTATAATTAAATCTATCCCTTGGAAAAGTTAAAACTGAATTCATGTTTCTTTATTTATAACAAGTTGAAATTTAGTTGAATATTAACCAGGTTTGTGGTCCACATACCCAATAACCTTCCTTTGCTCATCGGCTCCACTTCTATTAAAGAACACAAAATGCTTGAATCCCCAGGCAAAAAACTTGGATTGGTCTGGCTTGGGGGACTTGGTCACCTTGCTTTTAAGTTTGGTAAAGCATTTGGACTTCATTTTACTATCATTAAAACATCTACTTTTAAAGAAAAGGAAGCTAGAGAGCATTTAGGTGCTGATGATTTTCTACTTAGCACCGATCCTGAACAGAAGAAGGTGTTATTATTATTTTTTAATGAAGAGATACGATCAGTTCGAAAAAACCTTATCAATGTACAAATAGTCATTGTCATCAAATATGATATTTGAATTTAACTAGTTTCTTAATAATGTGGCGATCTTTATTGCACTATTATATCCATAATCTGCAGCAAAGCTTTTTGACTATTTTACTAACACAATCAGCAACATGCCGCATTCACTTGGACCATTTCTTAAGTTGCTTAAAATTAGAGGTACATTGGTGTTTCTTGGTGCACCTGATGAACCCATTGAACTTCATTCTTTTCCTACGATATTTGGTAAGTAAATATTTCTTTTCTCGATATGATGTGCTCTTGTAAGACTAACTGATGAAATACATCATTTCATTTGCTATGATAATTTAGTTTTGGATTCTGATCCTTACCTACTCAATCCATACTATATAATACAAGGCAGGTTTCAACACTATAAAATACACTTTGAAACGTAGGAGTACCTGACTGAATCTTTTTTATGGTTCAATGATTTGTAGGTAGAAGGATAATAAGCGGTAGCATACTAGGAGGGATATGTCTTCTTGATATAGAATGTGGTGCTCAACAGGTTTTCACTGACAAAGGCCGAGTATTAATAGAATGTGTCGAGTAAACATGGGCTTACTCTGGCAATGGCTGACCTGAACTTACAAGGCATGCTTCATGATGCATTCAACACTACCAAGGACATGGTAGACTAAACTAAATGAACTCTATATGATGGCATTTGTAGTTTGAGAAGGGACCAAGTAAACTGAATTAACTCCATATGAACTCCATATGCTTATTAGTGTGATGCTATATTTCTTCAGTATGCATGTCTGCTTTTTCATTACACTATTCATTATAAAAAATTTATATTTGGGTTGTCCATACATGATACAAGACTATGGTCAACTACATAGCCCACATTTACTAAATATTAGAGTAACATTATCAATTAGGTGCTCATTTTTGTCTTATTTTAATGTGGCTGAATCGGGAACAAGTTCGCAGTGGTGATGACAATGCGAAAGAGTTATTTGAACTTGGTGTTGTCATGTTACAGAGAAATTTTTACCCTGTAGCTATAAAATACTTGTAACAAGCAATAGAAAAATAGGATAGGGATGATCAAGATTTAGCACAGGTTTATGCATTTTCCTTTATGAAATTTACTTTGACTTTCTATTCCATTTTTACCCATTGGAAACCTTATTTGTTATATTACCTAGTTGGATAACAATATTTCTGTTAATATAGAACTGACATCTTCAATGCACCAAGTTTTTTGTACTGATTTTGGATTTTTTTATTTGCTTCATTTACGAAAGGTTTACTAAACCTGCGCTTTTGAGTTCTTGACATTCTTAAAAAAATAGCAAACCTGGTATTTAGTGTGAATTTAGAGCAGACTATAATTGTACTATTTTAAAAAAAACTCCCAAAATCATTGCACGGTAAATTTATCAGAAGTGATCAAAAGATCTCAAAATATTTTTCTACTAATATTTCAAAACCCAACTCCTCACTAACAACCAAAATAACTATTCTGAAGAAAAGGCTCGTAGATGTTACTGTAAAATACGAAAGCTAACCCTGAGAGTGGTGCATTCATAGTGACAAAATTGTGGTGGTGATTTAGCCTTTTCAAATGACATGCATGTTGTGGTAACTTGTTCATCCTAAACCTGCTAATAGTTAAAAGTTAAAACAAATTAACATGTGCATCCAGTTACTCCTTGTATGGAAATAGGTTTTTTTATTTGGCTTATCGTGGGGTAGTAGTATTAGATTAAGAAACATGTTGTCACTTAGCGCCTATTACTTAGTGGTGGATTAATACTTATTTTAAGTGAATTAATAAATGTGTCATGCCTTGACAAACAAACACAAACAATGAGTATTTTTATTATTACGTTTCAAATGGTGTAAACAAGTGATCTAAATTTTAGTTTTCAAAGAAAAGAACAGTAAGAACTATGCTAATAAAAATAATATGCTAATTAAACATTTAAAAATTGTATATTGCTATACCATAAGATATATCTTTGAACTATAATAAGTACAATTCAAACTTTATAGTAGAACGTGATAAAATAACTTTATAACAACGTCAATCCATACGTTAATAGTTGTTAATTTGATGTTATGTGAGCTGAATGATCGAGATATTTAACAATAAAGTTGAATTTCTTAATTTTCTTAAATTGGCTTCATTTAATTTTTCAAGTTGTTAATCCAAACCCTTTGAAAAACAATTTCCAAATTAATGGGTCATAAATTCTCAAATTCCTTGTTTTAAACCCATTTTTATTTACAATTCACACGCGCCTTCGCCTCGACCTAACACCATCGCCTGCTCTCGATTGAAGCCGAGCCCTTGAAAACGCGATCGATTCTTTTTTTTTATTCGAACGACCGGCAGTTTTTTTTATTTGCTCGATTTGAATCTGAAATGGGAGAAAGGAAAGGGTAGAGGGACACGGATATATGCGGCCACATATGAAAGTTGTTGAGAGGAATAGAAATATCTATTATTGAATTAGTAAATATCTCGCCCACGCGACCACGAAATCTCGAACTCCTAACGAAGCGTGCCACCTTGCACCTCTAATGTTTTACCCCCATTTCAAACACAATAAAACTAGTCTCGAGGCCTAATTCGATTGTATGCAAAAGATAGCTTTTCAAATCGAATTATTTCAATTGAATTCTGAAAGTAATTCGATTGTATGCAATTAATTACCTTGCCGACCATTCTGATATATCGCCACCCATATTTTGAGCCTTTTATTTCAATTTTTTTTTATAATCCATTTTAGTTTTTGATCAGTGTTAAACAGACCGACGATTAAATGATCAGACAAGCATATGTCTGAATATCAACCGGGTTGAACAGCTCTAATCTTCTGTAGAGGTCATTTTATTTCAATTCGTGAATTTAGCTGTTTTTCTTTTCTTTGGTAGGTCGTGTGATGATTAAATACATAATTCAAATGAAAAATATCATTTGGATATTTTGATTAATCATTTTGTCTTTCGCTCCTATCTGATGACCTATTCACATATGGATTCTGAAAATTTTCATTGAATCTTTATTTATTTTTTCAGCCGCTCGAGATTTGATTTTTAAATGTTAATTGAGTAAACTGTTTCTAAACCGTTCTGTTGTGGTTTCATATCAGTTTTGTTTAGAGCTTTCGTTGTTTAAACCGTGAATCCACAAATAATGAATGAAGTTGTTGCTTTTTGCTTGGTTGCTTTTTTTTTTGCTGGGGATGAGAGTGACAGCAAATGCATAAAGCTGGGCAGGGGCAACATGACGATTGGTATCTAGCAGGCAATTCCAAATTTAGAGAATTGAGATTTTCTAAGTTAAATAAGTTAGCATGATTAGTAACCTGATTAATGATATTAATATGGTTATAGCTCGGATCTTTACTGAGATCAAAATAATATGCAATTTCCACAGTGTAAATTGCTGATTAGAGTAGTTATATGTTGGAGATTATGAGAATGTGCAACACTAGTACAAACCATTACTTGTTTAGCATGTCCCTTTTTGGATGTGTTTGGGTGTATATGGTATTCCAAAGCCTTTATGAGGGTGAATCCCGATGCTAAAGACAATCTTGGAGTTGAAGAGACCGTTATTGATATTAAATATAAATACTAACATTTGGAATGAGGAAATTACGTGAATTTTGAAAAGCATTGATGAATTGATAGAATTTTATTGAATTAGGAGCATCATAAATTGAAGTAATGGTGGGAAATTAGCTCTATTTTTCATATTTTTCTATTCATGTGCGATCAACTAATCTAAAGACATTTCTTTAAAATTTTACCAAATAATTTCACAAGAGAGTATTTTATTTAAAAAAAAAAGGATGTGTCTTCTATTGGTTGGACACATCGGAAACGAAAAATATGAGATCGGGTAAATTTCTCTTTGAGTTAACATTTTAGTACAGTTGATGTGACGGTAACTACTGATAGCTTTGTAACGATCTGTATTTTTGATAGTTAAAAATATGAATTAAAGAATAAAGAAACTTACAGTGTGAAATGATTCATTAATGAATATTGATACTAAATGGAAATTAAGTTATATAAATAATAAATGTAAGTTTAACTTTAGGAAAATTTATATAATATTAAAAAAAAATTATCTTTTAATGGTATTAAATAGTAGATATCGAATGGTGATATTAAATATTGAATTGAAAACAATTCTGTTAGTAAATGAACGGAAATTGATGAAAAACGACCATAAGAATGAATAAGAATTGAATAAGGTAGACGTCTTGTTGCTGAACTGAATGGAACAAATATGTTTATTGTGTGTAGATCATTGTGCAAATAAACTGATTTACGCACAATACATATTTTATTCCATTTGTTTCTGCAACAAAACGCGTACCTTATTTCAATTCTTATTCATTTTTACAAGATCATCTTTATTAATTCCTATTTATTTACTTACATAGAATTATTTTTAATTCAATATTTACTATTTAATACTATCAAAGAATGATTATTTAAGGTATTATATAAGTTTCTTGCGGTTTAATTTACATTTATTATTTACTTAAGAAACTTGATTTCCATGTAATATTGATATTCAATAATGAATCATTTCACACTTAAATTTCTTTATTCTTTAATTCATATTTATTACTTCATATACGGTATCATTCGATATTAAATATATTTATGAATCATTTCAACATTTTCTAAAGTTTATAATCATTTACATAAATAGTATTCTCCTTCTTATTATTCAACTTAATTATTAAGCATTTCAAACATTAACTTAAGTTTATAATATTTCTTGTACATCTTAATTTTACGTTTGTAGACATATTTTCATTTTAAATTATTTTTATTACTTAAGTTTTTATTTGCATAATATTATATTATCATTTTAGTTTACAAGTTACAAAACTTCAATTTTTTTGTATTTTCATTAAACACTTATATTTAATTTCAGATTTCAATTTGTAAGTTTTTAACCATTAAGATAGTCAAAGATTCCATTTTATTACAATAATAGAAAATCTCTAATTATCAAAAACTTAAGAACTAATTATCAAGTTTCATTTCAAATAATCCTGAAATAATATATATTTATATCTTTTGTATATCAAATCATACTTAGGAAATTATAATTTAAAATTTGTTTCACCAAAACAACCGTGTAACAAAGCTACTATTGTAACGACCCGATATTTTGGACCATTCACATCCATTATAAGTGTATAGGTAGATACTCATGCCGGAGTTGAATTGCTCAAAATACCGCGTTGTTAATTTAAATTGGCAAAACTTAACATATACAGTAAATAATATAATCACAGATCACAGACACAGAGTAATAAATGCAGCGGAAATAAAAGAGATAGTAGTTCATGAGGCTACTATATGAATATATAAGATACATCAGAGTTTACAACAGAAGAGTAATACGATACATCAGAGTTAAACCAGATACAACGGAAGAGTAACACGATATATCAGATACAAATTGGAATACATCACTGGAATCATCGAATACTAAAAGCAGAATAGATGGCTGGATCTTCAAGCAAAGCTCCAACTCCAAAGGTGAGTCTCGAATACTGGTACACTCAGTCTGACCCGAGCGCAAAGCAAAACACAAGACACTCGAGTCAGGATTAACGTTCTTATATTAATAAATCCAACTCAAGTGAAATAGCAATTGAAATACAAGTAACTCAAAGGATGTTTGGAATAACCATCCTTTAAGGATCCGTTAAACTATCTACTATGTAGTAATGTACGATAAGTAGATAATGTCTATCAGTAATATAAAGTATCAAAATAGAGTTAAGTCATGGCCCATTCCACCCTTAACACATTTTTATTCCCAAGAGCATATACAAGACCGTAGTTTCCCCAAAAACGGAAGTCACCAGAGGGCAATCCATATACTAAAGGTAAAAAACAAATCGTAGTGGTCGCGTATAGGATAATCAGTATGACAAGGTACATGAGGCGATGCCAACTAGGATACTAATAGTTGCCTGATCCGGACTGATGTTGGGCATAGCAGCTACTACCCCAACACCGCGAAACAACACTCCCATAATCGAGGGGTGCACCCAAATCGAATCACAAAAGTAATAGATATGGTATCGAAGAAGTGTGTCCGCTAGAGATGGCGATCCTCAATGGCCCGGGGCGGCTCCTGTTTTAGTCATGTCAGGGGTCATCCAAAATCGTTCTCTTTCTTCAGTCAACGCGTTCACCAAAATCATCCACTTCGTTCTGTATCAACACTCCGCGTATATTAGTTATTAAAGTGGTTTTCGGTATCGACAGAGAGTATGTCCATAACCGATCCCGGTCTCTTTAATAACTACGTATTAATTACCCGATGGTCATTTAATAATTAAAGTTTAAACAAATCAAAGTCCAAAAGTCAAGTTGCAAGTTTGACTTTCAAAATTTGACACTTCACAATTCAATTTATTTCGAACATTTAAAATCATATTTCCAAATGGAGTTTTAGTTCAAGTCCTTGAGTTAACGATACTTAAGTATTCAATTTCAATTTAATTCCTATTCCCATTCATCGTTACATTAAATTTTATCAACACTTTGATTTAATCAATTTCAACAGCTAAATCAACTCCGTAAATTAAGTTGGTTTTACATTCCTTTAGGTCACTTTGTTACTTAATCTCATTTATAACAAATTTCAAATTTATTAAATTTATCCAAATTAGATTTTATTCCGAATCTAATAAATTCACTTTATTAGATTCTAAAACTTACTTAATCAAATCTCAATTCAATTTAATGTGTAAATCCGTTTATCTAATTAAATAGATTTATTAATCCGTTTCAATTTAATCCATTAATTTATTTCAATTAGGTCCACTTATTAATTCGTTACAATTGAATCCATTTATTTATTACAATTAAGTCCATAAATTTATTACAATTAATCCTATTAATTTAATACCATTACATCCATTGATTTATTTCAATTAAATCCATTCATTTACTACAATTAAATCTATCGTTTTATTTCAATTAAATCTATTCATTCATTACAATTAAATCTACCGTTTTATTTCAATTAAATCTATCCATTCATTATAATTAAATCTATCGTTTTATTTCAATTAAATCTATTCATTCATTACAATTAAATCTATCGTTTTATTTCAATTAAATCCATAAATTCATTACAATTAAGTCTATTCGTTTACTACAATTAAATCTATCGTTTTATTTCAATTAAATCTATTCATTCATTACAATTAAATCTATTGTTTTATTTCAATTAAATCTATTCATTCATTACAATTAAATCTATCGTTTTATTTCAATTAAATCTATCCATTCATTACAATTAAATCTATCGTTTTATTTCAATTAAATCTATTCATTCATCACAATTAAATCTATCGTTTTATTTCAATTAAATCTATTCATTCATCACAGTTAAACCTATTCATTTACTACAATTAAATCCGTTCATTTATTACAAATAAATCTATTGTTTTATTTCAATTAAATTCATAAATTACAATTAAGTCCATTCATTTATTACAATTAATCCTATTAATTTAATTCCATTAGATCCATAAATTTCGTTACTTACTTTCCAACAAATTTTTAAGTTCATTTCTTAATTTCAAATGAATTTCAATTCCAAAATGATTTTGTTGACCAATCGGGTTTCTTATCTTTAATTATCTATCCTAGGCCAAAGTTGTTCAATTTGGGTATTTATCATTTCAACCCAATATAATTAAATAAAACAAAGCATAGCAAAGGGAACTTGCAGTGTGATAACTGGGATGGTGTCGAAGTAAATAAACAATCAATAACAACCATACATAACAATTTAACCGTTTATTTAAATAATCCCGAAATAATCGTATTAATTCGCATTGTTGTTTGTGCAATTTAATATAATTATTTCTAGAATCTACACTATCATTTCATGCAGATTAAAGATTATTCCACTAATTATTTATACAGTTTTTCACTTGTCATTCGATTACAATTTTATACTACAACAATTAATCCAATATACATCGATGGTTCAAAGTGTAATTATCACTATTCTACATGTCAATTAATTTAACAATTAAAGGGGGTCATATTCAACTAATCAAATTTAACATATAAATCGGTTCTAAATTTGTTAACTATCCTATATCAATTTCAATTCTGCATACTATTAATCACTTAACATTAACAAATTAACGTCCAATATAAACATCGAACAATCAATTAACAGTTAATGGTGTAAGATGTCATAAGTGAACTGATACAGGTGATAGCATATAAAACAGTGTAAATAACTAACAACAACATATTTCAGTTGTCGTTTCAATTGAAATCAAATTTAATAAATAAAAGAAAAACGTTAATCGTGAGTGATTGCTCACCTTTTTACGCTGAAGTTTGCAAAGCAAACACACAAACAAAATCCGGAAAGCACGAAAGCACGACTAGACACAATTCTGATTTGAATGGATGGAGAGCCAAGATATTGATCTTGTATATAACAAATACACAAATCATAAGAATTAAGATTCAACACAACAAAATGAATTAAACTATGCAATTACGAATCAAAGAACATAACCTTGCTTTCAACCACCAAGTGGGCTTTGCCATGGTCTAATAGTGAGGAGGAGGTAATGTTGTGGTGGTGGAGGCTGAGCTATGCAAGGAGAAAACAAAAGGAAAAAGAGGAAAAAAAATATAAAAGTGAAAGAAGAAAAAAAAGAGAGAAGGAAGCCATGGATCTAGACTTTTTCCTTCCTCACTCAATTAATACAATGAGAAACCTTTTTTTTATACCACGTGAATGATAAGAGGCGGCTAGGTTTAAAAAGATTTGAATGGCTAAAGTTTAGGAATAGTTAGAAAATAAAAAGGCAAGGAAATTTAAAAAGGCATAATTTAAGTAGGGAAAAGATCTTGTATATATAAATCTTAAACAAATGAACAGAGGAGTTTGATCTTTGTACCTGATTGAAAAGGAGAAAATCACGTCTATGCATTTATGAATAGATATGGTAGAAGATTAAAAGGTGGGAAATATATAAAGGCAATAAATAAATTAAGAAACGTATGCCTATATTTAAAACGTATCTTAATTGATTTGTTACTTATCCAATAAATATAGATGTATATACACAAAAGAGACCTTCACTAAATAAATAAAGTTTATACACACCATAGAAGTAAATAAGAAGATGGAGGCTAAGCCTAGCTTGAAGGAAAACAAAGAAAATAAAAGAAAATAGAAGAGAAAGAAAAAAAAATTAGAAAAACAAAAGTAAAAGAAGCCATTACTTACAAGAAAATTTCTCACGTGAAGATGCAAATGAAAATGAGATTTGGTAAAAGGTTTTTGTACGTGAATTAGAATTTAATAGGGGAGTTATTCACGCCTAATCAAGTGCAATGAATTGGCAAGTAATTAAGTGCTTAAATGGCTAGAGATTTGAAGGGATTTATTTCCTATTAAATAAAAAGAAACAATGGAACAAAATGGGGTAAGTTACTTGCTTTTTCATGTGAATTGATAGGTTATGAATGGCTAAAGAGGAGTAAATGATAGAAAAACAAAAAACTAGGAAATAAAAGGAAAGAAATAAGAAGAAAGAAACACACACACACACACATATATATATATATATATTATTCTTAAATGCAATTGAAAAAAAGATATTTTGAGATGTTTGTACGCGATTAATAAGAGCAATTCATGGCTATGAATGGTGAATGGCTAGGGTAAGTAATAAAGAGGGTAGGTAAATAAAAAGGCAAGCATTAAAGAAATGTAACGCATGTCTCCTTGATTTCTTCCAAGCCTTTTATGAAAAGATATACACACAAGTGAAATCCAATAAATAAAGTTTAGATAAACAAAATAGAAAAATAAAATAAAATAACGTAGAAAATAAAATATAGAAACGCACAAAGAAAACTAGAAATTGAAATACAGAAAATAACTGCGTGTAAAAACGCTGTAATTTATCTAATTTAAAAAGTATAACTCAGAATTTAACGAAACGAAAAGCAGAACAGATATTACAAATATATTCTACTTCAAAGAAAAAGATTAAAATTTAAAATTCAAATTTTTTTTTTACTGAAAATTAAAATTTTGACCAAAATATAAAATTTTCAAAAATCGTTTATTTATTGCATTTGGAAAATAAATTACAAACAAATTCCAAACTTACATTGGAAAAATTCTAAAAATTCACTTTTAAATGATTTTAAAAATCAAAATTTCAAATAAAAATTTAATTAAAAATATTCACAAAATTATGGGTTGTTACACTCTCCCCCACTCAAAACTTTTCGTCCTCGAAAAGGAACGAGGCATGGAAAATAAAGACAACAGATAGAATGAGATAGAATTAAGACAATAAAAAAAAAAGATTGAAATTATACCTGGTAACAGTCGTTACAGGTAAATTCAACAAGACGGAGATGATCTTCCCAAGATCCACTTAAATCAAGGACACAAGCACGAAGAAGATTCTTAAAAAGTTTTCCAAAACAGACTGGTAAAGGTATTTTCGGAGGAAGAACTACAAATCGAACTTAAGGAGATAAGATCAATTTGGAATTCAATTCCCCGCTTAGGATGCAGGGGAATAGGAACAACCGAAGGATAAGAGATTGGAAAACAAAATAAGATGATAAATTTTAAAACCATAAAAGTTTCAACTTAAATTAATAATTGATTTCATCCATTTGATTTTTCCTAAGTTAATTAAATCTTATCTATTTATAATTTCATTATCTTATCACCCAATTAACAATTTCTAAAATCGTGAATTTGAGATCATTCATTATACTCAAAATTTTATTCAATAAGTTTCATGCTTCTTTATTCCAGATGGTTATTACATTTATTCCACTTAATATATGTCTAATCACATATATTAAGTATACTTACACTTATTATGACTTACTCCAATTTATTCATAAGTTCCTTTAACATCACTTTATACTGTATATTATTCAATTAACTTTTTATTCTTTTTACCTTTATTAATCCTTTATAACTAAAATTTAAGTGTATAACATTTATTATGACCACTCAAATTTTATTTATAAAATCTCCTTTATGTTGTGTGTTCTCCAATTACATATTTAACTTTTAATAATTTAGGTAAGTTATATTGGAATGCAAGAGAATATTACACAAATAAAAATTTCTTAACTCAATTATCTAAGCTTCAATATTTATTCAAATTTTGATTTCCTTTTATAATTGAAATTATCCTTTAAGATAAAATTTAAGAATTAGATTTTTGATTAACTTCAAACTATTTTAGAGATAATTAAATATACACAATATATATCAAATCAACTCTTAAATCACATATATTATAAATCAAGTCATAATTAGAAAGCCAAATCAATTTAATTTTCCAAAACAAAACTATAGCAAGGCTACAAGATGGTCTATTCGCTTCGAAACTCGAAAATGAACGTCGATGATGCTGTAGTCATCACCGAAATTATTTTCCAGCGACAAAGAAAAGAGCACTGATTTACAAATTTAAAAAAAAATCCTTTGAAATAATTTCTACTAGAAATACTTTTAAATAATATATCCTTTTTAAAACTTTCAAAACAAAGTTCGAAATTATCGGAAATTAAATTCTCACATTCTTGATTTAAATCCATTTAAATTTCCAAATTAATCTATAACCATGTTTAATTATTTATATATGTAACTAAAGCCAATGATTATAAAATACATGCAAAGTTAAATATTATTTCTTAACACCCAATTCCATTAATTATCAAAAATTTAGAAAATTAACCTTATACATATTATAATTATACAAAATTTATCCATCTACTAAATTTAAAACCATATTGTGTCAGTTTGCTTTGTTCAAGTGTTTTGGAGATCCTATCGATAGCGTTGATCAGACAAACCGATCGGAAACCCAAATCAACATCAACAACTCAAACAACACAATATATAAAACATCTTTAAAATATAAAAATTTCAAATACAAGATTAATTTTTCAAAATAAGGATAGGGAATCAAATTGATGGACTCAAATCAAAGAGAAATTTGATTCGAGGATAAGTTCGAAACAAGGTATGATGATTAATAGCAAAGTAGGAAGATTAATAAGTTTATATAAATCGCGGGCAACCTTAACCGGGTCGACCGTGACTACAAGCATAAGATCGATGTGGAATTCCGAGGTAAATCGACATTTGATCTCAAGAAATAGAATTCAGGTATAGCAGGAGATAGATAGCAATGTAAACCGAGGATACAGAAATCTTCGGTAAATCAATGCATATTGTAAAGGAGTTTTTTTTCTCCTTTTCAAATCATTCGAAGTTTGGCGAGACCGCCGATCCATTATAAAGATCATTCAAAGTGGAGTTATGGGATGCTCCAGAATTGAAAGAAGACGAATAGTGAGGGACACGAATGAAATTTGGAACCGTAGGGAACGTTCCAAAATTCAAAGGAATCGAATCAAAAAGGAAGAGATTGAAACTCGAAATGAAAGTGATTCTATAAATACATTTACCCTACATGTTGAGTTTTGCCTAGAGCTACCAAAGCTCTGATACCAACTGTAACGACCCGATATTTTGGACCATTCGCATCCATTATAAGTGTATAGGTAGATACTCATGCCGGAGTTGAATTGCTCAAAATACCGCGTTGTTAATTTAAATTGGCAAAACTGAACATATACAGTAAATAATATAATCACAGATCACAGAGTAATAAATGCAGCGGAAATAAAAGAGATAGTATGTAACGACCCAGAATTTTGACCAAATTAAATTGAGAATATTTAATTAATTTTAAATATTTGAACGGTAATTTAATTTGAATCCTCGATATAAATTTGAATTTGACGATTTAATTATAAAATTTAATCTATGTAATGCTGAATAAAAATTTTGAATCTTCAGTTTAAAACTAGAGAAAAATATTTGGAAAGCTTATAAAACTCGTGTTGATAATTCTGAAGATAACAGAAGCTTCAGAATCCAATTTCGAATTGGTTTGATCAGTTTTGAAATTTATATCGTTTAACCGATAGTTAAAAATAGTCATTTTTCAAACAGTCTCGGAATTCGACGAAACCAGTTCCATTGGGTCTGCAATATTGAATTATTGCCGGATTTCAAATTTCGTATTTTTCGGAGTTGTCGTGTGACCGTACGATATGCAAACGCGTTGAAAATAAAATCAAATTCAATTTAAAATTTAAAAAATTTAAATTTAAAAATTGGTTAGACATTTGCACGTTTTCTTTCCCTATCTTACGCCTAAAATCAAGTCGAGAATCACGGAATAAGATCGTGCCAACCATCCTCCTTTCAATCTTAATGACAACCCTCCTCTCCCTCTCCGGTTTTCAAAATCAAAACGAAAACTTTCTTCGTTTAAAACTAAATTTATGGCTTCGTACTCTCCTTTCCCAAATCGACATTGTCTTCAACTCGTTCCCCTCTCCATGATTTAAACTCGCGAGGCTCGATTTTGGGATCGCAACGCGTGCGGCATAAGGCGATCGTTTGGGGAGTTCGAAATCGCGACGGTGGCGCTGTCAGGTGGGGAAACTCGTGAAGCTCGGCAACAACGAGGAGGACTCACGGTGGAAGGCGACGACGTGTGGGGTCGACTAGGAGCTCGCGACTGGGGTTGGTGACGGCGGCAGTTCGCGAAGGCGTTTGGGGAATCACAGTGGCATATCGAAGTCTGGCAGGTCGCGATTCGGCGAAGGGGCTGTTCGATTGGGGTTGGTGGCGCGTGCGAGCTCCAGGCCAAGGACGACGACTTCGACTATAGGTATACATTTTGTTTTAATTTTTATTTTTTATCGAGATTAGGATTTTACCAGTAGGCAGATAGTTATATTTTGCTTTTGCTTAATTTATGTGTTTATAAATTCACAGAGAAGGAAAAAAAAAATATATAACAAAATTTTAACAGTAACATATAGATATATATATATATATAAACAAGAAATTTATTTATATTGGTATAAAGCTGGAATTAAAGATTGAAAGAATATAGGAAATTGAAACAAAGGAAAATGTATTCTTACTGTAAAATGAAAGTAAATTCTGTTTTAATAAATATATATATATATATATATATATATATATATTCAGTGAAATGAATTACTGTTTTATTTAAGGTGGTATATATATGTAGATAAAACATTTAAAAGGGAAGTTTAATTGTTTAAATTTAATTTTTGTTAAATAAATTTTTAAAAAGGGAAATGGGTTTAAAGAAATTTAAATGGTGGTTAAATAAAATTTATTGATTGAGAAATTGGTTTAGAACGAACTATCAAAATTTAACAATTAAAAACGGAAATTGGTTATTTATTTGTTTCGAATATTAATAAATTTGTATAATTATTTATACAAGGTATAAATCAAGAGAAAATCGAGTCAGGATTGGAAATGGGATTGCTAATAAAAAGCAAAAGGTGAGATTTTTCTCACTCAAAAATATATTGGGTATTACAGTTATTGATTTGACTGATATGATTGCTATTGGATGTGATATTAGATATAGTAGGATATCTATATATTATATATAGCAATATATACATATTGGCATATGTATATATTGGATTGATTGATTTCCCGCCTCGTATAGCGGATGAGACGCTATTGCGCCGTTAGTAAGCGGATTATTTTTATAAAACCCATATACCGCGATAATTCCGTACTGGAGCGGAATTGGTATTGTGCTAACATCTTTGGATGCAGGGAAACAGGTTGGAGGGATCCAACTGGACCCCTCACATTGGTTGAATTTATTTCTATTGTGATATGAATCTGTGAATGATTATAGTGATGCTATTAATCATATTGATGTCTGGAATTTGCTTGAAAGCTAAAATTTAGCTGAATGGATGTTTGACATCATTGGATTCCAAAGATAAACGAAATTGAATTTTTGAAATTCAAGTAGAAAATTTCTAAGTGAATCAATTTTTGAAATTGAAGAAATTTTGAAGAAAGGAATTTTTAAAGTATAAAAAGTAAATTTTTATAATCGTATTGAATAAATTCCAGAACCAAGTGAAGATGTTAAACAAATGAATTTCGTATAATAGTGATTTCTAAATTGAAGAATTTAATTAAAATTGGATTTCTAAATAGTTTGAAAAAAAAAGATAAAGGAATTTATTTTCTTAAAGAGGAATTTATTTAAAAGGAGATAAGTTGGAAATCCAACTAGAAATTTAATTTGGTAAATTGAAATAATTTAGGAAATCAATGAAAAATGATTTCAATTTGAAGAATCCATTTAAAAACAGGATGTTGAGTAATTTGAGAAAAATAAGGAATTTATTTAGTAGTGATAAATAAAATTAGAAATCAATCTGTAATTGATTTAGTATTTGGAAAAGAACTTTTGAGAAATCAGTATGGAATCTTTTATTTAAAGTTGAAAATAAATTTAGAAATCAATATTGAAATTGATTTGGTATTGAAGTTTTATAAATAGAATTGAAATTTATAAAAGTTGCTTATAAATCCGAAATCACTTATTTTGATAAGTAAAATATAGACGTTAATAAAAAGAAGATTTATAAGTTGAAGTTGTTATTAAAACAGAGATAGAATTTATAAACGTGTTTATAAATTCGAAATAGATTGAATGTGATAAATTAAATATAGAAGGTTATTAAAGAAGTTATATTCACGATTTTTGGACAGTGAATATATTGTTAAGTAAAATGGATTTATTTTTGAAGAAGTGATATAAAAATGAAGTTAAACATTTTAAAGATGTTTTAAAATGTATTATGAATCGAAAGCATAGATTTCAACAGTTCTTGTTGAAATAGACGTTTTTGAGAAATTTAAGGAAATGGTGGACTATAACATTGTTGTTATAGTAAATGATTTCCGGAAGGAAATGTTTTATATAGTATTGGGATTTATACATCTATCTTAATTCTGAATCCCTATACTAGTGATTTTGAGTCGTCGTAACGATGTTTTACGTAACATTCGTTTTGACTCAAATAAAGGTGTTAAAAGAATATTTTCCTTAAAGAATGAAATTATACTTAATTTGATTTAAGTATATCGAATATTTTCAAATGTTGAAAATAAAAGATTTGTGAAACACTTATTATTAAATAAGTATGGAATGTTTTCCAAAACGAAATGAAATGTTTTTGAGAATTTATCTTCTTAAAGGTAAATCGAAAATGAATTTTTGAAATCAATTGAAAATCGAATATCAGTAGATATTCGAAAATATAAATTCACTATGGAATTTATAAAAGGAAAGGGAAACTGTTTGGAAAAATAAACGTTGATTTATTTTTGAAGTGTGGAAAATTTTATATCTAGTAAAAGATATTTTGGAAGATAAAATAATTTGGAAAATTATTTGGAATCTGATGATGTTGCACATCTTTATTGATAGTTAAATAACCGACTATCAATAATTACCTTGAATATGGTATTTGTTGTGAATTGGATGAATTTGAATGCCACACTTATTTTTGAATAAGCGCTCACTATTCGGGTTAGCCGGGAAAGGACCATGAGGTCGTATAACCCATTCCGAATATGTGATACGTCGTTATGAATTGCATTCGAAGACCGGTGTTGAAGACCGGATATTTTTGAAAACGGAAGGATTACCGTCGAGTTACTCTACATCGGCTGATCTCCGATTTAGAGGTTTTATCACCCTTAGTGACAGGAAGTCCTGACGTGATTGAAAATTATCCGGATGTGCAAGGGCTTCGTGAGAAGTGCCTTCGGTTCTGTTCGATCCCGGAACAGACTTATATGGATTGTGTGTCTGACGTTACAATTTGAGATATAAAGCTGATTTCTTTCAAATACATTTCTGTTGGTGGCGGAGAATTTATTCTCTTAGCTTAACACCCTTCTCTGAGACGTACGAGCTCAGAGGTTATGTAGTTGAAATTTATCAGCGATATATCCCAATTTGGTAACGTGGCATACTGAGTGTTGCTGTGAAATGATCAGTGTTTGATCATTTGTGATATGATCATTTGTTTGATCTTATATCTTTGTGATCATAGGTTGATCATTTTGTTTGACCCGAAGCAGGGCTTTGTAGAAAGCATAGCTTTGTGGACGAGACTTCATCGAGCCTCACACCCCGGAAATGGTCAAAACAGGAAGGATGCGGCATGGTTCTAGGGAGTAGCGCCCCTTAGTGTATGTCATTCCTTCTGGATAAAGGTGGTATCATGGTATGGAGCCCAGATACTTAACCTCTGTGGTTGCTGCAAATTTATTACTTTGTGGTTTGTTGGAGATCGGGGATCCTCGGGAAGATCGGTGACGATCGGGGGATGGCATACGCGTGTCAGTAGTTACCTATTTTTGCAGAGGTAACCCGGCCTTGTGTTGGCAGAGATCCGGTTAGGTTCTCGGGTCGTCTATTACAGGGACGTACCCATCGTGGAAAAGGAAGTTCCTTAGCCTGACCATTTGTTGGAAATCCAAAGAAACAATACGAGCCTTTACGATTTCAATTGTATAACCTGTCTCCTCAGGAGGCAGCTATAGCAGGCATAATATAATGGTACCTATGCTGGCTAAGATTTATATTATACTTTCGAAATGTTTTCTCCACTATGCACTAATAATAATATCAAAAAGAATTTGATTTTTGCGTAGTAAGCATCTTTGACTATCATAAGAAGAAATCTCCTCCAATTCTGCGTTTGCATTGTGTGTGTGGTGGGAGGTCTTATGGTAGTTTCATTTTCCAAAAGCATTTCGAATTGACTTAAAAAAAATTATTTTGTTGTTATAAAGAATAACTGTTTTACGATCTCACACCAGTCACCATGATTGACTCAGAGTTTATTGTTTCCCTTCTAAACTCTGGGTGCCCACCAATTTCCACACGGGCAGTCTAGAGTTAGATTATCAGGATATTCTGGATATTCTGGAGCTTGGAGATAAGCTGGATGACGAGACGTAGTATTTGTATCTGATAGTATTTATTCCGCTATGTATTCTGTATGAGGACAAGTTATATAACTGTCCATTGTTGTATATTGACTCTGATGATTGATGTATGTATAAAATGATATAGTTCTTTGTTTTAAAAGACTAGTGTTTATTTATTATATATTGTTCCGCTGCGATGTGTAAGATTCTGATATTGTTTTCTGTTTCTGTTCTGATGTGTTGTTCTTCTCTTCTTCTTCTTTCTTCTTCTGTTTCTTCTTCTTCTACCTTTTCTTTCTTTCTAAAACCCTCACTATTGGAGTTTCCGGCACTCGATTGCTCGACAGTCGATAAAGTGAGTATCGATGTCGAATTTTCGAAAGTCGAAAATTTCGGTATGTGACAAAGTGGTATCAGAGCATATGGTTAAGCGACAACCCTGCTCTGTTGGGTGTTACTCATTAGAGATAGAGTCAGCAGTACTCTAGAATGAGTTGAGTGTAATAATAGATATGAGCGCGTATTTGTTATTGAATATAAAATTGTTTTGTATTGTGATGATTGGTTTATTGAGTGGTATATGGATTCTGGTCAATACGAGTAATTAACGATCATTGATAGGGATCTCTAAACACTTGGATAGAACAATTCGGCACAGTATTGTTTTTAATAGGGTGAATGAGATAATTTTGCCCAAAAATATTTTTGTATAGAAAAGAAATGTTTTTCTATGAATTACTATAGTATATGGTTGCATGGTTGTTAGAAGTGATAATATTAATCTATTATCATTGAAATTGAATAAGAAATTCAAATCGTAACTCCAAAGTTAAGAAATGAATTCACATACAAATGAAATTTGAGAATATAAATTATAATTGTGACTTATAATTTAAAACGGAATTCCAGAGAAGTTTTTGGAAAGGTTTTGAGAAGAATTTGAAAATTTTGGAGATTTGGGAAGTTTAAATCTTTTTGATTTGAAAATGAATTTCAAAGGTTTTGAAAAGTATTTTGAAGAAATGAAAAGCTCTAAACTCTTTTCGGTCGCTGGAAAATAACTTCGATGATGACCGCGGCATCATTGGTATTTATTTTCGGGTTTCCAGAAGAGGAATTGTTGCCGATTGTTTTAAATGAAAGTTGTTTGGAAAATTTGGATTTTGTTTTAGAAAATTCAAATGGAATTTGAATTGTTTTCAAAAATGATTTTTGAAATGTTGGTAAGACTCTGGAATACTATGTAAAAAAATATTTATGAAATATTATCAAGTTGATAACTTATCACATATTTGAAATCTGATTGGAATTAAGTTAAATGAAATTAAATTGTGTTTGTAAATGAACAAATGGGATAACATTTGTAAATAAATAAATTAAAACTTGAATTGTGAACTAAATAAAAGAATGGTTCGAAGTTGCAAATATATTCAAGTAAGTGGAAATAAATTTTTGAATGAATGGAATTTACAGTTGCTAGTAAATAAAATTGAAGATGAATGTTAAACTTTGTTTTGAATTTGTTAGTAAATGTAATTCAAGCTGAATATTGGAAATTGAAATTTGAAATGGATTAGTAACTGAAACTAATTTAAAATGGTGCAGTTATAAATGAAAGGTAATTGTCGAAATTCAATATTCGGAATAGAAGATAAAATTGAATTCGAATAGAAATTTGAATGTAAAATTGAATGAAAAGAAGGTATAACTTCAACAGTAAATGTATAGGCAGTTTATACTAGAAATTTTGTAATAGAATTTGCAAAGTGGTTTGAATGTTGTAACTAGATATTATGGCTAGTAGGACATACAGGTGTTATAAAAGGAATTGGAATTTTGATTTCGAAGATAATTTGAATTGCTCGAAAAAGGTATGTATTTAAATTTGAATATGAGATTTGATGACTTATTTCTCTAGCCGCTTGGCTTTTTCTTTTTCTTTTTGAAATCTGAGAGTCCGTAGGGACGTTTTGTAGTCGTACCGTATTAGCCGCGCAAAGGAGACGCTGGCGAAATTTTTCGGAAATTTAGGGCATTAGAAAATTTTTGAGAAATTTTGAAAGTTTAAAATTTGAATTTAAACTTAAATTTGAATTGAGAAGTAAAACAATGTTGTTTTGAAACTTAGAGTTGAAGTTGAAATTTAGTTTATTAATAACGAATCTTTAATAGAAAGATTTGTTTTGATAAATTTGATAAAACTAGTGAATTGTGAAAAATAGTAGACGAGTTAAGTATTTTTTCTTAACTTGTAATTTCGAGGACGAAATTCTTTTAAGGAGGGAAGTCTGTAACGACCCAGAATTTTGACCAAATTAAATTGAGAATATTTAATTAATTTTAAATATTTGAACGGTAATTTAATTTGAATCCTCGATATAAATTTGAATTTGACGATTTAATTATAAAATTTAATCTATGTAATGCTGAATAAAAATTTTGAATCTTCAGTTTAAAACTAGAGAAAAATATTTGGAAAGCTTATAAAACTCGTGTTGATAATTCTGAAGATAACAGAAGCTTCAGAATCCAATTTCGAATTGGTTTGATCAGTTTTGAAATTTATATCGTTTAACCGATAGTTAAAAATAGTCATTTTTCAAACAGTCTCGGAATTCGACGAAACTAGTTCCATTGGGTCTGCAATATTGAATTATTGCCGGATTTCAAATTTCGTATTTTTCGGAGTTGTCGTGTGACCGTACGATATGCAAACGCGTTGAAAATAAAATCAAATTCAATTTAAAATTTAAAAAATTTAAATTTAAAAATTGGTCAGACATTTGCACGTTTTCTTTCCCTATCTTACGCCTAAAATCAAGTCGAGAATCACGGAATAAGATCGTGCGAACCATCCTCCTTTCAATCTTAATGACAACCCTCCTCTCCCTCTCCGGTTTTCAAAATCAAAACGAAAACTTTCTTCGTTTAAAACTAAATTTATGGCTTCGTACTCTCCTTTCCCAAATCGACATTGTCTTCAACTCGTTCCCCTCTCCATGATTTAAACTCGCGAGGCTCGAGTTTGGGATCGCGACGCGTGCGGCATAAGGCGATCGTTTGGGGAGTTCGAAATCGCGACGGCGGCGCTGTCAGGTGGGGAAACTCGTGAAGCTCGGCAACAACGAGGAGGACTCACGGTGGAAGGCGACGACGTGTGGGGTCGACTAGGAGCTCGCGACTGGGGTTGGTGACGGCGGCAGTTCGCAAAGGCGTTTGGGGAATCACAGTGGCATATCGAAGTCTGGCAGGTCGCGATTCGGCGAAGGGGCTGTTCGATTGGGGTTGGTGGCGCGTGCGAGCTCCAGGCCAAGGACGACGACTTCGACTATAGGTATACATTTTGTTTTAATTTTTATTTTTTATCGAGATTAGGATTTTACCAGTAGGCAGATAGTTATATTTTGCTTTTGCTTAATTTATGTGTTTATAAATTCACAGAGAAGGGAAAAAAAAAATATATAACAAAATTTTAACAGTAACATATAGATATATATATATATATATAAACAAGAAATTTATTTATATTGGTATAAAGCTGGAATTAAAGATTGAAAGAATATAGGAAATTGAAACAAAGGAAAATGTATTCTTACTGTAAAATGAAAGTAAATTCTGTTTTAATAAATATATATATATATATATATATATTCAGTGAAATGAATTACTGTTTTATTTAAGGTGGTATATATATGTAGATAAAACATTTAAAAGGGAAGTTTAATTGTTTAAATTTAATTTTTGTTAAATAAATTTTTAAAAAGGGAAATGGGTTTAAAGAAATTTAAATGGTGGTTAAATAAAATTTATTGATTGAGAAATTGGTTTAGAACGAACTATCAAAATTTAACAATTAAAAACGGAAATTGGTTATTTATTTGTTTCGAATATTAATAAATTTGTATAATTATTTATACAAGGTATAAATCAAGAGAAAATCGAGTCAGGATTGGAAATGGGATTGCTAATAAAAAGCAAAAGGTGAGATTTTTCTCACTCAAAAATATATTGGGTATTACAGTTATTGATTTGACTGATATGATTGCTATTGGATGTGATATTAGATATAGTAGGATATCTATATATTATATATAGCAATATATACATATTGGCATATGTATATATTGGATTGATTGATTTCCCGCCTCGTATAGCGGATGAGACCCTATTGCGCCGTTAGTAAGCGGATTATTTTTATAAAACCCATATACCGCGATAATTCCGTACTGGAGCGGAATTGGTATTGTGCTAACATCTTTGGATGCAGGGAAACAGGTTGGAGGGATCCAACTGGACCCCTCACATTGGTTGAATTTATTTCTATTGTGATATGAATCTGTGAATGATTATAGTGATGCTATTAATCATATTGATGTCTGGAATTTGCTTGAAAGCTAAAATTTAGCTGAATGGATGTTTGACATCATTGGATTCCAAAGATAAAGGAAATTGAATTTTTGAAATTCAAGTAGAAAATTTCTAAGTGAATCAATTTTTGAAATTGAAGAAATTTTGAAGAAAGGAATTTTTAAAGTATAAAAAGTAAATTTTTATAATCGTATTGAATAAATTCCAGAACCAAGTGAAGATGTTAAACAAATGAATTTCGTATAATAGTGATTTCTAAATTGAAGAATTTAATTAAAATTGGATTTCTAAATAGTTTGAAAAAAAAAGATAAAGGAATTTATTTTCTTAAAGAGGAATTTATTTAAAAGGAGATAAGTTGGAAATCCAACTAGAAATTTAATTTGGTAAATTGAAATAATTTAGGAAATCAATGAAAAATGATTTCAATTTGAAGAATCCATTTAAAAACAGGATGTTGAGTAATTTGAGAAAAATAAGGAATTTATTTAGTAGTGATAAATAAAATTAGAAATCAATCTGTAATTGATTTAGTATTTGGAAAAGAACTTTTGAGAAATCAGTATGGAATCTTTTATTTAAAGTTGAAAATAAATTTAGAAATCAATATTGAAATTGATTTGGTATTGAAGTTTTATAAATAGAATTGAAATTTATAAAAGTTGCTTATAAATCCGAAATCACTTATTTTGATAAGTAAAATATAGAAGTTAATAAAAAGAAGATGTAATACCCCAAAATTTTGTGAAAAATCATTTTTGTAAAATGATTTAATTTTTGAAATATTTAGATTTAAATATGGTGAAATTTTTGGAATAAATAGTGTGCAAGTATATGTGTGCACATGTACATTGAAAATAGCACAAGGAAGAGATTTAAAAATCTCTGAAATATATATATATATGTATATATATATAAGAAAGTAAATTCCTTATTTAAAGCATTGGATTGTAATTTAAGCATAAGTTAAAAATGAAGTATATGCTTAAATGTATTTTCTGTGAAACAAGGGGAGATTAAATAAATAAATATTTTTAGTTTTCTTTTCACATGTATATTCTGTGAGCATAAAAAAATGTCAAGCTAAGCAAAAGAGAAACATTAAAATGACATGAAATGTAATACAAGTCAATATGCTTGTATAGGCAAAAATAGCAAAGGGGATTCTCAGAAATAATTAAAATATGAAATATGGTAGTCACACTTTTAACATGACTAGGTGAGTGGCAATTTTTCTGAAAAAGTAAAGGGAAGAAAATACTGCCTTCAACTAATTATTATGGCCGGGGTATTAAGGAGGAAAATGAATGAAAAATGCATGAAGATGGTTAGGTCAGAAATGGAATTTTGTTTTAACAAAACCCTAGTGGAAAAATGCATATAAATAGGCAGTTTCAGCCAGTAAAATTATCTTTACCCCGAGCTGCACAAAAATAAGAAAGGAAGAAAAATATTGGAAGGAAGGAGAAAACACTCATACAAGGATTTTTCTGGATTAATAAGAAGAAATATTTAGGTGAGTAACCTTACTGAGTTCATGGCATTAAGACCTGAGATGAGGCAGCCACTTTTTATATTGCCATTTATATATTGCTGGTTTTGATATATATGATTTCATCAATGCTTTTTGGATGTCTTATTTTAAATCTGATATGATTTAATATGGATGATTTTGGTGATCTTTGATTTGCTGAGACATTTGTCTTTGGATGTGTATCATACTGTTTTATTTTTACTCAAAAATGTTAAAGTCCAGAATCTTAAAATTATATAGAGAATACTCTCAACTGTTATAGATCTATGGCATGGAAACTTTACAAAAAAAATGTTGGGAGCTGCATTATACTTGGTATAAGTGTTGAGGCTTGAGAAGAAAAATGTTAAGGGTGCAATAGAAATTTTCTAAGTGCTGAGCCCTTAATCAAATCAAAAAAAAAGAAGAAACTCACAAGCTAAAATTATGATTGAACCAGATCCTGAATCTGAATCAATCATAAAGGCTTGCAGATCAATATAATAAGAACATGCCATGCCTCTTTTACAGTTGAAAATATTCTTATATCTTACTGAGATCAAGACATATTGACCCCATTTAGGAAATAACTGTCTGCTTAATTCTGAGGAGAATTATGCTAGGAAAAATTATGGATGTTTCCATGTTTGTAGTGACATGTTCACTCAGCATATTTGATAATAGGATTTAAGTCAATACACTAGTAAATAAACTAGGGAAGGGAAGGCCAAGAAGGCTGCTGGAATGCTTGTCATATTTGAAGTATGCAAGTTGGCACATGGTTTGTTTAAGCCCTGAGATCTTTGTGCAATGATGTGAATTAGTTCATTGCAATGTGTCCCTGTGATTCCTTAATAGCAGATGAGGCAGGAATTTAAATTGAATTATGCAACCTGTAAATGAAGAAATAGGAATATGAATATTTCTTAGGATTGGTTGGTATGGAACCATGATGGTTCCAGTGAATGCAAACGTTGCAAATAGATAATTATGTTTGCATGGTTATGTATGCAAGTGTAAGAGTGATAGATGAATATATCATACCAGAATCAACTTATTTATACCATGTTAAAGTAATTGGATGCAGAAATTTGCTTAAATAACTAGTTGGTACTCTTACATTCTTTGTTGCTTAATATCATGAATGTATTGATGTTACTCATACCAGATCTTAGATCTGACCCTTGTTTGCTCATGGCATATGGGGTGTCTCATTTTAAAATGAGGCAGCCACTCATGCTCTTTCAGGGAACGCAGGCACTAAGTAGAAAATGAAGTTATGGCTATTATGGAGAAGTGAATGAACATGCTAGCTAGTTTCAATAAGAGCTTAAATTGATTATATCTGCATGTATTCAGGAAAAATTTTATGTTTCTAAGATTTCCAGTCATGTAATGAATATTTTATGGTTAGTGATCAAGTTGCTCTTATGTTCTGTAAAGTGTTAGATTAAATTAGTTGCTCTGTCGAAATCATTGTGTGTTAAGGTTTGATTTGTTTTTGAAGTAGTGTCTGGGATACAAACAAGAAAAATATGCTCAAGCATTAGCTATAAAAATCTGGTAAGAAATATACAATTATGTGAGCAATTTCCTTGCAATTATATTATGTATTGGACAATCTTAAGTATTTTAAAAACACCGAGTTTTGGAGTAAATTTAGAATTTACCTTGAAAAATACCTTTAAGTATCTAATTGTTTTTCCTATGAATTATGTCTACAAATGGTTCAAGTCTACTTTTTAAATTGTTTTGAGAGAGGTAATTGTATGGGAAGGCTTCAGGTATGATGCAAATGACTGGAATTTCAATTGCCATGATCAGATACCTGGCATGACACTAGGCACATGAGTTAACCAGCTTCAAATAAGTGAAGTTTAGGTAGATTCTGGTTTGTAAAATGCAAATAAAAGAATGGTCAGATTAACCACATGATTAGACCATAGGTCAGGCAAATTGTTCACTTCAAATCAATGAAGCAAGGAACCATTTGAACCTAGTTTTCTGGAAAATGAGCAAAGATATTGACATGTACATGTATATCTGTGTACATGTTGATATTTGGGCAAAAATATAAACATAAATTCCTAGAACAGTTGTAGGAATGGGTTTCAAAAATAATAAAGCAAGAAATATTGTTTTGTATGTTAGATTATAGGCAGAAATTAAGTATATATGTGCAGATATAGGTAGATATCGGATTTCAAACCATACAGGAGAAAAATAAAAAGAAAAAAACAAAAATTGGGTTTGAACCGACCAGCATAGCACTCGAACTCGTGACCTCTCATGTGTAAGTTAGGCGCGTTTCCATTACGCCTAGATGTTGCTTGTGTTCACTTATGATCCACTTTCTTTTAGCCTGAGTTTGATACTATACAGACTTTAACACAATCATCCATATTATAAGCTTGCTTTCCACTGATTATTACTTGATCATTTCTTAATTAGAATAACAGACTAAAGTACATGTTTCCAGTGGATTCTATGGTCAAAAATCAGGATACAATAATTAATCTTTTATCAGGGAATTATCACATTTTAATAGATTTAAAAGGATTTCTACTTACATATTATCATGCTCTGATTCTAGTAGAATATAACATAGATATCTTCATATATGTATGTTAGGAATGATTTAGATTTAAAACAATATTTTTATATTGTGAAAGATCCTGGATATATTTTGTTTATTGGAGAAAGAAAATGACCCTGGGAAATATATTTGTAATGAATGATATATCTATATATCATCTCTTAAAAAAAAAATCCTTATGAAATTAGGGTGGAAATAGGAGGGTCATTTCAGTTGGTATCAGAGCACTTGGTTGCATTGATTGTTAAGTATTATAAAAATGTATTATGTCTGTTTGTTTTGGATGAAATAATTTAGATAAGAAAATAGAAATTATAGAAGTACTCATAATATACTAATACCATTTGCCCAGAATTTAGTTAGCAGACCATGGTAGGAAGAGGATCTCATCACAATGCAGGACCCAGTGCACCTCAAATGCTTGATATGCAAGAATTTGTGAGGGTTTTAAGAGATGGAATTGGGCATAGGCCTGAGAACCCACATGAAGAGCTTTCAAAACTACTGAAGACTTATTCCAATTTGGGAGGCAGGAGTTTTGAAGGAACTGAGAGTGTGATGGAAATTCAAGCATGGTTGAGAACACTTGATAGGATTTTCAATGACATGCAGTTAGATGACCAAAGGAAGAGGCAAGTAGCTTCTAGACAACTGAAAGGGGTAGCTTTAAGCTGGTGGGAGGTGATCATAGCTGGAAGAAATGAAAATGAAATCACTTGGAATCAGTTCAAGGAGATGTTGGAGGCAAGATTTGTACCAGCATCAGCCAAGACCATTTTGCTTGAAGAATTTATCAAACTTAGGCAGGGAACTTTGAATGTCACTGAATACACTCAAAAGTTTGAGGGGCTATCTAATTATGGAGCAATGCTAGTGGCAGATGAAGCATCCAAAAATGATAGGTATATAAAAGGACTGAACCCAGGACTTAGCAGAGCTATGCTACCATATGCAGATAGAACATTTGATCAAGTAATTGATCTGGCCTTGAAACTGGAACAACATGACAAAGAAAGAGAGAAATATAGGAATTTTAAGAGCAACAACAAGAAGGATAAGGGAAGATATCACCCTTATGATAAAAAGAAGGAGGAGGCAGACAACAGGAAGAGTAAAGACACAAAAGCCAATGATACTAAGAAGAAATTGGTTTGCCATCATTGTGGTAAAGAAGGACACATCAAACCAAGGTGCCCAGAGTTAAAAGGAGGAGCCTTCAAATGCTACCTATGTGGGAAAGAGGGGCATATGAAGAGGAACTGTCCTGAGAATAAACAGCAAGGGAAATTGGCAACTTTGGAAGGTAAAGGCAAATCTGCAGTGAAAATTGATGCTGAAAATCATGGCCAAGTGGAAGGTACATTACTCATCTGTGCCATACCCATACCAGTAGTATATGATACTGGAGCAACACACTCTTTGATTTCCTATGAATTAGTTAAAGTGTTAAAATTAAACTGCATATTGGTTGAAACCCCATTGCTTGTACAAAGTCCCCTAGGGAGTTCTAGTGTTTTGAACATGAATTGTGTGGATGTGGAGTTAAATATAGGAGGAAATATTTTTATTTCCAATTTATATGTTTTAAATTACCCAAATATAGGAGTTATATTAGGGGTAGATTGGTTAAGGCAATTTAAAGCCATAATTAATTTAGACTCATCCACCATATCATTGCAAAATTCTAGAGGCCAGAGGATCACAGTTCTATGTGAAGTAGCTAAGGAAGGGAAATTGTATCATTTAGTTGACTTAGAAAAAGATCTGAGTGAACTAACCATTGAAGAAATTCCCATAGTTAATGAATACTTGGATGTGTTTGGGGAAGTTAAGGGTGTTCCACACCACAGACCAGTTGAGTTCCAAATTAATCTCATTCCAGGAGCAAGTCCAATAATCAAGAAACCTTATAGAATGGGGCCGAGTGAACTGAAAGAATTGAAAAATCAGTTGGAAGAATTAGAAGGCAAGGGATTTATAAGGCCAAGCAATTCCTGCTGGGGTTCTCCAGTAGTGTTTGTAAGAAAATATGATGGTACCTTGAGAATGTGCATAGATTACAGAGAACTAAATAAAGTAACCATCAAGAATAAACACCCATTGCCTAGAATAGATGATCTCTTTGACCAACTCAGTGAAGCTAAAATATTTTCTAGATTAGACCTAGCATCAGGATTCCATCAAATGAAGGTTGAAGACTCAAGTGTTAAGTATACTGCATTTAACACAAGATATGGCTTATATGAATTTTTGGTTATGCCATTTGGTTTGACAAATGCTCCTTCATATTTTGTTGATTTAATGAATAGAATATTTAGAGATTATTTAGACAAGTTTGTACTGATTTTTATTGATGACATTTTGATTTATTCCAAGACAGTGGAAGAGCATAAAAATCATTTGCATTTAGTTTTGTCAAGGCTAAGGGAAAATGATTTAAAGGAAAAATTTTCAAAATGTGCATTTTGGAAAGAAGAAGTGCATTTTCTTGGGCATGTTATCTCTGCCAAAGGAATATCAGTAAACCCTAATAAGGTAGTGGCAATCCAAGCATGGAAAAGGCCTAGTACCATCAGTGAGATTAGATCATTTATGGGGATGGCAGGATATTATAGGAGATTTATAAAAGACTTCTCAAAAATATCATCACCACTTACCAATTTAACTAGAAAGAACCAAGCCTTTGTATGGACAGAAAAATGTGAGCAAGCTTTTATCAAAATAAAGGAAGCCCTGATTAATGCACCAGTATTGAGAGTGCCAGAAGGAAATGAAAATTTGGTTGTGTACACTGATGCAAGTGGCTCTGGGTTAGGGGCTGTGTTGATGCAGCAAGACCAGGTGGTAGCCTATGCATCTAGGCAATTAAAGCCACATGAAACCAGATATGCAACCCATGATCTTGAACTAGCAGCAGTTGTGTATGCTTTGAAACTTTGGAGACATTATTTGTTAGGTGCCAAATTCATTTTGTACACTGATCATAAGGCACTGAAATATTTATTCTCACAAAAAGATTTGAACATGAGGCAACATAGATGGGTAGAGTTCCAAGCTGCCTATGATCTAGATATACTGTATACACCAGGCAAGGCAAATAAAGTTGCAGATGCCTTGAGTAGACAACATGCCAAGGTAGCCATGTTGATGATGGAAGAGTTTAGGGATTTGTCTATACTTACTGATTTGGAAATTGAGGAAAACAGTGGGGTACAAATGATGCCCATTAAAGAAGGTGAAGGTAAAGGAAAATTAAGTATGATATCTCTGCAATCAGATTTACTTCTTAAGATTGGGAAAATGCAGGAACAAGACCTAAACATGGTGGAAAAGAAAATGCTCATATCAAAAGGGGAGGAAGTAATAAATTATCAAGTTGATAAAAATGGTTATTTAAGGAATAAAAATAGGATATGTGTTCCAGAAAATATAGAATTGAAGGAGGAAATATTAAATGAGTACCATAGGAGTAAGTACTCCATACACCCAGGTAGCACCAAGATGTATCAAAATTTGAAAAGAAATCTTTGGTGGAAGGGGATGAAGTCAGATGTGGCCAGATATGTTGCAAGGTGCATGACTTGCCAACAAGTCAAGGCAGAGACACAAAGGCCATCAGGACTATTGCAACCCCTTAGTATACCACATTGGAAGTGGGAGGATATATCTATGGATTTCATAGATGGTCTGCCTAGATCTAAGAAGGGAAACACAAGTATATGGGTAATAGTGGATAGGCTAACTAAGGTAGCACATTTTATCCCAGTTAAAACAGAAAGAAATGCTCCAAAATTGGCTCAAATATTCATGAAAGAGGTAGTAAGGTTGCATGGCATACCCAAAACCATTGTGAGTGATAGGGATACCATCTTCACCTCAAGGTTTTGGAAAAGTTTTCAAGAGGCCATGGGGAGTGAATTGTGCTTAAGCACTGCCTACCATCCACAATCAGATGGACAAACTGAGGTGGTGAACAAAGTCTTAGAAGATTTGTTGAGAGCATGTACACTGGATTTTGGAGGCAACTGGGAAGACCACCTCCATCTAGCTAAATTCACATACAATAACAATTACCAAAGCACCATAGGGATGGCACCATTTGAAGCCTTATATGGCAAGCCATGTTTATCACCTATATGCTGGGTAGAGACTGGAGAAAGGGCTGTTCTAGGACCTGAATATGTTAAAGAAACTACAGAGAAAATTGGGTTAATAAGAAAAAGAATAGCACCAGCTCAAGATAGGCAAAAGAAATTTGCAGATAGGAAGAGAAAGCAAGTGGAATATGAAGTGGGAGACTTTGTTTTCATCAAGATTTCACCTATGAAGAAAGTCTTGAGATTTGGCAAGCAAGGTAAGCTCACACCAAGGTATGTTGGACCCTATAAAATTCTGGAAAGAATTGGTTCATTGGCTTACAAATTAGATCTACCAGAGGAAATGAAAGCAATGCATAATGTTTTTCATGTGTCCCAACTTAGAAGATGGGTACATGATAAAGAAGACATTTTGGAAGAGCCTACCAAAATTCAAATAAATCCTGACTTGGTTTATGAAAAAGAGCCACTGGGGATTATAGCCAAGGAAGAAAAGGAATTAAGGAGCAAAACCTTGAAACTAGTTAAGATCCAGTGGAGTAGTGATCCTAATGACTGCACATGGGAGTTAGAGGATAAGATTAGAATGGATTATCCTAAGCTTTTTGCAAATTAAAAGGTATTTTTTTTTTCTGGAAAAATTTTTGTTATGCATGGTTGATATGGTTGAATTTGTTTGCTTATGCATATGTTTGATAAGTTTTCAGAAAAGAAAATGATGCTTGTTATAAATGTTAGAAAAATTGTGAGGACACAATTCCTAAAAGGAGGGGTGAATGTAATACCCCAAAATTTTGTGAAAAATCATTTTTGTAAAATGATTTAATTTTTGAAATATTTAGATTTAAATATGGTGAAATTTTTGGAATAAATAGTGTGCAAGTATATGTGTCACGACCCGACTTTCTATGCCCAGAAAGACGTATCGTGAATTAAGAAAGAAAGGGATAGAAGAAGAAAAGAAAGAAAAGAAGAAAGAACAACAACATCAGAAACTCACAGCGGAACGAATGAAATATAATATATCATATAAAATATTACATAGTATCATATACATCAGAGTTACACAACTTATACAACACATATTAGACAGTTATAAACATCTGTCTAATTCATACAACTCAAGTATCACAGATACAGACACAACATATACACAGCGGAATCATCATATATCTACACGGTGAAGCCTCCTGCTCCAAATCTCCTCCAGAATTCGTCAAAGCTAACCTGAATCCCTCGACTACTCAATACAATATTGAGTACCCAAGAGTTTAATAAAACAGAAAATAAACACTTGGGTCAGACATGGGTCTGGTGTGAGTAAACGGTTAGATTGCTTAACTTTGAAAACTTTTGAAAACAAAAGTATCACGTAAGACTCCCCACAAATAAACATGGGTAAGTTTTTACCTTACGCTAACTAAAACGTTTGATAGGAAATCTGATTGTATTATAATAGGGTCTAGGGTTTTCAAGTAAAATACAGAAATAGCTGAAATGCTTACATCTCACATTCCAACATAGTTGGGCACAACTAATACGTACGGCACTTATTGGAGTTTGGATTCCATACAATGGCAGGGCTACTGGGGTACCGCCCGTCACAGTACGTGGCCTAGATCACCGTACCGAGGAGTACGCCCGCTCCCCTGCAACACAAAGCCGGAACCATCCCTTACTGGATAATCCCGAACAAGATAACCCCGTAGTTGGCGCGACCAACCACACACTAAGCCGAATGAAAAGAAAAGGGACCTCTAGACAGGGATCTATCTTGCTCTCAGTGGGTGCTACCCACGAAGCCTTGCTGCACCTCCCCTGTTTTAGCCATTCCCGGTTGATGAGGCTTGAGGTTACGATTACCTTTAATCAGAACATATCACTTAGAATGCTCATCGTCCGCCTGACGATGTGCTGAAAGCATTCAATCCATACAAGTTCGTTCCGGGTTCGAACGAAACCGAAGGCATTATCTCGTTACACTCGTTTTGGAATCACCCTCAGAGTTAACGACAATAACCCTTGCACTCTGAATCTTCATCTTCACTTGAGATTCACGACCTATCGTTAATTTGGATCGATGTGGTATTCGGGTCTCCAGACCTGGAATTCCGGTATACGGAAACCCAATCCCGGTCTCATCGAAATCCAAAACGTATCTTTTAAGGCCAAGTTGTTTAAAGGTTTTAATCATTTAAACTTATATTCAGGATGATATAAACAGATAGATAAATCACATTATCACAATAGATAATTCATATCAACATTTATCTCACAAAGCAGCATATCACATATATATCACATATATCAGAGATATCCAAATCATCTAATATCAACTAATCACCCAATATCAATCAATCATCCATAATCAGGTTTGATTAACTCCATATCAATTTAATTAACCTTTAATTAAATTAATTACTATTCTTTAATCACTTGGATTATCTTAATCCTGTTCACTATCATTAATTAATTACAACTTAATTAATTAAACATCTTAATGATCTTCCTTAATTAATCTTCCCTGATTAATTATACTTTAATTACATCAAGTAATTATCCTTAACCATATACAGTAATTAACTTTAAATTACTATCATTAATTACAATAATTAATGATCCTTTATTTGCTTTCTTTAATTAATTATAATTAATTACATTAAATCTTAATTAATTACAATTAATTAATTTAACTTAAGTTAATTACTTTATTAATCAATCTTGATTAATTCCATTAATAATCCTCTAATTACTTTATTAATTAATTACCTTCTAGTTAATTAAATAATTAATCTTTAATTAACTACATTAATTAACTTTAAATAATCATAATCAGTAATTAATCATCTTGTAATTACCTACCTTAATTAATTCCTTAATTAATTATATTAATTAATTATTCTTTAATCACTTATTTTTGATTAATTAATCTTAATTAATCAACCTTAATTAATTACTTCCTTAATTAATTTCTCTCTTTTAATTAATTACATTAACTAGTAATTAATCATATTATTAATAAATCTTAATTCTTTAATTAATTCATTTACCATCCACTAATTACTTTATTAAGTAATTATCCTTAATTACAAATAGTAATTAAGCTTTTATTAAATTTTTTCTTAATTATATTCATTTCCTTAATAAAAATCATTGGAAATAAATTAAATCATTAATATAATTACTTTTAAAACAAACAAATTTAAATCACTTAACTTTTATATTTAAACTTGAACTTGTTCCAAAATCTTACTAAATGATTTTACTTTGGAACTTGGTCTATTTCTTATGCAATAAAAACTCAATTCATTTTAAAACACTATTTAATAAATTACTTACAAATTTAATCGTTTTAATAACCTTAAAACTCAAAAGAACTTATCTTTGAAAACTCATTTATTTCATTTACATTGAAACTTTGTTTAACATTTACTTTTGCTAAAACTTAGATAATACATTTTTTTGAAAACATGAATTGATTTAAATTACTAACTTTTTAAAACCTGTACATGATTTTTCTAAAATCTCAAAACCAGGTTACAATAAAATAAACAACCCGAGCCACTTATTTCTTCCCCGAGTCATATCCTTGTAAACCCGAGTCGTCTTCGAGTCACCCCCTTACTCATCTGCTTCGAGTCTTCCATACGATCATCACGAGAGCGTCCCGAGTCTCCTCCTTCTTCCCCAATAACACGAATAAACCCAGAAACAACGTGCACGTGGTGCACGTACACCACCAATTCCGGCAACCGGAGACCATCGTGGTGACATTCGACCATCACCTACAACCTCGCAAACCCCTACGCAAATCCAGATCGATCATAACCCATTCGAATC
The DNA here is from genome assembly GCA_030737815.1 of Allium fistulosum. Taxonomy (NCBI): domain Eukaryota; kingdom Viridiplantae; phylum Streptophyta; class Magnoliopsida; order Asparagales; family Amaryllidaceae; genus Allium; species Allium fistulosum. The sequence continues at coordinate 1,050,264,278 of CM060903.1, forward strand.
GAAATCGAGTTAATCTCGATCAAACTGAAACCACCATTGAACAGCACCTCGCCTGAAAATCCCATCAACCCCACGATGCCTACCATCGTTCGCCACGAAATTCCGGCCACAACACCGCAATGCCTCCACGCTACTATGCCCTAAATTCTACGCAACTCGATTCACTCTAAGATTCCCAGTCACCCCATTTCCAAACGCGACCCAAAAACAATGTTAAACCCTAATTCCAAGACATCCGACCCCATCAACGTTCGAGAATACCTTCGAACATTTTTGCCGTGATCACTCATCCTCACTCCTCCTCCCGAAGAAGCCCTGACCACCATAACTCCTCCGTCGACAAGAACTTGCCCAAAACATAACTTCCAGTCATCTCAAAATTACTACTCCAAAACCAAACTAAAAATCAGGATTTTTATTTTAAAAATCATGTTTCTCTGAGTTGATTCAAAATATAAAATTTAATCAAATAACTACAATATTTGATTTTAGCATATTAATAAATTTCCTACTGTATCATCCTGGTTTCAGAAGATTTTCGAACAAATTCTTTTGAATAAAATTTTAAACTTTAATTCATGTTTAAATAATCATACTGTATTTGAAGATTCAAGCCTAACAGTGGTTTGAATTGGAATTCTTGAATTTTGTTTGGTTTTTACTCTGTACTTTGGGAAAACAGAGAAGTATCAGGACATTTCAAACATGTACAGTTAAACTTCAACATGTATACAAAGATCTTATAGAAATAGGTACATACAAACATTAAACCTATCTAAAATTCTCATGCACAAATTTCTATTTACTTAAACTTTTCTGATAAAAGTTTATTCACCTATTTTTAATAAGAACAGAAAAAAAATATATGAACATATAACATTTCACCAGTATAACATTTTATTCACATGCATTCATCACAAACATTCATGTAAACAATGCATACCATATCATTACAACATAAATCTCACATAACAAACATAGAAATAAATTTTACTGTTTTTAAAAATGGTGTTTACTCACTTGTTCAAATTCAGAGAACAAAGCAGAGCAGTTTAATCCATATTCCAGATAAAACATTTATGCAACCATATTAAATCATTCGTATACAAGTTTATCACATGTATCAACATAAGAACAGGTTTAAAACTGTTTTTAAAAGAAAATTTACTCACCTTATTTTGTATGCAGAGCAGAGAAGTTTAAATTCATCCCAGGTACTTGAAATCTGGGTTATTTTAAGTTGCCTTTGATTTGCTTTTGATTGAAAATCCTTTGCATGCTTACAAACTGATGTTGAGCTTTATTTGAATAGCAGGTTGAAGTTGCAGTTTGAATATCAAGTTTCAGGTTGAAGATTGAAAAACTGATGTTGCATTTGCCTTTGATTTCTTTGATTTGAAAACAGTTTCCAGGTTAAAGTTGAATCTAATTTAGTTGCTTGATCTTCTATTTGTTTGTAGATTTGAATTCCAGGTTTGAAATCCTTTTTGATTTTAGTTTCAAGTTTTTGATTTATCTTTGGTTTTAGAGGAAGAAAGAAACGAATTGAACTGAGAAATGAAAACCAGGTTTCTTCCTAAACATTTAATTTAAAAATTAAAATAAAGCAAATAAAAATGTTGCCACATGTTGTTTAAACTTACATTTGTCATTTATTTATTTAATTGCCTTACAAGTGTCTTTAACATGTTAATATGTTTACACATATTACTTAAGTGTTTTCAAATAAATTTTTATTTAATTTAAATATAAATATAAGCTTACTTATATATATATATGCATAAATAAATTTAACCTTTAAAGAAAAATATTATAATATAAATAAATCTTTATACATGGATTTGAGAATTCAAAACATTTATCTTTATTGTTTAAGAGATAATTTTTTAAAAGGAAGTTTACAAATAATTTTATACATACATTTATAACCATTTAAATTTAAACACTTTAAAAAAATATAAAAATAAAACTTTGTTTAAATCCTTTTAAACCATCATATTTAAAACAAACAATTATCTTATATTTTTAAAATAATTGAATTAAACTTAAATTATCTTTTGAAAAATATTAATTTTAAAACAAAGCTTTAAATCACAATATATACATACATATATATTACATCTTTTATTTAAACAAAAGATTCTCTATTCACAATATATATATCAATATATACATTATAAATAGTGTAACATTCCCCCTTTTGACCGCCTCCAGTCGGTAATTAAACCAACTCGAAACGTTCAAAAAGACGAATTGTTATTTAGTTTATAAGGTTTAAACAGAATCAGCCACAGAAACACAGAATAATAACAATCAATTAAAACAAATGAGAATTTATTTCATTACTATAAATCTTTTTATAATACATCAGAGTTTATACAATTTAATACCGATACAGCGGAATATCTTAAAATACAATTTTCTTCTGAATTAAAAATGATTCTTTACTCTCTCTCTAACTTCCCTGCTCGAAAATCTTCAAGCTGTAGAAATACTCGGTCTGACCCGAGTATTATATTCAAAAGAAAATAATACACAGGTCAGTCTATTTCAAACCAGTTTATCAGTGCATATAAGCAGTAATAATTTAAATAGACGACAGTCACAATAATTCTCGTCTATCCGACTTTTTAACAAAGAAATCGGATAACGAAAATATAACACTAAACAGTGTTAAACAATAAATCAGCAGATTTAAATCATCAACAGAGATAAACAGTGTTATTGGCTGCCGTACACACGTGTGCATTCGTACACGTGTGCACTGCCCCGCCAACTCGAGTGCACAAGGTCAAATCTAAAACAGATTCAACACAAGTGCAAATTGACTCGATCAAAATTCAAAGTGTAACTGCACAAGACAGGTACAAACTGGACAACAAAACGAATTCAAGAAGTGAGAACAATGAGAAGCAATTACTGGAATCAAGTATAGCAGTGTACAGTCAAGAACACTGTCACTACAACAAAAACACCCTTTTACAACTGCCAAAAACAGTTGTAATAGGTCTATTACAACGGATGGCCGTCCGTCGTATTATCCGAAGTGGTAATAGAGCCATATTTTTTTACAACTATCTTCTGCAGTTGTAAAATAATTTTATACAACTACCTATGGCAGTTGTGAAAAAGATTTTTACAACTACTTTTGGCAGTTGCTAAAGGTTTATTACAACTGTTAGAGGAAATTGCAAAATAGTTTTTTACAACTGCCGTAGACAGTTGTAAAAGAGAGTTTTACAATTGCGATTAGCAGTTGTAAAAGATTTTTTTACAACTGCATTTAGCAGTTGTGGTAAAAAGAATGCAAAATAAAAAAATTAATTTCTTTTTTCTTTAAAAAAGGATAATACTATTAGTTTACCAATAGCAGCATTGATAATAATGATAATGGAATAATATGCAACATACTAACACCAATAGAAAATAAAACTTCAAACATGTTCTGTAAACTCACATGTGAGCAAAAGTTAACATTGTCATTCCCACAATAAATATTATAAATTACATCTTGCGAGCTTTTACCTTCTTGCTTGCGTTTGCAGCCTTTTCCTCTTCCTGTTTCTTTGCAGTCTCCGCCCTTTGTTGCCTGGTCAAAGTTAGACGATCTAAATTCTTCCTAGACTGTTCGGTTCTCCCCTGCTCCTGTAATTGCATGCATCACTCATGAGCACTTTGTTTCTCAAGTTCCTCCTTTTCACATGTTGATAATTCAGTTGTTTCTGTCTTGATTTGCATCTTTGGCTTTAATACTCTTCAGTTTACCAAGTTTAGGTTCACAATCTCAATAATACCCCTAGTGCCTTTGTGTTTCTCATTATCCACTTCGAGTTCCTCTTCTAATTCTTCCTCTGAAATGTATTTAACTTCCTCCTACTTAAAGGTGCAAGGACGAGATAAAGTGCCAACAACCATCTCTTCGGGAGTAGAGAATGCTCTTCTGCATCTCATCACTAGGCTGAAGACCCATCTACTTCTGCCTCCGGTCAAACTGCAAATTTATTTACAAAGAAAACACCATGACCATAAATATATAAGCACCATTTTACCAAAAGAATAAGAAAAAAAAGAAGGGATCATGAAAAGGAGCATTCAATGAATTAAACTTTACCATTATTTTTTTAACTATTTGACGATTCCAGGTTTCTAAATTACTATGAATTGTAATTAATTTATAAATCTACAGGTCGCAAAATGTTTTCAGCTACTCTCTTCTCAAATCATCATATTTTGATTTACAAAAGATATCGTGAAAAATATCATTTTGATAATTTCATATATCAAGATTCAAATTCACCATGCACGGTTCGTAATTTTCTTCACTTTATGTTATTTTGAATACACCTTTCACAAAAGAACTTTAAAGAAATATATTTCATTTCCCATCTTTACTTCATTATGAACTTAGCTTAATCATATTCTATAATTATTTATTTAAACATTTTATCTTCATACAATTCAAGAGATTTACGCTAGGAGAGGCAAATATGAATGGATCCACACAGCTGCCCTTTGACATATGTCCTCATAAAAAAATCAATCTTCATATATCCATAAAATTAATTGAGAAAGTAAAACCACTGCTGCGTCATTCTTTCAAATTACTTGTATACATACAAGATTGGACTAGGACATTGGACTCTTGTAGATTTTAAAATTAAAATGATATAACAAAAGGATATTTAAAACTGTAAACTATTATTTCTTTTCTACGGATGACTAGATTGGACTAGGACATTGGACTCTTGTAGATTTTAACTTGCAGTTTACTACTCAGTGCTTGTCTGTTTTATAAACTTATTCTAATTTATATGAGTGCTGATGTTTGATATCATGCATATCAGTGACTATAATGTCAATGAACTTGTGGAAAGGAAAGAACAGAATGAAGTTCAACTGAATAAAATGAATAAAATTGAAATGGTAAGTTAAAGAAAAATATATTCACCAGTGATCTGAGACTCTTGAGTACTGTCAAGCAATGTAGATGAGAATCGCATGACTTTTATCATAATACTTTAATATAAAATCAACAAAATACAATAAGTTGTATCAGCGGTTACATATAAAACCAACTAAGAAGATAAACAGAAAAAAATGTTTATTATTTACCTTTCAGTAGGTATTAAATCTCCATCTATGATTGCAGGTACCTGCCCCATTGGTTGATTTCTGGATATGAATTCCAAAAATTTAGTTTCACGATACAAACAAGTAAAATATATATATATATAAATAAAATAAAAAAATAGTTATAAATATTAAGAAGTAAAACCACTGTATTCAGTAGAGTGCTGTTGGCCTTTAACTAAATCAATTCTTATCTCCTCAAAACTGATGTTATTCATTATTATTTTTTTAGAAAGGATAAAAAGTAAACAACCCAACTCAAGAGTAATAAGGCAAACTTAATACACATGTAAAAGTTTTCCAAGATAACTTACTTGCAGAGTTGCATAATATAAAAATTAAATATATAAAGTAGATAGCTCCAGCTCAACCTTTTCTAATCCTTTAACAATAGTTTGTTGCTCCTCAGCCAAGGCTTTTAATTGTATCTGTATAAAGTAAAAATAAATAAAACATCAGCCTAAATAGAATCCTACAGCTTTTATAGATGCAGAACATAAACTAATAAAAATAGATTCAATCAGCCCAAGGAATTTGTGAAGCAAATCTCTAGTATTTATTCGAACCAATTTAAATGGTATCAAAATCACTAATGAAATTAAAAATAGGCTTAACACGTAGTCCTATATTCCATTACAATAGTTAAACTTCATTATCTCGAGCTTCTTCATCATTCACACTCGGCACAGGTGATACATATGATTAGTTCTTGACAAGAAGCTGAATGTAAATTACAATTGGTGTTCATCTGCTATCCTTGTTTTCTCTAAAAAAAACGTGAATAAAATAACGCAACAATGGTCCAAATATCATCCTCAAACTAAACAAATACACGAATAACCAAAATTTGGATCATGTAACATACCACAACAATCAAATTCTAGAATAAACACATGAAAGAGATTATATGCAGAAATTAAATTTCAACTCACATAGAATTGCATAAATTCCCAAAACGAAGATGAGCTGCTGTGAATTCTTGGCTTCATTCTTCTTTTCTCTTCAACTGCCTCTTCGGATTTCACGTCAAAATTAGAAGCTTAAAATGATTTAAGGCTGCCGATTTCGATTTGGATAAGAAAGAATAAATGATGAAAACGGTAAGTGTTATCAATTTTGATTCGAGCAGAGTGTTTAACGCTAAAGTTTTTCTTAAAAAAAACTGCATAACGCTCACACAAGGTGAGACAAAGAGTAATGAATAATCAGACTCTTGGCCACTAAATTTGGTTTTGGAGCCCAAAAATTTGGTTTTGGAGGCAAAGGAAAATTTGGTTTTGGAGCCAAAGAAAAATTTGATTTTGGAGCCAATGAAAATTTATATGCCTTCAACATATAACATCCTATGTAAATTAGGTCCAACGTAGGACTTTCATTAAGTATCCAAAAAATTCAAAATCCATCCATATTTGTATCTAAAATAAGAAAAATTATCTGATATCCGTCCGTATTTGATTTTGGAATTTTCTATTTATTTTTTTAGATTTTTTTAGTGTTAAATTTTAACTTTTAATTATTACTATTCAATTATTATCTAACTAATTATTATTTATTATAAAAAAATCATTATTTTTATTAATTACCAATATTAATAATGAATTATTTATAAATTATAAATTATAAATTAAATATTTCATATTTATTTACTGATCATTGATTATTAATTTATCAATTATTAATTACTAATTAATTTTAATTATTAATTATTAATGGGAATTATTTTATATTTCAAATTAATTATTAATTTTAATTTTTTTATAGTAGTTATTAACTATTATATATTAATATTTAATTATTATTATTATTTAAGAATTATTATTTAATATTTATTTTTTATTGATTATTAATGATTAATTATTATTATATAATATTGATTTTTAACTTTTAATTATTGTTTAATGTTGATTTTCAACATTTAATTATTATTTATTTAATTACTATTTATTATAAAATATGTATTATATATTAATTATTAGTTACTATAATAGTTATTAATTATTAATTTAATATGTACTATTTATTATTTATTTATTGATTATGATTTATGAATTAACCAATTAATTAATTATTATTAATTTCTAATTATTAAGAGGAATTATTTCATATTTCAAGTTAATTATTAACTGCTATTACTTAAAAGTAGTTATTAATTATTATATTAGTATTTAATTATTATTATTATTATTATTATTAATGATTAAAATATTATTTATTAATTATCAAAAATTTATTTATTATTAGTTTTTTATGAATTATCAAAATTTAATTACTAACATTAAATATTACTTCTTCATTATTTATATTAATTCTTAATTCTTAATTATTTATATTAATTATTCATTATTGAAAATTAATTCTTATTTATTGATTATTAATTATTTGATAATAATTGTTAGTTATTATTTATTAATTATTGAATAGTAATTATTAATATTAAATATTTCATATTTTCAAATTAATTATTAATATTTTTTGTTAATTGTTTAATTATTAAGTATTATTATTTAATTAAAATCATTAACGTATTATTACAACAGGCAAATGAAAAAGGTTGTAATAGGCATCTATTACAACTGGCAAAAAAGAAGAGTTGTTAAAAATTGGTATTTATTACAACTGGCAAACGAAAAAGGTTGTAATAGGCATCTATTACAACTGGCAAAAAAAAGAGTTGTAAAAACATGCATATATTACAACTGGCAAAAAAGAAAGGTTGCAATAGACATCTATTACAACTGACAAAATAAAAGAGTTGTTGAAAATAAGTTTATTACAACTTTCTGGAAAAAAGAGTTGTAAAAAACCTTTATTACAACTGCCATTTTGTGACCGTTGTAAAAATACAGTTGTAATAAGGTCTTTTTGTTGTAGTGTGTGCAATGTAAAGCATGCAGGTGAACAAGCATAAATATACATGGACCAGTAATGAACCAGATAACTAGTGCAACAACATCAACTAGAAAGAACAACTCAAATAAATGGTCCAGTTTCAACATGAATGCACGGTGTCATCAAGAAACAAAAGACCAAAACTACAACAACTGAAATGAACAAGGTCACAGTGAAATGAAATTGCAAAGTGAAGACAATCATACATATGCAGACCTGGGGTACAACTTCAGGTTACACAGATGAAAACATGGCCGAGAATGCATCATCCAGACCCAAGCTACAAAATACACATGTGCAGACTCGACTACAAGAGCACATGCAGGCAACTCGACTAACAACTAAACTATAACAATATCAAAGTCCAGGTCTGTCCAAACATCAAAGACCAGTGATGCAATAATGAACCAAAAGCAACAACTACACTAAGGTTCAAGTATAACAATAATGCACAGTGGGTTTGAGTTCAAAACAAAACAGATGTCATGAGAACATTGAAATGCAGTTTAAAATAGGCAGTGGCAATACCACCGTGACGTATGTAAATGCAGACTAGCTACTAATGATCAAGTTCAAAGTTGAAGCTAACAGTTCAACAACCTACATTTTAAATACTCAAGTGAAGATACCAAATACAACATGAATGAACTAGCCTAGAAACCTGCTCAAAACTCAACTGGCACATAACTACAAGCATGCAGTACAACAAAGTGACTCAAGCAACCACACAATTATACCAAATGAACCAAGCTACAAACACCATGCTAAATATCAAGCTACAGACATGTACAGGACAGTGAACTGAAGTGTAGACATGAGTGTGCTCGTGACAACTAGACTCAAGTATGCTCAAATCCAAAAGTATCAAGTTAGAACAAATCCAAGGTCAATACAGTAATCGAACAAATATCAAAACCACAATGAAACTGCATTTACACCCATGAATAACTGCAATGTAATTAAGGGATGCCGAAGTCAAGTGCTATAGGTCACTGCATATCAATTATGCGAACCAGTTATGCACATAGAATCTCAACTCAAGGCCGAGACATAAGGAAGCCAGCTCCATCAAGATTCAAAAGCAACAAGTAAAAATGAGGCATCACAGTGCATATATCATGTATACGAAGACTCAAATCAGTGCACCTCAAAAAGGAAATGCACCAGTGAAAACTACTTAGAAATGAACTAGTGCCAACTTGAACAAGTGACTACAGATAAGTTGATAACCCATATATATACATACAAGAATGTATATATATATATATATATAGATATATGCCCGAAAATCCAAAGGACAAGGTCGCTATAAATGAAAACCTATGGGCCAGTGAACATGTGCAGCTTAATGTAACTGAGGCATCAACGAAAAAAGAAGAAAAATTTTAGGCAACAGGGCAACATCAAGTGATGCAACATCACAAAAAAACATGTTTGTAGTCGAAGACAACTATAGGTCAAATTCAATGCCGAAGTCACAGAAAGTAAATACTGTGATAGCCAAGGATATAAACCAGCTTAAAATTAAAACCGAGAGCATCGAGTATAGGCAACACTGAAACCCAATTGGACAAACAAATGCCACAGTAAATCGTTAAGACAAAATCAAGGCCGAAGTTTAATATTATCAACCCAAAACAAAGCAAACTCATGAAATCAGACAAGTCATGAAAACCCTGCGATTTGAATTTAGATGTGAGAAATAGAGATTTCTCACCTTAGAGTGAAGAGGTCGCGCGCGAGCAAGAAGAAGACGAACGAACAGATTCGCCAGCGAATTGAATCAACGCCGAAGCCCTAGTCTTTGCAGATCGAAGGAGGAACGAACGAGGCTGAAACTCTAATTCCAGACGAGCCCTAGATTTCGAAAGCCCTAATTGGTTTTCTCGTCGCCATTTTTTTTCTTTCGCCCTTCGTTTTTTTTTCGTTGCTGAATAATGAAGAGAGAGGGGGAGGGGTGCGACGTGGGTTAGTAGAGAAGGATCGTGGGTATGGTTTTGCAGAAGAAAGGGGGTAAGGGTATGGGCTGAGGTATTATTTAAGGGGTATGGGCTGGTATATAGGGTATGGTATTTTTTTTCTTTTATTTTCATTTTCATTTAAAAACTAATTTATTTTGTAAAGATATTTTCTTTAATTTGTTTTGTTTAAATCTTGTTGCTAAAATTTTAAACTATGTGTATTTATTCATTTATTTTGTATTAATAAAATTTGATAAAAGAATTTTAATCGATTTACGATTTCCCAATTCAAACAGAAATTAACAATCGATATTAAATCATTAATTTACGAAGATTTTATCGTTATAAAATTTTCCAACAATAACAACAAATTATCTGTCAACTTTAATCATTTATCGATGATTATAATTTTGGGCAAAACCCCGGTTGTTACAGAAATTCAAATTGAATTCAATTAAATCTTATACGCGTTTATACGTCGTACGTTCACAAAACAATTTTGATAAATACGAAAATTGAAATCCGGTAATAATTCAATATTACGGACCCAATGAAACTGGTTTCGTCAAATTCCGAGACTGTGCCTCGGAAGGTTATTTTTAATTTCAATTTAAACGATACAATTTCAAAACTGAACAAATCGCTTTCAAATTCAATTCTGAAACTTCTATTATCTTCAGTATTATCAATATGAATTTTCTAAGCCTTTAAATTATTTTTAACCGGCTTAAAATTGAAGATTCAAATTTATTCAACTTTCAATAGATTAAATTCAAAAATTTAATCGCCAATTCATTCTGATAATTTGAAATTCAAGTCAAATCATCGTTCAAATATTTAAAATTAATTAAATATTTTCAATTTAAATTGTTCAAAATTCAGGGTCGTTACAAACTCCCCTCCTTAAAAACTTTTCGTCCTCGAAAAGGAAAGGTTGTTAAAATTTCATCGATATTTATACTCTAGTCAATTTTTCTAAGCTTAAAACTTATTACAAATAAATGAATATAGGATTCATTTCATTTGTTTAATCTCATTAGTTTTGTTTATCTTTTCTTTTGTTCATTGATGTCTAAAATCAAAACGCAAAAGTCTTTTATCAACACTTTCGATTTACAACTCAGATTCAAACTTAAAATTCTTCACGTTAGAGATTTATATAATATATCTCTTCCAAAGCTGTGGACTTTCAAAACATTACAAAGATCCTCTTCCTTAGTTCATTAGGTAGGAATTTTTTGTAATTTTAATTTCAAATCATTGATTTGCTATTTACAGTTTGAAAATACTTGCTAACTCGAAATTTAACAAGTCCATCTTCGTTCTCACAGACATTAGACATACGCTGGCCAGGCGCAGGTCTAAAAATCTCCAAGTACTAAACATACTTGCTTCAATTCCCAGTGAAAATACTTTTAAAAATTCTTTTAAAAATGGATATGGAAAGCACGTTCCCCCATGGATTACAGTTCCACCCGGCGGTTACGCTACTATCCCAGTAGAGTCGCTTGTGGCTGTAGATTTCTCATCTCTTAAATTTCGCCATGGTTGTCACCATAGATTGCAGTACACACGGCGGTTACGCTACTATCCCAGTAGAATCGCTCGTGCCTGTAGGCATCACGCCCCTCAAATTTCGCCTGGCATTAGATTGCAGTTTACTCGGCGGTTACGCCACTATCCCAGTGGAATCGCTCGTAACTGTGGGCATCTCGCCCCTCAAATTACGCTAACATCATCAATCAAATCTAATCTCATCGCGATGAACTATCGCGAAGGATTTCCGATTCAAATAGTCACTCTGACTAAAATTCTACGTAGCTACGAATTTCAAATGGACACTCATCGAGAGTTCCAATACCTTCTTTAATAATAAATGGAAGGTACTTTTCCACATCCTCAGTTTAGAAAACATAATATCATATATGTAGTACTTTCATTTCACATTTCGTACATATCATATCCATGTAAGCATACATAAGATTTCCATAACAATGTCTTTCTAAACTAACGGTTTTCAATTCACCGTATTCATATATATAAGTTCTAAAACTTACATATCCATATTCATAACAAAATAGAGGATTTCAAAATTTTCCTCTAAGTCGATTTGGAAATTTAAGGTTATCTCAAACCTAATTCATATTCATAATTCCATTTATTATCGACTTTCACATTCAATTTGGATTTCACGCTTACATCGTCAATTCTCAACACAGAATTGATGTCTATCGATATATAACCTCTGAGCTCGTACGTAGAGAAGGGTGTTAAGCTAAGAGAATAAATTCTCCGCCACCAACAGATATATATTTAATAGAGATCAATTGCTATGTCATCAATTCACAATGTTAGACATGCAATCCAAATCATCATCTGAAATTCAAAGCTCAACTTATATTGTCTTTGATGTCGAAGTTAAACTCAATTTTAACTTAACGATTCAATCTTTTTGAAAAATTTCAAATTGAACAAATTGTTCAAATTCTCATTTAACTTTTCAACTTCGACTTCAAAAATGAATTTCAAATCATTTATTCCTTACGGAATATATTCACAACATTTCACATTTGGAAAAACATTTCCATACTTATTTAAAAAATAAGTAATTCACAAATCCATTTTATTTTCAACATTTGAAAATATTCGATATACTTAAATCAAAATTAAGTATATATTTCATCTTTAAGGAAATCATTCTATTTCACATTTTCATTTGAGTTAAAACGAATGTTACGTAAAACATCGTTACGACAACTCAAAATCATTAGTATAGGGATTCGAAATTTAGATAGATGTATAAATCCCAATACTATACAAAACATTTCCTTTCGGAAATCATTTACTATAACAACAGTGTTATAGTCCACCATTTCCTTATATTCGAAAACGTCTATTTCAACAATGAATGTTGAAATCTATGGTTTCGATATTCAATGCTTTGAAAACATCTTTTAAAACAATTAACTTCGTTTTAAAATATCACTTTTCCAAAACATGTCCATTTTATTCAATAATATATTCACGGTCCAAAATTGTGAATATACTTCTCTTAACAACTATAAGAATTTACTTATCAAATTAAGTCAGTTTCGGATTTATAAACAACGTTTATAAATTCTATTTCTATTCATAAAGACTTCAATTTATAAAAATTGCTTTATTAACCCATTCCTTTATAACTCAATTTTATATCAGAATTTTAATTTACAAGTAAATTACTTATAAATTCTTTTATTTTGCAACTTCGATTCATTTTATAACTTCACAATCTTAATTCTGTAATTTCCATTCACTTATGAAATCCATTAAATATTTCACTTTTAACACTTATACAATCCCAATATTTTATCAACACTTTCAAATCTTCTATTTAAACCGTTTATAATAATTCAAAAATTCCAATTTAAACTATTATATAAATTTATCAGTTTTCCATTTCCAAAATAATCACTAGTTCTTTAATAAATCATTCATCGACTTGGTTTTCAATCTAACCGCATTTGATTCATTCACATTGGATTTTACTAACATTCATTCATATCCAATTAGTTCACATTCAGTAATTCATATTCAAGTCAGTTTGCTTTCAATTCAAATCAAATTTGATTCTTGTTAAATTTACTTATCTTTCAATTTGAATTCAATTTACTAAGCTTTCAATTTCATTAACACTTAATGAATTTCTATACAATCAACTAGCAAAACCAAATTTATTTACTTTGCTTACATTCAATTTGGTTTAACACACTTAATTTCAATTGGTTTATATTCCAATTCAGATTGAATTCTTATACTCACCATATTCACAAATTCACTTTTTACAATTAAAGTTGAATTTCCTTTATATAACTCAATTTCATATTCATTCTTCACTTTATCAATTCATTTTGATATCAAATTCAATTTGATTCAATATTACTTAAGCTGTTTCATTTTATCTTCACTTGCATTTGTTTTCACTATAAATGCTTAAGTTCGCCTCAAATTTATTTGAAATTCTATTTAATTTAACTTTTACTAAAGTCAAATTCACATGTAACGACCCGACATTTTGGACCATTCGCGTCCATTATAAGTGTATAGGTAGACACTCATGCCGGAGTTGAATTGTTCAAAATACCGCGTTGTTAATTTAAATTTGGCAAAACTGAACATATACAGTAAATAAATAATCACAGAACACAGACACAGAGTAATAATTTGCAGCGGAAATAAAAGAGATAGTAGTTCATGAAGCTACTATATGAATATATAAAATACATCAGAGTTTACAACAGAAGAGTAATACGATACATCAGATACAAATCAGAATACATCACTGGAATCATCGAATATCTGAAAGCTGGATAGATAGCTGGATCTCCAAGCGAAGCTCCAACTCCAAAGATGAGTCTCGAAAGCTGAACTACTCAGTCTGACCCGAGCGTAAAGCAAAAACACAAGACACTCGAGTCAGGATTAACATTCTTATATTAATAAATCCAACTCAAGTGAAATAGAAATTGAAATACAAGTAACTCAAAGGATGTTTGGAATAACCATCCTTTAAGGATCCGTTAAACTATCTACTATGTAGTAGTGTACGATAAGTAGATAATGTCTATCAGTAATATAAAGATATCAAAATAGCGTTAAGTCATGGCCCATTCCACCCTTAACACATTTTTATTCCCACAAGCATATACAAGACCGTAGTTTCCCCAAAACCGGAAGTCACCAGAGGGCAATCCATATACTCAAGGTACAAAACAAATTCGTAGTGATCGCGCATAAATGGAATACAAGTATGACAAGGCACATGAGGCTATACCCAAGGTAGTGATACTACCGTTCGCCTGATCCGGACTGGTGAGAACGCAACGCCGCAGCGCCCGCAACACCGTGAGACAACACTCCCAAAATCAAGGGTGCACCAATCGACAACAAGTATAAGTAGTTCGAAGAAGTGTGTCCACTTGAGGTATCAATCCTCCATTGGCCCGGCACAGCTCCTGTTTTAGTCATTTCCAATTTGACACAAGTGTCAAGGCTATCCATTATCGTTCACTTTCTTCAATCATCAACGTTCGCCAATCCAACCACTTCATTCTGGATCATCACTCCGCGTATAGTTATTAAAGTGGTTTTCGGTTTAGATAGAGAGTATATCCATAACCGAATTCCGGTCTCTTTAATAACTTCCGTAATTATTACACCGATTGGTCGTTTGTTTATTTCAAAAATCAAATCAATTTCAATTCAACTTCAATTCGTAAATCAACATTTCATTTGTCTTTCAAAACCAATTTCCAATAATTTACGTTTCAAACTTCCAAATTATCATTTCAAAACCTTATAATTCAATTTCAATCTTTATTTTAAACAATTCAACTATCAATTTAAAGTCGTATATAAGTTTCATCCCAAAATCATTTAAATCAATTTTATTTAACATTTAAATCAATTTCAAATTCATTTATCGATTTCATTCAATATTCGTTAAGTTACTTTATCATTCAAATCAATTATATTAAATTTCCAATTCATTAAATCAATTTCTTAAGTTCAACTTCATTAAACAAAACTTACAATTTTGAATTAAATTAAATTCGTCAAATCAATTCTTTCAATTTCAGGTCTTACATTAATTCCAAAATATCATATTTCATTTCTTGTTAAAGAAATCCAATTTCACTTATTTACTTTCTTAAATAAGTTTCTAAAATTTACTAAATAAGGAAAACTCAATTTCAATTATTTACGAAGTACAAATCCACTTATTCAAAAGTTCAATTTTAAAGAATTCAATTAAATTTAATCATTAAATAATTCAATCTTATTTAATTATTAAATAATTCAAAACTTAATTATTAAATAATTTCAAAGTTTAATAATTTCAAACTTAATTATAATTTCAAACTTAATTATTAAATCAGTTCAAAGTTAATTCAATCGTTTCTCAAATTAAACACCGTTCTTTCATCAATTTCAATTTTTATATTTTGTTTTAGATTTTTAAATATTCACATTTAAATTTCATTAAAATTCAATTTCAACTTCATTTCAAAACAATAATATTTTCTTCAAATAAAATCTTCGTTTATTTTTAAATCAAATTATTGACCAATCGGGTTTTATTTAATTTTCTGTCCTAGGTCAAAGTTAAATTTGGGTATTTATCATTTCAACCCGATTCCAATTCAATTCAAAATCAAAACATAACAAAGGGAACTTGCAGTGTGATAACTGGGATGGTGTCAAATTAAATAAACAAGCAATAACAACAATCAATATCAATCCAATAATCAATTCAAATAATCCCGAAATAACCGTATTAATTCGCATTGTTATTTATACGAATTAATATAATTATTTCTAGAATCTACACTATCATTTCATGTAGATTAAAGATTTTTACATTACGGTTTTCACTTGTCATCTATTTACAATTTCATACATCATCAATTTAACAATATACATTAAGTGGTTCAAAGTGTAATTAAACAAGTCCTACGTGTCAATAAATTTAACAGATAAAGGGGTCATATTATACAAATGTCATTTAATCAAATTTAACATTTAACTATCCTATATCAATTTCAATTGCATACTATTTATCAATTTAACATTAACAATTTAACGTCCAATATAAACATCAACAATCAATCAATTATCAGCCAAACTGTATTATCATCGCATAAATAATTAATAGATAATGGTGTCAGATGTCACAGGTGAACTGATACAGGCAATAGCATATATAACAGTGTATTTAACTAACAGCAGCATATTTCAATTGTCGTTTCAATTGAAATCAAATTTAATAAATAAAAGAACGTTAATCGTGAGTGAGTGCTCACCTTTCGAGGTTAGAGGAGTTTGACAACAGAACAAGCTACGAATTCCAAGGCAAAGCAAGACGGACACGATTCGATGATCAAAGCTGATAGATAGGAGTTGACGAAATCAAGTCAGAACAGGATCGATGAATATAATTGGTACGAGTGACATATATATGTAGTTATATATATGAAGTCATATTCTAAGTCCAAACTTATATATTAAAATAAGATAAATACATTATATTTGTTTACAAATAAATTTAAACATGTATTAACTGAATGTATATATATTGCAAATCATTGTTTTAACCAAAACACCTATATCAAAATCAACACATATATATTACATTCTTTTTTTTTTTTTTTTAAAAATTCATATACACACACACACACACATATATATATATATATATATATTTCTTTTTCAAATATATGTTTTAAGATTTGTTACAAAATCCATTCCAACCTCATTCTTATATATATACTATAAAACAGGACTTAGGCAAGATATAACTTACACACATATATCATCAAATCAGATAAATAACTTAACATGCTATATATATGTGCAAACGACTATATGCATATCCAACTTATGTAATGCAGACTTATATAACCTTAATATAATAACAAAAATATATATGGTATGTAAATAGCTAGTGACCTGTACACTTCCATATAGGTGACAAAACTTCAAAGCTTTCATATCAAAGTATATATATATATAACTATAGCCGAAAAGTTCTTTCATAAAATCCTTTCAGAGAAAAAAAAAATATATATATATTACTATCATTTCCAACACAACAACTTTATACAACTTTGAAAACATAAGTATATTATATATTCACTTGATAACTTTCAAACCGATATTACTAGATATATACTATAACGTGCAGCAAAAATATATAAAGTAAACTAGTGTATTTATATCACATGCACTTGAACATATATAGAAATGTACACTTACCAGATTACAATACCACATAAATACTAACAAAACAATACTTTAAACCCAATGTAAACTTAATAAAATATAAATTTTATACAAACTTCCTTGTATAACGCAGATTTCATACTTAAAAACATGAACAGGATTACACTATACTACAGACCCTATATATAAAGACTAAAATATACAACAGAACACTATATATATACTATAGCCCAATATAAAATAAACTATTAAAATCTTTGCATTAAAACATAGCAGACTAATTCATATCTTAAATATATACACTTTAAACTGAAAACACATATAACTTTATATGTATACAACTCATATTGTAAATATATCATATTGACAGATGATACTAGAGTAAACTAATATGTACAACAACTATATACCTTAACATATTAAAATTGTACTTCAACTTTGTTAAACAAAAGATATATATACACAACTTATAGAAGTCAATACATACAAACACTATAGCTTTCAGTCAATCAAGGTAGTACATGTATATATATACACAACAAATAGAATAAAATAAAAACTCAAAAATATATCTATATACCTTGCATAGAGGCACGCAGGCTAAGGGAAGCGAACTGGAGGAGTTCGGGAAAGACGTGGAGTTCGTTTGGCTAGTGGGTGGGTGCTAGAAGAGGGATGGAGGATAAAGAAACGGTGGACACGTGGTGGAGCGAGATGAACGTGAGAGGAGGCGGAGACGGAGAAACTGAGTGGGCAAACGGTTGGAGGTGGTAGCAGTTTTAGTGGACCGGTGGCTGGAAGTCGGCAGGGCGAAAGGCTACTGGCGGAGGGGAAGGAACGTTGCTGCGTTGGGTGGGTGGGGAGCCACGTGGTTGATGAGGTTGCGAGAGTCAGATGGTGGTGTGCGGTAAAGAAGGGTGGCAATGAATGTAGGGATGGCTGATATGGAAGGGAAAGAAGGAGGCAAGTATACATGGCCACCAGATTTGTATGAAAAATGAACAGGCTACCAAGTTTGCATGAAAAATGAACGGGCTGTAAGACATTTTTTCATTTGATTGTGGGTGAATTTAATGGCCAGGTAGGGGAAGGCAAGCTGTTTGAGGAAGAAGACATGCTTTGCCCTTTTCTCTCAGAATTGAACGTGACAAAACAAATAGCTGAATCAATAGTAAATCATAAAGGGTATTGGGAATGGTAAAGGCCAGAGCGCCGTTGAATACAGCAATTATGAAACAAGTTGGAATTTTAAAAAGTAGAAAGTTGAATTCAACCAGATATAAATGCTAAGGGCTATTGGATTACACGGAGGATAAGGAGAAGTCTCAAAGCAGATTGCAAACGTGAACTGATACGGTTAGCCGTTCCGTAGTTTCGCCGCGAACCAGACACCGAAACACAGAAGTAAATATACCATGGTGACCAGCGCGATGAGACGATCAAAACGGTATACAGATATCAGTGATACGATTGAATTATAAAAATTCGAAATTTTCTACTAGCGGAAAATGCAAGGAAAACGTTGAAAAATAAGATCGACGGAGCCAAAGATGTCCAAATTTGGAAAAACGACAAACTGACATCTTGCTCAGAAGATGGTTTAGAATTTTTCTATGTAAAAATATTTTGGTTTTGAAAACGTTTTATTTTCATCGCTTTTTAACTGATTAAATTGAAGTGAATTTACGCGCGAAATAAACTTTCATATCTTTGGACGAAAATTTACCAGTTGCTATGTCTAATTAGACGTATTCCAAATATTAAATTTTTATTTCAAAATTTTATCGTTTTAAAATTTCACAAAATTTCAACTAATTACGTTATTAAAACAGTTGAAATTTACGGGTCGTTACACTCTCCCCCACTCAAAACTTTTCGTCCCCGAAAAGGAACGAGGTAGGAGAATAGAAACAACCAGAAAGAAAATAGATTGGAAAACAAATAAAATAATTGATTTAAACCATACAGTTTAAAATTTTAAATTAATTTATATCCAATAATTTGATTTAATCCATTTGATTTTTCTTAAGTTAAATCAAGCTTTAACTATTTCTAGATTGATTTTCTTATTATCCAATCATCTTTAATTTACAGTTTCTAAAACCATAAATTTGAATAGTCTTTTATTATAATCATATTTTCTTCAACAATTTTAAATTCTTCTTTATTCCAAATTACTGTTAAATTTATTCTACTTAATATATCTACTCACATAAATTTAACCATATAAATTAATTTAAACCATAAAAGTTTCGATTTAAATTAATTTACATTTACTAATTGCTTTCAAATTCAAGGTATTTTTATAAGTTGATCAATTTCAATTTATTAATTCTTTCAAAACAAATTTATTAATTCTTTCAAAACAAATTTATTTCATTATTAACTGAGTTTACTTATTATCCTATCTACTCTATTAACATCTTTATAATCAAAATTTAGTGTATAACATTTATTATAACACTCAAATTTTATTTATAAATTCAATTTATCTTATATATTATCCAATTACATATTCAACTTCTGAGCGATTTAGGTAAGTTGTATTAGAATGCAGTTGAACAATATACAAATAAAAATTTCCCAATTCAATATTCAAGTTTAAATATTTATTCCAAATTTTGGTTTTATTTATAATTAAAATCATCCTTTAACAAAATTTTAAGAATTAGATTTCCGATTAACTTTTAAACAACTTAGAGACATATATCATGTATTTATATCAAATTAAATTTTAAAATAAGATACATATATATATATAAATCAAATTATCTGAAGAAATTCAAATCAAAATACATTTTTTTCAAAACAAAACCGTAACAAAGCTACAGAATAATATCTCCACTTCGAAACTCGAAAATGAACGTCGATGATGCGGCCGCCATCACCGAAATTATTTTCCAGCGACAAAGAGAAGAGCACTGATTTCGACATTTTAAAATTTTTTGGAAACGATTTCTATTCGAAAATACTTCCGATAATATATACTTTAAAATTTTAAAACCAAAGTTCGAAATCACCGGAAACTAAATTCTCAAATTTCTGAATTAAATTCATTTCAAATTCCAAATCAATTTATAAACCGTATTTATAAATTTATCTAGAATAATAAATGATAATCAAATATTATCATTCCGAACAAACAATTTAATTTACTTATTAAATTCTAGAAAATTTTACTTATATTTTCACAATATAATCAAACAAATTTATTTCATTTTCCAAATTTGAAAAATAATATTGTGTCAGTTTGCTCTGTTCAAGTGTTTTGGAAATCCTATCGATAACGTTGATCAGACGAATCGATCGGAAACCCAAATCAACATCAACAACTCAAACAACACAATATATAAAACATTTTAATATTAATTTACAAATACACTTCTTCGCTCGACTATACAAGGACAGATTTCAAACATGTATAGAGATTCAACTTTGATGGAAATCAAACCAAAGAGAATTTTGGTTAAAAAAAAAAGTTTGAAACAGAAGATAAGATAATTCAATTATCACAATCGGGAGATGGATGAGTTTATTTAATTCACGGGCAACCCTAACCGGGTCGTCCGTAACTTCAGGAATTAGATCGATGCAGAATTCCGAGGTAATCGACATTCGATCTCTAGAAATAGAATTCAGGTATAGCAGGAGATAGATAGCATCGTAAACCGAGGATACAGAAATCTCCAGTAAATCAATGCCTATTGTAAAGGAGTTTTGCTCCTTTACGAATCATTCGAAGATTGGCGAGACCGCCGATCTATTATAGATATCATTCAAAATGAAGTTATGGGGTGCTCCAGAATTGAAAGAAGACGAATAGTGAGGGACACGAATGAATTTTGGAACCGAGGGGAACATTCCAAAATTCAAAGGAATTGAGTCAAAGGAAGAGATTGAAACTTGAATGAGAGCGATTCTGTAAATACATTTACCCTATATGCTAAGTTTTGCCTAGAGCTACCAATGCTCTAATACCAACTGTAACGACCCGACATTTTGGACCATTCGCGTCCATTATAAGTGTATAGGTAGACACTCATGCCGGAGTTGAATTGTTCAAAATACCGCGTTGTTAATTTAAATTTGGCAAAACTGAACATATACAGTAAATAAATAATCACAGAACACAGACACAGAGTAATAATTTGCAGCGGAAATAAAAGAGATAGTAGTTCATGAAGCTACTATATGAATATATAAAATACATCAGAGTTTACAACAGAAGAGTAATACGATACATCAGATACAAATCAGAATACATCACTGGAATCATCGAATATCTGAAAGCTGGATAGATAGCTGGATCTCCAAGCGAAGCTCCAACTCCAAAGGTGAGTCTCGAAAGCTGAACTACTCAGTCTGACCCGAGCGTAAAGCAAAAACACAAGACACTCGAGTCAGGATTAACATTCTTATATTAATAAATCCAACTCAAGTGAAATAGAAATTGAAATACAAGTAACTCAAAGGATGTTTGGAATAACCATTCTTTAAGGATCCGTTAAACTATCTACTATGTAGTAGTGTACGATAAGTAGATAATGTCTATCAGTAATATAAAGATATCAAAATAGCGTTAAGTCATGGCCCATTCCACCCTTAACACATTTTTATTCCCACAAGCATATACAAGACCGTAGTTTCCCCAAAACCGGAAGTCACCAGAGGGCAATCCATATACTCAAGGTACAAAACAAATTCGTAGTGATCGCGCATAAATGGAATACAAGTATGACAAGGCACATGAGGCTATACCCAAGGTAGTGATACTACCGTTCGCCTGATCCGGACTGGTGAGAACGCAACGCCGCAGCGCCCGCAACACCGTGAGACAACACTCCCAAAATCAAGGGTGCACCAATCGACAACAAGTATAAGTAGTTCGAAGAAGTGTGTCCACTTGAGGTATCAATCCTCCATTGGCCCGGCACAGCTCCTGTTTTAGTCATTTCCAATTTGACACAAGTGTCAAGGCTATCCATTATCGTTCACTTTCTTCAATCATCAACGTTCGCCAATCCAACCACTTCATTCTGGATCATCACTCTGCGTATAGTTATTAAAGTGGTTTTCGGTTTAGATAGAGAGTATATCCATAACCGAATTCCGGTCTCTTTAATAACTTCCGTAATTATTACACCGATTGGTCGTTTGTTTATTTCAAAAATCAAATCAATTTCAATTCAACTTCAATTCGTAAATCAACATTTCATTTGTCTTTCAAAACCAATTTCCAATAATTTACGTTTCAAACTTCCAAATTATCATTTCAAAACCTTATAATTCAATTTCAATCTTTATTTTAAACAATTCAACTATCAATTTAAAGTCGTATATAAGTTTCATCCCAAAATCATTTAAATCAATTTTATTTAACATTTAAATCAATTTCAAATTCATTTATCGATTTCATTCAATATTCGTTAAGTTACTTTATCATTCAAATCAATTATATTAAATTTCCAATTCATTAAATCAATTTCTTAAGTTCAACTTCATTAAACAAAACTTACAATTTTGAATTAAATTAAATTCGTCAAATCAATTCTTTCAATTTCAGGTCTTACATTAATTCCAAAATATCATATTTCATTTCTTGTTAAAGAAATCCAATTTCACTTATTTACTTTCTTAAATAAGTTTCTAAAATTTACTAAATAAGGAAAACTCAATTTCAATTATTTACGAAGTACAAATCCACTTATTCAAAAGTTCAATTTTAAAGAATTCAATTAAATTTAATCATTAAATAATTCAATCTTATTTAATTATTAAATAATTCAAAACTTAATTATTAAATAATTTCAAAGTTTAATAATTTCAAACTTAATTATAATTTCAAACTTAATTATTAAATCATTTCAAAGTTAATTCAATCGTTTCTCAAATTAAACACCGTTCTTTCATCAATTTCAATTTTTATATTTTGTTTTAGATTTTTAAATATTCACATTTAAATTTCATTAAAATTCAATTTCAACTTCATTTCAAAACAATAATATTTTCTTCAAATAAAATCTTCGTTTATTTTTAAATCAAATTATTGACCAATCGGGTTTTATTTAATTTTCTGTCCTAGGTCAAAGTTAAATTTGGGTATTTATCATTTCAACCCGATTCCAATTCAATTCAAAATCAAAACATAACAAAGGGAACTTGCAGTGTGATAACTGGGATGGTGTCAAATTAAATAAACAAGCAATAACAACAATCAATATCAATCCAATAATCAATTCAAATAATCCCGAAATAACCGTATTAATTCGCATTGTTATTTGTACGAATTAATATAATTATTTCTAGAATCTACACTATCATTTCATGTAGATTAAAGATTTTTACATTACGGTTTTCACTTGTCATCTATTTACAATTTCATACATCATCAATTTAACAATATACATTAAGTGGTTCAAAGTGTAATTAAACAAGTCCTACGTGTCAATAAATTTAACAGATAAAGGGGTCATATTATACAAATGTCATTTAATCAAATTTAACATTTAACTATCCTATATCAATTTCAATTGCATACTATTTATCAATTTAACATTAACAATTTAACGTCCAATATAAACATCAACAATCAATCAATTATCAGCCAAACTGTATTATCATCGCATAAATAATTAATAGATAATGGTGTCAGATGTCACAGGTGAACTGATACAGGCAATAGCATATATAACAGTGTATTTAACTAACAGCAGCATATTTCAATTGTCGTTTCAATTGAAATCAAATTTAATAAATAAAAGAACGTTAATCGTGAGTGAGTGCTCACCTTTCGAGGTTAGAGGAGTTTGACAACAGAACAAGCTACGAATTCCAAGGCAAAGCAAGACGGACACGATTCGATGATCAAAGCTGATAGATAGGAGTTGACGAAATCAAGTCAGAACAGGATCGATGAATATAATTGGAACGAGTGACATATATATGTAGTTATATATATGAAGTCATATTCTAAGTCCAAACTTATATATTAAAATAAGATAAATACATTATATTTGTTTACAAATAAATTTAAACATGTATTAACTGAATGTATATATATTGCAAATCATTGTTTTAACCAAAACACCTATATCAAAATCAACACATATATATTACATTCTTTTTTTTTTAAAAAAAAAAATTCATATACACACACACACACATATATATATATATATATATATATTTCTTTTTCAAATATATGTTTTAAGATTTGTTACAAAATCCATTCCAACCTCATTCTTATATATATACTATAAAACAGGACTTAGGCAAGATATAACTTACACACATATATCATCAAATCTAATAAATAACTTAACATGCTATATATATGTGCAAACGACTATATGCATATCCAACTTATGTAATGCAGACTTATATAACCTTAATATAATAACAAAAATATATATGGTATGTAAATAGCTAGTGACCTGTACACTTCCATATAGGTGACAAAACTTCAAAGCTTTCATATCAAAGTATATATATATATAACTATAGCCGAAAAGTTCATTCATAAAATCCTTTCAGAGAAAAAAAATATATATATATTACTATCATTTCCAACACAACAACTTTATACAACTTTGAAAACATAAGTATATTATATATTCACTTGATAACTTGCAAACCGATATTATTAGATATATACTATAACGTGCAGCAAAAATATATAAAGTAAACTAGTGTATTTATATCACATGCACTTGAACATATATAGAAATGTACACTTACCAGATTACAATACCACATAAATACTAACAAAACAATACTTTAAACCCAATGTAAACTTAATAAAATATAAATTTTATACAAACTTCCTTGTATAACGCAGATTTCATACTTAAAAACATGAACAGGATTACACTATACTACAGACCCTACATATAAAGACTAAAATATACAACAGAACACTATATATATACTATAGCCCAATATAAAATAAACTATTAAAATCTTTGCATTAAAACATAGCAGACTAATTCATATCTTAAATATATACACTTTAAACTGAAAACACATATAACTTTATATGTATACAACTCATATTGTAAATATATCATATTGACAGATGATACTAGAGTAAACTAATATGTACAACAACTATATACCTTAACATATTAAAATTGTACTTCAACTTTGTTAAACAAAAGATATATATACACAACTTATAGAAGTCAATACATACAAACACTATAGCTTTCAGTCAATCAAGGTAGTACATGTATATATATACACAACAAATAGAATAAAATAAAAACTCAAAAATATATCTATATACCTTGCATAGAGGCACGCAGGCTAAGGGAAGCGAACTGGAGGAGTTCGGGAAAGACGTGGAGTTCGTTTGGCTAGTGGGTGGGTGCTAGAAGAGGGATGGAGGATAAAGAAACGGTGGACACGTGGTGGAGCGAGATGAACGTGAGAGGTGGCGGAGACGGAGAAACTGAGTGGGCAAACGGTTGGAGGTGGTAGCAGTTTTAGTGGACCGGTGGCTGGAAGTCGGCAGGGCGAAAGGCTACTGGCGGAGGGGAAGGAACGTTGCTGCGTTGGGTGGGTGGGGAGCCACGTGGTTGATGAGGTTGCGAGAGTCAGATGGTGGTGAGCGGTAAAGAAGGGTGGCAATGAATGTAGGGATGGCTGATATGGAAGGGAAAGAAGGAGGCAAGTATACATGGCCACCAGATTTGTATGAAAAATGAACAGGCTACCAAGTTTGCATGAAAAATGAACGGGCTGTAAGACATTTTTTCATTTGATTGTGGGTGAATTTAATGGCCAGGTAGGGGAAGGCAAGCTGTTTGAGGAAGAAGACATGCTTTGCCCTTTTCTCTCAGAATTGAACGTGACAAAACAAATAGCTGAATCAATAGTAAATCATAAAGGGTATTGGGAATGGTAAAGGCCAGAGCGCCGTTGAATACAGCAATTATGAAACAAGTTGGAATTTTAAAAAGTAGAAAGTTGAATTCAACCAGATATAAATGCTAAGGGCTATTGGATTACACGGAGGATAAGGAGAAGTCTCAAAGCAGATTGCAAACGTGAACTGATACGGTTAGCCGTTCCGTAGTTTCGCCGCGAACCAGACACCGAAACACAGAAGTAAATATACCATGGTGACCAGCGCGATGAGACGATCAAAACGGTATACAGATATCAGTGATACGATTGAATTATAAAAATTCGAAATTTTCTACTAGCGGAAAATGCAAGGAAAACGTTGAAAAATAAGATCGACGGAGCCAAAGATGTCCAAATTTGGAAAAACGACAAACTGACATCTTGCTCAGAAGATGGTTTAGAATTTTTCTATGTAAAAATATTTTGGTTTTGAAAACGTTTTATTTTCATCGCTTTTTAACTGATTAAATTGAAGTGAATTTACGCGCGAAATAAACTTTCATATCTTTGGACGAAAATTTACCAGTTGCTATGTCTAATTAGACGTATTCCAAATATTAAATTTTTATTTCAAAATTTTATCGTTTTAAAATTTCACAAAATTTCAACTAATTACGTTATTAAAACAGTTGAAATTTACGGGTCGTTACATCACATCACATTTCAAAATTCAGATTTTGTTTTACTTAACAAAACTGTTCAAACATTTAACAACTGGTTTACTTAAACTTTCTCATTTTATAAGTTATACAACTTATTAATTTAAACTTCCCAATTCATATCATATAATCACTTATCTCTTAAGTTTAACTTTCCATCTCAATAATTTATCAAATCCAGTTCAATTTATTTAACTTCCTTTAGTTAAATTTCAAATCCATATATTTATTAATACTAATTCAATTCAATTTAACTTTTCTTAAGTTAAAAATCTTTATTTTCAAAAACAATTTTATACTTCTTTCGCTTTGAAAAACATTCTCCTTTTAAAGTGTTTCTAGTAACTATTCATATTAAACATCATAAACTAAGCTTTGTGTAAACCAAAGCTCTGATACCACGCTGTAACATTCCCCCTTTTGACCGCCTCCAGTCGGTAATTAAACCAACTCGAAACGTTCAAAAAGACGAATTGTTATTTAGTTTATAAGGTTTAAACAGAATCAGCCACAGAAACACAGAATAATAACAATCAATTAAAACAAATGAGAATTTATTTCATTACTATAAATCTTTTTATAATACATCAGAGTTTATACAATTTAATACCGATACAGCGGAATATCTTAAAATACAATTTTCTTCTGAATTAAAAATGATTCTTTACTCTCTCTCTAACTTCGCTGCTCGAAAATCTTCAAGCTGTAGAAATA
This sequence comes from Allium fistulosum, assembly GCA_030737815.1. NCBI lineage: Eukaryota > Viridiplantae > Streptophyta > Magnoliopsida > Asparagales > Amaryllidaceae > Allium > Allium fistulosum. Next base: position 1,050,292,299 of record CM060903.1, read on the forward strand.
CTCGGTCTGACCCGAGTATTATATTCAAAAGAAAATAATACACAGGTCAGTCTAATTCAAACCAGTTTATCAGTGCATATAAGCAGTAATAATTTAAATAGACGACAGTCACAATAATTCTCGTCTATCCGACTTTTTAACAAAGAAATCGGATAACGAAAATATAACACTAAATAGTGTTAAACAATAAATCAGCAGATTTAAATCATCAACAGAGATAAACAGTGTTATTGGCTGCCGTACACACGTGTGCATTCGTACACGTGTGCACTGCCCCGCCAACTCGAGTGCACAAGGTCAAATCTAAAACAGATTCAACACAAGTGCAAATTGACTCGATCAAAATTCAAAGTGTAACTGCACAAGACAGGTACAAACTGGACAACAAAACGAATTCAAGAAGTGAGAACAATCAAAAGCAATTACTGGAATCAAGTATAGCAGTGTACAGTCAAGAACACTGTGCAATGTAAAGCATGCAGGTGAACAAGCATAAATATACATGGACCAGTAATGAACCAGATAACTAGTGCAACAGCATCAACTAGAAAGAACAACTCAAATAAATGGTCCAGTTTCAACATGAATGCACGGTGTCATCAAGAAACAAAAGACCAAAACTACAACAACTGAAATGAACAAGGTCACAGTGAAATGAAATTGCAAAGTGAAGACAATCATACATATGCAGACCTGGGGTACAACTTCAGGTTACACAGATGAAAACATGGCCGAGAATGCATCATCCAGACCCAAGCTACAAAATACACATGTGCAGACTCGACTACAAGAGCACATGCAGGCAACTCGACTAACAACTAAACTATAACAATATCAAAGTCCAGGTCTGTCCAAACATCAAAGACCAGTGATGCAATAATGAACCAAAAGCAACAACTACACTAAGGTTCAAGTATAACAATAATGCACAGTGGGTTTGAGTTCAAAACAAAACAGATGTCATGAGAACATTGAAATGCAGTTTAAAATAGGCAGTGGCAATACCACCGTGACGTATGTAAATGCAGACTAGCTACTAATGATCAAGTTCAAAGTTGAAGCTAACAGTTCAACAACCTACATTTTAAATACTCAAGTGAAGATACCAAATACAACATGAATGAACTAGCCTAGAAACCTGCTCAAAACTCAACTGGCACATAACTACAAGCATGCAGTACAACAAAGTGACTCAAGCAACCACACAATTATACCAAATGAACCAAGCTACAAACACCATGCTAAATATCAAGCTACAGACATGTACAGGACAGTGAACTGAAGTGTAGACATGAGTGTGCTCGTGACAACTAGACTCAAGTATGCTCAAATCCAAAAGTATCAAGTTAGAACAAATCCAAGGTCAATACAGTAATCGAACAAATATCAAAACCACAATGAAACTGCATTTACACCCATGAATAACTGCAATGTAATTAAGGGATGCCGAAGTCAAGTGCTATAGGTCACTGCATATCAATTATGCGAACCAGTTATGCACATAGAATCTCAACTCAAGGCCGAGACATAAGGAAGCCAGCTCCATCAAGATTCAAAAGCAACAAGTAAAAATGAGGCATCACAGTGCATATATCATGTATACGAAGACTCAAATCAGTGCACCTCAAAAAGGAAATGCACCAGTGAAAACTACTTAGAAATGAACTAGTGCCAACTTGAACAAGTGACTACAGATAAGTTGATAACTCATATATATATACATACAAGAATGTATATATATATATAGATATATGCCCGAAAATCCAAAGGACAAGGTCGCTATAAATGAAAACCTATGGGCCAGTGAACATGTGCAGCTTAATGTAACTGAGGCATCAACGAAAAAAGAAGAAAAATTTTAGGCAACAGGGCAACATCAAGTGATGCAACATCACAAAAAAACATGTTTGTAGTCGAAGACAACTATAGGTCAAATTCAATGCCGAAGTCACAGAAAGTAAATACTGTGATAGCCAAGGATATAAACCAGCTTAAAATTAAAACCGAGAGCATCGAGTATAGGCAACACTGAAACCCAATTGGACAAACAAATGCCACAGTAAATCGTTAAGACAAAATCAAGGCCGAAGTTTAATATTATCAACCCAAAACAAAGCAAACTCATGAAATCAGACAAGTCATGAAAACCCTGCGATTTGAATTTAGATGTGAGAAATAGAGATTTCTCACCTTAGAGTGAAGAGGTCGCGCGCGAGCAAGAAGAAGACGAACGAACAGATTCGCCAGCGAATTGAATCAACGCCGAAGCCCTAGTCTATGCAGATCGAAGGAGGAACGAACGAGGCTGAAACTCTAATTCCAGACGAGCCCTAGATTTCGAAAGCCCTAATTGGTTTTCTCGTCGCCATTTTTTTTCTTTCGCCCTTCGTTTTTTTTTCGTTGCTGAATAATGAAGAGAGAGGGGGAGGGGTGCGACGTGGGTTAGTAGAGAAGGATCGTGGGTATGGTTTTGCAGAAGAAAGGGGGTAAGGGTATGGGATGAGGTATTATTTAAGGGGTATGGGCTGGTATATAGGGTATGGTATTTTTTTTTTCTTTTATTTTCATTTTCATTTAAAAACTGATTTATTTTGTAAAGATATTTTCTTTAATTTGTTTTGTTTAAATCTTGTTGCTAAAATTTTAAACTATGTGTATTTATTCATTTATTTTGTATTAATAAAATTTGATAAAAGAATTTTAATCGATTTACGATTTCCCAATTCAAACAGAAATTAACAATCGATATTAAATCATTAATTTACGAAGATTTTATCGTTATAAAATTTTCCAACAATAACAACAAATTATCTGTCAACTTTAATCGTTTATCGATGATTATAATTTTGGGCAAAACCCCGGTTGTTACAGAAATTCAAATTGAATTCAATTAAATCTTATACGCGTTTATACGTCGTACGTTCACAAAACAATTTTGATAAATACGAAAATTGAAATTCGGTAATAATTCAATATTACGGACCCAATGAAACTGGTTTCGTCAAATTCCGAGACTGTGCCTCGGAAGGTTATTTTTAATTTCAATTTAAACGATACAATTTCAAAACTGAACAAATCGCTTTCAAATTCAATTCTGAAACTTCTATTATCTTCAGTATTATCAATATGAATTTTCTAAGCCTTTAAATTATTTTTAACCGGCTTAAAATTGAAGATTCAAATTTATTCAACTTTCAATAGATTAAATTCAAAAATTTAATCGCCAATTCATTCTGATAATTTGAAATTCAAGTCAAATCATCGTTCAAATATTTAAAATTAATTAAATATTTTCAATTTAAATTGTTCAAAATTCAGGGTCGTTACAAATAGAATCTATTTTTATTAGCTTTGAAAGATAAATTTTATCCATTTTAAATTATTAGAAAAGATCTAATATTACCAAATTAAATATTTATTAGCCTATAAAGGATTAAATTACCAAATTAAATTAAAATTAGAAAGAAAATTATCAATCCAATTAAATTATCAATACAGATTATTAAATTTATACTGCTCAAAAACCCGGGATATCACATTCCTCCCCCTTTAAAATAATTTCGTCCCCGAAATTAAAAACAAAGATAATTTAATAATCCAGCAAAGATTTCAATCTCTAACAGCAAAGCATACCTATCATCCAATTACTAACAACCAAAGCAACCAATCAAACAATTAAACCTAACTAATTATCCTGATACAAATCAGAATAAATCTTACTAACACTATCTAGAGTTTCCCCGGATATAAATCACCGGGAGACTCGCTCTTACAAAAGCTCAACAAACTACACCACTATGATCCAGAGCTCCTCTCTTCTCAAGATTCACTAATCTGAACAAAATATCAGATCACACTCAAGTCTAGCTCAACTTCCAATCCATCTGAACTGCAGATTCCACACTAGCAATGCATTATACACGTACTCCCTCAGAGATACGTGAAATACAATGAATTCCAGATATCCAACTGGCCATTCAATCCTGTAGACAAAAGAACTACTCCTTTCGAGAACACAGGGAAAATCCAAAATACTTCAGTGCTAGCTTCCAGACTTACCAATCTTATAGCTTTATAATCGGAGAAAAACTTAAACAATTTCCAATCTCCAACTCTGAATTCCAAACTCCTTGTCTCATATCTGCATAACTCACTAGACGATTCCTGGGCTACCTTATCTCTTCCTGATCAGCTTAACCTTCGCTGATGCTTCTTGAAACCATTCTGGACCAAGAACAAAATGATCTCTAGATCCTATCAACAAGATGATCCTTCCAAAATTTGCTGAAATCCAAACTTGAAAAATAGATATGACCAATCCATTTTTAAAATTTCTGAGCTGCTACACCAACTCTTCTTTCTAGGAACCATCCTACTACCAGAATAACCACCGGTATCGCTTCTGGAATCAAGTCGATACGGAATCTCAATCTTCAATAACCCAAAAGAATACTTAAACAATCGCAAGTCACTTTTGCGATCAGCTCGGCCTAATTTCCAAAGATAACTGTTCTCTCTTCACTAATCAGAACAGCTTACACTTATCTATCCAATTCATCGAAGAAATGGATTCACTCAGTTGCTTCTAGACTCCATCTCTAGAAAAACTGCTCAGACAGAAACTTCCTGCCAACACAGAACACTCCAAGCCGCACTGCTGCCACAGACGCCAAAGACTTCTTATCCGAAACTCCTCGAGAAACTCGGACCTCAAAGCAAACAGAAACACCCCACTGGACTCAGCCACAACACCGAAGCAGACTCACTTCTTCAAACTTGTTCCAGAAGAAACATCTTCAGAAACGTCCATAGCCACCGTGTCTCATCACACAGCTACTACTTCCAGCTACTACTTCCTGAGGTTACCAAAATACCATCACTCTCTTCAGCTCATCCAATAGATCTACTCTATTCATCCAACTTCAAAGATAAACTCTAAACCATAACTGGTTTCCTTCAGAGATTGGTGAAATCTTTACACCATAACAAAGTTCACTCGAGACAGTATTAGGTCTACAGTCTCGTCAGATATCCTTCCAACCTCAACACTCAAATTCTAACTATTGGTAGTCGTGTTACTCACACTACCACCTTATCTACCTTTATAACTTATATTGGAAAACCCGAACAGGTAACCCAACAAATAGGTAGAAATATATATATATTTAAAATGATACCTTTTATATAGAAATTATTTCTGGGTAAAATTATTTCATTTACCTCTTTAAAACAATATTGTGTCCGTTGGCCTGGTTCAAGTGTTTAGAGATCCCTATCAATAACGTTAGCTACTCGTATTGACCAGAATCCATATACCACTCAACCGATCAATTAACACAATATAAAATCATTTTTATATAACTAACAATTACGCGCTCTCAAGATAGACACCACTTCAGAGCCTAGGTATTCACTCAACCTACAGCTCTGATACCAACTGTCACGACCCGACTTTCTATGCCCAGAAAGACGTATCGTGAATTAAGAAAGAAAGGATAGAAGAAGAAAAGAAAGAAAAGAAGAAAGAACAACAACATCAGAAACTCACAGCGGAACGAATGAAATATAATATATCATATAAAATATTACATAGTATCATATACATCAGAGTTACACAACTTATACAACACATATTAGACAGTTATAAACATCTGTCTAATTCATACAACTCAAGTATCACAGATACAGACACAACATATACACAGCGGAATCATCATATATCTACACGGTGAAGCCTCCTGCTCCAAATCTCCTCCAGAATTCGTCAAAGCTAACCTGAATCCCTCGACTACTCAATACAATATTGAGTACCCAAGAGTTTATAAAACAGAAAATAAACACTTGGGTCAGACATGGGTCTGGTGTGAGTAAACGGTTAGATTGCTTAACTTTGAAAACTTTTGAAAACAAAAGTATCACGTAAGACTCCCCACAAATAAACATGGGTAAGTTTTTACCTTACGCTAACTAAAACGTTTGATAGGAAATCTGATTGTATTATAATAGGGTCTAGGGTTTTCAAGTAAAATACAGAAATAGCTGAAATGCTTACATCTCACATTCCAACATAGTTGGGCACAACTAATACGTACGGCACTTATTGGAGTTTGGATTCCATACAATGGCAGGGCTACTGGGGTACCGCCCGTCACAGTACGTGGCCTAGATCACCGTACCGAGGAGTACGCCCGCTCCCCTGCAACACAAAGCCGGAACCATCCCTTACTGGATAATCCCGAACAAAATAACCCCGTAGTTGGCGCGACCAACCACACACTAAGCCGAATGAAAAGAAAAGGGACCTCTAGACAGGGATCTATCTTGCTCTCAGTGGGTGCTACCCACGAAGCCTTGCTGCACCTCCCCTGTTTTAGCCATTCCCGGTTGATGAGGCTTGAGGTTACGATTACCTTTAATCAGAACATATCACTTAGAATGCTCATCGTCCGCCTGACGATGTGCTGAAAGCATTCAATCCATACAAGTTCGTTCCGGGTTCGAACGAAACCGAAGGCATTATCTCGTTACACTCGTTTTGGAATCACCCTCAGAGTTAACGACAATAACCCTTGCACTCTGAATCTTCATCTTCACTTGAGATTCACGACCTATCGTTAATTTGGATCGATGTGGTATTCGGGTCTCCAGACCTGGAATTCCGGTATACGGAAACCCGATCCCGGTCTCATCGAAATCCAAAACGTATCTTTTAAGGCCAAGTTGTTTAAAGGTTTTAATCATTTAAACTTATATTCAGGATGATATAAACAGATAGATAAATCACATTATCACAATAGATAATTCATATCAACATTTATCTCACAAAGCAGCATATCACATATATATCACATATATCAGAGATATCCAAATCATCTAATATCAACCAATCACCCAATATCAATCAATCATCCATAATCAGGTTTGATTAACTCCATATCAATTTAATTAACCTTTAATTAAATTAATTACTATTCTTTAATCACTTGGATTATCTTAATCCTATTCACTATCATTAATTAATTACAACTTAATTAATTAAACATCTTAATGATCTTCCTTAATTAATCTTCCCTGATTAATTATACTTTAATTACATCAAGTAATTATCCTTAACCATATACAGTAATTAACTTTAAATTACTATCATTAATTACAATAATTAATGATCCTTTATTTGCTTTCTTTAATTAATTATAATTAATTACATTAAATCTTAATTAATTACAATTAATTAATTTAACTTAAGTTAATTACTTTATTAATCAATCTTGATTAATTCCATTAATAATCCTCTAATTACTTTATTAATTAATTACCTTCTAGTTAATTAAATAATTAATCTTTAATTAACTACATTAATTAACTTTAAATAATCATAATCAGTAATTAATCATCTTGTAATTACCTACCTTAATTAATTCCTTAATTAATTATATTAATTAATTATTCTTTAATCACTTATTTTTGATTAATTAATCTTAATTAATCAACCTTAATTAATTACTTCCTTAATTAATTTCTCTCTTTTAATTAATTACATTAACTAGTAATTAATCATATTATTAATAAATCTTAATTCTTTAATTAATTCATTTACCATCCACTAATTACTTTATTAAGTAATTATCCTTAATTACAAATAGTAATTAAGCTTTTATTAAATTTTTTCTTAATTATATTCATTTCCTTAATAAAAATCATTGGAAATAAATTAAATCATTAATATAATTACTTTTAAAACAAACAAATTTAAATCACTTAACTTTTATATTTAAACTTGAACTTGTTCCAAAATCTTACTAAATGATTTTACTTTGGAACTTGGTCTATTTCTTATGCAATAAAAACTCAATTCATTTTAAAACACTATTTAATAAATTACTTACAAATTTAATCGTTTTAATAACCTTAAAACTCAAAAGAACTTATCTTTGAAAACTCATTTATTTCATTTACATTGAAACTTTGTTTAACATTTACTTTTGCTAAAACTTAGATAATACATTTTTTTGAAAACATGAATTGATTTAAATTACTAACTTTTTAAAACCTGTACATGATTTTTCTAAAATCTCAAAACCAGGTTACAATAAAATAAACAACCCGAGCCACTTATTTCTTCCCCTAGTCATATCCTTGTAAACCCGAGTCGTCTTCGAGTCACCCCCTTACTCATCTGCTTCGAGTCTTCCATACGATCATCACGAGAGCGTCCCGAGTCTCCTCCTTCTTCCCCAATAACACGAATAAACCCAGAAACAACGTGCACGTGGTGCACGTACACCACCAATTCCGGCAACCGGAGACCATCGTGGTGACATTCGACCATCACCTACAACCTCGCAAACCCCTACGCAAATCCAGATCGATCATAACCCATTCGAATCGAAATCGAGTTAATCTCGATCAAACTGAAACCACCATTGAACAGCACCTCGCCTGAAAATCCCATCAACCCCACGATGCCTACCATCGTTCGCCACGAAATTCTGGCCACAACACCGCAATGCCTCCACGCTACTATGCCCTAAATTCTACGCAACTCGATTCACTCTAAGATTCCCAGTCACCCCATTTCCAAACGCGACCCAAAAACAATGTTAAACCCTAATTCCAAGACATCCGACCCCATCAACGTTCGAGAATACCTTCGAACATTTTTGCCGTGATCACTCATCCTCACTCCTCCTCCCGAAGAAGCCCTGACCACCATAACTCCTCCGTCGACAAGAACTTGCCCAAAACATAACTTCCAGTCATCTCAAAATTACTACTCCAAAACCAAACTAAAAATCAGGATTTTTATTTTAAAAATCATGTTTCTCTGAGTTGATTCAAAATATAAAATTTAATCAAATAACTACAATATTTGATTTTAGCATATTAATAAATTTCCTACTGTATCATCCTGGTTTCAGAAGATTTTCGAACAAATTCTTTTGAATAAAATTTTAAACTTTAATTCATGTTTAAATAATCATACTGTATTTGAAGATTCAAGCCTAACAGTGGTTTGAATTGGAATTCTTGAATTTTGTTTGGTTTTTACTCTGTACTTTGGGAAAACAGAGAAGTATCAGGACATTTCAAACATGTACAGTTAAACTTCAACATGTATACAAAGATCTTATAGAAATAGGTACATACAAACATTAAACCTATCTAAAATTCTCATGCACAAATTTCTATTTACTTAAACTTTTCTGATAAAAGTTTATTCACCTATTTTTAATAAGAACAGAAAAAAAAAAAATATGAACATATAACATTTCACCAGTATAACATTTTATTCACATGCATTCATCACAAACATTCATGTAAACAATGCATACCATATCATTACAACATAAATCTCACATAACAAACATAGAAATAAATTTTACTGTTTTTAAAAATGGTGTTTACTCACTTGTTCAAATTCAGAGAACAAAGCAGAGCAGTTTAATCCATATTCCAGATAAAACATTTATGCAACCATATTAAATCATTCGTATACAAGTTTATCACATGTATCAACATAAGAACAGGTTTAAAACTGTTTTTAAAAGAAAATTTACTCACCTTATTTTGTATGCAGAGCAGAGAAGTTTAAATTCATCCCAGGTACTTGAAATCTGGGTTATTTTAAGTTGCCTTTGATTTGCTTTTGATTGAAAATCCTTTGCATGCTTACAAACTGATGTTGAGCTTTATTTGAATAGCAGGTTGAAGTTGCAGTTTGAATATCAAGTTTCAGGTTGAAGATTGAAAAACTGATGTTGCATTTGCCTTTGATTTCTTTGATTTGAAAACAGTTTCCAGGTTAAAGTTGAATCTAATTTAGTTGCTTGATCTTCTATTTGTTTGTAGATTTGAATTCCAGGTTTGAAATCCTTTTTGATTTTAGTTTCAAGTTTTTGATTTATCTTTGGTTTTAGAGGAAGAAAGAAACGAATTGAACTGAGAAATGAAAACCAGGTTTCTTCCTAAACATTTAATTTAAAAATTAAAATAAAGCAAATAAAAATGTTGCCACATGTTGTTTAAACTTACATTTGTCATTTATTTATTTAATTGCCTTACAAGTGTCTTTAACATGTTAATATGTTTACACATATTACTTAAGTGTTTTTAAATAAATTTTTATTTAATTTAAATATAAATATAAGCTTACTTATATATATATATGCATAAATAAATTTAACCTTTAAAGAAAAATATTATAATATAAATAAATCTTTATACATGGATTTGAGAATTCAAAACATTTATCTTTATTGTTTAAGAGATAATTTTTTAAAAGGAAGTTTACAAATAATTTTATACATACATTTATAACCATTTAAATTTAAACACTTTAAAAAAAATATAAAAATAAAACTTTGTTTAAATCCTTTTAAACCATCATATTTAAAACAAACAATTATCTTATATTTTTAAAATAATTGAATTAAACTTAAATAATCTTTTGAAAAATATTAATTTTAAAACAAAGCTTTAAATCACAATATATACATACATATATATTACATCTTTTATTTAAACAAAAGATTCTCTATTCACAATATATATATCAATATATACATTATAAATAGAATCTATTTTTATTAGCTTTGAAAGATAAATTTTATCCATTTTAAATTATTAGAAAAGATCTAATATTACCAAATTAAATATTTATTAGCCTATAAAGGATTAAATTACCAAATTAAATTAAAATTAGAAAGAAAATTATCAATCCAATTAAATTATCAATACAGATTATTAAATTTATACTGCTCAAAAACCCGGGATATCACAATATGTGTGCACAGGTACATTGAAAATAGCACAAGGAAGAGATTTAAAAATCTCTGAAATATATATATATATATGTATATATATATAAGAAAGTAAATTCCTTATTTAAAGCATTGGATTGTAATTTAAGCATAAGTTAAAAATGAAGTATATGCTTAAATGTATTTTCTGTGAAACAAGGGGAGATTAAATAAATAAATATTTTTAGTTTTCTTTTCACATGTATATTCTGTGAGCAGAAAAAAATGTCAAGCTAAGCAAAAGAGAAACATTAAAATGACATGAAATGTAATACAAGTCAATATGCTTGTATAGGCAAAAATAGCAAAGGGGATTCTCAGAAATAATTAAAATATGAAATATGGTAGTCACACTTTTAACATGACTAGGTGAGTGGCCATTTTTCTGAAAAAGTAAAGGGAAGAAAATACTGCCTTCAACTAATTATTATGGCCGGGGTATTAAGGAGGAAAATGAATGAAAAATGCATGAAGATGGTTAGGTCAGAAATGGAATTTTGTTTTAACAAAACCCTAGTGGAAAAATGCATATAAATAGGCAGTTTCAGCCAGTAAAATTATCTTTACCCCGAGCTACACAAAAATAAGAAAGGAAGAAAAATATTGGAAGGAAGGAGAAAACACTCATACAAGGATTTTTCTGGATTAATAAGAAGAAATATTTAGGTGAGTAACCTCACTGAGTTCATGGCATTAAGACCTGAGATGAGGCAGCCACTTTTTATATTGCCATTTATATATTGCTGGTTTTGATATATATGATTTCATCAATGCTTTTTGGATGTCTTATTTTAAATCTGATATGATTTAATATGGATGATTTTGGTGATCTTTGATTTGCTGAGACATTTGTCTTTGGATGTGTATCATACTTTTTTATTTTTACTCAAAAATGTTAAAGTCCAGAATCTTAAAATTATATAGAGAATACTCTCAACTGTTATAGATCTATGGCATGGAAACTTTACAAAAAAAATGTTGGGAGCTGCATTATACTTGGTATAAGTGCTGAGGCTTGAGAAGAAAAATGTTAAGGGTGCAATAGAAATTTTCTAAGTGCTGAGCCCTTAATCAAATCAAAAAAAAAGAAGAAACTCACAAGCCAAAATTATGATTGAACCAGATCCTGAATCTGAATCAATCATAAAGGCTTGCAGATCAATATAATAAGAACATGCCATGCCTCTTTCACAGTTGAAAATATTCTTATATCTTACTGAGATCAAGACATATTGACCCCATTTAGGAAATAACTGTCTGCTTAATTCTGAGGAGAATTATGCTAGGAAAAATTATGGATGTTTCCATGTGTTGCAGTGACATGTTCACTCAGCATATTTGATAATAGGATTTAAGTCAATACACTAGTAAATAAACTAGGGAAGGGAAGGCCAAGAAGGCTGCTGGAATGCTTGTCATATTTGAAGTATGCAAGTTGGCACATGGTTTGTTTAAGCCCTAAGATCTTTGTGCAATGATGTGAATTAGTTCATTGCAATGTGTCCCTGTGATTCCTTAATAGCAGATGAGGCAGGAATTTAAATTGAATTATGCAACATGTAAATGAAGAAATAGGAATATGAATATTTCTTAGGATTGGTTGGTATGGAACCATGATGGTTCCAGTGAATGCAAACGTTGCAAATAGATAATTATGTTTGCATGGTTATGTATACAAGTGTAAGAGTGATAGATGAATATATCATACCAGAATCAACTTATTTATAACATGTTAAAGTAATTGGATGCAGAAATTTGCTTAAATAACTAGTTGGTACTCTTACATTCTTTGTTGCTTAATATCATGAATGTATTGATGTTACTCATACCAGATCTTAGATCTGACCCTTGTTTGCTCATGGCATATGGGGTGTCTCATTTTAAAATGAGGCAGCCACTCATGCTCTTTCAGGGAACGCAGGCACTAAGTAGAAAATGAAGTTATGGCTATTATGGAGAAGTGAATGAACATGCTAGCTAGTTTCAATAAGAACTTAAATTGATTATATCTGCATGTATTCAGGAAAAATTTTATGTTTCTAAGATTTCCAGTCATGTAATGAATATTTTATGGTTAGTGATCAAGTTGCTCTTATGTTCTGTAAAGTGTTAGATTAAATTAGTTACTCTGTCGAAATCATTGTGTGTTAAGGTTTGATTTGTTTTTGAAGTAGTGTCTGGGATACAAACAAGAAAAATATGCTCAAGCATTAGCTATAAAAATCTGGTAAGAAATATACAATTATGTGAGCAATTTCCTTGCAATTATATTATGTATTGGACAATCTTAAGTATTTTAAAAACACTGAGTTTTGGAGTAAATTTAGAATTTACCTTGAAAAATACCTTTAAGTATCTAATTGTTTTTCCTCTGAATTATGTCTACAAATGGTTCAAGTCTACTTTTTAAATTGTTTTGAGAGAGGTAATTGTATGGGAAGGCTTCAGGTATGATGCAAATGACTGGAATTTCAATTGCCATGATCAGATACCTGGCATGACACTAGGCACATGAGTTAACCAGCTTCAAATAAGTGAAGTTTAGGTAGATTCTGGTTTGTAAAATGCAAATAAAAGAATGGTCAGATTAACCACATGATTAGACCATAGGTCAGGCAAATTGTTCACTTCAAATCAAGCAAGGAACCATTTGAACCCAGTTTTCTGGAAAATGAGCAAAGATATTGACATGTACATGTATATCTGTGTACATGTTGATATTTGGGCAAAAATATAAACATAAATTCCTAGAACAGTTGTAGGAATGGGTTTCAAAAATAATAAAGCAAGAAATATTGTTTTGTATGTTAGATTATAGGCAGAAATTAAGTATATATGTGCAGATATAGGTAGATATCAGATTTCAAACCATACAGGAGAAAAATAAAAAGAAAAAAACAAAAATTGGGTTTGAACCGACCAGCATAGCACTCGAACTCGTGACCTCTCATGTGTAAGTTAGGCGCGTTTCCATTACGCCTAGATGTTGCTTGTGTTCACTTATGATCCACTTTCTTTTAGCCTGAGTTTGATACTATACAGACTTTAACACAATCATCCATATTAAAAGCTTGCTTTCCACTGATTATTACTTGATCATTTCTTAATTAGAATAACAGACTAAAGTACATGTTTCCAGTGGATTCTATGGTCAAAAATCAGGATACAATAATTAATCTTTTATCAGGGAATTATCACATTTTAATAGATTTAAAAGGATTTCTACTTACATATTATCATGCTCTGATTCTAGTAGAATATAACATAGATATCTTCATATATGTATGTTAGGAATGATTTAGATTTAAAACAATATTTTTATATTGTGAAAGATCCTGGATATATTTTGTTTATTGGAGAAAGAAAATGACCCTGGGAAATATATTTGTAATGAATGATATATCTATATATCATCTCTTAAAAAAAATCCTTATAAAATTAGGGTGGAAATAGGAGGGTCATTTCAGAAGATTTATAAGTTGAAGTTGTTATTAAAATAGAGATAGAATTTATAAACGTGTTTATAAATTCGAAATAGATTGAATGTGATAAATTAAATATAGAAGGTTATTAAAGAAGTTATATTCACGATTTTTGGACAGTGAATATATTGTTAAGTAAAATGGATTTATTTTTGAAGAAGTGATATAAAAATGAAGTTAAACATTTTAAAGATGTTTTAAAATGTATTATGAATCGAAAGCATAGATTTCAACAGTTCTTGTTGAAATAGACGTTTTTGAGAAATTTAAGGAAATGGTGGACTATAACATTGTTGTTATAGTAAATGATTTCCGGAAGGAAATGTTTTATATAGTATTGGGATTTATACATCTATCTTAATTCTGAATCCCTATACTAGTGATTTTGAGTCGTCGTAACGATGTTTTACGTAACATTCGTTTTGACTCAAATAAAGGTGTTAAAAGAATATTTTCCTTAAAGAATGAAATTATACTTAATTTGATTTAAGTATATCGAATATTTTCAAATGTTGAAAATAAAAGATTTGTGAAACACTTATTATTAAATAAGTATGGAATGTTTTCCAAAACGAAATGAAATGTTTTTGAGAATTTATCTTCTTAAAGATAAATCGAAAATGAATTTTTGAAATCAATTGAAAATCGAATATCACTAGATATTCGAAAATATAAATTCACTATGGAATTTATAAAAGGAAAGGGAAACTGTTTGGAAAAATAAACGTTGATTTATTTTTGAAGTGTGGAAAATTTTATATCTAGTAAAAGATATTTTGGAAGATAAAATTATTTGGAAAATTATTTGGAATCTGATGATGTTGCGCATCTTTATTGATAGTTAAATAACCGACTATCAATAATTACCTTGAATATGGTATTTGTTGTGAATTGGATGAATTTGAATGCCACACTTATTTTTGAATAAGCGCTCACTATTCGGGTTAGCCGGGAAAGGACCATGGGGTCGTATAACCCATTCCGAATATGTGATACGTCGTTATGAATTGCATTCGAAGACCGGTGTTGAAGACCGGATATTTTTGAAAACGGAAGGATTACCGTCGAGTTACTCTACATCGGCTGATCTTCGATTTAGATGTTTTATCACCCTTAGTGACGGGAAGTCCTGACGTGATTGAAAATTATCCGGATGTGCAAGGGCTTCGTGAGAAGTGCCTTCGGTTCTGTTCGTTCCCGGAACAGACTTATATGGATTGTGTGTCTGACGTTACAATTTGAGATATAAAGCTGATTTCTTTCAAATACATTTCTGTTGGTGGCGGAGAATTTATTCTCTTAGCTTAACACCCTTCTTTGAGACGTACGAGCTCAGAGGTTATGTAGTTGAAATTTATCAGCGATATATCCCAATTTGGTAACGTGGCATACTGAGTGTTGCTGTGAAATGATCAGTGTTTGATCATTTGTGATATGATCATTTGTTTGATCTTATATCTTTGTGATCATAGGTTGATCATTTTGTTTGACCCGAAGCAGGGCTTTGTAGAAAGCGTAGCTTTGTGGACGAGACTTCATCGAGCCTCACACCCCGGAAATGGTCAAAACAGGAAGGATGCGGCAAGGTTCTAGGGAGTAGCGCCCCTTAGTGTATGTCATTCCTTCTGGATAAAGGTGGTATCATGGTATGGAGCCCAGATACTTAACCTCTGTGGTTGCTGCAAATTTATTACTTTGTGGTTTGTTGGAGATCGGGGATCCTTGGGAAGATCGGTGACGATCGGGGGATGGCATACGCGTGTCAGTAGTTACCTATTTTTGCAGAGGTAACCCGGCCTTGTGTTGGCAGAGATCCGGTTAGGTTCTCGGGTCGTCTATTCCAGGGACGTACCCATCGTGGAAAAGGAAGTTCCTTAGCCTGACCATTTGTTGGAAATCCAAAGAAACAATACGAGCCTTTACGATTTCAATTGTATAACCTGTCTCCTCAGGAGGCAGCTATAGCAGGCATAATATAATGGTACCTATGCTGGCTAAGATTTATATTATACTTTCGAAATGTTTTCTCCACTATGCACTAATAATAATATCAAAAAGAATTTGATTTTTGCGTAGTAAACATCTTTGACTTTCATAAGAAGAAATCTCCTCCAATTCTGCGTTTGCATTGTGTGTGTGGTGGGAGGTCTTATGGTAGTTTCATTTTCCAAAAGCATTTCGAATTGACTTGAAAAAAATTATTTTGTTGTTATAAAGAATAACTGTTTTACGATCTCACACCAGTCACCATGACTGACTCGGAGTTTATTGTTTCCCTTCTAAACTCTGGGTGCCCACCAATTTCCACAAGGGCAGTCTAGAGTTAGATTATCAGGATATTCTGGATATTCTGGAGCTTGGAGATAAGCTGGATGACGAGACGTAGTATTTGTATCTGATAGTATTTATTCTGCTGTGTATTCTGTATGAGGACAGTTATATAACTGTCCATTGTTGTATATTGACTCTGATGATTGATGTATGTATAAAATGATATAGTTCTTTGTTTTATAAGACTAGTGTTTATTTATTATATATTGTTCCGTTGCGATGTGTAAGATTCTGATATTGTTTTCTGTTTCTGTTCTGATGTGTTGTTCTTCTCTTCTTCTTCTTTCTTCTTCTGTTTCTTCTTCTTCTACCTTTTCTTTCTTTCTAAAACCCTCACTATTGGAGTTTCCGGCACTCGATTGCTCGACAGTCGATAAAGTGAGTATCGATGTCGAATTTTCGAAAGTCGAAAATTTCGGTATGTGACATAGTAGTTCATGAAGCTACTATATGAATATATAAGATACATCAGAGTTTACAACAGAAGAGTAATACGATACATCAGAGTTAAACCAGATAAACGGAAGAGTAACATGATATATCAGATACAAATCAGAATACATCACTGGAATCATCGAATACTGAAAGCAGAATAGATGGCTGGATCTTCAAGCAAAGCTCCAACTCCAAAGGTGAGTCTCGAATACTGGTACACTCAGTCTGACTCGAGCGCAAAGCAAAACACAAGACACTCGAGTCAGGATTAACGTTCTTATATTAATAAATCCAACTCAAGTGAAATAGCAATTGAAATACAAGTAACTCAAAGGATGTTTGGAATAACCATCCTTTAAGGATCCGTTAAACTATCTACTATGTAGTAATGTACGATAAGTAGATAATGTCTATCAGTAATATAAAGTATCAAAATAGAGTTAAGTCATGGCCCATTCCACCCTTAACACATTTTTATTCCCAAGAGCATATACAAGACCGTAGTTTCCCCAAAACCGGAAGTCACCAGAGGGCAATCCATATACTAAAGGTACAAAACAAATCGTAGTGGTCGCGTATAGGATAATCAGTATGACAAGGTACATGAGGCGATACCAACTAGGATACTAGTAGTTGCCTGATCCGGACTGATGTTGGGCATAGCAGCTACTACCCCAACACCGCGAAACAACACTCCCATAATCGAGGGGTGCACCCAAATCGAATCACAAAAGTAATAGATATGGTATCGAAGAAGTGTGTCCGCTAGAGATGGCGATCCTCAATGGCCCGGCGCGGCTCCTGTTTTAGTCATGTCATGGGTCATCCAAAATCGTTCTCTTTCTTCAGTCAACGCGTTCACCAAAATCATCCACTTCGTTCTGGATCAACACTCCGCGTATATTAGTTATTAAAGTGGTTTTCGGTATCGACAGAGAGTATGTCCATAACCGATCCCGGTCTCTTTAATAACTACGTATTAATTACCCGATGGTCATTTAATAATTAAAGTTTAAACAAATCAAAGTCCAAAAGTCAAGTTGCAAGTTTGACTTTCAAAATTTGACACTTCACAATTCAATTTATTTCGAACATTTAAAATCATATTTCCAAATGGAGTTTTAGTTCAAGTCCTTGAGTTAACGATACTTAAGTATTCAATTTCAATTTAATTCCTATTCCCATTCATCGTTACATTAAATTTTATCAACACTTTGATTTAATCAATTTCAACAGCTAAATCAACTCCGTAAATTTAGTTGGTTTTACATTCCTTTAGGTCACTTTGTTACTTAATCTCATTTATAACAAATTTCAAATTTATTAAATTTATCCAAATTAGATTTTATTCCGAATCTAATAAATTCACTTTATTAGATTCTAAAACTTAATTAATCAAATCTCAATTCAATTTAATGTGTAAATCCGTTTATCTAATTAAATAGATTTATTAATCCGTTTCAATTTAGTCCATTAATTTATTTCAATTAGGTCCACTTATTAATTCGTTACAATTGAATCCATTTATTTATTACAATTAAGTCCATAAATTTATTACAATTAATCCTATTAATTTAACCTCAATGGCCCGGCGCGGCTCCTGTTTTAGTCATGTCAGGGGTCATCCAATATCGTTCTCTTTCTTCAGTCAACGCGTTCATCAAACCATCCACTTCATTCTGGATCAACACTCCGCGTATGTTAGTTATTAAAGTGGTTTCGGTATCGACAGAGAGTATGTCCATATCCGATCCCGGTCTCTTTAATAACTACGTTATATTTTTCACTCCGGTTGGATCTTTACATTTCAAAACAGTTTATATATTTATATAAGAATATAAGATTCGCTTTAAAACCATTTCTATTCAAATTAGAATATACTTCAAATTAAACATCCGTATTAAGTAGTTTACTTAATTTCTGGAACAATTCCAATTCAATAAACTTAGATTAATATTCGGATTTCAAGAATTCATTTAAGTATTACATTCCAAATCAATTTTAGTTCAAATCCTATTCAAATCAACTTTATCTTCAAATTTAATTCGATAGTTTCAATTTAGTTAAATTCACAAATATTTCATATTTTTTTCAAATTTAATTCAAATAGGTTGATTCAATTAATTAAAACTTCAATAAAATCTTCCATTTAAAACCATTTCAATATATAGCAATTCCAAGTTAAAATTTCAATTATCGATTCAAACCCCTTTAGTTTAAAATAAATTTAATAATGAATGTTTATTCTAAGTTTCAAGCAATTTTGTTTCAATAAATTCAATTCATATATCAATTCAGATTTAGCTTTCAATTTATTTCATAATAGATTCAAAACAAAGTTTCAATTTCAATAATTTAAAGTTCAAATTTTAGAGAAGATCAATTTATAAATATCACTTATATTTCTTTTTAAAACAAAGTTCAGTTAAATCAAAATTCAAGATTTTGAAATCATTTATTTATCAAACCGGTGTCAGTATAAAATTTTCTACCCTAGGGTCAAGTGATACGAATATATATCATTTCAATTTGTAATAATTTAATTTACGGATATCTATCATTTCAATCCGCAATCCCGAGTAAAATTCAAATCAGATAATAAATCATAAATGCAGTAAAATTCAATGCTGACAACATACAATATAAATGCAATATCCAATCATCCAATATTAACAGTTAAAACATCATCAATCATCATCCAAATCAGATAATAAATAATGAAAATCCACTAATTATCAATTATCTGGTATTTCCTAGCAATTCCAATTTAGTTTCAATTAGCTCATCAATCTATATTCCAAATTAAATTTAACCATCAATTTAATTCAGACATTAAATTATAAATCACTATCATAGATCACATCCACATAATCAATATAGTTCAACATGTAACAATTTTCAACTAGTCAGTTATTTAATTTACAATTTAAATTTCAATTTAAACCAAACTGTCAATTTAAATTTTACATCAAATTAATCCAATTCACATGCAAATAAATTTTTAACTGTTCAATACCATATTGACAATCATCAATCAAATCAAACAGTAAATCATAACAAATAACTGGTTATCATAATTGGGTATTTAAATATCGATTAAATTCCAACATTTATTTAAATAACAGTTTAATTCAATTCAATTCAATTTCAACTAAACAACAATTTTAAATTACTAACTAGCAACCAGAAACATTCATAATACTTTATGCATTCAATTTAACTAACATAACATATTTAGTCAAGCGTGAGTGGGTAAAATCACTCACCTTTGGTTTTAAAGTCGATAGGAAACCTAGATGATCACCAAAATTCCAACAGTCCAGATCTGAATAGAAACAACTTCATTATGTAGCCTTCGCGAACACGAATCCAACGTAAAAATCCGCTCGTCAATCGGATCTCGTATGCAATATATATCAGTTAATAACGGTACAATATAAATTAAATAATAACATAATTCAAATTAACAAAACTCAACCCAACTTTCCACGTCACTGAAATTTGGAATCTGCTCCCTTTGACTTCGTGTTTAACCCAGTAATAAGAAACAACATGAAATTGAATCCTGGACCTCGAAATCAAATCGAACGACCGTGTTTTCCTATACTCATTCACGTGAAACTGCTCCAGAACCCCATACGATGGTTCGAACCCATCGATCGATTCTTTGACCATCAAACGCCGCAACCCCGCGCCGTATTACTCCAATCAAGAGCCACCACCAGATGCGCCTCAGCCTCCACCTCCTACGTTGAAGTCGCGGAAAACCCCAGTTCCACCATCGCCTCGGAAATCGTGCTTGAAGCCCACCAAAACGCGGCACCATTGCTGTCCAAATAGTCCACGATAACTTTAATCCACCGTATAGAATCAAAGAGATAACAAAGATCTTCCATTTTTGTTTTGGAAGTTTTGAATATCATCGAGTAAATGAGGAGAAATTAAGGCCAACTGTTTGTATTGTTTCGGCCATTAGTTTTCAGAGAGGAGGCGGCTGTTGATATGCATTAGGGTTTTAGTTTAAATTTTTTTTTAACGTTAAACTCGTATCCACACAACAAACGAGCTTCATTTCTGACAAACCACAAGGCTATCTTAACGTTAAACAACGTTCTGGACTCAATGGAAATGGTCTGGAAGTCAAATTTAAAAGTTTACAGCAATTAACATTTAAAATCGTATTGTTCTAATTAAATTACACGAATAAATTCAAGCGCATTTCTATGCCGTACAGTCAAACCGAAAGTCCAGTTGATACGAAATTTGAAGCCTTGCAATAATATACTATTACGGATCCGATGAAACTGGTTTCGTCGAAATCCGATACAATTTGTAAAATTGGTTATTTTCATAGGTTAATTATAATATAACCATTCAATTATCATATATTCACTTTTAATTCAAAAATAAAAGTTCATAAACTTTATTCTAATTCAAATAAAATTTTAGGTTAACTCAATAAATCGATTTCATATATATTAAACCCTATATTCAATTAATTTACAACCTCAATTATTTAACAACTAATATATTTAACTTCCAATTATATTCAACTAATTTACCTAACAATTTCTTTTGTTTCTAATTAAATTCAACTCATTAAATCTATTTAAATAAAACATAATTCAAAATAACTCTATAAATCAATTCTCATATATATCAAATTTTTAACCCAACTATTTCGCAATTTCAATATTAATTTCAATTATAAATAATTGGTTCAGTTTAATTCAAACTATTCAATATTCGATTCCAAATTTCATTATTCATATACTCAATTACAAGTTATTATTGTTATATTATATTGGTATTAATCACTTTATCAATTAAATTAAGTTCAGGTTGTGAACTTTACCACTTAAATCCTTTACAATGCAGTTTTCCATTATAAATCCAGTATAAAAGATTATATTAGATTCAGCGTTTAATTATATTGTAATTCAAATTCAAGTTATTTAATTCCAATTGAATTCTTTTATTTTGATTTACACTTTCATTATTGAATCAACCATTTACTTATACATTATTATCAATAGTTTATAATTCATTTACTTTCATTTTCTTCAGCTATCATCTTATTTAAATTCATAGTAATATTAAATTACATTCATTTACGTTGATTTCCATATTATAACTTCAATATTAAATGTAACATTTTATTTATTTCGTTGTTTACAATCAAATTCAATTCGTTTCAATTACTTGTTACATTCAAATTTAAATCTTTACTTACGTTCAATACAAGTTAACATCCATATTTGATTTACAAATAAGTTATTTCAAAATTCAGTTTTGTATTTTAACTTGTAATTCATATTTATCCAAAAATTTTTATTTTAATTTGTATTTTTAAAGTGTTAAAAATACAGGTCGTTACATTCTCCCCCACTTAAACTTTTCGTCCTCGAAAAGGAACGGAGAAGGAGAAACCATCATTTAGATATAATTCATTCAAAATATTCGACTTATTTGCAAAATTTAGTTATAGGATATTTTTGTTTTCTTTTTTTTCTCAAAATTTTCTAACTCCCGGATTTTTGAAAAATTTCGGCAGCACCTCCTTTGCGCGGCTAGGACCGAAAAATTCACAGTGGTAATAATAGCATGATATACATCTCATTACAAGAATGAGGCATCCCAAAACATGGGGAACACAATAATATACCAAAACATAAACCGTAATCCGAGAACGTACCTTTTATTAAGCGTTTATTAGCATTTTAACTTACATTTTGCATTTAGCGCAGAAGCGAGCTCCACAAGCGAAGCGCAACCCTTTGCTACCTACTAAAATACTCAATAACCAAATGAGAAACATGCATATGAAAATAGATCGGTATGCTTAGCACATACAACATATATATATAACGTATTTAACTTCAAAACTGAAATTTTTAAATTCAGGACAGCGAACAAATCTCACTTTTTGGTCATCTAAACCATAAAATTTTGAAATGGAATCTACATAAAAGTTGTTGCATTCGTTTCAGGATTTCCAGAATGTCCAAAATCATCAAATTCGGACAATCCGTTCAAAAGTTACGGCAGTTTTACTAAATGGATACGCCTCAGCCTGGGCAATGCATTGCGCAGGTCAGCGACGTTCACTCCCATTTTCGACCCTCTAAATGACAGAAAAAAACAAAACATTTAAAATAAAAGTTTTAGCTTAAGTTCTAATCATTCCAGAAAGTGCAAGATCATCAAAATCCGATAAACTAGTAAAATGTTATAGCGAGAATACTAAGGTGCTTCAGATTCCTACTTCGCACAGGCCAGCGACTAATATTGGTGTTTTAAGCCTAGTGGATGAAGGTATTTATCAAACATTCTAAACAAAAGATGTAGCACAGTTTCTAGGCTTTCCTAAAAGTCTAAGATCGTCTAATTTCGTCTAGCCATTTAAAAGTTATGGTTATTTTCGTTTCAGCATATATTGGACAATTTTGGATTTTTCCAAAAATTTGCTTTTATTATTTCAAAGTACAAACCATCAAACTTCAAATTTTCTAAAGAAACAATCATAAACACAAAGTCGTTTATTTTCTTATTTATCCATGAAATAAGTTTACATTCGATTTGTTTCCGATTTATTCAAGTTTGTTTCATTCATAATTTAAATTCAAGTCAATTTGCTTCAATTTACTTTGAATTCAATTATATTTAATTTTCCTATGCTTCAAATTTGAATTTAATTATTTTAATATTTTATTTCGTTTATTCAATTCCATTAACACTAATGAATTCTATTTAATCAATTATCATCTGTAACGACCCAGAATTTTTGATAATTGAAATTCGAATATTTAATTGATTTTAAATATTAATAAATGGAATTTAGAAGTCGAATGATTTATTTTTCGAATATTGAGTTTAATTGGATAATTAAATCAATAATTTAATAATTGAAATTCCAGAGATAATTGAAAATCGAGTTTAAAATGATTGAAAATGATTTGGGAAATTTTATTTAATCATACTGGAGTTATAGAAATATTTTAGAACTCTTAAAATTGAAGTTGGAGTTAATCTGTGAAAATCGATTATTTTAATATTTAATTATCGACTGTAAAAATAGCCAATTTTCGAACAGTCTCAGAATTGGACGAGACTAGTTCCATTGGATCCGTAATAGTTAGTTATTATCGGATTTCAATTTTCGTATCAATCGGAGTTGTTGTTTGACCGTGGCAGCTCGAAACGCATCGATATCATTTTAATTTTAAATCGTCGAGTTAAAAATAGTCATTTTTCAAACAGTCTCGGATTTTGACGAAACCAGTTTCATCGGATCCGTAATGTGATATTATTGTAAGATTTCAAATTTCGTAATTTTTGGATTTACCATTTGTCCGGTACAAATTAAAACGCCTCAAAATCGATTTAAATCGGTTTAATTTAAATTGATCGTTTTTCTCCGTATCTCGCACAGATGTCCGAATTAGCTTCCGAAACACGTTCCATTGCGTTCGGAACGCGGGTTAAACCCTAGAAACGTCAGCCGGCACGCTCAATTTCGAGTTCGAAAAATCCGGATGAATAGTAAATTGGAAATTTTTCTATAAAAACCCCTACATCTTTTCATTTGCAAAGAAATTCAACCCTAGGGTTTCATCACGTTCAGCCGCCACCAACGAAACGAATGGCCAGAAAACTCTATCTTTCTCCCCTTATTTTCTTCAAATCCAAGCAATAATTCGAAAAACTTTCAACACGAAGATTGAAGAGATTCGCGAGCTCTTCGAATCCATACGGATGCGATCGAGTTTGGAGCTGTAAATCGATGGGATTTTGGTCAGGAAGGTAGGCCGTTCGTGTGCGATTTCAGAGGGCTATGCTCGACCGAGCTGCACATGGTCATGGGCGTGGGTAGTGTTTGGATAGGCGAGTCGAATGGAAGCTTCTGATCATCGCCGAAGTGGTCGTGGTGGTCGCGTCGATTAGGGTTTCGTGGCGGCGTGGGTTCTTTCGCGACCTGGAGATGTTCTGGGGGAAGAAGGCGCGCGTGAGGAAGATGAAGAAATTCATGGCCCAGATTGTCTTGTTCAAAAACGAACGGTCCAGATGGCAGTGTGAGTTTGAAATTAAATAAAAGTGTAAATTTATTGTATAAACTTCTAAATGCAATATCTCTTTCATACGTTATTAGAAAAATACGAAACAAAGTGCGTTGGAATCGTCTCGACGAGCTCTTCGCGATGCAACTGATTTGGAAGCGATTGGAGTCAGTGAAAATTTTGGATAAAATTAAACGCGTGTTTAATTTTATTCGAAATAAACGCTGGAATCAGAATTAAAATCAAGGTGAGATCTTCTCACTCAAAATTTAAAGTGGAATTTACAGTTATTTATTGATTGACTGTTTGGATGTGATATTAGATATTATAGGATATATCTATATATATAGCAGTATATACATATTGGCATATGTATATATTGGATTGATGATTTCCCGCCTCGTATAGCGGATGAGACCCTATTGCGCCGTTAGTAAGCGGATTTATAAAAACCTATATACCGCGATAATTCCGTACTGGAGCGGAATTGGTATTGTGCTAACATCTTTGGATGCAGGGAAACAGGTTGGAGGGATCCAACTGGATTCCTCAACTGTATTTATTGTTTACAGATATTGTGATATTTGTTGATGATCATATGTTGATATATGATGTTTGGCTGTAGTGATGAACTAATTGATGCGTTGCATCATTGGATTCAAGTTTTTAATAACGACTTTGAATTTAAAAGGATTTTTAAAGTGATCTTTGAAATTATACGTTTTATTAAATTTTGAAGTGATTTATTTTAAATAAATAAACGTTCAAATATTAAAGTTATAAAAGTTAAGATCTTTGTGAAATATAATCGAAAAGTGATTTTTGGAATAAATAGTTGATTGATTTATAAAATGGGTTAAATTGAGATTTTTAAAATGTTATAAACGGTTTACTTAAAAAGGTTTATAAAGTTGACATTTTATAAATTAAGATATTGGAAGTATAAAACGAGTTTTTTTTATAAGTGTTATAAAATGAAGTGATAATAAAAATCATATGTGAACGAGATTTATAGATTTATAAATGGTGAAGTATAAATTGTATAGAAGTTGTGGGATAGAAGATTTATAAGGAATTAACTTATAAATTGGATTTTTGCCTACAAAAGAAATATTGATCGAATTTGTTAATAAAGGAGATGTACAAATCGAAGTTGTTATAGAATATAAAAAGGGGAAATTTATAAACATTGTTTTATAAATCCAAAACCAATTGAAATTGATAGGTTAAACATAGAAGTTTAATAAAGGAGATATGTCCGCGATTTTGGATAGTGGATATTTATTGAAATAAAAATGGGTAGAAAATATTGAAATTGGGTTAAGTGAATTATATTCACAATTTTGGACAGTGAATATATTGTTAAGTAAAATGGATAGTTTTGGAAAAGCGATATTGTAAAATGAAGTTAATTGTTTTAAAAGATGATTTAAATGTATTATGAATCGAAATCATAGATTTCAACATTTATTGTTGAAATAGACGTTTTCGAAAAATAAGGAAATGATGGACTATAACACTGTTGTTATAGTAAATGATTTCCGAAAGGAAATGTTTTGATGTAGTATTGGGATTTATATATCTATTAAAATCCGAATCCCTATACTAGTGATTTTGAGTCGTCGTAACGATGTTTTACGTAACATTCGTTTTGACTCAAATAAATGTGTTTAAAGAGAATGATTTCCTTAAAGAATGGATATATACTTAATTTGATTTAAGTATATCGAATATTTTCTAAGTGTTGAAAATAAACGATTTGTGAATTACTTATTATTAAATAAGTAGGGAAATGCTTTTCCAATATGAAATGAACTGTTTTGAGATTTTATCTTCAAAGATAAAATGAAATGTGGAAATTGATTTGAAATTGTTTTCAAATGATAAAGTGTGGAAATTTTATATCTAGTAAAGATATTATGGAAAATAAATAATTTGGAAAATTATTTGGAATCTGATGAATGTTGCGCATCTTTATTGATAGTTAAATAACCGACTATCAATAATTACCTTTAGATAGGTATTTGTTGTGAATTGGATGAATTTGAATGCCACACTTATTTTTGAATAATCGCTCACTATTCGGGTTAGCCGGGAAAGGACCATGGGGTCGTATAACCCATTCCGAATATGTGATACGTCGTTATGAATTGCATTTGAAGACCGGTGTTGAAGACCGGATATTTTTGAAAACGGAAGGATTACCGTCGAGTTACTCTACATCGACTGATCTTCGATTTAGAGGTTTTATCACCCTTAGTGACGGGAAGTCCTGACGTGATTGAAATTATCCGGAAATGCAAGGGCTTCGTGAGAAGTGCCTTCGGTTCTGTTCGATTCCGGAACAGACTTGTATGGATTGTGTGTCTGACGTTACAATTTGAGATATAAAGCTGATTTCTTTCAAATACATTTCTGTTGGTGGCGGAGAATTTATTCTCTTAGCTTAACACCCTTCTCTAAGACGTACGAGCTCAGAGGTTATGTAGTTGAAATTTATCAGCGATATATCCCAATTTGGTAACGTGGCATACTGAGTGTTGCTGTGAAATGATCAGTGTTTGATCATTTGTGATATGATCATTTGTTTGATCTTATATCTTAATGATCATAGGTTGATCATTTTGTTTGACCCGAAGCAGGGCTTTTTGTAGAAAGCGTAGCTTTGTGGACGAAACTTCGTCGAGCCTCACACCCCGGAAATGGTCGAAACAGGAAGGATGCAGCAAGGTTCTAGGGAGTAGCGCCCCTTAGTGTATGTCATTCCTTCTGGATAAAGGTGGTATCATGGTATGGAGCCCAGATACTTAACCTCTGTGGTTGCTGCACAGTTATTATTACTTTGTGGTTTGTTGGAAATCGGGGATCCTCGGGAAGATCGGTGACGATCGGGGGATGGCATACGCGTGTCAGTAGTTACCTATTTTTGCAGAGGTAACCCGGCCTTGTGTTGGCAGAGATCCGGTTAGGTTCTCGGGTCGTCTATTCCAGGGACGTACCCATCGTGGATAGGAAGTTCCTTTGCCTGACCATTTGTTGGAAATCCAAAGAAACAATACGAGCTTTGTACGGATTTAGTTGTAGAACCTATCATTCACTTATGGTGGCACCCCACTGTTTGGATGGTAGCTATAGTAGGCATAAGTGCGGAATGTCTATGCTGGCTAAGATTTATATTATACTTTCGAAATGTTTTCTACACTATGCACTAATAATAATATCAAAAAGGATTTGATTTTGCGTAGTAAGCATCTTTGACTATCATAAGAAGAAATCTCCTCCAATTCTGCGTTTGCATTGTGTGTGTGGCGGGAGGTCTTATGGTAGTTTCATTTTCCCAAAAGCATTGCGAAATTTACTTTAAAATTATCCTGTTGTCTATTTTAAAGAATAACTGTTTTACGATCTCACACCAGTCACCATGACTGACTCGGAGTTTATTGTTTCCCTTCTAAACTCTGGGTGCCCACCAATTTCCACACGGGCAGCCTAGAGTTATATTATCAGGATATTCTGGATATTCTGGAGCTTTGGAGATAGGCTGGATGACGAGACGTAGTAATTGTATCTGATAGTATTTATTCCGCTGTGTATTCTGTATGAGGACAAGTTTTATAACTGTCCATTGATGTGATGTATTGTATTGAGTTGTATATTGACTCTGATTGATGTATGTATAAAATGATATAGTTCTTTGTTTAAAAGATTACTGATTTATCTATTATATATTGTTCCGCTGCGATATGTGAGATTCTGATATTGTTCTGTTTCTGTTGCTGTTCTGTTGTTCTTCTTCTTTCTTTCTTTCTTTTTCTTCTATCTTCTTCTTCTACTTTTTTTCTTTTTCTTAAAACCATAACTTTTCGGGTTTCCGGCATTCGATGGCTCAGCAGTCGATAAAGTGAGTATCGATGTTGAATTTTCGAAAGTCGAAAATTTTCGGGATGTTACATTTGGTATCAGAGCATATGGTTAAGCGACAACCCTGCTCTGTTGGGTGTTACTCATTAGAGATAGAGTCAGTAGTACTCTAGAATGAGTTGAGTGTAATAATAGATATGAGCGCGTATTTGTTATTTGAATATAAAATTGTTTTATATTGTGATGATTGGTTTGTTGAGTGGTATATGGATTCTGGTCGGTATTGTTCGTACAACTCTATCGATAGGGATCTCTAAACACTTATATAGAACAATTCGGCACAGTATTGTTTTAAATAGGGTAAATGAGATAATTTTGCCCAAAGCTATTTTTGTATAGAAAAGAAATGATTTTTCTATGAATTTCTATAGTATATGGTTGCATGGTTGTTAGGAAGAAATAACATTGAAATATTATCATTGTTATATTGAAATTGAATTAAAGTAATAACCAAAGATTGAAGATAAATTCATTTAACAAGTGAAATTTATAAATGTGAATTGAAAAGTATAAGGAAATGAATTCATATATGAATAAAATTGAGAATGTAAATTATAAATGTGATTTGTAATTTAAAAACGGAATTCCAGAGAAGTATTTGGAAATGTTTTGAAAGGAGTTTGAAAATTTTGGAGATTTGGAAAGTTTAAATCATTTTTGATTTGAAAATGGATTTCAAGGGTTTTGAAAAATGTTTTGACGGAATGAAAAGCTCTAAACTCTTTTCGGTCGCTGGAAAATAACTTCGATGATGACCGCGGCATCGTTGGTGTTCATTTTTGGGTTTCCAAAAGAGAAATTGCTGTCCAATTGTTTTAAAATGGAAGTTGTTTGAAAAAAAATTTGGATTTTGTTTTGGAAATTCAAAGGATAATTCGAATTGTTTTCAAAATGGGTTTGAAAAAGTTGGAAAAGACTCTGGAATGCTATATAAAGATATTTATGAAATATTATTAAGTTGATAACTTATGGAATTTGAATATTGATAGAATAAATTTACAATTATGATTAAACAAAAATGAAATTGAAAGTTGAGATTCATTTTGAAGTTGTAAGCATTGAATTGAATTGAATAATTATAAATGAAAGGTAAATTGAATTCGAATTGGAAATCCAGTTTAAATGTAAATAGATTTAACCGAAAGTGGTAAATTGAAAATAAATATAATGTCTACATGGGATATTTATATTGAACCTGAGAAATGAAGAGCGAAATTCTTAAGTAAAATTTGAATATTGAAATTATTCTAAGTTGATGATTGAATGAAGATAAAACTGGAATTAGAACTGGATGTTGAAAATGAATGTGAATAAATGAATTAGTAACCGAAACTAATCTAAAAATAATCAGTTATGAATGAAAGCTGATAAAATTCAATATTCAGGAGATAAACCGAATCCAAATTAGATTGGAATGGTGAATTGAATTCAAATGAATTTGAAATGAAAATTGGATAAGAAATGAATATGTGTAACTTCAACAATGAAGTAAAAATGATAGAAGTAGTTTATATTGAAAATTTTGTAATTGAATGTGCAAAATGGTTTGAATATATGCAACTAGATATTATGGCTAGTAGGATATACAGGTGTAAAGGAATTGGAATTTAATTTCGAAGAAAAATTTGAATTGCTCGGAAAAGGTAAGTATTTAAATTTGAATATGAGTTTTTGATGATTTCTTGTCTAGCCGCTTGGCTTTTTCTTTTCTTTTTGAAATCTGAGAGTCCGTAGGGACGTTTTGTAGTCGTACCGTATTAGCCGCGCAAAGGAGACGCTGGCGAAATTTTTCAGAAATTTAGGGCGTTAGAAAATTTTTGAGAAATTTTGAAAGTTTAAAATTTGAATTTAAACTCGAATTTGAATTTAGAAGTTGAACAATGTTGTTTGAAACTTATAATTGAAGTTGGAAATTTAGTTGAATTAATAACGAATCTCTAGTAGAGAGATTTGTTTTGAAAATTTGACAAAACTATTAGATGTTGGAAAAATAGTAGACGAGTTAAGGACATTTCTTCCTAACTTGTAATTTCGAGGACGAAATTCTTTTAAGGGGGGAAGTTTGTAACGACCCAGAATTTTTGATAATTGAAATTCGAATATTTAATTGATTTTAAATATTAATAAATGGAATTTAGAAGTCGAATGATTTATTTTTCGAATATTGAGTTTAATTGGATAATTAAATCAATAATTTAATAATTGAAATTCCAGAGATAATTGAAAATCGAGTTTAAAATGATTGAAAATGATTTGGGAAATTTTATTTAATCATACTGGAGTTATAGAAATATTTTAGAACTCTTAAAATTGAAGTTGGAGTTAATCTGTGAAAATCGATTATTTTAATATTTAATTATCGACTGTAAAAATAGCCAATTTTCGAACAGTCTCAGAATTGGACGAGACTAGTTCCATTGGATCCGTAATAGTTAGTTATTATCGGATTTCAATTTTCGTATCAATCGGAGTTGTTGTTTGACCGTGGCAGCTCGAAACGCATCGATATCATTTTAATTTTAAATCGTCGAGTTAAAAATAGTCATTTTTCAAACAGTCTCGGATTTTGACGAAACCAGTTTCATCGGATCCGTAATGTGATATTATTGTAAGATTTCAAATTTCGTAATTTTTGGATTTACCATTTGTCCGGTACAAATTAAAACGCCTCAAAATCGATTTAAATCGGTTTAATTTAAATTGATCGTTTTTCTCCGTATCTCGCACAGATGTCCGAATTAGCTTCCGAAACACGTTCCATTGCGTTCGGAACGCGGGTTAAACCCTAGAAACGTCAGCCGGCACGCTCAATTTCGAGTTCGAAAAATCCGGATGAATAGTAAATTGGAAATTTTTCTATAAAAACCCCTACATCTTTTCATTTGCAAAGAAATTCAACCCTAGGGTTTCATCACGTTCAGCCGCCACCAACGAAACGAATGGCCAGAAAACTCTATCTTTCTCCCCTTATTTTCTTCAAATCCAAGCAATAATTCGAAAAACTTTCAACACGAAGATTGAAGAGATTCGCGAGCTCTTCGAATCCATACGGATGCGATCGAGTTTGGAGCTGTAAATCGATGGGATTTTGGTCAGGAAGGTAAGCCGTTCGTGTGCGATTTCAGAGGGCTATGCTCGACCGAGCTGCACGTGGTCATGGGCGTGGGTAGTGTTTGGATAGGCGAGTCGAATGGAAGCTTCTGATCATCGCCGAAGTGGTCGTGGTGGTCGCGTCGATTAGGGTTTCGTGGCGGCGTGGGTTCTTTCGCGACCTGGAGATGTTCTGGGGGAAGAAGGCGCGCGTGAGGAAGATGAAGAAATTCATGGCCCAGATTGTCTTGTTCAAAAACGAACGGTCCAGATGGCAGTGTGAGTTTGAAATTAAATAAAAGTGTAAATTTATTGTATAAACTTCTAAATGCAATATCTCTTTCATACGTTATTAGAAAAATACGAAACAAAGTGCGTTGGAATCGTCTCGACGAGCTCTTCGCGATGCAACTGATTTGGAAGCGATTGGAGTCAGTGAAAATTTTGGATAAAATTAAACGCGTGTTTAATTTTATTCGAAATAAACGCTGGAATCAGAATTAAAATCAAGGTGAGATCTTCTCACTCAAAATTTAAAGTGGAATTTACAGTTATTTATTGATTGACTGTTTGGATGTGATATTAGATATTATAGGATATATCTATATATATAGCAGTATATACATATTGGCATATGTATATATTGGATTGATGATTTCCCGCCTCGTATAGCGGATGAGACCCTATTGCGCCGTTAGTAAGCGGATTTATAAAAACCTATATACCGCGATAATTCCGTACTGGAGCGGAATTGGTATTGTGCTAACATCTTTGGATGCAGGGAAACAGGTTGGAGGGATCCAACTGGATTCCTCAACTGTATTTATTGTTTACAGATATTGTGATATTTGTTGATGATCATATGTTGATATATGATGTTTGGCTGTAGTGATGGACTAATTGATGCGTTGCATCATTGGATTCAAGTTTTTAATAACGACTTTGAATTTAAAAGGATTTTTAAAGTGATCTTTGAAATTATACGTTTTATTAAATTTTGAAGTGATTTATTTTAAATAAATAAACGTTCAAATATTAAAGTTATAAAAGTTAAGATCTTTATGAAATATAATCGAAAAGTGATTTTTGGAATAAATAGTTGATTGATTTATAAAATGGGTTAAATTGAGATTTTTAAAATGTTATAA
Organism: Allium fistulosum; assembly: GCA_030737815.1. Taxonomy (NCBI): domain Eukaryota; kingdom Viridiplantae; phylum Streptophyta; class Magnoliopsida; order Asparagales; family Amaryllidaceae; genus Allium; species Allium fistulosum. The sequence goes on from CM060903.1 coordinate 1,050,325,562, forward strand.
ACGGTTTACTTAAAAAGGTTTATAAAGTTGACATTTTATAAATTAAGATATTGGAAGTATAAAACGAGTTTTTTTTTATAAGTGTTATAAAATGAAGTGATAATAAAAATCATATGTGAACGAGATTTATAGATTTATAAATGGTGAAGTATAAATTGTATAGAAGTTGTGGGATAGAAGATTTATAAGGAATTAACTTATAAATTGGATTTTTGCCTACAAAAGAAATATTGATCGAATTTGTTAATAAAGGAGATGTACAAATCGAAGTTGTTATAGAATATAAAAAGGGGAAATTTATAAACATTGTTTTATAAATCCAAAACCAATTGAAATTGATAGGTTAAACATAGAAGTTTAATAAAGGAGATATGTCCACGATTTTGGATAGTGGATATTTATTGAAATAAAAATGGGTAGAAAATATTGAAATTGGGTTAAGTGAATTATATTCACAATTTTGGACAGTGAATATATTGTTAAGTAAAATGGATAGTTTTGGAAAAGCGATATTGTAAAATGAAGTTAATTGTTTTAAAAGATGATTTAAATGTATTATGAATCGAAATCATAGATTTCAACATTTATTGTTGAAATAGACGTTTTCGAAAAATAAGGAAATGATGGACTATAACACTGTTGTTATAGTAAATGATTTCCGAAAGGAAATGTTTTGATGTAGTATTGGGATTTATATATCTATTAAAATCCGAATCCCTATACTAGTGATTTTGAGTCGTCGTAACGATGTTTTACGTAACATTCGTTTTGACTCAAATAAATGTGTTTAAAGAGAATGATTTCCTTAAAGAATGGATATATACTTAATTTGATTTAAGTATATCGAATATTTTCTAAGTGTTGAAAATAAACGATTTGTGAATTACTTATTATTAAATAAGTAGGGAAATGCTTTTCCAATATGAAATGAACTGTTTTGAGATTTTATCTTCAAAGATAAAATGAAATGTGGAAATTGATTTGAAATTGTTTTCAAATGATAAAGTGTGGAAATTTTATATCTAGTAAAGATATTATGGAAAATAAATAATTTGGAAAATTATTTGGAATCTGATGAATGTTGCGCATCTTTATTGATAGTTAAATAACCGACTATCAATAATTACCTTTAGATAGGTATTTGTTGTGAATTGGATGAATTTGAATGCCACACTTATTTTTGAATAATCGCTCACTATTCGGGTTAGCCGGGAAAGGACCATGGGGTCGTATAACCCATTCCGAATATGTGATACGTCGTTATGAATTGCATTTGAAGACCGGTGTTGAAGACCGGATATTTTTGAAAACGGAAGGATTACCGTCGAGTTACTCTACATCGACTGATCTTCGATTTAGAGGTTTTATCACCCTTAGTGACGGGAAGTCCTGACGTGATTGAAATTATCCGGAAATGCAAGGGCTTCGTGAGAAGTGCCTTCGGTTCTGTTCGATTCCGGAACAGACTTGTATGGATTGTGTGTCTGACGTTACAATTTGAGATATAAAGCTGATTTCTTTCAAATACATTTCTGTTGGTGGCGGAGAATTTATTCTCTTAGCTTAACACCCTTCTCTAAGACGTACGAGCTCAGAGGTTATGTAGTTGAAATTTATCAGCGATATATCCCAATTTGGTAACGTGGCATACTGAGTGTTGCTGTGAAATGATCAGTGTTTGATCATTTGTGATATGATCATTTGTTTGATCTTATATCTTAATGATCATAGGTTGATCATTTTGTTTGACCCGAAGGAGGGCTTTTTGTAGAAAGCGTAGCTTTGTGGACGAAACTTCGTCGAGCCTCACACCCCGGAAATGGTCGAAACAGGAAGGATGCAGCAAGGTTCTAGGGAGTAGCGCCCCTTAGTGTATGTCATTCCTTCTGGATAAAGGTGGTATCATGGTATGGAGCCCAGATACTTAACCTCTGTGGTTGCTGCACAGTTATTATTACTTTGTGGTTTGTTGGAAATCGGGGATCCTCGGGAAGATCGGTGACGATCGGGGGATGGCATACGCGTGTCAGTAGTTACCTATTTTTGCAGAGGTAACCCGGCCTTGTGTTGGCAGAGATCCGGTTAGGTTCTCGGGTCGTCTATTCCAGGGACGTACCCATCGTGGATAGGAAGTTCCTTTGCCTGACCATTTGTTGGAAATCCAAAGAAACAATACGAGCTTTGTACGGATTTAGTTGTAGAACCTATCATTCACTTATGGTGGCGCCCCACTGTTTGGATGGTAGCTATAGTAGGCATAAGTGCGGAATGTCTATGCTGGCTAAGATTTATATTATACTTTCGAAATGTTTTCTACACTATGCACTAATAATAATATCAAAAAGGATTTGATTTTGCGTAGTAAGCATCTTTGACTATCATAAGAAGAAATCTCCTCCAATTCTGCGTTTGCATTGTGTGTGTGGCGGGAGGTCTTATGGTAGTTTCATTTTCCCAAAAGCATTGCGAAATTTACTTTAAAATTATCCTGTTGTCTATTTTAAAGAATAACTGTTTTACGATCTCACACCAGTCACCATGACTGACTCGGAGTTTATTGTTTCCCTTCTAAACTCTGGGTGCCCACCAATTTCCACACGGGCAGCCTAGAGTTATATTATCAGGATATTCTGGATATTCTGGAGCTTTGGAGATAGGCTGGATGACGAGACGTAGTAATTGTATCTGATAGTATTTATTCCGCTGTGTATTCTGTATGAGGACAAGTTTTATAACTGTCCATTGATGTGATGTATTGTATTGAGTTGTATATTGACTCTGATTGATGTATGTATAAAATGATATAGTTCTTTGTTTAAAAGATTACTGATTTATCTATTATATATTGTTCCGCTGCGATATGTGAGATTCTGATATTGTTCTGTTTCTGTTGCTGTTCTGTTGTTCTTCTTCTTTCTTTCTTTCTTTTTCTTCTATCTTCTTCTTCTACTTTTTTTCTTTTTCTTAAAACCATAACTTTTCGGGTTTCCGGCATTCGATGGCTCAGCAGTCGATAAAGTGAGTATCGATGTTGAATTTTCGAAAGTCGAAAATTTTCGGGATGTTACATCATCCATCTAACAACCAATGCATATCAAACATTAACATCCATCCAAATCTATAATAAATCAATTATACATTTCCAAGTCAAAATTTTAATTTCATACACTTCCAAGTTTATTGACATTTAGTTTTATTCAAATTTAATTAGTTTCCATTTACTAATTCTATATTTAATTAATTTTTAAATTTAATTCATTTTACAACTTAAATTTCCTTTATATTTACAACTATCAATAGATCTTCACATTTTATTATTCACTCTCACACTGGTATATTATTCCTCTACTTATCCTTATTAGCATTTTAAACTTTTTAAGTATTTGGTAAGTTTTTGTTATGCAAATAGAATGTAGTTAAACAACATACAACCTCTTTTCATTCAAAGTTGAATTTTCAATTAATTAATTCTTAAGTCGTTACTTAAATTTCACTATAATTTAATTTCACATTTACATTCACATATAGTATTTCCATTTTATATTAACATAATGGTGAATCACCTTTAAATGTTAATTTAAATTCCAATTATTTACTAACAATTTTATTTATATTTGCAAACCATTAATTAAATGCATATTTCATTATTCAAACCTAAACTTGTATCTTATCCAATTAACAATTCATATAACATTTTTGAACTTCTTAAATATTTTGGTAAGTTATATTTATGCTATAGAATGAAATTTAATACTATGCGAGTTTTACAGTTTCAATTTTATTTTAAATTCATAATTTCCTAATTCTAAGGATTTCTACTTCAATTGATATTTTCACTTAGCTCTTAGGTTCATTTCTCATTTCACAATTCAGAAGTTCCGTAATGATTCAAGTATTTGTTTATCTCAATAGTTTAAAGTCATTAAATATTAAAGAACTTAAGAATTTCATCTCCGGTTTCATTTCAAATCAAGTTTGAAATAATATATACTTATATTAATGTGTATCAAGTCATACTATAGAGAATACAAAATAAAATTCAATTTTAATCAAAACAGGGTTTAGAAAAACTATTAAGTGATCTCCCCCACTTGGACTCTCGAAAATAAACGTCGATGATGCGTGCACTCATCACCGAAATCATTCTCTAGTGTCAAGAGGGGAGTATAACACTTACTTTATTTGAAATCCTTTGAAAACAATTTCTAATCGAATATACTATCATATAATACTTATATTATACATTTCAAATTTTTGTTAATAAATTTTCAAAACACCGGAATTTAAATTCTCCATCTTAATTTAAATTCAGTTTTATTTCATTTTATTTACCATTTATATTCATTGTCAATCATATTTACAAGTTTCATTTCTTAAAATCATCCAATAGTCAATAGTTAGAAATATTGACTAATCAACAATAAACGTGATAATCTAATATTATCATCTCCTAACAACCAATACAATCAAAATTTATAAATTTTCAAGATAAGTCTTTTATATATAGAATATAATCCAAAACAATATTATGTCAATCTGTCCTATTCGAGTGTTTAGAAATTCCTATCGATGCCTTGGCGTCCCAAGTACCAACCAGAATTCATAAATACTCAACGGAACAAATTAACACAATATAAAATCATTTTTATATTAAAATTACAAATACGCTCTCTCATATACACTCAACTCATTCATATAGTTTACCTCTATTTCAATGAGTTATTCCCCACTGGAGCCAAGGTTTATCGCTAAACCAATGGTCCAAAATATCGGGTCGTTACAGTTGGTATCAGAGCTTTGGTAGCTCTAGGCAAAACTCAACATGTAGGGTAAATGTATTTACAGAATCACTTTCATTTCGAGTTTCAATCTCTTCCTTTTTTATTCGATTCCTTTGAATTTTGGAACGTTCCCTACGGTTCCAAATTTCATTCGTGTCCCTCACTATTCGTCTTCTTTCAATTCTGGAGCATCCCATAACTCCACTTTGAATGATCTTTATAATGGATCGGCGGTCTCGCCAAACTTCGAATGATTTGAAAAGGAGAAAAAAAACTCCTTTACAATATGCATTGATTTACCGGAGATTTTTGTATCCTCGGTTTACGATGCTATCTATCTCCTGCTATACCTGAATTCTATTTCTTGAGATCGAATGTCGATTTACCTCGGAATTCCACATCGATCTTATGCTTGTAGTCACGGTCGACCCGGTTAAGGTTGCCCGCGATTTATATGAACTTATCAATCTTCCTACTTTGCTATTAATCATCATATCTTGTTTCGAACTTATCCTCGAATCAAATTTCTCTTTGATTTGAGTCCATCAATTTGATTCCCTATCCTTATTTTGAAAAATTAATCTTGTATTTGAAATTTTTATATTTTAAAGATGTTTTATATATTGTGTTGTTTGAGTTGTTGATCTTGATTTGGGTTTCCGATCGGTTTGTCTGATCAACGCTATCGATAGGATCTCCAAAACACTTGAACAAAGCAAACTGACACAATATGGTTTCAAATTTAGTAGATGGATAAATTTTGTATAATTATAATATGTATAAGGTTAATTTTATAAATTTTTGACAATTAATGTAATTGGGTGTTAAGAAATAATATATAACTTTGCATGTATTTTATAATCATTGGCTTTAGTTCCATATATAAATAATTAAACATGGTTATAAATTAATTTGGAAATTTAAATGGATTTAAATCAAGAATGTGAGAATTTAATTTCCGATGATTTCGAACTTTGTTTTGAAAGTTTTAAAAAGGATATATTATTTAAAAGTATTTCTAGTAGAAATTATTTCAAAGGATTTTTTTTTAATTTGTAAATCAGTGCTCTTTTCTTTGTCGCTGGAAAATAATTTCGGTGATGACTACAGCATCATCGACGTTCATTTTCGAGTTTCGAAGCGAATAGACCATCTTGTAGCCTTGCTATAGTTTTGTTTTGGAAAATTAAATTGATTTGGCTTTCTAATTATGGCTTGATTTATAATATATGTGATTTAAGAGTTGATTTGATATATATTGTGTATATTTAATTATCTCTAAAATAGTTTGAAGTTAATCAGAAATATAAATCTTAAATTTTATCTTAAAGGATAATTTCAATTATAAAAGGAAATCAAAATTTGAATAAATATTGAAGCTTAGATAATTGAGTTAAGAAATTTTTATTTGTGTAATATTCTCTTGCATTCCAATATAACTTACCTAAATTATTAAAAGTTAAATATGTAATTGGAGAACACACAATATAAAGGAGATTTTATAAATAAAATTTGAGTGGTCATAATAAATGTTATACACTTAAATTTTAGTTATAAAGGATTAATAAAGGTAAATAGAATAAAAAGTTAATTGAATAATATACAGTATAAAGTGATGTTAAAGGAACTTATGAATAAATTGGAGTAAGTCATAATAAGTGTAAGTATACTTAATATATGTGATTAGACATATATTAAGTGGAATAAATGTAATAACCATCTGGAATAAAGAAGCATGAAACTTATTGAATAAAATTTTGAGTATAATGAATGATCTCAAATTCACGATTTTAGAAATTGTTAATTGGGTGATAAGATAATGAAATTATAAATAGATAAGATTTAATTAACTTAGGAAAAATCAAATGGATGAAATCAATTATTAATTTAAGTTGAAACTTTTATGGTTTTAAAATTTATCATCTTATTTTGTTTTCCAATCTCTTATCCTTCAGTTGTTCCTATTCCCCTGCATCCTAAGCGGGGAATTGAATTCCAAATTGATCTTATCTCCTTAAGTTCGATTTGTAGTTCTTCTTCCGAAAATACCTTTACCAGTCTGTTTTGGAAAACTTTTCAAGAATCTTCTTCGTGCTTGTGTCCTTGATTTAAGAGGATCTTGGGAAGATCATCTCCGTCTTGTTGAATTTACTTTAACGACTGTTACCAGGTATAATTTCAATCATCTTTTTTTTATTGTCTTAGTTCTATCTCATTCTATCTGTTGTCTCTATTTTCCATGCCTCGTTCCTTTTCGAGGACGAAAAGTTTTGAGTGGGGGAGAGTTTAACAACCCATAATTTTGTGAATATCTTTAATTAATTTTTAATTTGAAATTTTGATTTTTAAAATCATTTAAAAGTGAATTTTTAGAATTTTTCCAATGTAAGTTTGGAATTTGTTTGTAATTTATTTTCCAAATGCAATAAATAAACGATTTTTGAAAATTTTATATTTTGGTCAAAATTTGAATTTTCAGTAAAAAAAAATTTGAATTTTGAATTTTAATCATTTTCATTGAAGTAGAATATATTTGTGATATCTGTTCTGCTTTTCGTTTCGTTAAATTCTGAGTTATACTTTTTAAATTAGATAAATTACAGCTTTTTTACACGCAGTTATTTTCTGTATTTCAATTTCTAGTTTTCTATGTGCGTTTCTATATTTTATTTTCTATGTTATTTTATTTTATTTTTCTATTTTGTTTATCTAAACTTTATTTATTGGATTTCACTTGTGTGTATATCTTTTCATAAAAGGCTTGGAAGAAATTAAGGAGACATGCGTTACATTTCTTTAATGCTTGCCTTTTTTATTTATGTAATATCCCGGAAATTTTAACAATATCAATTTAATAATCTGTTAAACAATTAAATTGATATTGATGATCTTTGATAATAAGATTTGAAATTAATTTAATAATCTGATTAAATTAGTATTAATTTATGATTTTATCTTTTAAAAAGTTAATAAGATATTTTCTATTTGAATATATACATATTTATTTGTATATATTGTAAATAGAAGCTTTGGGCAAATTGGAAATTTAGATTTAATTTAATTTGAATTTGAATTTAAGTTTTGAAATTCAAAAGAATAAATATTTAAATTGTTGGATATTATAATATTTGTATAAACTTATATTTATAAAATATAATTAGTTTTTGTTTCTCTTTAATATTTATAGATAAGTGTTTAGATAAATAAGAAAAAAGGCTTTTTAAATAACTTTTAAAATAAATAGAAATATGTAAAATTACTTAAAAGACATGTGTCATTATCCTAAAACCTTGTTTTAACAAGTGTAAATAAAAGATGAACTCTAATGACAAGTGTCCTTAATTATTTTCTTTTTTTATTTTATTTTTATAAATTACAAATTCACTTATATAAACATTTTCATATATTCACTTCATTCCTTTCTATTTTCTTTTTCAAAACAAGAGAAACCCAAACTTCTTTCTCTAATACAAATCTGAAAACAAATTCTCTAATCTAAAATCTGAAATCAGAAATTCAAATGCCTCAAACCAAAATTCAACGACCTATAACTCATCTTCCAAATCAAAGATCAAACCGTAACCAAATTTCAATACCAAAACAAAGCCCTGCAAACACTCTTTTCAAATCTGCAATCAATTCAAGAAGCCTGTCTGCATTCATTTTCAACCTGGAAGCATGCATGTAGTTTAAATCAATTTAAAGCTTCAACAACTCAAGTTTAGAATCAGATTTAAAGAAGCATTCAAGTTAAAGTTTCAAAGCAAGGCATTCCGGTCTTAAGTTCAAACTGTTTCAAGTTTTCAAAATATAAGGCTCTGTTTCATCTTTGTTTCAGGTGAGTAACTTTAAATTTTAAAATATAATTAACTGCATGCTAGTATGGTTGGATATAAAGGTGTATTACATAAATGAATGTCTGATGTGGATTTTTATTTGTGTGCATGCTGTTATAAGTGTTCTGTTCATTATTGTCTAGGTGAGTAACAGTTCTTTTAAAAAAAAAATTAAGGTAAATCTGGTTGTTGAATCATGTTTTAAATAAGTTGTATTTGTATATTTGTTAAAGACTCCTGTGCATTTGTGATGTGTGATATTTGTTGAATTTGAATTGCCTGTATAACATCCCTGATCTAAAATCTTCAACCCAGTTTCCTATTTGAATTCATTTTTCTTTATCTATTAATTTTTAAGACTTAGGATTTAAACAAATATTGTTTGTTTGGATATAAACTTAATTCTAAAATTATCTTAACTTAAATAGAAACTGAATTTGCTCTGGAAATCAAGTTTAAAGGGGGAACTCAAGTCATTGTTAAAATTCAAACTTGTTGATTTAGCAATTCAGGTTTACAAATTAAAATCTTAGATCAATTCATGATTTTTAAGAGTAAAATCATAAATTCTAAGATTGGTTGGACTGTGCATTACTGTTTTGACCCAAAATTGAGTTTTGGAATGTCTCGGTTGATTCAAGTGGATTTGGGGGTCATGTTTTTGTATGATGGAAGATGGGTGATAGGGGAATCAAGGAAAATTGGTTATAAGGTGATCAGATTGATATAGAGACAGCAGTGATTAAAAATTTTCTGTAACCCTAGTTTTACACAAATTAGGAAATCGATCATCATTGCCTCTAGAGTTGTTCGAGTGTGAAGCAGATTTGGGGAAGTGTTGCTGAGGCCATGACGAGATTGTGGCCAAGATTTCAACTCAAACGATGGTCGGAGGAAGGAGAACTCGTCGTTGACAGGTTTGGGTTTGGGTGTGCACTGTGGTTTCCAGGTTTGGGAATGGAGTCTCGAATTCGATTTCGAGTTGGAGTTAATGTTCTGATGGTCGAAATCATATGTGAGGCTGGTCGTCGACTTGAAGGAAGCATCGCAGATGGTCGGAGTTGGCTGTGATGAAGGTGCACGTGCACAGTGCACAAATTCTCTGATGAAGTCTGGTTGGGGAAAAATGGGTACTCGGAAATTTCTCGAGTCAAATTAGTTTTTACTCGGGTAATTAGGGGTTTGTCTCGAAGCATGTTAGAGGGAAACTCGAGTATAAGAACTGTTACAGGTTTCTACTTAAAACCTGTCAGTTTTCAAATTTAAATTTGATTTTAAATTTGAAAGCAAGTTTTTAAATGCAAAATTTAAAACCCAATTTAAAATATGGATTCAAAACTGAATTTGTAATCTAGTTTTAAAAATTAAATTAAGTTTTATAAAATGAAAGGTTTTAACAACTTTAAAAATGTTAAAAGTATTTTTATAAAAATGGTTTTTTAAAAAATCTGAGAATAAAGATTTAAACAGGATTTTAAATTTAAGTTTAAATCTGGATTCAAAAATGAATTTGAATCTTAGTTTGAAATAAAAGAAAGTTTTTAATTTTAAAATGTTTTTTTTAAAACAACTTTGAATGATAAGCATATTTATATATGATTTGAAATTTAAAATTGAATTTGGTTCAAAATTATTTTAAATTTTTTTTATAAGATTAGTATTTTCTTTATCATGTAATTTAAAAGGTTTTTGAATTGTTTTAAACATTGTTAAAGTTTAAATTATTTTCATTTTAAATTCTTAAATTTAAAATGAAATGGAAAGTAAAATTAAAACAAATTGTTGTTAAAATGTTTTGCTAATGATAATTTGATCATTAATGAGATTAAGGTTTATCTTAAAGCTATTTAGAACTTAATGATTTATAATTCAATAAATTATTAAGGTAATTAAAAGTTAATTAATCAATTTAATTAAGTTATGATTGGGAGTAATAAATTTAATAATTAAGGGTTTAAATTGATTAATTAAGATTTAATTAAATTAATTAAAGGTTAATTAATTTGAATTAAGGATCATTAATTAGAATAAGTTAAAATTTTAAATTAATGGTTAGGAAATTAATGTAGGTAATTAAGGATTAATTAAGTTATTTTTAGGTACTTAATTAATTAAGTAATTAGGGATTAATTTATTAGTAATTAGAATTAATTAATTTGAAATTACTAATGGTTAATTAATATTTAATTAATTAAGAAAGATAATTAAATAATAGTTAATAGTTAATGTAGATCATTAACTTGGAATATTTAATAAACAATTAATGTGATTAATTTTGATAATTAAATAGATTAGATAATTAAGATTAATCATTTGTGAAATTGATAATATAATTACTTAATGGAAGTAATTAAGAAATTAATTACTTAATGTAATTATTTAAGTTTTAATTTGATTAGTTAAGTAATTAATTAAGTTTAATTAATTTAATTTAATCACTTAATGATTTGTAAAGTATAATTACTTAATGTAATTTAATGAAGTATAATTACTTAGGAAAGTAATTAATAGATAATTACTGATGTAATTAATGGAGTAATTAAGGGTAGTTAATTACTAAATGGAATTAATCAAAGGATTAATTAAGAAATTAATTAAGGAATAATTAATTTATTTTAAGAAGTAATTAAGGGTAGTTAATTACTGAATGTGATTAATCAATAGTGATTAATAATTGTGGTTTAATTAAGATTAATTACTTAATGTAATTAATTTAAATAAAGTAATTAATGATGTAATGTGATTAAGGATCATTAATTAATATAATTAATGATGTAATTAAGAACTAATTAATTAAGATAAAATTTATAAATGAAGTGATTAATTAATGTAATTAATTAAGGAGTAATATAATTAATTATAGTTAATTAATAAATGAAGTAATTAAAGGTTAATTACTATAAGTGGTTAAGAGTAATTAATTTGAGGAATTAATTTAATGCTAATTACTTGAATGTAATTAAATGTAATTAATCAAGGATGATTAATTAAAATGAATAATTGGATGGTGAATGATTAATTAATTGATAATTAATTAATAGTGACTTAAGTAAGATTGTTAATGATGGAAGTAATTAATTTAATTCATTTTAAATTAATTATAGATGGTAATTAATAAATCATTGCTTAATGATACTGAATGATATTGATTTACCTTGAATGGTTTCTCAGAGATGAGATAATTGATACTGTATGATTTGGATGCTTTGGATGCTTTGGTTGCATAATAATGATGATATGGATTATCTGCTTTTAATGATAATGTCGATTATCTATTATGAATTATCTATCTGTATGTAAATAGATAATAGAATTGAATTGTTTTAACTTTAAAACAACTTGGCCCTTAAAAGACACGTTTTGGATTTCGATGAGACCGGGATCGGGTTTCCGTATACCGGATTTCCAGGTCTGGAGACCCGAATAACACATCGATCCAAATTTACGATAGGTCGTGAATCAAGTGAAGATGAAGATTCAGAGTGCAAGGGTTATTGTCGTTAACTCTGAGGGTGATTCCAAAACGAGTGTAACGAGATAATGCCTTCGGTTTCGTTCGAACCCGGAACGAACTTGTATGGATTGAATGCTTTCAGAACATTGTCAGGTGGACGATGAGCATTCTAAGTGATGTGTTCTTTTCTAAGGTAATCGTGACCTCAAGCCTCACAAACCGGGAATGGCTAAAACAGGGGAGGTGCAGCAAGGTTAGTGGGTAGCACCCAAGTAGGACAAGGTTACCTCTGTCTAGATGTCCCTTTCTATTTTCGACTTAGTGGTGCGGTTGCTGATCCCAACCGTGAGGTATCTTGTGCGGGAATTATCCAGTAAGGGATGTTCCGACCTTGTGTTGCAGGGGATTGGGAGTGATCCTCGGTACGGTGATCTAGGCCACGTACTGTGACGGGCGGTACCCCAGTAGCCCTGCCATTGTATGGAATCCAAAATCCAATAAGTGCCAACGGTTTTGATTGTATAACCCACTTTGTGGCTAGTATGCTGGAATTTAATAATGTAACAATTTCAGCTATTTCATATTTATTTGAAAACCCTAGACCCTATTATAATACAATCGAATTTCCTATCAAATGTTTTGGTTAGCGTAAGGTAAAAACTTACCCATGTTTATTTGTGGGGAGTCTTACGTGATACCTTTTCTTTCAAAAGGTTTTGAAGTTAAACAAGTTTAACCTGTTACTCACACCAGACCCATGTCTGACCCAAGTTGTTTATTTCTGTTTTATAAACTCTTGGGTACTCAAATTTTTACAAGTAGCCAAGGGATTCAGGTTAGCCTTGACGAATTGTGGAGGAGCAATGGAGCAGGAGGCTTCAGCGTTGTAGATATAGATAGTAGTTTCCACTGTGTTGATCTTGTTTAGATCTTTGTTTTGTATTGAGTTGTAATAACTAGACAGATGTTTATAACTGTCTAGTATGTGATGTGTAATCTGTGTAACTCTGATAGATGATGTATATGATACTATGTAATAGTTATGTGATATATTATATTTTGTTTCGTTCCGCTGTGAGATTCTGATGTGTTGTTATTCTTTCTTTCTCTTCTTTTCTCTTTTCTATCCCTTTCTTTCTTATTAGCGATACGACTTTCTATGGAGAGAAAGTCGTGGTCGTTACAGTGGTATCAGAGCATAGGTTGAGCGAATGCCTAAGCTTTTGGTTAAGTGAATATCAAAACACTAGGTTGAGTGAATACCTAGGTTCGGAAGGGTTGTTCATTAGAGATAGGATCTGTAGCAACCTGTTTGAGTGTATATATATATACGAGAGCGCGTATTTGTTAGTTATATAAAATGGTTTTATATTGTGTTAATTGATCGGTTGAGTGGTATATGGATTCTGGTCAATACGAGTAGCTAACGTTATTGATAGGGATCTCTAAACACTTGAACCAGGCCAACAGACACAATATTGTTTTAAAGAGGTAAATGAAATAATTTTACCCAGAAATAATTTCTATATAAAAAAAAAGTATCATTTTAAATATATATATCTATTCTACCTATTTGTTGGGTTACCCATACAGGTTTTCCAATATAGGATATAAAGGTAGATAGGGTAGTGGTGTGTGTAACACGACTACCAATGGTTGGAGTCTGAGTATTGAGGTTGGAAGTGTATCTGTCGAGACTGTAGACCTAATACCGTCTCGAGTAAGCTTTTCTATGGTAAAGGATTTCATCGATCTGTGAAGGAAACCTTTTAAAGGTTCGGAGTTTATCTTTGAAGTTTGGATGAGTAAGGTTGGATCTGTCGGTTGAACAGAAGCGAGTGATGGTACCTTGATACCTCAGGTAATAGTAGCTGTATGATGAGATACAGTGACGATGGATGTTCCCGAAGATGTTTTCTTTGGAACAAGATTAAGGAAGTGTGTATGCTTCGGTGTTGTGGCTGAGTTCAGCATGGTGTTTCTGTTTGGTTTGGAGTTCGAGTTTCTCGAAGATCTTTGGAATAGGAAGTCCTTGGCATCAGTGTCAGCAGTGCAGCTCAGAGTATTCTGTGATGGCAGGAAGTTTTCTGGATGAGCAGTTTTTCTGAAGGTGAAGTTCAGAAGTAGTAAGAGTAAATCCATTTCTTCGATGGATTGGATAGTTAAGTATGAGCTGTTCGGATTGTGTAAAGAGGAACAGTTTTTCTTTGGAAATAGGTTGGGTTGATCGCAAAAGTGACTTGTGATTGCTGAGTGTTCTCTTGTGTTGTCAGAGTTTTCTGGATGTCTTCAGAGAAGTCAGAAGTTTGTCCGCATCTGAAGGGTGAGTTTTCTTATCGACTGGATTCCAGGAGTGATACCGGTGGTTCAGTCTAGTGGAAGGATGTTTCCTAGAGATGGAGTTGGTGAAGCAGCTCAAGTTTTGCTGGAGTATCCGAGTTTTCTGTATGGATCCGTGAACCTTATTTCTAGAAGTAAGTTTGGAATCTACTGATGTTGTGAAGTAGAGTTATGTTTGGATCTCGTCTGTGTTTTGATTTGGATAAGTATTTGGACTTCTGAATTGAATTGCCAGTTTGGATGATTTGAATTCATTGAGTTTTACGTATCTCTGAGGGAATACGTATTTGATCTATCTCTGGTTTTAGAATCTGCAGTTTTGGGAAGTTTGGTAGTTGAGTCAGACTCGTCTGTAGTCTGATATTCTGTTTAGTTCTGTAGATCTAGATGAGTAGGAGATCTATAGCTTAGTAGTTTAGATTGTTTGTAGAGCGAGTATCCCGGTATATATATATATATATATATATACTTGGGAAACTCGAGGAATTTTATCTAGAATTTTGTCTGGATAGTTAAATTTGATTGATTGGATGAATTGGTTGCTATGGTTGCTAGCATATGGATGATAGTAAATGCTTGTGTTTTGAATTTAAATCTTTAATAAGATTATTAAATTACCTTTGTTTAAATTTCGGGGACGAAATTATTTTAAGGGGGGAAGAATGTAATATCCCGGAAATTTTAACAATATCAATTTAATAATCTGTTAAACAATTAAATTGATATTGATGATCTTGGATAATAAGATTTGAAATTAATTTAATAATCTGATTAAATTAGTATTAATTTATGATTTTATCTTTTAAAAAGTTAATAAGATATTTTCTATTTGAATATATACATATTTATTTGTATATATTGTAAATAGAAGCTTTGGGCAAATTGGAAATTTAGATTTAATTTAATTTGAATTTGAATTTAAGTTTTGAAATTCAAAAGAATAAATATTTAAATTGTTGGATATTATAATATTTGTATAAACTTATATTTATAAAATATAATTAGTTTTTGTTTCTCTTTAATATTTATAGATAAGTGTTTAGATAAATAAGAAAAAAGGCTTTTTAAATAACTTTTAAAATAAATAGAAATATGTAAAATTACTTAAAAGACATGTGTCATTATCCTAAAACCTTGTTTTAACAAGTGTAAATAAAAGATGAACTCTAATGACAAGTGTCCTTAATTATTTTCTTTTTTTATTTTATTTTTATAAATTACAAATTCATTTATATAAACATTTTCATATATTCACTTCATTCCTTTCTATTTTCTTTTTCAAAACAAGAGAAACCCAAACTTCTTTCTCTAATACAAATCTGAAAACAAATTCTCTAATCTAAAATCTGAAATCAGAAATTCAAATGCCTCAAACCAAAATTCAACAACCTATAACTCATCTTCCAAATCAAAGATCAAACCGTAACCAAATTTCAATACCAAAACAAAGCCCTGCAAACACTCTTTTCAAATCTGCAATCAATTCAAGAAGCCTGTCTGCATTCATTTTCAACCTGGAAGCATGCATGTAGTTTAAATCAATTTAAAGCTTCAACAACTCAAGTTTAGAATCAGATTTAAAGAAGCATTCAAGTTAAAGTTTCAAAGCAAGGCATTCCGGTCTTAAGTTCAAACTGTTTCAAGTTTTCAAAATATAAGGCTCTGTTTCATCTTTGTTTCAGGTGAGTAACTTTAAATTTTAAAATATAATTAATTGCATGCTAGTATGGTTGGATATAAAGGTGTATTACATAAATGAATGTCTGATGTGGATTTTTATTTGTGTGCATGCTGTTATAAGTGTTCTGTTCATTATTGTCTAGGTGAGTAACAGTTCTTTTAAAAAAAAAAATTAAGGTAAATCTGGTTGTTGAATCATGTTTTAAATAAGTTGTATTTGTATATTTGTTAAAGACTCCTGTGCATTTGTGATGTGTGATATTTGTTGAATTTGAATTGCCTGTATAACATCCCTGATCTAAAATCTTCAACCCAGTTTCCTATTTGAATTCATTTTTCTTTATCTATTAATTTTTAAGACTTAGGATTTAAACAAATATTGTTTGTTTGGATATAAACTTAATTCTAAAATTATCTTAACTTAAATAGAAACTGAATTTGCTCTGGAAATCAAGTTTAAAGGGGGAACTCAAGTCATTGTTAAAATTCAAACTTGTTGATTTAGCAATTCAGGTTTACAAATTAAAATCTTAGATCAATTCATGATTTTTAAGAGTAAAATCATAAATTCTAAGATTGGTTGGACTGTGCATTACTGTTTTGACCCAAAATTGAGTTTTGGAATGTCTCGGTTGATTCAAGTGGATTTGGGGGTCATGTTTTTGTATGATGGAAGATGGGTGATAGGGGAATCAAGGAAAATTGGTTATAAGGTGATTAGATTGATATAGAGACAGCAGTGATTAAAAATTTTCTGTAACCCTAGTTTTACACAAATTAGGAAATCGATCATCATTGCCTCTAGAGTTGTTCGAGTGTGAAGCAGATTTGGGGAAGTGTTGCTGAGGCCATGACGAGATTGTGGCCAAGATTTCAACTCAAACGATGGTCGGAGGAAGGAGAACTCGTCGTTGACAGGTGTAACGACCCGGTTTTTTCTATCACAAAAAACCGGACCATTTGGGTAAAAAGAAGAGGTAGAAGAAGAAAAATAGAAAACAACATCAGAATCTAACCATCGCAGCGGAATAAAATATAATAATATATATCAACAGATCTTTACACAAATTAAAAACTATATCTGTTTATACAATACATCATCAGAGTACATCATCAGAGTACATCAACATCCATAACATACAACTGAATACACAGCGGAAAATAATAGCAAGTACGAGAGTACGTATCGTCATCCAGCTCGTCTCCTGAGCTCCACAGCATCATATCCTGAACCTGTTTATCTCGGTCTGACCCGAGCATCATATAAAACAATACCCGAGTCAGTCTGGAAAACCAGCGTGAGAAAATCACACTCAAATTGATTATTAAAGTTTCAAAATCCTTTGAAAACAAAAGCATCTCGTAAGACCACGCCACAAATAAACATGTCGGGTTTTTACCTTACGATAGCTAAAACACTTTATATCAAAATCCTCTGATATTATAATAGTGTCTACAGAAAGTAAAATAGAATCTAGCTGAAATGCTTGCATCTCACATTTCAACAATAGTTGGGCACAATCAAAACCGTACAGGCACGTAGGGAGAATGGATTTCCAACGAATGACTAGGCACTGGGGTACCACCTATCACAGTACGTGGCCTAGATCACCGTACCGAGGAGTACGCCCGCTCCCCTGCAACACAAGGCCGGAACCATCCCTTACTGGATGATCCCGAATAAAATCACCCCACGGTTGGGATCAGCAACCGCACCACTAAGCCGAAATAAAAAGGGACATCTAGACAGGGATGACCTTACCCTCCAGTGGGAGCTACCCACGAAGCCTTGCTGCATAACCCCTGATTTTCAGTCATTCCCGGTTGATGAGGTTCGAGGCTAAACGATACCTTTTAGAGAACATATCCCTTAGAATGCCCATCGTCCGCTGACGATGTTTCGCAAGCATTCGTCCATACAAGTCCGTCCTGGGTTTGAACGGAACCGAAGGCACTATTCCTACTACATCCATTTTGGAAATATCCTCAGGATTAGTAGCGACTAGCCCTTGCACTTCATAGCTCCATCTTCGACTCCGAAATCGTTACCCGAAACGTACAAACCGGATCGAAGTGGTATTCGAGTCTCCAGACCTAGAATCCCGGTATACGGAAACTCGATCCCGGTCTCTTCGAAACGATCAGCGCATTTGGCCAATATTGATAGTCGGTTATTTAACTATCAATTAACATCCACAAGCAACCATCACACAATTAAATAATTTCCCACATTATTTATTTGCCCAAATATCTTTCCAAGATATATTTCCGAATTTTCAAAACTCATTTGAAAACAATTTCAAAACAGTTTCCGCTTACGGAAAACATTTCCCAAATAATTATTTCCACTGAATCACCAAGTACAAAATACTTTTAAAATTTTGAAATAATTTAAAAACACTTTATTTTAAATATATCTTATAACATTGAAATCAAACTACTTTAATACTTTATTAAAAATATATACTTTAAAATAAACCACTTTATAAATATAAACTAAATTTCTCCTTTTAAAACATAATAGCAAATCACTTTTATATAATTACTACAATAATAGATTTTGAAAATCTTACTTTAAAGTTTAAACATTTAAAAAGAATAGATTTTTCCAAACCATACTTACTTAGAAAATTAACATTTAGAAATAATCAATTTTCTAAAACATGCTTTTAAAATCACAATTAGAACTTTTAACTTATATTAAAAATTGCTTTGAAAACATACTTGGCTATCCAGAGAAATACACTTCTCATTTCCATCTTTTAAAAATAAATCAACATTTATTTTTAAACCAATTCATATTCTTTTATAAATTCCCACCTTGAATTTATATTTCAAATATCCTCTGATATTCCATTTCACTTTATAAACCCAGTTTATATTTCCAAAATCTCATTTCTCTTAAATTTCAAATCCCACAATATTTAAATCAATTTACAATTGATTTTCCAATTTACTTTGAAATAAATTTCCTTACTTAATCCATTTATTTCCAAATTCATTAACTTCCAGATTTTATTTCTCATTATGATTTAAAATCTTTAAACCGAAACATAAGTTTCAGATTTCCAAAGTTCCTTCTTTCTTTTTAATTAAATTTAAACATTGAATTAAAATAAATTATTTATTCCTTTAAATAATATCACATAAGTTTTTAAATCCAATATTTCTCGGTTTATTCAAAATTCCTCTTTTCCATATTTATTAGAATTTTGGGAATCACTTTTATTCTTAATCAGATTCATTCTCAAATTTATTCCAAACTCTTATAATTATTTTACTTAAAATTTACTCTTTTATTTCTTTTCAAAAATCCAATTCAATTGCTTTTGATAACTCATTATACTGGGAAATTCAATCCAACCAGATTATCCAATATAAATCATCACAGGATATCAACAATCATATCACAGAATATTTAAACAAATTTAAATAATTTGAGGAATCCAGTTGGATCCCTCCAACCTGTTTCCCTGCATCCACAGATGTTAGCACAATACCAATTCCACTTCGAGGTGGAATATCGCGGTATATAGGTTTATAAAATATCATTCGCTATTATGCGGCGCATAGGGTCTCATCCGCTATAAAATGCGGGAATATCAACAATTCCAATATATACATATGCCAATATGTATATATTGCTATATACTACTATATATAGTATAGCACATCAATCAATGCAATCATCCAATCAATTATTTAAATTTAACCATTTAAATTTAAAATAAAAATTCAGCTGAGTGAGATTAACTCACCTTAATTTCCGTTTGCGAATTCGATCCAAACTGACTTGTCACTCCACAATTCCAGACCTTATACAAACATTATATGAATTTATTAATATCTAAATAAATTGACTAATTAAATTCCAATTGATAATTTAATTTATCCATAATTTATTTTTATTGTAAATAAATACCTTTAAAGTTTTGGCAAATCTCTTTTAACAAATATTTTCTAGTTACCAAAAATTCATAAGTTAAATAAATTGATTTCCATTTTAAAACTAAATTTAACTAATTCTTTATTTAAACAAACAAGTAAACTTCCTAACTAATACTTTTCTTTACTGTTAAATTTCTTTCTGGTAAATGCATATATATGGTTATTAAATCGAAAGAATAAATCTCGTACCTCAACTCGATCGACCAGAACGCCACACACCAGCCCACTCTTAGCACGCTGCCTCGAGAACCGCACGCCACCAACCACCGTTCGATTCCCAGCCTCCATCACTTCGCGAGCCACTCTTCACGCTGCTCGAAATCGAACCTAATACTTGGTAGCCGCAAGTGGCAATCACCATCCCTTCGAACTGCCTCCATTCGCGAAGCCACCACTAGCTCGCACTTGTAGCTCCGATACGTCGCTCGACTACACCACCCATCGACATCCCACCCTTCTCGACTTGACCTCGCCAACGAATCCCTGGATCTCGCGCTCGATGAAGCTCAATCATCAGTGCTCGTTCTCGCTGCCGTGCTCGCCGCCTTTGACAAGAACTGGCGACTTGCGACCACATCGCCACTGTAACGACCCTGAATTTTGAACAAATTAAATTTAGAATATTTAATTAATTTTAAATATTTGAAACGACGATTTAATTTGAATCCCCGATATAAATTCAATTTTGGCGATTTAATTACAGAATTTAATCCGTTGAATGTTGAATAAAAATTTATATCTTCAAATTTTAAGCTGAAGAAAGATATTTCAAAAGCTTTTAAAATTCGTATTGATATTACTGAAGATAACAGAAGCTTCAGAATCGAATTTAGGAGTAAATTGTTCAGTTTGAAATTTAATCGTTCGAACCGATATTTAAAAATAGTCAATTTTCAAACAGTCTCGGAATTCGACGAAACCAGTTCCATTGGGTCCGTAATATTGTTTTATTATCGGATTTCAAATTTAGTATTATTCAGAGTTGTTACGTGAGCATACGGTAAGCAAACGCGTTGAGATTTAATCGAATTCAAATTGAATTTTAAATTTTAAAATTTGTCAACATCAGCCACCCTAAGTTTTCTAAGCAGACCTACTCTCTGAAATGTCGCGTACCCTTGTCTTCCCCGTTCATTACAAATCCCACGAGAACATTTCAGTTCAAATGAACAACAAAAATTAATGGCCGCTCGTCCTTAAACTTCAAAAACCTTCATCGTTCGTTCATTCAAACAAAATGCCGAGCTCTTCAGTTCAAAAGAAATAATAAAACACCATTCCTTTCTCCCAAAACAAAATCAAATCACGACCTAAAGACTGCTCGCGACTCAGTCGCGATACCGAAGCCGAGTTCAACTCGAGCAGGGCAGGAGGCGCGTCGCGATTCATCGCGTGAGGTGGAGGCACTCGCGAGTGGGCAGTGGCTGTCGACTGGGCGCGCAAAGCTGGGGAGTAGCGAGGGGGTTCGCGAGTTCGTCGCGACTGGGTGGTAGGTAGATGGCGGCAGGCGAGATAGGTCGCGAGAGCCTGGGATGAATGGCACGGTGAAGTTGTGGAGTTGGGCAAGTTCTGGAGCAGGCAGCGACGTGGGCGATTCGCTGGCAATTAGGGGGATCGCGAATTCAAGATCTGGAAGGTGATTTTGGGGTTTCTCGATCGATGGGTACGGCTGGAGCTGGCCATTTGGGCGACGCGATGGAACTGAGACATCGACGTGGTGGATCAAGAGCTCGAGTTCGAGTGCTCTGGTCTCGTATTCTCGTTTGGGGTCGAGGTGAGTTTCGCCGTTGATTCTACGATGTTATTTGTCATTTAAAACTCACATAGTGTTCTTGTCAATTTAACACATGAAGGAAAATTTATTTTTAAATTTACAGTAAGATAAAGTTTTTAACAGTTTCCTTAAAACTTTTAATTTACCTAAATTTAATTTAAATCTGAGATTTTATATGTACATGTATAGTAAACAGAAAAATATATATATATAGACAAGGTTTTTAAAAGAAAGAAAATATATAGAGGAATATATATATATATATATATATGATAAAGGATAGATTTGTTAATAAAATTCATTTAATGGTTTTAGTTGCTAAAAATATTTTGTTAGGAAGAAAATAGTTAAAATTTAAATTATTAGTTTAAATAAAATCATTGGTTAATGAAAATTATCAAAATAAAAATTGGTTATTCGATTTAATTCAAACATTAATAAATTGTACAAAATTGTTTATACAAGGTTAAAAATCGAGAAAATCAAGTCGAGATGGAAATGGATGGCAAAATAAAGCTAAGGTGAGATTTTCTCACTCGAAGGAAAAATTTAATATTGCAGTTATTTATTGACTGATTGATTGCTATTGAATGTGCTATTAGATATGATAGGATATATCTATATATATAGCAATATATACATATTGGCATATGTATATATTGGATTGATGATTTCCCGCCTCGTATAGCGGATGAGACCCTATTGCGCCGTTAGTAAGCGGATTTATAAAAAAACCTATATACCGCGATAATTCCGTACTGGAGCGGAATTGGTATTGTGCTAACATCTTTGGATGCAGGGAAACAGGTTGGAGGGATCCAACTGGACCCCTCACTTTGATTGAATTTATTTATACCGTGATATGAATCTGTGAATGATTATATTGATGTTATTGATCATATCGATGTCTGGAAAATTGTTGAAAGCTAAAATTTAGCTGAATGGATGTTTGATATCATTGGATTCCAAAAATAAACGAAATTGAATTTTTGGAAATCAAAATAGAAATTTCTAAGTGAATTTGATTTTAGAAATTTAATAAATTCGAAGAAAGGAATTTTAAAGTATAAAAAGTTAATTTTTATAATCTTATCGAATTTATTTCCAGAATAAAGTGAAAATGTGAAATAAATGAATTTCGTATAATAGTGATTTTAAATTGAGGAAATTAATTTAAAATCTGGATTTCTAAATAGATTGAAAGAAGACAATAGAAATTTATTTTCTTTAAAAAGAATTTATTTAAAAGGAGATAAGTTGGAAATCCAATTAGAAATTTAATTGGTAAATTGAAATGATTTGGGAAATCAATGTAAAATGAGTTCAATTTAAAGAATCCATTTAAAAACAGGATATTGAATAATTTGAAGGAAGATAAGGAATTTATTTTAGTAAGGATGAATACAATTAGAAATCAATCTATAATTGATTTAATATTTGGAAATGAAATTTTGAGAAATCAGTATGGGAAGTTTATTTAAAGTTGAAAATAAATTTAGAAATCAATATCGAAATTGATTTGGGATTGAAGTTTTATAAATAGAATTAAAATTTATAAAAGTTGTTTATAAACCCAAAGTCACTTATTTTGATAAGTTAAATATAGAAGTTGATAAAAGAAGGTTTATAAGACGAAGTTGTTATTAAAAAGAGAAATAGAATTTATAAACGTGCTTATAAATTCGAAAATAGATTGAATGTGATAAATTTAATAGAAGATTATTTTAGAAGATATATTCACGATTTTGGACAGTGAATATATTGTTAGGTAAAATGGATTCATTTTTGAAGAAGTAATATTTTAAAAATGAAGTTAAACATTTTAAAGATGTTTTAAAATGTGTTATGAATCGAAAGCATAGATTTCAACATTTATTGTTGAAATAGACGTTTTCGAGAAATATAAGGAAATGGTGGACTATAACACTATTGTTATAGTAAATGATTCCCGAAAGAAAATGTTTTATGTAGTATTGGGATTTATATATCTATCTTAAAATCCGAATCCTTATACTAGTGATTTCGAGTCGTCGTAACGATGTTTTACGCAACATTCGTTTTGACTCAAATAAATGTGTTAAAAAAAATATTTTCCTTAAAGGATGAATATATACTTGATTTGATTTAAGTATATTGAATATTTTCAAATGTTGAAAATGAATAGATTTGTGAAACACTTATTTTAAATAAGTATGGAAATGCTTTTCCAAATGAAATGAACGTTTTGAGAATTTATCTTTGTAAAAGATAAATTGAAATTGAACATTTGAAATCGATTTGAGAATCGTATATCAGAAGATATTTTGAAATATAAATTCAATATGGAATTTATAAAGAAATGGGAATTCGTTTTAAAAATAAACATTGATTTATTTTTAAGTGTGGAAATTTTATATCTAGTAAGATATCTTTGAAGATAAAATAATTTGGAAAATTATTTGGAATCTGATGATGTCGCGCATCTTTATTGATAGTTAAATAACCGACTATCAATAATTACCTTTAGATAGGTATTTGTTGTGAATTGGATGAATTTGAATGCCACACTTATTTTTGAATAAACGCTCACTATTCGGGTTAACCGGGAAAGGACCATGGGGTCGTATAACCCATTCCGAATATGTGATACGTCGTTATGAATCGCATTTGAAGACCGGTGTTGAAGACCGGATATTTTTGAAAATGGAAGGATTACCGTCGAGTTACTCTACATCGACTGATCTTCGATTTAGAGGTTTTATCACCCTTAGTGACGGGAAGTCCGGACGTGATTAGAAAATTATCCGGAAATGCAAGGGCTTCGTGAGAAGTGCCTTCGGTTCTGTTCGATCCCGGAACAGACTTATATGGATTGTGTGTCTGACGTTACAATTTGAGATATAAAGCCGATTTCTTTCAAATACATTTCTGTTGGTGGCGGAGAATTTATTCTCTTAGCTTAACACCCTTCTCTGAGACGTACGAGCTCAGAGGTTATGTAGTTGAAATTTATCAGCGATATATCCCAATTTGGTAACGTGGCACACTGAGTGTTGCTGTGAAATGATCAGTGTTTGATCATTTGTGATATGATCATTTGTTTGATCTTATATCTTTGTGATCATAGGTTGATCATTTTGTTTGACCCGAAGCAGGGCTTTTTGAGAAAGCGTAGCTTTGTGGACGAGACTTCGTCGAGCCTCACACCCCGGAAATGGTCGAAACAGGAAGGATGCAGCAAGGTTCTAGGGAGTAGCGCCCCTTAGTGTATGTCATTCCTTCTGGATAAAGGTAGTATCATGGTATGGAGCCCAGATACTTAACCTCTGTGGTTACTGCATTATTATTACTTTGTGGTTTGTTGGAAATCGGGGATCCTCGGGAAGATCGGTGACGATCGGGGGATGGCATACGCGTGTCAGTAGTTACCTATTTTTGCAGAGGTAACCCGGCCTTGTGTTGGCAGAGATCCGGTTAGGTTCTCGGGTCGTCTATTCCAGGGACGTACCCATCGTGGATAGGAAGTTCCTTAGCCTGACCATTTGTTGGAAATCCAAAGAAACAATACGTGACGTGTACGGTTTTAGTTGTATTACCTGCTATGGAATGTGGCGGTAACCTGCTATTGAACATAGTAGCTATAGTAGGCATAAGTGCGGAATGCCTATGCTGGCTAAGATTAATATTCTACTTTCGAAATGTTTTCTACACTATGCACTAATAATAATATCAAAAAGAATTTGATTTTTTCGTAGTAAGCATCTTTGACTATCATAAGAAGAAATCTCCTCCAATTCTGCGTTTGCATTGTGTGTGTGGCGGGAGGTCTTATGGTAGTTTCATTTTCCAAAAGCATTGCGAATTGACTTTAAAATTCTCTGCTATTTATTTTAAAGATAAATAACTGTTTTACGATCTCACACCAGTCACCATGACTGACTCGGAGTTTATTGTTTCCCTTCTAAACTCTGGGTGCCCACCAATTTCCACACGGGCAGCCTAGAGTTATATTATCAGGATATTCTGGATATTCTGGAGCTTGGAGATAAGCTGGAGTTCGAGACGTAGTATTTGTATCTGATATTATTTTATTCCGCTGTGTATTCTGTATGAGGACAAGTTATATAACTGTCCATTGTTGTATATTGACTCTGATGACTGATGTATGTATAAACTGATAAAATTCTTTGTTTTAAAGATTATTCATTTATCTATTATATATTGTTCCGCTGCGATGTGTAAGATTTCTGATATTGTTTCTGTATCTGATGTTGTTCTGTTGTCCTTCTTCTCTCTTCTCTTCTTTCTTCTTCTTCTGCCTTTTTCTTCTTCTAAAACCCTCACTATTGGAGTTTCCGGCACTCGATTTCTCGGCAGTCGATAAAGTGAGTATCGATGTCGAATTTTCGAAAGTCGAAAATTTCGGTATGTGACAAAGTGGTATCAGAGCATATGGTTAAGCGACAACCCTGCTCTGTTGGGTGTTACTCATTAGAGATAGAGTCAGCAGTACTCTAGAATGAGTTGAGTGTAGTAATAGATATGAGCGCGTATTTGTTATTGAATATAAAATTGTTTTGTATTGTGTTGACTTATCGGTTGATTGTTTATGGATTCTGGTCGGTGCAGTCTAGCTAACTGTAATCGATAGGGGTTTCTAAACTCTTAAACAAGATAAACCGACACAGTATTGATTTTAAAATGGGGTAAATGAGATAATTTTGCCCAAAACTATTTTTGTATATAAAAGAATTGATTTTTTGTAAATTATTACAGTATATGGTTGCATGGATGTTAGGAAAGTGATAATATTGAAAGTTATCATTTTTATATGAAATCGAATAAGAAATTGAAATCGTAACTCCAAAGTTAAAGAAATAAATTCACATGCAAATGAAATTTGAGAATGTAAATTATAAATGTAATTTGTAATTTAAAATGAGATTCCAGAGAAGTTTTTGGAAATGTTTTGAAAGGAATTTGTAAATTTTGGAGATTCGAAAAGTTTAAAATCTTTTTGGTTTGAAAATGAATTTCAAAGGTTTGAAAAGTATTTTAGAGAGATAAAAGCTCTAAACTCTTTTCGGTCGCTGGAAAATAACTTCGATGATGACCGCGGCATCGTTGGTGTTCATTTTCGGGTTTCCGGGAGAGGAATTGCTGCCAAATTGTTTTAAATAGAAGTTGTTTGGAAAAATTTGGATTTTTGTTTTAGAAAATTCAAGGGATAATTTGAATTGTTTTCAAAAAATGGTTTTGAAAAGGTTGAAAAGACTCTGGAATTGAGTATTGAATTATGAAAAATAAAATTGAGAAGGAATGAATCAATTTGCAATTGCAAGTACATGAATGTAAATTGAATTCGAATTGAAATCCAGTTTAATATAAGTGATTGTGAACCAAAATAGTAAATTGTAAATAAATTTTGGGAATGAACAAAAGAATAAAACTGGAATTGAAACTGAATGTTGAAGACAAATTTGAATAAATGAATTAGAATTTGTGACGAATTAGTAATTGAAACTAATTTAAAATAAGCAGTTGTAAATGAAAGTTAATTGATAAAATTCAATATTCAGAAGTTAAACTGAACCCAAAGTAGATTGGAATTGTGAATTGAATTCGAATGAGAAATTGAAATGTGAAATGTAATTCAAATGAAATTTGAAATGAAAAATTGAATGGATGTAACTTCAATAGTAAGCTAAAAAGGGTATAAACAGTTTATATTGAAAGTTTTGTAATAGAATTTACAAAATGGTTTGAATATGTAACTAGATATTATGGCTAGTAGGATATACAGGTGTTATAAAGGAATTGGAATTTTGATTTCGACGATAAATTTGAATTGCTCGAAAAAGGTATGTATTTAAATTATAATATGAGATTTGATGACTTATTTCTCTAGCCGCTTGGCTTTTTCTTTTTGAAATCTGAGAGTCCGTAGGGACGTTTTGTAGTCGTGCCGTATTAGCCGCGCAAAGGAGACGCTGGCGAAATTTTTCGAAAATTCCGAGTGTTAGAAAATTTTTGAGAAAATTTGAAAGTTTAAATTTGAATTTAAACTTAAAATTGAATTGTTAAGAAAACAATGTTGTTTGAAATCAGTAATTGAAGTTGAAAATTTAGTTGAATTAATAACGAATCTTTAGTAGAAAGATTTGTTGTGATAAATTGATAAAACTATTGGATTGTGAAAAATAGTAGACGAGTTAAGGACCATTTTTCCTAACTTGTAATTTCGAGGACGAAATTCTTTTAAGGAGGGAAGTTTGTAACGACCCTGAATTTTGAACAAATTAAATTTAGAATATTTAATTAATTTTAAATATTTGAAACGACGATTTAATTTGAATCCCCGATATAAATTCAATTTTGGCGATTTAATTATAGAATTTAATCCGTTGAATGTTGAATAAAAATTTATATCTTCAAATTTTAAGCTGAAGAAAGATATTTCGAAAGCTTTTAAAATTCGTATTGATATTACTGAAGATAACAGAAGCTTCAGAATCGAATTTAGGAGTAAATTGTTCAGTTTGAAATTTAATCGTTCGAACCGATATTTAAAAATAGTCAATTTTCAAACAGTCTCGGAATTCGACGAAACCAGTTCCATTGGGTCCGTAATATTGTTTTATTATCGGATTTCAAATTTAGTATTATTCAGAGTTGTTACGTGAGCATACGGTAAGCAAACGCGTTGAGATTTAATCGAATTCAAATTGAATTTTAAATTTTAAAATTTGTCAACATCAGCCACCCTAAGTTTTCTAAGCAGACCTACTCTCTGAAATGTCGCGTACCCTTGTCTTCCCCGTTCATTACAAATCCCACGAGAACATTTCAGTTCAAATGAACAACAAAAATTAATGGCCGCTCGTCCTTAAACTTCAAAAACCTTCATCGTTCGTTCGTTCAAACAAAATGCCGAGCTCTTCAGTTCAAAAGAAATAATAAAACACCATTCCTTTCTCCCAAAACAAAATCAAATCACGACCTAAAGACTGCTCGCGACTCAGTCGCGATACCGAAGCCGAGTTCAACTCGAGCAGGGCAGGAGGCGCGTCGCGATTCATCGCGTGAGGTGGAGGCACTCGCGAATGGGCAGTGGCTGTCGACTGGGCGCGCAAAGCTGGGGAGTAGCGAGGGGGTTCGCGAGTTCGTCGCGACTGGGTGGTAGGTAGATGGCGGCAGGCGAGATAGGTCGCGAGAGCCTGGGATGAATGGCACGGTGAAGTTGTGGAGTTGGGCAAGTTCTGGAGCAGGCAGCGACGTGGGCGATTCGCTGGCAATTAGGGGGATCGCGAATTCAAGATCTGGAAGGTGATTTTGGGGTTTCTCGATCGATGGGTACGGCTGGAGCTGGCCATTTGGGCGACGCGATGGAACTGAGACATCGACGTGGTGGATCAAGAGCTCGAGTTCGAGTGCTCTGGTCTCGTATTCTCGTTTGGGGTCGAGGTGAGTTTCGTCGTTGATTCTACGATGTTATTTGTCATTTAAAACTCACATAGTGTTCTTGTCAATTTAACACATGAAGGAAAATTTATTTTTAAATTTACAGTAAGATAAAGTTTTTAACAGTTTCCTTAAAACTTTTAATTTACCTAAATTTAATTTAAATCTGAGATTTTATATGTACATGTATAGTAAACAGAAAAATATATATATATAGACAAGGTTTTTAAAAGAAAGAAAATATATAGAGGAATATATATATATATATATATATATATATATGATAAAGGATAGATTTGTTAATAAAATTCATTTAATGGTTTTAGTTGCTAAAAATATTTTGTTAGGAAGAAAATAGTTAAAATTTAAATTATTAGTTTAAATAAAATCATTGGTTAATGAAAATTATCAAAATAAAAATTGGTTATTCGATTTAATTCAAACATTAATAAATTGTACAAAATTGTTTATACAAGGTTAAAAATCGAGAAAATCAAGTCGAGATGGAAATGGATGGTAAAATAAAGCTAAGGTGAGATTTTCTCACTCGAAGGAAAAATTTAATATTGCAGTTATTTATTGACTGATTGATTGCTATTGAATGTGCTATTAGATATGATAGGATATATCTATATATATAGCAATATATACATATTGGCATATGTATATATTGGATTGATGATTTCCCGCCTCGTATAGCAGATGAGACCCTATTGCGCCGTTAGTAAGCGGATTTATAAAAAAACCTATATACCGCGATAATTCCGTACTGGAGCGGAATTGGTATTGTGCTAACATCTTTGGATGCAGGGAAACAGGTTGGAGGGATCCAACTGGACCCCTCACTTTGATTGAATTTATTTATACTGTGATATGAATCTGTGAATGATTATATTGATGTTATTGATCATATCGATGTCTGGAAAATTGTTGAAAGCTAAAATTTAGCTGAATGGATGTTTGATATCATTGGATTCCAAAAATAAACGAAATTGAATTTTTGGAAATCAAAATAGAAATTTCTAAGTGAATTTGATTTTAGAAATTTAATAAATTCGAAGAAAGGAATTTTAAAGTATAAAAAGTTAATTTTTATAATCTTATCGAATTTATTTCCAGAATAAAGTGAAAATGTGAAATAAATGAATTTCGTATAATAGTGATTTTAAATTGAGGAAATTAATTTAAAATCTGGATTTCTAAATAGATTGAAAGAAGACAATAGAAATTTATTTTCTTTAAAAAGAATTTATTTAAAAGGAGATAAGTTGGAAATCCAATTAGAAATTTAATTGGTAAATTGAAATGATTTGGGAAATCAATGTAAAATGAGTTCAATTTAAAGAATCCATTTAAAAACAGGATATTGAATAATTTGAAGGAAGATAAGGAATTTATTTTAGTAAGGATGAATACAATTAGAAATCAATCTATAATTGATTTAATATTTGGAAATGAAATTTTGAGAAATCAGTATGGGAAGTTTATTTAAAGTTGAAAATAAATTTAGAAATCAATATCGAAATTGATTTGGGATTGAAGTTTTATAAATAGAATTAAAATTTATAAAAGTTGTTTATAAACCCAAAGTCACTTATTTTGATAAGTTAAATATAGAAGTTGATAAAAGAAGGTTTATAAGACGAAGTTGTTATTAAAAAGAGAAATAGAATTTATAAACGTGCTTATAAATTCGAAAATAGATTGAATGTGATAAATTTAATAGAAGATTATTTTAGAAGATATATTCACGATTTTGGACAGTGAATATATTGTTAGGTAAAATGGATTCATTTTTGAAGAAGTAATATTTTAAAAATGAAGTTAAACATTTTAAAGATGTTTTAAAATGTGTTATGAATCGAAAGCATAGATTTCAACATTTATTGTTGAAATAGACGTTTTCGAGAAATATAAGGAAATGGTGGACTATAACACTATTGTTATAGTAAATGATTCCCGAAAGAAAATGTTTTATGTAGTATTGGGATTTATATATCTATCTTAAAATCCGAATCCTTATACTAGTGATTTCGAGTCGTCTTAACGATGTTTTACGCAACATTCGTTTTGACTCAAATAAATGTGTTAAAAAAAATATTTTCCTCAAAGGATGAATATATACTTGATTTGATTTAAGTATATTGAATATTTTCAAATGTTGAAAATGAATAGATTTGTGAAACACTTATTTTAAATAAGTATGGAAATGCTTTTCCAAATGAAATGAACGTTTTGAGAATTTATCTTTGTAAAAGATAAATTGAAATTAAACATTTGAAATCGATTTGAGAATCGTATATCAGAAGATATTTTGAAATATAAATTCAATATGGAATTTATAAAGAAATGGGAATTCGTTTTAAAAATAAACATTGATTTATTTTTAAGTGTGGAAATTTTATATCTAGTAAGATATCTTTGAAGATAAAATAATTTGGAAAATTATTTGGAATCTGATGATGTCGCGCATCTTTATTGATAGTTAAATAACCGACTATCAATAATTACCTTTAGATAGGTATTTGTTGTGAATTGGATGAATTTGAATGCCACACTTATTTTTGAATAAACGGTCACTATTCGGGTTAACCGGGAAAGGACCATGGGGTCGTATAACCCATTCCGAATATGTGATACGTCGTTATGAATCGCATTTGAAGACCGGTGTTGAAGACCGGATATTTTTGAAAACGGAAGGATTACCGTCGAGTTACTCTACATCGACTGATCTTCGATTTAGAGGTTTTATCACCCTTAGTGACGGGAAGTCCGGACGTGATTAGAAAATTATCCGGAAATGCAAGGGCTTCGTGAGAAGTGCCTTCGGTTCTGTTCGATCCCGGAACAGACTTATATGGATTGTGTGTCTGACGTTACAATTTGAGATATAAAGCCGATTTCTTTCAAATACATTTCTGTTGGTGGCGGAGAATTTATTCTCTTAGCTTAACACCCTTCTCTGAGACGTACGAGCTCAGAGGTTATGTAGTTGAAATTTATCAGCGATATATCCCAATTTGGTAACGTGGCACACTGAGTGTTGCTGTGAAATGATCAGTGTTTGATCATTTGTGATATGATCATTTGTTTGATCTTATATCTTTGTGATCATAGGTTGATCATTTTGTTTGACCCGAAGCAGGGCTTTTTGAGAAAGCGTAGCTTTGTGGACGAGACTTCGTCGAGCCTCACACCCCGGAAATGGTCGAAACAGGAAGGATGCAGCAAGGTTCTAGGGAGTAGCGCCCCTTAGTGTATGTCATTCCTTCTGGATAAAGGTAGTATCATGGTATGGAGCCCAGATACTTAACCTCTGTGGTTACTGCATTATTATTACTTTGTGGTTTGTTGGAAATCGGGGATCCTTGGGAAGATCGGTGACGATCGGGGGATGGCATACGCGTGTCAGTAGTTACCTATTTTTGCAGAGGTAACCCGGCCTTGTGTTGGCAGAGATCCGGTTAGGTTCTCGGGTCGTCTATTCCAGGGACGTACCCATCGTGGATAGGAAGTTCCTTAGCCTGACCATTTGTTGGAAATCCAAAGAAACAATACGTGACGTGTACGGTTTTAGTTGTATTACCTGCTATGGAATGTGGCGGTAACCTGCTATTGAACATAGTAGCTATAGTAGGCATAAGTGCGGAATGCCTATGCTGGCTAAGATTAATATTCTACTTTCGAAATGTTTTCTACACTATGCACTAATAATAATATCAAAAAGAATTTGATTTTTTCGTAGTAAGCATCTTTGACTATCATAAGAAGAAATCTCCTCCAATTCTGCGTTTGCATTGTGTGTGTGGCGGGAGGTCTTATGGTAGTTTCATTTTCCAAAAGCATTGCGAATTGACTTTAAAATTCTCTGCTATTTATTTTAAAGATAAATAACTGTTTTACGATCTCACACCAGTCACCATGACTGACTCGGAGTTTATTGTTTCCCTTCTAAACTCTGGGTGCCCACCAATTTCCACACGGGCAGCCTAGAGTTATATTATCAGGATATTCTGGATATTCTGGAGCTTGGAGATAAGCTGGAGTTCGAGACGTAGTATTTGTATCTGATATTATTTTATTCCGCTGTGTATTCTGTATGAGGACAAGTTATATAACTGTCCATTGTTGTATATTGACTCTGATGACTGATGTATGTATAAACTGATAAAATTCTTTGTTTTAAAGATTATTCATTTATCTATTATATATTGTTCCGCTGCGATGTGTAAGATTTCTGATATTGTTTCTGTATCTGATGTTGTTCTGTTGTCCTTCTTCTCTCTTCTCTTCTTTCTTCTTCTTCTGCCTTTTTCTTCTTCTAAAACCCTCACTATTGGAGTTTCCGGCACTCGATTTCTCGGCAGTCGATAAAGTGAGTATCGATGTCGAATTTTCGAAAGTCGAAAATTTCGGTATGTGACAGCCACCCAAGACGCGAGCAGATCAGCTTAGATCTAAATCGAACTGGGTCTCAATTTTTACTTCCGAGATGAATTAAGGGAATTAAGGAAGAGAGGGCTCGAGTTTAATTTGAATCGAACTCGGCCATTTTTTCTTTGATCTGTTATACGTGTTCGGTTGTTTACTTTTAAGGGGGACGCGTGTTCTACCAGGTGAACACGTGTTCTAAAATTTTCTTTCGTTATCTGGCTTGAGAATGAAGAAAGAAAGAGATAAGGTCGGGTACTTGAATAGCGGTTTGAACTGATAGAAAAGATAAGTCGATGTGAAATAAATTTAACTGCAGTTGACTAGTAAAATTATCAAATTTAAAATCAAATTCGAATTGTTCCGATAAAGTCAACTAAAAATTTTGACCTCCTATCAAGGCGTGCCGCCAGGCATTCATAATGTTATACGCCTATTCCGAACACAATGGAAAAGGTTCCGAGTCCAAATTCGATCGTATGGAGAAGATAGCTTTTTGGACCCAGATATTATATTAAATTTTCGATATAAATTTCAGCGCGTTTATCTATCGTACGATCACACAACAAATCCAAACACTACAAAATTTGAAATCCGATAATAATACAATATTACGGATCCAATGGAACTGGTTTCGCTGAATTCCGAGACTGTGCCTTGAACGGCTATTTTTAAATATCGATTTAAACGATATATTTTCAAAACTGAGCAAAACGGTTCCAAATTCAATTCTGAAAGTTCCAACACCTTCAGAATCATCAGTATAAATTTTCTAAGCCTTCATATTATTTTTAACGGGCTTAAAATTCCAAATTCTATATTTTACTCAATTCCAATTATTAAATTCAACAATTAAATCATCAAATAAATAATGATATTTGAAATTTTGAGTTTAAAATTAACTCTTAAATATTTAAAATCAGTTAAATATCCCAATTTCAAATATACAAAAATCCGGGTCGTCACATTCCTCCTCCCTTAAAAGAATTTCGTCCCCGAAATTACCGGTTAGGAAGAATGATTCAAATTCCCGTTAACTATTTTCCAAATTCAAACAGTTTTAACAATACCCAAATAATCTTTTATTAATGATACACTAATCATCTTTTAACTTCCCAAACTTATTCATAAGTTCAACCCATATCACCTACGTATCAATTCAAATTTAAATTTGAATTTAAATTTTAACTTATCAAAAATTTCCAAAATTTTTCTAACTCCCTAAATTTCCGAAAAATTTCGCCAGCGTCTCCTTTGCACGGCTAGCTCGGTACAACTACAAAATGGCTCTACGGCCTCCCAATCTCAAAAGAAAACAAAAAGCCAAGTGGCTGGATCCAAAACCCAATCAAATTTCATATAGAAATTCAAATACATACCTTTTGTCGGGCCATTAAATTTTATCTTCTAAAATCAAAAATCCCAATTATCCATTGCTTTTATACACCTGTATATCCTACTAAGCAATAATATTCAATCACAATTTCAAAACCATTATATACTTTCCTTTGCAAATTTCCAATATTTGCTTTACTTAAGCCCGTACGATGCACATATATCATCCGTACGCAATATCACATTCGATCGCTCAATCGATCACACAATTTCACTTCCGAACTAGTATCGTCCACCCGACTTCCTAGTGCGGACTCAGATCTGGTTTCTTGATCAGAAACCGTCATTCTCCTTGCATAGCCACAACTATGATAGAGAATATCCAGAATCAATCAACAATCCATATCCAGGTTCGCCGTTGAAAATCGAGTGAAAAATCCTGATTCGGATCGATAAAACTATCTCGAAATTCGGTGTTCGACACCTGGACCAAATAGCTATGCGAATAAAATAATATACGTACACCTTACGTAATTAGCCTAATTGATTATTAGTTATATCAATTCTCTTTTATTCACATTCCCTTTTTTTATTGTTATCCCCTTATTCACAACTATCTCATTTCACAATTTACAGTCTCACCTTAATTCAATTATTCACTTAGCATATTTTCAGTACCACATTTTCTTAAGAATTCACTATTCATTTCTTAAGTTTAAGGTAAACATTTTACATACTGCTTATACATATTTTCACTTCACTATTGAAGTTCCTATCCATTTCTATCCACTTTTGCCTTTACATTTCCACTTGAATTCAATTTATCTTCCACTTTGAATATTGAATTAGTTGCACTTACTAATTAATTTAAATCTCAATTAAAAGTTTGTTTGCAAGCTTTACTTTCGTTAGTTCCTTCGATTTCACTTACTTTACTTTCACATTTTAAATAGATTTCAATACTCAGTTTCAACCTTATTTGTTTAACAAATTTTAAATCATTTGTTGTCAGTGAAAATTTCCAAAAATTTTCAAAAATTTTCTAACTCTCAAAATTTCTAGAAAATTTTGGCAGAGTCGCCTTTGTACGGAGGGACTTCTGCGATATCGCAGGATGCACAAATATGTATATACATCGACCTCAGGCCGGAAATCACAATATATATCAATTTATTTTTTAAGTCCAAACAAACTCATATCATTACAATTGATTCAAAACAAATTTTATTGTTTATATTAACTCAATAGATTTATACAATCTCAATTTCATTGCATTTTGAATTCGAACCCTTTAACTACTTAGGTTCATCTTCATTACCAAGTGGATTTCCTTTTTATCTTAATTCATTCACCACAATTATTTAGCTCGACGCATTCCAATTAAATGTTATCTGTAACTCACCTAAATTTAGTTTGATTAAAATTTATTTCCACTTAGTTGGATTCTATTTGCAATTCATACCATTTCTATTTTAACCCAATTTCATTTTTATATGATACAATTTCAATTATAATTAATTTGTTAACACTTCATGTTAACTTTTAATTTATAACTCGAGTTCTAGATCCACTACCCGTTTCCAATCTACTTATTTCTAATATTTGATTTTTTTATTTCAAAAACACTTTACTATTTTCAAGTGTTCAATCTATTTTATAATTTAAATTTCTGGATTATATTCCTTACTATTACAAACAGTTTTATTTGGCTTATTTATTTTACTCCCAAATTTTATAAGTCCCAAATTTATTTATATCTATATTTTATTCATTTACAATCGATTTCATTCACATTTTAATACTTTACTACAGGATTTATATTTTATTTAGTTTGGCATATTTATTATTCCATATAAACATTTTAAATATGATTCCAGAGTTTAAACAATTCTCCAAAATTTCAAAATCACTTTTGAAATCAACTTCATCCAAAACCCTTGACAATTTTCATTTCCCTTTGGAATTTCAAAACCAAACTTAGTTCACAAACAATTCCAATTTAAAACAGTTTGGTAGCAATTTTTCTTTGGAGACTCGAAAATGAACATCGATGATGCTGCAGTCATCATCGAAGTTATTTTCCAGCGACCGAAAGAGAATTTAATGCTTTCATCTCTTTAAAAACATTTCAAATACTTTTAATTTCCAAATCTCACAAGATTTCAAATTCAACTCAAAAATATTCCTGAAATAATACTATTAGTTCTCCAAAATCTTTGAAAACCATTTCCAAATCCCAGGAATTTGAATTTTTCCCAAAATTCCAAACTTGAACTCCATTCCGATTTATTTTCAACATTTCTCTGGAATCTTATTTCCAATTATAAATCACATTTGTATATGAAGTTCATTCAATTCATTTATAACCGATATTCTCCGATTTCCATTTGTTATATCAATTTATTTTTCAACTTGGTTATAAACTTTCAATTTTTTTTATTCAATTTACACTTAAATGATAATAATTTAATATTATCACTTCCTAACAACCAAGCAACCGAATATATATATTTACAAAAGTTATTCCTTTATATACAAAAATAATTTGGGCAAAATTATTTCATTCACCCTATTTAAAACAATACTGTGTCGAATTGTTCTACTTAAGTGTTTAGAGATCCCTATCAATGACGTTAATTACTCGTATTGACCAGAATCCATAAACTACTCAATAAACCAACCAACACAATATAAAACCATTTTATATTTACTAACAAATACACGCTCATATCTATTAGTACTCTCAAAATTCCCACCAGAGCCAAGGTTATCGCCAACCTTTGCTCTGATACCACTGTAACGACCCGGTTTTTTCTATCACGAAAAACCGGACCATTTGGGTAAACAGAAGAGGTAGAAGAAGAAAAATAGAAAACAACATCAGAATCTAACCATCGCAGCGGAATAAAATATAATAATATATATCAACAGATCTTTACACAAATTAAAAACTATATCTGTTTATACAATACATCATCAGAGTACATCATCAGAGTACATCAACATCCATAACATACAACTGAATACACAGCGGAAAATAATAGCAAGTACGAGAGTACGTATCGTCATCCAGCTCGTCTCCTGAGCTCCACAGCATCATATCCTGAACCTGTTTATCTCGGTCTGACCCGAGCATCATATAAAACAATACCCGAGTCAGTCTGGAAAACCAGCGTGAGAAAATCACACTCAAATTGATTATTAAAGTTTCAAAATCCTTTGAAAACAAAAGCATCTCGTAAGACCACGCCACAAATAAACATGTCGGGTTTTTACCTTACGATAGCTAAAACACTTTATATCAAAATCCTCTGATATTATAATAGTGTCTACAGAAAGTAAAATAGAATCTAGCTGAAATGCTTGCATCTCACATTTCAACAATAGTTGGGCACAATCAAAACCGTACAGGCACGTAGGGAGAATGGATTTCCAACGAATGACTAGGCACTGGGGTACCACCTATCACAGTACGTGGCCTAGATCACCGTACCGAGGAGTACGCCCGCTCCCCTGCAACACAAGGCCGGAACCATCCCTTACTGGATGATCCCGAATAAAATCACCCCACGGTTGGGATCAGCAACCGCACCACTAAGCCGAAATAAAAAGGGACATCTAGACAGGGATGACCTTACCCTCCAGTGGGAGCTACCCACGAAGCCTTGCTGCATAACCCCTGATTTTCAGTCATTCCCGGTTGATGAGGTTCGAGGCTAAACGATACCTTTTAGAGAACATATCCCTTAGAATGCCCATCGTCCGCTGACGATGTTTCGCAAGCATTCGTCCATACAAGTCCGTCCTGGGTTTGAACGGAACCGAAGGCACTATTCCTCCTACATCCATTTTGGAAATATCCTCAGGATTAGTAGCGACTAGCCCTTGCACTTCATAGCTCCATCTTCGACTCCGAAATCGTTACCCGAAACGTACAAACCGGATCGAAGTGGTATTCGAGTCTCCAGACCTAGAATCCCGGTATACGGAAACTCGATCCCAGTCTCTTCGAAACGATCAGCGCATTTGGCCAATATTGATAGTCGGTTATTTAACTATCAATTAACATCCACAAGCAACCATCACACAATTAAATAATTTCCCACATTATTTATTTGCCCAAATATCTTTCCAAGATATATTTCCGAATTTTCAAAACTCATTTGAAAACAATTTCAAAACAGTTTCCGCTTACGGAAAACATTTCCCAAATAATTATTTCCACTGAATCACCAAGTACAAAATACTTTTAAAATTTTGAAATAATTTAAAAACACTTTATTTTAAATATATCTTATAACATTGAAATCAAACTACTTTAATACTTTATTAAAAATATATACTTTAAAATAAACCACTTTATAAATATAAACTAAATTTCTCCTTTTAAAACATAATAGCAAATCACTTTTATATAATTACTACAATAATAGATTTTGAAAATCTTACTTTAAAGTTTAAACATTTAAAAAGAATAGATTTTTCCAAACCATACTTACTTAGAAAATTAACATTTAGAAATAATCAATTTTCTAAAACATGCTTTTAAAATCACAATTAGAACTTTTAACTTATATTAAAAATTGCTTTGAAAACATACTTGGCTATCTAGAGAAATACACTTCTCATTTCCATCTTTTAAAAATAAATCAACATTTATTTTTAAACCAATTCATATTCTTTTATAAATTCCCACCTTGAATTTATATTTCAAATATCCTCTGATATTCCATTTCACTTTATAAACCCAGTTTATATTTCCAAAATCTCATTTCTCTTAAATTTCAAATCCCACAATATTTAAATCAATTTACAATTGATTTTCCAATTTACTTTGAAATAAATTTCCTTACTTAATCCATTTATTTCCAAATTCATTAACTTCCAGATTTTATTTCTCATTATGATTTAAAATCTTTAAACCGAAACACAAGTTTCAGATTTCCCAAGTTCCTTCTTTCTTTTTAATTAAATTTAAACATTGAATTAAAATAAATTATTTATTCCTTTAAATAATATCACATAAGTTTTTAAATCCAATATTTCTCGGTTTATTCAAAATTCCTCTTTTCCATATTTATTAGAATTTTGGGAATCACTTTTATTCTTAATCAGATTCATTCTCAAATTTATTCCAAACTCTTATAATTATTTTACTTAAAATTTACTCTTTTATTTCTTTTCAAAAATCCAATTCAATTGCTTTTGATAACTCATTATACTGGGAAATTCAATCCAACCAGATTATCCAATATAAATCATCACAGGATATCAACAATCATATCATAGAATATTTAAACAAATTTAAATAATTTGAGGAATCCAGTTGGATCCCTCCAACCTGTTTCCCTGCATCCACAGATGTTAGCACAATACCAATTCCACTTCGAGGTGGAATATCGCGGTATATAGGTTTATAAAATATCATTCGCTATTATGCGGCGCATAGGGTCTCATCCGCTATAAAATGCGGGAATATCAACAATTCCAATATATACATATGCCAATATGTATATATTGCTATATACTACTATATATAGTATAGCACATCAATCAATGCAATCATCCAATCAATTATTTAAATTTAACCATTTAAATTTAAAATAAAAATTCAGCTGAGTGAGATTAACTCACCTTAATTTCCGTTTGCGAATTCGATCCAAACTGACTTGTCACTCCACAATTCCAGACCTTATACAAACATTATATGAATTTATTAATATCTGAATAAATTGACTAATTAAATTCCAATTGATAATTTAATTTATCCATAATTTATTTTTATTGTAAATAAATACCTTTAAAGTTTTGGCAAATCTCTTTTAACAAATATTTTCTAGTTACCAAAAATTCATAAGTTAAATAAATTGATTTCCATTTTAAAACTAAATTTAACTAATTCTTTATTTAAACAAACAAGTAAACTTCCTAACTAATACTTTTCTTTACTGTTAAATTTCTTTCTGGTAAATGCATATATATGGTTATTAAATCGAAAGAATAAATCTCGTACCTCAACTCGATCGACCAGAACGCCACACACCAGCCCACTCTTAGCACGCTGCCTCGAGAACCGCACGCCACCAACCACCGTTCGATTCCCAGCCTCCATCACTTCGCGAGCCACTCTTCACGCTGCTCGAAATCGAACCTAATACTTGGTAGCCGCAAGTGGCAATCACCATCCCTTCGAACTGCCTCCATTCGCGAAGCCACCACTAGCTCGCACTCGCAGCTCCGATACGTCGCTCGACTACACCACCCATCGACATCCCACCCTTCTCGACTTGACCTCGCCAACGAATCCCTGGATCTCGCGCTCGACGAAGCTCAATCATCAGTGCTCGTTCTCGCTGCCGTGCTCGCCGCCTTTGACAAGAACTGGCGACTTGCGACCACATCGCCACCCAAGACGCGAGCAGATCAGCTTAGATCTAAATCGAACTGGGTCTCGATTTTTACTTCCGAGATGAATTAAGGGAATTAAGGAAGAGAGGGCTCGAGTTTAATTTGAATCGAACTCGGCCATTTTTTCTTTGATCTGTTATACGTGTTCGGTTGTTTACTTTTAAGGGGGACGCGTGTTCTACCAGGTGTGTGATGACCCGCCTTTCTCGACCCTCGAAAATCGACACAAAATACTCAACAGTATAATATGCCGACGATCGAATGCCGGAAAAGACAGATTGTAAAAGAATAAGAAAGTAGGTAGAAGAAGAAAGAACCAACCAAATCAGAATCTCACAGTCGCAGCGGATAAAATATAATATATAGAACAGAACTTTACACAAATCAAAACTATATCTGTTTATATACAATACATCATCATCAGAGTATATCAATACAACCAACCATAGCCAGTCAAACAATCTCAACAATCACAGCAGCGGAATAATACAAGTACGAGAAATACGTCTCGGACTCCAGCTCCTCTCCTGAGCTCCATAGCAACCTATCCTGAAATATACTCGGTCTGACCCGAGCATTATAATAAAATAACACCCGAGTCAGTCTGGAATACCAGCGCATCATAAATACATCCAAACTGATTATTAAAGTTTCAAAAATCCTTTGAAAACAAAAGCATCTCGTAAGACCACGCCACAAATAAACATGTCGGGTTTTTACCTTACGATAGCTAAAACACTTTTTATATCAAAATCCTCTGATATTATAATAGTGTCTATATACAAATACTTATTAAAATAGCTGAAATTGTTACATTCATTAAATTCCAGCATACTAGGTATACAAACAAAACACGTACAAGGCACGTAGGGAAAATGGATTTCCAACGAATGAC
This sequence comes from Allium fistulosum, assembly GCA_030737815.1. Lineage (NCBI taxonomy): Eukaryota > Viridiplantae > Streptophyta > Magnoliopsida > Asparagales > Amaryllidaceae > Allium > Allium fistulosum. The sequence goes on from CM060903.1 coordinate 1,050,367,884, forward strand.
TAGGCACTGGGGTACCACCTGTCACAGTACGTGGCCTAGATCACAGTACCGAGGACCCACCCTAAGTCCCCTGCAACACAAGGCCGGAATCATCCCTTACTGGATAATTCCAAGTAAAATCACCCCACGGTTGGGATCAGCAACCGCACCACTAAGCCGAATATAAAAAGGGACATCTAGACAGGGATGACCTTACTCTCAAGTGGGGGCTACCCACGAAGCCTTGCTGCATAACCCCTGATTTTCAGTCATTCCCGGTTGATGAGGCTTGAGGCTAAACGATACCTTTATAGAACATTTCACTTTGAATGCCCATCGTCCACCTGACGATGTCACGAAAGCATTCGTCCATATAAGTCCGTCCCGGGTCCGAACGGAACCGAAGGCACTACTCCTACTACATCCATTTTGGAAATATCCTCAGGATTAGTAGCGACTAGCCCTTGCACTTCACAGCTCCATCTTCGACTCCGAAATCGTTTTCGCGAAACGTACAAACCGGATCGAAGTGGTATTCGAGTCTCCAGACCTAGAATCCCGGTATACGGAAACTCGATCCCGGTCTCTTCGAAACGATCAGCGCATTTGGCCCATATTGATAGTCGGTGATTTAACTATCAATTAATGTTCACAAACATCCATACACATCCATCACACAATAAATAATCTCCATATTATTTATTTTCTTCTAATATCTTTCAAAGATATATTTTCACATTTTCAAAACTCATTTGGAAACAATTTTCCACTCTTCCTTTACAAGGTAAAGCCTTACCATTTATTCCCATTTGGAAAAAACCAAGCTTAAACAATTTAGATTAAAAACAATTAAAATACTTTATAGCGAAATATACTTATAAATATATAAATGAACTTCTAGTTATTTACTCAAAATATAATTTCAAAACTACTTTAAATAGTATTTATTTAATAGGATATAACTCGATTTAAATAAGGGTTCAATTTACTAAATATTTACAGGTAGTGTTTTTAAAAAGATAATACTAACCTTTTCCATAACTTAAACAAATAGCTTTAAAATAATTTAAACTTTTCTTCTCTAAAAATAATAATTTCTTGAAAATACTCTTTAAACAATTTAAACTTTAAACTTTTAATTAAATAAAAACCTTTAAACTCTAACTTGTTTTTTTCCCAGGGAACACTATCCCGTTCAAACATTCCAAAGTATCCTTCATATAAATCCAAACGATTTATTTCAATTCAATTTATGTTTACAACATAAATTTCCAATTTCCATACTTATCTATAACTTCATCCGAAGTTCACACTCAATTTCCCATATCCGGAAATTCATTCTTAAAATATAGTTTAAAACATTTTTAAGTAAGATAAATTTGGAGAATTCTTCAATGAAAACCATATTTCCAATTTACTTAAATAAAATCCCAACGAAGAAAACGGTATTTTAAAATATTCTATTAACACTTAAAATCGTACATTTATATTCGGAAGCTTCATTTTAACATATTTTACCTTCCCGGATATCACTATTCATCATTAAAATAAACCACTGTTATTTTACTCAATTTATAATTTCATAGAATTCATTTCCAGAAAATTTATATTTCACATTTAACGATTGATAAATTTTCCACAATATATAAAATCCCCATTTTACCAATTTACATTTTCCATTCCAAAAACGAAATCCAATTTTTATATTCCTTTAAATTCCTTATTTAACAATTTCTTTAATTTCTTTTAAAAACCCAATTTATTCATTTATAATTTAATTCTGGATTTACCATTTATCCACAATATCACAGTACAATTTAATGTCAGATTTATCAATCACAACACATAAACAGGCATCATTATCAACTATAAAATAATTATTACATTGTGAGGAATCCAGTTGGATCCCTCCAACCTGTTTCTCCCTGCATCACAAATATTAGCACATCACATATATAAATATCACTCCAGACTGATAATAACAATTATATTCAGCCAATCACACAGATATTTAAATATCAATTATTTAAAATGACTAGCATCCAGATGTGAGTGAGAAAACTCACTTTGAGTTTCGGCGAACGTTCGAAATTTTAAATTAAACCGGACGGTGTCCGATTTAACCCAAATTTCTACTTGCCCGGAATGACTCCGGATCTGCACAATCACGAAGTACATCTCTCTGCGATTCCAACGGTTCCAGTTTCGTTAAAATCTGCTAACGTATGAACGAGTTACGATTTTATAAAGTTTTGAATATATTTTAAAACAAATTTCTTTTTATTTTACCAACTGGAGATCGTGGCCGCTGAAAACTGAGGTGAAATCAAGGCCGTAGCCTATTTCTTCTACACGCGCATGTACAGGTGAAGTTCGAACCCATCATCACCACTAGGGTTTCGAACCGCTCCAACCATGGTCAACTCGAGCTCGATCAAACAACGGCCCCGCGTACGTCACGACAAACTCCACTATCGCCCAGAAAATCTCGAAGCTCGGTCAACCCATGCCCTCAAAAAAACGCACGAGAAATTCCAGCGAACGGCTCCAAAATCCTCCTCCGATCGACGACTATAGCAGCGATCCACCGTTGGATCTAAGCTTCTTTCCGCTCTCTACACATTCCAGTTGGGAGTTTTTGAAATTATTGTGTGGATTGATCGATAATAAGAGGTGAACGAAGAAGCTTCTCAGCCATTAAAACGTGAATAAGCGGCGGCCTGAGGATGTAGCTAGGGTTTAACAATATAAATTTATATAAAATATTGTTTAATATTATTTAATTAATATAAATTTCTCGATTTAACAGTTAACGCAAACGACCTCCAAATCTCACGTTCCGACAGGCGATTCTAGGGTTTTTCAGCGTTCCAGACACAATGGAAGAGATTTCGTAAGCTGACTCGATCATATGCGCGAGATACGGAATAAAACGATCAATTTAAAACGAAATCGGTTAAATCGATTTCGATGCGTTTCGATCCACCACGGTCAAACAACAACTCTGATTGCTACGAAAATTGAAATCCGATAATAACTAACTATTACGGATCCAATGGAACTGGTTTCGTCGAATTCCGAGACTGTGCCCCGGAAGGCAATTTTAACTCGTCTATTTAAATCAAGCGATTTTCAAAATTAACGCAAACGCTTAAAATTTCACCTTTAAAATTTTATTAACTTAAAAATAAATCATATAAAATTTATAATCACATTAAAAATCATTCTGGCTCATTCTAGACCAAAATCTGATTAAATTGCATTTTAATAATATTAAATTCATTATTAAATTAATATAAACCCCAAATATTAATTTATCAACTTAAAAATTCCTCTAAAAGTCCAACAACATTATTTATGTCCAAATAGACTTTAAAATAAATTTTAAAACCATTTTATAGCTATTTACACCCAGATTCACCTTTTTATCCTAATCCCGAATATTTAATTATTATTATCCAATCCCACATTAAACCCATATTAAACATTTAAAATGAATTAAATGTTTAAATTCAATGGCTTAAAAATACGGGATGTTACATTCCTCCCCCCTTATAAAAATTTCGTCCCCGAAATTTGCTAAGGTAGGAACATACTTCCCAACCTATTTACTTACTCAATTTGCTTAGCTAAAGTTTATATTCACTTTCCAAAATCCTTTAGCCCAATCCCAAACTCAATTGCTACAATTTACTCTAAAGCCTTTATTTTAACTTTATTTCAAAATAACTCTACTAGTTATTTAAAATTTTCCCAAAACCCCAAAAAATTTCTAACTCCCAAAATTTTTGGAAAATTTTGGCGGAGTCTCCCTTGTACGGAGGAGCTTCTGCGATATCGCAGGATACACAAATATATATACATCGGCTCACACGGCCGGAAACCAAAATATATCACAATATATATATCATTTTCCCAATTATATTTGCGTAGGCGTACCTTTTAGCAAATTTTAATAGCGAGCGGCTAATATAACGCATATACGCGCTCCAACTCTCTCGAACGCCTCCCGTACCTGTACTCTACTCAACAAACTCATCAAATTTCAAAGATAAGAACATTTCATTAGCATTTCCAATATAAATGCAAGCTAACCATCTTTATAAACTAATTTCACAATGCTGACATCATTTTAACTCGCTTTACAAACTCAAATTTCATAGTTTAACAATGTCACTATATTTTCAACAATCCAAAGATTTCAATCACCTTTAAATTTTCTTATTCAAGTCCAAGCTTCATTTTATTTCTCTTGAATGCTTTAAATTCAAGTTCACTACATACAATTCATCTTTATCTCAACCAATTCATTTCCACTTCAATATGATTACATATGCCTTTCTTACATTTCTTTATTTCAACTTACATTCCAAATTTGAGTTGCAATCAAATTTTATTTTAAACTTGAAACATTTGCATTTCAATTATGATCCATTTCCATTCATATGCAAACATTACTCATTAAGAGGTCAATTCATTCCTATTGATTCAAAATCAATTTCATTTGCTATTCTTAACCAATTCACTTGCATTCTTATACCAAACTCTTTGAATTGGGTTCCCATTTATATCAATTTATTCACAATTCAATTCCAATTGCTTTTAAACACTCAATTGCAAATACATGCAAATTTCCATGTCATTCAAGCAAAACAATTGCCACTTAAGCTTATAACCATTTAAAATTATTTCCAACTTGGATTCATATAAATTTTATTCCATTACAAGGTTCACAAACCAAATATTTTCTCTTTCCAATGTAATTGTTAAATTACATTTTTCTTACATCTTTATTTCCATTAACCAAATTCAAGTTTATATTAATATCATTCGATCCTGGGTTATATTCAACTCATTCATTCTTAATTTACCACAATAATTAATGAATATCATTTCACTTTCAATTCAATTTTATTATCCAACCAATTCCATTCAAATTTCTTAATAAAGCTCATCCACGATCATTTGTTTCTTTCAATTTGCTTAAGTAGTTTCACAATATTACCATTATCTATTTAATTTTATTTCCATCTGATTCTCATTCAACCAATTTCAATTCATTTACAAAGTTTAATGCTCTTCGTTTATTTATCCAATCCATTTTAGATTTATTTTATCAACAAAGAGACCATTTAAATTATTTCTCTCATTTGAATTTTATTTACAATTCAAACCATCACTATTATAAGCTAATTACATTATTCATTCTCACTTCCAACATTTATTGCCAAACTTAAATTCTATCCCAAAACTGGATTTTATTTACCTTTCAAACTTTGACCAACTATCAAAATCCTATTTATTGCAATACAAATTCCATTTAATTTAGCTTACACAAGATTTATTTCCAAACAATCATTTTGGATTTAATTGAGTAAGCATTTACTTCATTCAACATCACTTCAACTAAATTAAATTTCCTTCCGATTCTATTCTTATCCAAATTCTATTCAAGTTTAACTAAATTTTATTTAGCCAAATTAAATTCATTTCACTTCTTTTACCATTTAAATAAGAATTGAATTCCATTCAATATTGTTTATAATACAACTGTATTTCGGATTTCATTTCAATTCAATTTATTTTTCTCCATAAATAGGTTCAAAACTTATTTTCTAACTTCAGTTCACTTACCTCTTTTATATTTTATAATTGTTTCACCTTACTTTGCATTCCATTTAAAATTAAGTTCGAATTCACCATTCCACTTATTATTTCCATTTGTGATTATAATTCCATTTTACTTGAGTTTAAAATCAAATCTTCCATTCTCAAGTTCTCCAACTTATTTACTTGTAAGTTTATATTGCTCACTTCAAACCAATCCACATTTTTATAATCACAATGTCAAATTATAACACTTTATAACTTAAGAATATGAATTCATTTGCACAATCATAAGCATTTACATTTCACCGTTATCTCAACTTCCATTTAATTCCAATTCATTTAGATTTAATTCAAATTTCAAATTCTCAATTCTATTTAACTTATCATAAGTTAAATCCAGATATATTCCATTCACCTTCATTTATTCAAAGTAAATTTACATTCCATATATACTCAATTCTTCTTTAAATCAACTTTCCTTTATAAGTTATATAGTTGAATCATTTCAACTTTCACATTTTTATTTTAAAATAGATTTCCCAGAATTCAATTTACCTGGATTTATTTCAAAACCAATTTGAAATAAAAATCAACACATTCCCATTTGACATCCAATCAAATACCAAATCCCAAAGCAATTTGTTTTTGCCAAACAATTTTTCTTTTTGAAAATTCCCAAAATCACTTGTTTTCCCAAACAAGTCCAAACAATGTCATAACCAACTATTTTGGTAGCAATCCATCACTTTAGAAACTCGAAAATGAATTCTAATGATGTGGCCAGCATCATCAGGATTATTTTCTAGCGACTGAAGTGAGTTCAGTGCTTCCTACTCCCACAAATTCCTTTCAAAACAATTTCCTTTCCAAAAAATATTTTCCAAAATATACTCCATCATTGCCTTCAAAAGCTTTGGAAAACATTTCAACATTCCCAAGGTTTCTAATTTTTTCCCAAACCTTGGTTTTAAATTCGTTTGAAATCCCTTTCAAAATTTCCGGGGTAAAAATTCTGGTTTAAATCAAATTTCAATTTCACTTCTTCTTATTTAAACATATTCAATCAATTCTAATTGGTTATAAACCATTTTAATATTTTACATCCTCATTAGCTTATATCATTTCAAATTTTAGATCATATCTTAATTTCTTATTTGATTATAGAAGAAACAACCAAACAAACATCCAATATATAATAATCCAGAAAATTATTTCTTTATATCAAAATATAATTTTGGATAAAATTATTTCATTTACCCACTTTAGAAACAATACTATGTCGGTTTATCTTGTTTAAGAGTTTAGAAATCCCTATCGATACGGTTGTACTTCCCGCACCGACCAGAATTCATAAACACTCAACCGATAAGTCAACACAGTATAAAAACAATTTTATATTCACTAACAAGTACGCTCTCATAGCTATTAATACACTCAACTCATAATAGAGTACTATTGACTCTATTTAAAATGAGCAAATTTACCCACCAAAGCCTAGGTTGTCGCCAACCTAAGCTCTGATACCAAGTGTGATGACCCGCCTTTCTCGACCCTCGAAAATCGACACAAAATACTCAACAGTATAATATGCCGACGATCGAATGCCGGAAAAGACAGATTGTAAAAGAATAAGAAAGTAGGTAGAAGAAGAAAGAACCAACCAAATCAGAATCTCACAGTCGCAGCGGATAAAATATAATATATAGAACAGAACTTTACACAAATCAAAACTATATCTGTTTATATACAATACATCATCATCAGAGTATATCAATACAACCAACCATAGCCAGTCAAACAATCTCAACAATCACAGCAGCGGAATAATACAAGTACGAGAAATACGTCTCGGACTCCAGCTCCTCTCCTGAGCTCCATAGCAACCTATCCTGAAATATACTCGGTCCGACCCGAGCATTATAATAAAATAACACCCGAGTCAGTCTGGAATACCAGCGCATCATAAATACATCCAAACTGATTATTAAAGTTTCAAAAATCCTTTGAAAACAAAAGCATCTCGTAAGACCACGCCACAAATAAACATGTCGGGTTTTTACCTTACGATAGCTAAAACACTTTTTATATCAAAATCCTCTGATATTATAATAGTGTCTATATACAAATACTTATTAAAATAGCTGAAATTGTTACATTCATTAAATTCCAGCATACTAGGTATACAAACAAAACACGTACAAGGCACGTAGGGAAAATGGATTTCCAACGAATGACTAGGCACTGGGGTACCACCTGTCACAGTACGTGGCCTAGATCACAGTACCGAGGACCCACCCTAAGTCCCCTGCAACACAAGGCCGGAATCATCCCTTACTGGATAATTCCAAGTAAAATCACCCCACGGTTGGGATCAGCAACCGCACCACTAAGCCGAATATAAAAAGGGACATCTAGACAGGGATGACCTTACTCTCAAGTGGGGGCTACCCACGAAGCCTTGCTGCATAACCCCTGATTTTCAGTCATTCCCGGTTGATGAGGCTTGAGGCTAAACGATACCTTTATAGAACATTTCACTTTGAATGCCCATCGTCCACCTGACGATGTCACGAAAGCATTCGTCCATATAAGTCCGTCCCGGGTCCGAACGGAACCGAAGGCACTACTCCTACTACATCCATTTTGGAAATATCCTCAGGATTAGTAGCGACTAGCCCTTGCACTTCACAGCTCCATCTTCGACTCCGAAATCGTTTTCGCGAAACGTACAAACCGGATCGAAGTGGTATTCGAGTCTCCAGACCTAGAATCCCGGTATACGGAAACTCGATCCCGGTCTCTTCGAAACGATCAGCGCATTTGGCCCATATTGATAGTCGGTGATTTAACTATCAATTAATGTTCACAAACATCCATACACATCCATCACACAATAAATAATCTCCATATTATTTATTTTCTTCTAATATCTTTCAAAGATATATTTTCACATTTTCAAAACTCATTTGGAAACAATTTTCCACTCTTCCTTTACAAGGTAAAGCCTTACCATTTATTCCCATTTGGAAAAAACCAAGCTTAAACAATTTAGATTAAAAACAATTAAAATACTTTATAGCGAAATATACTTATAAATATATAAATGAACTTCTAGTTATTTACTCAAAATATAATTTCAAAACTACTTTAAATAGTATTTATTTAATAGGATATAACTCGATTTAAATAAGGGTTCAATTTACTAAATATTTACAGGTAGTGTTTTTAAAAAGATAATACTAACCTTTTCCATAACTTAAACAAATAGCTTTAAAATAATTTAAACTTTTCTTCTCTAAAAATAATAATTTCTTGAAAATACTCTTTAAACAATTTAAACTTTAAACTTTTAATTAAATAAAAACCTTTAAACTCTAACTTGTTTTTTTCCCAGGGAACACTATCCCGTTCAAACATTCCAAAGTATCCTTCATATAAATCCAAACGATTTATTTCAATTCAATTTATGTTTACAACATAAATTTCCAATTTCCATACTTATCTATAACTTCATCCGAAGTTCACACTCAATTTCCCATATCCGGAAATTCATTCTTAAAATATAGTTTAAAACATTTTTAAGTAAGATAAATTTGGAGAATTCTTCAATGAAAACCATATTTCCAATTTACTTAAATAAAATCCCAACGAAGAAAACGGTATTTTAAAATATTCTATTAACACTTAAAATCGTACATTTATATTCGGAAGCTTCATTTTAACATATTTTACCTTCCCGGATATCACTATTCATCATTAAAATAAACCACTGTTATTTTACTCAATTTATAATTTCATAGAATTCATTTCCAGAAAATTTATATTTCACATTTAACGATTGATAAATTTTCCACAATATATAAAATCCCCATTTTACCAATTTACATTTTCCATTCCAAAAACGAAATCCAATTTTTATATTCCTTTAAATTCCTTATTTAACAATTTCTTTAATTTCTTTTAAAAACCCAATTTATTCATTTATAATTTAATTCTGGATTTACCATTTATCCACAATATCACAGTACAATTTAATGTCAGATTTATCAATCACAACACATAAACAGGCATCATTATCAACTATAAAATAATTATTACATTGTGAGGAATCCAGTTGGATCCCTCCAACCTGTTTCTCCCTGCATCACAAATATTAGCACATCACATATATAAATATCACTCCAGACTGATAATAACAATTATATTCAGCCAATCACACAGATATTTAAATATCAATTATTTAAAATGACTAGCATCCAGATGTGAGTGAGAAAACTCACTTTGAGTTTCGGCGAACGTTCGAAATTTTAAATTAAACCGGACGGTGTCCGATTTAACCCAAATTTCTACTTGCCCGGAATGACTCCGGATCTGCACAATCACGAAGTACATCTCTCTGCGATTCCAACGGTTCCAGTTTCGTTAAAATCTGCTAACGTATGAACGAGTTACGATTTTATAAAGTTTTGAATATATTTTAAAACAAATTTCTTTTTATTTTACCAACTGGAGATCGTGGCCGCTGAAAACTGAGGTGAAATCAAGGCCGTAGCCTATTTCTTCTACACGCGCATGTACAGGTGAAGTTCGAACCCATCATCACCACTAGGGTTTCGAACCGCTCCAACCATGGTCAACTCGAGCTCGATCAAACAACGGCCCCGCGTACGTCACGACAAACTCCACTATCGCCCAGAAAATCTCGAAGCTCGGTCAACCCATGCCCTCAAAAAAACGCACGAGAAATTCCAGCGAACGGCTCCAAAATCCTCCTCCGATCGACGACTATAGCAGCGATCCACCGTTGGATCTAAGCTTCTTTCCGCTCTCTACACATTCCAGTTGGGAGTTTTTGAAATTATTGTGTGGATTGATCGATAATAAGAGGTGAACGAAGAAGCTTCTCAGCCATTAAAACGTGAATAAGCGGCGGCCTGAGGATGTAGCTAGGGTTTAACAATATAAATTTATATAAAATATTGTTTAATATTATTTAATTAATATAAATTTCTCGATTTAACAGTTAACGCAAACGACCTCCAAATCTCACGTTCCGACAGGCGATTCTAGGGTTTTTCAGCGTTCCAGACACAATGGAAGAGATTTCGTAAGCTGACTCGATCATATGCGCGAGATACGGAATAAAACGATCAATTTAAAACGAAATCGGTTAAATCGATTTCGATGCGTTTCGATCCACCACGGTCAAACAACAACTCCGATTGCTACGAAAATTGAAATCCGATAATAACTAACTATTACGGATCCAATGGAACTGGTTTCGTCGAATTCCGAGACTGTGCCCCGGAAGGCAATTTTAACTCGTCTATTTAAATCAAGCGATTTTCAAAATTAACGCAAACGCTTAAAACTTCACCTTTAAAATTTTATTAACTTAAAAATAAATCATATAAAATTTATAATCACATTAAAAATCATTCTGGCTCATTCTAGACCAAAATCTGATTAAATTGTATTTTAATAATATTAAATTCATTATTAAATTAATATAAACCCCAAATATTAATTTATCAACTTAAAAATTCCTCTAAAAGTCCAACAACATTATTTATGTCCAAATAGACTTTAAAATAAATTTTAAAACCATTTTATAGCTATTTACACCCAGATTCACCTTTTTATCCTAATCCCGAATATTTAATTATTATTATCCAATCCCACATTAAACCCATATTAAACATTTAAAATGAATTAAATGTTTAAATTCAATGGCTTAAAAATACGGGATGTTACAAGGTGAACACGTGTTCTAAAATTTTCTTTCGTTATCTGGCTTGAGAATGAAGAAAGAAAGAGATAAGGTCGGGTACTTGAATAGCGGTTTGAACTGATAGAAAAGATAAGTCGATGTGAAATAAATTTAACTGCAGTTGACTAGTAAAATTATCAAATTTAAAATCAAATTCGAATTGTTCCGATAAAGTCAACTAAAAATTTTGACCTCCTATCAAGGCGTGCCGCCAGGCATTCATAATGTTATACGCCTATTCCGAACACAATGGAAAAGGTTCCGAGTCCAAATTCGATCGTATGGAGAAGATAGCTTTTTGGACCCAGATATTATATTAAATTTTCGATATAAATTTCAGCGCGTTTATCTATCGTACGATCACACAACAAATCCAAACACTACAAAATTTGAAATCCGATAATAATACAATATTACGGATCCAATGGAACTGGTTTCGCTGAATTCCGAGACTGTGCCTTGAACGGCTATTTTTAAATATCGATTTAAACGATATATTTTCAAAACTGAGCAAAACGGTTCCAAATTCAATTCTGAAAGTTCCAACACCTTCAGAATCATCAGTATAAATTTTCTAAGCCTTCATATTATTTTTAACGGGCTTAAAATTCCAAATTCTATATTTTACTCAATTCCAATTATTAAATTCAACAATTAAATCACCAAATAAATAATGATATTTGAAATTTTGAGTTTAAAATTAACTCTTAAATATTTAAAATCAGTTAAATATCCCAATTTCAAATATACAAAAATCCGGGTCGTCACAACAGGTTTGGGTTTGGGTGTGCACTGTGGTTTCCAGGTTTGGGAATGGAGTCTCGAATTCGATTTCGAGTTGGAGTTAATATTCTGATGGTCGGAATCATATGTGAGGCTGGTCGTCGACTTGAAGGAAGCATCGCAGATGGTCGGAGTTGGCTGTGATGAAGGTGCACGTGCACAGTGCACAAATTCTCTGATGAAGTCTGGTTGGGGAAAAATGGGTACTCGGAAATTTCTCGAGTCAAATTAGTTTTTACTCGGGTAATTAGGGGTTTGTCTCGAAGCATGTTAGAGGGAAACTCGAGTATAAGAACTGTTACAGGTTTCTACTTAAAACCTGTCAGTTTTCAAATTTAAATTTGATTTTAAATTTGAAAGCAAGTTTTTAAATGCAAAATTTAAAACCCAATTTAAAATAAGGATTCAAAACTGAATTTGTAATCTAGTTTTAAAAATTAAATTAAGTTTTATAAAATGAAAGGTTTTAACAACTTTAAAAATGTTAAAAGTATTTTTATAAAAATGGTTTTTTAAAAAATCTGAGAATAAAGATTTAAACAGGATTTTAAATTTAAGTTTAAATCTGGATTCAAAAATGAATTTGAATCTTAGTTTGAAATAAAAGAAAGTTTTTAATTTTAAAATGTTTTTTTTAAAACAACTTTGAATGATAAGCATATTTATATATGATTTGAAATTTAAAATTGAATTTGGTTCAAAATTATTTTAAAATTTTTTTATAAGATTAGTATTTTCTTTATCATGTAATTTAAAAGGTTTTTGAATTGTTTTAAACATTGTTAAAGTTTAAATTATTTTCATTTTAAATTCTTAAATTTAAAATGAAATGGAAAGTAAAATTAAAACAAATTGTTGTTAAAATGTTTTGCTAATGATAATTTGATCATTAATGAGATTAAGGTTTATCTTAAAGCTATTTAGAACTTAATGATTTATAATTCAATAAATTATTAAGGTAATTGAAAGTTAATTAATCAATTTAATTAAGTTATGATTGGGAGTAATAAATTTAATAATTAAGGGTTTAAATTGATTAATTAAGATTTAATTAAATTAATTAAAGGTTAATTAATTTGAATTAAGGATCATTAATTAGAATAAGTTAAAATTTTAAATTAATGGTTAGGAAATTAATGTAGGTAATTAAGGATTAATTAAGTTATTTTTAGGTACTTAATTAATTAAGTAATTAGGGATTAATTTATTAGTAATTAGAATTAATTAATTTGAAATTACTAATGGTTAATTAATATTTAATTAATTAAGAAAGATAATTAAATAATAGTTAATAGTTAATGTAGATCATTAACTTGGAATATTTAATAAACAATTAATGTGATTAATTTTGATAATTAAATAGATTAGATAATTAAGATTAATCATTTGTGAAATTGATAATATAATTACTTAATGGAAGTAATTAAGAAATTAATTACTTAATGTAATTATTTAAGTTTAATTTGATTAGTTAAGTAATTAATTAAGTTTAATTAATTTAATTTAATCACTTAATGATTTGTAAAGTATAATTACTTAATGTAATTTAATGAAGTATAATTACTTAGGAAAGTAATTAATAGATAATTACTGATGTAATTAATGGAGTAATTAAGGGTAGTTAATTACTAAATGGAATTAATCAAAGGATTAATTAAGAAATTAATTAAGGAATAATTAATTTATTTTAAGAAGTAATTAAGGGTAGTTAATTACTGAATGTGATTAATCAATAGTGATTAATAATTGTGGTTTAATTAAGATTAATTACTTAATGTAATTAATTTAAATAAAGTAATTAATGATGTAATGTGATTAAGGATCATTAATTAATATAATTAATGATGTAATTAAGAACTAATTAATTAAGATAAAATTTATAAATGAAGTGATTAATTAATGTAATTAATTAAGGAGTAATATAATTAATTATAGTTAATTAATAAATGAAGTAATTAAAGGTTAATTACTATAAGTGGTTAAGAGTAATTAATTTGAGGAATTAATTTAATGCTAATTACTTGAATGTAATTAAATGTAATTAATCAAGGATGATTAATTAAAATGAATAATTGGATGGTGAATGATTAATTAATTGATAATTAATTAATAGTGACTTAAGTAAGATTGTTAATGATGGAAGTAATTAATTTAATTCATTTTAAATTAATTATAGATGGTAATTAATAAATCATTGCTTAATGATACTGAATGATATTGATTTACCTTAAATGGTTTCTCAGAGATGAGATAATTGATACTGTATGATTTGGATGCTTTGGTTGCATAATAATGATGATATGGATTATCTGCTTTTAATGATAATGTCGATTATCTATTATGAATTATCTATCTGTATGTAAATAGATAATAGAATTGAATTGTTTTAACTTTAAAACAACTTGGCCCTTAAAAGACACGTTTTGGATTTCGATGAGACCGGGATCGGGTTTCCGTATACCGGATTTCCAGGTCTGGAGACCCGAATACCACATCGATCCAAATTTACGATAGGTCGTGAATCAAGTGAAGATGAAGATTCAGAGTGCAAGGGTTATTGTCGTTAACTCTGAGGGTGATTCCAAAATGAGTGTAACGAGATAATGCCTTCGGTTTCGTTCGAACCCGGAACGAACTTGTATGGATTGAATGCTTTCAGAACATTGTCAGGTGGACGATGAGCATTCTAAGTGATGTGTTCTTTTCTAAGGTAATCGTGACCTCAAGCCTCACAAACCGGGAATGGCTAAAACAGGGGAGGTGCAGCAAGGTTAGTGGGTAGCACCCAAGTAGGACAAGGTTACCTCTGTCTAGATGTCCCTTTCTATTTTCGACTTAGTGGTGCGGTTGCTGATCCCAACCGTGAGGTATCTTGTGCGGGAATTATCCAGTAAGGGATGTTCCGACCTTGTGTTGCAGGGGATTGGGAGTGATCCTCGGTACGGTGATCTAGGCCACATACTGTGACGGGCGGTACCCCAGTAGCCCTGCCATTGTATGGAATCCAAAATTCAATAAGTGCCAACGGTTTTGATTGTATAACCCACTTTGTGGCTAGTATGCTGGAATTTAATAATGTAACAATTTCAGCTATTTCATATTTATTTGAAAACCCTAGACCCTATTATAATACAATCGAATTTCCTATCAAATGTTTTGGTTAGCGTAAGGTAAAAACTTACCCATGTTTATTTGTGGGGAGTCTTACGTGATACCTTTTCTTTCAAAAGGTTTTGAAGTTAAACAAGTTTAACCTGTTACTCACACCAGACCCATGTCTGATCCAAGTTGTTTATTTCTGTTTTATAAACTCTTGGGTACTCAAATTTTTACGAGTAGCCAAGGGATTCAGGTTAGCCTTGACGAATTGTGGAGGAGCAATGGAGCAGGAGGCTTCAGCGTTGTAGATATAGATAGTAGTTTCCGCTGTGTTGATCTTGTTTAGATCTTTGTTTTGTATTGAGTTGTAATAACTAGACAGATGTTTATAACTGTCTAGTATGTGATGTGTAATCTGTGTAACTCTGATAGATGATGTATATGATACTATGTAATAGTTATGTGATATATTATATTTTGTTTCGTTCCGTTGTGAGATTCTGATGTGTTGTTATTCTTTCTTTCTCTTCTTTTCTCTTTTCTATCCCTTTCTTTCTTATTAGCGATACGACTTTCTATGGAGAGAAAGTCGTGGTCGTTACAATTTACCTACCCTCTTTATTACTTAACCTAGCCATTCACCATTCATAGCCAAGAATTGCTCTTATTAATCGCGTACAAACATCTCAAAGTATCTTTTTTTCAATTGCATTTAAGAATAATATATATATATATATATATGTGTGTGTGTGTGTGTGTGTGTGTGTGTGTGTGTGTTTCTTTCTTCTTATTTCTTTCTTTTATTTCCTAGTTTTTTTGTTTTTCTATCATTTACTCCTCTTTAGCCATTCATAACCTATCAATTCACATGAAAAAGCAAGTAACTTACCCCATTTTGTTCCATTGTTTCTTTTTATTTAATAGGAAATAAATCCCTTCAAATCTCTAGCCATTTAAGCACTTAATTACTTGCCAATTCATTGCACTTGATTAGGCCTGAATAACTCTCCTATTAAATTCCAATTCACGTACAAAAACCTTTACCAAATCTCATTTTCATTTGCATCTTCACGTGAGAAATTTTCTTGTAAGTAATGGCTTCTTTTTCTTTTGTTTTTCTATTTTTTTTTCTTTCTCTTCTATTTTCTTTTATTTTCTTTGTTTTCCTTCAAGCTAGGCTTAGCCTCCGTCTTCTTATTTACTTCTATGGTGTGTATAAACTTTATTTATTTAGTGAAGGTCTCTTTTGTGTATATACATCTATATTTATTGGATAAGTAACAAATCAATTAAGATACGTTTTAAATATAGGCATACGTTTCTTAATTTATTTATTGCCTTTATATATTTCCCACCTTTTAATCTTCTACCATGTCTATTCATAAATGCATAGACGTGATTTTCTCCTTTTCAATCACGTACAAAGTTATCAAACTCCTCTGTTCATTTGTTTAAAATTTATATATACAAGATCTTTTCCCTACTTAAATTATGCCTTTTTAAATTTTCTTGCCTTTTTATTTTCTATCTATTCCTAAACTTTAGCTATTCAAATCTTTTTAAACCTAGCCGCCTCTTATCATTCACGTGAAATAAAACGAATAGACTTAATTGTAATGAATTTATGGATTTAACTGAAATAAAACGATAGATTTAATTGTAATGAATGAATAGATTTAATTGAAATAAAACGATAGATTTAATTGTAATGAATGAATAGATTTAATTGAAATAAAACGATAGATTTAATTGTAATGAATGAATAGATTTAATTGAAATAAAACGATAGATTGAATTGTAATGAATGAATAGATTTAATTGAAATAAAACGATTGATTTAATTGTAGTAAACGAATAGACTTAATTGTAATGAATTTATGGATTTAATTGAAATAAAACGATAGATTTAATTGTAATGAATGAATAGATTTAATTGAAATAAAACGATAGATTTAATTGTAATGAATGAATAGATTTAATTGAAATAAAACGATAGATTTAATTGTAATGAATGAATAGATTTAATTGAAATAAAACGATAGATTTAATTGTAGTAAACGAATAGACTTAATTGTAATGAATTTATGGATTTAATTGAAATAAAACGATAGATTTAATTGTAATGAATGAATAGATTTAATTGAAATAAAACGATAGATTTAATTGTAATGAATGGATAGATTTAATTGAAATAAAACGGTAGATTTAATTGTAATGAATGAATAGATTTAATTGAAATAAAATGATAGATTTAATTGTAGTAAATGAATGGATTTAATTGAAATAAATCAATGGATGTAATGGTATTAAATTAATAGGATTAATTGTAATAAATTTATGGACTTAATTGTAATAAATAAATGGATTCAATTGTAACGAATTAATAAGTGGACCTAATTGAAATAAATTAATGGATTAAATTGAAACGGATTAATAAATCTATTTAATTAGATAAACGGATTTACACATTAAATTGAAATGAGATTTGATTAAGTAAGTTTTAGAATCTAATAAAGTGAATTTATTAGATTCGGAATAAAATCTAATTTGGATAAATTTAATAAATTTGAAATTTGTTATAAATGAGATTAAGTAACAAAGTGACCTAAAGGAATGTAAAACCAACTAAATTTACGGAGTTGATTTAGCTGTTGAAATTGATTAAATCAAAGTGTTGATTAAATTTAATGTAACGATGAATGGGAATAGGAATTAAATTGAAATTGAATACTTAAGTATCGTTAACTCAAGGACTTGAACTAAAATTCCATTTGGAAATATGATTTTTAATGTTCGAAATAAATTAAATTGTGAAATGTCAAATTTTGAAAGTCAAACTTGCAACTTGACTTTTGGACTTTGATTTGTTTTAAACTTTAATATTAAATGACCATCGGGTAATTAATGCGTAGTTATTAAAGAGACCGGGATCGGATATGGACATACTCTCTGTCGATACCGAAAACCACTTTAATAACTAATATACGCGGAGTGTTGATCCAGAACGAAGTGGATGGTTTTGGTGAACGCGTTGACTGAAGAAAGAGAATGATTTTGGATGACCCCTGACATGACTAAAACAGGAGCCGCGCCGGGCCATTGAGGATCGCCATCTCTAGCGGACACACTTTTTCGATACTATATCTATTACTTTTGTGATTCGATTTGGGTGCACCCCTTGATTTGGGAGTGTTGTTTCGCGGTGTTGAGATAGTAGCTGCTATGCTCAACATCAGTCCGGATCAGGCAACTACTAGTATCCTAGTTGGTATCGTCTCATGTACCTTGTCATACTGATTATCCTATTCGCGACCACTACGTTGTGTTTTGTACCTTTAGTATATGGATTGCCCTCTGGTGACTTCCGGTTTTGGGGAAACTACGGTCTTGTATATGCTCTTGGGAATAAAAATGTGTTAAGGGTGGAATGGGCCACAACTTAACGCTATTTTGATATCATACTTTACTGATTAGACATTATCTATTTAGCGTATTCTATTGTATATATAGATAGTTTATCGGATCCTTAAAGATGTGTAACACATTCATCTTTGAGTTATGAACTTTATTATTTGCACCTGATTATTCTGTATAAGATTTTGAGTCCTGACTCGAGTGTTTCTTTTGTATATGCTCGGGTCAGTCTGAAGCTATCCAGTTGCTGATCAAGGTTGGTTGAAGATGCTGAAGACTTAGCATTTATCTTTATCAATTATTTCCTTTCTAGTAATTGATGAACTTATGTATTGAACATCTTGTATTTCTCTTTGTCACTTTATGTTGATACATTGTTGTATTACTGTAGTAGCTTCATGAACTACTATTATGATGATGTACTTTTCCGCTGCATTATTCTGTGACTATTCTGTGTCTGTGATGTTGTATTGATTCTCATTTACATATATGTATTCATAATCCCATAATGATTCGTGTTTTGTATTATTTAAGTTGACATGTGTGGATTATTGTCAATCTCTTCCTTTTTGATTCGATTCCTTTGAATTTTGGAACGTTCCCTACGGTTCCAAATTTCATTCGTGTCCCTCACTATTCGTCTTGTTTCAATTCTAGAGCATCCCATAACTCCACTTTGAATGATCTTTATAATGGATCGGCGGTCTCGCCAAACTTCGAATGATTTGAAAAGGAGAAAAAAAACTCCTTTACAATATGCATTGATTTACCGGAGATTTCTGTATCCTCGGTTTACGATGCTATCTATCTCCTGCTATACCTGAATTCTATTTCTTGAGATCGAATGTCGATTTACCTTGGAATTCCACATCGATCTTATGCTTGTAGTCACGGTCGACCCGGTTAAGGTTGCCCGCGATTTATATAAACTTATCAATCTTCCTACTTTGCTATTAATCATCATATCTTGTTTCGAACTTATCCTCGAATCAAATTTCTCTTTGATTTGAGTCCATCAATTTGATTCCCTATCCTTATTTTGAAAAATTAATCTTGTATTTGAAATTTTTATATTTTAAAGATGTTTTATATATTGTGTTGTTTGAGTTGTTGATGTTGATTTGGGTTTCCGATCGGTTTGTCTGATCAACGCTATCGATAGGATCTCCAAAACACTTGAACAAAGCAAACTGACACAATATGGTTTTAAATTTAGTAGATGGATAAATTTTGTATAATTATAATATGTATAAGGTTAATTTTCTAAATTTTTGATAATTAATGGAATTGGGTGTTAAGAAATAATATTTAACTTTGCATGTATTTTATAATCATTGGCTTTAGTTCCATATATAAATAATTAAACATGGTTATAAATTAATTTGGAAATTTAAATGGATTTAAATCAAGAATGTGAGAATTTAATTTCCGATGATTTCGAACTTTGTTTTGAAAGTTTTAAAAAGGATATATTATTTAAAAGTATTTCTAGTAGAAATTATTTCAAAGGATTTTTTTTAATTTGTAAATCAGTGCTCTTTTCTTTGTCGCTGGAAAATAATTTCGGTGATGACTACAGCATCATCGACGTTCATTTTCGAGTTTCGAAGCGAATAGACCATCTTGTAGCCTTGCTATTGTTTTGTTTTGGAAAATTAAATTGATTTGGCTTTCTAATTATGACTTGATTAATAATATATGTGATTTAAGAGTTGATTTGATATATATTGTGTATATTTAATTATCTCTAAAATAGTTTGAAGTTAATCAGAAATCTAATTCTTAAATTTTATCTTAAAGGATAATTTCAATTATAAAAGGAAATCAAAATTTGAATAAATATTGAAGCTTAAATAATTGAGTTAAGAAATTTTTATTTGTGTAATATTCTCTTGCATTCCAATATAACTTACCTAAATTATTAAAAGTTAAATATGTAATTGGAGAATACACAATATAAAGGAGATTTTATAAATAAAACTTGAGTGGTCATAATAAATGTTATACACTTAAATTTTAGTTATAAAGGATTAATAAAGGTAAATAGAATAAAAAGTTAATTGAATAATATACAGTATAAAGTGATGTTAAAGGAACTTATGAATAAATTGGAGTAAGTCATAATAAGTGTAAGTATACTTAATATATGTGATTAGACATATATTAAGTGGAATAAATGTAATAACCATATGGAATAAAGAAGCATGAAACTTATTGAATAAAATTTTGAGTATAATGAATGATCTCAAATTCACGATTTTAGAAATTGTTAATTGGGTGATAAGATAATGAAATTATAAATAGATAAGATTTAATTAACTTAGGAAAAATCAAATGGATGAAATCAATTATTAATTTAAGTTGAAACTTTTATGGTTTTAAAATTTATCATCTTATTTTGTTTTCCAATCTCTTATCCTTCGGTTGTTCCTATTCCCCTGCATCCTAAGCGGGGAATTGAAGTCCAAATTGATCTTATCTCCTTAAGTTCGATTTGTAGTTCTTCCTCCCAAAATACCTTTACCAGTCTGTTTTGGAAAACTTTTCAAGAATCTTCTTCGTGCTTGTGTCCTTGATTTAAGAGGATCTTGGGAAGATCATCTCCGTCTTGTTGAATTTACCTGTAACGACTGTTACAAGGTATAATTTCAATCTTCTTTTTTTTATTGTCTTAGTTCTATCTCATTCTATTTGTTGTCTCTATTTTCCATGCCTCGTTCCTTTTCGAGGACGAAAAGTTTTGAGTGGGGGAGAGTGTAACAACCCATAATTTTGTGAATATTTTTAATTAAATTTTTATTTGAAATTTTGATTTTTAAAATCATTTAAAAGTGAATTTTTAGAATTTTTCCAATGTAAGTTTGGAATTTGTTTGTAATTTATTTTCCAAATGCAATAAATAAACGATTTTTGAAAATTTTATATTTTGGTCAAAATTTGAATTTTCAGTAAAAAAAAATTTGAATTTTGAATTTTAATCTTTTTCATTGAAGCAGAATATATTTGTGATATCTGTTCTACTTTTCGTTTCGTTAAATTCTGAGTTATACTTTTTAAATTAGATAAATTACAGCGTTTTTACACGCAGTTAATTTTTGTATTTCAATTTCTAG
Organism: Allium fistulosum; assembly: GCA_030737815.1. Taxonomy (NCBI): domain Eukaryota; kingdom Viridiplantae; phylum Streptophyta; class Magnoliopsida; order Asparagales; family Amaryllidaceae; genus Allium; species Allium fistulosum. The sequence goes on from CM060903.1 coordinate 1,050,389,652, forward strand.
TTTTCTATGTGCGTTTCTATATTTTATTTTCTATGTTATTTTATTTTATTTTTCTATTTTGTTTATCTAAACTTTATTTATTGGATTTCACTTGTGTGTATATCTTTTCATAAAAGGCTTGGAAGAAATTAAGGAGACATGCATTACATTTCTTTAATGCTTGCCTTTTTTATTTACCTACCCTCTTTATTACTTACCCTAGCCATTCACCATTCATAGCCAAGAATTGCTCTTATTAATCGCGTACAAACATCTAAAAATATATTTTTTTCAATTGCATTTAAGAATAATATATATATATGTGTGTGTGTGTGTGTGTGTGTGTGTGTGTGTTTCTTTCTTCTTATTTCTTTCCTTTTATTTCCTAGTTTTTTGTTTTTCTATCATTTACTCCTCTTTAGCCATTCATAACCTATCAATTCACATGAAAAAGCAAGTAACTTACCCCATTTTGTTCCATTGTTTCTTTTTATTTAATAGGAAATAAATCCCTTCAAATCTCTAGCCATTTAAGCACTTAATTACTTGCCAATTCATTTCACTTGATTAGGCATGAATAACTCCCCTATTAAATTCCAATTCACGTACAAAACCTTTTACCAAATCTCATTTTCATTTGCATCTTCACGTGAGAAATTTTCTTGTAAGTAATGGCTTCTTTTTCTTTTGTTTTTCTATTTTTTTTCTTTCTCTTCTATTTTCTTTTATTTTCTTTGTTTTCCTTCAAGCTAGGCTTAGCCTCCATCTTCTTATTTACTTCTATGGTGTGTATAAACTTTATCTATTTAGTGAAGGTCTCTTTTGTGTATATACATCTATATTTATTGGATAAGTAACAAATCAATTAAGATACGTTTTAAATATAGGCATACGTTTCTTAATTTATTTATTACCTTTATATATTTCCCACCTTTTAATCTTCTACCATATCTATTCATAAATGCATAGACGTGATTTTCTCCTTTTCAATCACGTACAAAGTTATCAAACTCCTCTGTTCATTTGTTTAAGATTTATATATACAAGATCTTTTCCCTACTTAAATTATGCCTTTTTAAATTTCCTTGCCTTTTTATTTTCTAACTATGCCTAAACTTTAGCCATTCAAATCTTTTTAAACCTAGCCGCCTCTTATCATTCACGTGAAATAAAAAAAAAGGTTTCTCATTGTATTATTTGAGTGAGGAAGGAAAAAGTCTAGATCCATGGCTTCCTTCTCTCTTTTTTTTTCTTCTTTCACTTTTTAATTTTTTTTTCCTCTTTTTCCTTCTTTTTTCTCCTTGCATAGCTCAGCCTCCACCACCACAACATTATCTCCTCCTCACTATTAGACAATGGCAAAGCCCACTTGGTGGTTGAAAGCAAGGTTATGTTCTTTGATTCGTAATTGCATAGTTTAATTCATTTTGTTGTGTTGAATCTTAATTCTTATGATTTGTGTATTTGTTATATACAAGATCAATATCTTGGCTCTCCATCCATTCAAATCAGAATTGTGTCTAGTCGTGCTTTCGTGCTTTCCGGATTTTGTTTGTGTGTTTGCTTTGCAAACTTCAACGTAAAAAGGTGAGAAATCACTCACGATTAACGTTTTTCTTTTATTTATTAAATTTGATTTCAATTGAAACGACAATTGAAATATGCTGTTGTTAGTTATTTACACTGTTTTATATGCTATCACCTGTATCAGTTCACTTATGACATCTTACACCATTAACTATTAATTATGAAATGATAATCTAGTTTGGCTGAGAATTGATTGATTGTTCGATGTTTATATTGGACGTTAATTTGTTAATGTTAAGTGATTAATAGTATGCAGAATTGAAATTGATATAGGATAGTTAACAAATTTAGAACCGATTTATATGTTAAATTTGATTAGTTGAATATGACCCCCTTTAATTGTTAAATTAATTGACATGTAGAATAGTGATAATTACACTTTGAACCATCGATGTATATTGGATTAATTATTGTTGTATAAAATTGTAATCGAATGACAAGTGAAAAACCGTATAAATAATTAGTGGAATAATCTTTAATCTGCAAGAAATGATAGTGTAGATTCTAGAAATAATTATATTAAATTGCACAAACAACAATGCGAATTAATACGATTATTTCGGGATTATTTAAATAAACGGTTAAATTGTTATGTATGGTTGCTATTGATTGTTTATTTACTTCGACACCATCCCAGTTATCACACTGCAAGTTCCCTTTGCTATGCTTTGTTTTATTTAATTATATTGGGTTGAAATGATAAATACCCAAATTGAACAACTTTAGACTAGGATAGATAATTAAAATAAGAAACCCGATTGGTCAACAAAATCATTTTGGAATTGAAATTCATTTGAAATTAAGAAATGAACTTAAAAATTTGTTGGAAAGTAAGTAACGAAATTTATGGATCTAATGGAATTAAATTAATAGGATTAATTGTAATAAATGAATGGACTTAATTGTAATTTATGAATTTAATTGAAATAAAACGATAGATTTAATTGTAGTAAACGAATAGACTTAATTGTAATGAATTTATAGATTTAATTGAAATAAAACGATAGATTTAATTGTAATGAATGAATAGATTTAATTGAAATAAAACGATAGATTTAATTGTAATGAATGGATAGATTTAATTGAAATAAAACGGTAGATTTAATTGTAATGAATGAATAGATTTAATTGAAATAAAACGATAGATTTAATTGTAGTAAATGAATGGATTTAATTGAAATAAATCAATGGATGTAATGATATTAAATTAATAGGATTAATTGTAATAAATTTATGGACTTAATTGTAATAAATAAATGGATTCAATTGTAACGAATTATTAAGTGGACCTAATTGAAATAAATTAATGGATTAAATTGAAACGGATTAATAAATCTATTTAATTAGATAAACGGATTTACACATTAAATTGAAATGAGATTTGATTAAGTAAGTTTTAAAATGTAATAAAGTGAATTTATTAGATTCGGAATAAAATCTAATTTGGATAAATTTAATAAATTTGAAATTTGTCATAAATGAGATTAAGTAACAAAGTGACCTAAAGGAATGTAAAACCAACTAAATTTACGGAGTTGATTTAGCTGTTGAAATTGATTAAATCAAAGTGTTGATAAAATTTAATGTAACGATGAATGGGAATAGGAATTAAATTGAAATTGAATACTTAAGTATCGTTAACTCAAGGACTTGAACTAAAACTCCATTTGGAAATATGATTTTAAATGTTCGAAATAAATTAAATTACGAAATGTCAAATTTTAAAAGTCAAACTTGCAACTTGACTTTTGATCTCTGATTTGTTTAAACTTTAATTATTAAATGACCATCGGGTAATTAATACGTAGTTATTAAAGAGACCGGGATCGGTTATGGACATACTCTCTGTCGATACCGAAAACCACTTTAACAACTAATATACGCGGAGTGTTGATCCAGAACGAAGTGGATGATTTTGGTGAAAGCGTTGACTGAAGAAAGTGAACGATTTTGGATGACCCCTGACATGACTAAAACAGGAGCCGCGCCGGGCCATTGAGGATCGCCATCTCTAGCGGAAACACTTCTTCTGTCACATCCCGAAAATTTTCGACTTTCGAAAATTCAACATCGATACTCACTTTATCGACTGCTGAGCCATCGAATGCCGGAAACCCGAAAAGTTATGGTTTTAAGAAAGAAGAAAAAGTAGAAGAAGAAGAAGATAGAAGAAAAAGAGAAGAAGAACAACAAAATAACAACAGATACAGAACAGAGACAATATCAGAATCTCACATATCGCAGCGGAACAATATATAATAGATAAATCAGTAATCTTTTAAACAAAGAACTATATCATTTTATACATACATCAATCATCAGAGTCAATATACAACAATGGACAGTTATATAAACTTGTCCTCATACAGAATACACAGCGGAATAAATACTATAAGATACAAATACTACGTCTCGTCATCCAGATTGCTTCCCAAGCTCCAGAATATCCAGAATATCCTGATAATATAACTCTAGGCTGCCCGTGTGGAAAATTTGTGGGCACCCAGAGTTTAGAAGGGAAACAATAAACTCCGAGTCAGTCATGGTGACTGGTGTGAGATCGTAAAACAGTTATTCTTTAAAATAAACAACAGGATAATTTTTAAGTCAATTCGAAATGCTTTTGGAAAATGAAACTACCATAAGACCTCCCACCACACACACAATGCAAACGCAGAATTGGAGGAGATTTCTTCTTATGATAGTCAAAGATGCTTACTACGCAAAATCAAATTCTTTTTGATATTATTATTAGTGCATAGTGTAGAAAACATTTCGAAAGTATAATATTAATCTTAGCCAACATACGACCAGTATCGTATGCCTACTATAGCTACCATCTAAACAGTGGTGACCACCGTACGTAAATGGCAGGTTCTACAACTAATACCGTACAAGGTGCGTATTGGGATTTGGATTTCCAACAAATGGTCAGGCTAAGGAACTTCCTTTTCCACGATGGGTACGTCCCTGGAATAGACGACCCGAGAACCTAACCGGATCTCTGCCAACACAAGGCCGGGTTACCTCTGCAAAAATAGGTAACTACTGACACGCATATGTCATCCCCCGATCGTCACCGATCTTCCCGAGGATCCCCGATTTCCAACAAACCACAAAGTAATAATAACTGTGCAGCAACCACAGAGGTTAAGTATCTGGGCTCCATACCATGATACCACCTTTATCCAGAAGGAATGACATACACTAAGGGGCGCTACTCCCTAGAACCTTGCTGCATTCTTCCTGTTTCGACCATTTCCGGGGTGTGAGGCTCGATGAAGTCTCGTCCACAAAGCTACGCTTTCTCAAAAAGCCCTGCTTCGGGTCAAACAAAATGATCAACCTATGATCACAAAGATATAAGATCAAACAAATGATCATATCACAAATGATCAAACACTGATCATTTCACAGCAACACTCAGTGTGCCACGTTACCAAATTGGGATATATCGCTGATAAATTTTAACTACATAACCTCTGAGCTCGTACGTCTCAGAGAAGGGTGTTAAGCTAAGAGAATAAATTCTCCGCCACCAACAGAAATGTATTTGAAAGAAATCAGCTTTATATCTCAAATTGTAACGTCAGACACACAATCCATACAAGTCTGTTCCGGGATCGAACAGAACCGAAGGCACTTCTCACGAAGCCCTTGCATATCCGGATAAATTTCAATCACGTCAGGACTTCCCGTCACTAAGGGTGATAAAAACCTCTAAATCGGAGATCAGCCGATGTAGAGTAACTCGACGGTAATCCTTCCGTTTTCAAAAATATCCGGTCTTCAACACCGGTCTTCAAATGCGATTCATAACGACGTATCACATATTCGGAATGGGTTATACGACCCCATGGTCCTTTCCCGGTTAACCCGAATAGTGAGCGCTTATTCAAAAATAAGTGTGGCATTCAAATTCATCCAATTCACAACAAATACAATCTAAAGGTAATTATTGATAGTCGGTTATTTAACTATCAATAAAGATGCGCAACATCATCAGATTCCAAATAATTTTCCAAATTATTTCATCTTCAAAAATATCTTTTACTAGATATAAAATTTCCACATTTCAAAAATAAGTCAACGTTTATTTTTAAAACAAATTCCCATTCCATTTATAAATCCCATATTGAATTTATATCTTTCAAAATATCTATTGATATACAGTTTTTCAATCCATTTCACATATTCACTTTCGATTTATCTTTAAGAAGATAAATTCTCAAAAACATTTCATTTCATTTTGGAAAAGCAATTCCATTCTTATTAATAATAAGAAATTCACAAATCTGTTATTTTCAACACTTGGAAAATATTCGATATACTTAAATCAAATTAAGTATATATTTCATTCTTTAAGAAAATATTCTTTTAACACATTTATTTGGGTCAAAACGAATGTTACGTAAAACATCGTTACGACGACCCAAAATCGCTAGTATAGGGATTCGAGAATTTAGATAGATATGTAAATCCCAATACTACATCAAAACATTTCCTTTCGGAAATCATTTACTATAACAACGGTGTTATAGTCCACCATTTCCTTAAATTACTCGAAAACGTCTATTTCAACAAGAACTGCGGAAATCTATGCTTTCGATTCATAATACATTTTAAAACATCTTTAAAATGTTTAACTTCATTTTTAAAATATTACTTCTTCAAAAATGAATCCATTTTATTCAATAATATATTCACTGTCCAAAATCGTGAATATATCTTCTTTAATAATCTTCCATATTGAATTTATCAAATTCAATCTATTTCGAATTTATAAACACGTTTATAAATTCTATTTCCATTTATAAAAACTACAATTTATAAATCTTCTTTATTAACTAGTTTAATTCATAACTCAATTTTTCTTCTAACGGTCCATCTTATAAGTTAATACTTATAATTCATTTATTTTCAAGAATCGTTCCTTTAAAACTTTAAAATTGTAAAGTTCATCCCTTTATAAATCATTTTAACATCATTTCCATTTTAAATTCACGTTCCCTTATTTCAATTGGATTCATTTTTTCCAAATATTCACTTTTGAATCTAAGATCGGATTTCAAATTAATTTCTAATTCTACTTTAACTCCAAATCAATTTCAAATTGATTTCTAAATTTATTTTCACTCCTAAAATAAATTCTTATCCTTTTCAAATTATTCAATATCCTGTTTTAAAAGGGATTCTTCAAATTGAAATCATTTTACATTGATTTCCCAAATTATTTCAATTTACCAATTAAATTTCAAACTGAGTTTCCAACTTATCTTCTTTTAAATAAATTCCTTTTTAAGAAAAATAAATTTCAATCGTTTCTTTCAATCTATTTAAAAATCCAAATTTAAATTAATTTCTTCAATTTAAAATCACTGTTTTATGAAATCCATTTATTTAGCATTTTCACTTTATTATGGAATTTATTCGATAAGATTATAAAAACAGCTTTTATATTTTTAAATTCTTTTCTTCAAAACTTCTTCAATTTCAAAAATTGATTCCCTTAGAAATTTCTACTTCGATTTCAAAAATTCAATTTCGTTTATCTTTGGAATCCAATGATGTCAAAACATCCATTCAGCTAAATTTTAGCTTTCAAACAATTTCCAGATATCAATATGATTAATAGCATCACTATAATCATTCACAGATTCATATCACAATAGAAATAAATTCAATCAATGTGAGGGGTCCAGTTGGATCCCTCCAACCTGTTTCCCTGCATCCAAAGATGTTAGCACAATACCAATTCCGCTCCAGTACGGAATTATCGCGGTATATAGGTTTTTATAAATCCGCTTACTAACGGCGCAATAGGGTCTCATCCGCTATACGAGGCGGGAAAATCAATCAATCCAATATATACATATGCCAATATGTATATATTGCTATATATAGATATATCCTATAATATCTAATATCAACAATCCAAACAGACAATCAAATAATAACTGAAAATTCCACTTTTCAATTTGAGTGAGAAAATAATCTCACCTTGATTTCAATTTCCGTTCCAGCTTTTTATTTCGAATAAATTAAACAGCCGTTTAATTTTATCCAAAATTTTCACTGACTCCAATCGCTTCCAAATCAGTTGCATCGCGTAGTGCTCGACAAAACGAAGACAACGCAACTGGTTTCGTCGAATTCCGATCTCGCATGAAAGAGTTACAGAGTTTTAAACATTATACGATTTTAAATATAATTCCATTTACAATTTATTTTTAAATTTTTAAAACAAATCTACATCATCACCGTTGCTTCCAGGAGACCAAATCCAGGCCGTCCCTTTTACCTTCTCCCTCCCCCCAGTTAAACGCGTGAAACAAGTTCGTGCTCGAACCCACCTCTGCCGCCCAAAAACCCTAACTGCCGTGATGACCTCGCTTGCTAAAAATTCGATCAGAGGTCACCAACTCGAGCGCCATTACGAGACGAGCCACCAGTGATGACGACGTCGAGCTCGGCCCTATATTGGCCTCGGCATACGCGTGCGAACCTATGGCGTTCATCGCCCAATTGCCGTCGATCTGCATCACCATTTTCAATATCAACCGTTGGATATATAGTTCGTGTTGCGCTCTACAACTTTCATTTAGAAAGTTTTGCGAATTGGTTAGTGGATTTCAAGAAAAATGAGGAAGAAGATGATTGCTTTTCGGCCATTGATCAATGAAGTGGCGGCTGCTGAAGCTTGAATTAGGGTTTGGGTTTTTCTTTGCAAATGAAGATATGGAGGTGCTTATATAGAAAATGGCCAAATTTACTATTCATCGAAATTTTCCGAACTCCGAATCGAACGTGCCGGCTGACGTTTCTAAGGTTTACCCCGCGTTCCGAACGCAATGGAATGTGTTTCGGGAGCTAATTCGGACATCTGTGCGAGATATGGATTTAAACGATCAATTTAAATTAAACCGATTTAAATCGATTTCGAGGCGTTTTGGCTTGCCCCGGACAAACGGTAAATCCAAAAATTTCGAAATTTGAAATCTTACAATAATATCACATTACGGATCTGATGAAACTGGTTTCGTTCAATTCTGAGACTGTTCGAAAATTGACTATTTTTACAGTCGATAATTAAATATTAAAATATTCAATTTTCACAGATTAACTTCAAATTCAATTTTAAAAGTTCTAAAATATTTCTATAACTCCAGTATGATTAAATAAAATTTTACAAATCATTTTCATTCACATTTAATCCAGATTTTAATTATTTCTGGAATTTCACTATTTAATTATCGATTTAATTGTCAAATTAAATCAAATATTCGAAAAATAAATCATTCGATTTCTTAATTCCACTTATTAATATTTAAAATCAATTAAATATTCGAATTTTAATTATAAAAAATTCTGGGTCGTTACAGACTTCCCCCCTTAAAAGAATTTCGTCCTCGAAATTACAAGTCAGGAAGAAAGGTCCTTAACTCGTCTACTATTTTCTCAAATTCAAATAGTTTTATCAATTCATCAAAACAAATCTTCCTACTAAAGATTCGTTATCAATTCAACTAAATTTTCAACTCAATTTATAAATTTCAAACAACATTGTTTAACTTCTCAATTCAAATTCGAGTTTAAATTCAAATTCAAATTTAACTTTCAAAATTTTCTCAAAAATTTTCTAACACTCGAAATTTTCGAAAAATTTCGCCAGCGTCTCCTTTGCGCGGCTGATACGGTACGACTACAAAACGTCCCTACGGACTCTCAGATTTCAAAAAGAAAAAGAAAAAGCCAAGCGGCTAGAGAGAAATCATCAAAAACTCATATTATAATTCAAATACTTACCTTTTCGAGCAATTCGAATTGTCTTTGAAATCAAATCCAATTCCCTGTATACCTGTATATCTACTAGCCATGATATCTAGTTACACATTCAACTAACATTTTGCAATTTCTATTACAAAATTTTCAATATAAACTACTTATATCATTTTTCTACTTCACTATTGAAGTTATAGATTATTTTCATCCAATTTTACATTTCAATTCTCATTCGAATTCAATTCACAATTCCAATCTAATTTGGATTTAGTTTACTTCTGGATATTGAATTTTATCAATTAACTTTAGTTCACTTCAAACTAATCTCAAAACTTCATTTAATTTCACACAATTCAACTTCATTTTCAATATTCAGTTTTAATTCCAGTTTTATTCTTTTGCTCATTCCCAAAATTTATTTACAATTTACTATTTTGGTTTACAATCACTTATATTAAACTGGATTTCAATAACATATGAATTTTAATCCATCTTTCAATTTACATTATTCAATTCAATTGCTTACGAATTCAAAATGAGTTTCAACATTTAATTTCACTTTCATTAAATTGATTCACTTGTATTTACATTCATTTACCTTCATTCTTTAAGCTTTACTTACTAATTTTAGTTTAACTTCACAAATCAAATTCAAATTGTATAAGTTACCAACTCATCCTTGTTCCCAAAAATATTTTAAATAGGATTCCAGAGTCTTTTCAATCTTTTCAAAGCCATTTTGAAAACAATTCAAATTATCCTTTGAATTTTCAAAACAAAACCCAAATTTCCAAAACAACTTCCATTTAAAACGATTTGGCAGCAATTCCTCTTTTGGAAACCCGAAAATGAACCCCAATGATGCCGCGGTCATCATCGAAGTTATTTTCCAGCGACCGAAAAGAGTTTAGAGCTTTTCATTCCTTCAAAACATTTTTCAAAATCCTTTGAAATTCATTTTCAAATCAAAAAGGAATTTAAACTTTCCAAATCTCCAAAATTTTCAAATTCTTTTCAAACATTTCCAAAAACTTCTCTGGAATTCCGTTTTAAATTACAAATCACATTTATAATTTACATTCTCAAATTTCATTAGTATATGGATTTATCTCTTAACTTTGGAGTTATGATTTCAATTTCTTATCCGATTTCATATAATAATGATAACATTTCAATATTATCACTTTCCTAACAACCATGCAACCATATACTATGATAATTCATAGAAAAACATTTATTTTCTATACAAAAATAGTTTTGGGTAAAATTATTTCATTTACCCTATTTAAAACAATATTGTGCCGAATTGTTCTATACAAGTGTTTAGAGATCCCTATCGATAGAGTTGTACGGACAATACCGACCAGAATCCATATACCACTCAACAAACCAATCATCACAATATAAAACAATTTTATATTAACTAACAAATACGCACTCGTATCTATTATTACACTCAAACTCATTCTAGAGTACTGCTGACTCTATCTCTAATGAGTAACACCCAACAGAGCAGGGTTGTCGCTTAACCATATGCTCTGATACCACTTTGTCACATCCCGAAAATTTTCGACTTTCGAAAATTCAACATCGATACTCACTTTATCGACTGCTGAGCCATCGAATGCCGGAAACCCGAAAAGTTATGGTTTTAAGAAAGAAGAAAAAGTAGAAGAAGAAGAAGATAGAAGAAAAAGAGAAGAAGAACAACAAAATAACAACAGATACAGAACAGAGACAATATCAGAATCTCACATATCGCAGCGGAACAATATATAATAGATAAATCAGTAATCTTTTAAACAAAGAACTATATCATTTTATACATACATCAATCATCAGAGTCAATATACAACAATGGACAGTTATATAAACTTGTCCTCATACAGAATACACAGCGGAATAAATACTATAAGATACAAATACTACGTCTCGTCATCCAGATTGCTTCCCAAGCTCCAGAATATCCAGAATATCCTGATAATATAACTCTAGGCTGCCCGTGTGGAAAATTTGTGGGCACCCAGAGTTTAGAAGGGAAACAATAAACTCCGAGTCAGTCATGGTGACTGGTGTGAGATCGTAAAACAGTTATTCTTTAAAATAAACAACAGGATAATTTTTAAGTCAATTCGAAATGCTTTTGGAAAATGAAACTACCATAAGACCTCCCACCACACACACAATGCAAACGCAGAATTGGAGGAGATTTCTTCTTATGATAGTCAAAGATGCTTACTACGCAAAATCAAATTCTTTTTGATATTATTATTAGTGCATAGTGTAGAAAACATTTCGAAAGTATAATATTAATCTTAGCCAACATACGACCAGTATCGTATGCCTACTATAGCTACCATCTAAACAGTGGTGACCACCGTACGTAAATGGCAGGTTCTACAACTAATACCGTACAAGGTGCGTATTGGGATTTGGATTTCCAACAAATGGTCAGGCTAAGGAACTTCCTTTTCCACGATGGGTACGTCCCTGGAATAGACGACCCGAGAACCTAACCGGATCTCTGCCAACACAAGGCCGGGTTACCTCTGCAAAAATAGGTAACTACTGACACGCATATGTCATCCCCCGATCGTCACCGATCTTCCCGAGGATCCCCGATTTCCAACAAACCACAAAGTAATAATAACTGTGCAGCAACCACAGAGGTTAAGTATCTGGGCTCCATACCATGATACCACCTTTATCCAGAAGGAATGACATACACTAAGGGGCGCTACTCCCTAGAACCTTGCTGCATTCTTCCTGTTTCGACCATTTCCGGGGTGTGAGGCTCGATGAAGTCTCGTCCACAAAGCTACGCTTTCTCAAAAAGCCCTGCTTCGGGTCAAACAAAATGATCAACCTATGATCACAAAGATATAAGATCAAACAAATGATCATATCACAAATGATCAAACACTGATCATTTCACAGCAACACTCAGTGTGCCACGTTACCAAATTGGGATATATCGCTGATAAATTTTAACTACATAACCTCTGAGCTCGTACGTCTCAGAGAAGGGTGTTAAGCTAAGAGAATAAATTCTCCGCCACCAACAGAAATGTATTTGAAAGAAATCAGCTTTATATCTCAAATTGTAACGTCAGACACACAATCCATACAAGTCTGTTCCGGGATCGAACAGAACCGAAGGCACTTCTCACAAAGCCCTTGCATATCCGGATAAATTTCAATCACGTCAGGACTTCCCGTCACTAAGGGTGATAAAAACCTCTAAATCGGAGATCAGCCGATGTAGAGTAACTCGACGGTAATCCTTCCGTTTTCAAAAATATCCGGTCTTCAACACTGGTCTTCAAATGCGATTCATAACGACGTATCACATATTCGGAATGGGTTATACGACCCCATGGTCCTTTCCCGGTTAACCCGAATAGTGAGCGCTTATTCAAAAATAAGTGTGGCATTCAAATTCATCCAATTCACAACAAATACAATCTAAAGGTAATTATTGATAGTCGGTTATTTAACTATCAATAAAGATGCGCAACATCATCAGATTCCAAATAATTTTCCAAATTATTTCATCTTCAAAAATATCTTTTACTAGATATAAAATTTCCACATTTCAAAAATAAGTCAACGTTTATTTTTAAAACAAATTCCCATTCCATTTATAAATCCCATATTGAATTTATATCTTTCAAAATATCTATTGATATACAGTTTTTCAATCCATTTCACATATTCACTTTCGATTTATCTTTAAGAAGATAAATTCTCAAAAACATTTCATTTCATTTTGGAAAAGCAATTCCATTCTTATTAATAATAAGAAATTCACAAATCTGTTATTTTCAACACTTGGAAAATATTCGATATACTTAAATCAAATTAAGTATATATTTCATTCTTTAAGAAAATATTCTTTTAACACATTTATTTGGGTCAAAACGAATGTTACGTAAAACATCGTTACGACGACCCAAAATCGCTAGTATAGGGATTCGAGAATTTAGATAGATATGTAAATCCCAATACTACATCAAAACATTTCCTTTCGGAAATCATTTACTATAACAACGGTGTTATAGTCCACCATTTCCTTAAATTACTCGAAAACGTCTATTTCAACAAGAACTGCGGAAATCTATGCTTTCGATTCATAATACATTTTAAAACATCTTTAAAATGTTTAACTTCATTTTTAAAATATTACTTCTTCAAAAATGAATCCATTTTATTCAATAATATATTCACTGTCCAAAATCGTGAATATATCTTCTTTAATAATCTTCCATATTGAATTTATCAAATTCAATCTATTTCGAATTTATAAACACGTTTATAAATTCTATTTCCATTTATAAAAACTACAATTTATAAATCTTCTTTATTAACTAGTTTAATTCATAACTCAATTTTTCTTCTAACGGTCCATCTTATAAGTTAATACTTATAATTCATTTATTTTCAAGAATCGTTCCTTTAAAACTTTAAAATTGTAAAGTTCATCCCTTTATAAATCATTTTAACATCATTTCCATTTTAAATTCACGTTCCCTTATTTCAATTGGATTCATTTTTTCCAAATATTCACTTTTGAATCTAAGATCGGATTTCAAATTAATTTCTAATTCTACTTTAACTCCAAATCAATTTCAAATTGATTTCTAAATTTATTTTCACTCCTAAAATAAATTCTTATCCTTTTCAAATTATTCAATATCCTGTTTTAAAAGGGATTCTTCAAATTGAAATCATTTTACATTGATTTCCCAAATTATTTCAATTTACCAATTAAATTTCAAACTGAGTTTCCAACTTATCTTCTTTTAAATAAATTCCTTTTTAAGAAAAATAAATTTCAATCGTTTCTTTCAATCTATTTAAAAATCCAAATTTAAATTAATTTCTTCAATTTAAAATCACTGTTTTATGAAATCCATTTATTTAGCATTTTCACTTTATTATGGAATTTATTCGATAAGATTATAAAAACAGCTTTTATATTTTTAAATTCTTTTCTTCAAAACTTCTTCAATTTCAAAAATTGATTCCCTTAGAAATTTCTACTTCGATTTCAAAAATTCAATTTCGTTTATCTTTGGAATCCAATGATGTCAAAACATCCATTCAGCTAAATTTTAGCTTTCAAACAATTTCCAGATATCAATATGATTAATAGCATCACTATAATCATTCACAGATTCATATCACAATAGAAATAAATTCAATCAATGTGAGGGGTCCAGTTGGATCCCTCCAACCTGTTTCCCTGCATCCAAAGATGTTAGCACAATACCAATTCCGCTCCAGTACGGAATTATCGCGGTATATAGGTTTTTATAAATCCGCTTACTAACGGCGCAATAGGGTCTCATCCGCTATACGAGGCGGGAAAATCAATCAATCCAATATATACATATGCCAATATGTATATATTGCTATATATAGATATATCCTATAATATCTAATATCAACAATCCAAACAGACAATCAAATAATAACTGAAAATTCCACTTTTCAATTTGAGTGAGAAAATAATCTCACCTTGATTTCAATTTCCGTTCCAGCTTTTTATTTCGAATAAATTAAACAGCCGTTTAATTTTATCCAAAATTTTCACTGACTCCAATCGCTTCCAAATCAGTTGCATCGCGTAGTGCTCGACAAAACGAAGACAACGCAACTGGTTTCGTCGAATTCCGATCTCGCATGAAAGAGTTACAGAGTTTTAAACATTATACGATTTTAAATATAATTCCATTTACAATTTATTTTTAAATTTTTAAAACAAATCTACATCATCACCGTTGCTTCCAGGAGACCAAATCCAGGCCGTCCCTTTTACCTTCTCCCTCCCCCCAGTTAAACGCGTGAAACAAGTTCGTGCTCGAACCCACCTCTGCCGCCCAAAAACCCTAACTGCCGTGATGACCTCGCTTGCTAAAAATTCGATCAGAGGTCACCAACTCGAGCGCCATTACGAGACGAGCCACCAGTGATGACGACGTCGAGCTCGGCCCTATATTGGCCTCGGCATACGCGTGCGAACCTATGGCGTTCATCGCCCAATTGCCGTCGATCTGCATCACCATTTTCAATATCAACCGTTGGATATATAGTTCGTGTTGCGCTCTACAACTTTCATTTAGAAAGTTTTGCGAATTGGTTAGTGGATTTCAAGAAAAATGAGGAAGAAGATGATTGCTTTTCGGCCATTGATCAATGAAGTGGTGGCTGCTGAAGCTTGAATTAGGGTTTGGGTTTTTCTTTGCAAATGAAGATATGGAGGTGCTTATATAGAAAATGGCCAAATTTACTATTCATCGAAATTTTCCGAACTCCGAATCGAACGTGCCGGCTGACGTTTC
Organism: Allium fistulosum; assembly: GCA_030737815.1. NCBI lineage: Eukaryota > Viridiplantae > Streptophyta > Magnoliopsida > Asparagales > Amaryllidaceae > Allium > Allium fistulosum. The sequence goes on from CM060903.1 coordinate 1,050,405,344, forward strand.
TAAGGTTTACCCCGCGTTCCGAACGCAATGGAATGTGTTTCGGGAGCTAATTCGGACATCTGTGCGAGATATGGATTTAAACGATCAATTTAAATTAAACCGATTTAAATCGATTTCGAGGCGTTTTGGCTTGCCCCGGACAAACGGTAAATCCAAAAATTTCGAAATTTGAAATCTTACAATAATATCACATTACGGATCTGATGAAACTGGTTTCGTTCAATTCTGAGACTGTTCGAAAATTGACTATTTTTACAGTCGATAATTAAATATTAAAATATTCAATTTTCACAGATTAACTTCAAATTCAATTTTAAAAGTTCTAAAATATTTCTATAACTCCAGTATGATTAAATAAAATTTTACAAATCATTTTCATTCACATTTAATCCAGATTTTAATTATTTCTCGAATTTCACTATTTAATTATCGATTTAATTGTCAAATTAAATCAAATATTCGAAAAATAAATCATTCGATTTCTTAATTCCACTTATTAATATTTAAAATCAATTAAATATTCGAATTTTAATTATCAAAAATTCTGGGTCGTTACATCTTCGATACCATATCTATTACTTTTGTGATTCGATTTGGGTGCACCCCTCGATTATGGGAGTGTTGTTTCACGGTGTTGGGGTAGTAGCTGCTATGCCCAACATCAGTCCGGATTAGGCAACTACTAGTATCCTAGTTGGTATCGCCTCATGTACCTTGTCATACTGATTATCCTATACGCGACCACTACGATTTGTTTTGTACCTTTAGTATATGGATTGCCCTCTGGTGACTTCCGGTTTTGGGGAAACTACGGTCTTGTATATGCTCTTGGGAATAAAAATGTGTTAAGGGTGGAATGGGCCATGTCTTAACTCTATTGATACTTTATATTACTGATAGACATTATCTACTTATCGTACATTACTACATAGTAGATAGTTTAACGGATCCTTAAAGGATGGTTATTCCAAACATCCTTTGAGTTACTTGTATTTCAATTGCTATTTCACTTGAGTTGGATTTATTAATATAAGAACGTTAATCCTGACTCGAGTGTCTTGTGTTTTGCTTTGCGCTCGGGTCAGACTGAGTGTACCAGTATTCGAGACTCACCTTTGGAGTTGGAGCTTTGCTTGAAGATCCAGCCATCTATTCTGCTTTCAGTATTCGATGATTCCAATGATGTATTCTGATTTGTATCTGATATATCGTGTTACTCTTCCGTTGTATCTGGTTTAACTCTGATGTATCGTATTACTCTTCTGTTGTAAACTCTGATGTATCTTATATATTCATATAGTAGCTTCATGAACTACTATCTCTTTTATTTCCGCTGCATTTATTACTTTGTGTCTGTGATCTGTGATTATATTATTTACTGTATATGTTCAGTTTTGCCAATTTAAATTAACAACGCGGTATTTTATGGTCCAAAATATCGGGTCGTTACAGTTTAAATCTATCGTTTTATTTCAATTAAATCTATTCATTCATTACAATTAAATCTATCGTTTTATTTCAATTAAATCTATTCATTCATTACAATTAAATCTACCGTTTTATTTCAATTAAATCTATACATTCATTACAATTAAATCTATCGTTTTATTTCAATTAAATCTATTCATTCATCACAATTAAATCTATCGTTTTATTTCAATTAAATCTATTCATTCATCACAGTTAAACCTATTCATTTACTACAATTAAATCCGTTCATTTATTACAAATAAATCTATTATTTTATTTCAATTAAATTCATAAATTACAATTAAGTCCATTCATTTATTACAACTAATCCTATTAATTTAATTCCATTAGATCCATAAATTTCATTACTTACTTTCCAACAAATTTTTAAGTTCATTTCTTAATTTCAAATGAATTTCAATTCCAAAATGATTTTGTTGACCAATCGGGTTTCTTATCTTTAATTATCTATCCTAGGCCAAAGTTGTTCAATTTGGGTATTTATCATTTCAACCCAATATAATTAAATAAAACAAAGCATAGCAAAGGGAACTTGCAGTGTGATAACTGGGATGGTGTCGAAGTAAATAAACAATCAATAGCAACCATACATAACAATTTAAACGTTTATTTAAATAATCCCGAATTAATCGTATTAATTCGCATTGTTGTTTGTGCAATTTAATATAATTATTTCTAGAATCTACACTATCATTTCATGCAGATTAAAGATTATTCCACTAATTATTTATACGGTTTTTCACTTGTCATTCGATTACAATTTTATACTACAACAATTAATCCAATATACATCGATGGTTCAAAGTGTAATTATCACTATTCTACATGTCAATTAATTTAACAATTAAAGGTGGTCATATTCAACTAATCAAATTTAACATATAAATCGGTTCTAAATTTGTTAACTATCCTATATCAATTTCAATTCTGCATACTATTAATCACTTAACATTAACAAATTAACGTCGAATATAAACATCGAACAATCAATCAATTCTCAGCCAAACTAGATTATCATTTCATAATTAACAGTTAATGGTGTAAGATGTCATAAGTGAACTGATACAGGTGATAGCATATAAAACAGTGTAAATAACTAACAACAGCATATTTCAGTTGTCGTTTCAATTGAAATCAAATTTAATAAATAAAAGAAAAACGTTAATCGTGAGTGATTGCTCACCTTTTTACGCTGAAGTTTGCAAAGCAAACACACAAACAAAATCCGGAAAGCACGAATGCACGACTAGACACAATTCTGATTTGAATGGATGGAGAGCCAAGATATTGATCTGGTATATAACAAATACACAAATCATAAGAATTAAGATTCAACACAGCAAAATGAATTAAACTATGCAATTACGAATCAAAGAACATAACCTTGCTTTCAACCACCAAGTGGGCTTTGCCATGGTCTAATAGTGAGGAGGAGGTAATGTTGTGGTGGTGGAGGCTGAGCTATGCAAGGAGAAAACAAAAGGAAAAAGAGGAAAAAAAAATATAAAAGTGAAAGTAGATAAAAAAGAGAGAAGGAAGCCATGGATCTAGACTTTTTCCTTCCTCACTCAATTAATACAATGAGAAACCTTTTTTTTTATTTCACGTGAATGATAAGAGGCGTCTAGGTTTAAAAAGATTTGAATGGCTAAAGTTTAGGAATAGTTAGAAAATAAAAAGGCAAGGAAATTTAAAAAGGCATAATTTAAGTAGGGAAAAGATCTTGTATATATAAATCTTAAACAAATGAACAGAGGAGTTTGATCTTTGTACGTGATTGAAAAGGAGAAAATCACGTCTATGCATTTATGAATAGATATGGTAGAAGATTAAAAGGTGGGAAATATATAAAGGCAATAAATAAATTAAGAAACGTATGCCTATATTTAAAACGTATCTTAATTGATTTGTTACTTATCCAATAAATATAGATGTATATACACAAAATAGACCTTCACTAAATAAATAAAGTTTATACACACCATAGAAGTAAATAAGAAGATGGAGGCTAAGCCTAGCTTGAAGGAAAACAAAGAAAATAAAAGAAAATAGAAGAGAAAGAAAAAAAAATAGAAAAATAAAAGAAAAAGAAGCCATTACTTACAATAAAATTTCTCACGTGAAGATGCAAATGAAAATGAGATTTGGTAAAAGGTTTTTGTACGTGAATTAGAATTTAATAGGGGAGTTATTCACGCCTAATCAAGTGCAATGAATTGGCAAGTAATTAAGTGCTTAAATGGCTAGAGATTTGAAGGGATTTATTTCCTATTAAATAAAAAGAAACAATGGAACAAAATGGGGTAAGTTACTTGCTTTTTCATGTGAATTGATAGGTTATGAATGGCTAAAGAGGAGTAAATGATAGAAAAACAAAAAACTAGGAAATAAAAGGAAAGAAATAAGAAGAAAGAAACACACACACACACACACATATATTATTCTTAAATGCAATTGAAAAAAAGATATTTTGAGATGTTTGTACGCGATTAATAAGAGCAATTCATGGCTATGAATGGTGAATGGCTAGGGTAAGTAATGAAGAGGGTAGGTAAATAAAAAGGCAAGCATTAAAGAAATGTAACGCATGTCTCCTTGATTTCTTCCAAGCCTTTTATGAAAAGATATACACACAAGTGAAATCCAATAAATAAAGTTTAGATAAACAAAATAGCAAAATAAAATAAAATAACATAGAAAATAAAATATAGAAACGCACATAGAAAACTAGAAATTGAAATACAGAAAATAACTGCGTGTAAAAACGCTGTAATTTATCTAATTTAAAAAGTATAACTCAGAATTTAACGAAATGAAAAGCAGAACAGATATCACAAATATATTCTGCTTCAAAGAAAAAGATTAAAATTTAAAATTCAAATTTTTTTTTACTGAAAATTCAAATTTTGACCAAAATATAAAATTTTCAAAAATCGTTTATTTATTGCATTTGGAAAATAAATTACAAACAAATTCCAAACTTACATTGGAAAAATTCTAAAAATTCACTTTTAAATGATTTTAAAAATCAAAATTTCAAATAAAAATTTAATTAAAAATATTCACAAAATTATGGGTTGTTACAACTATAGTGGTCTTTCCATTTTGAAACTCGAAAATGAAAGTCGACGATGTCGCGATCGTTATCGAAATTATTTCCCAGCCGTAGAAGATGAGAGTACATAACTTATTTTCTTTTAGAATTCTTTTAAAACATTTCTTTTCAATCTTATTAAAAATATTTCTATTCCAAAACACTTTTAAATAATACTAATATTATTTTTCCAAAATTTTATTTAATTTAATATATTTAATTAAATATATTTAATTATAAAAAATACGGGTTGCTACAAGTTTTTTGGTTGGAAGATTTCATTGACTTATCTAGAAAGCAACGGATTATCGTTGGTAAGGTTGTAGTGACATGTATGTTACATTGAGGAACAAATCAGGCTCAATTGTCTTAGAGGTTCAATTGATAGCTTTTAGACCAATGTCCGTTCTCGTTTTGTGTTAATTTTTTTTCGAAATACTTATGTTAGATGTGATATTATTCAAGACTTTTTAGTTGAGTATCTTGAAACATTGGAAAGTTGGGATCAAAAGATCTCTTATGCTTACATTCTACGTTAGTTAATTTCAAATTCATTGTGCATGTTTTGATTTCTTTAAATCTAATCAAGCCATCATTATAAGTAATGTATTTGTTTTTAATTTTATTTTCTTTAATTTGCATTCACTTTGTACCCTTTGTGATTGGTTGGTTTATGTTTTGGGTAGTGTATTTTGTTTTAGAATAAAGTTATAAAATAATCATAGCATATAAACCAATTAATCCCATAAGTTTCAAATGCCATCAAATCCAATAAATGAAATTAGGTTTAAGTTACCATATGTAGTTGTGTATTAATCCAAGAGAACGGGTTAAGTAATTAAGTTTATATACAAATCCATGTTTGATATTAAACAAGCCTAGTACTGTATCTTTTGACCGCTTTTAAGGACAAATGTAATTTTTTTTCTTTGGACTTAAAGGCAAATTTTTTATTGTATCTCATCCATCTTAAAACTTAATTTTAGCTTATCAAAAGCTCAAAATTTCCAATTAAATCTCAATCATCTCGCTTTACCATTGTTTGGTTTTTTTTGTCCTTCAACGCTTCTTCGTTTAATTGACCGTGATTAATCTTTTGTTAATTTATGTTCAAAGCTAAATTATGTTGATTCTTCCATTAGTTCGAGTCAAAATGACTTTGTTTATGGTAAGTTTATTTTTAAATATGATTTCCTTTATCTTTGTTGTTCTATGAGTATGCACCTGAATTCAACTTCTGCATTTCATGTTTTTTAGCATATGCTTTGACTTACATTTTTAAATAATGTATCCGTTTGCTGTCGGAATAAATGCATTGTTTGTTATTATCAACATTGTCTAGCTTATGATCACATGGGGAAGACCTTATGCGCAGTTAATTATAATCGTATACAGAATAACAATTCTATCTAGTTGACTAATAAATAAATCATATACAGGTATGAGATAACAGGTGGTCACTAAAGTAGTAGGCAATGCGAGCAATTTCAAGGTAGGCGACCGAGTTGGAGTTGGATACATAATCGCTTGCTGCCTCAACTACTAGTTCTTCAATGGTTCTCAAGAAAATTATCGTGACCAAATGCAATTCACATATAATGGTATTTATTAGGACGGTAGCACCACTTATGGTGGCTACTCTGAAATGATAGTTGCTCACAAAGGGTTTTAACATCTAACTAAACTAAACATTGTCACTAAAAATCTCACACATGTACAGAATAATTTGACCTGATTATAATTAAATCTATCCCTTGGAAAAGTTAAAACTGAATTCATGTTTCTTTATTTATAACAAATTAAAATTTAGTTGAATAATAACCAGGTTTGTGGTCCACATACCCAATAACCTTCCTTTGCTCCGGCTCCACTTCTATGAAAGAACACAAAATGCTTGAATCACCAAGCAAAAAACTTGGATTGGTCTGGCTTGGGGGACTTGGTCACCTTGCTTTTAAGTTTGGTAAAGCATTTGGACTTCATTTTACTATCATTAAAACATCTCCTTTTAAAGAAAAGGAAGCTAGAGAGCATTTAGGTGCTGATGATTTTCTACTTAGCACCGATCCTGAACAGATGAAGGTGTTATTATTATTTTTTAATGAAGAGATACGATCAGTTCGAAAAAACCTTATCAATGTACAAATAGTCATTGTCATCAAATATGATATTTGAACTTAACTGGTTTCTTAATAATGTGGCGATCTTTATTGCACTGTTATATCCATAATCTGCAGCAAAGCGTTTTGACTATGTTACTAACACAATCAGCAACATGCCGCGTTCACTTGGACCATTTCTTAAGTTGCTTAAAATTAGAGGTACATTGGTGTTTCTTGGTGCACCTGATGAACCCATTGAACTTCATTCTTTTCCTACGATATTTGGTAAGTAAATATTTCTTTTCTCGATATGATGTGCTCTTGTAAGACTAACTGATGAAATACATCATTTCATTTGCAATGATATTTTAGTTTTGGATTCTGATCCTTACCTACTCAATCCATACTATATAATACAAGGCGGGTTTCAACACTATAAAATACACTTTGAACGTAGGAGTACCTGACTGAATTTTTTTTTGGTTCAATGATTTGTAGGTAGAAGGATAATAAGCGGTAGCATACTAGGAGGGATATGTCTTCTTGATATAGAATGTGGTGCTCAACAGGTTTTCACTGATAAAGGCCGAGTACTAATAGAATGTGTCGAGTAAACTTGGGCTTACTCTGGCAATGGCTGACCTGAACTTACAAGGCATGCTTCATGATGCATTCAACACTACCAAGGACATGGTAGACTAAACTAAATGAACTCTATATGATGGCATTTGTAGTTTGAGAAGGGACCAAGTAAACTGAATTAACTCCATATGAACTCCATATGCTTATTAGTGTGATGCTATATTTCTTCAGCATGCATGTCTGCTTTTTCATTACACTATTCATTATACAAATTTTATATTTGGGTTGTCCATACATGATACAAGATTATGGTCAACTACATAGCCTACATTTACTAAATATTAGAGTAACATTATCAATTAGGTGCTCATTTTTGTCTTATTTTAATGTGGCTGAATCGGGAACAAGTTCGCAGTGGTGATGACAATGCGACAGAGTTATTTGAACTTGGTGCTGTCATGTTACAGAGAAAATTTTACCCTGTAGCTATAAAATATTTGTAACAAGCAATAGAAAAATAGGATAGGGATGATCAAGATTTAGCACAAGTTTATGCATTTTTCTTTATGAAATTTACTTTGACTTTCTATCCCATTTTTATCCATTAGAAACCTTATTTGTTATATTACCTAGTTGGATAACAATATTTCTGTTAATATAGAACTGGCATCTTCAATGAACCAAGTTTTTTGTACTGATTTTGGCTTTTTTTATTTGCTTCATTTACGAAAGGTTTACTAAACCTGCGCTTTTGAGTTCTTGACATTCTTAAAAAAATAGCAAACCTGGTATTTAGTGTGAATTTAGAGCAGACTATAATTGTACTATTTTTAAAAAAACTCCCAAAATCATTGCACGGTAAATAAATTAGGTAAGATTTAACAACAAAATAAAATCTAACAATATAATAATAAAAGAACTTCATTAGATTTCAAAGTATATGACCAAACAAAATATATTAACATATACACTTGCAAAACAAGAAAATGCAAACAAAATATAAGACAGCAAAAGATATTCAAGTGTGAAACTAAAATAAATAAAATACAAAATAATCAAAACCATACCTTTGCATACTTGTACAGCTGAAGTATGGGAAGAATATGCATGGTACAATGCAATTAATGCAAGTATGTTGTAATTCACATCAGTAAGCAAAAGGAGGAGAAAGTCTCAGCTTAAACATATAAACCCTGTACAACAAGTTTCTTCAAACTGTAAACCTCTTCTATATATACATCATCTTCATTCGTTCATTTTTTTTAACTAAGAAAAAAGAAAACTGAAGTAAGAATCAAAACAACAACAAACAAATCAAACCAGAGAATCAAAGAGAAGGCTTCAACTTGCATTTTCTAAGCCTGTGTCAAAACATAGTATCTCTGTACTTCTGGAAAAAGGAAATGTTCAAGGTGAGTAACCTATTTTTAAAAATACAACTTAAGTATTGATATGATTGCTTGTTATTCTCTGTGATAAATATGCAATGTATAAGTGAAATTCTGTTGTGAGTATATATGAATAGATATATGTGTGTATGATTTCTCTGTATTGCACTGTCTTTTGTTTCCAGGTTCAAGAATTGTCCAAAACCCATTTTCACATAATTTAATCTATGTTAGTATTTAAATTTCAGACGAAATATGTTGTTGCATCATAGTTTTAAGCTGAAAAATATGTTTAAGTTAAACCAATTTGCATGGACTCTGGAAATTTGAAACAACAGAGCAACCCTTTAAATAAGTTAAAATAAAATTATCATGATTCAAGAATTTAAAGATATGAATCAAATACTTAAACAAAAATTGGATTTTTGAAACCAAAATCACGATTTTTAGTATAGGAGTTTGAGTGCATTCCTGGTCTAACCAGAAATTGGTTTTTGAGTAATTTCTGAGGATCACGAGAGTTTTGATGATCGAGGTTCTTTCTGGTGGAAGAAGGATGATCAACGATGACGGGAAAAATGCCAGATGGATAATCAAAGCTTTGTGGTGAGGGTGGCGATCGAATTTAGTTTGTAACCCTAGTTTTTAACTGGGAGGGGTTTTTGATTGGCATGTATTCTCTGGTTGATCGACTTCAACCAAGCTCAGGGGGATGGAAGGAGGTGAGATGACGAAGGCTTGGCCGGAATTTCAACGCCGTTGATGGTCGGAGGAGCGAGCATGATGGGTTGTTTCAAGTTTAGGTTGGTTCTAGGAGTTCTGTTCCAGGTTTGGCTCGAGTGCTCGATTTCAAATTCGAGTTGTTGCGTGAGTTTTGATGGTCGGGGTCGGGAGGAGGAGTGATTGCTGATGTGAGGAGGCCAGTGTGGTCGACTGGAGTTGGTCGGAGCCACGGTGCACGTGCACCGTGCACATATTGTTCTGATGGTGTTGGGTTGAGTTGAAGGAGGTAAGCTTGCATTTTTCTCGAGTTCCCGTGTCTTGCTCGAAGCATGTAGGGGAGTGACTCGAAGCAAACCTGAGTTGCCTTAGGATGGTTTAATTGGGTACAGTTTTGTTCAAAACTGTCTGCAAATTGAATTTAAACCAAAGCTAAATGAATTTAAATTTATAAGCTTGATCTAAATAAAGTTAAATCAAGTTTAAGTTAGATTCAAATGGTACTTTGAATCTTTAAGTTTTAAAAAGGGAAATTTGTTTTTTTTTATAAATCAAAGTTGTAAATAATTAGAAGTGGGTTTTCAGGTTTATAAAAACCTGACAGTTTCCTGAATTTTAAAATTTAATTTAAAGTTTGAAAGCATCATTTAAACAATGGTTTAAACTCAAAGTTAAGTTCAGGTTTCAAATAAACTTAAACCATTTATCACTATGTTAAATTCAAATATAATATTTGATGACAATGACTATTTGTACATTGATAAGGTTTTTTCGAACTGATCGTATCTCTTCATTAAAAAATAATAATAACACCTTCTTCTGTTCAGGATCGGTGCTAAGTAGAAAATCATCAGCACCTAAATGCTCTCTAGCTTCCTTTTCTTTAAAAGTAGATGTTTTAATGATAGTAAAATGAAGTCCAAATGCTTTACCAAACTTAAAAGCAAGGTGACCAAGTCCCCCAAGCCAGACCAATCCAAGTTTTTTGCCTGGTGATTCAAGCATTTTGTGTTCTTTCATAGAAGTGGAGCCGATGAGCAAAGGAAGGTTATTGGGTATGTGGACCACAAACCTGGTTAATATTCAACTAAATTTCAACTTGTTATAAATAAAGAAACATGAATTCAGTTTTAACTTTTCCAAGGGATAGATTTAATTATAATCAGGTCAAATTATTCTGTACATGTGTGAGATTTTTAGGGACAATGTTTAGTTTAGTTAGATGTTAAAACCCTTTGTGAGAAACTATCATTTCAGAGTAGCCACCATAAGTGGTGCTACCGTCCTAATAAATACCATTATATGTGAATTGCATTTGCTCACGATAATTTTCTTGAGAACCATTGAAGAACTAGTAGTTGAGGCAGCAAGCGATTATGTATCCAACTCCAACTCGGTCGCCTACCTTGAAATTGCTCGCATTGCCTACTACTTTAGTGACTACACCTGTTATCTCATACCTGTATATGATTTATTTATTAGTCAACTAGATAGAATTGTTATTCTATATACGATTATAATTAACTGCGCATAAGGTCTTCCCCATGTGATCATAAGCTAGACAATGTTGATAATAATAAACAATGCATTTATTCCGACAGCAAACGGATACATTATTTAAAAATGTAAGTCAAAGCATATGCTAAAAAACATGAAATGCAGAAGTTGAATTTAGGTGCATATTCATAGAACAACAAAGATAAAGGAAATCATATTTAAAAATAAACTTACCATAAACAAAGTCATTTTGACTCGAACTAATGGAAGAATCAACATAATTTAGCTTTGAACATAAATTAAAAAAAGATTAATCACGGTCAATTAAACGAAGAAGCGTTGAAGGACAACAAAAAACCCAACAATGGTAAAGCGAGATGATTGAGATTTAATTGGAAATTTTGAGCTTTGGATAAGCTAAAATTAAGTTTTAAGATGGATGAGATACAATAAAAAATTTGCCTTTAAGTCCAAAGAAAAAAAATTATATTTGTCCTTAAAAGCGGTCAAAAGATAGAGTACTAGGCTTGTTTAATATCAAACATGGATTTGTATATAAACTTAACTACTTAACCCGTTCTCTTGGATTAATACACAACTACAGATGGTAACTTAAACCTAATTTCATTTATTGGATTTGATGGCATTTGAAACTTATGGGATTAATTGGTTTATACGCTATGATTATTTTATAACTTTATTCTAAAACAAAATACACTACCCAAAACATAAACCAACCAATCACAAAGGGTACAAAGTGAATGCAAATTAAAGAAAATAAAATTAAAAACAAATACATTACTTATAATGATGGCTTGATTAGATTTAAAGAAATCAAAACAGGCACAATGAATTTGAAATTAACTAACGTAGAATGTAAGCATAAGAGATCTTTTGATCCCAACCTTCCAATGTTTCAAGATACTCAACTAAAAAGTCTTGAATAATATCACATCTAACATAAGTATTTCGAAAAAAAAATTAACACAAAACGACAACGGACATTGGTCTAAAAGCTATCAATTGAACCTCTAAGACAATTGAGCCTGATTTGTTCCTCAATGTAACATACATGTCACTACAACCTTACCAATGATAATCCATTGCTTTCTAGATAAGTCAATGAAATCTTCCAACCAAAAAACTTGTAGCAACCCGTATTTTTTATAATTAAATATATTAAATTAAATAATATTTTAGAAAAATAATATTATTATTATTTGAAAGTGTTTTGGAATAGAAATATTTTTAATAAGATTGAAAAGAAATGTTTTAAAAGAATTCTAAAAGAAAATAAGTTATGTACTCTCATCTTCTACGGCTGGAAAATAATTTCGATAACGATCGCGACATCGTCGACTTTTATTTTCGAGTTTCAAAATGGAAAGACCACTATAGTAGCTTTGCTACACGGTTGTTTTGTTGAAAAAAATTTAAATTATAATTTCCTAAGCATGATTTGATATACAAAAGATATAAATATATATTATTTCAGGATTATTTTAAATGAAACCCGATAGTTTGTTCTTAAGTTTTTGATAATTAGAGATTTTCTATTATTGTAATAAAATGGAATCTTTGACTATCTTAATGGTTAAAAACTTACAAATTGGAATCTGAAATTAAATATAAGTGTCTAATGAAAATACAAAAAAAATTGAAGTTTTGTAACTTGTAAACTAAAATGATAATATAATATTATGCAAATAAAAACTTAAGTAATAAAAATAATTTAAAATGAAAATATGTCTACAAACATAAAATTAAGATGTACAAGAAATATTATAAACTTAAGTTAATGTTTGAAATGCTTAATAATTAAGTTGAATAATAAGAAGGAGAATACTATTTAAGTAAATGATTATAAACTTTAGAAAATGTTGAAATGATTCATAAATATATTTAATATCGAATGATACCGTATATGAAGTAATAAATATGAATTAAAGAATAAAGAAATTTAAGTGTGAAATGATTCATTATTGAATATTAATATTACATGGAAATCAAGTTTCTTAAGTAAATAATAAATGTAAATTAAACCGTAAGAAACTTATATAATACCTTAAATAATTATTCTTTAATAGTATTAAATAGTAAATATTGAATTAAAAATAATTCTATATAAGTAAATAAATAGGAATTAATAAAGATGATCTTGTAAAAATAAATAAGAATTGAAATAAGGTACGCGATTTGTTGCAGAAACAAATGGAATAAAATATGTATTGTGCGTAAATCAGTTTATTTGCACAATGATCTACACACAATAAACATATTTGTTCCATTCAGTTCAGCAACAAGACGCCTACCTTATTCAATTCTTATTCATTCTTATGGTCGTTTTTCATCAATTTCCGTTCATTCACTAACAGAATTGTTTTCCATTCAATATTTAATATCACCATTCGATATCTACTATTTAATACCATTAAAAAATATTTTTTTAAATATTATATAAATTTTCCTAAAGTTAAACTTACATTTATTATTTATATAACTTAATTTCCATTTAGTATCAATATTCATTTATGAATCATTCCACACTGTAAGTTTCTTTATTCTTTAATTCATATTTTTAACTATCAAAAATACAGATCGTTACAAAGTTATCAGTAATTACCGTCACATCAACTGTACTAAAATGTTAACTCAGAGAGAAATTTATCTGATCCCATATTTTCCATCTTCGAATGAAATTATTTGGTACAATCTAAAAGAAATGTCTTTAAATTGGTTGATCGCACTGGAATAGAAAAATATGAAAAATAGAGCTGATTTCCCACCATTACTTCCATTTATGATGCTCCTAATTCAATAAAATTCTGTCAATTCATCCATGCTTTTCAAAATTCACGTAATTTCCTCATTCCAAATGTTAGTATTTATATTTAATATCAATAGCGGTCTCTTCAACACCATGATTGTCTTTAGCATTGGTATTCACCCTCATAAAGGCTTTGGAATACCATATACACCCAAACACATCCAAAAAGGGACATGCTAAACAAGTAATGGTTTGTACTAGTGTTGCACATTCTCATAGTCTCCAACATATAACTACTCTAATCAGCAATTTACACTGTGGAAATTGCATATTATTTTGATCTCAGTAAAGATCCGAGCTATAACCATATTAATATCATTAATCAGGTTACTAATCATGCTAACCTATTTAACTTAGAAAATCTCAATTCTCTAAATTTGGAATTGCCTGCTAGATACCAATCGTCATGTTGCCCCTGCCCAGCTTTATGCATTTGCTGTCACTCTCATCCCCAGCAAAAAAAAAGCAACCAAGCAAAAAGCAACAACTTCATTCAATATTTGTGGATTCACGGTTTAAACAACGAAAGCTTTAAACAAAACTGATATGAAACCACAACAGAACGGTTTAGAAACAGTTTAATCAATTAACATTTAAAAATCAAATCTCGAGCGGTTGAAAAAATAAATAAAGAATCAATGAAAATTTTCAGAATACATATGTGAATAGGTCGTCCAATAGGAGCGAAAGACAAAATGATAAATCAAATTATACAAATGTTATTTTTCATTTGAACTATGCATTTAATCATCACACGACCTACCAAAGAAAAGAAAAACAGCTAAATTCACGAATTGAAATAAAATGACCTCTATAGAAGATTAGAGCTGTTCAACCCGGTTGATATTCAGACATATGCTTGTCTGATCATTTAATCATTGGTCTGTTTAACACTGATCAAAAACTAAAATGGATTATAAAAAAAAATCGAAATAAAAGGCTCGGAATATGGGTGGCGATATATCAGAATGGTCGGTAAGGTAATTAATCAAATTACCATTACGATGAACGAGGCCAATATCAATCGTCATCGCGCCTTTCAGAATAGAAAATTTAGATCTGAATAAAACCAAAGAAAAGATGCGAACAGATAAAATAAAGAAGGCGGTGGAATAACAAACGTGTTTTTGGCGATTTTATAGCTGGAGGGAGGGTTTGGGAAGACGGATCTAGGCATTTGTGAAGTTATATCGTGTCCACTGATTTTGTTAAATGGGCTTTTCCAACCAATATCGAGCCGAATTAATGGACAATTTAACATGTTTCAATTATGCACTTATATTTGGATCTATCAACGACCAATTGCAGGATTCTTTCACGATCAAATTGGATTGGCAAATTAGAACAGAGGATGAAGATTGCATAGAAAGAATTTGTTAATTGTGATACGTATGGTGTTTATATTTTTCGGTAGAAATTTGGTTACGTCTACCTTTTCGAATTTGATACGTGAAAAACTCTTCTAAAAACATGTTTTAAATTACGTATTTATTTTTTATTTTGGTAAAAAAAAATTTGAAAATTATGTTTGAACATTAATTATATGTTTTTATGATAAAAACATATTTTATGAATTTTCTTAAATTTTTTTGAAAATCTACCTATATTTGCAGTTTTGAAATTTTAAAAATATGTAGATTTCTCTACAAATATTAACAGATTACTGTGCAAACATTCAGAAAGTTCTCAGCAAATATTTGTTGAATTTTCTGCATATTTTCTGAAACATGACGGTAAGGATTTTTTTATAATATGTTTTTTAGAAGGAACAGTTGTGTATTTTCGAAACTTAAAGATGCTCAATTACAAAGAATTCCAATTTTTTGTTTGCCATAATTATTAATTATTTACTTTAATCAATAAATATTTTATTTTTGGTATTTATTAATCAATGATAGAAATTTAAATTCAAATTCAAATTTAACTACAAATTCAAATGCCTACTACAAATTCTAGCAAAAGTTCTAATTAACGATGAAGAACATACAAATATTTAATACATCAACGTCGTCCTGCAGCAACCAAAACATCTCTGATCGATGACGTGTTGCAACAAACCATGCTGTATTTTGATGAACTTGCACCACCATGGTTGTATTGATGTTGTCCACATCAATTTTCCTCATAACTCGATGGAACTTCTTCCTAAACGGTTTGTTTATAATCGAGATCCATTCAGTTGTATTTTCTTATAAATTTATGAATAGCAAAGTTGCAATGACAAAATATGCTTGCCTAGTGAAGCTATAGGTCGGGATGTCTTGTAAAATGTTGAATTTTTTTTCTAAATAACTCATGGCCTTGCATAAACTAGAGTGATATAAATTGAAATTTTCATTATACAATTTTGGAACATTATAGGTTTTTTGAAACTCTCAAACATGATAGGATTCATGATGATAAATTGGTAGCTATCCATTTCTATGCTTGTACATTGAATCTATGAGATAATTAACGAATGGCGAGCATGGGAAGATTTCAACTTCTTCAATAGCATGAATTAACAGTCTACTATCATGGGTAGAGCCTTTCCAACTAGGCATTATAAAACTAAATGTCAAATCAAAATTAACAGCAGCTCGTCTATGGTTCAAAATTCTCTATAAATCTGTTAGAATCTTCTTTCTACCTATAAATATTTGAAATTTCTTATCGCTCAAATTTCTTGCAAGTACAAATTGGGACAGCCGACATCATCTAACTAGCTCATTTGATTGCATACACCGACTCAAACGCAACAAGGCTCACCCTACGAGTGGACCTCCTAGCTCGAGTACAAATTGTCACAGTATTGCCCACTCAAACAATAGCAGGTCAGGCAATGCCAAATAGCAGCTCGACATGTGATGAACCCCTCAATAATCAACCAACTTGGCCTACATCCTAACGACCAGTCAAGTCTCCTTAAGTTAAAGCAAAGCTCCTAAAGGTTACAAGCGGGCGACGACAGCATATAGTTTCTCGATGTGCAATAAGCCTCCAGCCTAGTGAGTGGCATGGCTAATAACCTACTCCCCGACAAATTATCTCGCTCACTCCCTTCTTCAACTACCTAGACCTTCTGATGGTTCCTCGCCTTGCCTCGACAAGCTCCAACCCCGACGCCTTCTTACCCCTACAAAAAGGAGCTCTATTTTTATCGTTTCTATACAAAGTATGATAAGCGGCATCGTTCATTTGACAGAAGAACAATAACCATTACCTTTGCTACCATCAAAGTACCTCTACAACAACCACTCCTTGAGCCCGTGCTGTCTGCCCTTGCACAATGCTTGCTCAAGGTACGACCATATAATTATCATCATCTCAACCATACAGTCCAGCTAGCCTCCTAACTAGCACACACATCAACTACCCATCCCTCTAAGCCTAAACTATGCAATTTTAGCCATTTAATATAATTTGCAACAATTATTAATACATCAACAGTTGCATTTTTACGAAGACTGAACAAAATAAGCTCTCAAGCATTGTATTTTCTTATTATTATCTCTTATAGTCATAAATTGTAAGAGAACCAAAGTAGTAAGAATTTTTCATAGTAGACGTAGGCAAGCTTAGCTGAACCACTTCAAATCTTGTATTCTTTTACGTTTTTTCCAACCGACCACCTCATTTTACATTTTTAATTAATGTATTAGCAAGTTTCCTTTGTTTATATCACCCCAAAATCATAATTCTTAGGTTAGCTAAAATTTTAGTCAATAGTTTGGCGATAGGAGTGCCCTCGCCAAAAGCACTTTTTTTTTGTTCCCTCTGCTTCTTTACAAACTCTTTTCACCTTTGCACCATGTCAAATCCTAGTGAAACAAACCTTATAACTCCAATAATCGTAACACGAACGGAGCTATTGGAGCAGGCTCCTTCTGTCCCAAATTAGACTATGAAATGACATATAGCTCAGCATTATTAATTGATTGATTAGCGTAAGACAACTTGCTCGGGATGTGAATGGCCTTCGCGCTAGGATACTCAAGGGGCTATAAATTTGGCCAGGCCATCCCCTCGAAGGTTGAATGGACCTTTATCTAGCCCGCTTTCTTAGTACCTACAACATAATACATTACCCTTGCGAGAGAGTCTTATTGAAATCTCCTGTAAATGTTGCTCCAATTCACCATTGGAACATGCATATTGCCCTAGAAATGTTGCTCCAATGTTCTTGGTTTGGGATGTGCATTAGAATCTGATTATAGCCAAAATAAGCATCTAAGAAAGATAGCAATTCATGGTCGGCTGTCGAATCCACTCGTTGGTCGATCATTGGCAATGGGAAGCTATCTTTTGGACATGCCTTATTCAGGTTTGAATAGTCGATCCATGTCCTTCATTTCCCATTGGATTTCTTGACTAGGACTGGATTGGATACCCACTCTGGGTATACAGCATTGTGGACAAAGCCATTGGCTTTTAGCTTATCCACTTCTTCCTTAAGTGTAAGGATCGGCCTGAACCTAGGCTATGCCACTTCTGTTTCACAGGGAGACATCTAGGGTTCACATTCAATGCATGACATCTAGGGTTCACAGATTGTGCCTAGGAAAAAACATCTAGGTTTGCCTAAAGAAAACCCTCCAATTCTTTCTTCATTCTCATGCTGAGTTGAAATTGGATTTTCAAGACCCGAGTAGGATCGGTCTAACAGATCGAGATGGTGATCGTCCGCTCAGCTAAGGCTTCATTGTGTCCTTTGGATCCTTCCTCGGATCCATAGCTTTATGAAACTTTCTATGCCAACCAAGTCAGGGCTTAGGCAGTGGTTGCTATGCGTCCATCGATTAGACGTAGAGAATCCTCTCCACGTCCTTTCCCTTTCAATGTCGCTTTGCTTCCTCCAGCTCGGCGACATAGCATTCTTGTCCAAGGTTCTGATCACCTTGAATGACCCTCATTTCGTTTTTCATAGGAAATTTCATCGTTGGGAACCATGGAGCTAGGGCCTTTAGTCCTGGAAACTAGTAACGGCCAGTTAGTCCAAAATCACATTATAAGTTGCAAAAATATCTATCACTACGAAGGTTACGAACTACAATCTCTTGTGATCACCTTTCCTGAAACCGTCAATAAGTTTACAAATCCTACAAGCTTTGCAGCCTCTCCGATAAATCCCTAAATTTTATATTTACAAGCTTCAGATCCTGACCATCCATCATCATTTGATCATAAACTCTCTTAAATAGAATATTTACTGAATATCCATAATCAATAAGCACTTTCTTCAAAGTTATTGGCCTATACCATTATCACTAAGGTTTAAAAGGATAAAAAAAAATACATAATCAATACATATTTCCATATTATTGATTATCATGCTCTGATTCTAGGGTCAATTTATCAATACAGATTTGCCTTTACCTTCCAAAGTTGCCAATTTCCCTTGCTGTTTATTCTCAGGACAGTTCCTCTTCATATGCCCCTCTTTCCCACATAGGTAGCATTTGAAGGCTCCTCCTTTTAACTCTGGGCACCTTGGTTTGATGTGTCCTTCTTTACCACAATGATGGCAAACCAATTTCTTCTTAGTATCATTGGCTTTTGTGTCTTTACTCTTCCTGTTGTCTGCCTCCTCCTTCTTTTTATCATAAGGGTGATATCTTCCCTTATCCTTCTTGTTGTTGCTCTTAAAATTCCTATATTTCTCTCTTTCTTTGTCATGTTGTTCCAGTTTCAAGGCCAGATCAATTACTTGATCAAATGTTCTATCTGCATATGGTAGCATAGCTCTGCTAAGTCCTGGGTTCAGTCCTTTTATATACCTATCATTTTTGGATGCTTCATCTGCCACTAGCATTGCTCCATAATTAGATAGCCCCTCAAACTTTTGAGTGTATTCAGTGACATTCAAAGTTCCCTGCCTAAGTTTGATAAATTCTTCAAGCAAAATGGTCTTGGCTGATGCTGGTACAAATCTTGCCTCCAACATCTCCTTGAACTGATTCCAAGTGATTTCATTTTCATTTCTTCCAGCTATGATCACCTCCCACCAGCTTAAAGCTACCCCTTTCAGTTGTCTAGAAGCTACTTGCCTCTTCCTTTGGTCATATAACTGCATGTCATTGAAAATCCTATCAAGTGTTCTCAACCATGCTTGAATTTCCATCACACTCTCAGTTCCTTCAAAACTCCTGCCTCCCAAATTGGAATAAGTCTTCAGTAGTTTTGAAAGCTCTTCATGTGGGTTCTCAGGCCTATGCCCAATTCCATCTCTTAAAACCCTCACAAATTCTTGCATATCAAGCATTTGAGGTGCACTGGGTCCTGCATTGTGATGAGATCCTCTTCCTACCATGGTCTGCTAACTAAATTCTGGGCAAATGGTATTAGTATATTATGAGTACTTCTATAATTTCTATTTTCTTATCTAAATTATTTCATCCAAAACAAACAGACATAATACATTTTTATAATACTTAACAATCAATGCAACCAAGTGCTCTGATACCAACTGAAATGACCCTCCTATTTCCACCCTAATTTCATAAGGATTTTTTTTTAAGAGATGATATATAGATATATCATTCATTACAAATATATTTCCCAGGGTCATTTTCTTTCTCCAATAAACAAAATATATCCAGGATCTTTCACAATATAAAAATATTGTTTTAAATCTAAATCATTCCTAACATACATATATGAAGATATCTATGTTATATTCTACTAAAATTCTCTAGCTTCCTTTTCTTGAATATTTGTAATAGTTGCAAATATTCAAAATAATTGCATTCTTATCAGCAATTATTCATGTAAAATTATTTCAATCCGAAATTCATCTTTCTTAATTACATTCTTATTAGCAATTATTCATGTAAAATCATTTTAATCCTAAATTTATCTTTCTCTGCAATTATTTTAAAATGAATTTGGATTTTTTTTAAATCAAGAATTTAAGATCAATGTTTTAAAGTAAGTTTAAAGTCAAGTTTAAAATCAAATTTAAAATATGGATTCAAGTTTCTTGAATTCAAATCTAAAATTAAAAATAAGTTTTAAATCCGAAGGTGTTTTAAACAAGTTTAAATTTAATTTAAATTTGGTTAAGGTTTTAAATGGTAAATCATTTTGAATCTTATATTCAAAATGTAATTTAAATTTAAATTCAAAAGTGTAATGTTCTACACATTAATATTAATTAAATCATTAATAAAGGAATAGATTATCTTAGAGATAATTTAGATATTGAAGTAATTTAAATTAATAAGTTAATTAAAGAATGACTTATTTATTTAATTTAAAATTAATAATTTAGAATTAAAGATAATTTCTTAGGAAAGTAATTGAAGAAATGTTATTAGTTAATGAAGTTAATTAACTAAGGATTATTAACAATTGATTAAAGTGATTGATGTTAATAATAAATTGGATTTATTTATTTAGATAATCAATTATAAATTGTTTAAATGAAATTACTAAATGAAAGTAATTAAGGATTAATCACTTATTGAAATAAATTTTGGATATTTTGATTTATTAAGATTAATTAATTAAGTAATTTGTTTAAAGGTTGATATAATTAATATGATTAATTAAGAAAAAATTAATTAATTAAAATGTTTGATAAATTAATTTATATCAAATGATTTGTAATTAATAAATTAGAATTGGATAATAAATTCATAAGTAAATAAATTTGATTGGAAATAAATTGAATTAATTAGGATTAAACAATTAATTAATCCTGTTTATAAATGATTATTAAATGCTTGACCTTACTTATGAATGATCGTATTATATGTGATGCCTTGAATTGATTGTCCTATCTGATCTATGATATTTTGTTCTGTGGATTCAGTTGTGTGTAATTTATTCATTTACTTATGATACATCTATATATATCTGTGATCTGTGAATGAGTGATAAGCGTTATAGTTTATATCGCTTATCAGCTATATTTCGGTATTTTAATCTGTGATAAATTGAATGATGCTGCACTATTGTGTTGAACCCCTGGACCACATTTTTACACACACAAATATGGATTTCACGAGGAAATCGATTAAGTCACAGAGTTTTGAAGTGATTTTTAAATAGACAAATTGAATTCAAATATTTGAAAATGGATTGGGTTTAAAGTGAAAAGCTTTTGAAATGGGATTTCAAAGATGAAATTTATTTTGAGTAACTTGATTAAGTTTTGAAATTTAAATATTTGATTTAAATTTGAATTCAATATTTGAAATTGAATTCTATGATTTGAAACTAGGGATTAAAGATGTTTATATATGGGTTAAACTATTTTAAAAATATTGATTTGGGAATGTGAATATAATTCAATGGCTTTACCTCGTGCAAATAAAATTGGATTTTTCTGAAACGAAAACTATTTATTTTCAAATAATAACAGCTTTCATATATGAAGTGAACTTCCAAATTGTGTTAAAAGGAATTTAAAAGATTTTAAATGAAAATGATTTCCAAGTTATGGAAATGGTTTTGAAAGATTTAAGTTAAATCTTTAATTTAAAGATTTTAAATGAATTAATCCAATTGAGATGGAATTGTTTTGAAATCTATGAATGGATCCTTGTGAAACTGGGTGAACTTGTGAGATGAGTCTTTTTGTTTAAAGATTTGGAAATGGAAATTTATTTAAACCATTTGAAAGAAAAGTTTTGGGTAATAAGTTGTGACTTAATTGAAATCCCAATATCCATATGTTTCTTGTAAATTTTGCACTCACTATTCAGTTTAGCCGGGAGAGGACCTTTGTGTCATATATCCCATTTCGAATATGTGATTTGACGTTATGGATAACATTTGAAGACCGGTGGTGAAGACCAGGTGTTTGCGAGAACGAAAGGATAACCTATCGATTGTCTCTGCACTGAGTTGCTCCGGTATAGAGATTCCCTAAGTGATGGGAAATCCAATCGGGATTGTGAATACCCGGATTGCAAGGGCTTCTTCGGAAAGTGCCTTCGGTTCTGTTCGAACCCGGAATAGACTTGTATGGTTACATGTCTGACATTACATTTTGAGATATAAAGCTGATTTCTTTCAAATACATTTCTGTTTGGTGGCGGAGAATTTATTCTCTTAGCTTAACACCCTTCTCTAAGACGTATGAGCTCAGAGGTTATGTAGTTGAAGGTTATCAGCGATATATTCCCAATTTGGTAATGTGACATGCTGAGTGTTGCTGCGTGATGATCATTGTTTGATCATTTGTGATATGATCATTTGTTTGATCATTTATCTTTGTGATCATTACTTTGATCATCTGTTGACCCAAAGCATGGCTTTGTGCCAAAGCGTAGCTTTGTGGACGAGACTTCGTCGAACCTCACGACCCGGTATGGTCGAAACAGGAATCGTGGCGGCAAGGTTATTAGGGGATAACGCCCCCTTAGTGTATGTCATTTCCTTCTGGATTATGAGTGGTATCATGGTATGGAGCCCAGATACTTACTTTTTGGTTGCTGCAAATTTATTACTTGTGGTTGTTGGAATCGAGGATCCTCGGAAAAAAGGTCGCAAACGACCGGGGAATGACATATTTGTGTCAATAGTTACCCAGCTAGAGGTAACCCGGCCTTGTGTAGTAGAGATCCGGTTAGGATCCGGGAACGTCGCTCCAGAGGCGTTCTATTTTACTTGGGAAGTTCCTTTGCCCGACCATTTGTTGGAAATCCATCTTCCAATATGAACTTTGTACGGTATTAGTTGTAGAACCTGCCATTTATGTACGGTGGTCACCACTGTTTAGATGGTAGCTATAGTAGGCATACGATAATGGTCGTATGTTGGCTAAGATTGATATTCTATTTTCGAAATACTTTTTCCATTATGCACTAATAATAATATCAAAAAAATGATTTGTTTTGCGTAGTAAGCATCTTTGACTATCATAAGGAGAATTCTCCTCCAATTCTGCGTTTGCATTGTGTGTGTGGCGGGAGGCCTTATGGTAGTTTCATTTTCTAAAAGCATTGCGAATTGACTTTAAAATTCTCTGCTATTTGTTTTTAAAGATAAACTGTTTTTGTTGCTCACATCAGTCCCATGACTGATCTGGAGTTTATTGTTTCTTTCCTAAACTCTGGGTGCTCAAAATTTTCTACACGGGCAGTCTAGAGTTGGGTTTTTCAGATAGTCAGAATTAGTAGAATTTCTAGAGCTAGTTCAGTCTTTGGATATGGACTGCACTTGCTTATCTTTGTGCCTCGTTATTGGGAGTTCGAATTATTTCTGGATTGGTGCTTTGAAGATGGAGATTATCCGCTGTTGATGTTATCATTTTCTTTTCCGCTGCTATTTCTTGTATCATATCTCTGATGTATATTGATATTCATTGTATCACTCTGTTGTATCAGATATTGTATCAGATATTGTATATCAATGTATTATTCTTTTTCTTCCGTTGTGTTGTTTACTTAATTGTGTTATAAGCTTCGGCGACTCGGATTTGAATGGTTGAATCTATGGCATTCGAGTACGATGTAAAGTATGGATGTCGATTTTCGAGCACGAAAAATCCAGATCATCACATCTAGGCCTGCTAACGATGCTGAGAACGCTGATTCTCAACATGTTGAAGAATTTGCTCAACCCAATGCTGTTGAAATTCAAAGCCCATCAGATATGATCACTCAAGTTAAGATGGACATGATGATGAAAGAGTTAAATGACAAGTTGCATGAGAGTAAGGATGAGATGAGGGGAACTGTAGATATACTAAAGGGATAGTTTGGCTCACATCCCTGATAAGTTTCAAAATAGAGAAAAAATCCTTGCCAAACTTAACTTACATTTTTGGTCCCTGTTTTCAAATTCGCGCGCGCAGAAAGACCAAAATACCCTTTACGTTTTTAACATTTCAAACGCGCATAACTTTATGTAGAAAAATCAGATCAGCATACCGTTGTCACCAAAAAATCACAAATTTGATGATCTTTAAAATGAGATCCATTGTTGATACCAAAAAAACATATTTAAGGTAAGAGTGCAATTATTCCATATATTTGCGGAGAATTCTGCAAATTTTAAACATTATCGATTTTTCTTCAAATGCCAACAGCTATTGCATATACTTGCTGAATTGTCTGCAACTATTGCGTATACTTGCAGGCATGTCATCAATTATTGCATATAATTGCTGAATTGTTTGCAAATATTGCATATAAATCTGCAATTATCTTTAATAATTGCATGTATGTCTGTAAATATTCTGATTAATTGCATGCTCATCGGCAACTATTCATATAAAAGCATTTCAATACAAAACTAGACATTTATAACTATAAATAAAAAAATAAAGAATTTTAGTTCAATTATGAAGATTAAATTCATCATTCTTTACAATTATTCATAATATTTGCATAGTTATCAGCAATTATTCTCAATAATTGCATTTATTTCTGCAATTATTCTGATTAATTACATTCTTATCAGCAATTATTCATGTAAAATCATTTCAATCCTAAATTCATCTTTCTCTGCAATTATTCATAATAATTGCATAGTTATCAGCAATTATTCTCAATAACTGCATTTATTTCTGCAAACATTCAGAATAATTGCATTCTTATCAGCAATTATTCATGTAATCATTTCAATTCTAAATTCATGTAAAATCATTTCAATTCTAAACTCATCTGTCTCTGCAATTATTCATAATAACTGTATAGTTATCGGCAATTATTCTCAATAATTGCATCACACTCTCAGTTCCTTCAAAACTCCTGCCTCCCAAATTGGAATAAGTCTTCAGTAGTTTTGAAAGCTCTTCATGTGGGTTCTCAGGCCTATGCCCAATTCCATCTCTTAAAACCCTCACAAATTCTTGCATATCAAGCATTTGAGGTGCACTGGGTCCTGCATTGTGATGAGATCCTCTTCCTACCATGGTCTGCTAACTAAATTCTGGGCAAATGGTATTAGTATATTATGAGTACTTCTATAATTTCTATTTTCTTATCTAAATTATTTCATCCAAAACAAACAGACATAATACATTTTTATAATACTTAACAATCAATGCAACCAAGTGCTCTGATACCAACTGAAATGACCCTCCTATTTCCACCCTAATTTCATAAGAATTTTTTTTAAGAGATGATATATAGATATATCATTCATTACAAATATATTTCCCAGGGTCATTTTCTTTCTCCAATAAACAAAATATATCCAGGATCTTTCACAATACAAAAATATTGTTTTAAATCTAAATCATTCCTAACATACATATATGAAGATATCTATGTTATATTCTACTAGAATCAGAGCATGATAATATGTAAGTAGAAATCCTTTTAAATATTTGTTGCTCACACCAAATATCAATAAGCACTTTCTATGTTTTTGTTGCTCACACCAGTCCCATGACTAGATAAATGAATTTAACATAGAAAGAGCATGATAATATGTAATAGTTTCATTTTCTATAGGCCAATAAATGTTAAAGAAAAGGAAGCTAGAGAGCATTTAGGTGCTGATGATTTTCTACTTAGCATCGATCCTGAACAGAAGAAGGTGTTATTATTATTTTTTAATGAAGAGATACGATCAGTTCGAAAAAACCTTATCAATGTACAAATAGTCATTGTCATCAAATATGATATTTGAATTTAACTAGTTTCTTAATAATGTGGCGATCTTTATTGCACTATTATATCCATAATCTGCAGCAAAGCTTTTTGACTATGTTACTAACACAATCAGCAACATGTCGCATTCACTTGGACCATTTCTTAAGTTGCTTAAAATTAGAGGTACATTGGTGTTTCTTGGTGCACCTGATGAACCCATTGAACTTCATTCTTTTCCTACGATATTTGGTAAGTAAATATTTCTTTTCTCGATATGATGTGCTCTTGTAAGACTAACTGATGAAATACATCATTTCATTTGCTATGATAATTTAGTTTTGGATTCTGATCCTTACCTACTCAATCCATACTATATAATACAAGGCAGGTTTCAACACTATAAAATACACTTTGAAACGTAGGAGTACGTGACTGAATCTTTTTTATGGTTCAATGATTTGTAGGTAGAAGGATAATAAGCGGTAGCATACTAGGAGGGATATGTCTTCTTGATATAGAATGTGGTGCTCAACAGGTTTTCACTGACAAAGGCCGAGTATTAATAGAATGTGTCGAGTAAACTTGGGCTTACTCTGGCAATGGCTGACCTGAACTTACAAGGCATGCTTCATGATGCATTCAACACTACCAAGGACATGGTAGACTAAACTAAATGAACTCTATATGATGGCATTTGTAGTTTGAGAAGGGACCAAGTAAACTGAATTAACTCCATATGAACTCCATATGCTTATTAGTGTGATGCTATATTTCTTCAGTATGCATGTCTGCTTTTTCATTACACTATTCATTATAAAAAATTTATATTTGGGTTGTCCATACATGATACAAGACTATGGTCAACTACATAGCCCACATTTACTAAATATTAGAGTAACATTATCAATTAGGTGCTCATTTTTGTCTTATTTTAATGTGGCTGAATCGGGAACAAGTTCGCAGTGGTGACGACAATGCGACAGAGTTATTTGAACTTGGTGTTGTCATGTTACAGAGAAATTTTTACCCTGTAGCTATAAAATACTTGTAACAAGCAATAGAAAAATAGGATAGGGATGATCAAGATTTAGCACAGGTTTATGCATTTTCCTTTATGAAATTTACTTTGACTTTCTATTCCATTTTTACCCATTGGAAACCTTATTTGTTATATTACCTAGTTGGATAACAATATTTCTGTTAATATAGAACTGACATCTTCAATGAACCAAGTTTTTTGTACTGATTTTGGATTTTTTTTATTTGCTTCATTTACGAAAGGTTTACTAAACCTGCGCTTTTGAGTTCTTGACATTCTTAAAAAAATAGCAAACCTGGTATTTAGTGTGAATTTAGAGCAGACTATAATTGTACTATTTTAAAAAAAACTCCCAAAATCATTGCACGGTAAATTTATAAGCAGTGATCAAAAGATCTCAAAATATTTTTCTACTAATATTTCAAAACCCAACTCCTCACTAACAACCAAAATAACTATTCTGAAGAAAAGGCTCGTAGATGTTACTGTAAAATACGAAAGCTAACCCTGAGAGTGGTGCATTCATAGTGACAAAATTGTGGTGGTGATTTAGCCTTTTCAAATGACATGCATGTTGTGGTAACTTATTCATCCTAAACCTGCTAATAGTTAAAAGTTAAAACAAATTAACATGTGCATCCAGTTACTCCTTGTATGGAAATAGGTTTTTTTATTTGGCTTATCGTGGGGTAGTAGTATTAGATTAAGAAACATGTTGTCACTTAGCGCCTATTACTTAGTGGTGGATTAATACTTATTTTAAGTGAATTAATAAATGTGTCATGCCTTGACAAACAAACACAAACAATGAGTATTTTTATTATTACGTTTCAAATGGTGTAAACAAGTGATCTAAATTTTAGTTTTCAAAGAAAAGAACAGTAAGAACTATGCTAATAAAAATAATATGCTAATTAAACATTTAAAAATTGTATATTGCTATACCATAAGATATATCTTTGAACTATAATAAGTACAATTCAAACTTTGTAGTAGAACGTGATAAAATAACTTTATAACAATGTCAATCCACATGTTAATAGTTGTTAATTTGATGTTATGTGAGCTGAATGATCGAGATATTTAACAATAAAGTTGAATTTCTTAATTTTCTTAAATTGGCTTCATTTAATTTTTCAAGTTGTTAATCCAAACCCTTTGAAAAACAATTTCCAAATTAATGGGTCATAAATTCTCAAATTCCTTGTTTTAAACCCATTTTTATTTACAATTCACACGCGCCTTCGCCTCGACCTGACACCATCGCCTGCTCTCGATTGAAGCCGAGCCCTTGAAAACGCGATCGATTCTTTTTTTTATTCGAACGACCGGTAGTTTTTTTTATTTGCTCGATTTGAATCTGAAATGGGAGAAAGGAAAGGGTAGAGGGACACGGATATATGCGGCCACATATGAAAGTTGTTGAGAGGAATAGAAATATCTATTATTTAATTAGTAAATATCTCGCCCACGCGACCACGAAATCTCAAACTCCTAACGAAGCGTGCCACCTTGCACCTCTAATGTTTTACCCCCATTTCAAACACAATAAAACTAGTCTCGAGGCCTAATTCGACTGTATGCAAAAGATAGCTTGTCAAATCGAATTATTTCAATTGAATTCTGAAAGTAATTTCTACGCGTTTCATGCTCGCACTGCCAAACGACAAGTCTGATCGCTACGAAACTTGAAATTCTACAATAACTCACTATTACGGATCCAATGAAACTGGTTTCGTCGAAATTCGAGATAGTGGGCAAAATGGCTATTTTTACTCGTTAATTTAAAAATGAGCAATTTCCTGAAATTATTTATTCACTTTAAATTCAATCTTAAAAGTTAAAAATCTTCATTGTCATTAAAATAGAATTTAATAAATTTTTGATATCATTTTCATTCATATTAAATCCAGAATTCCATTATTTAAATAATTGCAACATAAATTTAAACAATTTAAATACCTGATACATCAATACTAATAATTCATTAAATTTTATTTTTTACCATTTTTATTCAATAATTATATCTAATCCTATAATTTAAAACAGTTAAAAATACGGGTCGTTACAATATACATCACAAATCCCTATATTTTGAATACTTGGAGAATATTTGTATACTTATCTCAATAGCATAAGTATACTCACCAAACACTGAAGATGTGACGACCGCCCATAACCCCTGCACTGAACCTAGAGAAAGTGCGCTGTAAAGTGTGCCAGGCAGCCATGGACGATTGTCAAGGTAAATTAAAACAACAGAATCTATCGTATTACTCACAGCGCATGGACAAAATACAATAGAACATATATATAGTGAAGCTTCACAGAATAGAATCTCATCAATAAAACTTCTTAATAGTTGGATACAATCATCTGTATAGTCAATACATCAAGCCTCACTACATAACACTTAGAGAAAATACAAACAGCGGAACATCCAGTACATATAAGAAGATAATAAGCAACCCTCCAGCTCGTCTTCGATATCAGCATCGTGAGAAGCAAGAACAGCACCTGTCACCTGCTACTTAGTCTGCCCATCCCAAAATGGACGAACAGCCCAAGGCAATATGAGTTAAAACATAAAGCCTTGAGTCAGACAACAGTCTTAGTGAGCGGTAAATTAACTAACAACATACCAAAAGAGCATAAAGGAAAAGGAATAGGAATACAACCCTCCCACTCCAACCTCATTCTACAGTGATAGCCCCTAGACACATACTAAGCAGAAGCAAACATAGCAGAGCATACAATTTGAAATAAAGTAATTATCACTCGAGTCAAGGGCGATGTTTTCCAAGTACAAATACCCAAGGCCTAAACCAAAATAAGATAAGCACCCAGAAAATACCGCTCTTGAGACCGAATGACTATACAACCAAACATCCATCACTCTGGCTATCACTGTTTTCATTGCTTCGATATCACCGTTAATTGAATGACCGGCACATTCTTTCAGCCGTCCGTCAAGGGCTAATGGAAACCCCGGTTCTAGACATTACTCCTGCACGTCATCGTGACCCGTGCCTAGGACTATCGAATCTGCCCAGAGTACTTGACTACTAATCCGTAGCCTTCAGGGACTATCGAATCTGCCCAACGTACTCTTGCTTTGAGCATGCTAGAACCTTCAACAACGATGAGATCTCAGCCTTTTAGTCATCCTCCTCGACAACTATTTCCATACTAGCTCAAGCGCCTCTCGAGCATCCATTATCCTCAAACTCGAACCATTTCACCGAGTTATCAACCTGCTTAGAATGATCCCGTCTGGATTAGACCAAGACTATCTCATATCATGCCTCGCTTCATCACATCCTCGCAAAACTTCATCTCAACATCATCATCATCGAATCTATGCATAAGAGCTTCACCATCCGCTACATATGCCACAAGCAGCTTTTCCAATTCAAGAGCCTTTCCCTTAGCTTTTGAATCATCTTCGGTCTAAATCAAATCATCAATCATCTAATTCATAGCAATCAACCAAGTCAAACATTAATCCAAACAATCAAGCTTTCAAATATGATCTAAGTAGAAAATTATAACAATAATGGCAACTTCGTAATTAAAGAGTTGAAAGTCTAATAAGCATGAAAACATGAACAATATCTCTATAATCTTGATGAATGAACTTGCATAGGTTAACATGTAGTAAGATGGATGTCAAATCATCATGAACAATGAATCTATACGGATCTACACATGTGATTAGGAAAATGCATGAAAATCACTATTTTAACACCAAATCAAGCCAACGATCCGATATACTCCTTTGGATCCGTGTGAGAGATAATCACCACTCACCAAATCACCTAAACAACCTCAAAAGAAACCCACTTCAGATCTGGACAGCGAAGGGTCTAACTTGATCTATCACAAATCCACTTCAAACGATGAAATCTCGCTTCAATGGATGTAAATCTTCAATCTAAGCTCTTGAATCTTCAATTTGATCTTCAACTTGGATGGATGGAATCACTAGATTAGAGTAGAGAAAAGAAGTGAAGAAGTGTAGAAGTCGAGCTCTCAAAATGGCAGCACTTCGTCGCTTCGAAATCCGGATCCAAAAAGTGAGAAATGGACGAGTATTTATAGCTGAAATCCTCCTAAGTCGTCACCCGGAATTAGGTCGTCCACGACCTATAGGGCTACGACCTACGACCTAACGAACCCCACCGACCTAAAGTCTTCGACCTAACAACCTCCGACTCAACAACCCCAAGTCTCTACGACGTAACACTTAAGCGCTTAGCAACCTAACGACTTAACACCCAAGCGCTTCTACGACCTATCAAAGCTCTTCATCCTCCGACCTAACGACATAGCAGCCAAACTCCTAAGTCGGTCACGACTTAACACATAACAGATCAGTGCCTTCATTCGACTTACGACTCAGCAACTAACCCCTAAGTCGGTAACGACTTAACACACGCGCCTATACGACCTAACGACTTAGCAGCTTCGCCGACCTAGCAAAGTTACGACCCAACCAAGATACGACTTAACAGAGGGTACGACTCATCATGGTAGCCGACCTACGACTTAGCTAACTCATCTGTCTACGACTTAGCTAACTCATCTGTCTACGACTTAACCAAGACACGCCTTAACGACCTATCACTTAACTCAACCGAACGAGTTACGACCTAATCCCTTAAACATCTAAGCGACCTAACATAAGTCGCGAACAAACTGGGATACGACCTAACTACTAAGTCGTCTAGACGACTTAACTATCCAACACCCACACTTAGGTCGCTCACAACAGTTCCTTAGGTCATTACCGACCTATCCTCCTAAGGTTGCTAACTCGCCTAGTTTCCTTAGGTCGTTGCCGACCTAACTCTACCCCACGACCTAACCCCAGAATACTTAGGTCGCCAACTACACTTC
Organism: Allium fistulosum; assembly: GCA_030737815.1. Taxonomy (NCBI): domain Eukaryota; kingdom Viridiplantae; phylum Streptophyta; class Magnoliopsida; order Asparagales; family Amaryllidaceae; genus Allium; species Allium fistulosum. Next base: position 1,050,437,513 of record CM060903.1, read on the forward strand.
GTTAGGTCGCCTAAACCACTTAAGTTGGTCATGACTTATCACTTAGGTCGTTTACGACCTAGGACTTGAACAAAATTTTGCCTAAAATCTGAAATGACTTAACAACGCTAAGAATTCCAGATTTTGACGAACTTTTCGATCCGTAAAAATACGGGTCGTTACATTCTCTCCCCCTTAGGAATTTCGCCCCCGAAATTCCAAACAAACAAAGCAATCAAAGACTATTATGCACGCCTACCATCCATAGCAATCAACAAACCATGCATCCAATTCTAGCTTAGCATGCAGAATTCTAAAACTAGAACAAGTTACAATTTCGTTAGATGACACGACACCTTAGGGCCATACCTTGAAGAGTTCAGGATGAGATGCCTTCATCCTCTCTTCCAACTCCCACGTACAGTCGTTATCATCATCACTCTATTGTATCTTGAGCAACTTAACTATCTTCCTCCTAAGCTGTTTCGTGTCAGTTTCCACAACACGAAGCGGTTTACGAGGTCTTCTATCGACTGGATCAACTTCGAAATCTTCACAGCTATCAGCAGAAACCACTGTATTCGAGTCGTGCACATACTTCCGTAGATACGATACGTGAAAAACATTGTGCACGCTCGACATCTTCTTTGGTAACTCCAATCTATAGGCGAGCTTTCCAATTCGCTCGATGATCGGGAATGGTCCAACAAATCTCGGAGTCAATTTTCCTTTATTCCCGAATCAAATAACATTCTTCAGTGGAGAAATCTTCACAAAAACCATATCACCTACGTCGAATTCCAAATCCTTACGACGCTTATCAACATAACTTTTCTGACGGTCTTGGGCTGCCTTCATTCGTTGCCGAATGATCTCTATACAATCTGAAGTCTGTCGAATCATCTCTGGCCCAAGCATCAGCTTTTCTCCTGTCTCTAACCAACATGTCGGAGAGTTACACGGTCTTCCATACAATGCCTCATACGGTGCCATACCAATGCTTGACTGGAAACTGTTGTTGTACGCAAATTCCACCAAATGAAGGTGATCTTCCCATGATCCTCCGAAATCCAAAACACAAGCTCTGAGGAGATCTTCCAAAACTCGGTTGACTCTCTCGGTCTGACCATCTGTTTGAGGGTGATAAGCTGTACTCAAACAAAACTCGGTTCCCAAAACTTCCTGGAAGCTCCTCCAAAATCCACTAGTGAATAATGGGTCTCGATCGCTCACTATACTCTTCGGAATACCATGGAATCGAACTATCCACTTAACATACAACTCAGCCAACTTTGATGCAGTCCTAGTCGATCGAACAGGAATGAATCTTGCGCTCTTAGTCAGACGATCTACGATGACCCAAATCCCTTCATTTCCCGTTCTTGTTCTAGGTAATCCATCAATAAAATCCATCGATATCTTCTCCCACTTCCATGTAGGAACTTCTAAAGGCTGAAGCAATCCACTTGGCTTCTTCTATTCGGTTTTTACTAACTGGCAGTTCATACACTTGGAAATAAAATTTCCAACATCCTTCTTCATGCCTTCCCAGTAATAAGTTCTCTTCATATCCCGATACATCTTATTTCCACCTGGATGAATTGTCAACTTCGAGTGATGACTTTCCTTCAGAACTTCACTCCTCAATTCATCTATATCGGGAACAACTAGTCGTCCTTGCTTTCGAAGCCAACCCTCTCGATCGACCTCGAATCCTTTATCCTTTTCTAGGTCCAATCCAGATTCCAAATCACGGATAATCTTGACAAGCTTATCGTCTCGCTTTTGGCTCTCGCCAATCCTTTCCACAAGAGTCGGTCTTGTCGATAAGTTTGCCAACATCTCAGGTTCCAATTCACATCTGGACCTAAAGTCAAATCCAGCTAAATACTCGAGATTCTTCCATTCTGAAAACATGGCTCCCAATCCTGCATGTCTTCGACTTAACGCATCTGCCACTGCGTTACCTTTTCCCGGAGTATAAGCTATACCAAAATCATATGATGCTAAAAACTCTAGCCAACGTTGTTGCCGAAGATTCAAATCCTTTTGGGAGAAAAGATACTTCAACGACTTATGATCTGTAAACAACTCGAATCGAACTCCTAGTAGATAATGTCTCCACATCTTCAGAGCAAAAACAATCGCCGCTAACTCCAAATCATGGGTCGGGTAATTCATTTCACACGGCTTCAGTTGTCGACTTGCATACGCAACAACTTTATCCCTCTGCATTAGCACCGCTCCAAGTCCAGTACCACATGCATCGGTGTAAACCACCATCTCATTATTCCCACTTGGAATAGTCAAAATAGGAGCACTTGTCAGTCGCTCTTTCTGGATTCTGAAAGCTTGCTCACACTTATCATCCCATCTGAACACTAGGTTCTTCTTCGTCAATCCTGTTAACGGTGCAGCTACCTTGGAGAAGTCTTTGATAAACCGTCGATAATATCCTGCTAATCCAAGAAAACTTCTCACATCAGATGCATTCTTAGGTCTAACCCAATCCTGGATTGTTGCCACCTTAGCGGGATCAACCGCTATTCCATTTCCAGAGATAACATGGCCTAAGAACCTCACTTCACTCTTCCAGAAGTGACACTTCGAAAACTTAGCCTTCAGCTGATGTTTCCGTAAGATCTCCAAAACAATACGCAAGTGCGTCTTGTGCTCTTCTCCAGTTCTGGAATAAATCAGAATATCATCCACGAACACAAGTACGAACTTGTTCAACTGATCTCTGAACACTCTATTCATAAGATCCACAAAATATGCTGGCGCGTTAGTCAATCCAAACGGCATTACCAGCACTCAAAGAAACCGGATGGTGTTCGAAAAGCAGTCTTCGGCACACTATCCTTAGCCACTCTCAACTGGTGAAATCTCGTTGCCAAATCCATCTGAGAAAACACCTTGGCTTCGTGAAGCTGATCAAACAAGTCATCTATTCTCGGCAATGGATACTTGTTCTTCTTAGTCACCTTATTCAGCTCACGATAATCCACACACAACCTCAACGATCCATCTGCCTTGGTTGCAAACACAACTGGTGCACTCCATTCGGACACACTACGCCGAATGAATCCTTTCTGCAAAAGATCATCAACCTGCACCCTCAACTCCTGCTGTTCCCTAGGCGCCATCCACCTAAGAGGCATCACAACAGGTCTGGCTCCTTCAACTAGATCTATACGAAACTCGATCTCTCTATGCGGCGGTAACCCTTTGACTTCGTCAAAGACATCCTCGAATCCATTTGCGATTGGCACCGATGATAGTCCAACCCGTGGAACAACTAGCGAATACATGAAGCTCATGAAGACGCCTTCTTCATGCTTACATCGTATCACAATCTTTCGCCCCTCCACATTCTCAACTGTCACCTCTAACCTTTCGCAATCAACCTTTGCCGCATACTTCCTAAGCCAGTCCATACCCACAATAATTTCGAACCCCACAAAGTTCAGAACAAAACAATCACAAACAAAAGAGCAACCATGACTCGACACAATCAGACCACGGCATAACATACACAAACAAGATGAACCCCCAACTGGATTAGTCACAACCAATGGCCTATCAACAATATCCGGTTCTAAACCCAACCGGCCTACAAGTTCACTACAAACAAACGAATGTGACGCCCCAATATCAAACAACACTCTAACTGGAACACCACATATGGAAAGAGTACCTTGAACTACCACACTCTTTCCTTTCTCTTCAGCGGTAGGAGCTTTCGAAGACGATGGGACAGCTCCCAAAGCATAAGCTTGCACAATCTGCTTGTCCTTCCGCGGTTCTGGACAATTCTTCCTGAAATGCCCCGGCTTGTCACAGTTGTGACACTTCATCGGTACCTTCGGGTTCTTGCAATCCTTGGAGAAATGGCCCTTGTGCTGACAGTTGTAGCAGGTCACTTCGCCTTTCAGCTTCTTCTGACCATCCTTACCCTTCTGCTGTTGCTGCTTCCTCTTCTTGTTTCCACCCTGCTATGCTTTAGACTCTCCTCTGGTCACAGCAACAACAGATCCTTCTTTGGGAAACAGACTCTCATGCCTAAGAGCTTTCTCCACAAGCTTCTCAAATGAATCGTCCAAATGATCCACCAACTGCCTCCCAAGATAACTGTCCAAGCCTGTCACAAACTTCTCATTCTTCTGATAAGCAGATTCAATATACGATCGGGCATACTTGGACAAAGCCTCAAACTCAGAAACATACTCAAGAACTGGTCTTCCACCTTGCTTGAGCTCCACAAACTTCTTGAACAGAACAGACTTCTGAGCTCTAGAAATGAACTTAGCTTCAAATCTAGCTTGGAATTGCTCCCAAGTAATCTCTTCCTCCGGAGTATTGATGGTAATAGAGTTCCACCAATCAGAGGCTCTCCCTTGAAGCTGCCTTGATGCTAACTTCCTCTTAGTTGCATCCTCAATTCCCAAATCACCAAAAATCCTTCTACGAGCATCTATCCATCTCTGGACTTCAATGGTTGATTCTGTTCCCAAGAAAACCTTCCCTCCAAGAGCAGTATAGTCCTTGCACAACTTAGCAAAATCCACCGGTTTTGGAGTTTGGACTTGAACCCCAACATCAACTACTGCCACCAGAACTGGTATCCTTCTCATGATCGAAGTCATCATAGCTTCGAACATAGCTGCATAATCAGCAACCCCTTCAGTAGCACGGCCTTCCCTTGCAGCTGGTCTCCCTCTTCGACTCATTCTCAATATCTATAAAAAGGAATGATTAATACACCTAGAGAAAACAACTGCATAAGGAATTCAAATCCTTCTAAGCTACTATATTATATATAGTAATCATCCATCAAAATACAATTACGTCTCTCATACGTAGTTACATCAGCGAGCGTTGGGTAAAATCGATTAACCAAAGCTCTGATACCAAATGTGACGACCGCCCATAACCCCTGCACTGAACCTAGAGAAAGTGGGCTGTAAAGTGTGCCAGGCAGCCATGGACGATTGTCAAGGTAAATTAAAACAACAGAATCTATCGTATTACTCACAGCGCATGGACAAAATACAATAGAACATATATATAGTGAAGCTTCACAGAATAGAATCTCATCAATAAAAATTCATAATAGTTGAATACAATCATCTGTATAGTCAATACATCAAGCCTCACTACATAACACTCAGAGAAAATACAAACAGCGGAACATCCAGTATATATAAGAAGATAATAAGCAACCCTCCAGCTCGTCTTCGATATCAGCATCGTGAGAAGCAAGAACAGCACCTGTCACCTGCTACCTAGTCTGCCCGTCCCAAAATGGACGAACAGCCCAAGGCAATAAGAGTTAAAACATAAAGCCTTGAGTCAGACAACAGTCTTAGTGAGCGGTAAATTAAATAACAACATACCAAAAGAGAATAAAGGAAAAGGAATAGGAATACAACCCTCCCACTCCAACCTCATTCTACAGTGATAGCCCCCAGACACACAATAAGCAGAAGCAAACATAGCAGAGCATACAATTTGAAATAAAGTAATTATCACTCGAGTCAAGGGTGATGTTTTCCAAGTACAAACCCCCAAGGCCTAAACCAAGATAAGATAAGCACCCAGAAAATACCGCTCTTGAGAACGAATGACTATACAACCAAACATCCATGACTCTAGCTATCACTGTTATCTTTGCTTTGATATCACCGTTAATTGAATGACCGGCACATTCTTTCAGCCATCCGTCAAGGGCTAATGGAAACCCCGGTTCTAGACATTACTCCCGCACGTCATCGTGACCCGTGCCTAGGACTATCGAATCTGCCCAAAGTACTTGACTACCAATCCGTAGCCTTCAGGGACTATCGAATCTGCCCAACGTACTCTTGCTTTGAGCATGCTAGAACCTTCAACAACGATGAGATCTCAGCCTTATAGTCATCCTCCTCGACAACTATTTCCATACTAGCTCAAGCGCCTCTCGAGCATCCATTATCCTCAAACTCGAACCATTTCACCGAGTTATCAACCTGCTTGGAATGATCTCGTCTGGATTAGACCAAGACTATCTCATATCATGCCTCGCTTCATCACATCCTCGCAAAGCTTCATCTCAACATCATCATCATCGAATCTATGCATAAGAGCTTCACCATCCGCTACATATGCCACAAGCAGCTTTTCCAATTCAAGAGCCTTTCCCTTAGCTTTTGAATCATCTTCGGTCTAAATCAAATCATCAATCATCTAATTCATAGCAATCAACCAAGTCAAACATTAATCCAAACAATAAAGCATTCAAATATGATCTAAGTAGACAATTATAACAATAATGGCAATTTCGTAATTAAAGAGTTGAAAGTCTAATAAGCATGAAAACATGAACAATATCTCTATAATCTTGATGAATGAACTTGCATAGGTTAACATGTAGTAAGATGGATGTCAAATCATCATGAACAATGAATCTATACGGATCTACACATGTGATTAGGAAAATGCATGGAAATCACTATTTTAACACCAAATCAAGCCAACGATCCGATATACTCCTTTGGATCCGTGTGAGAGATAATCACCACTCACCAAATCACCTAAACAACCTCAAAAGAAACCCACTTCAGATCTGGACAGCGAAGGGTCTAACTTGATCTATCACAAATCCGCTTCAAACGATGAAATCTCGCTTCAATGGATGTAGATCTTCAATCTAAGCTCTTGAATCTTCAATTTGATCTTCAACTTGGATGGATGGAATCACTAGATTAGAGTAGAGAAAAGAAGTGAAGAAGTGTAGAAGTCGAGCTCTCAAAATGGCAGCACTTCGTCGCTTCGAAATCCGGATCCAAAAAGTGAGAAATGGACGAGTATTTATAGCTGAAATCCTCCTAAGTCGTCACCCGGAATTAGGTCGTCCACGACCTATAGAGCTACGACCTACGACCTAACGAACCCCACCGACCTAAAGTCTTCGACCTAACAACCTCCGACTCAACAACCCCAAGTCTCTACGACCTAACACTTAAGCGCTTAGCAACCTAACGACTTAACACCCAAGCGCTTTTACGACCTATCAAAGCTCTTCATCCTCCGACCTAACGACATAGCAGCCAAACTCCTAAGTCGGTCACGACTTAACACATAACAGATCAGTGCCTTCATTCGACTTACGACTCAGCAACTAACCCCTAAGTCGGTAACGACTTAACACACGCGCCTATACGACCTAACGACTTAGCAGCTTCGCCGACCTAGCAAAGTTACGACCCAACCAAGATACGACTTAACAGAGGGTACGACTCATCATGGTAGCCGACCTACGACTTAGCTAACTCATTTGTCTACGACTTAGCTAACTCATCTGTCTACGACTTAACCAAGACACGCCTTAACGACCTATCACTTAACTCAACCCAACGAGTTACGACCTAATCCCTTAAACATCTACGCGACCTAACATAAGTCGCGAACAAACTGGGATACGACCTAACTACTAAGTCGTCTAGACGACTTAACTATCCAACACCCACACTTAGGTCGCTCACAACAGTTCCTTAGGTCGTTGCCGACCTATCCTCCTAAGGTTGCTAACTCGCCTAGTTTCCTTAGGTCATTGCTGACCTAACTCTACCCCACGACCTAACCCCAGAATACTTAGGTCGCCAATTACACTTCCTTAGGTCGCCTAAACCACTTAAGTCGGTCACGACTTATCACTTAGGTCGTTTACGACCTAGGACTTGAACAAAATTTTGCCTAAAATCTGAAATGACTTAACAACGCTAAGAATTCCAGATTTTGACGAACTTTTCGATCCGTAAAAATACGGGTCGTTACAGAAGAAGATTTCCTTTTTACACAATTCTAAATTATTTATAAACTCTGTTATAAATTTCTAAAACCGTTTATAACTATTTTATAAATCTCAGGAACTATTTATACAACTCCTTTATACATCCTAAAAATCATTTATGATCCCATTATAAGTCCATAAAACCTTTTATAAACTCCATTTATAAATTTATAAACCCATTTCTAAAATTCTTTTATAAATACCTAATCATTTATAAAGCTCTTTTACCCTTTAACAAATCTTCCTTTCATTTTCCAAATCATGTTACATGATTCCTCTTATAAAAACCACATCTATTTCTAAAACTCTATTTATAAATCATAAAAACAATTATAAGTAAATTCTAATCAATTGCTTTAAAACACGATTATATGATAATAAACATTATAAATAATAATAATAATTTCAAAACATTTTAAAAATAATAATTAATAATTCAAAATATTCTTAATAAAACAATAATAATTTATTTTCAACATTATTATAAATAATAATAATTAATTTCCAAAACCTTATTGATAATAATTATAATTAATTTCAAACCATATCAACAATTTAAATAATTAACCTTACAAAATATTTAAATATTGATAAACAACTTTAACAATATTAATATAAATAAACAACCTTTAAAACATAAATTTCTTCCTTGATAAAAATCCGTACTTAAACTTCAACTTAATCATTTTCATATTTATGAAACTACATTTATAATCTCCTTCTATTTCATAAACTTCTTTTTATAATCCTTTTATAAATCTCAATTATTCATAAAATTCCATTTTAAACATCAATTTCAATCTCTTTTTAACGTTGCCTCCATGTTTATGGATTTCTTTTATAAATTCCTTTCTATTTATAAAATATTGTTTAACATTTCCAATCTATCCTCATTTCCATTTTTTCCGAAACAAAATCAACTATTTTCTAAACAACATTCCATATATTATCGTAAATCCACCGTTTTAATTTATTTCCCAATTTATCCAATGATTAAAGTTTTCCTTTATTTATAGACACTTTTATAAATCTATCCTTTTATTAATAAAATATGATTTTACAAACACTTTTGTTCATAAAATGCCACATTGATACATTATCACATCTATAATTTCCACATTTATAAAATATCTTACTTTATGGATATATATCACTTTATATAAGACGGTTAATAAATATCTATACTAAAATATTCTTATTTTCTTTTTAAAACCATACCCCTTTGTTATATAACGCGGACTTATTTTCAAGATTTAAAAAAATCTTTATTCACGGTACAAAATATCCATTCAAAATATTTTATAAAAGTATATTATAATCTCTAAAAAACATAATTTTTATTTACTTTAAATAAATTCCTTCTTTAAATAATTCAAGGATAATTATTAAACACATATAATTTCCAACAATCATTTTGAAATTCCTTTTTAAATAAAATAATTATTTTTATATAATTTAAAAATGCCAAAAATAAGGCCCGGTTCTACTAAAGCACTAAATAAGCAAAAACATATCCATATCATCAAATAAGGCACCCAACGAGTCATATGTCACTATATATATATGATAAGAAAAAACAACAGTGTGAGGAATCTTTTTGGATCTCTCCAACTTTTCCTTCTGAATCACATACATTATAAAATCAATAATATAAATCAACCACTGAGGTGGGATTTGTATACAAAGGGTCATCCGCTATTACACGGGAACATAATAGGGTCTCAACCGTTCTAGGGGTAGAAATATATCCAAACCAACAATATAAATTTAGTAAATTATCCAAATAGTCAACAATAAAATATTCATACATCCAATCAAAAATTTTATCGACTAAAAATATTTCTAGCTAACCAAAAAATTGAGATTAACTGACACTGATTTCAGTTTCATCAAAACGTTCATGTTTTGAATTAAAATTGAATGGACGTTCAATTTTAACCCAAATTCCTACTAGCTCTGATTCCATCTAATCAAACTCCATAGTGTAGTACTTACTGATACGATTACAACTCGTCGCGTTCAATTTGGGCCTCGTATGGAAAAGTTGTGAATTAATGATCGTTTGAAAAAATTAAACTAAAATTAACTTTTTAAATTAATAAACTTTAAACTAATTACCATTTCCTCCTTCTCCCTCTCGCTCGTGCACGTTTCCACCGTCGTCGTACATTTTTTTTAATCGATCGCGATCCTTCGATTTGTCGCCGCCGCCGCCGCCGTCGCCTACGCCTGCCGTCGCCGCTCCGCCTCGCTGTCATTACCCTCGTCGAACCTCCCCTAACCGCTATCGAGCCCCAAAAACCAAACCCATCTACCCATGAACGCTACCCATTCTTGGCCTCCATGCCTCTCCAAACAACGATCCAGCCGTCAATCCCCTTCTATTCGTCGAGACGAACGTTTTTGTAGTTAGGGTTGTTGGCCAATTCGGCCACTAGAGGCTCCATTGATTTTCGATCATTTGATGGAGCTGTTGTTTTAATGGCGGCTGAAGTCACATGGGTGGCGTCAATGCCTTTCACAAGACATATAACTTGTAAGTTCTCATACTTTAATTTTTTAATTGCACTTTCCCTCTAAGTATAATTTTTTACTTTCAAACGTTCCTTCTAATTTAGTCTATGTTTTTTCTTAGATAAAACACTTCATTTGAATATTATTGTTTAGTCTAATTTAGTCTAGGTTTATTCATCAAAGATTTCACGAGTCCTAAGCTTGGGGAGGGCAAGCCTAGAAATAAAAACATGATATAATATTCACTCATGTGATGCTATCCAGACCATGGACATAAGTCAGGCTGTCTGCAGCTCAGCTCATCCTTTTTAACTTTTTACAGTTAATTTTTCTTGTTTTACAGTTTATTCAAAGCTGTTATTGTTAATTTATGTACCAAATACTTTGACTTGACTGACTATGGTTTGCTGCTAATATCATTATATACTTAAAACTTATTTGTAAGTTGGTTTCTAGCTCTCTTATTCTGTTAGTATGTACCAAAGGTATAAATTCTTATGGTACAGAACATTTTGGTAGAAGGGCTAGGAAATCAATTAGTTTTATTGGACCACTTAAATTATTATATTTTTTAAGGACATAAAGTTTAACTTATTATTTCTTGACTTGTAATCAAAATTTATACAAACAAAATTATATATTTTTGTCCTTGATACTTTAAAAAAAGCATTGTCCTTATTTTATATATTATTTTATACGAGCTTAAAGTAATAATGTCTAAATTTATAAAAAGTAAAATGTGATCTCTTATAGCTAAAGATAAAGACAATTAAACACTTTGAATTTCCATAGATAAGGTTTTGTTCGGCAAGTACAGATTAGCAAGTTTGAAATTGTTACCTGAGTTATAATTAGTGGGAAACTATGCTCTTTTCATTACCTGGTTATTTTTCAAAATAATAGGTATAGGAGTTGCGGCAAACCAAGAATCGGAATGTGGTTGGACTTTTAAGGACGTTGAAATCTAAAATAGATGGTTTAGGAATTTAGAATCAAACATGTATTGAGGGTAAGTTACAAAACTTTTCTTTTGGACTTGGGTGTCATGGATATCAAACGGACGCTAAGTGGGTAATCAATATTCCAAAATTATACATGTAATCATATATCAAATTTAGAATGTTGCATTACAAATCTGGTCACGATTTGACTTATTCCTCTTGTCTAATGAAATTGAAACTTATCTTTTCCAACAGAGGTGATCCACTTCGTCATTTTTTAGTAATGTCTTTTGTATCACCCGATGACCATAAGAAAGTTGGCCCAATATTTCATAGGTAAATACTAACACAATACAAAGCCCAATATCTCAAAATCAGTTTTGCTTCTTAGTCAAAGTGTTACTGTAAATAACATCTCTCTTCATTATCAGTTTTGCAACTGAATTGTAAAATAGAACTTAGCTGCAAAACTAACTCAGTTGCAAGACTGACAACATAGTTTAGCAAACAAAAATGCAATTGGTTTGCTAAACTAAGTTACAGTTTGCGACTCAGTTTGTTGCAATTCAGTTACAAACTGAGTTGCAAACTGCAACTCTGTTTTGCAAATTGAAATGCAACTCAGTTTTGCAAATTGATATACAGCTCAGTTTGCGAAACTAAGTTGCAAACTGAAATGCAATTCAGTTTGTAAAACTAAAATGCAGCTCAATTTGCAATTGCAAACTGAAAATGCAGCTAAGTTTAGGAAACTAAATGCAACTTAGTTTTGCAACCTCCTTTCATCACCGATCAAACCTACAGATAACCGAGCTTCACTTTCTTTTGCTGGTCTAGGGAAATAGAACGACTGGGGGCAAAAAGTAAATCAAAATTGCGAAAGATTTAAGTATCCATCTTCATCGTTGCTTACTTTCTTAAGCTTTCCAATGCCTATGCTTATCTGTCTCATGTATTAAAGCACTACAAAAAAAATTATTTATAATAGCACCGAAGCTCAGCGTTTTTTAACCTAATGCAGTTGAAAATCCTTTTATAAATGAAAAAAAAACAAAACATACAATGCTGTATTAAGCACATTGTCCAGTAAATTTCCAAGCCCGCCTAAGTTCTCTCCTTGTTTTCATTCACCGCTTAAAACATGTCCTCTTCTTCCCCGTAACAACAAACCCAAAATCTCAAATTCACCATTGGTCTCTGTAGATTTTTCCAAACATCCAGAGTAGTGACTTCATCAGAAATCCTTACCATGCCCTAACATCACGACTTCATTAAATTATTCCAATTTTAGCAATTTTAGGAATCAATCCTACACACCTCATCCCACTTCCGCAACATGATGAATTCGTGATTTAGAGTTTAACACTTTTAAAACCCCTGTATACCTCTCTTATATTTGATAAATTGAAACCCCGCATCGACAACCTAAATAACACCTCCAACCTACATTAAATTATTCCAGTTTTCTATTTGGTGCCCAGCCTCCAATGCCAACCCGCTATCACATCAAGTTATGATTTTTCATGGTAAAAGTTGATATTAGAGCCGTTGATTTTATTTAAGATTTGTTGAGGCATTATGTTATGGTAAAGTGAATTGATATATTTTTTGAATGACGTCCGTTGATTATCTTGATCAATATATGGTTAGCATGAGCATTTATTATGCTGCTAATTGAAAGGAGACTTCTTTATTGTTTGTTCAAACTTTTATTTAGCTTAATGATGGTCTGTAGGTGAAATAATTGATATCGATGCTTGAAATAGGTTATGCTTATAAATTTGTATGAATATGTACCTATATGTTATCAAGTTGGATTGAGTTAACTTATGTTATTTTTTAGGCTAGGATTGACAAATGATGAAATTTGGATTTGGAAAAAGTGCCAGCTGAAATGATTAGATGTGCGGTGAAAACATATGAAACATGAAGTATATCCGTGACAACAGCATGAACAACAATTGTAAGCATGTAGTTGAATGGAAGTGAAGTGCAAGTCAGCTAGAATATAATATGGACATTATGCTTGACAGCAGGAAGTGCACAATGGTGGTAGTCTGATCTAATGCAGCAAAAGGCTTTACATGGACATCGACATTGATAATATTAGCCTGATCGGTGAACTATTTGTGAGAATTACAACATCACCGATTATTTTCTTTTTTATATCTACGTTAAATGCAAGTGATTATTTTCTCCATTATATACTTCTTACATGATTATTTTCTTTGATATCTATTTTTTAACTTATTATTTAGTTTTAATTAAAACATAACGCGTCTAATAAAATCTGTGAGTGCATATCTAAAGTAATGTTACTTTGTTTTATGATGTTAACATATGCAAAAGGATTACGACTATACTGGACTTTAATTTTTTTCACTAAAGCATTTCATCTAAAAATATTAGTTTAAGGGTTAGAAATGTAGACATAAGTTGTTAGAACTATACATAGAAATACTTTGCATACTATTTTCTTTTGTTATTATGTCTTATCTATACCATGCAGGTTGATATATAAACTAAATTTTACGGTTGGGTATTTTCATATTATGATAATATGGCATAAGGGACAAGAATAATGATGAATAAGAATGAGATAAAATGGTTCCAAATGGCTACGTCATTAAGCGTAAAAGACATGATTGAAGGTAGAAAGACCACTAAGGTTAAGGCACATCAGAGTCCAAACCATCGCTGACCATGTAGGTACTCCTGATTTTGCATAAAAATGTAATTTATCCAATACCTTCTTGATATTTAAATGCAGCAACTATTTATGACCTTATACATTTCACATTATACTTGTTTCATAGATGAAATCCATTCTTGGTTCCAATGATGTGATAGATCATAAATAATTAGCCTTAGATTATGACTTCAAGGTTTCAATATTGCCTCATTATCAATATTGTTTGGCTTGAGACGTAGACATGGCTTACAATATTTCATTTTTCAAAGGTAACTTACAACAGACTTTTAGTTTTTTATATCATATGTTTATGTCATGTATTATTTCTAATTTCAAAACTAGAGAAGAAATGATAGAGATGTACACACAAATTTATGCAGGTACCCACTCGGGTGAAGTAGCAATGTTGAAGGGAAAAAGGTTAAATTTAGAGAGAAGGTCGTTTCTTTAGAATAAAAACTCAAGTTGCAAAAGGCAAAGGCAATGAAGTCAAGTGGTTAGGTATGAAAACATTTGGTGTGGTTTGTTTAAAACTTTATGTTTCTTTTGACACCTCTATGACTACTTTGGTCCATCCCTGTCATCAACTTCGAGCCTGGTTAATGTAAAAGCTGCCACTTTTCCAATGATTATTTTCAGGTGCCCCTGGTTCTGATTGAGTGTGCGGGAGGTGATGGCTCTAAAGTAGTCAAACATCAATGTTCGCAAGTGGCTCCTATTCCGGTAATCATTCATTCTGATTCTTGCATAGATAGGGCTATCAAATCCTTTTCAAGGGGCAAGAGCTAGTCAAAGAAACTCTTTAACAGCAACTTGAGCATCTCAGGTTCATCGTTAGGTTATAAATGCTAACTTAAATTTATTGTTCCATAAAATGTAGTTGCTAAAGTTCAGGCCTGCTGCTTTATTATCCTTAGAAAGTCCGACAGATGGTCTTATGGTTGGAAAGTAACCGGATTATATCAGCTTGTACAGTACAGACGGATTATTTCATCTAAATGTTATTTATTTAAATATACATGTTGTGACGACCCTGAATTTTGGACATTTGAAATTGAAATATTTAATTGATTTTAAATATTTGAAAGATAGTTTAACTTGAATTTCAAATATAACCATCTATTTGGCAATTCAATTATTAAATTTACTTATTGGAAATTGGGTAAAATGTTGAATCTAGAATTCTAAGCTTGTTAAAAATATTTTTAAGGTTTATAAAATTCATATTGATAATACTGGAGATAATAGAAGTTTTAAATTTGAATTTGAGTGATTTGTTCAGTTTTGAATTTATACCATTTAAATCGATATTTAAAAATAGCCTTCCGAGGCACAGTCTCGGAATTCGACGAAACCAGTTCCATTGGATCCATAATAGTGTATTATTATCGGATTTCAATTTTCGTAGTGTTTGGAGTGTTCGTGTGATCGTATGGATTGTAAATGCGTTGAAATTTAAATCGAAAATTTAATAATAATAACCGGGTTCCAAAAAGCTATCTTTTCCATACGATCAAATTAGGCCACGAAACCTCTTCCATTACGTTTGGAATAGGGATATAACCTTATGAACGCCTGGCGACACGCCTTGATAGGAGGTCGAGATTTTGAGTTGCGGAATTGAAACGATTTAAAATTTAAATTTAAAAAAATATAATATATATGTTTAATATAATAATATTTCACCAGGCAAATTCAACACGTTGTTTATCTCTTCAACCACGTGTTCCCTCTAAAAGTACGCGTCCCTCTTCCACTTTTCAAAATTGAGTCAGTTAGAAATAAAAAGAAATCTCGTTCCCATTCGAAAATAACCGAAATCATTCGAACTAAAAATCGCGCTGCTTCGTTCCTCTTCACATTCTCGTTTTTAAGCTGTTCGAAGAATAATGGTAGCCTCATTTTCGATTTAAAAATATGCCGAGCCCTCCCTTTTGTGACGACCCGCCCTTCTCGAACCTCGAAAATCGACACAAAATACTCAACAGTATAATATGCCGACGATCGAATGCCGGAAAAGACAGATTGTAAAAGAATAAGAAAGTAGATAGAAGAAGAAAGAACCAACCAAATCAGAATCTCACAATCGCAGCGGATAAAATATAATATATAGAACGAAACTTTACACAAATCAAAACTATATCTGTTTATATACAATACATCATCATCAGAGTATATCAATACAACCAACCATAACCAGTCAAACAATCTCAACAATCACAGCAGCGGAATAATACAAGTACGAGAAATACGTCTCGAACTCCAGCTCCTCTCCTGAGCTCCATAGCATCCTATCCTGTAAATATACTCGGTCTGACCCGAGCATTATAATAAAATAACACCCGAGTCAGTCTGGAATACCAGCGCATCATAAATACATCCAAACTGATTATTAAAGTTCAAAAATCCTTTGAAACAAAAGCATCTCGTAAGACCACGCCACAAATAAACATGTCGGGTTTTTACCTTACGATAGCTAAAACACTTTTTATATTAAAATCCTCTGATATTATAATAGTGTCTATTTACAAATACTTATTAAAATAGCTGAAATTGTTACATGATTAAATTCCAG
Source organism: Allium fistulosum (assembly GCA_030737815.1). Lineage (NCBI taxonomy): Eukaryota > Viridiplantae > Streptophyta > Magnoliopsida > Asparagales > Amaryllidaceae > Allium > Allium fistulosum. The sequence continues at coordinate 1,050,454,045 of CM060903.1, forward strand.
CATACTAGGTATACAAACAAAACTCGTACAAGGTACGTAGGGAAAATGAATTTCCAACGAATGACTAGGCACTGGGGTACCACCTGTCACAGTACGTGGCCTAGATCACAGTACCGAGGAGTACGCCCGCTCCCCTGCAACACAAAGCCGGAATCATCCCTTACTGGATAATTCCAAGTAAAATCACTCCACGGTTGTGATCAGCAACCGTACCACTAAGCCGAATAAAAGGGACATCTAGACAGGGATGACCTTACTCTCAAGTGGGGGCTACCCACGAAGCCTTGCTGCATATCCCCTGATTTTCAGTCATTCCCGGTTGATGAGGCTTGAGGCTTAGCGTTACCTTTACAGAACATTTAACTTTGAATGCCCATCGTCCACCTGACGATGTCACGAAAGCATTCGTCCATACAAGTCCGTCCCGGGTCCGAACGGAACCGAAGGCACTACTCCTACTACATCCATTTTGGAAATATCCTCAGGATTAGTAGCGACTAGCCCTTGCACTTCACTACTCCATCTTCGACTCCGAACACGTTACACGAAACGTACAAACCGGATCGAAGTGGTATTCGAGTCTCCAGACCTAGAATCCCGGTATACGGAAACTCGATCCCGGTCTCTTCGAAACGATCAGCGCATTTGGCCAATATTGATAGTCGGTGATTTAACTATCAATTAATGTTCACAAACATCCATACACATCCATCACACAATAAATAATCTCCATATTATTTATTTTCTTCTAATATCTTTCAAAGATATATTTTCACATTTTCAAAACTCATTTGAAAACAATTTTCCACTCTTCCTTTACAAGGTAAATCTTTTACCCTTTATTCCCATCGGGAATAACCAAGTATAAAACAATTTGCATTTTAAACAGTTAAAAATACTTTATACTGAAATATACTTTAAAATATGAAAATTACTTCTATTTATTTACTCAAAATATAAATTTAAAATATGTGAAGAAAACTAGTTATTAACACATAACTTTGATTTAAAAATAAGGGTTTTAGTTTAACCAAAATAGCGTTATAAGAAGAAAAATGCTAATTTTAACAACTTAAGCTAAAACCAACTTTTAAATAATCCATTTGTAAAAATAATTGCTAATATACTCCCAAATTATTACAGTATTAAAAATTATTAATTTATTTCTTTAAAAATAACGATTTCTTAAAAATACTTTTAAAACGATTTAAAACTTAACCTTAGTTAAATAAAAGCTTTTTATAAACATTTACTTGGTTTTCCCAGGGAAACACTTTCCCGTTTCCAAAACATTTCCAAGTACTCTTTCATATAAATCCACTGATTTATTTCAAGTCAATTTATGATTTCAACATAAATTTCCAATTCCATACTTAACTATAACTTCCTCCGAAGTTAAATCACAATTTTTCATTTCCGGAAATTCATTTTTAAATATAGTTTAAACATTTCGGTGAATTTTCAATGGAAGCCAAATTTCCAATTCACTTAATTAAATTCCAATGAAATACGGCATTTCAAAACATTCTATTTTTCATTTGAACTTGTTAATTTATAGTCGAAAACTCCATTTTAACATATTTTTAATTTCCGGATAACATTAGTCATTATTAAAATAAACACCGTTATTTTAAACAATTTATAATTTCATAAATTTAATCTCCAGAAAATTTATATTTCATATTTATCGATTGATAAATTTCCCCACAATATTAAATCCCAATTTTACCAATTTTTCAATTCCCATTCCAAACCAGATTTCAAATTCTATTTTTCAAAAATTCTAAATTTAACAATTTACTTATTTCGTAAAAACCCAATTTTGTCCATTTATAAATTAAATTCTGTAATTATGATTTATACAACAATTTCACAACACAATTAAATTTCCAGATTTATCAATCACAACATATAAACAGGTATTCGCTAACAATTATAAAATAATTGCTACAATTGTGAGGAATCCAGTTGGATCCCTCCAACCTGTTTCTCCCTGCATCCACAAATATTAGCACATCACAATATAAATATCAATCCAGACTGATAATAACAATTATATTCAGCCATCCATACAGATATTTAAATATTAACTATTTAAAATGCCTAGCATCCAGATGTGAGTGAGAAAAACTCACCTTGAATTTCGGCGAGCGTTCGAAATTTAAATTAAACCGAACGTTAAATTTAACTCAAATTTCTACTTGCCCGGAATGACTCCGGATCTGCACCATCGCGTAGCACTCGTTTCTGCGATTCCAACGGTTCCAGTTTCGTTCGAATCTGAGTACGTATGAACTCGATATGAATTTACAAAGTTTGAACAACAATTTAAAACAAATTTTCTTTAATTTAATTTACAATTACCCCCAAACCATAACGGGCCGTCATCACGAAACCAACCCGCACCCCGCATCCCCCTCTCTTCTCTCGCGTGACATACCTAGACTAAAATCGAACCCATACACGCGGATTAGGGCTCGAAGTCGCCACCTCCATCCTCGACGAGCCAACGATCACCTGCCACCACATTGTTCGCCATAGCCTAATCTTCTCCTACCCCAAACCACGTGAAACTCGGTGCCCTCATTCCCCTTGATTTCGCGATCGAACGCGTGGCGTTTATCGCCCACAACCGGCTCCAAACGACTACGATGGCAGAGATCCTCCGTTGGATCTGACGAGCTCGAAGAGCTCTACAATTTACCAGTTAGAAAATTTGCGAATTAAGGCTTGGATGAAGAGATTTTGAGGGATGAATGCCGAGCAACTTCGGCCATCGAAAAGAATGTAAGCGGCGGCTGAACGTATCTCTAGGGTTTGAATCATAATGTGAATTTATATAATGGTTTAATATTATTTTATTAATAAAATATCTCAATTTAACCATTAACGCAAACGACCTCCAATTCTCACGTTCCGACAGGCTACCCTGGGGTTTTTCTGCGTTCCGGACACAATGGAATAGGTTTCGTAAGCTAATTTGATCGTATGCGCGAGTTACGGAATTAAACGATCAATTTAAATTTAAATCGGTTAAATCGATTTCGATGCGTTTCGAGCTGCCACGGTCAAATGACAACTCTGATTGCTACGAAAATTGAAATCCGATAATAACTAATTATTACGGATCCAATGGAACTGGTTTCATCGAATTCCGAGACTGTGCCCCGGAAGGCTATTTTAACTCGTCTATTAAATCAGGCGATTTTCAAAATTTACGGAAACGCTTTAAAATTCACTTTTAAAATTTTAATAACTTAACAATAAATCATATAAAATTTATAAACACATTAAAAATCATTCTGGCTCATTTCAGACTAAAATCTGATTAAATTGCATTTTAATAATATTAAATTCATTTTTAAATTAATATAAAATTCCAAACAATAACTTGTCGACTTTTAAATTCATCTAAAAATCCAACATTATTGTTTATAACCAATTGAACTTAAAAATACATGTAAACACCATTTTTATAATCATTTATCCCAAATTCACCTTTTATCCCAATTTCGAATATTTAATTATTATTATCCAATCTCAAATTAAACCTCCACATTAGAAATTATCACTTGTTGTTTTTAGTTTAAACCAATTCTTTTTAGTTCAAAATAAATCTTAAACCCATATTAAACATTTAAAATGAATTAAATGTTCAAATTCAATGGCTTAAAAATACGGGATGTTACATTCCTCCCCCCTTATAAAAATTTCGTCCCCGAAATTTGCTAGGGTAGAAAATACTCTCCAATCCATTTACTTTCCAATTTGCTTAGTTAAAAGCTTATATCCATTTTCCAAAAAGTTTCAGCTCCATTTCAAAACCATTTGCTTTATTTACTCTAAAGCCTTTATCTTAACACTCGCTTTCAAAATAACTTTACTTATTAATAAATTTTCCCAAAACCCCAAAAAATTTCTAACTCCCAAAATTTTTGGAAAATTTTGACGGAGTCTCCTTTGTACGGAGGAGCTTCTGCGATATCGCAGGATATACAAATATATATACATCGGCTCACACGGCCGGAAACCAGAATATATCACAAAACATATATCATTTCCCAATTATATTTGCGTAGGCGTACCTTTTAACAAATTTTTAAAAGCAAGCGGCTAATATCTCGCATATACGCGCTCCAACTCTCTCGAACGCCTCCCGCACCTGTACTAAACTCAACAAACTCATCAGTTTCAATGATATGAGCATTTTAATAACATTTCCAACACAAATGCAAGCCAAACATATCCATTTCATAACCAAACCAAGCAAATTCATAATGTAACAATGTTAATCATACTTTATCAACAATTTAGAGGTTTCAATCACATTCGAATTACTTATTCAAGTCCACTTCATTTTATTTCACTTGAATGCCTTAAATTCAAGTTTCGCTACATACAATCTATATTAATTATAAACAATCCATTTCTATTTCAATATGATTAACATATGCCTCTCTTACATTTTTAAATTTAACTTACATTCCAAATTTGATTTACAATCAAATTTCATTTTAACTTGAAACATTTGCATTTCAGTTATGATCCATTTCCATTCATATGCAAACATTACTCATTAAGAGGTCAATTCATTCCTATTGATTCAAAATCAATTTCATTTGCTATTCTTAACCAATTCACTTGCATTCATATACAAAACTCTTTGAATTGGGTTCCCATTCATATCAATTTATTCCCAATTCAATTCCAATTGCTTTTAAACACTCAATTGCAAATACATGCAAATTTCCATGTCATTCAAGCAAAACAATTGCCACTTAAGCTTATAACCATTTAAAATTATTTCCAACTTGGATTCATATAAATTTTATTCCATTACAAGGTTCACAAACCAAATATTTTCTCTTTCCAATGTAATTGTTAAATTACATTTTCCTTACATCTTTATTTACATTAACCAAATTCAAGTTTATATTAATATCATTCGATCCTGGGTTATATTCAACTCATACATTCTTAATTTACCACAATAATTAATGAATATCATTTCACTTTCAATTCAATTTTATTATCCAACAAATTCCATTCAAATTTCTTAATAAAGCTCATCCACAATCATTTGTTTCTTTCAATTTGCTTAAGTAGTTTCACAATATTACCATTATCTATTTAATTTTATTTCCATCTGATTCTCATTCAACCAATTTCAATTCATTTACAAAGTTTAATTCTCTTCGTTTATTTATCCAATCCATTTTAGATTTATTTTATCAACAAAGAGACCATTTAAATTATTTCTCTCATTTGAATTTACTTACAATTCAAACTATAACTATTATAATCTAATCCCATTATACATTCTCACTTCCAACATTTATTACCAAACTTAAATTTCATTCAACAACTGGATTTTTATTAACCTTTCAAATTTTGACCAAACTATCAAAATTCTATTCATTACCATACACATCCCATTTAATTTAGCTAATTTATTTCCAAACAATCATTTTGGACTTAATTGAGTAAGCATTTACTTCATTCAACATCATATCAACTAAACCAAATTCCCTTTCTATTTGATTCTTATCCAAATTTATTCCAAGTTTAACTAAATTTTATTTAGTCAAATTTCATTTAACCCACTTCTTTACTACTTAAATAAGAATTGAATTTCATTCAATATTGTTTATGATGCATCTGATATTTTGAATTTCACTTCAATCCATTTTATTCCTCCATACATAAGTTTAAAACTCATGCACCATTTTAAGTTTATTCACATCTTTTATATCTCACCTTACCTTATCTTACTTTACATTTCATTTCAGATTAAGTTTGAATTCACCATACCATTCAACTATTTCCCATTTGTGATTATAATTCCATTTTACTTGGGTTTTCAACCAAATTTTCCATATTTAGGTTCATCAACTTATTTATTTATAAGTTTATATTGCTCATTTCAACCCATTTACATTTTTATAATCACAATGTCAAATTATAACTCTTAATAACTTAAGAATATGAAGTTATTTGCACAATTTTGAATTCACTTACACAATTATAAGCATTTACACTTCACCTTTATACTTATTTCAAGTGAATTCCAATTTACTTAGGTGTAATTCAATTTCAGGTTTCAATTTAATTTAACTTATCTTAAGTTAAACCCAAATTCATTCCATTCACCTTCATTTCTTCAGAGTAAATTTACATTCTAGAACAAAATTTCATTTTCCTTCTTATTTCAATCAACTTCATTTACTTCCATTTACCCAAATTAAATTTTAATTTCCGGATTAAAATTTCCATCCTTCCTTTCTCACTTAAATCAACTTTACTTTCAAGGTTATAGTTGATTTATTTCAATTTCCACATTTTTATTTTAACAGAATTTCTAGAATTCAATTTACCCGGATTTATTTCAAAACCAATTTGAAATAAAAATCAACACATTTCTCTTTGATATTCAAATCAAATACCAAATTCCAAAACAGACTGCTTTTACCAAACAATTTTCCTTTTTGAAAATTTCTAAAATCACTTGTTTCTCAAACAAGACCAAACAAATACCATAATCACTCACATGGTAGCAATCCATCACTTTAGAAACTCGAAAATGAATTCTAATGATGTGGCCAGCATCATCAGGATTATTTTCCAGCGACTGAAGTGAGTTCAATGCTTTCCACTTCCAAAATCCACCTCAAAACAATTTCTATTCAAAAATATTTCCCCAAAATATAATCCATTCTTACAAATGCTTTTGAAAACATTTCTAACATTTCCACCAAGTCAAATTCCCAAAACTTTGTTTAATTCCATTTGAAATCCCTTTCAAAATTTCCGGGGTCAAAATTCTAGTTTAAATCAAATTTTAATTTTTACTTTTCTTATTTAAAACATATCCAGTCAATTCCATTTGGTTATAAACCATTTTAATATTTTAACTTCTTATTTTCTTATATATATCATTTCAAATTTTAGATCATGTTTTAATTTCTTATTTGGTTATAGAAGAAACAACCAAACAAGCATCCAATACATATAATAATTTAGAAAATTATTTCTTTTTATATCAAAATACAATTTTGGGTAAAATTATTTCATTTACCCACTTTAAAAATAATACTATGTCGGTTTATCTTGTTTAAGAGTTTAGAAACCCCTATCGATACGGTTGTACTTCCTGCACCGACCAGAATTCATAAACACTCAACCGATAAGTCAACACAGTACAGAAACAATTTTATATCCACTAACAAATACGCTCTCATAGCTATTATTACACTCAACTCATTATAGAGTACTTCTGACTCTATTTAACATGAGAATTTTCCCACCAAAGCCTAGGTTGTCGCCAACCTAAGCTCTGATACCACTGTGACGACCCGCCCTTCTCGAACCTCGAAAATCGACACAAAATACTCAACAGTATAATATGCCGACGATCGAATGCCGGAAAAGACAGATTGTAAAAGAATAAGAAAGTAGATAGAAGAAGAAAGAACCAACCAAATCAGAATCTCACAATCGCAGCGGATAAAATATAATATATAGAACGGAACTTTACACAAATCAAAACTATATCTGTTTATATACAATACATCATCATCAGAGTATATCAATACAACCAACCATAACCAGTCAAACAATCTCAACAATCACAGCAGCGGAATAATACAAGTACGAGAAATACGTCTCGAACTCCAGCTCCTCTCCTGAGCTCCATAGCATCCTATCCTGTAAATATACTCGGTCTGACCCGAGCATTATAATAAAATAACACCCGAGTCAGTCTGGAATACCAGCGCATCATAAATACATCCAAACTGATTATTAAAGTTCAAAAATCCTTTGAAACAAAAGCATCTCGTAAGACCACGCCACAAATAAACATGTCGGGTTTTTACCTTACGATAGCTAAAACACTTTTTATATTAAAATCCTCTGATATTATAATAGTGTCTATTTACAAATACTTATTAAAATAGCTGAAATTGTTACATGATTAAATTCCAGCATACTAGGTATACAAACAAAACTCGTACAAGGTACGTAGGGAAAATGAATTTCCAACGAATGACTAGGCACTGGGGTACCACCTGTCACAGTACGTGGCCTAGATCACAGTACCGAGGAGTACGCCCGCTCCCCTGCAACACAAAGCCGGAATCATCCCTTACTGGATAATTCCAAGTAAAATCACCCCACGGTTGTGATCAGCAACCGTACCACTAAGCCGAATAAAAGGGACATCTAGACAGGGATGACCTTACTCTCAAGTGGGGGCTACCCACGAAGCCTTGTTGCATATCCCCTGATTTTCAGTCATTCCCGGTTGATGAGGCTTGAGGCTTAGCGTTACCTTTACAGAACATTTCACTTTGAATGCCCATCGTCCACCTGACGATGTCACGAAAGCATTCGTCCATACAAGTCCGTCCCGGGTCCGAACGGAACCGAAGGCACTACTCCTACTACATCCATTTTGGAAATATCCTCAGGATTAGTAGCGACTAGCCCTTGCACTTCACTACTCCATCTTCGACTCCGAACACGTTACACGAAACGTACAAACCGGATCGAAGTGGTATTCGAGTCTCCAGACCTAGAATCCCGGTATACGGAAACTCGATCCCGGTCTCTTCGAAACGATCAGCGCATTTGGCCAATATTGATAGTCGGTGATTTAACTATCAATTAATGTTCACAAACATCCATACACATCCATCACACAATAAATAATCTCCATATTATTTATTTTCTTCTAATATCTTTCAAAGATATATTTTCACATTTTCAAAACTCATTTGAAAACAATTTTCCACTCTTCCTTTACAAGGTAAATCTTTTACCCTTTATTCCCATCGGGAATAACCAAGTATAAAACAATTTGCATTTTAAACAGTTAAAAATACTTTATACTGAAATATACTTTAAAATATGAAAATTACTTCTATTTATTTACTCAAAATATAAATTTAAAATATGTGAAGAAAACTAGTTATTAACACATAACTTTGATTTAAAAATAAGGGTTTTAGTTTAACTAAATTCAAAATAGCGTTATAAGAAGAAAAATGCTAATTTTAACAACTTAAGCTAAAACCAACTTTTAAATAATCCATTTGTAAAAATAATTGCTAATATACTCCCAAATTATTACAGTATTAAAAATTATTAATTTATTTCTTTAAAAATAACGATTTCTTAAAAATACTTTTAAAACGATTTAAAACTTAACCTTAGTTAAATAAAAGCATTTTATAAACATTTACTTGGTTTTCCCAGGGAAACACTTTCCCGTTTCCAAAACATTTCCAAGTACTCTTTCATATAAATCCACTGATTTATTTCAAGTCAATTTATGATTTCAACATAAATTTCCAATTCCATACTTAACTATAACTTCCTCCGAAGTTAAATCACAATTTTTCATTTCCGGAAATTCATTTTTAAATATAGTTTAAACATTTCGGTGAATTTTCAATGGAAGCCAAATTTCCAATTCACTTAATTAAATTCCAATGAAATACGGCATTTCAAAACATTCTATTTTTCATTTGAACTTGTTAATTTATAGTCGAAAACTCCATTTTAACATATTTTTAATTTCCGGATAACATTAGTCATTATTAAAATAAACACCGTTATTTTAAACAATTTATAATTTCATAAATTTAATCTCCAGAAAATTTATATTTCATATTTATCGATTGATAAATTTCCCCACAATATTAAATCCCAATTTTACCAATTTTTCAATTCCCATTCCAAACCAGATTTCAAATTCTATTTTTCAAAAATTCTTAATTTAACAATTTACTTATTTCGTAAAAACCCAATTTTGTCCATTTATAAATTAAATTCTGTAATTATGATTTATACAACAATTTCACAACACAATTAAATTTCCAGATTTATCAATCACAACATATAAACAGGTATTCACTAACAATTATAAAATAATTGCTACAATTGTGAGGAATCCAGTTGGATCCCTCCAACCTGTTTCTCCCTGCATCCACAAATATTAGCACATCACAATATAAATATCAATCCAGACTGATAATAACAATTATATTCAGCCATCCATACAGATATTTAAATATTAACTATTTAAAATGCCTAGCATCCAGATGTGAGTGAGAAAAACTCACCTTGAATTTCGGCGAGCGTTCGAAATTTAAATTAAACCGAACGTTAAATTTAACTCAAATTTCTACTTGCCCGGAATGACTCCGGATCTGCACCATCGCGTAGCACTCGTTTCTGCGATTCCAACGGTTCCAGTTTCGTTCGAATCTGAGTACGTATGAACTCGATATGAATTTACAAAGTTTGAACAACAATTTAAAACAAATTTTCTTTAATTTAATTTACAATTACCCCCAAACCATAACGGGCCGTCATCACGAAACCAACCCACACCCCGCATCCCCCTCTCTTCTCTCGCGTGACATACCCAGACTAAAATCGAACCCATACACGCGGATTAGGGCTCGAAGTCGCCACCTCCATCCTCGACGAGCCAACGATCACCTGCCACCACATTGTTCGCCGTAGCCTAATCTTCTCCTACCCCAAACCACGTGAAACTCGGTGCCCTCATTCCCCTTGATTTCGCGATCGAACGCGTGGCGTTTATCGCCCACAACCGGCTCCAAACGACTACGATGGCAGAGATCCTCCGTTGGATCTGACGAGCTCGAAGAGCTCTACAATTTACCAGTTAGAAAATTTACGAATTAAGGCTTGGATGAAGAGATTTTGAGGGATGAATGCCGAGCGACTTCGGCCATCGAAAAGAATGTAAGCGGCGGCTGAACGTATCTCTAGGGTTTGAATCATAATGTGAATTTATATAATGGTTTAATATTATTTTATTAATAAAATATCTCAATTTAACCATTAACGCAAACGACCTCCAATTCTCACGTTCCGACAGGCTACCCTGGGGGTTTTCTGCATTCCGGACACAATGGAATAGGTTTCGTAAGCTAATTTGATCGTATGCGTGAGTTACGGAATTAAACGATCAATTTAAATTTAAATCGGTTAAATCGATTTCGATGCGTTTCGAGCTGCCACGGTCAAATGACAACTCTGATTGCTACGAAAATTGAAATCCGATAATAACTAACTATTACGGATCCAATGGAACTGGTTTCATCGAATTCCGAGACTGTGCCCCGGAAGGCTATTTTAACTCGTCTATTAAATCAGGCGATTTTCAAAATTTACGGAAACGCTTTAAAATTCACTTTTAAAATTTTAATAACTTAACAATAAATCATATAAAATTTATAAACACATTAAAAATCATTCTGGCTCATTTCAGACTAAAATCTGATTAAATTGCATTTTAATAATATTAAATTCATTTTTAAATTAATATAAAATTCCAAACAATAACTTGTCGACTTTTAAATTCATCTAAAAATCCAACATTATTGTTTATAACCAATTGAACTTAAAAATACATGTAAACACCATTTTTATAATCATTTATCCCAAATTCACCTTTTATCCCAATTTCGAATATTTAATTATTATTATCCAATCTCAAATTAAACCTCCACATTAGAAATTATCACTTGTTGTTTTTAGTTTAAACCAATTCTTTTTAGTTCAAAATAAATCTTAAACCCATATTAAACATTTAAAATGAATTAAATGTTCAAATTCAATGGCTTAAAAATACGGGATGTTACACCTTTCTTCTCTTCTGGTGAAATCGCGAAACAAATTCGAAGCTTCAGTCGGCTCGACTTCGATCAAAGCAGAGATGGCGGTAGTAGATCGTGGGCGACGCTCGTGGATCGAAAATTGGTGGGCGGTTGGGCCGTAGGGATTGTCGAAGTTGTCAAGGAATGGAGATGAACGCGAGGGCAAGCTCGCACGCGATGGCATGGCCGCGATTTCGTTTTAGGGTTTGGGAGCATCACGATTGTTGGGTAGCCTGGGTTTCAATCGTCTAAAGGTATAGGGTTGTTTATTTTAATTGAATTTGATATATATATATACAGTGAAAATATATATGCAGTTTTGAATATATATATATTTGGGTAGATAAGATTTTAAAATGTTGAAGAGTTATTTAAAATTCGATTTTTGAATCTATATAAATTAATTTTTATAAGTGAGGTTTCAAAGGATAAGAAAAGAAAATATTTTTGTTTCAAATCAAATTTTAATTTTAAAATTAAATCATTAGTTAATTAAATTTATCCAATAGGAATTTAATTGTTCGATTTATTCGGATATTAATAAACTGTATAAATATTTATACAAGGTCTGAAATCGAGAAAACAAGCCGGGATGGAAAATGGATTGCATGCATAATAAAAGGTGAGATCTTCTCACTCAAATTTGATTTGATAGTTAATTTAAATTAATAATTTAAATTATTGGATGTGCTTGAATGAATTTGATAATTTATCTGTTGGATGATAGTATATATGATAGTGTGTGTATATATATATTTGGAGTGATTGATTTCCCGCATTATATAGCGGATGAGAACCTATGCACCGCATAATAGCGGATGATATTTTATAAACCCATATACCGCAATATTCCACCTTGAAGTGGAATTCGTATTTAATTGTGGTGCTAACAGCTGTGGATGCAGGAAAACAGGTTGGAGGGATCCAACTGGATTCCTCAAAATTGTTGAATTTATTTGTATATGTTGTGATGTGATAATGTGTGAATGATTATATTGGTGTGAATTATTATATTGATCAATGGAATTTATTTGAAGGCTATAGTTTAGCCGAATATATTTTTGGTATCGTAGGATACCAGAAATAAATATAATTGGATTTTTGAAAATTAAAGTAAAGATTTATTTCAAAAGGTAACAAATTTTTGGAAATCAATTTGGAATTTGATTTGGTGTTTGAAAAAAATTTGGAAAAAAATTTGGAATTTGATTTGGTGTTTGAAATAAATTTGGTAATAAATTTGGAATTTGATTTGGTGTTTGAAAGTGAATATTTGGAAATCGATTTGAAAATTGTATATCAATGGATATTTGGAAATTTAAATTCACAATGGGAATTTATAAGGGAAAGAGAAATTTTTTTTAAAAATAAATGTTGGTTTATTTTAAAAAGTGTGGAAAGAAATTACGGATTTGGAATGTAAATTGAAATAAGTCAAGAAGGATTTATTAACTGATTTAAAAGGACCATTTTGAAATGGAAAGTGTACTTTTACTAGAAAGCCGAGTATGTTTTCAAAGTAGCTAATAAATATAAATTGAAAGTTTTAAGGATGGTTTTAAAAAGGATACTTTGGAGAAATTATTTTCTTAAGTTGTTTTTAAATCTTTAAAGTAAAGATTTATTTGGTTGATTACAGAAGTGATTATTTTAAAGATTAAATTGGTATTTGATTTAGAAAATGGATATTTTAATAATTACACTTTATCTAATAATTTTATTCTTAAAATTATTTGGACTTGAGTTTTTATATGAGATATTGATATTAAATTTCATAACTAATGTTTTAAATAAAGTGTTTAAAAATAGTTTTTATTTTTAATGTATCCAAGTACATATATTTTTGGATAAGTGATTTAAATCATTTTGAAGTATTCGGACTCGGCAAATTTTCAGTGGAAGTAAATAAATATTTGGAAATTTATTCCGCAAAAGAAAAGCGATTTGAAATTTGTTTTCAAAGTGTTGGAGTGTTAAAAATATATCTTGCGAAGATATTTTGAAAATAAATAACTGGGTAAAAATTATTTAAAATCTAATGATTGTTGTGAATAGTGATTGATAGTTAAATAGCCGACTATCAATATTGGCCTTTAAATGGCATTTGAATTTCGATGCGATAGGGGGTCGGATTCCAGATGGTTATCCGAAACCCACATCGAATCTTTATAGTGAATCTTTGTAACTTGTGTATCCATGTGTTTTTAAAAATAAATGCTCATTATTCGGATTAGCCGAGAGAGGACTTTATGTCATAAAACCCATTCCGAATAATGATACGACGAAATGGGATCGCATTTGAAGATGGTGTTGAAGACTGTGTATTTTCGAAAACGAAAGGATTACCTGTCGAATGTCTCTGCACTGATTTGCTCTGGTATAGAGATTTTTATCACCCTTTGTGATGGGGAGTCCGGACGTGATTAGTGAATATCTGGATTGCAAGGGCTTCTTTGAAGTGCCTTCGGTTCCGTTCGAACCCGGAACGGACTTGTATGGATGTATGTATGACGTTACACCTTGAGATGTAAAGCTGGTTTCTATCAAATACATTTATGTTGGTGGCGGAGAATTTATTCTCTAAGCTTAACACTCTTCTCTGAGACGTATGAGCTCAGAGGTTATGTAGTTGATGGTCACTAGTGATACAATCCCAAATTGGTAATGTGGCATGTTAAGTGTGGCTGATCATTTGTTGATCGAAGCATGGCTTTTGTGAAAAGCGTAGCTTTGTGGATGAGACTTCGTCGGACCTCACAACTCGAAATGGTCGAAATAGGAAGGATGCGGCAAGGCTGTTTTGGGAGTAGCACCCTCAGGGTATGTCCATTTCCTTCTATAAAAAGGTGGTATCATGGTATGGAGCCCAGATACTTAACTTATGTGGTTGTTGCAAATTTATTACTTTGTGGTTGTTGGTGTTAAGGATCCTCGGATAAAGGTCGGTAACGACCGGGATGGCATACTCGTGTGTGGATTTATCTAGTTACAGCTTCATTGCACCAGAAGCGTGAGATAACTCGGCCTTGTGTTGGTAGAGATCCGGTTAGGTTCTCGGGGCGTCCCTTTAGAGGCGTACCCATGTGGTGTAGGAAGTTCCTTAGCCTGACCATTTGTTGGAAATCCAAAGAAACAATATGCGCCCTGTACGATTTTAGTTGTATAATCTGCCATTTACTTATGGTAGTTTCATTTTCCAAAAGCATAGCGGATTTCTTTTTATTCCATTGTGCAAATAACTGTTTTAAGATCTCACACCAGTCCCATGACCGACTCGGAGTTTATTGTTCCCTTTCTAAACTCTGGGTGCCTATAATTTTCCACACGGGTAGCCTAGAGTCGGGTTATCAGTTTTCTGGAGCGAAGTCAGAAAAGTATGTTGTGGAGATCAGGAGGCAAGCTGGATGGCGAGACGTATCACTTATATTATGTAGTATCTACTGCGTATGGATTGCTGCGAATTCTAATCCCGTATGGGTAGGTTATTATAACTGCCTGTTTGTGTGTTGTTGTTGTAAACTCTGATAATGTATTGTATGAACAAATATAGTTCTTTTGTCTAAAGATTATTTATTTATCTATTATATATTGTTCCGCTGCGAATGTGAAATTATGTTATTGTTTCTGTTTCTTCTTTTACCTCTTTCTTCTTTAACCCTAATGATTCGGTTTTTCGGCATTCGATGGTTCGACATTTGATACAGTGGGCGTATTGATGTCGACTTTCGGACGTCGAAAAATTGGGTCGTTACACATGTCTTATCCGAGTTTTAGCCTTGTTCATCTTTTTGCAGAAATATACATGTCTTATTAGTTTCAATGGAGACTCAGTTAACTGAGTATCGGTTAAACTGAGACTCAGTTTAGCCAAGTCTCAGTTTCAACTGAGACTCAATTTAACCGAGTCTCAGTTTCAAGAACCGAGTCTAATTTTTGAAAACTGACTACACCTATATTGGTATACTGAGAGGACCACTTAGTTAACAACATCGACGACTAGTTTATATGATTTGTAAATCGACCACTTCATACGTCAATAATATGCAGCTTGATTTTACTCCAAGTAAATTACCGAGTTCGTTTATTATTTTTTACTCTACTTCACTTGTAAATGCTACTTGATTTTATGGCATGTTGTATACTTTTTATTAGTCAATCGCCTAATGAAATAGCGTGATGAATATTTAGTGTTTGCATTATGAATCCGATTTAACTTTGTGTACACTTTTTTGATGAATTGATTCTCAAGCATTACTTTTGCTTTATAGGTAGATAGACGACTGTGATGCAAAAAAAGGTTGCAACGAGTTATGGATCGAAGTTATTTTTGCTGCTAGAACTACTTTTTGGTTTTAATGTATGTACTACTTGCTTTTGTTTTGCTATTGCTACTTGTTCTATATTTTGTTTTTGAACTATTGATGACAAACTATTTATGTTCGGTGTAAGAATATTGTGCATTTTGATTATGAAATTTCATACATTGGTTATTAAATATGTGTCCAAAATGTGGTATTGATACAATATGTTGATTTTGAAATGTGATATTGATATAATATGCTAATTTTTAAATGTGGTATATACACACATTGTGGCGGATGTTTACTGAAATGCAATTAAAACATTCCACAGCGTTTTTAAAATGCTGTTAAAACATTCCACAGCGTACGCCGTTGAAAGTTTTAACAATGTTTTAAAAATGTCGTTAAATTGTATCTAAGAACATAAAGCACGATTTATTGCAACAAGGAAACGCTGTAAATAAATATCACAGCATTGAAATAACGCTATAAAATCTTATCTTAGCACGAAACAAACGCTAAGAAAGATCTCTAACTGCACCCAACCAAACGTTGTTAAATGATTTAATGACACCAGGGAAACGCTGTTAAAAAGGACATTTAACAACGTTTATTTCTTGTCATTGTAGATCTCTTACATATAAACTGCATGTGGATATACAGCGTATGTACAAACGTTGTTAATAGCATTTATAGCATTTTTAAAACGCTGTTAAAGGTCCTGTTTGTTGTAGTGTTAATCACTTTATATTCAAACTTATAAGTTTACTATCTTCATTTCTATCCAAATAGAATTTAAATCAACTTTCAAAATCATTCATTCATTTCAATTTCAAGATTCAATTATTTTAAACATTACCAAATATTTATTTCAACAATTTAATTATCCAATAAATCGCTATATTTCAAATCCAAGTTATTTAACTTATAAAATTAACTTTTTAATATTTAAAATCAGTTAAATATTCCAAATTCAAATGACAGAAATTTTGGGTCATTACAGATCGGGTGGTGACCATACCCTAACGGGTGCGACCCACATAGCTCTGTCGCATATCTCCTGTTTTAGTCATTCCCAGTTGTGAGGCTTGAGACTACATTTTAACTTTTTGGCAAATCCCACTTGGAATGCTAACACTGGCCTCCAAGCGACAATGCAACGTTATCATCCGTCTATACAAGTTGTTCTGGATATGAATAGACCAGAGGCACTGCCTCTACTACATCATTTTTGGAATCGTCCTCGGGATTAGTAGAAGTAGCCCTTCCACTTCAAAGATTTTCGACTTCGATTCCATCATCTTCAAGTTGTTTCCAATTCGAATGCTTAAGTTAGTTCGATGCGGTTTTCTGATAACTCATGCTTATCCGATCTCGGTCTATCCGAACAAACATTTGATAATTTAAAACTAGTCAAGTTATCGATAGTGGGCAAATCTACTATTTGGGATGAGTATAGATTTGCATATGAAAAATATGACATCTTATACTTATCACCACTTTCTGATTTCAACCAGTACTATCCCTTGATTAACAATAAAGTCGGACAAAAGAAAACTATCATTGCCTCGACATTCATTCTTCCTTCTCGGGATAGAGACGAGTTTCTATACCTCCGAATTTGGTGTTCAGTATACAATGAAGTATCTTCCATATACTTAATTAATCTTGACCCATTTATCAAAATTAACCCTCTCATACTTATCATGTTTTCGACTTCTCTATCCCTCGCCTAGAAAATCTGGTATTAGATCTCACAAATAGAGGAAAGTCTACTCACGGCATTTATTGCAAAATACAAGATGACTCACTTTCCATAAAATGTGTCAACATTTTAGCACTACTTATCATATTTGTTTGGCTACTTAATGACACAAACAAAGAAACCCTCTATATATAAAAACATTCTTCAAAAGACAGTTGCTTTTAAACAAAACCGACCATTGAAAAATAAGTGATTTAAAATTGAAACTTTTATTTAATTAATTAATAATAAATTTAAACCTTTTATTTAAATAATAATTAAATAATAATTTAACCATTTATTTAAATAATAATTAAACCATTTATTTAAATAATAATTTTTGAAAATATTTTAAATATTTTAAAATTCCTTTTTAATACTTGTAATGAATTTTAAATGACTTTTCAGAAATATTTAAAGTAGAAACTCTTTTTATTTCACAAAAAATTATCGATTTACAAACTGCATCCGTAGCAACTATTGCTATTTGGACCTTAACCTTTAAACTTGTTTTATAGGTCAAAATAGCTTTTAAATCTTTTTCTTTTATATTTAACCCACTTTATAAACTTGTATAAAGGTTTGAAAACAAAATGTAAACTTCGAAAAACCCTTTTTTGAAAACATTTAGAAATTAGGAAGTAAACTAGTTTTAAAGCACATGGGATCATGATGTCGAACATAAACAAATTTAAGTGTTAACTTTCTAATCAACATACACCCATCCATATACGCAAGCACATACATGTATACAAATGCAAATAACATCCATACAACAAGTAAAGATCATCACTTGTAAATAATTATTTAAACTCTTCGACTACATTTCAAGTCAACAACAAATCATCACATATATCATCTGTTTCAAGTGTGAACCAAAAAAATATTTTATGAAAAGGAAATTTGGTATTTGGAAAAAAAGCCAATGTTTTATGAGACATGTCGATATATAGTTTCACTGAACAAACATATTTCGTCGTTAAAAGTTGGGTTATCCATGATTTTACAAGAAAACACAACTATCTAGGTAGAAGTTCTACTGAGTTATGCGGAATTAGCGTGGATAACGTCAACACAACCACTGTGATGCAATCTCATCAAATACAAGACATAGCATTGAAACACGTGATCAGATAAGAGACACTTTGACTGCTATAGGACGACATTATTGTGCTAAATATTAGAATTTGTAGTAGGCATTTTGAATTTGTATTTAAACTTGAATTTGAATTTCTATTATGGATTAATAAATACTACAAATGAAATATTTATTGATTAAAGTTATTAATTAATAATTATTGCAAATTGCAAATTGCAAATAAGAAATAAGTAACTTTTGTAAATCACCCTATTTAAATTTCAAAATACATAGTCATCCTTTCGAAAAATCATGTTATTAAAAAAAGCCATACTTTTAATTTTAAGAGAATTCTTAAAACATAGATAATATTTGCTGATAACTCAAAAAATATCTGAGAGCTCTACATAATTTTACAGAGTAATATACTAATACTTCCTGAGAAATCTGCAAATTTTAAAAATTTATGTACTCCAAATATCTGTCATTTCTCACAAAATTAAAAAAATGAAAATAATTGTTTTTATCGTAAAAACATACAATTTATGTTCATACTTAATTTTTGAAATTTTTTTTAAATATCAAGATTAAAAATAATGGTGTAGTTTAAAACGTGTTTTTAGAGTGTTTTTCACGTATCAAATTCGAAAATAAGGAAGATAATCAAATTTCCACTCAAAACTAACCGCTCTACATTACACAATTAATAAATGCTTTATATTTAATCTCTAAACTCTAATTCAATTTGTCTAAGACCTCTATCTTAATAAATTTGTCCGTGGACGCATTCTAAGGTATCTGTTGATAGATCCAAATATAAATGTATTGGCTGACCTGCACATTGAAACATTTTAAACTGGTATGGTGGATTTCAGGTCGATGTTGGTATGAGAAGCCTACTAAACAAAATCAATCGATGTTGTCCTTCCAAACCCTTCACCAGCTATAAAATCGCCAAAAAACGTTTGTTTATCCGCCGCCTTCTTTATTTTATGTTCGCATCTTTTCTTCGGTTTTATTCGGATCTAAATTTTCTATTCTAAAAGGCTGGCGATGGTGATCGATATTGGTCTCGTTCGTCGTAATGGTAGTTTGGTTAATTAGCTTGCCGACATTTCTGATATATCGACTCCCATATTCTGAGCCTTTTTTTTTTTTTTTTATAATCGATCTTAGTTTTTGATTAGTCTTCAATAAACCAATGATTAAATGATCAGATAAGCATATGTCTGAAGATCAATCCATGTTGAGCAACTCTAATCTTCCCTATGAGGTCATTTTATTTCAATTCGTGAATTTAGCTGTTTTTCTTTTCTTTGGTAGGTCGTGTGATGATTAAATGCACAGTTCAAATGAAAAATATGTATTAGATATTTTGATTAATCATTTTGTCTTTCACTCCTATCTGATGACCTATTCACATATGTATTCTGAATATTTCAATGATTCTTTATTTTATTTTTCAGTCGCACAAGATTTGATTTTAAATGTTAATTGATTAAACTATTTGTAAACCGTTCTGTTGTGGTTTGAGATGTATTCTGGGCCATTGGTCTCATATCAGTTTTGTTTAGAGCTGTTATCCCGCCTTTTGACAAGGCCGTGACATCAAGGAATTGACTAGTAACCAGCGACGGCCCGTCCTAGAGATCAGTTATACACAGGCTCACTATGGATATCAATGAATTTTGTTCGAGTCCGGATCGAGCCAAAATTGGTAGGACATGACGAGCTAAGCCGTGAGAGTCAACGTTCCAAATATAAAGTCAATCCGAGTTCGTATGCTCAAGTTATGAACGATACAAAGTTGGATGAAAACCAATCACCGGTCGACTCGCTCTCTTCGACTCGCTCCCTTCGACTCGCTCCACATCCCTCAGATGTCAACTTCGACTCGCTTCGCAGTGACAACTTCGACTCGCTTCGCTCAGAGGCCAACTTCGAGTCGTCCAAGCCCGAATCGCTTCACAGCCATTAGAAGTACCTACTTCGACTCGCTTCGCTCAGATGTCCTCTTCGACTCGCTTCGCTCAGACGCCCTCTTCGACTCTCTCCATTCGAACCACTGATCGACTCCATCAACTTCGACTCCATTGGCGAAGCCACTGCTCAAACCTCTTAGGATGCTCCATTTTGACTCACTCGACCAGTGCATACTTCGACTCGCTCAATCAATGAACATATCGACTCGCTCGAAACAACGTCAAAGGCAGAGTGAGATTCAGGCGCCACGTCACCGAGTAGAATGGAAGCGAGTCGAAACAGAAGCGAGTCGAAGGAAACAACCTACCGAGAACCCCATTTCATATCGATCATATCTCCCAATCTACAAGTCCAAATGCTATGAAATTTTCACAGAAGACTACGTGCATGCTAAAGAATGTCCACGCCAAATTTCAACTCCATTGGATGAAATCTTGATCGATACGAAATCTGTTTGTGTCGATCATGGATCGGATCGAAACTTCACGGGCTTGGGTGTGCGGACCTGGTCATGTGCCAGAGAGGGTCTCCCGAGAACTGAGCGAAATACCAACCTCCTACACCTATAAATAGACCCCCAAAGCCAACGGAGAAGGGGTTCTTCTTCCTCTTTGAGATCTCCAGCGCCCGGACTCCGCCAGATCCATATCTGAACTCCATCGCTGCTGCTACCAACGAATTTCACTGCTGCAAATCATAATTTCCTGCTGTAATTCATTAAATTCACTTGTAATCATCAAAGATAGATCAATAAAGCAAACTACTTCAAAGTGGACGTAGGCAAGATCGCCGAACCACTATAAATTCTGTGTCTCTGTCTATTTCCTTCCGTTTTAAGTTTATTATTCATCACTTTTGATCCTCTACATTACTTAGATCTGAGATCTGTGATTACATACTACTGATTTGTGTTCAAACACTGGTGCTTTCACGATATTTGGGGTTTGTGACCATTTTTGGCGCAAACAAGAGCTTTCGTTGTTTAAACCGTGAATCCACAAATATTGGATTAAGTTGTTGCTTTTTTCTTAGTTGCTTTTTGTTTGCTAATGCACAGACTTACGCCAATACGCCAATACGCCAGTAGACAAATCTTTTGGGGGTGAGAGTGATAGCGATTGCATAAAGCTGGGCAGGGGCAACATGACGATTGGAATCTAGCAGGCAATTCCAAATTTAGAGAATTGAGATTTTCTAAGTTAAATAGGTTAGCATGATTAGTAACCTAATTAATGATATTATTATGGTTATAGCTCGGATCTTTACTGAGATCAAAATAATATGCAATTTCCACATTGTAGTTGCTGATTAGAGTGGTTATATGTTGGAGTCGTTAAGATATGAGATTATGAGAATGTGCAACGCCAGTAGAAACCATTACTTGTTTATCATGTCCCTTTTTGGATGTGTTTGGGTGTATATGGTATTCCAAAGCCTTTATAAAGGTGAATACCAGTGCTAAAGTCAGTCATGGTGCTACAGAGACCGCTATTGATATTAAATATAAATACTAACATTTGGAATGAGGAAATTACATGAATTTTGAAAAGCATTGATGAATTGATAGAATTTTATTGAATTAGGAGCATCCTAAATGGAGGTAATGGTGGGAAATTAGCTCTATTTTTCATGTTTTTCTATTTTTGTGTGATCAACCAATCTAAAAACATTTCTTTTAAATTTTACCAAATAATTTCACAAGAGAGTATTTTATTTAAAAAAAGAATGTGTCTTTTATTGGTTGGACACATCGGAAACAGAAAATCTGAGATCGAGTAAATTTCTCTTTGAGTTAACATTTTAGTACAATTAATGTGACAGTAACTACTGATAGCTTTGTAACGACCTGTATTTTTGATAGTTAAAAAAATTAAATTAAAAAAGAGTTTGAAAAAATAACATTAGTATTTTTTTGGAAGTATTTTAGGATAGAAATATTTTAAATAAGATTGAAAAGAAATGTTTTAATTTTTTTTAAAGAAAATAAGTTCTTTACCTTCTTTTGTCGTTGGAAAATAATTTCGGCGATGATCGCGACATCATTGACTTTCATTTTCGAGTTTCAAATTGGGAAGACCACTATATTAGCTTTGCTACACAATTGCTTCGGTAAAACAAATTTTAAATTGTAATTTCCCAAGCATGATTTAATATTTATGCAAGTTATATTTTTTCAACCGAGTTAAAAATATACAGTTTAAAAAATAATAATTTCTACATGCCGTAACGCTCGTAATTCATAAATATATTTAATATTCAATGATACCGTATATGAAGGAATAAATATGAATTAAAGAATAAAGAAACTTAAAGTGTGAAATGATTCATTAATAAATATTGATATTAAATGAAAATCAAGTTATATAAATAATAAATGTAAGTTAAAATGTAAAAAATTTATATTTATATAATATTTAAAAAAAATTATTTTTTAGTGGTATTAATTAGTAGACATCGAATGGTGATATTAAATATTGAATGGAAAACAATTCTTTAAATGAACGGAAATTGATGAAAAATGACCATAAGAATGAACAAGAATTAAATAAGGTAGGCGATTTGTTGCTGAAGTGAATGGAACAAATATGTTTATTGTGTGTAGATCATTGTGCAAATAAAATGATTTACGCATAATACATATTTTTTTCCATTGGCTTCTACAACAAATTGCGTACCTTATTTCAATTCTTATTCATTTTTACAAGATCATCTTTATTAATTCCTATTTATTTACTTACATAGAATTATTTTTAATTTAATATTTACTATTTAATACTATCAAAGAATAATTATTTAAAGTAATATATAAGTTTCTTGCGGTTTAATTTACATTTATTATTTACTTGAAAAACTTGATTTCCATTTAATATTAATATTCAATAATGAATCATTTCACACTTAAATTTCTCTATTCTTTAATTCATATTTATTACTTCATATACGGTATCATTCGATATTAAATATATTTATGAATCATTTTAACATTTTCTTAAGTTTATAATCATTTGCTTAAATAGTATTCTCCTTCTTATTATTCAACTTAATTATTAAGCATTTCAAACATTAACTTAAGTTTATAATATTTATTGTACATCTTAATTTTTTGTTTGTAGACATATTTTCATTTTGAATCATTTTTATTACTTAAGTTTTTATTTGCATAATATTCTATTATCATTTTAGTTTACAAGTTACAAAACTTCAATTTTTCTCTCTTCATATTTTCATTAAACACTTATATTTAATTTTAGATTTTAATTTGTAAGTTTTTAACCATTAAGATAGTTAAAGATTCAATTTTATTACAATAATAGAAAATTTCTAATTATCAAAAACTTAAGAACTAATTACTGGGTTTCATTTCAAATAATCCTGAAATAATATATATTAATATCTTTTGTATATCAAATAATACTTAGGAAATTATAATTTAAAATTTGTTTCACCAAAACAACTGTGTAGCTTTGTCTTTACACTTTGAACTCGAAAATGAAAGTCGATGATGTCGCGATCATTATCGAAATTATTTTCCAACGGTAGAAGATGGGAATACATAACTTATTTTCTTTTAGAATTCCTTTAAAACGTTTCTTTTCAATCTTATTAAAAATATTTCTATCTCAAAATACTTTCAAATAATACTAATATTATTTTTTCAAATTTTTTTTAATTTAATATTTTTAATTATCAAAAATACGGGTCGTTAAAAGCTTTTTGGTTGGAAGATTTCATTGACTTATTAAGAAAACAACGTATTATCGTTGGTAAGGTTGTAGTGACAGGTATGTTACATTGAGGAAAAATCAGGCCCGATTGTCTTAGAAGTTCAATTGATAGCTTTTATACCAATGTCCGTTCTCGTTTTGTGTTAATATTTTTTTTCTTTTCGAAATGCTTATGTTGGATGCGATATTATTCAAGACTTTTTAGTTGAGTATCTTGAAACATTGGAAGGTTTGGATCAAAAGATCTCTTATGCTTACATTCTACGTTGGTTAATTTCAATTTCATTGTGCTTGTTTTAATTTTTTTAAATCTAATCAAGCCATCATTATAAGTAATGTATTTGATTTTAATTTAATTTTATTTAATTTGCATTCACTTTGTACCCTTTGTGATTGGTTGGTTTATGTTTTGGATAGTGTATTTTGTTTTAGAATAAAGTTATAAAATAATCATAATGTATAAACCAATTAATCCCATAAGTTTCAAATACGAGCAAATCCAATAAATGGAAATTAGGTTTAAATTACCATATGTAGTTGTGTATTAATCCAAGAGAATGGGTTAAATAATTAAGTTTATATACAAATCCATGTTCGATATTAAACAAGCCTAGAACTGTATCTTTTGTTCACTTTTAAGGACAAATATAATTCTTTTTTCTTTGGACTTAAAGGCAAATTTTTTATTGTATCTCATCCATCTTAAAACTTAATTTTAGCTTATCAAAAGCTCAAACATTTCCAATTAAATCTCAATCATCTCGCTTTACCCTTGTTGGGTTTTTTGCTGTCCTTCAACGTTTCTTCGTTTAATTGACCGTGATTAATCTTTTGTTAATTTGTGTTCAAAGCTAAATTATGTTGATTCTTACATTAGTTTGAGTCAAAATGACTTTGTTTATGGTAAGTTTATTTTTAAATATGATTTCCTTTATCTTTGTTGTTCTATGAATATGCACCTGAATTCAACTTCTGCATTTCATGTTTTTTAGCATATGATTTAACTTACATTTTATTTCCCTTTTTATTTTCTTAGTATTAGTTATTGACGTCATTAATGTGAATAAAATATGATGTTTGCTAGAAATTTTCATTATAACAAAATATTACAAATATTTTAATTGTAATTAGATGAAAGACTTACATTTATATTAGTCTTCGATAAAAATAAAATTTAATTATTGACAAGCATCATTGTTCTAGTGGTTAAGTGATTGGATTTTAGTGCGAGAGGTCACAAGTTTGAAACTTACGTAACGTGATTCAAACATATATTAACATGTGATATGTTGTCCCAGTGATAAGTTATATCTAAGTACCAATTCAAAAATAATAAAAAATAAAATAAAATAAAATTTGATTATTGTTTGATAACAATCTGTATATAAAGTAGACTTGTATATAGAGAAAGAAATTTTTTTGAAAGATAAACATAAGGTAAATCATATTATTATAAGAATAACGGTGTTAAAAAATATGGAAATGTTTGACATTTTTTAAATGATACATGCAAGTAGAGTTTGCATATACATGATTTAGTAAAAAGAAAATTGAAAGATAGTTTTGATGAAAGGGTAGACTTTTATTTTCTTTTATTTAGAAACCGAATTTATTTGTTTGTCTTGTGTTTAAAACATAAAAATAATAACTTTTTAAAAATTAGTAGAGCTGGAATGATTAAATCTAACTATTTATATTCTAAAATAAATATGGTTGGTAAAATATTGCATCAATGAAAAGGAAAATTTATTTATTTCGGGATGCCTCTGCGGGGGCCTTAATTAAAAAATGATGGGACGTTGGCCAGTCTTCTTACATCATTGGCTTATGAAAGTAGGTTTTCAAAAAAGGAAAGCTTAATTTATTAATATTTGCTTTTAAATATAGTTTATTTAATTTACCTAAATTGTATTTTTAACTAGAATTGAATAGGAATGTAACTCAAAGTGTGATCTGATCCAAAGCGGGATTTGAACTGAAAGATTTTTGACATCAGTGTTTTATTAGTTACAGTTATATACGTTTTTCTTAATTTTTTGGAAAAGAATA
Organism: Allium fistulosum; assembly: GCA_030737815.1. NCBI lineage: Eukaryota > Viridiplantae > Streptophyta > Magnoliopsida > Asparagales > Amaryllidaceae > Allium > Allium fistulosum. Next base: position 1,050,480,618 of record CM060903.1, read on the forward strand.
ATTTTATTTTCTTTTTTGTATATTGATACATATACGACATTCATATGTAGAGATATGTTCCAAAGCTTTTAGAAGGGTGAATACCGATGCTAAAGACAGTCGAGGTACTAAGGAGACCACTATTAAGATTAAATATAAATACAAACATTTGGAATGAGGAAACTACGTAGTTTGAAAATTATCGATGAATTGATAAAATTTTAATGAATTAGGAGCATTATAAATGGAGGTAATGGTGGGAGATCAGCTCTTTTCATATTCCTCTATGACGGTTTGTTCAGCCAATCATAACACAGTTTTTTAGCGTACTTTATTTTTTTTAAAATATTTTTTTGTTGCTTGGACACATCAAAAAATGAAGAATATAAGACCAGGTAAATTTCTCTCTTAACATTTTAAGTACAGTTAATGCGAAGGTTAGTATTGATAGCTTTTTGGTGGAAGATTCCATTTACTTATCTAGAAAGCAACGGACTATCGTTGGTATGGTTGTAGTGATGGGTATGTTACATTGAGAAACAAATCAGGTTCAATTGTCTCAGTTTTGTGTACCAAGATATTTAAAAGATTGATTCTTTTAAACTAATGTTCGTTCTCTTTTTTGTGTTAATGTTTGTTTATTTTTGCAAAATACTTGTGTTAGATGCGATGTTATTGAAGATCTTTTAGTGGAGTATCTTAAAACATTGAAAGGTTGGGATCAACAGATCTCCTATTGTTACGTTCTACTATAGTTATTTTAAATACATTGTACTTGTTTTGATTTCTTTAAATATGAGCAAGCCATCATTATAAGTAATGCATTTATCTTTAATTTTATTTTCTTTAATTTGCAGTTACTTTGGAACCTTCGTGATTGGTTGGTTTATACTTTAGGTAGTGTATTTTGTTTTAGAATAAAGTTATAAACAATCATAGTGTATGAACCAACTAATCCTTTTAGTTTCAAGTAGTAGCAAAACCAACAAATGAAAATTAGGTTCAAGTGACCATCTAGTGTGCGGTATTAATTTTTAGGACTACGGTTTAAGTGAATAAGTTTATAGGATGCAAACCCATGTTTGATATTAATTTATTAAACAAGCCAAGTATTATATCTTTTGATCGCTTTTAAGGTCAAATATCTTTTTTTTGGACTAAAAGGCACTCTTTGTATTGCATCTCATCCATCTTGAAACATAAATTAGCTTATTCAAAAGTTCGAATATTTCCAGTTAAATTTCGATCATCTCACTTTACCATTGTTATGTCTTTGCTGCCGCCGCCGCCACCATCTCCAACGTTGTCGTCTTCCGTCTAATATGCAGTGATTATAATCTTTTTTGGGATTTAGTAACACCTACTACCTTCAATGATAAATTATGTTCCTTCTTCCATTAGTTTGGATTTAGATAACATTGTTCATGGCTAGTTTGGATTTAGATAACATTGTTCACAGTTCACAGTTCATAGTTCAACAGTTCGAAGTTCGGGCACAGTTCAAAAATCATCTGTTGGGTGGTCGAAAGTCTAGGTCCTAACTCGGTGACGACCTAAGGAAGGTTCCCTGTGGGTCAAAGCCAGAAATCCTTAAGTCCTAACTCGGTGACGACCTAAGGAAGGTTCCCTGTGGGTCAAAGCCAGAAATCCTTAAGTCCTAACTCGGTGACGACCTAAGGAAGGTTCCCTGTGGGTCAAAGCCAGAAATCCTTAAGTCCTAACTCGGTGACGACCTAAGGAAGGTTCCCTGTGGGTCAAAGCCAGAAATCCTTAAGTCCTAACTCGGTGACGACCTAAGGAAGATTCCCTGGGTCAGAGACAGAAATCCTCTAAGTCCTAACTCAGAAGCGACACAAAACCTAGGTCGCATGAAACTGCTAAGTCGGCTCCGACTTAAGTCATGAAAGTCACTGGATCGTGTGAAATCCCTGGGTCGTGACCGAGCCAATACCTCGACTAATTTTCTTTCCTAACTCTTAACCCGTTAACCCAATAGCCTGACAGTCAACAACGATCCTCATTCCATCACACCATTGGACCACCCAAGGAGCCAATTCAAGTCGAATCAAATTTGTTGCAAATCCAATGTATTACTGCCCTATTACGATTGCAACACGGTCGATGGCGATTGACGAACAATCAAAAAGTTATGCACAATGAATCGCAGCATCTAAACACAAATGGAAGTCGAAAACTGGGGAGTTATCGATTCGACAGCGAGCATGGGTGAACGACGACCAGATTGACTTACGAAGTATAACAAGAAGATGATCGGCGTTTGGATGGTTGGAGTTTGTCTCTGAGAGCTCTAAAAGTGCTTCAATGGCAGATTCGAGAAAAGGAACAGATGAGGAAGAGGAAGAAGGATGCAACTATTTATATGCTGGAAGGCGAGTCGACTTGCACGGTGTACGACCTAAGGCATTTGTTAAGTCGGCACCGACCTAACCAAAGAATTAGAAGAATCGAAGCATACGACCTATGGCTTAGGCATATACTTCGAGGGGCAAATGTTAATCCCCTTTTCGACTCACGACCTAAGAAAGTATGCCGAGTTAAGGTGCTTGCCGACCTAAGAGAGTATGCCGAGTTAAGGTGCTTGCCGACCTAAGAGAGTATGCCGAGTTAAGGTGCTTGCCGACCTAAGAGAGTATGCCGAGTTAAGGTGCTTGCCGACCTAAGAGAGTATGCCGAGTTAAGGTGCTTGCCGACCTAAGAGAGTATGCCGAGTTAAGGTGCTTGCCGACCTAAGAGAGTATGCCGAGTTAAGGTGCTTGCCGACCTAAGAGAGTATGCCGAGTTAAGGTGCTTGCCGACCTAAGAAAGAAGACGACCTAACAATTTGAAGGCGCAACCGACTTAAGGAAAACTCCGAGTTAACAAGATCTCCGACTTAACAGGCTACGACCTAAGGAGAGATCTGACCTAACAGTTGCCGACCTAACTACTGAGAAGAGCTGCCGACTTAAGAGGTGTGCAGAGTTAGGAGCCTGCCGACTTAAGGTAATCTGTGACTCAAGAGCTAAGACCGAGTTAAGAAGGATGCCGAGTTAGGAGCCTGCCGACTTAAGGTAATCAGTGACTCAAGGGCTACGACCTAAGGGAGATTCCGAGTTATGAAAGGCTCCGACTTAAGAAGGTTCCGACCTAACCCTATTCCTTAACTCGCCGCCGACCTAACCCTATTCCTTAACTCGCCGCCGACCTAACCCTATTCCTAAACTCATCACCGATCTACCATAAGTCGGCTACGACTTATGTACTTAGAGAAAATTCCTGAGTCGAGATCAGCTCCTATAAATACCCCACCACTTCCAACATGAGGGGGACTTTTTGGCAATTCATTTCTAAAGCGCCGTTACTCTGTCGAACTCTCCAATCATTCAGCAAACAAGGATCCTCCAAGCATTCAAGACACTACAACAAGCTTCGAGAGAAATTCCTAACATCCGATATGGATTCATCGAGTTTCATCGCCGAAGATTGAGCTAGTAGTCAAGATTGCTTCTTGTGATCGAGTTGTATTGTTTTCATAGAAGATTTGTATCAATTTGTAACCAGATTCAAAAATAAAGAGATTCAAAGTGGACGTAGGCTAAATCTCAAGCCGAACCACTATAAATTGCTGTCTTTTACTGCATTTCTGCTATTTTTCTGCTTAATTTCTGTTCCCGTTGCACGGGTGGTGCTTTCACGATCTTACCACACACACCGGGTGTTGGCGTTCACATTTTGACGTTAACATTTTGGTGCTTTCACTGAGAACCCAACTCAGGCTGCCACTCACCATTGCTTCTCAGAAGTTTGCTGAAAGAATTTCCCACAAAATCAGAAGTTTATCAGACATAATGGCTCCCGGAAGGAAACGGAAGTCTGTCAGAACTGATGATGACCGTGACAATACTGCCACTTCTCTCTCTCCGAATCAAGCAGCTCCGAGCATCGGTGTTACGCGACAGGAGTTAGATGCTGCTGTATCCGGATTATACCAGCAGATTGAAACTCAGAATAACCTGATGATGGAAAGGCTGAATGCTCTATTTGGTACGAGTCAAAGACCAGTAAATAATGAGGGAAACTTTGCTAATGCTGCTCCCAATTCCGAGGGAAGAAATATTCCTCACGGGGGGTCAGGTGCTGCCGAAGGGGCACCCCTCCAAGCCGAAGGATCTAGACCATCACCAGTTCTTCATGAGCATTTACCTGGACAAACTCCTGAAAAGATGGCTGAGGCCTACTCTGCGAAATCTCTGAACAATGAGGAATATCTCTCTGGTATGATCAAGCAAATAATGAAAGAGAGCATGCAAAGAGATAAAGACGAAAGCGAATGGGGATTCGCACCAAGTAGAACTCCGTTTACCGAAAAGATTCTGAAAGCTGAATTTCCTAGAAAGTTTGTTCCCCCCACTATTCCTGCTTATCGAGGGACAAGTGATCCAAATCAGTTCTTGTATAAATACGATTGGCATATGACTGGCGCAAGGGCAACCGACGAGATAAAGTGCCGATATTTCCCAGTCTATTTAGAAGGGGTGGCGCTTCTCTGGTTTACCAAGCTTCCAGTCCGATCTGTAGATCAGTTTTCCGATCTCACCCGAAAATTCAAAGAACAATTCAGGCTATACGCTTCAAGGGCAAAAGATATAATGTCACTGTCCAGTCTTGAGCAGAACCCGGGAGAGCCTATTAAGTCATTCTTGAACCGCTTCAACTTAGCTCTGGCAGAAGTCGACAATGCCGAGCCACGAATGATCTTGACCTATTTGATGCGTGCCGTTGACAAATCGAGCGAATTTGGGAAATGGCTGAAGATGAAAGAGCCCAATTCGCTCGAGAAATTCTACAAAAAGGCTGATGAATTTATACGCCTAGAAAATCTCTCCGCACCAACTAAAGTTGTGACAACGGTGGCGGAAAATAATGCTACTACTCAAAGCAAGAAAGAACCGGCAGATCAGAAAAGGGAAAGTAATGGTGGGAAAAGGCAGAAAGACTTCAAAAAGCCCCGTTTTCTTAAACCATCAGACTTTACTCCTCTGACCGATACCCCGGAAAATATCTTCATCGCCACTAAAGATGCTGTTGAATTTCCAAAACCACCGGCCGTGAAAGTTGGGAAGAATGCTGTTCAGAGCGGAAGATTTTGCAAGTTTCACAACCAACCAGGGCATGATACCAATGAGTGCCGCCATTTGAAAAGTCTGATTGAAGAATTGCTAAGAGAGAATAAATTGCAGCAATACGTCAAGAGGAATAGAAAGGACCCATCTTCATCCAACCAAGGGCAGTTACCTCCAACTAATTCATCTGATTCAGGAGAGAGGCCAGTTGGAAAGGAAAGACCTGTTATTAATGTGATCACAGGGGGGCCTCACCCGGCTGGCAGGAGTTGGGGTGAAATGGAAAGGTATGCAAAAGCTTTGAAGTATGCACCAACCGAAGAAAGTGTCTTAATCCTGGAAGATGTTTCACCTCTAAAGCAGCAAAAAACTCTCCATGATGATATTATGTTCAGAGCCAGGGATTCTGTTAATGTGGAAGCTCCTACTGAGGACCCTATGGTCGTCTCTGTCGGTATTGGGCCGGCCATCGTCAGAAGAGTGTTGGTTGATAGTGGTGCCTCATGCAACATCCTCTTTAAAAGAACATTTGACCAAATGAAAATTCTGATGACTGATGTACATGCTTCTTCACACAAGATCGCCGGATTTACAGGAGAGCTGAAACAGCCGATCGGAACAGTAGACTTGTTTGTTGAAATGGGCGAAGGACCCAGAAAATTGGTTCGGAAGCAAACTTTTGTAATTGTGGACGGATTTTCTGCCTATAACGCTTTCTTGGGCCGGCCTACTCTTGCAGCTTTCAGGGCCGTCCTCGCTCCTTGGTGTTTAACAATGAAATTTCCTACTGATAATGGGATTGCTGTTATCAAAGGAGATCAAAACGCAGGACGAGAATGTTATCTTGTAGAACTCCGAGAGGCCAGGAGAAAAGAAATGGGGAAAGATGCGGCAGCTCCGCTCCGCATCAAGGAACCGACCCTGTAGCAACTACGGAGCGGCCCCTGTACTGGCGAACACAGCAATGCAAGAAAAGAAATGGATCCCAGAAAAGCTAGTACAGGGGAGAATAGAGTGGTACCCGTGGAGGTAACGGTACCAGTATCTGTAGACCCGAAAGACCCAAATAAAGTACTCAATGTGGGTTCACAGCTAAGTATAACAGTTCAGAATACACTGATATCATTCTTAAAAGCCAATCTAGATGTGTTTGCTTGGTGTCATGCTGATATGTGCGGAATTTCTCCTACAATTGCTGTTCATACCCTGAATGTCGATCTGAAATTTATGCCAGTAAAACAGAAGAGAAGAACTCAAGGTCCAGAAAGGTCAGCAGCTTTAAAGGAAGAGGTAGATCGTCTCCTAGAGAATAATTTCATCAAGGAATCCGCTTATCCAAATTGGGTTTCAAATCCAGTACTGGTTAAGAAGGCAAATGGAAAGTGGAGAGTATGCATTGATTTCTCAGACCTGAACAAGGCTTGCCCCAAAGACTGCTTCCCGTTGCCTAGAATCGATCAACTAGTAGATGGGACGGCTGGACATGAGTTGTTATCTTTTATGGATGCCTATTCCGGATACAATCAGATTATGATGAATGAACCAGATCAGGAGGACACAAGCTTTATTACAGATGTGGGACTCTACTGTTACAAAGTCATGCCATTCGGTTTAAAGAATGCTGGGGCAACATACCAAAGACTGGTCAATGCTATGTTCAAGCCTCAGATTGGCAAGACGATGGAAGTCTATGTTGATGATATGTTAGTAAAATCAAAGAAAGCAGTAGACCACATGGATCACCTAGCAGAAATGTTCTCAATTCTTCGGAAGTACGGAATGAAGCTTAATCCGTTGAAATGTTCATTCGGAGTAGAGTCTGGGAAATTCCTGGGTTTCATTGTGAGCGCTAGGGGCATCGAGGCCAACCCTGCTCAAATCACAGCTTTAAGAGAGGTCAAAGCCCCTAGAACAAAGAAAGAACTGCAAAGTCTCAATGGAAAGGTTGCCGCTCTTAGTCGCTTCATTTCCAAGGCCATAGACAAATGCATTCCCTTCTTTGATGCTCTAAAGAAAGGAAAGAAAAATTTCGAATGGACTCCTGAATGCCAGAATGCTTTCGATCAACTGATTCATCATATGAGAACTCCTCCGGTCCTTTCCAAGCCTAGTGATGGTGAAGACCTCTTCATCTACCTGGCAATTTCATCTCATGCTTTAAGTGCAGCACTCGTACGAGAAGATATGAAAATACAGCGTCCGGTTTACTACATCAGCAAACGGTTCGCTGGGGCTGAAATGAATTATTCAAAGATAGAAAAACTTGCTTATTGTCTGCTAATCGCTTCCAGAAAGTTGAGGCCTTATTTTCAATCTCATCCTATCAAGGTCCTGACTGATCAGCCTTTGAAGCAAGTCCTGTATCGTCCTGAAACCTCGGGTCGTCTCTTGAAGTGGAACATAGAACTCAGCCAATATGACATCACTTACCATCCCCGAAGAGCAATTAACGGACAAGCTTTAGCAGATTTCATTGCAGAATCCACTGACAAAGGTGATAGTAAGGAAGAAACCACTGACTGCATTCCGATACTGTGGAAGTTGTATGTTGATGGCTCAAGAAACGATTATTGTTCTGGGGCAGGAATTGTGCTCGAAACTCCCGAAGGACGATCACTATGTTATGCATTGAGGCTGGAGTTTCCTTCGACAAACAATGAAGCAGAATATGAAGCCCTTATTGCCGGGTTGAAGATCGTCAAGGAATTGAATATCAAGGTGATACAGATTTTCAGTGATTCTCAGCTTATTGTCTGCCAGGTAAAGAAGGAATTTCAGGCCAAGGGAGGGAATTTGCCTGCATATTTGACAAAAACTTCCGAACTCCTCAATGATTTAGATCACTACTCAATAAGCCACATACCCCGAGAGGAAAATATGAAGGCGGATTCTTTAGCAAAGTATTCAAGTTCCGGAGAAGCTCAATTACTAGGATTAGTTCCTGTAGAAGTTCTGTCAGCTCCAAGCATTGATGAAATGGATGTCGATTGGATTATGACTACGTCTCAAGAGCATGAATCATGGATGACTCCAATCAAAGAATACTTACTCAGTGGTTCCCTGCCAGAGAATTCTAAGGAACGTCAAAAGTTATTAAGAAAAACATCGAGGTATATAATTCAAGATGGCCGATTATACAGGCGGGGATTTTCAACCCCACTACTCCGATGTGTAACTAAAGAAGAAGCCAAGACAATCTTAACAGAGGTGCACGGAGGAGAATGTGGAGACCATTCAGGTGGTCAAACACTTGCAAAGAAAATTCTTCGATATGGATACTTTTGGCCAGATATCAATCGAGATGCTGCAACTTTCTCCAGAAAATGTGACAGATGCCAACGATTTGCAAAAATCCCAAGAGCACCCTCCACTGAACTCACACAAATGGTCAGTCCATGGCCATTCGCCATTTGGGGAATAGACCTAATTGGACCATTACCGATCGCTAAATCAGGAATTAAATATGCTATTGTTGCCGTTGATTATTTCACCAAGTGGGCTGAAGCTGAACCTTTGGCCACCATCACTTCTAAAAAGATGATAAATTTCGTAACAAAGAATATCATTTGCAGATATGGTGTGCCACAGAAGATAATCACCGACAATGGCACTCAATTTGAAAGTGAAGAATTCCAGGATTTTTGCAAACGATTCAGAATTCGAAAAAGTTTCTCAGCAGTGGCTCATCCGCAGGCAAATGGGCAAGTGGAAGCAGTTAACAAAATCATCAAGTCAACTATTAAAAAGCAACTTGAAAAAGCAAAAGGTGGTTGGGTTGATAAGCTTCCATTAGCACTATGGGCGTACAGAACGACTCACAAAACTGCGACTGGGCACACTCCATTTTCACTGGCATACGGATCTGAGGCAATGATTCCAGTAGAAGTAGAGGTTCCTTCACATAGAAGAGTTCATTTCAATGAAATCGAAAATGAAAAACTGCAACTTGAAGCGCTTGATTTTCTTGATGAAAAAAGAGAAGAAGCTAGGCTCAGAGTTTCAGCTCATCAGCAGAGGATAGCCAGGTATTTCAATTCCAAAGTTCGCCAACGCAGCTTTGAAGTCGGAGACTTGGTTTTGAAAAGGATCATGACAGCAACTGGTGTGTTTGGGCCAAACTGGGAAGGACCATATGTCATAGGCACTAAACTTCTCGATGGCACTTTCAAACTCATAACTGTTGAAGGAGATCCGATTCCAAGGGCCTGGAACAGCAACCATTTGCGTCCTTACTTTACCTGAAAAGAGCTCAGCTCAAAATTGTAAAATGATGATGAATGTATCAGTTGTATGGTGAAACATTGTAAATCAGTGTAAATGAATGAAAGTTATAAAGTGGACGTAGGCCCGATTTTTGGCCGAACCACTATAAATCTTGTGTTCTTTACTATTTCATGATGCCTGTTTTATTTTGATATGTAAATACTTTCAATGTATCGCTAAAATATCAATTCAAAATTGCAGGACATTATAACAGGGCCTGCTCATCACAAAGCTAAGCAACTTTCATAAATCAGCTATTATACGAAAACCAAGCCACAAAAATTTTGTCCAAATTCAAATCCCAAGCAAGGAAAACTTCACATAAAAAGTTGGCGACTCCACTGTGACAAACCTTTGTTCACTAGTTGAGATTGCCGTTGTGAATAGACATCCGACTAGATAACTTGCGTTTGTCTCGTTAAGTCGTTCAACAGTGAAGTCCACTTCTTCGGATAAAGCAATTTACTTGTAAGAGGAAAAGAAGAAGATGTGCTTGGAAACGATAATAAGAGAACGCTAACAGGCAGATGATGAGGAAAACTCGCCAACAAACCAAAGCCCTCTAGCGAGGCACACCAACAAATGGGAGTGCTTTCCTCAACCAAAAAGATCGGTGGGATTACCAAAGGGGCATCTTGTTAATTGATTGCGGTCGTTTGTACAAACAAACATCCAATCAAGCAACTTACACCTGCCCCGCGAACCCATCCGACCATGAGAAAGTGACTCCCAGGCACTCAAAAGTCCTCTTCGGAGGCACAAGCCCTCTTCGGAGGCACAAGCCCTCTTCGGAGGCAAAAGCCCTTTCCCAAGGCACCACAAGCCCTCTTCGGAGGCACATGACCTCTTCGGAGGCAAAAGCCCTTTCCCAAGGCACCGCAAGCCCTCTTCGGAGGCACATGACCTCTTCGGAGGCAAAAGCCCTTTCCCAAGGCACCACAAGCCCTCTTCGGAGGCACAAGCCCTCCTCGGAGGCACAAGCCCTTTTCGAAGGCACAAGACCTCTTCGGAGGCACAACTCTTTAAGAGGAGCCCTCTCCGGAGGCATGTCCCAAAATAAGATGCTTAAACAAAAAGCATCGTCCAGAAGCACAGTTCAACTCCCAAAGGAAGGAAGGACTAACTTGTTCATCTAGAAAGGTTCCTCCATAAAAAAAAAAAAGGGGTTGAAGAAGGCTACAAAATTCTTTCAGAAAAAGTTCATTTCACTTCATAAGGAAATTCACTTCTTAATGAATAAAAGTGGTTATCCCCGAAAGTTGAAGCATTCTTCAGAAAGAGAAAATAAAAATTCTTCTAAAGACTGGATATACTCTACTAAGAGCAAAATAATTCTTCCCTTAAAAGCGGAATAATTGTCCTCTGAAGTAAGAGTATTAGAATAATTGCAATGCACTTATGGCATGGGGGCAATACTGTACAATTCAATTATATTAATAAAAGCAACATGCCACAAGTTCGTTGCAATATCACGGAAAACAGATGTGGAATAAATGCATTTTCAAACGCAGACAAAAAGTTTGCACAAGTAAGAAGAATCGTTTATTCTACACTTAAAATAAAAGATAGATCATTCTCACATACACAAGAATTTGTACAAGTAAAATAATTGTTTTATTTAGTACTATGAAAATTCTTTACATGTGCAGATATCTCAAAAAGCAAAAGCGGGGACCGGTGCCCGCACAATCCCCGGTCAATACATGCAAAGAGCAAAAATAAAAAGTAGAAAATCCAGCTTGATTATTCCTTCTTCTCACCACCCTTGGAACTCTTTCCCGGTCTGATGATTAGCTTTTGAAGTCGTTGAGAACGGGCAGGGGCAGAAGGAGAAAGCGGTACAGCCGGATCAACTACTGCTTCCTCTTCAGTGGAAGTCTTCTTCTTTTTCCTTACAGCACGCTTCCCCTTCCTCTTTGAAGAAGACTCACTCCCCGGAGTAGTCAGCAATGTTGAAAGCTTTGTATCGTCGTCAAGAGACCGCTCCGGGGTCTTCTCGATGTCTTCAAAATCCTCCGCCTTCTGTTCTTGAGAAGCAGCCGGATCATCCAAGCCTTGAAGAGCTTCGATTTTCTCTGCCTGTGATCCCGGTTGGGAAGCAGAGGGAGGAGTAATTTGGGAAGACGGAGGAACGACAATCGAAGGAGTGGAAGCTTGTGTAGTGCTTAGTGCCTCCGCTGTAGAAGAAAAGAAGTTAAAATCAACATCCCCCGAAAATAAAGAAGGCATCGATTCATCAAAGTTTAAGTAACATGTAAGAAGATCATCGAATTCGGCTAAGTCAAATGACTGGTTCATTAGACCCGAGATGACACCAAGAGTACCTGGAGGAGTTGGCTTTACAAGATCTACCTCGAACTTCTCGGCTTCAATATCATCTAGTGCCTCATCTTCAGTAGGAGTAGTTGCAGTCTCCTGGGCAACTTTAGCTAAATGTAGAGAATGAGGGCTGGAATCTGTAATATTAACGTCGGCTGAAGTGGAAGTCTGAACAGGGGCAGTTAAAGGAGCTTCTTCTTTTGAAGGCTCTTCTCTCGCTGTTTCAGCTCGTACTTTGGCAAGTAGCTCCTTCCCCTTAACAAGAGCGGCGCGATCCTCATCATTGAGATAGCGCTCCTCAAGTTCCAGCTCATTATAGCCAGCCCCGCCAAGCATATCCATCGCGACTTCCCACACTTCAGCCAATGTAATTTCATAATCAGGACCAAGAAAAGAGAGGCTCCCACGACCTAGAACGCTGTGTAAATAAAAGTCAAATAAGGTAGAGCTGACGTCTGCTTTCGTCGCCTCATGTGATTGCTCAGCCGCTTCCTTTTCGGCAACGGCAGCGATCCGGCCAGCGGTAGCCTCATCACGCTCTACCTCAACTTTAGCAAGTCGAGACTTTAGTAACTCGATCTCCACGTTCTGGGAGGTGACCTTTTCCCGCAGTTCGGCGTTTTCTGTGTGGTACTTCTCATTAACGTGCTGTTCGGCAGCAAGCTTCATTTCTACATCTCTTTGTGCAGCATGTGCGTCCCGCACTTGCTTCTGAAAGACTTCTTCTTTTTGAGTATATGATGCAGAAGAAGAAGCAAGATTTTCCTTAAGCTGCTTAACTTCAGACGCAAGCTTTGCATTGTCATCTGCAATACTCGTCATTTCCGCGTCATGCTGCTTACGCCATTTGTCCCATTCTGCTTTATCATTCTCCATCGTCATCATCGCCTCAAGGTTAAGATGGTTGACCCTTTGAAGTTCATCAACCAACTTCTGCCATCTAGACATTCTTTCAATATCGAGCTTGACAGCATCGACATTTCTCAGCATTGCCTGCTTATCAATCGGAACTATGTCCAAGTCAAAGCGCACCCCTTTTAGGCACCAATTCGGAAAACGGCTCTGAAGTGTTGGGGGGCCGTCCTTGACTTGATATTGTGGTCTATTAATGATAGTCTGAATGTCAGATTTCTTCAAAGGGGGAGAGCCAGCCAGGATATCAGAAGGAATGGGAGCGTCAGTCTTTTCAGAAATTTCAGACGCGTCAGTCGGTTTAGATCGTTTGCTCGATTCATCGACAATTGGAGTTTTTCCCTTATCATCATAAGATTTCCGCTTATGAGAGTAGTCACTCCTGTGCGAAGAGTCGTATCGTTCGGCATCTTTCCTTCTTTGCCACTGATCGTAATCCCGCTTCTCCTGGGCTTTCCTTCGAGCCCTCTCTTCATCTGTTTCTTTTGGAGTATCAAGATACTTCCTAAAGTCATAAGTGCCGCGGCCTCCACGGTACTTGAATGAGTCATAATATGAACCTGTACGTCCCATTGGAGAACCTGAAAGCAGAAGAAGGATAGAATTTAGAAATTTCCAGGAAAAAGAGGTTAAATGCTTATAAGTGCTGAAAAGTCCTAAGTGTGTGTGGCGTGCAAACTACATGCGTCAAATTACAGACCACGCTTTGGTGTGGAAACAGAGACGATTGGCGTAGTAGGCATCTGGGTTTTTTTAAGAGTAGAAGTCGCCTCGACAACGGGAGAAGTCGCTTTTTGATTGCTATCCCCGAAAAGCTCCTGAGAAGTAATCATAATGTCACTCAAGCCATCAAAGGTGTCGTCGCCCAAATGTTCGGCAGATTTTTCCTTCTCAACTTCCACATCAATTGATTTTTCAGAAGTTCGAGGATTCTCTTCTTCCTCAATAATTGGGGGAAGTGCCGACTTGCCAGCCAATCCTACAACATCAGTGGATCCAGAGCACTTTATCAAAGCAGTATCCATGACAAGTGTTTTTGATGCAGCCTCTTCCGCAGAAACTGGGGCATTTGGGGCATTTGACGCCTCTGTTTGAGAACCCGAAGCAGCCGATGTTTCTACATCAGAGCTAGGAATTTCATGAATTCGAGTCGACCTGGAAGGGTGCAGGAGCCCAAATTGGTGCAAAAGCTCATCATCTAATAGAAATTGGATACTCCTCTCCTCTACAGGCACTGCCATAAGCCTCTCGAAAGTCACTTTGTGACTGAGATTTTTAGAAGGAGGAGGAAGTGCTGAAAAAGGAAAAAAGAGCAAAGTTAGCACTTGATAATCCGAACTTCGGTAAGTTTGATAGAACGTAAGAAACAAATGCAAGTGATCTTACTCCCTATTCTCCAAATAGCATAAAACCCAGGAGGGCAGCGAACATAGAAGAACGGGCTCAGGAAACTGTGAACACTTTCGGGGAGACCGGTGATCAACTTATGATTTCTCGCACTCCTTACAACTATGATGGAGGGATGATCTTTATTTTTGGCAAAAGTACAAAGATAGCGAATTTCTCCGAAGGTAGGGAAGCGGCCCAGTGTTCTCCTAAAAAGCACGCATAATACCAGCAAGATGGCGTAGCCATTGGGATGTAACTGAAAAGGGGAAATAGATAGTTGGAGAAGAAGTTCTCGAATGCAGTCATTGAATGGGGGGATAGCCCCGCTCAAGCACATTTGGCGGTTAACTGCGACAAAGCCATGAGGCGGTCTGTCAGCAGTATCATTTATTTCGGGAAGCAAAGTGTCAGCCTCATCAATGCCAAACTGGATGCATAGTTGACGAAAGGCTTTATGGTTCAATGTAGTAGGAGTCCTCTCTGGAGGATCGTTCAGCGGGATAGCAACTGGAAATACATCTTCAGCTTGCTCTGTTCCTTCTTGTGGAGAAGACATTCTACACAATCAGCTGAATGTTCAAATGTGAAGGTGCACGTTCCCTAAAAGTGTGAAGTGTTGTGCAAAAAACTAACGAAAAATAAACGACAAGCATAACTGGAATTAAATTAGTTGACAGTCAATCGATTACAAAATTTCAGAACTTGTCAATGATCAAGTGCAGTGTTAATACAGACAAGTCAGTTTCACTTGACTATTACGATTTTGTTTTAATACTTTACTTGAATTAGTTATTGTACAGCATCTCGTTCATGTTCATTTAATTTAAGTTTCTCGTTATCAACTAATCCGTCACTCGATGTGGGCAGTTGGTGATAGTATATTCGTCCCAGTATTCTGTGAATGTTGTATTAAGCAGGATTGTTAGTTTGCAAAATTGAAGCAATGTGTAAAATGCATGCAACACAGTTCATAGTTCAACAGTTCACAGTTCACAGTTCATAGTTCAACAGTTCGAAGTTCGGGCACAGTTCAAAAATCATCTGTTGGGTGGCCGAAAGTCTAGGTCCTAACTCGTTGACGACCTAAGGAAGGTTCCCTGTGGGTCAAAGCCAGAAATCCTTAAGTCCTAACTCGGTGACGACCTAAGGAAGGTTCCCTGTGGGTCAAAGCCAGAAATCCTTAAGTCCTAACTCGGTGACGACCTAAGGAAGGTTCCCTGTGGGTCAAAGCCAGAAATCCTTAAGTCCTAACTCGGTGACGACCTAAGGAAGGTTCCCTGTGGGTCAAAGCCAGAAATCCTTAAGTCCTAACTCGGTGACGACCTAAGGAAGATTCCCTGGGTCAGAGACAGAAATCCTCTAAGTCCTAACTCAGAAGCGACACAAAACCTAGGTCGCATGAAACTGCTAAGTCGGCTCCGACTTAAGTCATGAAAGTCACTGGATCGCGTGAAATCCCTGGGTCGTGACCGAGCCAATACCTCGACTAATTTTCTTTCCTAACTCTTAACCCGTTAACCCAATAGCCTGACAGTCAACAACGATCCTCATTCCATCACACCATTGGACCACCCAAGGAGCCAATTCAAGTCGAATCAAATTTGCTGCAAATCCAATGTATTACTGCCCTATTACGATTGCAACACGGTCGATGGCGATTGACGAACAATCAAAAAGTTATGCACAATGAATCGCAGCATCTAAACACAAATGGAAGTCGAAAACTGGGGAGTTATCGATTCGACAGCGAGCATGGGTGAACGACGACCAGATTGACTTACGAAGTATAACAAGAAGATGATCGGCGTTTGGATGGTTGGAGTTTGTCTCTGAGAGCTCTAAAAGTGCTTCAATGGCAGATTCGAGAAAAGGAACAGATGAGGAAGAGGAAGAAGGATGCAACTATTTATATGCTGGAAGGCGAGTCGACTTGCACGGTGTACGACCTAAGGCATTTGTTAAGTCGGCATCGACCTAACCAAAGAATTAGAAGAATCGAAGCATACGACCTATGGCTTAGGCATATACTTCGAGGGGCAAATGTTAATCCCCTTTTCGACTCACGACCTAAGAAAGTATGCCGAGTTAAGGTGCTTGCCGACCTAAGAGAGTATGCCGAGTTAAGGTGCTTGCCGACCTAAGAGAGTATGCCGAGTTAAGGTGCTTGCCGACCTAAGAGAGTATGCCGAGTTAAGGTGCTTGCCGACCTAAGAGAGTATGTCGAGTTAAGGTGCTTGCCGACCTAAGAGAGTATGCCGAGTTAAGGTGCTTGCCGACCTAAGAGAGTATGCCGAGTTAAGGTGCTTGCCGACCTAAGAGAGTATGCCGAGTTAAGGTGCTTGCCGACCTAAGAAAGAAGACGACCTAACAATTTGAAGGCGCAACCGACTTAAGGAAAGCTCCGAGTTAACAAGATCTCCGACTTAACAGGCTACGACCTAAGGAGAGATCTGACCTAACAGTTGCCGACCTAACTACTGAGAAGAGCTGCCGACTTAAGAGGTGTGCCGAGTTAGGAGCCTGCCGACTTAAGGTAATCTGTGACTCAAGAGCTAAGACCGAGTTAAGAAGGATGCCGAGTTAGGAGCCTGCCGACTTAAGGTAATCAGTGACTCAAGGGCTACGACCTAAGGGAGATTCCGAGTTATGAAAGGCTCCGACTTAAGAAGGTTCCGACCTAACCCTATTCCTTAACTCGCCGCCGACCTAACCCTATTCCTTAACTCGCCGCCGACCTAACCCTATTCCTAAACTCATCACCGATCTACCATAAGTCGGCTACGACTTATGTACTTAGAGAAAATTCCTGAGTCGAGATCAGCTCCTATAAATACCCCACCACTTCCAACATGAGGGGGACTTTTTGGCAATTCATTTCTAAAGCGCCGTTACTCTGTCGAACTCTCCAATCATTCAGCAAACAAGGATCCTCCAAGCATTCAAGACACTACAACAAGCTTCGAGAGAAATTCCTAACATCCGATATGGATTCATCGAGTTTCATCGCCGAAGATTGAGCTAGTAGTCAAGATTGCTTCTTGTGATCGAGTTGTATTGTTTTCATAGAAGATTTGTATCAATTTGTAACCAGATTCAAAAATAAAGAGATTCAAAGTGGACGTAGGCTAAATCTCAAGCCGAACCACTATAAATTGCTGTCTTTTACTGCATTTCTGCTATTTTTCTGCTTAATTTCTGTTCCCGTTGCACGGGTGGTGCTTTCACGATCTTACCACACACACCGGGTGTTGGCGTTCACATTTTGACGTTAACATAGAGGGGGAAAAAATTTTAAAAGATAAATATGAGGCAAATCATATTATTATAAGAATAACTATATGAAAAAATATAGAAACTTCCATCATTTTCTATAAAATGATATATGCAAGTAGAATTTGGATATATACATGATTTAGCAAAAAGAAAATTAGAAAATAATGCTGATGAATGGATAGACCTTTTTATTTTGTTTTATTTAGAAGCTGAATTTATTTATTTGTCTTAAGTTTAAAGAATAATGATAATTATTTTTAGAAAAATAAGTAGAGCGGGAAGGATTAAATGCAGTTATTTAATTTCTAAAACAAAAATAGATGGTAAAACATAGTATCAATAAAAAGGCAAGTTTATTTATCTTTTTCGAAAAGCTAAATATCATTTACTTTTTTTCAAAAGCTTAATTTAATAATATTTCACTTTAAGTGCAGTTTATTTAATTTTTGTAATTTGCAGTTTTAATCAAGGTTGAATAGGAATGTAAATCGAATCGTAAAGGAGAAGATCTGATCCAAAGTGGGATTTGAGTTGCAAGATTTTAAATATTTTAGTAAAAGTGTTTTAGTTGATGTAAGTACTAATTTCAATGTACATTAAAGTGATTATTCCACCTAGGTTTGTCTTTAATATTGCAACCTTTGCTCTTTAGTTCAATGCTTATATTTACAAATTTCTGTACTTAATACAAGAAGAAGAAGAAATGTGAATTATTTGTACTTATGATTTTGGACTGCATACACTTTTTGTTTTAATGTAAGATGGAGAAAGATGTATGAACTGCTTATACTTGTGCCTTTGAAAATAAGTACGTTTTTTCTCAAATATTTGTAAAAGGATAGTTTAATTTTCTTTTGGGTATAATGATACAGATATGGAATTTGAATGCAGAGATGCATCAGTGGAATTTTTATAATTAAATCAATGCTTAACAAAGTTCCTTCGATTTTTCTTTTAAGGTTTTGTAAAGAATCGGTATTTGTTTCCATAAATACTTAAACATAATATAATCACTAAGAAAAATATGTATGTTTTAATATTTAATATTGTTAATAAGAAAACTTGTCAACATCCCCAAAGCTATTTGGTTAGCAAGTTAAATTATTTATGTTACAACAGAAGATTATTAGAAGAGATTACTCCTTTTGAAACCCCCCTTTCGATCGGGATGACTTGGACAACTTGCTTTTGGAGGATGATTTATGAAAGTACTAATAGTGGTTAATTGATCCAATCAACCTCCTCAAGGTGAAGATTAAGGAGAAAGCATCCCATCCGAAACTTCTATTTTGGATGGATCGAAAGTGGTTATGTTTATCATGTGTTCATCCCCTTTCGACTATATTGACTCCACTCTTCCTTTAAAGAGAAGAATTTTCTTTCGACACCATTGGTTTCACTTCTTTAGGATGAGCTCCTTTGAAAGGGTTATAAGTATTATTGGATGTGTATACCTTTTGAAGGAATTCATTACATATAGCGTTGCTTTTCATTTACACATCTGATCTTCCTCGGAACGCTCCTTTCGATCAAGTCGAAAGGGATCTAGCTCAATCGAAGTGGATCTGATGTATAATATGCAAAGTCTTATTTAATATATGCAATGGGAAATCATCTCAGATAACATAAGTTCCGTGAACTTATTAAAGTCAAAACATCATCATCATCTTTATTTTTCATTATACATCATTAATAAGATTATAATGTGATTTGAATGCGTATTATGTAAGCTGATCGCATGGCATTGCATAAGTCAAAATAGAATTAAGAAGATAAGCTAGCATCATGTGCAATTGATCATTAGACAAGCTAATGATCAAAATGATCTCCATCATGATCAAAATCCTAATGAATCCTTGCACTTCCTCTTTTAACATAAATCCGAATTGAGTTACAAGTAATAGAGCTTTTTCCTCAAGTCAATTTAGGGTTACAAAGACATTATTTAGCTAAGAAATGGAGGAATGAGTTTGGATTCCAAAATTCGATCCCCAAAATCGAATCCCTAGGATCATATTTATAGATGCAGGTTGTCCCATTTCACGCTCATTCTTTCGACTCAGTCGAAGGGTCTTCCTCTTATCTTTCGCTTTCATCCTTTCGACATGGTCGAAAGGCCTTTTTTCTATTTGCGGTGTGCCTACTTTCGATCCCGTCGAAAGGCTTTTCATTCGAGTTTTCTCACTTATTCTTGCACCTTACATCTTCTTATTCTAGACCTTTCGAACTAGTCGAAAGGATCTCTACGTCCACCTGTCGTTGCCTTCAAGGTCCAAGTGTCTCTTTTATCCATTTTCTTCCTGGCTGCTTTCAACTTTGTCGATGTTAACCCCGTTTGATCAACGACTTAGGATCCTTACGACCTAAAGACTTAAGGTCTGGACGACCTAACAACTTATCGAGTTAACTACAGGAGCAACCTAACGACTTAAGAACTGCACGACTCAAGAAAAGTATGCGACTCAAGAAGGGTATGCGACTTAACGAGTTAAGAATTATGCGACTTAACGAGTCAAGAACTGGACGCCTTAACGAGTCAAAGATTGGTCGACTTAAAGGAGTTGACGACTTAAGAAAGTGGATGATCTACGACTTAAGGCTATCTATGACTTAAGGCTATCCACGACTTAAGGCTATCCACGACTTAAGGCTATCTACGACTTACAACCTAGCATGTGTCGTGAACGACTTAAGGCTATCTACGACTTACAACCTAGCATGTGTCGTGAACGACTTAAGGCTATCTACGACTTACAACATAGCATGTGTCATGAACGACTTAAGGCTACCTACGACTTACCTCCTAGCTCGTCAGCGGGTTAGGACTTGTTTTATTATCTAAAATAAACGAGCTTACCAGTTAAGCCGCGACTCACGACTTAGTTTAAGTCGTCCACGACCTAAAGCCACTGAGTTATAGTCCACTGCCGCAATACTTATGCCGGAAGAAGTTAACTCGTATACGACTTAGGACTTGTAACATGGATCCAAATGGGTGAGTAAACTTCTACCAAGCCACGAGCTGGACTCAATAGGTCGGCCACGACCTACCTTAAGTCGACCACGACTTACGACCTAAGGGGTCAAATTCTCTATAAATACCAACCTACCCCGAACGTAAAGAGGACTTTTGGCCAATCATTCTCTGAAGCGCCATTACTCTGCAGAATTCTTAACTCGTCCGACACTTGAAGAACTCCAAACATTCAAGACACTACAACAAGCTTCGAGAGGAATTTCGCACATCCGACACGGATTCAACGAGTTTCATCATCGAAGTTTGAGCTATTAGTCGAGAGTGTTTTTTGTGATCGAAGTGTATCATGTTTTGAAGTGCATTGTATCATCTTGTAATCAAAATCAGCAATAAAGGAATTCAAAGTGGACGTAGGCCCGATCTTAAGTCGAACCACTATAAACCGATGTCTTTTACCGTTTTATGCTATTTTACTGCTTATTTCTTGTTCCCGTATCACGGGTAGTGCTTTCACAACTTTACTACACACATTGGGTGTTAGCGTTCAATTTTCAGCGTTAACATTTTGGTGCTTTCACTGAGAATTGAACTCAGGGACATTTTCACCATCGCTCCGCAAAAGTTTGTCGAAAGAATCTCTCTAAAGACTAGAAGTTTATCTGAGATCATGGATCCGGGAAGAAAGAGTGGATTTACCAGATCCGGAAATGTTCATGAGGGAACCTCCGCTTCCCCAACAACAAACCAGGCAACTCCCACCATTGGAGTCACAAGGGCTGAATTAGACGACGCAGTGTCGGGACTATATCGACAAATTGAAACTCAAAACGCTCGGATGATGTACAGATTAAACGCTGTACTTGGGGCAAATCGACGGCCTGAAAACAATGAAACAACCTTTGTCGAAAATGCCCATAATCCCCAAGAAAGAGGTATTCCTTAAAGAGCAGCTG
The DNA here is from genome assembly GCA_030737815.1 of Allium fistulosum. Lineage (NCBI taxonomy): Eukaryota > Viridiplantae > Streptophyta > Magnoliopsida > Asparagales > Amaryllidaceae > Allium > Allium fistulosum. The sequence continues at coordinate 1,050,501,806 of CM060903.1, forward strand.
ACACCTCCGAAATGCCACCTTTCCAAGCTGAAGGTCCAAGGCCGCAGCCAACTTTTTTACGAGCATTTGCCCAGGCAAACTTCTGAAAGAATGGCTGATGTCTGCCCAACAATGACTCTGAACAATGAAAAATACCTATCAGGGATGGTTCGCCGAATCATGAAAGAGAGCATACTGAGGGAAGAAAATGAGAGTGATTGGGGATTTGCACCAAGCAGAACTATGTTTACTGAAAGGATCCTGAAAGCAGAATTTCCAAGAAAATTTGTACCTCCTACTATCCTGGCTTATCGAGGAACAAGTGACCCTAATCATTTCCTATACAAGTACGATTGGCATATGACCGGTGCAAGGGCATCAGATGAGATTAAATGCCGATACTTTCCAGTGTACTTGGAAGGAGTAACCCTACTTTGGTTCACGAAGCTACTAGTTCGGTCCATAGATCAATTCTCTGATTTAACTCGAAAATTCCAGGATCAGTTCAGGTTGTATGCTTCAAAAGCTAAGGATATGATGTCACTGTCTAATCTTGAACATGTTCCTGGAAAATCTATTAAATCTTTCTTGAACCGTTTCAATACAGCCCTAGCCGAAGTGGATAATGCAGAACCCCATATGATCCTGACTTACCTGATGCGAGCCATCAACAAATCAAGTGAATTCGGGAGATGGTTAAAAATGAAGGAACCGAATTCACTTGAGAAGTTTTATGAAAAGGCCGACGAATTTATTCGTCTGGAAAACCTCTCCGCGCCAGCAAGAGTGGTTGTTGCCGAAGTCAAGAATAATGGTGTTACTTCTAACAAAAGAGAATCCGGAAACCAGAAAAGGGAAAGTGATGGAGGAAAGAAGCATGGGAATGAGAAGAAACCTTGCCGCTTTAATCTTTCAGATTTTACTCCTTTAACTGATACACCGGAAAATATCTTCTTCACGACAAAAGATGTTGTCAAGTATCCTAAACCACCTGAGATGGGGATAGGTGCAGTGCGTAATGGGAAATTCTGCCGATTCCACAATCAACCTGGCCATGACACTGACCAATGTCGCCAGTTGAAGAATGTAATTGAAGATTTGCTGAAACAGGGAAAACTACAACAATATGTGAAGAAAAACGGAGTCGACCCAACCTCATCCACTCAGGGGCAAGAATACCCTGCCCATCAATCTGACTCTGGCAACAACACTGCAGTGCAAGAATCTGAAAAGCTTGTCATTAACGTTGTCACAGGAGGTCCCCACGCAGCAGCCAGGATTTGGGACGACTATTAACTACCCACAAAACTGCAGCTGGGGCATCTTCCAATATCTCTGGCATATGAGTCAAAAAATACGAATCCAGTGGAAATGGAAATTTAATCTAGGGACTCTGGAACAACAATCAGTTGCATCCATTTTTTACTCAACAGCATTGCTTAATTTTGTAAAATGATGATGGATGTATAACTCTTGTATTGTAAACCACTGAGAAATCAGTGCGGATTAATAATAAAGAATTTTAAATCTTGTGTTCTGATGCTATATAATGCTTGTTTCATTTCGATATGCAAATATCTTAAATATATTGCTAAAATGTTGATTTAATACTACAGGCTATCAAAGCAAAGCTCACTTAGTCAACACATCACAAAACTCGGCGATTCCCATAAATGACTCAACAACAAAGTACATTTCTCTGGCAGAAAGCAAGCAAATTGCAAAAGAATGGGGCATGTACTTGAAGTGATAACAAGGAATCGCTAAGGAGCAGATGGAGAAAGAACACAAGCAACAATTGCTACTCTTCGGAGTTCGAACAGAAAGACCTCTTCGGAGGCACAAGACCTCTTCAGAGGCGCAACTCTTCGGAGGATAAAGAACTCTACGGAGGCACAAGCCCTCTTCGGAGGCACGCCAAAAAATGGAAGTTCTCTTCTCAACAAAGAGGTTGGTGGAACCAGAAGGCGCAGGATATTTGTTAACTAGTTGCGACCGTTTGTGCAAACGAACATCCAATTAGGTAACTTACGTCCGCCCCATGGATCCATTTAACTGTGAGAAAGTAACTTCCAGGCAATCAAATAAAGACTTCTCCGGAAGCACAAGACTTCTCCGGAAGCACAAGACTTCTCCGGAAGCACAAAACCTCTCCGGAGGCACAATGCTACTCTTCGGAGTCCATGCTACTCCACAGATTCCAAAATGCTAATATTCGGAGTCCATGCTACTCCACAAATTCCAAAATGCTAATCTTCGAAGTCCATGCCACTCCACAGGTTCCAAAATGCTAATCTTCGGAATCCATGCTACTCCACAGATTCCAAAATGCTAATCTTCGGAGTCCATGCTACTCCACAGATTCCAAAATGCTAATCTTCGGAGTCCATGCTACTCCACAGGTTCCAAAATGCTAATCTCAAAAAGACCTCTTTGGAGGCACATTTCACCGGAGTTGAAGTGCAAAAATCTCTCTTCGGAGACCCACTTCACCAGAGTTGAAATGTCGAGACATTCTTCAGAAGCTCGCTTCACTGCGTAGGAGAATTCGCTTCTCAAACAAATAAAAGTGATCATCCTCAAAAGATGAAGTGTTCTAAAAGAAAGAAAAAGATGAGAAGAGAAAACTTCTCCGATACAAGACATACTCTATTAAAAGCAAAATAATATTTCCTCAAAAACGGAAAAATTATTTTCTAAAATAAGAGTATAAGTCTTGTCAAAGCAAAAAGGTATTGCAATGCACTTGTGGTATAGGGGCAATATCATACAATACAACTACATCAATAAAAGTAGTATTCAAGTGACATACCACAAGCTCATTACAATATCACGCAGAAAAGATGTGGAATAAATGCACTCTCAAACACAGACAAAAAGTTTGTACAAGTAAAAAGAATCGCTTATTCTACACTAAAATGAGAATTAAATACATTCTTACATACACAAGAATTCGTACAAGTAAAAGAATTATTTTATTCAATATTGTGAAAATTCTTTACATAAGTAGCAGATCTCGTCAAAACTAGGGAGACGGTCAAGCGTTCTACTAAATAATACACACAACCCCATTAGAATGGCATAGCTATTGGGATGTAGCTGAAATGGGAAGATGGCCAGTTGGCGAAGAAGATGCTGGAGAAAGTTGTTGAAAGGTGGAATGGCCCCGCTCAGGCACATTTGTCGATTAACTGCTACAAAGCCAGGAGGCGCTGCATCAGCGGTGTTACTTTTCTCAGGAAGAATGGCATCTGCTTCAGCAATGCCAAACTGAGTGCACAATTGTCGAAAAACTTTGTACGACAAAGTGGTAGAGGCTCTTTCGGGAGGATTGACTAATGGAGCTGGAATAAGAGTGGCCTCTCCAGTCTGGACTGTTATATCTTCTTGCTGAGAAGTCATTCTACACAAGCAACTGGGTATTCAAATATGAAGGTGCACGTTTCCTAAAAAGTGTGAAGTGTTGTGCAGAACTAATGAAGATAACAAGTAAATATAACTGGAATTAAGCTAGTCGACAATTGATCGATTACCAAATTTCAGGACTAGTTAATTTAAAGTTCAGGTACAGTATTAGTGCAAACCGGTCATTTTCAGTTGACTATTTCAATGTTGCTTTAATACTTTGCTTGAATTTGTTGATTTAAAGCACTTCGTTCACACAATATATTTAAGTTGATTATCCGTTATTAACTAATCTGTCATTTGATGTGGGCAGTCAGTGGCAGTATATTCGTCCCAATTTTCTGTAAATGTTGTATTAAACAGGTTGTTAGCTTGCGAGTCAAAGTGATCTGTGAAAGAATGCAGCAAAGTTTAACAGTTCAAAGTTCAAACAATAATTCAAAGTTCAGGCAAAGCTTAGAAGTACAAGTGCTAAGTCGCCAACGACTCAAGTGCTAACTCGACGACGACTTAAGAAATTTTCCTATGGTTTAAGTTAAGTCATTGGTTCTCTGGCTAACTGACGCAGCAGATTAATCAAAAACAATGTAGATCGATGAATGTAGTAATCGGTGGATTGATGAATACTGAAGTGCCCAAATTCGTTGATCCGAAGATACCGAATTCTAGCTATCCCGAACTCGTTGATCGCGCACGATACCGGGTTCAAAGATCTGCGATTCTTCGCACGTTGATCTAGCGCACTAGATTCCGTGAATCGGCTTCTGCAGTCGTTGAATCGAGCGCACTCGATTAACCGAAAGGGGAGATAGGAGATTACACTCAACTACCAATTGGGTGAAAGCACAAAGCTAACAAAACAAGAATTTTATTTCAAATCAACTCTCCTATTACAAATGTGACACTCGGCCTATTTATAGACGTTCAACTTTACAACAGAAATTACATCAACTCTTAAGTCGGTTCCGACTTATAGCCTCCTACTTACGACTTACCTAGTACACGACTTACGACTTATCAATAACTCCGACTCAACAGTTACAACATACAACGACTCACAATCGTGGCCGACCTAACCTGCTACGACCTAAAAATACAATACATCTTATTTACAAAGTAAACAACACACGACTCAACTCAAGTCGGTTACGACTTAGACACATATCACAGCAGCATCTTCACGCGGCTTAAGCTTGGACGACTTATGAGATAAAACTTCAATGACTTAACCCAGTATCCGACTTAAGGAATCCAGCCGACTTAACTAAGTCGTAGGTCGTAGACGACTTATCTTAGGTCGTTGATTTTTTTCTTCAGTATAACTCGCTCCACCTTTATCATTCTCGTTAAGTCGTGGACGACTTATATCTTCTATTTCCGCTTTACTAGGCCGTGGACGACTTAGGCTTTTAAGTCGTAGCCCCTTTTCCTTAAGTCATGGATGACTTAAAACATTTCCCTTAAGTCGTAGCCGACTTAAGACTTGTGCATTTCATGACGCTCCTCTTGCAGCCTTAGGTCGTACACGATCTACCCCTATAAGTCGTGGACGACTTATAGTCACTTCCTTAAGTCGCGTACGACTTATGCCTTCATCCCTGGCCTGAGCTGCATCACTAACTCGTCCACGACCTAAGGATTATGAGGCAGGTTAAGTTAGGTCGCTTCAATTTTAAGTAGTTGATGCTTTAAGTCGGTAGCACTTTAAGTCGTAAGTCATGGAAAAGAAGAAAAACTTCAGTTCAAAGCAGTGAGAAAATTCTCCAAGTCCTAACTCGGCCACGACTCAAAGCTTAGGTCGCACGAAGCTGCTAGGTCGGTTCAGAGTTAAGTCATGGAAGTCACTAGGTCGCATGAAATTGCTAAGTCGTGACCATGCCAATATCTCGCTCCATTTGACCAACCAACTTTTCTCCCTAACTCCTAACCCGTTAACCCAATAGCCTCTCAATCAACAACAATCCTCGTTCCATCACACCATTGAATCACCCAAAAACCAATTCGAATCGCCTCATATTTGCCATGAATCCGATACATTGCTGCTCTATCACAACCACAACATGATCGATGGCAATCACAGATCGATCGAAACATTATTCGTAATGAAATGCGGCACCAAAAATTGAATTGAAGTCGGAAAATGGGGAGTTAGCAATTCGACGATGGACGTGGGTGAAGGATGACCAGATTCACTTACGTAGTATAACGGAAAGATGATCGGTGATTGGATGGTTGGAATTCGTCTTTGAAAGCTAGAAATTACGTCAATGGTGATTTCAAACGATAGAGCAAGTGAGAAGAAGGAAGCAGAAGGAGCGACTCAAGCTTTTATATCTCGGAGCTATGGAACTTGAATCGGCACATACGAGTTAAGGAAATCGAAGCACACGACCTACGACTTAGGCGTGTACTTCGAGGGGCAAATGTTAACCCCGTTTCGATCGATCTGCACTACGACCTACGACCTAAAGACTTAAGGTCTGGACGACCTAACAACTTAACGAGTTAACTACAGGAGCAACTTAACGACTTAAGAACTACACGACTCAAGAAAATTATGCGACTCAAGAAGGGTATGCGACTTAACGAGTTAAGAATTATGCGACTTAACGAGTCAAGAATTGGACGCCTTAACGAGTCAAAGATTGGTTGACTTAAAGGAGTTGACGACTTAAGAAAGTGGATGATCTACGACTTAAGGCTATCTATGACTTAAGGCTATCCACGACTTAAGGCTATCTATGACTTAAGGCTATCCACGACTTAAGGTTATCCACGACTTAATGCTATCTACGACTTAAGGCTATCTACGACTTACAACCTAGCATGTGTCGTGAACGACTTAAGGCTATCTACGACTTACAACCTAGCATGTGTCGTGAACGACTTAAGGCTATCTACGACTTACAACCTAGCATGTGTCGTGAACGACTTAAGGCTATCTACGACTTACCTCCTAGCTCGTCAACGGGTTAGGACTTGTTATATTATCTGAAATAAACAAGCTTACCTGTTAAGCCGCGACTCACGACTTAGTTTAAGTCATCCACGACCTAAAGCCACTGAGTTATAGTCCGCTGCCGCAATACTTATGCCGGAAGAAGTTAACTCGTATACGACTTAGGACTTGTAACATGGATCCAAATGGGTGAGTAAACTTCTACCAAGCCACGAGCTGGACTCAATAGGTCGACCACGACCTACCTTAAGTCGACCACGACTTATGACCTAAGGGGTCAAATTCTCTATAAATACCAACCTACCCCGAACGTAAAGAGGACTTTTGGCCAATCATTCTCTGAAGCGCCATTACTCTGCAGAATTCTTAACTCGTCCGACACTTGAAGAACTCCAAACATTCAAGACACTACAACAAGCTTTGAGAGGAATTTCGCACATCCGACACGGATTCAACGAGTTTCATCATCGAAGTTTGAGCTATTAGTCGAGAGTGTTTTTTGTGATCAAAGTGTATCGTGTTTTGAAGTGCATTGTATCATCTTGTAATCAAAATCAGCAATAAAGGAATTCAAAGTGGACGTAGGCTCGATCTTAAGCCGAACCACAATAAACCGCCGTCTTTTACCGTTTTCTGCTATTTTACTGCTTATTTCTTGTTACCGTATCACGGGTGGTGCTTTCACAACTTTACTACACACACCGGGTGTTAGCGTTCAATTTTCAGCGTTAACAGTCGAAAAGATGGTAATCGCGCCCCTCGCTTTGTGTTGCTATAATGTTCCGAGTAAGAAATGGGTTGAGCTTTCACATTGCTTTGAAAGGTACGAGAGTGATATCTGAGTCGAAAGGATTTTTGGCTTTCATGTAGGATTTTCATCATGTTTTCAAAAGGTTCCAACCGTATTGAAAGGCTTGTCCTTGCTTTTGAAAGGTGTATCGGAATCAATTCTTCATGTTGTAAACCGAAAATGATAAAACCTTCTATTTTGAAGGCATTGGTTCATTGCACAATCCTTTCGTTCAACACCTTCGAATGGGGTTCCAAATCCATTTCTTCTTCTCTTATATATGCGGATTCATCTATATCTAAATGTTTCAATGAGGCGGAAGAGTAGCCCTGCCTTCCTATTCTATCTTCTTGAAATATTTTGTATTATTTATCATTTGTGACGACACCTGGTGCTTGCGACTCCCTCGAAAGCCATTTCAATGCCTTTGAATTGAAACACCCTTCCTTGATCATTAATAAAACACATATCTTTAATTCTAGTAGTGTAACGACTCGGAATTTCACCACATGAATTTTTTAATATTTAATTAATTTTAAATATTCAAATAATAGGTTTTATAATTAAAGTAAAAAAACTTTTAAATAATAAATATTAAAGATAAAATAGTTTTCAAATTTAATTTACAAAAATATTTAGTTCAATGAAAAACAGAAAATGTGGCCGGAAAATGTTTTTCGAATTTTCGACATTTCATCGTATAAAAGTTATTTGAAATGTTGTGCACACTTTCTTATATATATGCACACATAGACTAATTAAATAATATATAAGTTAAGATAGTATAATAAGGTTTAATTAAGTTAATTAACTTAAGATAATGATGATGTGATACTTTGACAACTAAATAAAAAAGGAAAAAAATGTCACATCAAATGAAACATGTTTAAACATGATTTGATATTTTGGCAACTTGAGTTTTAAATGCATATTGGTAAGGGGAGACAAGCATTGTCATATGACAACCATGGATAGGAGGGTATATGTAACATCACATATTTTTATAACATTATTTAGAATATTTAATTAACAAAATTAAATGAAATAATGTAAAGATTAATAGGTTGAGATTTGATTAGACTAAGGGTAGTCGTGCCATGTTAGTGTGTTAATTAAAATTAAATAACATAAATAAAGGTGTTAGGAATGAGTAAGGACAATATGTAAAACAGGAAAGGCTTATGTCCTAAACCCTTAGGAATGAAACTCACGTTCATTTCATTTTCACTCTAGCTAAAATTAAACCAAGGTCGACCACCTTTACTGTTCTCAAGAGAAGATAAGCTAGGATTCAAGAGAAGGAAGATAATCTACTAAATCAACATCAAATCTCACATCTTAAAATATCAAAGCTGAGGTGAATAATTGCTACATCCCATTTTCTTATGGTTTTCGGGTTTTAGATTAGATCCAAAATGTTTTTGCAAGTATATGGCATGTTTTGATGACTAAAATTGTATATATGCTTGTAGATGAATTATATATGTTCATCTTAGTTTTTATGACATGTTTGACATGAAAACCCTATTAAATGACATCCAAATGCCTTGAGAATTTAAATTTAGATCAGAAATGATATTTTAGAGATGGATTTCAATTTTCATAATTTTATGAATTAATGTAGATTTTATATTAATTTTCTAGTGAAGAAAATGATTTATTGGGTTATAAATTATTTTTTGCTAAAATTATAATAATTTGGGTTTCAAATTTTCATATGTTGGAAAACATATTAGAATTTCTAGGATTTTTCCAGATTTTTCCATAGTGATTTGATGAATATAAAAAAATATTAAGGTATGAGACTTAAACGTTTTATATATTTAATTAAGAAGAAGGGGCATTTTACAAAACAAAATTATTATTTAATTCAAAAAAATAGTAGCAGCACTTTTCGGAAAAGTATTTATTAACCAATAAGAATCTGACAAACAAAAGTAGGTTAGTTAAAAAGTTATCCTTTTTAAGTTAAAAATAAAGAAATCATATTTTTAGCATGTTTTTAAGCCAATTTTAGCATTAGACCTTCCGACCCAGACCTCTCGACTAAGTCGAAAGGTTATACCTTTTGACAAGGTCAAACTAATGCATATGGTATCAAGTATCTTGGTATGTAATGAATCGAACAGAGTTGAAGGATTCCTAGTCCAAAGGTTTGTTGCCAAAGCGATTGAAGTATGTGTGTTTCATAAGCCAAAGATTGACTGCTTTGGTTTCAAATTCGACTTGGTTGCTTTCGACCAGGTCAAATATTTAAATAAAGGTTTTTAAACATTTTGACAAGTTCGAAAGGTTACTACTGCTTTGTTATGAATCTTCCGACAAAGTCGAAAGGTTTACTTGTTTTATAATTAGCCGCTTCTCCATGCTTTCGAAGGAGAGCTTTTGACTTAGATGATTCACTATTTTTTTCAAAATGAAGTATAACCAAAGCTTTCGAAGCAAAGCTTTCGACAAAATCGAAAGGTCGCTTCCAATGATTTCGAAAGGTTTAGTTCAATTATTTTGAAAAGTATAGTTCAACGATTTCAAAAGGTTTTATTAACCACAAAATATGAATAGTGATAAAGAATACCTTTCAGAAGATTTCTGCATGAATAGAGGACAATAGGTAGAGTCACCTTTCGACGGTATCGAAAGGGTTAGTCAATGCTAACAAGAAAAGGCAATAAAAACTTCAGAGCAAAGCTTCTGTAAGTATGAAGGGACGAATTACTGAGGCACAAAGAAGCAGCTAAGTATAGAGCCTACAAGCACCTTCCGGTTGGAATAAAAGAACAGTTCAGGAAACACTCATTATAAAACAAAGGATAAAAGAAAGAAGTTCAAATAAAACCTTTCAAAGGAATCGAACGGAGGAAGTCAACAATTCATAGCAGTCCCCGACCTTTGGAGGGGTTTTATTCCACAGTATTCAAGAAGTTCTTGCCTTCCAAAATGGGTGAAGAAGTCAAGGGCATGAAACTCTATAACTACCTTTTCAAAAGCATAATAAGCCTTTCTGACTGGTGGGAACGCACGCCTTTATGATGAAGGCAAATTCGTAAGTCAGCAAGGAATGAAATATAATATTCCGACAACATTCAAGAAAAGCACGACTCTCGATAACAATCAAGTGAAGAGCAACCTTTCGACAAGGTCGAAGGGTTCACAACAATCAAGTAAAAGAGAAACCTTCTAACAAGGTTGAAGGGTTCCTAACAATTAAGTAAAAGAGAAACCTTCTAATAAGGTCGAAGGGTTCACAATAATCAAGTAAAAGAGAAACCTTCTAACAAGGTTGAAGAGTTCCTAACAATCAAGTGAAAGAGAAACCCTCCGACAAGATAGAATGGTTCACAATATCATATAGAAGACAGACCCTTCGGCAAAGATGAAAGGTCCAAGAAAGCATATAGAGGAGTAGACCCTTCGACAATGTTCAAAGATACTGATAGCATAAGAAAGGAGAACCTTTCGACGAAGTTGAATGGTTTGCAACTACATATAAAAAGATGATCTTTCGACCCTGCCTAAAGCATGATGTCGGAAAGAGGGCCGCCTACATCTGTAAATAAAACCCAAGGGGTCCAGTTTTGGAGATCGGATTTTCTTCTCATTCTGCTCTCATTCGACTACTTTTTCTTCCGCTCACAACTTTGTAACCCTAATTTAGAAATTAAATTGGGAATTGATTTTTTGAATTTTGTATCAAACTTCATCATAGGAAATAATGAGAATTGTGGCTTGTAATCGAGGGGATGATCATGATTAGGCGTCAATTCAATATTAACGGCTGTTCATATATGATTTATTTCTTATCTTCTTTGTTTTTCCAAATAAATGTCATGGAATTGTTTTTGAGCATTTTCACGAGCTTTGTTTTCCTTTCTTGGCTCCGGCCATAAAAAGGAAAATACTACTTGTAAATCAGTTTTAACACGGCTCCATGGCATATTAAATTAGTTCTTATTTTTATCTGAACATGTTTGAATGATGCATTCTTTTTGAACGGTTTTCACTAGAAGAATATCAACTTAAGAGGTAGAAACCAACAAAGAAATATAGAACATAGTAATATCTCCTTTCGACAGCATCGAAAGGTCTACTACCTTACAACGTGATCGAAAGGAGATGAAAGACAGTGATTGATTGCTCTCGAACTCCAGGGGAGATGGAATTCGATGAAATGACAAGTTCAAAATTTATATAAATAACTTCAAAGGGGAAATTACAATTATAACAACCTAGTCGAAAGGTTCAAAGGACTACTTAAACCCTTCGACTAAGGCGAAAGGTTTCATAATTCTACTATTCCAACTAAGCCGTAAGGTTTGAATGAAACCTCAACCTTTCATCATGGTTAATTAGTTAGTTTATTTTCTAGGGATAGTTTGGCACAGGTCCCTAACAAGTTTCAAAATACACAAAAACCCAAGTAAAAAAAAGTTTGTAAATTTGGTCCCTAGAATTAAGTTACTGAATAATTGCATATACTTATGCAATTATTCAGTGGATAATTGCAGACATTTATGCAATTATATCAAAAAATTGCAGACATTTCCATAAATATTCACTAAAAAATTGCGGAAAATTCCACAATTATTCAATAAAAAATTGCGGTAATTTACGCAATTTTTTCAAAAAATTGCGTAAAATTCTGCAATTATTCACCAAAAAAATAGCGGAAATTTCCACAATTATTCACCAAAAAAATTACATAAATTTATGTAACTTTTGGATATAATTGCATAAATGTCTGCAATTATTCGGTGAATAATTGCATAACTGTATGTAATTACTTAATGACTTAATTCCATGGACCTAATTTACGTACTTTTTTTTACTGGGGTTTTTATGTATTTTGAAACTTATTAGGGACCTGAGCCTAATATTCACTATTTTCTATGCAATTTCATGGAGGGGATAAGCAACTTTTTAAACCTTCCGGCATTATTCATCTTAGGCTAAGGTTAAACCCATGGCTTCAAACCCATCTGGCCTAGTCATTTTATTTGAAAGATGTGAATTTACTCAACCACATAGTTGGGCCCTTATAAAACAATCTTATACAGAGCATTGGGGACGTTAACAAGATTTTCTATTAACATTTTTGGTGCTTGAAGGAGGCCTCGAACCTCCGACCTTGCTATTTTAATACAGCTAGTTGTAGAATTTTGATTTGCTTTAGGAAAATGAGATCAAAAAGGCTTTCCACCTTCAACGAAAGGGACAAACATATAACTTCGCTAGAGGAAAATGTGTCGCCATCTTTCAACCTTGGGAATAAGGAACAAGGGTAGTCTTCTGCACCAGCTCAACTAACTTCACCGCCGGCTCAAATCCAACTGTCTTCGCAACAAGCTCCAACTCAGAATCTTCAACCAGAGGTGCATATTGCTAAAATCACAAATTTAGAGCAGCAAATGGCAGAAATGAAAAATCTCCTAAATGAAGTTCTATCTCACCAATCATCCATGAAGGCCACCACAGCGGGAGAAGAAGTCGTCTCTTCAAGGAGAAATTCGAAAGTCAACGTGGATGCTGCGAAAAGTAAATCTATTGTAACGATAGGGATTTTTCGCGCTCGAAAATCGACATCCATACTTTACATCATACTCGAATGCCGTAGATTCGATCGTTCAAATCCGAGTCGCCGGAGCTTATAACACAATTAAGTAAATAACACAGCGGAAGAAAAAGAATAATACATTGATATACAATATCTGATACAACATCTGATACAACAGAGTGATACAATGAATATCAATATACATCAGAGATATGATACAAGAAATAGCAGCGGAAAAGAAAATGATAACATCAGCAGCGGATAATCTCCATCTTCAGAATGCCAATCCAGAAATAGCTCGAACTCCCAATAACGATGCACAAAGATAAGCAAGTGCAGTCCATATCCAAAGACTGAACTAGCTCCAGAAAATCTACTAATCCTGACTATCTGAAAAAAAAACCCAACTCTAGACTGCTCGTGTAGAAAAATTTTGAGCATCCAGAGTTTAGGAAAGGAACAATAAACTCCGGATCAGTCATGGGACTGGTGTGAGCAACAAAAACAGTTTATCTTTAAAACAAATAGCAGAGAAGTTTTAAAGTCAATTCGCAATGCTTTTGAAAAATGAAACTACCATAAGACCTCCCGCCACACACATAATGCAAACGCAAATTTGGAGGAGATTTCTTCTTATGATAGTCAAAGATGCTTACTACGCAAAATCAAATCATTTTTTGATATTATTATTAGTGCATAGTGTAGAAAACATTTTCGAAAGTAGAATATCAATCTTAGCCAGCATAGACATTTCGAACTATGCCTACTATAGCTACCATCCAAACAGTGGGGCGCCACCATAAGTAGATGGCAGGTTCTACAACTAATCCATACAAGGTTCGTATTGTTTTGTTTGGATTTCCAACAAATGGTCGGGCAAAGGAACTTCCCAAGTAAAATAGAACGCCTCTGGAGAGACGTCCCCGGATCCTAACCGGATCTCTGCTACACAAGGCCGGGTTACCTCTAGCTGGGTAACTACTGACACGAATATGTCATCCCCCGGTCGTTTGTGACCTTTTCCCGAGGATCCTCGATTCCAACAACCACAAGTAATGAATTTGCAGCATCCACAAAGTAAGTATCTAGGCTCCATACCATGATACCACTTATAATCCAGAAGGAAATGACATACACTAAGGGGTCGCTATCCCCTAATAACCTTGCTACCACGATTCCTGTTTCGACCATTACTGGTCTGTGAGGTTCGACGAAGTCTCGTCCACAAAGCTACGCTTTGTCACAAAGCCATGCTTTGGGTCAACAGATGATCAACCTATGATCACAAAGATAAATGATCAAACAAATGATCATATCACAAATGATCAAACACTGATCATCACACAGCAACACTCAGCATGTCACATTACCAAATTGGGAATATATCGCCGATAAATTTCAACTACATAACTTCTGAGCTCGTGCGTCTCACAGAAGGGTGTTAAGCTAAGAGAATAAATTCTCCGCCACCAACAGAAATGTATTTGAAAGAAATCAGCTTTATATCTCAAAGTGTAATGTCAGACACGTAACCATACAAGTCTGTTCCGGGATCGAACAGAACCGAAGGCACTTCCAAAGACGTCCTTGCAAATTCGAATAATTTTCTAATCACGTCCGGACTTCCCATCACAAAAAGAGTGATATAAATCTCTATACCGGAGCAACTCAGTGTAGAGACATTCGACAGGTTGTCCTTTCATTTTCGAAAATATCCGGTCTTCAACACCGATCTTCAAATGCCATCCATATACGACGTATCACTATTCGGAATGGGTTATACGACCCAAAGGTCTTTTCCCGGCTAACTCGAATAGTGAGCGCAATATTTAAAAACATATGGATATTGGGATTTCAATTAAGTCACAACTTAATAATTCAACTTCTTTTTAAATGGTTTCAATCGATTACCATTTCAAATCTTTTAAACAAAAAGATTTATTTTACAAAGTTCACCCAGTTTCAACAAAAATCCATTCACAAATTTCAAAACAATTTCCGTTTCAATTGGATTAACTCGTTAAATCTTTAAAACAAAGATTCAACTTATAGCTTTCAAAACAATTTCATTTCGAATGGTTTAAACAAATCATCATTTTAAATCTGTTAAAAATAACAGATTCAATTCATAGCTTTCAAAAAGAATTCATTCATAACTTGGAAAAACATTTTTCAATTCAATCTTGAAATTCCTTTAATTAAACTTGAATTTCATTTCTTATATATATGAAAGCTTTCATCATTTGAAAACAAACAGTTTCATTTCAGAAAATCTGATTCATTCATACGAGTTGAAATCCTTGGGTTAAATTCAAATTCCCAAAATTTTACTTTTAGATGGTTTAGATTCATATAAACACATTTATATCATCTTTAATCCCTAGTTTTAAATCATAGGATTCAATTTCAAACTTGAATTCAAATTTAAATCAAATTATTTAAATTTCAAAACTTAACCAAGTTATTCGAAAATAAGTCTTATCTTTGAAATTCCATAACCCCAATTTCCAATTTCAAAATCAATTAAAATTAAAATTTCAATTTCAAAAACATCAAATTTAAATAATCTGTGACTTAACCGATTTCCACGTGAAATCCATATTTGTGTGTGTAAGAGTGTGGTCCAGGGGTTTCACACACAATAGTGCAACATCATACAATCATCACAGATCAGAATACAGAAATAAAATTTGATAAGCGGTATTAACTATCCCGCTTATCGTTCATTCACAAATCACATATATATATCACAGATAAGTAAATTACAGATCACAACATAAATAAGGATGTATCACAAAGCATCATATATCAGGGGTATCAAACAATTCACATTCAATAGAATTCAAATATCCATAAGTAAGGTTAGTTAATTGTCTGATTTATTCAAATCAGGTTTATTACTTATGAATTACTAATCCGGGTTAATTAATATTAATTAATTACAAATCAATTTGACTAATTGCTCTTTAATCATTTATTAATTGACCCTTAATTAATAATTGATTATTCTTAATTAATTACATTAACTAATTAATTACTTCTTGATTAATAATTATTTCTTAATCACTTTCATAAATTAATTTACCCTTAATTAATAAATTTTTCTCAAATTAATCATCCTAATTAATTTATTACATTATCCTTCAAGTAATTGTTGCTTAATCACTTGGTTTATCAACTTCTATCATTAATTAATTTTTAATTAATAATCTTTAATTTACAAATTAATTTTTTCTAAGATTAATTAATCTTAAACTTTAATTTTTAAAAAAACTTAATTAATTTAAGCAATTATCTATTTCATTAATTTATCACATGAATTAATTTTATATCAAACATTTAAGTTTTATTTTAACATTCAAAGTCGTTAAGGCTTTTAAATTTATAAACTTAAATTTATTCCAAATTTAAGATTCAAATTTAGATTTGAATCAAATTTACCACTTTGATTTAACTTTGTTTAAATCGTTTCTTTACATTTCAAATTCCAATTTAAAAGTCAAATTCCTTTTAAAAACACTTTTAAACACTTAACCATTTTAAGTTAGAAATTTATTTAACTTAGAACTTTATTTATTTACAACTAAGTGTTCAAACTATCTCGAGGTTATATTTAAACTTTGATTTAAAGTCTAGTTCAAACCTTGCTTAAAACTTTGAAAATTTAGTTTAAATTTACAAAAACAAAGACAGGTTTTGTTTTAAATCTGCATAAACTTTTATACCTGAGCTACATCACTCCTACTTCGAGTCCTCCCCCACAAAATCTCGAGTAAAGCTTCGAGTTCCCATTTTCATCAATTTCTTCGAGTCGAACACGATAAAAATTCGAGCAATTCCCGAGCCCAAACCTTTCTTCCCCAAAGCTGGAACGACCAGAAAATGAAACGTGCACATGCACGTGCACCACTGACCAGCGACGCTCCGGTCATCGTCGAGCACCCCAACACGTCGCCTACAACCCTAGCAACAACTCCGACCACCCAAATCGTCAAGAACCCCCACGTATAAAAATCGAGCAGTTCGATCGAACGAGAACCAAACTCGATCACCAGAAGATCGTCTCGCGCCGCCGATCCCCACCACCGGAACTCACGCGCACTGGACCAAAGCCTCGACACTCACTCACGATCCTCCTCCCCTTGGTCCGATCCCCTAAATCACGTTGACCACCACGAACCACCTCCATATACCTCATCGACAAAACTGGGTTGTTAAACCCTAAATCGATCTCGACTCATCAAATTACGCAATAGAAAATTTTTTCAACAATTTTCCTGAACCCATTGATTCATAAACTAGCTCCAATCCCAGTTTCAACATTTATCATTAGATCAATCACTGGAAATTCAAGAAATTGCTATTTTTGTTCAAAAACTAACTACTCTGTGAATACTAAATAGAAACTTCTATTTTTAGTTTAAAAATCATAACTTGCAGTAGAGATTCGAGCTATGAATTTAAATTTACTTTTTATGACAATCGAATTTATCAAGTTTTTACTTGATTCACTGTAAATCAAGATGACGGTGGAAATTTTCTTCAAATCATGTTGAACAGGTATTAAAACAGAGAAGCAATTAACAAGCAGACTTCTATATATGTATCTGATCAAAGAAAATGAAGGATTGCTCACAGGTAAATAAGAAGAGTTGCTCACTTTATTATTTTTCAGAAGAACAGAGCTTCTTCTATTTAAACCAGGTTTTGCTTTTTTTGAAAGCTGGAGCTTTTGATTTTCCAGGAAAAAGAATAGAGAAGAACAGAGCATGATGTTTTTGATTTGGTCTGAGCTTTTGTTTTGTTTACAAATGACATTCACTTCATTTTTTCTTCTTCTTCTTTTTCTTTCCAGGCCTGCTTAACTTTGATGAATGAAAACGAAATGAAGGCTGGTATAAAAAAAAAGAATGTGTTACAGGGGAATTATATTTTGTTTATACAATAGGGTATGGGCTAGAGATGCTTGCATTTATTTGTTTGATCTTTTGATTTGCCTGAAACAGTTTCCAGGCTTGACTACCCATGCTTATATTAGTACTTGTTTGCATCTTATTTTTACTCGGCTGAGAGGTGATGTTTTCCTTTTTACTTTGTTTCCTTTACTTGCATATATTTTTGCTTTCCTAGTTCTATAGGCTGAAAATATTGTATTGTACAGGGATATACATTGTTGTTTGTACAACATACATGGCTGCATAAATTTCTTAAGTCTTATTTGAATACTTAATTATATTTGTTTTCTTTTGCCTTGTCTTATTGCTTTACAATATAGATGAATTTCTATTTTATTTGTTAATGTATCAACTTATATTTTACAAAGTTTATTAACATGTGTTTACCAATATTATTTAAAAATGCTAATCCAAATTCTATTTTATTTATTCGCATAACTTAACATTTATTGTCTTGTATTTCTAGTTTAAATTTCAAATTATTATTATTATTAAATCTCAAAGATTTATTATCTTATTTTTTTATATTACTATTTAAATTCAAATTATCATCGGTTATAAAATTTACATTATTTATTTATTTACAATTTGATTTCAAATCCAATATATACATATATTTGCTATTTGAATCGGGGAAACTCGAATCAATTTAACAAATTATAATTAATTTTACCCATATTTATTCAAAAATTCATTTAATTATTAATTTAAAATCTAGGGTCGTTACAGCTATTATTCCCTTACCTAAAAAGAGGGATCATCTCCCACTAAAAGCAAACTATCAAGGAAAATTTCAAGAGGAAGACAAAGACTGCTCTGCAAGTTCTACCTTGGATGGTTACAAACCGAGTAAGAAAGATTATTTGAACAATGAAGCTTACCTCAAAGACATGGCAGAGAAGGCCGTGAAGGATCTATCAAATATCAAGGGCAAAGGAACAGCAGACGAAAGAGTAAACGATAATGAGAGTGTTGCCCCTTTCATTGATGAAATAATGTCAACACCAATTCCCTCTCACGTGAAGGTCCCTACAATGAAATATCATGGCACATCTGATCCCGACGACCACTTGATTGCTTTTGATAGTCAAATGGATTTGTATAATGCTTCTGGTGCCGTTAGGTGCTACCGTTTTCGAATCACTCTTCAAGGTGCTGCTGCTAAATGGTGAATGAAGTATCGTGAGAACTTAATCTATTCATGGAAACAATTAGTTCTCGGCTCAGTTCTGCATTTGTAAAGACCTGTCAATCGACTACACAGTGCTTGCCAATATAAGATAGAATCGTGGTGAGTCATTGAGAGATTACTTGAAGAGGTTCAACACTGAAGCCTTGAAAGCCAAAGGAATGAATGACAGGGACAAACTTATTGTAGTGCACTCAGGCCTTATAGTCAATTCTCCTTTCTAAAAGGAGTTATTCATCCATGGATGCCGAGATTTACAAGACTTACACTTTCAAGTTGACAAATTCGTCCGGATGGATAAATTGTACCATTCTAAAAAAAATTTTAATCAAACGAGTGACAGTGGAAAATTCGGCTCAGAAAGGACTCCTAAAAGATCTAGATGGGAGGACGTTAATGCTAACACGGTGGCGTTAAACCGACCGATCTCTTACATCTATGCAATGACTCAAGACAAGGTCAATTTCCCAATCTCGTTCAAAGCCCGAAATTATCCGGAATGGAAGAAAGGAGATAAATATTGTGCTTACCATAAGCGAATGGTCAGAAGACTAACGAGTGTAAGGTGCTGGCAAGAATAATTCAAAAATTAATTCGAGAAGGACAATCAAAGGAATTTGTAAAGAATCCGCAACAGACTTTCCTGCCAGAGGCTGAGGCAAGAAAGCTTGATGGTAATACTGTTAATATGATTGGAGATGAAGATCCACTAAGCAAGAGTCCACCCCAAAACAGAATTGATGTTATATACGGTGGACCACATCCTACGGGTAGAAGTCAGAGTGCCAGGAGTAAATACATTCGTGAAGCAAGGAAGGGTGTGTTTTCCATACAAGAAGAACCACCTCTCAAGAATCCAAAGTATATTATTAACATGCACACTTTGGTAATCAGTCCCCAAGAGTTGAGAAGGGGAATCCATCATCCCCACAATGATCCATTGATAATCACAACTCAGATAGGATCCTCGGTGGTTACAAAACTCTTAGTCGATAGTGAAAGAACTGTAATGTGATATTCCGAAATGATATTGATTAGATGGAAATCTCCAAGGACAAACTTGAGCCTAGCCCCAAATCCATCTTCGGGTTCAACAACAAAGGAACAACCCCACTTGGACAAGTAAAGCTTTTGGTTTTGCTGGGACTCCCTCCTTGCTCCCGTGCTTTTTAGAAAACCTTTGTGACCATAGATCAGCCATCATTCTACAACGCTTTCTTTAGACGTCCAATACTGGATAAAGTGGATGCGTTTGTCTCACCAAAATATATGATGCTCAAATTCCTTACTGAGACTAGCTGGGGAACTATCCAAGGCAAGCAATTTGCATCAGGGGAAATGTATTTTGCAATTTTGGAGCAATATAACAGGGAGTTCACTTGTTACTTTGATTCTTCGATTACTTTACAGCCTTTGGACGATGGGTTTCTACATCCATCATTCGAAGCAAAGGAAAAATTTGACAAATAACAAGCCACGAAATGTTTTGCAGTTTATGGAAAAGAGGAAGAGAATGGATACTAACTCCATAGAGGAAAGCGACATCGTTACTGAACTAGATTGCTGAGGAAAGGTCGAAAGAGTTAAGCCGGTTGAGGAAACCAAGGAAATTTTAATAGATCCCGCGATTCTACTAAGATAGTTGGAGTGGGAAAAGATCTAGAGGAGCACTTAAAATCAAGATTGGCAGAATTCTTAAAATCCAATAAGGATATTTTTGCTTGGACCCACTCTGACTTGATTGGAATTGACCCTACAATCATAAGTCATGCACTAAACATCAATTCTAACATCCCTCCGGTTAGGTAAAAGAAGAGGCAATTTAATAAAATAAGGACCGACACCCTAAGAGAAGAGGTCAATAAATTGCAACGAAATGGATTTATTCTGGAAGTCTTCTACCCTGAGTGGTTGGCAAACCCAGTTTTGGTAAAGAAACCTAATGGAAAGTGGCGAATTTGCATGGATTATATAGATTTAAACAAAGCTTGTCCAAAGGATTGTTACCCACCGACAAGAATAGGTCAATTGGTCGACGCGACCAGTGGACATAAGCTGCTTTCCTTGATAGACGCGTACTCTGGGTACAATCAAATCCATATGTACAAACCTGATGAGGAGCATACTAGTTTCGCTACAGATCAGGGAACTTATTGTTACAAAGTCATGCCATTTGGGTTTAAAAATGCTGGAGCAACTTTCAAAGATTGGTTAATAGAATGTTTAAAGATCAAATCGGAAGAAATATGGAGTTTACGTAGATGACATGTTGGTAAAATCACTAGAAACAAAGGATCATCTCGAAGATCTGAATGAAACATTCAAAATGCTCCGAAAGTATCAAATGAAGCTCAACCCCCAAAAATGCAACTTTGGAGTTCATTCTGGAAAATTCTTAGGCTATGTTATCAGTGCACAAGGAATCAAAGCCAGCCTGGAACAGATTGAAGCTATTAAAGATACGCAGAGCCTAAAACAAGTAAAGATGCCATGAGTTTAAATGGAAAAGTAGCACCATTAAGCAGGTTCATTTCAAAGGCCACCGATAAGTGTATCCCATTCTTTGAGGTAATAAAGAAAAAGAATTTTTTTGAATGGAATGAAGATTGCAAAAAGGAATTTCAAGGGTTGAAATCGCATTTGTAAAAACCTCTGATCTTATCTAGCCTCGAAAATGGAGAGGATCTTTTTCTATATATGGCAATTTCTGAACATGTAGTAAGCTCAGTATTGATCAGAAATTAAAAGGAATTGCAATTACCGATTAATAATGAAACACCCCATACCCCTTAATATACCCAAAAGGACACATTAAAAGGCGTGGTGCATTGTAGGTATAACTAAAGCTAACAAAGACTAAGATTCACATGACAAATATAGATAAAAACAACGGAAACTTAAAATAATATCTTAATTAAAACAAAGCTTCATAATTGCTTCATAATTGCTTCATAAATAAGTCAAATACCAAATACCACATGCATGTCTAAAAATCCAGCATGTCACATGAAAAAAAAAAACTCATAGTCTCGAAAATCAGAGTACATAACATCTCTCATAATAAGCCAGTACATAAAAAGAACAAAAGATGAAAATAAAAGAAAAACATAGTAGAAAACTCCTCCAAAAACCTGCCAAGCAACAACAATCTACTGACTTCTTCCTTGATTGCCTATGGGGGGGGAAGGGAAAAATAGAAAAGTGGGTCAGACAAAAAGTCTGGTGAATGATAGTAATTAATAGAGTCTTTAAGTAAGATAAAAGCAATAGACTCTACAAAAGTTCTAGCATAAATAAGGATAAAAAAGGAAATAGGAAAGAGATAAACTGGAAATAAGTACGATTAAATATTTTCCAATTTATAAGATAGGTTAACTTTGATTGCTTGCACTTGTCCTTGATTTCTGCTTTGATTAGGCTAAATTCCTAATCCTATAATTAGGATGTAACCCTAATTTTACTTTTTTTGAACGGCCTACTACTCCATAGACCTTACTACGGACCAGACGTGATATAACTCCCAACATAGCAGCCAATGGTATCTACGAAAGATTCACAAAGCACCAACTGTGGATTCGGACAACATATATAGCTACGTACACAGAAGGAAATGGTATCTACGAAAGACACCCATACTAAGTGCTTGGAACTCATAGTGATTACTAAGCACCAGAATGGAAGTCGCATGCATAACTACCACCATGCCCATGCTACCTTTTGCTCCACCTATTGGGTCTTCTTATTACCTCAAACTCCAACATAAGCGTGCCCCTCATCCCACTTCAGACTAACGTGAGATCACGTGTGTACATAGAATCTATAGGGCAAATGCTGTTGGTACTAGTCCGTTATCCAAAAAATATCTAATTACGCCCCTTATCCAAATCCCCCATGATTTGAACTTCTATATGACCAATTACTAACATTCTTAGTGTAAGCGTGCCTTAATCTCACTTCAGGCTAATGGGACAACCGTTTTGACTAACAGGGAATGCTATTTGGTACATGTCCTACTTTCTTCTTTGCTTATTAACTTAGATAAATTATTTTAAATAAGCCTTTATAGTTTATCTCTACTATCTTTGCTTATTAATTTATCCTAAGTCTTGAAATAAGCCTCATTCTGTTCTATTTCTTATTATAACCTACGTTATAATCATGCTTATTACTTAACCCAAGGTCTAAGTGCGAAAATAAGCTTCTTTCTTCTTTTACTCTTTTTAGTTATAATTCTAAGTTATAACTACGCCAATCTTTTTAATTCAGTCCAATTAACGTCATAATTAGGCGTAATTTCAGTCCAATTCCATTTATATTACAGTCTTTGAAATTTACATCTTATATTCCATTATTTAAGTTTTCTTACAATTTTATCCATATTCACGTTAATCTAATTCTAATCCATACGCGAAGAAGGAGGAATAAAAGAAAACTGAATATAGAAGAAAATCCAAAACGTAGAAAGAAGATGTAAATAACGTATAAATAATAGTAAATAAACTAAAATAGTGTAAACAAATGGAATATCTATAATTAACAGAAATAAACTAAAATTACTGAAAAGAATAGCTGAAAGGAAATAGACAAAAAATAATTCTAAAAACTGTAAATAAACTACTTAAATGGCTATTCCAAAAATCATAGTAAAACTACAACTATTGGAAACCCTATTATTTTAAATTACTTAAAGAAATCTTAAAATAATTCCAATCACCCATCTCCAGTCCTAAGCTCTTCCTTTGGCCTTCCTGGATTCACTTGGAGTTGTAAAATAATTTAATTTATAACAATTTTCTCCTTTGGAAAAATTATTCCATTTAGGGTCCTTTCTAGAAAGGTGAACCTAATTAGAGAAAACCTAGAATGAGAAAAAGTGTTAGGTCTAGGGGACTATTTATAGGGGTAGAAGTGGATCTCAGAATGTTGGATTTGAGGATTGAATAGGATGCAACCAAGTCATAGACTGAATAGGAGCCATTGGATGCAAAAATAGATGGACCAGATTGGTTAGAAGAATGCAAAACACGTCACCAATAGGCTCTGAAATGTTCGAACGAACGAACGTTCATTCGTAAATAACAGAGTTGGGTCAACCGGGCAGTCGACCTGCCTATATATATATATATATATATATATATTCTTATTTTGTTTAGTTTATAACTTGGTCATTTTAGCTCAGTTTCTGACGTTCTATATATGTAAATTGACCAAAAAATTACCACGGACACAATGGTGCCATTCCCGTTGCTCAATTCTGGTAATTTCACAAAGTTATTTTATTATTTAGTCAATCAATGAATTAATTATTACGTGTTAAATTTCGGGTTGTCACATTCTCCCCTCCTTAAGGAATTTCATCCCCGAAATCTCTGCGGATAAAAGAATGTACTAAATGTTTTTATCTAATTCTACAACCAACTACTCAACCATCGACCATTCATCCATTGTCCTTAAGTTTTTCTAATGCAATTTATGATACTTATGCAATTAGTGTAGTGTAAATGTTCCTAACTAATGCAAAAGATTAGGCGGTCCACTGATTTAGTTAACCTCCTTTTTTGCAATCATGTCTGTGCCATGTATCCAAATGAATGCATAAATTTCCTAATGATAACTGATAATTCTATATGCATGCTACAAACATCATCCAAACGCAACAATCATGTGATAAACATCCATTTATAGCAACCATGGAAATAAAATAAAAATGCACACACATCCATATGCATATGCTCTAGTGTCCTAGTTAGGCTGATCCCTAAAGAATAATTGTGCCTAGTGTACCTTTATGCATCCATAGCATCCACTAGCAAACACTTGCAATCACTAGCATACATCATTCATAACATGTTCTATTAACATGTTTACATCAAATCCTACCATCCATTGGTTAAATCCTAAGTTCAACCCTCCCAAAGGATAACAAAAGAAAGAACCTATTCAAATGTAAAGATGGAAAAAGGAATTCTAAAACTTACTATAAAAAAGATGAGGATAGGAAGTACGAATCTTCTCTTTTGCTTCCTAAGTGGCATCTGCAACATCATCTCCTCATTGCACCTTCACCAGTGGAACCTCCTTATTCCTTAGTCGGTTAATGTCTCTTCCATCAATCTTCGTGGGGATACGCCGAATAGAAGCTTTCCTTTCTACCTCCACCTCCTCCAACTGACTATGCTCTACAACCTCTACAGAGTCATGTAAGCACTTTCGCAAGTGCGGAACATGGAAAATGTCGTGCACTCCTATGAGACTATCAGGTAGCCTTACCCAGTAAGCCATCTTCTCAACTCGCTGTGTGATAGGAAATGGTCCAACAAATCTAAGGGTTAACTTTCCATTTGATCTGGACCTTACCACCTTCCTAAGCGGGGATACTTTGATAAAAACTAAGTCTCCAACCTCAAACTCTAATTCTCTACTTCGCTTATCTGCATACGACTTCTGTTTGCCTTGAGCCGTCTTCATCCTTCGCTGAATCAAATCCACCCTGTTAGAGGTCTCCCTAACCATATCGGGTCTAGGTAATAAATTCTCCGTAGACTCTACCCAACATGATGGGGACTTGCAAGGTCTTCCATATAAACCCTCAAATGGTGTCATTCCTATACTTGTTTGGTAATTATTATTGTATGCAAACTCAACCAATGGAAGATGCTCCTCCAAAGTCCAAAATGCCCATCCACACCAAATCCTCAAGCACCCTATTGATCCTCTCCGTTAGGCCATATGTTTGGGGGTGATAGGCCGTACTCATCCACTTGTAAGTAAATATAGTGATATAATAAATAATGTCTAGAGTGTAGAATATAAATCAGAAAATAGCCGTACTGCTTGCATCTTACTACACAACAATGTTATAACCTTGTATTTTTATGACGCCCCACCACGAGACTCACATTAACAAAGAGTATTACTAGGTAATACCGTTTGCTAACGCGAAGAATAGGGCTGGTTAGGAGCGACCATCTATAGCTTTGTCTTAAATATCTATAGAATACGTCGATAAATGCTCTGTATTTTTTCTAACTCAAGTGGATCGACATATCCAATAAATACTTAATACAAAGCCATAGGTGGCTATATGATCTATTAGAAAAAAAATACAACAATTCAATGTACAACACACACAGATCAGCAGATAATCATGTACATATACACATATACAAATACATCGTCACAATAATACAAAATGATAAATATCATCTGGTATGACGAACACAATACACACTAGTCAAAAGAATATACATATCAGAGCAGCAACAAAAAGACTACCAAGAAAGGCTACAACAAAAAGGTTTAGCAGAAAAGTCCATGCGGAAGCAAAATAGGGTAAGTTCAAATGTACCTAACCTGAAACACCTCGGTCTGACCCGAGTATAAAATGCACGGGTCAGTCTAGATAAACAAATTAGTTATAAAGGATAAGCGGTAATATATGCATAAGGGTAAGGTGATAATATTCTCAAATGAGAAGGGACAATTCAAAGTGTATGGTTACTTCAAGTGGCATATTCGAGTAAGGGTAGTTACTTCATGTGATATAATGATATCACTAAACATGCACACAATCTTAAAGGAGATAACTCCATAGCAAATCTCACAACAAAAGCACGCCTCATATCATTGGTGTATCATTAAAATCGACTAATATGGTTTAGGGAAAAATCATAGCTCTAAAAAGGAGGAATCCCAAACCCGCCATATCGGCAACTCAAAATATTCTCACAAGAGAAAACAACATCTCAAATATGCCAAAAGGCAAATATATGTATATCTCCAAGTAGGAGAATATAAATCAGCGCCATAACAGCAAAATCTCAATAAACGCCAGTGTAGACAACTCAAATCTCAAAGATAAAACTCATAAGAGTTCGAATTCCCGAAAGGTAATCGCCATAAATATATATATATATATATATATCTATATATATATCGAATTGCTCAAATGGCCGATTCCTAAAAAGGCGATACACTTGGGTAATCACAATAATCAATGAAATCATCAAAATTTTCACGTGCATTTGGCCGAAGCCTGCCAAGTACTGTTCTACCAAATATGGTTCCACGTCCGAAGGCAACGTCACCATAACAAATACGCCGCAATGGCAAATACATCGCAATGGAAAATACATCGAAATGGAAAAACATCTCTAGGACAAATACACCGCAATGGCGAATGCCGCAATGGCAATGACCCGAAGGTCCAGTACTAGCAATACGCTGCAATGGCAAATGTGTCACGAACTCTTGGATAGGAATCTGAAAAGTGTTAACGTGTGTCCCATACGACACGTTCGCACTAAATGGTTTACTAACCGCTAGTAAATTTCACACTCAAAGCAGTAAAAAAATTACCTCATCTCATTGGTAAATTTGACCCGTAGGTCAAAACGATCAAACGAACAACTTAGGAATTAACAGATAAAATAAACGCACGTGTCCTATACCATGTGTTATACCAAACAATTTAATTCTCCTTCTCGGTAGCTCGAATAGTGCAAAAATGTGTATTTTATATATAAAATAATTTTCTTTTATAAAACAAGCTTTTGAAACCATTTTCCGAAATCAATTTTAAAGACAATATTTGAAAATTCCCTTCTTATAGAGAATAAATATATTTTATAGCTTAAAATAATTTAAAAATATTACATAATAATTATTTTAAATGCCAATTTATTTTAAAAATTATTTCAAAATTGTTGGGAAAAATCCGTGCTCGAAATCAAAGAAATCACTCAAAACCGTCATTCAAATTCAATTCAAATTTGAATTTCAAATTCATCAAAACTTGGCAAACCTATTGATAGGCATCATAGACCTCAAAACATATCAGAAATATCATAAAAAACATGATGTAAAAGTCAAAAGTCGGACGGAAAAAGAACATAAATGCATAGGCAAAATAATACCTAGGTCTGAAATCTTCTCTAGGTTCTACTTTCAAACAAGAAATAGGTGCCAAATGACCTCTGATTGAACTAAACATTGGTGTACACATAGTAGAAAACTTCAGCTTTCAAAAAAAAAAGAATCAATGAATTCAAACTGGAAATGAAAAGGTTACACTGTCTCAAACATGGACTACGGCCATGTTTGCAATAGTTCAAAAACAAAAATTTGCCCAGGCCTGAAAACCATCTTGGGTTCAACTTACGGGCCTGAAACAGAGGAACGACGACCTCATATTAAGCTGAAAATTGGTATGCACATACCGGAACTTCGTCTTTTAGAAAGAAAAAAAAGAATTAATGAATTCCGATTGGAAATGGTGACACTATCTCAAACATGGACTCATGCCATGTTTGCAATAGTTCAAAAAATCAAAAATGTACAAGCCTGAAAACCATCTCGGGTACAAATTTCAGGCATGAAACAGAGGATCAAACAACCTCGGATTAAGCTAAAAATTGTTATGCATATTGTAGAAAACTTTATCTTTCAAATAAAAAAAGAATCGATGAATTCCAGTAAGAAATGAAAGAGTTATGCTGCCTCAAACATTGAATCAGGCCATGTTTGCAGCAAATCAAAAACAAAATATGCCTAGGCAAAAATCTGGGTTTTTGTTGATTTTGCAGCAAAGTTTTGAACACTCAAATTACAATATTTTACAAACAAATTTTACAAAGATGAAGTTCAACATACAGGCTACCAAATGCAAGAAATCCAATAGCATTTCATTGCCGGAATCAAAGGTTATAAGGATTCAAAGTAGCAAAAGAAATCAGGTTATCAACACAGAAAAACAAGTACATAAAACTTTGTATAGAGAGCAATAATTCAAGGTTTTAAGCGATTTATGCTTCTGTTTCTACTAGATTGTGAGCTTATTCAACTCACCTTGCTGATTGAAGATGAAAGCTCGGATTTTTGCTGCAAGGAGGAAGCTTTTTGCAAGATTAGAGCTTCTAAGAACCTGTAGAGGAAGAGAAAATAACATGCAAGCCAAAATTTACTGTAAATTAGAAATCTTTCCACAAACCAGAGATTTTGATGAAACTAAGTGATTTGGAGTTAGATTACCTTTGATTTAACTCTAGATTGCAAAAAGACTTTAATTTGTTGAATTTTTATGAAGAAATTGGCTTGGTTTTTAATTTTTTAGAAAGAGGTTTACTGTATTTTCTTTTCAGGATGAAGATGGAAGAAGAAGTATTGGAAATGAACTTACAATTGATTAGTATTCTCATTCCTTACTTGGTTAAGCACTAATAGGCCTTGGATCCATTAGTAGAAAGAAATAAATTGACCTATTGGTTAAATAATCAACACCTAATTAAAAATGTATACATATCACATATACACAAAGAAAAATGTATTTTCTCTTCAAGTTTTACATAGAAAAAATGTGAAAACTTGTATATGTACGAAATAAAACATTTCTATCATATAGAAAGATTAATTTATATTTAGAAAACATTTTTATTATTAAATTCCTTAATTTAACAAAAATACACTATTTACTCAAATAAATGAATAAAACATTGTTTTTAACTTCTAAAATTCTACAAAAATACTTGTCTCACTTAAAAAAAAATATTTTAGACCATTTCCAAACATAATTTACAGCCAAAACATATTTTTAAACCAATTTCCCCCTTTTTATTTCAATAAACCATCTTTAAAAATCAGTTACTTCCTTTAAAAATTATTAAAAGAAGCAAATAGGCAATAAACAATAAAATTGTTGCAATCTCTCTATAATAAAATCATTTTCTTTATTTAAAGCCCATATTCCGTTTATTATCACCCCAACCAAATAAAATAAAGTTTAGAACTTTATTTTCTCAATTTTATTCCAATTTCATCATTTATTCCAAATAAACAATTTAATTTCTCCAATTTTTAATTTAAATCAAAATTTTAAATTATAATTATCATTATAATTTAATATTGATAGGTAATCTCCAAATTAGAGTTGTTACAAACTCCCCCCTTAACAAATTGCGTCCTCGCAATTTTTAGAGGGGAATTTGTATTCAACTTATTAATTTCATCAAATAAAGGAAAAAGAAATAAGCTTAAGGTAAAAGAATTCTCACTGTCGCTATGCCAAGATAGAAAACCGGGAAAGGATCGCTTGATAAACTCTCTAGTTTCCCTAGTGAAGTCATTGGGATTAGCGGACCATTGAACTTTAACGGGCGGCACGTCCTTATTTCGAAGGCATCTCGCCTCCGAAGCAAGTACGTGAACAGGCTGCTACATGACAGATAGGTCTAGTGAGAAGTCAAGCTCTTGCAAATCCTGAGAATCGATAATGGAATCTGACTCTTGAAGACACTTCCGAAGCTGAGAGACGTGAAACACGTCATGAATGCCAAATGGATGAGCTGGAAGGGAAACTCTATAAGCTATAGGCCAATACGTTCAGTAATAGGAAATGGTCCTATAAAGCGAGGAACCAATTTCCTAGTCATATTGAAACACATAACCCCCTTTAGAGGAGAAACACGAATGAAGACGAGATCACCAATAGAGAACTCGAGTGGCTTCCTACGGTTGTCCACGTAGGATTTCTGGCGGCTCTATGCCTCTTTCATTCTCTGCCGAATAATAATAATCTTCTCAGAAGAATCACGAATAGAATCTAGGCCAAGAATAAGCTTCTCCCCAAACTCCAACCAACAAGAAGGTAATCGACATGGCCTTCCGTATAAGGCTTCAAAAGGAGCCATACCAATACTAGACTGGAAACTATTGTTGTAGGAGAACTCCACAAGAGGTAAATGATCCTCCAAAACTACCTCAGAAATCAAAAATACAAGCACGAAGAAGATCCTCCAAGATACGATTCACCCGTTCAGTCTGTCCATCAGACTACGGATGTATGATGTGTTGAAGTTAAGCTTTGTTCCCAAAGCTTGCTAAAGACTCTGCCAGAATGACTCGTGAATAGCGGATCACGGTCACAAACAATCGAGCTAGGAACACCGTGAAGTCTCACGATTTCCTTGATATACAGCTCAGCCAGATGAGAAACACTCCTATTAGACTTAATAGGAATGAAGTGAGTAGACTTAGTAAGGAGATCAACAATAACCCAAATGCTACAATGGCCCGTTCTTGAATGAGATAGGCCATCAATGAAATCCATGGAAATCTGATCCCATTTCCACAACGGGACCTCTATAGGTTAAATGAGACCAGAAGAGCGCTGATGTTCGACTTTGATGAGTTGGCAAGTCATGCGATTACTTACATAACTTGCCACATCACGCTTCGTGCCTTCCCAATAATAAAGGCGACTCATATCGGCATACATCTTGCTACTGTCGGAATGAATGGTATACTTAGAACGATGATAGTCATCGAGAATGTCACGCCTAAGAGCAGAATCAGAAGGCACAACAAGATGGTTCTTCTTGCGAAGACACCCATGAGAATCAATACTGAAATCCCACAACTCCTCATCATGGGACTCAGACTCACAAATCTAGATAAGGTGCACAAGATTGGGATCACGCCGCTGAGCATCGACAATACGATCCAATAAGCTAGGTCGAGCTTCCAAATTGAATAATAGAGTAGGAGAATCAAAAGATGGAGCTCGATCATGAATATCCTAAAAGGATAAGGTCTCAAGAACATCCCACTCGGCTAGCATCATAGAACCTACAACCGAATGTTTGCGACTAAGCGCATCAGCAACACGATTACCCTTACCAGGGGTATACTAGATACCGAAATCATAGGTGGGGAGGAACTCGAGCCAACGTTCTTGCCTCATATTGAGCTTCTTTTGGGTGACCCGATACTTCAAAGATTTGTGATCGGTATAAAGAATGAAGCACTCGCCTAAATGATAATGTCGCCTAATCTTCAAGGTGAAGACGATGGTGGCTAACTCGAGGTCATGAGTGGCATAGCGTACTTCATTCAAACACAGTTGCCTAGAAGCATAAGCAACTACCCGATCTCTCTGCATAAGCACGACACCGAGGCCGCATCTACTAGCATCGGTGTAGACAATAAGATCATGATTCCCTTCGGGAACCACTAGAATAGGAGCATTAGTGAGAAGCTCCTTCAACTGCTAAAAGAAGCTTCACACTTGTCGGACCAAATAAACCGAACACCTTTACAAGTAAGGCTGATGAGAGGAAGCACAATGCGAGAAAAATCTTTAATGAATCGACGGTAATAACCCACCAATCCAAGAAAGCTGTGAATCTTATGAACATTCTTGGGCCTCTTCCAATTCTGGATGGCTTACATCTTCGAAGGATCGACCGAAATGCCCTCGGAAGAAACAACATGGCCTAAGAACTTAACCTTATTCTCATAGAAGTGGCACTTGGAGAATTTGGCTTTAAGCTGATGCTGACAAAGAGTACTCAAGACAATTCTCAAGTGATTAGCATGCTCGGCTTCTAATTTCGAATAAACAAGGATGTCATCGATGAACAAAGGATGAACTTATCGAGATATTCCCAGAATACTCGATTCATAAGATCAACAGAGAAAGTAGAAGTGTTCATCAAACTGAACGGCATAACGAGCCACTCATAAGATCCATATCGAATGCAGAAAGCTGTAAGAGGAACGCTATCTTCCGCAACTCGGAGCTGATGAAAACCAGTGGTAAGGTCGAGCTGAGAGAAAACCTTCGCGCCACTTAATTGATCGAACATATCATCGATCCTGGGCAACAGATACTTATTCTTGATTGTCAACTCGATAAGCTGGCGATAATCAACGCAAAGCCTAAGAGTTCCATTGGATTTCTTCGCGAATACCACCATAGCACCACACGATGATGAACTAGACTGGATAAAGTGCTTAGCTTCAAGCTCCAAAAGCTGCTTCTTGAGTTCCTCATTTTCCTTTGTAGACATCCTCGTGGGAGGACGAATAACTGGCTGCACGCCTAGAATTAGATCAATGCGGAACTCGATAACCCACTTGGGTGGCAAACCCGAAACTGGCTCAAAGACATCAGGAAAATCACATACAACGGGAATATGAGATATATCTTCATCATCTCGTGAGTCTAGAGAATATAAAGCTACTTCGGAATTATCCATGTTCCGAAGAACAAGTGATAGCTGAGCAGTAGAATCGGGATGTCGAAGGTATAAAATCCTCTCAGAACAAATAATCCTGGCATCGTATTGAACTAGCCAGTCCATACCCAAAATCATATCAAAACCCAAATAATAAATAACGTGTAGATTCGCATGAAAAGAAAAGCCACATAAAACAATCTCAACATCCTCACAAAACATGCTAAGGGTTGCGGATCCCCCGATAGGATTCACAATCCTCAATGAAGTAACCAAACAAGAAACATCTAAAGAAACAACATCGACAAGTTCCTTCGATATGAATGAATGTGATGCACCCGTATCGAAGAGGACTCGAATAGAATGGTCATGCAACAACAAAGAACCTTCAAAGGTAGAAGGAGACGTACCTCTGCGCTGAGAAGGACCTCAAGAAGCATCCACTACATTCAGCTTTCCAGATTTGGCATTGCTAAGAGCAACAGGGCAAGTGGAAGTACGATGACCCTCCTTGCAATAGCGGTAGAAGAAAGGCTTAGGACAATCTCGAATCATGTAGTCGGGATAACCACAATTGAAACACCCCTTTCGAGTAGGAGGTGTTCCAGTAGGCTGAGAATGAGAACTAGATCCAACGAGCTTCTTCTTCTTGGAAGGGAAAGACTTTGACTTCTAGAAAGGAAACTGCTTCTTATTGGGGTTCTTGCGAACCTCAACCTCATCACCACTATCACACTCCTTCTCGACGGCTTTGAGATGAAGCACCGAGTTAACCAACTCCTCGAAAGAAAGCTTGAGCTGGAGCATCAAAGACTTCTTCAAATACTTCCTAAGACTAGAGACAAACTTCAGACTCTTCTTATAGGAAGTGCTGTTATACTCGAGACTATATTTGGATAAGGTCTCGAATGAAGAAACATAATCGAAACTGAGGACTTCCCTTGCTTTAACTCGAGGAAGCGACAGGCAAATAAAGCTTTCTCAGATTCAGGAGCGAACTTGAGCTCGAGTCGATCCCGAAACTGAGTCCAAGAGATAGTATACTCATCGAGCTCGGCTATAAGAAGCTCATACCAGTCGAGAGAATGCTTTTATAGCATGCTGGATGCCACAAGAACTCTATGACGGTCAGAAAGATCCATGCGAGAAAATATCCACTCGCATGTACGAATCTAGGCTTAGACTTCCAATACAGACTCGGAGCCTTTGTACGGCTTGCCTCCAACATGGAAAAAATAACTACACATGCGCGCACAGGCAGATTTGCTTGGAGGAGATGTTGGAGTAGGAGCTAGAGGCTGAGTGCTCCTAAATAACTCCATAAACTGATCGGCAGACATATAAATTCCGTCTGGATGGGAGCCACTAGACTGCCCCGCATTCGAGCGTCGTACTCTGACTCTTCCAGCCATTAGCTGAAAGTTAAGATAAGATAAAGATTATTCACAGGGTAGATATCATTAATTCAAATATGGAATACTACAAAATAAAAAAATTACATTCCTAGACGTATTCCCAAATTCTATCTACCCCAAAAGACAAGAAAAGGGACAAGGACACAATGCGTTAAGGGATTTGTAACACTTGTACTACACATAGATGTACCGTAATATGCGTTTCTGTTCTGTATTTATCATATTTTGTTCTGAATCCAGCTCCGATACCAAGCTACGACACTCCACTCCGAGACCCACATTAACAAAGAGTATTACAAGGTAATACCGTCTGCTAATACGAAGAATAGAGCTGGTTAGGAGCGAACATCTATAGCCTTGTCTTAAATATCTATTCAATACGTTGATAAATGATCTGTATTTTTTTTCTAACTCAAATGGATCGGCATATCCAATAAATACTTAATACAAAGCCATAGGTGGCTATAGGATCTATCAGAACCAAATACAATAACTCAATGTAAAACACATCACAGAATAGTAGATAATCATGTAAATATACACATATACAGATACATCGTCACAGTTATACAAAATGATACACATCATGTGGAACGACGACCACAATACACACTAGTCAAAAGAATATACATATCAGAGTAGCAACAAAAGGACTACTAAAAAAAGGCTGCAACAAAACGGTCTAGCAGAAAAGTCCATGCAGAACTAGAATAGGCTAAGTCTAAATGTACCTAACCTGAAACTCCTTGGTCTGACCCGAGTATAAAATACAGGGGTCAGTCTAGCTAAACAAATCAGTTATAAAGGATAAGCGATAATATATGCATAAGGGTAAGGTGATAATATTCTCAAATGAGAAGGGACAATTCAAAGTGTATGGTCACTTCAGGTGGCATATTCGAGTAAGGGTAGTTACTTCATGTGATATAATGATATCGCTAAACATGCACACAATCTTAAAGGAGATAACTCCATAGCAAATCTCACAACAAAAGCACGCCTCATATCATCGGTGTATCATCAAAATCGACTAATATGGTTTAGGGAAAAATCATAGCTCTAAAAAGGAGGAATCCCAAACATGCCACATCGGCAACTCAAAACATTCTTACAAGAGAAAACAACGTCTCAAATACTCCAAAAGGAAAATATATGTATATCTCCAAGTAGGAGAATATAAATCAACGCCATAACGTCAAAATCCCTATAAACGCTAGTGTAGGCAACTCAAATCTCAAAGATAGAACTCACAAGAGTTCGAATTCCCGAAAGGTAATCGCCACAAATATATATATATAGAATGGCTCAAAGGGCCGATTCCAAAAAAGACGATACACTTGGGAAATCACAATAATCAATGAAATCATCAAAAATTTGCACGTGCATTTGGCTGAAGCCTGCCAAGTACTGTTCTCTCAAATATGGTCCCATGCCCGAAGGCAATACGTCACAATGACAAATATGCCGCAATGGCAAATACGCCGCAATGACAAATATGCTGCAATGGCAGATCGTCTCTAGGACAAATACGCCGCAATGGCAATGACCCGAAGGTCCAGTACTGGCAATACGCCGCAATGGAAAATGTGTCACGAACTCTCGGATAGGAACCCGAAAATTGTTAACGTGTGTCCCATACCACACGCTCACACTAAAAGATTTACTAACCGCTAGTAAATTTCAGACACAAAGCAATAAAAAGTTCACCTCATCTCATCGGTAAACTCGACCTGAAGATCAAAACGATCAAAAGAACAAGTTAGGAATTAACCGATAGTAATTAACTGATAAGATAAACGCACGTGTCCTATGCCACATGTTTTACCAAACCATTTAATTCTCCTTCTCATTTGCTCGAATAGTGCAATCACATGTATTTTATATATAAAATAATTTTCTTTGAGAAACTAAGCTTTCAAAACCATTTTATGAAATCAATTTTGAAGATAATATTTGAAAATTCCCTTATTATAAAGAATAAATAGATTTTATAGCTTAAAATAATTTAAAAGTATTATATAATAATTATTTTTAATGCCAATTTATTTTAAAAATTATTTCAAAATTGTTTGGAAAAATCCATGCTCGAAATCAAAGAAATCACTCAAAACCGTCATTCAAATTAAATTCAAATTCAATTCAAATTCAATTCGAATTTGAATTTCAAATTCATCAAAACTTGGCCATCCTATGGATAGGCTCATAGCCGTCAAAACATTTCAGTAATATCACAAAAACTTGAAGTAAAAGTCAAAAGTCGGACGGAAAAAGAACATAAAAATGCATAGGAAAAATAATACCCAGGTCTAAAATATTCTCTCGGTTCAACTTTCGGACATGAAACAGGTGGCCAAATGACCTCTGATTGAACTAAATATTTGTGTACACATAGTACAAAATTTCAGCTTTCAAACAAAAATGTATAAATGAATTCCGACTGGTAATGAAAAAGTTACGTTGTCTTAAATATGGACTTAGACCATATTTGCAACAGTTCAAAAATAAAAATGTTCCCAAGCCTGAAAACCATCTTGGGTTCAACTTACAGGCCTGAAACAGAGGACCAAACGACCTAATATTGAGCTGAAAATTGGTATGCACATACCATAAAACTGCATCTTTCAAACAAAAAAGAATCAATAAATTCCGATTGGAAATGAAAAAGTTACACTATCACAAACATGGACTCAGGCCATGCTTGCAATAGTTCAAAGAAACAAATGTATAGCCTGAAAATCATCTCGGGATCAACTTTTAGGCATGAAACAGAGGATCAAATGACATCGGATTGAGCTAAAAATTGGTGTACATATGGTAAAAAACTTTATCTTTCAAAGAAAAAAAGAATCGATGAATTCCTGTAAGAAGTGAAAGAGTTATTCTGTCTAAAACATGGAATCAGGACATGTTTGCAGCAACTCAAACAACATATGCCCAGGCAAAAATCTAGGTTTTTGTTGATTTTGCAGCAAAGTTTTGAACACGCAAATGACAATATTTTTCAACCAAATTTTACAGAGATAAAGTTCAACATACAAGCTACCAAATGCAAGAAATTCGACAGCATTTCGTTGCCGGAATAAAAAGTTATAAGTTTCCAAAGTAGCAATAGAAATCAGGTTATCAACACAAATAAGTACATAAAACTTTGTACAGAGTAATAATTCACGGTTTTAAGCGATTTGAGCTTTTGATTTTGCTAGATTGTGAGCTTGTTCAACTCATCTTGCTGATTGTAGATGAAGCTCAGATTTTTGCAGCAAGGAGGAAGCTTTTTGTAAGATTAGAGCTTCTAAGAACCTTTAGAGGAAGAGAAAATAACATGTAAACCAAAATTTATTGTAAATAAGAAATCTTTCCACAAATTAGAGATTTTGATGAAACTAACTGATTTGGAGTTAGATTACCTTTGATTTAACTCTAGATTGTAAAAAGACTTTAATTTGTTAAATTTTTATGAAGAAATTGGCTTGGTTTTTAATTTTTGAGGAAGAGGTTTACTGTATTTTCTTTTCAGGCCGAAGGAGGAAGAAGAAGTATTGGAAATGAACGTACAATTAATTAGTTTTCTCATTTCTTACCGGTTAAGCACTAATAGGCCTTGGATCCATTAGTAGAAAGAATTAAAATGGCCTATCAGTTAAATAATCAATACCTAATTAAAAATGTATACATATCACATATACACAGAAAAATGTATTTTCTCTTCAAGTTTTACATAGGAAAAATGTGAAAACTTATATACATACAAAATAAAACATTTTCTATCATATAAAAAGATTAATTTATATTTTTAAAACATTTTTATTATTAAATTCCTTAATTTAACAAAAATACACTATTTACTCAAATAAATAAATAAAACATCGTTTTTAACTTCTAAAATTCTACAAAAAATACTTTTCTCACTTAAAAAAATAGTTTAAACCATTTCCAAACATAATTTATAGCCAAAACATATTTTTAAACCAATTTCCACCTTTTTATTTCAATAAACCATCTTTAAAAATAAATTGCTTTCTTTAAAAATTATTAAAAGAAGCAAATGGGCAATAATTAATAAAATTATTGCAATTTCTCTATAATAAAATCATTTTATTTATTTAAATCCCATATTCCATTCATTATCACCCCAACCAAATAAAATAAAGTTTAGAACTTTATTTTCTCAATTTAATTACAATTTCATTGTTTATTCCAAATAAACAATTTAATTTCTCCAATTTTTAATTTAAATCAAAATATTAAATTATAATTATTGTTATAATTTAATATTGATGGATAATCTCCCAATCAGGGTTGTTACAATTTTAATGTTTTGATCATGACAACTATATAAGTAAATATTATATGAACTAACCATATTTGCAGGAGAAGATACTATTCTACTCGATAATAGATTGTAGACCAGAATTCAGATAGAAGTGTCAATATCGTTTATAGCTTGTTTATAGTCTAGTATATTAGTTAATTTTTGTTAAAATCTCTCCAAAATGGTATATGCTTGCGCACACGTATTTAAAAATAATTTCAAATCATGTTTCATATGCCAAGTATTTTACTAGACAAGTTTACACACAAATTTTTTTCAAAGAACCTCCAATTGATAAAAAAAACTCAATATTTAGCCGATTGAAATAGGTAATTAAGTCGACTGAATATATGTGCACAAGCACAACTGGTATGAATGTTCAATCGACTGAACTACCGATTTCGGTCGACTGAATTATATGTTTTCTGTGCCTTTTCCTCTTTGATTTGAATTTCAAATTTCAATGGACCGAATTCTTTTATCCAGCCGACTGAAATTGCATAACTGTTATTTTTCCGAACCGTCAATTACTTTATCGAACAGAAACAACCCTTGATTGAAGAGTTGTTTCCGTATCTTTCAATCGTTACCTTTCATGATAAGTTGCAACACTTAAATGCTATATATAGCCTTCGATTCATTTGTTTTAATCACCTAATCTATGATTCTAGTCTCTTATACTTATTGCCTAAACATTCTGCCATTTGCATTCAAATTTATGTTCAAATCACTTGCACATTCAAGCATAAATTATTTGTGATTAAACTAACTTTCTATCTTCAAGAACTACACTATATACCACAAAGGAGAAGATTCTAGGAAAGGTGTACTCTAATGACTTATCCGTGCTATTAAAAGAGCAAAATCGGTCAAGAAAATTCTCTATGTTATTGAAGTCTTATTCGGTTGCTCAGGCGGTTGAAGTCCTGTTTGGTTGCTTAGGCAGTAGAAGTCCTGTTTAGTTGCTTAGGCGGTGTAATACATGTTCCTCCGGGTTAAGTGGGGGTTGATAGTTAAAATTCCAAAAGGAGTCTATGACTAGACGTAGAACGGGAAGTTCGAACCAGTATAAAAATCCCTGGTGTCATTTAATTTACTATTTACTTTCTATATTTTTATTCCACACTAGTAGATAACATATATAATATTATATTATGATCCTTAGTAACTTTCATTTGGTATTAGAGCGAGGTCATCATCTAACCATAGCACAATTATTTGATACTCGGTTAATATGGAAAATAACACTAACGCAAGTTTTAGAGAAGGTCAATCCAATACACGACCACAACTATTTAACGGTTTAAATTACAACTATTGGTCAACTCAGATGATTATTTATATGCAAGCAAATGGAAATGAAACTTGGAATATCACTTTGAATGAATACACTATACCTACCACACCATATGCACAATGGTCAAACACAAAAAAAATAGATGCTAGTTAAAATGCAAAAGCCATTAATATGTTATTTTGTGCCTTAAATAAAAATGAATTTAATAGAGTTAGTATGTATAAAACTGCTTATGAAATCTTGCGAGCTCTTAAAGTTACACATGAAGGAACAAACAAAGTGAAACAAAGCAAGATTTCAATGCTTAAAAATTAGTTTCAAAATTTCAGAATGAGACCAGATGAAACTATAAATGACATGTATTCTAGATTCCAAGAAAAATATCATTCACTATTAGCACTAGGAGAAAAATATTTTGATTTTGATATTGTTTAAAAAATTATAAACTCTTTATAGGATGAATGGGAAAGAAAAGTCTTAGCTATTGAAGAAGCTAATGACATTTCTACCATCAGACTTGAAGATTTAATAGGAAATCTCATATCATATGAAGTTAATTTGCAAGCAAAACGAGATCAAGCCCAAGATAGAAAGAATATAGCCTTTCAAGCTAAATAAGAAGACTCAGACTCAGATGAAGATGGCATGGCATTTATAGCAAAGAATTTAAAAAGATTTGGAAATTTAGAAAGAACAAGAAATTCAGAAACAATAGGAGAGACAATACCAATAAACCACCAGCCTCAAATCTCGAATGTTATGAATGTCATAAGACGGGTCACATAAAGAATGACTGTCCTGATCGAAAGAAAGACAGATATAAGAATAAAAAGGACAACTATAAGAAGAAGCAAGCATTTTCTGTTACATGGGATGATTGAGAATCATCTTCATCATCAGACAGTGACACTAACAGTGATTCCGAATAAGCCAATGTTTGCTTTATGGCTTCAACTAACTATGTAAGTGATTTTACTTTTGATGATTTAAAAGAAATAACTCAAAGCTATTGGATAAACTACGAATTTAATAGAAGTATAAAGATGCTCTAGAAAAATTAAATAGAAATGAGTGGATATGCTAAGAAATGAAAAGAAAATTTTGGAAGAAGAACTTGTTAAAACACAAGAATCTTTGTCTAATGTTTCTTCTCAACTCACTATGCTATCAAATGAAATAGAAGTGCAAAAAGAAGAAAATATGACATTAGCTTCAGAAAATCATGATTTAAAATCAAATGTCAAAATTCTTGAATTAAATAATACAAGTCTTAAAACTGAGTTAGAGAATATCACTGAAAATGTATCTAATTTTAATAAAGGAAGATAATTTTTTTCTTAAGATTGTTAGTAATTCTCAAACTACTTCTAATAAGAAAGGGTTAGGATACACAAATTCTTCAAAATCTAGTTTAAAGAAGAATAACCCATCATATAAAAATCTCAATTTACATAAGAATTTTGTAAAACTAAAACCAAAACCAAAGGTTTTCACACAAAAGAAAGAAATTAGCAACACAAATATTATAAAGATTTGGGTACCAAAAACTAATGATAATTTAATCAAAAATAAGTATATTAAATCTTTTATAAACTTAGTACATAAAAATAAAGATTTTACATATAAAGGGAATTCTAAACCCTTTTGGATTTGGCTTCCTAAGACCTAACTCTTAGGACCCTAATAAAAAGTGGGTACCAATGTTATTTCTATATTTTTTGCTGGTACCAAATAAGAAAAGAGGGAATTGGATACTTGACAGTGGTTGCTCAAAATATATGACAGGAAACAAAGATATGCCGACTAACATTATTTAATCAGATGGAGTGTAAAGGTCAACTTTTCGACGCTCGAAAGTCGACATTAATACGTCCACTGTATCAAATGCCGTGCAATCAAATGCCGGAAAACCGAACCATTAGGATTAAAAGAAGAGGTAGGAGAAGACAGAAGAAAAGAAAATAGAAAAACAGAAACAATATCAGAATCTCACATTCGCAGCGGAACAATATATAATAGTTAATCACTAGTCTTTTAAAACAAAGAACTATATCAGTTTATACATACATCAATCAGTGTCAATATACAACTCAATACAACAATGGACAGTTATATAAACTTGTCCTCATACAGAATACACAGCAGAATAAATAAACAAGTACGGGAGCACGCCTCGCCATCCAGCTTGCTTCCAAAGCTCCAGAATATCCTGATAACATAACTCTAGGCTGCCCGTGTGGAAAATTATGGGCACCCAGAGTTTAGAAAGGAAACAATAAACTCAGAGTCAGTCATGGTGACTGGTGTGAGATCGTAAAACAGTAATTTTCACAAAGAAAATAAAACAGATTCGCAATGCTTTTGGAAAATGAAACTACCAAAAGACCTCCCGCCACACACACAATGCAAACGCAGAATTGAAGGAGATTTCTTCTTATGATAGTCAAAGATGCTTACTACGCAAATCATTGGATTATTATTATTAATGTCTACTGTGGAAAACATATCGAAAGTATAATATTAATCTTAGCCATCATAGGTACCATTATACTATGCCTACTATAGCTGCTATGTTAAATAGCAGGTTCTACAACTAAAAATGTACAAAGTTCGTATTGGGAATTGGATTTCCAACAAATGGTCAGGCTAAGGAATTTCCTACCGCCACATGGGATCGCCTCTGGCTGGACGTCCCGAGAGACAACTGCTCTCTGCCAACACAAGGTCGGGTTACCCCTGTAACTAGGTAACTCACGAATATGTCATCCCCCGGTCCTTTGGGACCTTATCCGAGGCGCCTCGATAAACACACAATCACACAATAAATGAGATCGGAGTATCCACATAGGTTAAATACCAGGGCTCCATACCTGATACCACGCTTTTCCAGAAGGAAATGACATACCCTAAAGGGCGCGACCCTCATAACCTTGCTGCATGTCCCTGTTTTGACCATTTCCGGGGTGTGAGGTCTGACGAAGACTCATCCACAAAGCTACGCTTTTTCACAAAGCCATGCTTTGATCAAAAATGATCAATAAATGATCAACACACCGCAACACTCAGCATGCCACACTACCAACTTGGGAATATATCGCTGATAACCTTCAACTACATAACCTCTGAGCTCGTACGTCTCAGAGAAGGGTGCTAA
This sequence comes from Allium fistulosum, assembly GCA_030737815.1. Classification (NCBI taxonomy): domain Eukaryota; kingdom Viridiplantae; phylum Streptophyta; class Magnoliopsida; order Asparagales; family Amaryllidaceae; genus Allium; species Allium fistulosum. Next base: position 1,050,544,824 of record CM060903.1, read on the forward strand.
GCTAAGAGAATAAATTCTCCGACACCAAACAGAAATGTATTTGAAAGAAATCAGCTTTATATCTCAAAGTGTAATGTCAGACACGTAACCATACAAGTCTATTCCGGGTTCGAACAGAACCGAAGGCACTTCCAAAGAAGCCCTTGCAATCCGGGTATTCACAATCCCAATCGGACTTCCCATCACAAAAAGACTGATATAAATCTCTATACCAGAGCAACTCGGTGCAGAGACATTCGACAGGTTGTCCTTTCATTTTCGAAAATACCCGGTCTTCACACCGGTCTTCAATTTCAATTTATACACGTCGTATCATTATTCGAAATGGGTTATCTGACACAAAGGTCCTTTCCCGGCTAAACCGAATAATGAGCGTTTGTTTTAAAAACAAATTCAAGAGCCATTTCAAAGGCAATATTGATAGTCGGTGATTTAACTATCAACAGTATTCACAACAATCATCAGATTTAAATAATTTTCCCAAATTATTTATTTTCAAAATATCTTCACAAGATATATATTTTTCCACTCTTCAACGCTTTGAAAAAAAATTACAATTCATTTTTTCACCTTTCAACTTTTGAAAATAAATTTCAAATCAATTTCCTCATGCGGAATATATTTCCAAATATTTCTTTAAAAAAAACCCAACTTTAGAACTTTTAATTTATATTTTTAAAAGCTACTTTGGAAATATACTCGACTTTTCAAGGAAAATACACTTTCATTTCAAAATGGTACATTATAAACCAATTAAATAAATCCTTATCGATTTATTTTAAATTTACATTCAAATCCGTAAATTTATTTCCACACTTTAAAATAAATCAGTGTTTATTTTTAAAACAAAATTTCCCTTTCCTTTATAAATTCCAATTTGAATTTACATTCCCAAATATTCACTTTTAACCCCAAAACCAAATTCCAAATTGATTTCTAAGTTTATTTCAATACCAAATCAATTACAATTGATTTCTAAGTTTAATTTCAATAGAACAAACCATTGCAAATTTATTTCTAAGTTTTTTTCCAAATAACAAACCATTTGCAAATCGATTTCCAAATTTTTTTTTTCAAACACTAAATCGATTTCAAATTTTATTAATTTGTTTTAAACATTAAATCGATTACAAATTGATTTACAAGATATATTTCAGATAACAAAATGATCTTCCATTCAAATACTAATCAATTATCTTATAAATTTCCCAAAGATTTATTTTCAAATACCAAATCAATTTTATATTGATTCCTAAAAATTTATTACCTTTTTAAATAAATTCCTTCATTCTTTCCAAATTATTTAAAATTCTATTTTCAATAATTCTTCAACTTTTAAACAATATTACCCGAAATCCATTTATTAAATCTTTTCACCATATCTTGGAATTTGTTCGATAAGATTACAGAAATCTTTTTTTTTTACCGTTAAATTCTTTCTTTTAAATTTATTCAACTCTTAAAAAATAAATTCATTTAAAGTTTTCCACTTTAATTTCAAAATCCAATTTATATTTATTTCTGGTATCCAGCGATACCAAAATACATTCGGCTAAATTTTAGTCTTCAACTCATTCAATCGTCAATACAATCATTCACAGATTATCAATAATCATCACATCATTCACATATGAAATAATATTCAAACAATTTGAGGAATCCAGTTGGATCCCTCCAACCTGTTTCCCAGCATCCACAGATGTTAACACAATACCAATTTCACTTTGAGGTGGAATATCGCGTTATATGGGATTTATAAAATATCAATCCGTTATTATGCGGCGTAATAGGGTCTCATCCGCTATATAATGTGGGAAATCAACAACTCCAATATATACATATGCCAATATATATATATATATATATATATATATATATATATATATATTGCTATATACTACTATATATAGTATCACATCCAAACAGTCAATCAATCAATCTGCAAATCAAATTTTCATTTTGAGTGGGAAGATCTCACCTTTGCTTTTATTTTGCAATCCATTTTCCAATCCAGTTTGTTTCTCAATTTTTTTTTAAACCTTGTATAAACAATTTATACAATCTATTAATATTCAAACTTATCGGAAATAAATTTCCATTTTTTAACATTTTCCAGGATTTTAAACTACCAGGTAAATAAAATTATAAACTTTACTTTATTGTTAAAATTGTTGATAAACAGATAAAATTAAAAGTTTAACTTACTTAACCTACATAAAAAATGTTTGAAAGATAAATTTTCAGTTTCAACCCTTGAAAACAGTTTATGAAAACCTTTATATACATTCAACTGAACTGTTTTACCTGATTATAATATATTTCAAATTTCGTTCATTAAAACCTATATATATATAATATAAAATTTGAATAAAATAAATTACATTATACCTTACCGGAAGAAAAATAATTTTTGCTTGCCTGTATCCATATATATATACACTTCTGTTTTAACTATATAAATCAATATATATATATGCTTTCATATGTATATATATATATACCTTCCCTATATATATTAATAAATCAATTTTTTTTTCTTCGAATGCCGATTCGATTTGGAGACGAACGTGATAATTTATATATCGCATTTCGATCTGCTCTAAATCACGTTCGAACGAATTTGGGTTGTTCGTTCGCCATTTAGTTTATTTTTTTGAAAGAGGAACGAAATGATTTCGTTTTTTGAGAAACAAAAAAATCGGTTGTGATGTTATTAAAAGGGGGAACATGGATATGAAAGGAAGTCGGCTGAATATTAAAAAGGGAAGCGTGTTTAAGAAGGCACCGATGACATTGATTTGATCAATTAAAGTTTTATTTAATTTTCAACGCGTTTACTCTTCATACGCTCACACAACAACTCTGATTACTACAAAAATTGAAATCCTATAATAATACAATATTACGGATCCAATGGAACTAGTTTCGTCGAATTCTGAGACCGTGCCCCGGAACGCTATTTTTAAATTCAATTTAAACGACGGAATTTCAAAACTGAACAAAACAGCTTCAAATCCAATTCTGAAAGTTCTATTATCTTCAATACTATCAATATAAATTTTTCCAGTCTTGAAAATATTTTTAACAAGCTTAAAACTGAAGATTCAAATTTTTACCCAAATTCAATAATTAAATCCAATAATTTGATTACCAAATTCGTTCTGGCATTTGAATTTCAAATTAAACTATCATTCAAATATTTAAACTTAATTAAATATTCACTTTTCAAATGTCAAAAATTCAAGGTCGTTACATGGAGGATCTATCACATTTGGAGATAATTCCAAAGGTTATTCATCGCTAAAGGCAATGTGAGCTACGACGGTACATCTAACTTACCTCTTATTACATATGTTTTACTAGTTAATAATTTAAAACATAATTTACTTAGTATAAGTCAACTTTGTGATAAATGTTTTAATATAACTTTTTCTGAAAATAAATGCAACATATTTGATCAGAATAATAATCTTATATTTGAAGGAACTAGAGAAAGAAATATTTACATTTTTAATATGAAAGTTAATCATAACAAAAATATGTGTCTAGTAGCCAAAAAAATGATCCTTGGTTATGGCACAAGAGATTTTGTCATATAAATTTTAAAGCAATAAGCAAATTATCTAAGAATAATTTAGTTAAAGGTTTACTAAAAATGAACTTTAAGTAAAAATTATTTGCGATGCTTGTCAATTAGGAAAATTAACAAAATTCTCTTTTAAATCAAAGAAAATAATTTCTACATTACAACCACTTAAGTTATTACATTTGGATCTTTTTGGACCAACTCGAGTTCAATCTATAAACCATAATAGATATGTTTTTGTAATTGTAAATGATTTCTCAAGATTTACTTGGACAATATTTTTGAAAAATAAAAGTGATAAATTTGAAAATTTAAAAATATTTGCTAAAAGAATTCAAAATATTAAAAATTTAAAAATTTAAAACATTCGAAGTGATCAAGGTGGTGAATTCGAAAATGAATCTTTTGAAAATTATTGTAATAAGAAAAGAATTGTTCATAATTTTTCATTTCCTAGAATTCCACAACAAAATGTAGTTGTAGAAAGGAAAAATAGAACAATTCAAGAATCTGCTAGAACATTATTAAATGGAAGTACTCTACCAATACATTTTTGGGCGGAAGCTGTAGCAACTGCTTGTTATGTTCTAAACAGAGTTTCCATTAGACCATTAACAAAACATACCCTATATGAGCTTTTCAATAGAAACCCAATATATCATATTTTAAAGTTTTTTGTTCAAAATATTTTCTTTTAAATACAAAAGACAATCTTGGTAAACTCGATCCAAAATTTGATGAAGGAATATTTATTCAATATTCGGAACAAAGTAAAGCCTATAGAACTTATAATAAAAGAACTAAAGTAATCGAAGAAACACTTCATGTGTCATTCGATGAAAATTTCAAATTTAATCATAAAAATGAAGATGAAGAAATTATTTCTAAATCAAATAACACAGAAGATGATTTAGAAAACATTGAAAATAATATATACAATAATTTACCAAAAAATAATGAAATTAGAACTCCACCAAAACTTCTAAGAAATCATCCGATTGAAAATATCATTGTAAAAGTAAATACTAACATTAGAGCTCGAAATCAACTAAATCAAATGGGTCACGTGGCTTTTCTTTCAAACGTTGAACCCAAAAATGCTTAAGAAGCCTCTACTGATGATTACTGGATTATAGCTATGCAAGAAGAATTAAATTAATTTGAACGTAAATACATTTAGGACTTAGTCCCTAGACCAAGTAATCAAGCGGTTACCGGTACAAAATGAGTTCACAAAAATAAAGCCGATGAGGAAGGAAATATTATTCGAAATAAAGCTAGGCTAGTTGCTCAAGGTTATAATCAAGAAGAAGGAAAAGACTGTGATGAAACATTTGCTCTTGTAGCTCGTCTAGAAGCTATATGTATTTTATTAGCTTATGCTTGTTTTAAAATTTTTAAACTATATCAAATGAATGTAAAAAGTGCATTTTTAAATGATTTTATAAAAGAAAATGTATATGTAGAACAACCACCTTTATTTGCACATGAAAATATCCAGAACATGTTTGTAAATTAAAAAAGGCTTTATACGGATTAAAGCAAGCACCTCGTGCTTGGTATGGCCATCTTAAAAATTATTTAATCTCTTTTGGTTTTAAAATTGGAAAAGTAGATCAAACTTTGTTTATAAAACAAGATAAAAATGATATTTTAATAGTACAAATCTACGTAGATGACATTATTTTTGGTTCCACGAATGAAAAGTTATGTCATGAATTTTCAGATATTATGACAAGAGAATTTGAGATGTCTCACATAGGAGAACTTTCATATTTTCTTGGTTTACAAATTAAACAATTAAATATTGAATTTTTATTAATCAAGAAAAATATTATAATAATCTCATAAAACGATTTGGTATGGAAAACACTTCTGCTATACCAACTCCTATGAGTACTACGGTACATCTCGATAGAGATGAAAATGGAAAAAGTGTTGACCAAATATTATATCATAGTATGATTGGTTCATTACTTTATTTAACTACTAGTCAACCGGATTTAATGATGAGTGTATGCTTGTGTGCACGATTTCAAGCAAATTCCAAATAATCACATTTGTAGGCAGTGAAACGAATTTTGCGATACTTAAGTAAGACTAGTAACTGCGGTCTCTTTTATCCAAAAGAATGTCCTTTTGAATTAGTATCATAAAGTGATGCTGATTTTGGAGGATGTCGAATGGATCGAAAGAGTACAAGTGGTACTTGTCATTTCATTGGACGATCTTTAGTATCTTGGTTTAGTAAGAAACAAAATTGTGTTTCACTTTCGACGTGTGAAGCAGAATATATTTCTGCTGCTTTGGCATGTGCTCAAGTAATATACATGCACCTCACACTACAAGATTTTGGAATAAAACTTTCTAAATCTACAATTTATTGTGATAACACAATTGCTATAAATTAATCGAAAAATCCACTCTAGAACTAAACACATTGATATTAGACGTCATTTTTATATCGCTAGATTTTCTACCATCAGAAAATCAAATAGCAGTTATATTTACAAAACCCTTAAATGAAATATTTTTATTTTACGACGAGAACTAGGAATCATATCATTACATGAATTATAATTAGATATAATTTTATAAAAAATTTCTAGAAATATTAAAAAAAATTTGAAGCTGCTAACACTCGAACTCAGGTCTCTTGGGAAGAAGTTGTATGTTGTTCCAATGTACTATTATATTTCTTATTGCAACATCATACATCATCTTTAATTATTCGTATGGCCATTAATTCTTACTTTTTCTTGGCTAAAATTCTCTAGTCAATTTACACCTCAATCAGTAAAAACCTAAAATAGTGTATAAGATCAATATAAATATGCATCAATTTTCATTCCTCGAACTCACCTTTTCAATCAACACTTAAATTCAAAACTATTTAGCTCAATCATTTTCAACCAATCTTCTATCTCTACAATGTCATCGCAAAAAGGATCCAACCAATCATCACTAGTTATTAGCACTCCAATCTCTGAATCATCAAATAATTCAAATAATACCACTTCGGTATATATCCGAGTCAAGATTACACCCTCAAAAAATCATCACACTGGGTATATGCCACAAGGAAAGAGAGCTAAACGAAACGTAGGTTTTGGCACTCCATCAACTAAAGAAAAGGTTGATAACATCCACCATTATCAATGAGAAACATTAGAGCATCAACGTGAAATGTACTACGAGCAAAAAGTGACTTAAGCTTCCTAGAACAATTCGCTCTGATGTATTACGGATCATCTTCTAAGAAATGTATATACAAACCATCTCCGCAACATCCTCAAGTGTCGCCGAACTCTTGGGAACGAAGCCCTCAACATCCTCAAGTGTCACGAAACTCTTGTGAATGTGGTAATGCATTGTAATGAACTAGAATATTTGTCATCTTAAGTTTGAATATTAATTTTAAATATTCAACAATACGATATTCTAATCAAAATAAAAATTCCCGATAATGATAATTGGTAATAATAAATAGTTTTAAACCAAGTTAATATTTGAATTTTTTAGATTTTATTTTTAAAATAGAAAATTGATTTATTGGGAATTTCTTATATATATATATATTTAATACAACAGAAATTATATGTAATTTAAGAAAACAAATTCAAATGAATAAGAAGAATATATTATAAATAGGAATGATTTTGGCTTATGAATAATATAGTGTATTATAAATAAAAAGAGTTTAAAATGGGATTTTTCTTATATATAAACATATTATTAAAGAAGAATGTAAAATATGTATAAACTAAATAAAAATGGTATGTTAAAAACAATATATGTAATGGTAAGTGATATATATATATATGAACTAAATAAATACAGTTATTAAAAATAAATAAATATATATATATATATGTTGAAAAATAATAGAAGTAAATATATAAGAAAATATATATGACAATATAATAAAAAGAAATGTTTTAACAAAATGTTATTTTATATAAAATGGAATAGAAAAAACTTTTAGTATTTTAAGTAATGGATTTTTAAATAGCAAACTTTATTTTACATTTTAAATATAAAAATAAAATATGAATATAAAGACTTAAAATTTGTTTTACACCACTTCATATATTTGTTTTCAATATATATATGTATGTATATATGTATATATATATGAAAGCATCTTTAAAACCAGGTTAAAGTAAAAAGTAAATAAAAGAGAAAAATAACAAAAGTAAACCCAAGTTAGAAAGATAAAATAACAAAAAGGTAAACAAGTAAAATTGTAGACAAGAAACATTGCTTGGAAAATATAAATACACAACCAAAATATCACTACGCCATAGATTGCATACTGCAACACCAAAGAAGTGATGCAGGAAGTGCCAAAAAATGTTGCTATATGCTAAAAAAGGGCAAAGGCAACACTTTCTCGGTGATGCATTTTGCCGCGTTGCCGTAGACCTCAATGGCAACATTTTGACTATCTAAGGCAACATAAGAAATATTGTTGCAATAGAACCTTATTTGGGTCTATAGCAACATCCATAGGTGTCTGTACCAACATTCCAAAATGTTGCTATAGATATTAACTTTCTGAATTTGTGGGACCCACAATGTAGAGCATATTTGATTTTTTAATAGAAATAAATATTTATTTAATTAAATGCTATTGCACAGAATTTGATATTCAAACAGTAATTTATTTAAATATTTTATTTCAACATTTAAAATAGTACAAATTCCTGACTCCACTATTTTACAATTCAATGATATATAACACTAATATTCACATATACAGATATTCCTCACTACATCACTCAGTTCACTCATTACATATGCAGTTTCAATTTATACAAACACCGACACTAACAAATATATGACGAGCCGAGTGCAGAGCCGAAGGCGAGCCGAGAAGCGGGTCCGGGCGCAGCGCCGGCGGGGGTCCGGGGCACCGCAGTCCCGGTTAGGTCGAACAAGTGGGCACCGCCCGATTCATCCGATTTTGGAAGATCGAGCCTTCTTTGAAACCTGTCTTCAAGCTCATGTATTCATACACTCATGCACATTTGATTTGACTCTGTCTTCAAGCTTGTATCCAGCTGTCCAGTCTTCAACACCTGTCACATATAATTCAAAAGCAGTAATCTGGAAAATAATATTTAACTCAAACAGAAAATGAAAATATTTTTGTTATAATATTTGCCTCAGGTATTTGGGTTGTTTCTTTTCATAAGTGCATAAGCCAAACATGAATGCAACGCATGGATACAAGGGCACGACACAAGGTCAAACCCGAGTCATCGACTGGATTCAACTTAGGGCCAAGCAACCAACAAAACAAACAAGAACCAGGTTCAGAAAAATGTAGACAAGCCAGTGCAAGAAACACAGCAGTACACATAGGCAGCCCATCAAGCAAAAACAGTGAATGCATCAGGGATGAACAAGAGAAACATAGGCAGTAATATGATATACAGAGGACTTGGAGCATCAGTTCATGTTAAAGAACAAGGTTAGCATGGTACAAGTTCAGTCCAGACCAAGAAAAACCAACAAAGCTCAACACACATATGTTTGTATATATTGTGGAAATCAAAACTCAATGTTCAGATTAGTCAACAGTTTTAGAAAACCAAAGATCACTTTCAAAGTTCTGATTTTCAAAAATGCAGAAGTTTTCAAGTGAAGCAGTTTTCTAGAGGACAGCAGAATACAAATACTTCAAGTTCTGGTTTAACAAATGCAGCAAGGTACAAAGGTATGTGAACAAGTTTAACAAAGGTTCAAGTTTTGGTTTAACAAAGGTTCAAGTTCTGGTTTAACAAATGCAGCAGAAAGGAGCTAACAAGCTCAGATCAGAAATCAAAAACAAGCCAGTGAACCAAAATCCAACATACCAAATAATATCACATCGCAATTCATCATCGACAAAGCAAAATCAAGCCAGTGAACCAAAATCCAACATACCAATACATCATCGCAATCCAACATACCAGATTTCTCAAAGTCCAACAGAAAGATTAAACTCGAGATTATAGGAAATAATGCCTATAAATAAATCCCAATTCATCATCGGCAAAAGCGTGCGAGTGTAACCAAAATCGAGAATAATCAAGTAAACCAAAAGGCAGAAAACATACAAAATAATATCACATCGCACTGGACGACGAAGTCAAAGCAATTCGAGCAATCAATCAAGGAGAACGAAGGAGCAAGCTACCAGGAACGTTTCTCACACTAGATTCGATCAATCAGAGGATCAAAGCAACTGGAATCGCGTGCCCTAGTTTTCACAGAGTGGAACGAGAAAGAAAAATGCCGTGCCCTAATTTTCACACAAAGAGGAACGAGAAAGAAAAGTAAAGCGGGAAATGGAAATTGCTAAGGTGTGGATTGATGGTGTGGATTGATGGTTGAGATTTTGTTTTAAATGATGGTGTGGATCGCTGAGGTGTAAAATTTTGTTAATTTGAATATATTTATAGCTACTGCAACATTTTGCTGATATCTATGCTAACACATTGAAGTGAATGTTGCAATAGACAAAAATCAGCATAGCTATCGTTACATTGTAGCTAGCAACACCTTGTAATTTCGTTGCAATAGGCCATCTATGGCGTAGTGTATATAAACATATAAGGTTGCCTGGTAAAACAAAATAAAGACCAAAACATTTGTTTTAACTTCTTTTCAACCCAACACAATATATCACTCCACCTCATTTCAATCCATCAACTCATCAAAAACATGTTATAACATATCAAATCCTCCTTAAGCGAAAATCTTGTACGCATACGTCATTTCACCTTTGCTAGCATGTGTATATATGGGCTGTATGTGTGTAGCTTCAGTTTTGGAAAGGCTGTAACATAAGAATACTCTGTAAATAAAGAAAAACTGTAAAGTAAAAAGAAAACTAGAAGCATTCTCTTCCGAATCAAAAAACGCAAGGATTCAAGGATCTAGTTCGACAGCTGAAGTTCAAGTGGGAATTTTGGAAGGAGCTAAGCATGTTTAAGGTGAGAAATCAATTTTAAAAAAACCTGGAGATGGTTTTATAATGCTCTATCATATTTACAGAGGTGGAAAACCATTGTCATTCAAGTTCAAAAATCTTTTTCTCTCAACCTGGTTTTAATTTGCCGATGATGCCAACTTATGAAATGTTTGTTTTCGAGTCTAGATCGCACTAAAAATAGTTTGAATCTCATTTGTTTTGTATATTGTGAGAAATTTCAAAAATATAGTAGACAACCCAAGTTTGGACAAAATTCGATAGGTTTAAAACATCGAATCGAGTATGCCTTTGTGATTTTCGTATAAGGATAAGATTTTTAGTGCAAAAATTTTGATTTTTAATAGCATAGTTTTTTTGAAATTTGAAGATAATCAAAATCCACTAAAAAAATATTTTGGGCGATATGGTCGATGAGAGGTGGTGCGGTTTGGCTGAGGAGAAGCGTGGTGATGAGGCCGAGGGTTTCACCGTGGCCAATTTTCGAATTTGCTTTGGTTTGGGATAGTAGGGTATTTTTAGAGTTTAGGGAAAGCTTTGGTAAGGGTGTTGAACGTGGTTGAACTACGGCGAGTGGGAGCATCGTGAGGCGTGTGGTCTTCGATCGAAGGAGCTGGGATGGGTGTGCTTTCCAATGGCGAAGGCGGAGTGGGTTCTAGATGACAGTGGTGGCTGTGGGAGGATATTTTCTGGTGGGTATTAGTTCGTACGTGAACAATTTCGGTCGGAAGTTGCATGGGTGGGCTAGAGCGTTGGCGAGGGGGTGGAGTGGAACAGCAAGTGGGTGGTGATCGTGTTATTGGCTTCAGTTTGTCGAACAGAGGTGAAAAGGGCTCATGCACGTGCACGATGTGCAAGAAGTTATGGTTCTAGATGATACCTTTGATTTACTAGAGGTCGCATGTGATTTGGAGGGGAGGAAAGTTATTGTGCTAGGTGGTGCGGTCGTGTGTGAGCGGGTGGATGATTGGCCCAAGTAGCGGGTCGTCGATGGACTTAGGAGTGGTTTTGGATTTGGATCTGAATGTTCAGTTTCTTATTTTAACTGGAAGCAAAAGGAAAAGTTTGGGGGAAGAAGAGTCAAGTAGGTTCTTGGGCATGATGGTGGGCTTCGGCTTAAAAGAAATGGTAAGGAAAGTTTAAAAATATAAAATGTTTTAATCTAATAAACAATTGAAAATTTAAAAGTGTGATAACTAGTGCATACGAATCCGATTTACTCACAATTTGTTGCGATTGAATCGTATCGACGAACAGTACGTCGTCTTAGGACTTATTGTCAAGTTTAATTAAGTGAAAATTTTAAGCAATTTAAAACAGACAGTTTTTAATTACAGATTTAAAACATACGACGTCGTTTAAATTTATATGACCCTCCTATTGAAGTTATTTGCCTAGAGAAAAATAATGATGAGTTAATTTAATTAATTACGATGTTTTTGACATCTATTTAGCGGGATAAAACATTGTTCCGCTAATTGTATTTAAATGGATCCCTATTGGTCGAATAAATCACCGTTCTTCCATTATTACTGATTCTATGAGTTTTTTGACATCAGCTAAGAGAAATAAAACCCTGTTTTGGTATCATATTTGTATGGACATCTATTTATTATCCTGATAATTATATTGGGCAATATGATGTTGAATTAATTGTTAAAAATAAGATTGACGTGAATATCTGTGTCTGTTATTCTTGATTGTTATGGAATGAATGGTAATTTGACTAAGTACCATTGAAATTAATAAGCCTTTTTCTAATTTGGAAGTTGCCTTTTGAACCAAAATTGTTTTAAGGATGATGATAATTTAATAATTATATTTTAAAGTTAATTAATAATTATTTGATATTGATTTAAAGTTAATTATTTAATTATTCTTAAAAATTATTTAAAAAGTATTTAATTATTGTTTCAAAGCTATTTAATTATTTAAATTGTTCAAAGTATATTTAATTATTAAATAAAGTTATTTTATAGTGATTTGTTTAAAGTTAATTGCTACTTAAGGACTGATTAGTATTACAGTATTTTATTTTCAAGATAATTTGTTCAAGTATTAATAATGTTCTAAAAATAATATATATTATATAGTAAACTTTTATAAAAGAGTATTTTCCTAAATTAAACTTGGAATAAATAATATAGAAATTTATAAGTATTATTTAAGATAATTATTAAATAAAGCTTTTGGAAAGTAATGGTATACTTTCATGGCGTAATCAGGAGGCAAAGATTGCCTAAGTTAATTTTGGATTTCTCTGGGATAGAGAAGTAATCATTGAGCTTCGAATCCATGGTTGATACCGCATAGTGCTTTCCAAGTTATTTTAGAAAATTTTCAAATGTTTTTGAAATGAATGGTTTGCGAATATACTTATTCCTATGAGATAAGTATATACCTTTTGATTAAGAGATTTAATTTATTGAAATTTAATTTAAATTAGGCTTAGTGATTTCAGTGAGAAATGGAATCCTTGTTTGAATGATTGTTATTGATAGTTATATAACAGACTATCAAATCTGGACCCAAAAACATAGCTTTGGAAATATCTAGGAGAAACACGGGGATTATATGGTACTGTTACCATTTGAGGTGCTATACTATACTTATAAACTCGTTTCGTTCCTCTAGGCCGATGATAAGGAAATCTGTCCACTAACGGTTAGGAGATGATCTCCGATCTTGTTTTCACCTTTTTATTTCCTAGAAAACCGGGGTTGAGTTTACCGGAAATATCGAACGTTGTTTCGAAGAGATCTAGATTGGATAAGTTATCCGTAAACCATTTCGATCCAACGAGTGCACTTCCGAAGTGAAGACAAGAGCAGGGAATCGAAGATGGTGCATTGAAGTGCAAGGGCTAATCGCTACTAATCCTGAAGATGATTCCAAAATAGATGGAGTAGGAATAGTGCCTTCGGTTTCCTTCAGACCCAGAACGGACTTGTATGGATGAATGCCATAAGCACATTTTCATTGGAGAACAATGAGCATTCCAAATATAAATTCCATAAAAAGGTAATCGTAGCCTCAAGCCTCATCAACCGGAATTATTGAAAATCAGGGGAGATGTAGCAAGGCTAAGTGGGTCGCACCCAATTAAGGTATGTTTATCTCCTTTCTAGATACCCTCGGATATCATAACTACGGTGCATGGGAAGAACTCGGTAAGGGTGGGTACACCCAGGGTGATAGCATATTCAGTACTATCCAGGTTAGGGGTAGGCCGGTCTTGTGTTGTAGAGGATCCCGGCGAGGTTCTCGATACATTTTTCTAGACGTGCACTGTGATAGGTAGTACCCCAGTGCCTAGTCATTGTATGGAAATCCATTCTCCAATACGAACCTTTACTGTTTTAGTTGTAGTGCCTGGTACGCTGGAATTTCATTAATGTAACAATTTCGGCTATTTGGATAAGTATTTGTATTTAGACACTATTATAATATCTTTGGATTTTCTATAAAAGGTTTTGGTTACCGTAAAGGAGAAACCCGTCGTGTTTATGTGTGGCATGGTCTTACGGGATACTTCTGATTTTAAAATTATTTTGAAGTTATAACGAATATAATTCCTTGTGATTTAAATTCTCACTCGATTTTACCAGACTGACCCGGGTGTGGCTTTTTCCTTATTGCTCGAGTCAAATCGAGCATATTTCCTGGTTTAGCTGGAAGGAGTGGAGCTTCAGGAGAGGAGCTGGAGGTCCAGAGATGTATTCACGTAGATGATTATTTTTCCGTTGCATTATAGTTGTGTTTATTAGAAATTGTAAGGACAAGGTGTTATAACTGTCTGTGCTGAATAGGTCGGTATACTATGATTGCTATATGTACTATAAACATTACAATTTTGTTTTATGTAAAGATTTGTTCTATATTACGGATTATTCATTTCTGTTGTGAGATTCTATGTTGTTTCGTTCTCTTTCTATCTTCTTTTTATCTTCTTTCGACTTTCTTTTTCTTACTATCCGCCTTTTTGTTCAATTTGGACTGGACATGTGTGGTAAATTTTCATTTCGAACTTTATGAAAAAGTGGGTCGTGGCATCATGGTATCAGAGCTTAGGTTGAGAAAATACCTAGGCTTTGGTGGGAATTACTCATTAGAGATAGGGTCAATAGTACCCTAGAGTGAGTCTGAGTGTGTGTGTGTATATATATGAGATTGCGTACTTGTTATTGATATAAAAATGTTTTATATTATGATAATTGATCTGTTGAGTGGCATATGGATTCTGGCCAATACAAGTAGCTAACGCTATTGATAGGGATCTCTAAACACTTGAATAAGGCCAACAGACACAATATTGTTTTAAATGGGTAAGTGAAATAATTTTTATAACGAATATAATTCCTTGTGATTTAAATTCTCACTCGATTTTACCAGACTGACCCGGGTGTGGCTTTTTCCTTATTGCTCGAGTCAAATCGAGCATATTTCCTGGTTTAGCTGGAAGGAGTGGAGCTTCAGGAGAGGAGCTGGAGGTCCAGAGATGTATTCACGTAGATGATTATTTTTCCGTTGCATTATAGTTGTGTTTATTAGAAATTGTAAGGACAAGGTGTTATAACTGTCTGTGCTGAATAGGTCGGTATACTATGATTTCTATATGTACTATAAACATTACAATTTTGTTTTATGTAAAGATTTGTTCTATATTACGGATTATTCATTTCTGTTGTGAGATTCTATGTTGTTTCGTTCTCTTTCTATCTTCTTTTTATCTTCTTTCGACTTTCTTTTTCTTACTATCCGCCTTTTTGTTCAATTTGGACTGGACATGTGTGGTAAATTTTCATTTCGAACTTTATGAAAAAGTGGGTCGTGGCATCATGGTATCAGAGCTTAGGTTGAGCAAATACCTAGGCTTTGGTGGGAATTACTCATTAGAGATAGGGTCAATAGTACCCTAGAGTGAGTCTGAGTGTGTGTGTGTGTATATACGAGATTGCGTACTTGTTATTGATATAAAAATATTTTATATTATGATAATTGATCTGTTGAGTGGCATATGGATTCTGGCCAATACAAGTAGCTAACGCTATTGATAGGGATCTCTAAACACTTGAATAAGGCCAACAGACACAATATTGTTTTAAATGGGTAAGTGAAATAATTTTACCCTGAATATATTTTATATATAAAGGGCAATGATTTTCAAATTATATAGTATTTGGAGGTGTTGTTTGATAAGTGATGATAATAATTTTATCATCTAGGATTTGAGTGGTCATAACCATCTAGTTTGAGTATACTCTATTGCCCATCCTTCTGACTTGAGTATTCCTTAGAGACTTGGGGTCTTGTAGATAGAAGCTTTGGAAAATTTGACTGTTGAGTAAATTGTGTTTACTAAAGGAATTTGAAATATTTTAAAGATCAATATTTTAGGGAAAATTTTCATATATAAAATTTTAAAATAATTGATTTATAAAAAGAGATATTTGAGAATTTAGAACTCCAGTGATTTCGAAAAATTGTTTTAAACAAATTTTTGAAGGGAAGTGATTATGGTATTACTTAAAGTAAAAAATTTAATAGTAATAATTTAAAGGAGGATTTATATAGAGTATGTACCTATATGTACTCTTTAACACATGTGAAGCTCCTGTAAACCTAAGAATGAGATCCCCGTTTAGGTTTAGTTAATTAATTATAGAGGACTCGTAGTGTCATAAGAGGAGAGCGGATGAGGATTAGGCAGTATTTCAGTAAAGATATGGCCAAAGAAATCATGGAACTTATTGAGCAACCATCGCTGTATGAAGAAGAGTCCGAGATAGAAGATGAGGAGGAATTCGAGGATGAAGAAGAGGAATATGAGATAAAAGAGGAGCCCGAATTAGAATGCAATGATGCTATCATCTGGAAAATGGGCGAGATTGTTAATGAGCCACTTGCAGACTTGGATACCCTTCTGAGGGATGACTTATGGCCTAGGGCAGAGATGATAGTGCCTAGGGAACCAAGCCCAGAGATTGTAATGATTTCGGAAAATGATGTTGAGACCATGGAGATGGAAGGACCGAAGTGGAGAACTCCGATGGAGAGAGTGCACTGTGAGTCCTAGCTTGGGTTGGGTTAGTTCTCTTAGGATGTACACCCTATTAGTATATATTAGTAGCCATAGACGTCAGGTGTGTTTGGATTGTAAATTAATGAAGTATCTTAGGAGAAGCTTTTGTGTGTTATGTATGTGTGTATAACTGGCTAGTGGTAATAGACATCTCTTGAATATGTGTGTATATATAGTGACTATAGTTGTGAAAGTATCTTAGTTGATACTCTGTAAAACTGATATTTTGGGATATAAATATATATGATTGAACTTGTATGATATGGTTGCTTATTAATTCATTAATAAATTAAAATTCAGTTAGATTTTTTACTAGCCTGGTTACGGCAATTTTGGGGACGAAATTCTTTTAAAGAGGGACGATCCGGAATTTTTGTCATCTTAAGTTTGAATATTAATTTTTAATGTTCAATAATACGGTATTTTAATCAAAATAAAAATTCTAATTAATGATAATTGGTAATAATAAATAGTTTTAAACCAAGATAATATTTGAATTTTTTAGATTTTATTTATAAAATAGAAAAATGATTTATTGGGAATTTCTTATATATATATATATATATATATATATATATATATATTCAGGACAACAGAAATTATATGTAATTTAAGAATACAAATTCAAATGAATAAGAAGAATATATTATAAATAGGAATGATTTTGGCTTATGAATAATATAGTTTATTATAAATAGAAAGAGTTTAAAATGGGATTTTTCTTTTATATATATACATATTAGTTAAGAAGAATGTAAAATATGTATAAACTAAATAAAAATGGTATGTTAAAAACAATATATGTAATGGTAAGTGAGATATATATATGAACTAAATAAAAATAGTTATTAATATATATATATTGAAAAATGAAAGAAGTAAATATATAAGAAAATATATACGAAAATGTAATAAAAAGAAATGTTTTAACAAAATGTTATTTTATATAGAATGGAATAGCAAAATCTTTTAGTATTTTGAGTAATGTATTTTTAAATAGCAAACTTTTATTTTACATTTTAAATATAAAAATAAAATACGAATATGAAGATTTAAAATTTGTTTTACAACACTTCATATCTCTTGTTTTCAATATATATATATATATATATATATGAAAGTAGTTCAAAATCAGGTGAAAGTAAAAAGTAAATAAAAAAGAAAACTGACCAAAGTAAACCAAGTTAGAAAGGTAAAACAACAAAAAGGTAAACAAGTAAAATTGTAGACAAGAAACATTGCCTGGAAAATATAAATATACAACCAAAATATATAAACATATATGGTTGCTGATGCCGCGCACCATGATAAGCGGGCGGAACAAACTCGATATAGCGAGTTATGTCATCATATAAGTCGCTCATCTTATAATTCGTTCATCTCTATAAGTCGTTCACTTATGCCGCATTTCTCTAAGTCGCTCAGCTATGCCGCATTTCTCTAAGTCGCTCAGCTATGCCGCAATTCTCTAAGTCGCTCAGCTATGCCGCATTTCTCTAAGTCGTTCAGCTATGCCGCATTGTTCTCTTAGGTCGCTATGCCGCCTTTGCCTATGTCGCCTCCATTATGCCGCAGTTCTGTTATGTCGCATGTGTTAAGTTGTGACTGCTGTGCCGCTTTGTTAAGCCGTTTGTGTTGTATTTGTTGTGTTGCTTTTCTTAAGTCATGTCGCATGTATGTTGTAACGTGTTCTTATGTCGCATTGTTGTTAAGTCGTATGATGTTGTAATTCGTATGATGTTAAGTCGTTTGGTGAACTTAAGTCGTATGTGTTGAGTTAAGTTGCGAGTCGCATGTGTGTGTTGTAATTTCCTATAAATAGGAGTGTGTTGTCATTTGTAAAGTAGAGTTGATTTTGAAATAAAATTGTGTGTGAGCTTTGGCCACCATTGTTGGAAGTTGAGTGTGATCTCCTTCTTCTTTCCATCTTTGGGTTATTCGTGAGCGAATCAACGAATTTGAAGCCAATTCTCGGTATCACTTACGAGTGATCAACGATCGAATTATAGATCTTTCAACAGGGTATCTTGCAAGATCAACGGGTTGGAGATAGCTAGATTCCGGCACGATCACGATCAACGAAATTGAGCATTTATCGTTTTATCGGTTTATTTGACACGAAATCATAATTTCGTGAGGAATATCCTGGATAGGTTGCGACAGTTTGGTATCAAAAACTGTTCGAGCCTAGTGTAAGCTACGTCAATTGGTATCAGAGCTAAATCAGAGATGGAAACGAGATTGTTTTAATGATCATGCCTCCGAGACGTGCTAATCGCCATCAAAATGTTGAAGATTTGTATAGAAGGCAAGAAGCTGAGCAAATGGAGCAGCGTATCAATGAAAAGTTCAATGATGGTATTGAAAAATTGGAGAAATTGATGATCGACATGAATCAAAATCAAAGGAGAGCGTCACCAGTTTCGAACCAGGGTGGAAACAGGGTTTCGCCATCGGTTTCGGAAGAAAGGAGGATGTCACCCCAATCTTATCGAGATAGGAGAGAATAATCAGTTCAATGATGCGAGACAGCCATGGGTACCAAAATGAAGAGGGAAGAACTCAACGTGGTTTCGAAAATGAACCATATCGTGATGTTGAAAGACAAGATAGAAGGGACAAGCGTGGTCGTAGGGATGTAGATGGTCAGGATCGATATCGAAATACATCTGATTTTGAGGAAGATGGTGATGGAGGTAGTATTCATTATCGAAATCAAGGCCAAGTGCGAAATCAATATCGGGATTCAGAAAATGATTGTTAACTCCTTTATTTTCGGCGACCTAAAACTATATGACCTAACAGTTTTCCACGACCTATAGAAGCTCACGACCTAAGAGATCTAACGACTTATAAAAGTTAGCGACCTATGGAACTTAACGACTTAAGGTAGCTAACGATCTAAGAGAGTCCCCGACCTAACGACCTAAGGGATGTCACGACCTAAGGGATGTCACGACCTAACTCTTGAAGCGGCTCCACGACTTAACTCTTGAAGCGGCTCAACGACCTAAAGCTTACCGACTTAAGAAGCTTCACGACTTAGCACTTCAGCGACCTAAAAGCTTCCCGACCCAACGAGTTAAGAAGCTAACGACCTACGACTTAAAGAGGCCTACGACTCAACAGGCTCCGATCTAAGGAATGGTCCGACTTAGTGAGCTGCCGACTTAAGAGCCTAACGACCTACCGAGTTAAGGAAGTTCCGACCTAAGAAGATTCCACGACCTAGCTATCAACACGAAAGCAACGCGACTTACGACCTAACTTAGGTTGCCCACGACCTAAGACTTGCAACCTAGTTTGTACAAGCCGAGATAGCTGCCTATGCCTGCAAGCTGTTAAATCGGAGCCCATGCCTCTTAGGTCGCCTGCGACCTACGACCTAACTTAGGTCGTACACGACTTAAGACTTAGGAAATATTTCTGTCCAGAATTCAGCTCCTATAAATAGACCACCACCTCCAACAAGAAGAGGACTTTTGGCTATTCATTTCTTCAAGCACCGTTACTCTGTCGAAGTCTCCATTCATCCAGCAATCAAAGATCTTCAAACACTCAAGGCACTACAACAAGCTTCGTGAAGGACTTCATTCATCCGACACGGATTTAGCAAGTTTTAACACCGAAGTTTGAGCTAGTAGTCGAGACTGTTTTGTGATCAAATTGTACTGTATTTGACAAATAACTTGTATCGTCTTGTAACCTGATTCAGTAATAAAGACTATAAAGTGGACGTAGGATCAATTACGGGCCGAACCACTATAAATCTACTGTTCCTTTACTGTTTACTGTTATTTTCAGCCTACATTCTGTTCCCGTACCAACGGGTGGTGCTTTCACGAATCTGATACATACACCGGGTGTTAGCGTTCACTTTTTAGCGTTAACATTTTGGTGCTTTCACCGAGAACCAAACTCAGGCGATCATCCACCGTTGCTTCGCAAAGATTCATAAAAAGGACCTCTCTTAAAAACCAGATCCGAAATAATGGCTCTTGGAAGAAGAGGTAGACCTATCAGATCCAGAAATGCTCACGAAGGGACTTCCGCTTCCCCAACAACAGACCAAGCGACTCCTACCTTTGGAGTCACCAGGGCTGAATTGGACGATGCAGTTTTTGGATTATACCAACAAATTGAAACTCAAAACGCTTTGATGATGGATAGAATAACTGCCCTGCTCGGGGCAAATCGTCAACCAGAAAACCATCGAACCACCCTTCCTGAAATGCCACCTTTCCAAGCTGATGGTTCTATGCCGCAACCAACTTATCATGAACCTATACCCGGGCAAACTTCCGAGGGAAGAACTGATGCTTTCCCGGAGGTGTCTTTGAACAATAAAGAGTACCTGTCTGAAATGGTTGGCCGCATCATGAAAGAGAGCATGCAAAGGGAAGAGGATGAGGCTGACTGGGGATTCGCGCCAAGCAGAACTCCGTTTACTAATAGGATCCTGAGAGCGGAGTTTCCAAGGAAATTTGCACCTCCTACTATCCAAGCCTATAGGGGAACCAGTGACCCTAATCATTTCCTATACAAATACGATTGGCATATGACCGGTGCAAGAGCATCAGACGAGATCAAGTGTCGATACTTTCCAGTATACCTGGAAAGTGTGGCTTTACTTTGGTTCACAAAGCTTCCAGTTCGGTCTGTAGATAAGTTCTCCGACTTAACGCAAAAATTCAAAGAACAGTTCAGATTGTATGCTTCAAAAGCTAAGGATATAATGTCACTGTCTAACCTTGAACAAGCGCCCGGAGAATCAATCAAATCTTTCTTGAGCTGTTTCAATATAGCTTTAGCCGAAGTAGAAAATGCGGAACCACGCATGATCCTGACTTATTAGATGCGAGCCATTGATAAATCGAGTAAATTTGGAATATGGCTAAAGATGAAGGAACCGAACTCACTTGAAAAATTTTATAAGAAGGCCGACGATTTCATTCGCCTTGAAAGCCTTTCTACGACATCGAAAGTGGTTGCTGCCCAAACTAATAATAACAATGTCCCATCTAATAAAAGAGAATCTGAAAGTCAGAAAAGGGAGAATGAAGGAGGAAAGAGCCAGGGAAATGAAAAGAAACCCCGCCGCTTTAATCCTTCGGATTTTACTCCTTTAACTGATACACCAAGAAATATCTTTTTTGCAACAAAGGACGTTGCCAGGTATCCTAAGCCACCTAAGATGACGAGAGGTGCAAAGCGTAATGGAAAATTCTGCCAATTTCACAATCAACCTGGCCATGACACTGACCAATGTCGCCAATTAAAGAATGTGATTGAAGAATTGCTGGAGCAGGGTAAACTCCAACAATACGTTAAGAGAAGCGGAGTCGATCCAGCCTCATCCACTCGGGATCAACAATGTCTTACCCATCAACCCGATTCTCACCACAACACTGCAGCGCAAGATTCAGAAAAGCTTGTCATTAATGTTGTCACAGGAGGTCCATACCCAGCAGGCAGAAGTTGGGACGACTGTTAATTGTCCACAAAACTGCAACTGGGACATCTTTCACTTTCTCTGGCATATAAATCCGAAGCTGCGAATCTAGCGCAAATGGAAAATCAGTCCAGAGATTCTGAAACAACAATAACTAGCATCCATTTTTTACTTAACAGCATTGCTTGAATTTGTAAAAAAAATGATAATGGATGTGTGACTTCTGAATTGTAAACCGCTGAGAAATCAGTGTGACTGAATAATGAAAAATTACGAATTCTGTGTTTTCTATTACGAAATGCCTGTTATATTTCGATGTGTAAATACTCTAAATGTATTGCTAAAATGTCGATCTAATATTGCAGGTCATTAAAGCAAAGCTCACCCATCGCAAAGCTAAGCGAGCCTTACAAATCATTTATTAAAGCAAATACCAAGCAACAAAAAATTCCATATTCAAATCCTATACAAGAAGAACTTCACATAAAAAGTTGGCAACTTCACTGGGGCAAGCCTTTGTTAACCGGTTGTGATTGTCAATATGAACAGACATCCAGCTAGGTAACTCGCGTTTGTCCCGTGAAGTTATTCAACAGTGAAGTCCACTTCTTCGGATAAGGCAATTTACTTACAAAAGGAACGAAGATACGCTTGGAAATGATAATAAAAGGTACTTTTTTTGAGTGTCTATTTATTTGCAATCGGTATCTATGGATTGATCACAAGTCGAAACATGGTTAGAGCACTTATGTGTCTTGAACTTATACTAAATTCGGTTAATATTAATCTCGTACTATTTTCTGATATATTTGATAGTCGCCAATTAAAAGGCGAGATTTTCTCAATCTTTATTATAGCTATTGCAGCGGCGGAAGCTGCTATTGGGCTAGCTATTGTTTCGTCGATCTATCGTAACAGAAAATCAACTCGTATTAATCAATCAAGTTTGTCCGATGATGGGAGAACATGGCCAAGCAAGCACGGAAGCAACCAAAAGGAATTTTGCTCCTCAATAAAAGGGCCGGTAGAACCACCGAAGGGACACCTTCCCAAGCAGAAGGAACAGGGCCCTTGCTAACTGATCGTGATGCATCCGATCAGGCAGCTTGCGTCCGTCCCATGGATCTACTCGCCCCTGAGAAGCAACCTTCCTGGCACACCAACCAACCGATGCTCCTTCCCAAAGGTCAACAAAGCCCTCTAACGAGGCACGCCAATAAATGAAAGTGCTTCTCTCAATAACAAGATTGGTGGAACCACCGGAGGGGCACCTTCCCAAGCTGAAGGAACAGGGCCCTTGTTAATTGATTGCGATCGTTTGTGCAAACGAACATCCAATCAAGCAACTTGCGTCCGCCCCGTGGATCCACTCAACCATGAGAAAGTAACTTCTATGCAATTTCAAGACCTCTTCGGAGGCAAAAGCCCTTTTCGGAGGCACATTTCACCCGTGTAGAAGTGCAAAATGCTCCTCTTCGGAGGCCCACTTCACCAGTGATGAAATGCTAAAAAGCCCTTTTCGGAGGCACATTTCACCCGTGTAGAAGTGCAAAATGCTTCTCTTCGGAGACCCACTTCACCAGAGCTGAAATGCCAAAAATGCTTCTCTCCGGAGACCAAAATTGCTTCTCTTTGGAGACTAAAATTGCTTCTCTTCGGACACCAAAATTGCTTCTCTTCGGAGACCAAAATTGCTTCTCTCCGGAGACCAAAATTGCTTCTCTTCGGAGACCAAAATTGCTTCTCTTCGGAGACCAAAATCGCTTCTCTTCAGAGACCAAAAGACCTCTTCAGAGGCGTACTTCACCTTGCTTGAAGTACCAAAAATAAACCCTTTACTGGGGCACAAAATCAAAACCTTCTTCAGAATCTCATTTCACTATGCAGGAAAATTCACTTTTAAAACAAATAAAAGTGATCATTCCCAAAAGTTGAAGTGTTCTTCAGGAAGAAAGAGAAAGTAAAAACTTCTCTGAAGACGAGATATACTCTATTAAAAACAGAATGATTCTTCCCTTAAAAGTGAAGTAGTTATTCTCTGAAGTAAGAATATCAGTCTTGAAGAAGCTAGAAATGTTGCAATGCACTTGCGGTATGGGGGCAACACTATATAATTTAATTGTATTAATAAAAGCAACATGCCACAAGTTCATTGCAATATCACAAAAAATAGATGTGGAATAAATGTATTCCCAAACACAGACAAAAAGTTTGTACAGGTAAAAGGAATCGTTTATTCTACACCAAAAAAGAGAAACGGATGCATTCTCACATACACAAGAATTTGTACAAGTAAAATAGCTATTTTATACAATACTATGGAAACTTTTTACATTGTGCAGATTACAAAAAGGAGCGGAGACCAGTATCCGTACAATCTCCGGCCAATACATGCAAAAAGCAGAAAAGTCAAAATCAAACTCATTCTCCTTCTTCCCACCCTTTGAGCCTTTACCCGGCCTGGTAATTAGTTTCGGAGGACGTATTGGAGAAGAAGGAGAAAGAGACTCAGCCGGATCGACTTCTGCTTCATCTCCAGCAGCAGAAGAACTTTTCTTTCCTTTCTTCGAAACCACACGTTTCCCCTTCTTCTTGGAAGAAGACTCACTCCCCGGAGTAAGAAATGTAGAAAGCTTTCAGTCGTAGTCAAAAGACTGCTCCGGGGTCTTCTCACTATCTTCCAGATCTTCTGCTTTCTGCTCCTCGGAAGTAGGTGGTTCGTCCAAGCCTTGAAGGGCTGCTATCTGTTCTTCCTGTGAACCTGGTTGAGAAGCTGGAAGAGGAGTAACTTGAGAAGGAGGAGGAACGGCAGCTGAAGAAGGAAAAATTGGTGCAGTTTCCGGTGCGTCCGCTGCATAATAAAAGAAATCAAAATCAGTATTCTCCGAGAAAAAAGAAGACAGTGGATCGTCAAAGCTTAAGTAATAAGTAAGAAGTTCGTCAAACTCGGTTAAGTCGAATAAGCAATTCACTGAATTCGTCTCGTCAAAGTTACCTGGAGAAGTCGGTTTGGCGAGATCAATCTCAAATTCCCGAGCCTGAAAGTCCTTCATTGCCTCTTCTTTTGTAGGAGTGGTCACAGTTTCTTGGGCAACTTTAGCTGGATGTAAAGAATGAGAGCTGGAATCCGTAATATTAACATCGGCTGAAGTTGAAGTATGAGCAGGGGAAGTTAAAGGAGCTTCCTATTTTGGAAGCTCTTCTCCCGTTGATTCAGCCCGTACTTTAGCAAGCTGCTCCTTCCCCTTAACAAGAGCGGCACGAGCCTCATCATCAAGATAGCGCTCCTCAAGTTCCGACTCATCATAGCCGGCCCCGCCAAGCATGTCAATTGCGACTTCCCACACTTCAGCCAATGTAATTTCATAATCAGGACCCAGAAAAGCGAGACTCCCACGACCCAGAACAATGTGTAAATAAAAGTCGAATAAGGTAGAGCTGATGTTTGCTTTCGTCGCCTCATGTGATTGCTCAGCCGCTTCCTTTTCGGCAACGGCAGCAACCCGACCAGCAATAGCCGCATCACGCTCTGTCTCAGCTTTAGCGAGTCGAGACTTTAGTAACTCAATCTCTACGTTCTGGGAGGTGACCTTTTCCCGCAGTTCGGTGTTTTCTGTACGATATTTCTCAGTAATGTGCTGTTCGGCGGCAAGCTTCATTTCGACATCTCTTTGTGCAGCATGTGCATCCCGCACTTGCTTCTGAAAGACTTCTTCTTTTTGAGTATATGATGCAGAAGAAGAAGCGAGATTTTCCTTAAGTTGCTTAACTTCAGATCCAAGCTTTGCGTTGTCGTCTGCAATTCTCGTCATCTCCGCATCATGCTGCTTGCGCCATTTGTCCCATTCTGATTTATCATTCTCCATGGTCATCATCGCCTCAAGATTCATGTGGTTGACCCTTTGAAGTTCGTCGACAAGTTTCTGCCATTGCGACATCCTCTCAATATTAAGCCTGACCGCGTCAAGACTTTTAAGCATGTCTTGCATATCAATCGGAACCAAATCCAAGTCAAAGCGCACTCCTTTTAGGCACCAATTCGGAAATCGGCTCTGAAGCGTTGGAGGGCCGTCTTTAACTTGATATTGTGGCCTGTTAATGATTGTTTGAATATCGGATTTCTTTAGAGGAGGAGAGCCGGTTGGAGTATCAGAAGGGATAGGAGCATCAGTTTTCTCAGAAATTACATATGCGTCACTTGGCTTGGACCGTTTGCTTGATTCATCAGTAATATGAGTCTTCCCATTGTCATTATAAGACTTTCGCTTATGAGAATCGTAACTTCTGTAAGAAGAATCATATCGATCAGTGTCTCTTCTTCTCTGCCGCTGCTCATAATCCCATTTTTCTTGAGCCTTCCTTTGAGCCCTTTCCTCATCTGTCTCTCTCTGGTCTCCAAGATATTTCCTAAAGTCATAAGATCCACGGCCTCCATGGCGCTGGAATGAGTCATAGTATGAGCCGGAACGCCCCATCGGAGAATCTGAAAACGGAAAAGAAGTAAAGTTTAGAAATTTCCAGAAAGAAAGAGTAAATGCTTATAAGTGCAGAAAAATCCTAAGTGTGTGCGGCGTGCGAACTACGTGTGTCAAACTACAAACCACGCTTTAGTGCGGGAACGGAGACGACAGGTGTAGAAGGCGTCGAGGTCTGTTTCAAAGAGGAAGTCGCTTCAACGACAGGAGAGATCGCTTTAGAAACATCATCTTTAAAGAGCTCTTGAGAGGTTATCATGATGTCGCTCAAACTGTCAAAAGTATCATCGCCATGGGGCGCAGGAGAATTATCTTTTTGAACTTCCACCTCAGTCATCTTTTCAGAAATGTGAAGATTTTTCTCCTCTTCAACAACTGGGGCAAGTGCTAACTTACTGGACGGCCCCGCAATGTCGGTAGAAGTAGAACACTTTACCAATGAAGTCTCAATGGTAAGTTCTTTAGGTGCGAGTTCTTCAGCATGAACTGGGGCATCCGATGTTTTTTCTGGAGAATTGGGGACTTCACAAGGCTGAGTAGATCGGAAAGAGTGTAAAAGTCCATGTTGGTGCAAAAATTCATCTTTCAACAAAAATTTGGCGCTTCTTTCTTCCGCCGCTACAGCATTTAAAGTTTCAAGGATTGACTTGAGGCTGGGATTTTTGAGCGGGGGAGGAAGTGCTGGAAAAAAAGAAAAGAATGAAGATAAGTATTTGGTAATTCAGGTTTCGAAAAACTTGTAAGATGAACAGAGTAAGTCAATCTTACTCCCGATTCTCCATAATGCATAAAATCCCGAAGGACATCGAACATAGAAGAATTGATTAAGAAAACCGTGGGCACTATCAGGCAAGTCCAAAATCAATTTTCGGTTTCTGGCACTTCTTACCAGCACGATCGAAGGGTGATCTTTGTTCTTAGAGAAGGTGCATAGATAGCAAATTTCGTCGAAGCTTGGGAGACGGTCGAGCGTCCTCCTAAATAGAACGCATAACCCCATTAGAACGGCGTAACCATTGGGGTGCAGTTGAAAAGGGGAGATGGTTAATCGGAGAAGAAGCTGTCGAAGGAAATCATTAAAGGGCGGAATGGCTCCGCTCAAGCACATCTGACGATTCACAGCGACAAAGCCAAGAGGTGGCCTGTCAGCAGTGTCGCTCGCTCCAGGAAGTAGAGCATCTGCTTCGGCAATACCGAACTGGATGCACAGTTGTCTGAAGACTTTGTGGCTTAGTGTAGTCGGAGTTCTTTCCGGAGGATCGATTAGTGGATTAGCAATCGGAAAAGTTTCTCCGGCAGGTTCTGTATCTTCTTGTTGCGACGCCATTCTACACAAGGAACTGGATATTCAAATATGAAGGTGCACGTTTCCTAAAAAGAGTGAAGTGTTGTGCAAAACTAATACAATAACGAGCAAATATAACAGAAACTAAATTAATTGATACTTATCGATTATAAAGTTTCAAGGCTTGCTATCTTAAGTCCAAGTGCAGTGTCGTGTTAATGCAAATAAATCAGCTTTAGATGACCATTTCAATTTTGCTTTAATACTTCACTTAGATTTATTAGTTCGCAGCATTTCATTCACAAAGTTCATTTAGGATTGTTATTCTTTGTCGACTAATCTGTCATTCGATGTGGGAAATCAATGACAGTATATTCGTCCCATTTTTCTGCAAATGTTGCTTTTAAACAGGTTATTAGCATTAAAGTTAAGGCAATCTGAAAAGAAGTACAACAAAGTCCAAAACAATTCAAATTCAAGAATCAGTCAAATTCTGCTCAAATTTCCAAGTCCTAGGTCGTTCACGACATAACATAAGTCGGAGCATTTTTAAGTCGTGCTGTTCAAATTGAAGCGTTCAGGGCTGTGCGAAGTTGTTTCAAGTGCTAGGTCGTTCAGCGACCTATCATAGGTCGGGGCATATTTAGGTCGCACAATGCAACTATGTGGATTAAGGCAATGCAATTCTCTCCATGTCCTAGGTCGCACACGACTTAGCATAGGTCGAGAACTCTTAGGTCGCAAAAGAGGTTAATCGGCTTCGTTTAAGTCGCGGATGTTTTTAGATCGCAAGGCTTAGGTCGCCAAAAATCTCGTTACAACCTAACTTTTAAAGTCGTCTGGATCTACTAGGTCGCTGGCTTCCTCTCCAAGCAACATCTTACTGGATCCAATAACCCGATATTGCTAATATAAAGAAAACGATCATCCTCTTCTTGAATCCCATTCATCTCTACATACCACCGAGTCGCCCAGTAAATCAATTTCAAGTCCTTCGATTCATTACGAACATTACTATGCATTTACGAATCATGTCAACGTGTCGATTGTGATAATCATTCAAAAAACGAAACACAGATGCATGGAATTGAACTTGGGTTAGAAAACATGAACTCATGATTGGGCGACGATTATGGTGGGATAGAGATCGAAACTCACTTACGTAGTCTATTAGAAAGGATGAATCGTCGATTAAACAAGTTGAATTTCCCTTGGAAGTTCAAAGATTTGTCAATGGCAACGGGAAATTAGAGCAGAAGGATAAGGAGGAAGAAGGCGACTTAACAGTTTATATGGGCTGAGAATGGAAGGCGAATAGGCACAAGTTTTAGGTCGTCCACGATCTAGCAAGAGTAAGTCGAAGCACACGACCTATGGCATAGGCGTGTACTTCGAGGGGCAAATGTTAACTCCTTTATTTTCGGCGACCTAAAACTATATGACCTAACAGTTTTCCACGACCTATAGAAGCTCACGACCTAAGAGATCTAACGACTTATAAAAGTTAGCGACCTAAGGAACTTAACGACTTAAGGTAGCTAACGATCTAAGAGAGTCCCCAACCTAACGACCTAAGGGATGTCACGACCTAAGGGATGTCACGACCTAAGGGATGTCACGACCTAACTCTTAAAGCGGCTCCACGACTTAACTCTTGAAGCGGCTCAACGACCTAAAGCTTACCGACTTAAGAAGCTTCACGACTTAGCACTTCAGCGACCTAAAAGCTTCCCAACCCAACGAGTTAAGAAGCTAACGACCTACGACTTAAAGAGGCCTACGACTCAACAGGCTCCGATCTAAGGAATGGTCCGACTTAGTGAGCTGCCGACTTAAGAGCCTAACGACCTACCGAGTTAAGGAAGTTCCGACCTAAGAAGATAACACGACCTAGCTATCAGCACGAAAGCAACGCGACTTACGACCTAACTTAGGTCGCCCACGACCTAAGACTTGCAACCTAGTTTGTACAAGCCGAGATAGCTGCCTATGCCTACAAGCTGTTAAATCGGAGCCCATGCCTCTTAGGTCGCCTGCGACCTACGACCTAACTTAGGTCGTACACGACTTAAGACTTAGGAAATATTTCTGTCCAGAATTCAGCTCCTATAAATAGACCACCACCTCCAACAAGAAGAGGACTTTTGGCCATTCATTTCTTCAAGCACCGTTACTCTGTCGAAGTCTCCATTCATCCAGCAATCAAAGATCTTCAAACACTCAAGGCACTACAACAAGCTTCTTGAAGGACTTCATTCATCCGACACGGATTTAGCAAGTTTTAACACCGAAGTTTGAGCTAGTAGTCGAGACTGTTTTGTGATCAAATTGTACTGTATTTGACAAATAACTTGTATCGTCTTGTAACCTAATTCAGTAATAAAGACTATAAAGTGGACGTAGGCTCAATTACGGGCCGAACCACTATAAATCTGCTATTCCTTTACTGTTTACTGTTATTTTCAGCCTACATTCTGTTCCCGTACCAACGGGTGGTGCTTTCACAAATCTGATACATACACCGGGTGTTAGCGTTCACTTTTTAGTGTTAACAATGATCGTAAATGGGAGTCAGGTATGAGGATGGAAATTCCAGAATTCAAAGGTGGTATGCAAGCAGAAGAATTTCTTGATTGGTTTGCGAATGTTGAAGAAATTTTGGAATTCAAGGATATGCCTGAGAATCGCAGAGTCCAATTAGTTGCTACAAGACTAAGGGGAAGAGCTATGGCTTGGTGGCAATAAACTAAACTAACTCGGGAGAGAATGGGAAAATCAAAAGTTGTCACTTGGGAGAAGATGAGAAAGATGATGAAAGCGACTTTCTTGTCGTACAATTATCAATCTCTTTTGTATCAACGTTTGCAGAATTTGAGACAAGGGACGAAGACAGTGAATTACTATGCAGATGAATTCTATCAATTGATTGCAAGGAATGATATTATGGAAACCGAGGAACAGCTAATGGCTAGATATGTTGGAGGGTTACGAATGCAAATTCAAGACATGGTTAATATGATTAATCCAATGTCTGTTGATGAAGCACATCAGAAAGCTCTAGCTTTGGAGAAACAAGGGAGACGAGGAAGTGGTGTGTTTACGAGTTCCAACAACTAGAATAAGGGTGCTAGTAGCAGTGCTAATGTTTCCAAGGCAGTCAATAAACCAATTGTCAATGAAGCCGCTAAAGCAAAGGTCGATAATAGTATCAAGTGCTATAATTGTCAGTACTTTGGCCATAAAAGTAATGAATGTACAAAGACAAAGAAGAGAGCATTAGTTGCAGAGGAATGTGAGTATGAGGATGTGGAAGCTGAAATTGATTATTCTCAACCACCGAAGTTTGATGAAGATGAAGAAGTTGTGTCAGGAGACGAAGGGTGTAACTTGATGATGAGGAGGTCTTGTTTAACGCCAAAGCATGAGAATGATTCTAGTTGGCTGAGAAGCAATATCTTTCAGTCTACATGTACTATCTTGGGAAAGGTTTATCGATTTGTTATTGATGCGGGAAGCTGCGATAACATTATTTCTGAAGAAGCCATCAAGAAGTTAGGGTTGAAGACTGAAAAACACCCTAGACCTTATAAACTGGCATGGCTAAAGAAAGGTGGAGAAGTGGCAGTGGGAAGACGAGCATTTGTTACATTTTCTATTGGGAAGAAGTTGTTGATATGGATGTGTGTCATCTACTATTGGGAAGACCATGGCAATATGATAGAGTTGTACAACATAATGGTCGCACCAACAGCTACAGTTTCATGTTCGAAGGTACTCAAATCACCTTAGTTCCTAAGAAGCGTGAACAAAGTGAAAGCAAGTCAGAGAAGAAAGTTGAACCAACTAGTCTATTATCTTCGAGAGAATTTGTTAAAGAAGTGGAAGATAGTGCTGAATTGTTTATGTTGATTGGGTATGAAACAAGTGAAGACCTTGAAATTCCTGTGGAGGTTAGACCGGTGTTAAATGAATTTGAAGATGTCTTTCCTACGGAATTACCCAAGGATTTACCGCCACTAAGGGACATACAACATCAAATTGATCTAGTGCCATGTGCTGTTTTACCGCATAGGCCGCATTATCGTATGAGTCCGAAAGAGCATGAACATTTGAGGAGACAGGTTGAGGAGTTGCTTGAGCAAGGGCGTGTTCGAGAGAGTCTCAGTCCTTGTGCTGTACCAGCTCTGTTGGTACCAAAGAAAGATGGTTCGTGGAGAATGTGTACAGATAGCAGGGCACTCAACAAAATAACTGTCAGATACAGATTTCCTATGCCAAGACTTGATGATCTATTGGATCAACTCAGTGGGTCTGTAATCTTTTCTAAGATCGACCTTAAGAGTGGTTATCATCAGATTCACATAAGACCAGGTGATGAATGGAAGACAGCATTCAAGACTCGGGAAGGATTATATGAATGGCTGGTCATGCCATTTGGTCTATCTAATGCACCAAGTACATTTATGAGGGGATGAATCAAATTTTCAGACCTTACATCGGGAAGTTTGTTGTAGTCTACTTTGATGATATCTTGATATATAGTGCTAGCACAGAGGAGCACATTCAACACTTGCAAAAGGTGTTAACTATTCTTCGTCAAGAACAGTTCTATGCAGCGATGAAGAAATGCGTGTTCATGAAGCCGAGTGTTTTATTTCTGGGTTATGTCGTGTCCAAGGAAGGGATACAAGTGGACCAGAGTAAAGCAGCCGCAATCAGAAATTGGCCACAGTACAAAACTATAACAAAAGTCAGAAGTTTCCATGGGTTAGCTTTATTTTATCGAAGATTTATACCGCACTTTAGTAGTGTTATGGCTCCTGTTACTGATTGTATGAAAGGAAAGCAGTTTTCATGGACGAAAGAGGCAGGATTTGCTTTTGAACAGATCAAGGAACTTTTAACATTAGCACCGATTCTAGTGTTGCCAGATTTTCAGTTACTATTTGAGTTACATACAGATGCGTCCAAAGTTGGAATTGGAGGAGTGTTGAGTCAGAAGGGTCGTCCAATTGCCTATTTCAGTGAAAAAATTTCTGGAGCAAAGATGAGATACAGTACTTATGATGTGGAGTTTTATGCTATTGTGCAGGCCGTGAAGCATTGTAGACATTACTTGTTCCACAAAGAATTTGTTTTGTAAACAGATCATGAAGCATTGAAACATTTACAAGGGCAGAATAAAATTGCAGCTAGGCATGCATCGCGGATAGCTTATTTTCAGCAATTTACATTCGTCGTAAAGCACAAGTCTGGGGTAATTAATCGCGTCGCCGATGCATTGAGTTGGAGGAATAATTTACTAACGACCATTCGAGTAGAGGTGATGGGTTTTGACTTACTTCCAGATTTGCTTACTTCGGAGTCATATTTTTCCAAGATCCTAGACAAAGTCAAGCAGGGAAACATGGATGGATATATGCTGGTTGATGGTTTTCTATTCAAAGGAAATCAGTTGTGTATTCCAGATTGCAGTCTACGAATGAAAATCTTCACAGAATTACATGAAGAAGGACAAGTGGGCCGTGACCGTACTATGCAGTTGATCTCAAAGTCTTATTTTTGGCCGTCAATGAGGAAGGAGGTTGAAAAGTCCATTCAGAGGTGCCATATTTATCAAGTTTCAAAGGGGACCGTAACAAATGTAGGTTTGTATATGCCGTTGCCTATATCTACTAAACCATGGGTGGATGTTAGTATGGACTTTGTATTGGGATTGCCGAGAACGCAACGTGGCAATGATTCTATCTACGTGGTGGTTGATCGGTTTTCAAAAATGGTACATTTTATCGCATGCAAGAAGACGACAGATGCAGTTAATGTCGCACAATTATACTTCAGAGAGATCTATCGTCTTCATGGGTTGCCTGAATCTATTTTATCAGATAGAGACACTCGTTTTCTGAGTCATTTTTGGATGAGTTTACGGAGAATGGTCAGGACAAAGCTGAAATTCAGTAGTGCTTATCATCCACAGACGGATGGATAGACAGAAGTTGTGAATAGATCCCTAGGTAATCTATTGAGATGCCCCGTGAATAACAATTTAAAGAATTGGGATTCTAAGCTGTGTGAAGCTGAGTTTGCACACAACCATGCGGTTAATCATAGCACTGGGTTCAGTCCATTCCAGGTTGTTTACTCAACAATGCCTAAGGGACCATTAGATTTGTCTACAGTACCACAGCAGAAAGGAGTGATGAAATGAGCTAGTGATTTTGTGAATGAATTGCAAGAGTTCCACAA
Source organism: Allium fistulosum (assembly GCA_030737815.1). Lineage (NCBI taxonomy): Eukaryota > Viridiplantae > Streptophyta > Magnoliopsida > Asparagales > Amaryllidaceae > Allium > Allium fistulosum. The sequence goes on from CM060903.1 coordinate 1,050,578,929, forward strand.
GGTTGTGCACGAACGATTGCTTAAGGCGAATGAGAAATATAAGCAATCCGCAGATATTAAGCGACAAAATGTTGAGTTCAAAGAACGAGATTTTGTATATGCAGTATTGACTAAGGATCGATTACCTATTGGTACTTACAACAAACTGGCTGCTAGAAAGATTGGCCCTTTGGAAATCGTAAAGAAGATTAATGAGAACGCTTATCAGTTAAATTTGCCGGATCATATCCATACTGCTGACGTTTTCAACGTCAAACACTTGATTCCATATCATGAGAATAAGCATGTCGAAGAAGAGGAAAGTGTGAATTCGGGGTCGAATTCTTTTCAACCAGGGGAGGATGATGTAGCGCACCATGATAAGCGGGCGGAACAAACTCGACATAGCGAGTTATGTCATCCTATAAGTCGCTCATCCTATAAGTCGCTCATCCTATAATTCGTTCATCTCTATAAGTCGTTCACTTATGCCGCATTTCTCTAAGTCGCTCAGCTATGCCGCATTTCTCTAAGTCGCTCAGCTATGCCGCATTTCTCTAAGTCGCTCAGCTATGCTGCATTTCTCCAAGTCATTCAGCTATGCTGCATTGTTCTCTTAGGTCGTTATGCCGCCTCTGCCTTATGTCGCCTCCATTATGCCGCAGTTCTGTTATGTCGCATGTGTTAAGTCGTGGCTGCTGTGCCGCTTTCTTAAGCCGTTTGTGTTGTATTTGTTGTGTCGCTTTTCTTAAGTCGTGTCGCATGTATGTTGTAACGTGTTCTTATGTCGCATTGTTGTTAAGTCGTATGATGTTGTAACTCGTATGATGTTAAGTCGTTTGGTGAACTTAAGTTGTATGTGTTGAGTTAAGTCGCGAGTCGCATGTGTTGAGTCACATGTGTGTGTTGTAATTTCCTATAAATAGGGGTGTGTTGTCATTTGTAAAGTAGAGTTGATTTTGAAATAAAATTGTGTGTGAGATTTGGCCACCATTGTTGGAAGTTGAGTGTGATCTCCTTCTTCTTTCCATCTTCGGGTTATTCGTGAGCGAATCAACGAATTTGAAGCCAATTCTTGGTATCACTTACGAGTGATCAACGATCGAATTGTAGATCTTTCAACACGGTATCTTGCGAGATCAACGGGTTGGAGATAGCCAGATTCCGGCATCATCACGATCAACGGAATTGAGCATTTATCGTTTTATCGGTTTATTTGACACGAAATCATCATTTCGTAAGGAAGATCCTGGATAGGTTGTGACAGTTTGGTATCAAAAACCATTCGAGCCTAGTGTAAGCTGCGTCAGTTGCTTGGTCAAAAACAGTAAAGACCAAAACATTTGTTTTAACTTCTTTTCAACCCAAAACAATATATCAGTCCACCTCATTTCAATTCATCAACCCATAAAAAACATGTTACAGCATATCAAATCCTCCTTAAGTCAAAAATCTTGTACTTATACATCATTTCACCTTTGCTAGTATGTATGTATATATATAGGCTGTATGTGTGTAGCTTCAGTTTTGAAAAGCCTGTAACATAAAAATACTCTGTAAATAAAGAAAAACTGTAAAGTAAAAAAGAAAACGAGAAGCATTCTCTTCCGAATCCCAAAAGGCAAGGATTCAAGGATCCAGATCGATAACTGAAGTTCAAGTGGGAGTTTTGGAAGGAGCTAAGCATGTTTAAGGTGAGAAATCAATTTTAGAAAAACCTAGAGATGGTTTTATAATGCTTTATCATATTTACAAAGGTGGAAAACCATTGTCACTCATGTTCAAAAATATTTTTCTCTCAATCTGATTTGAATTTGCCGATGATGCCAACTTATGAAATGTTTGTTTTTAAGTCTAGATCGCATTAAAAATAGTTTGAAGCTCGTTCATTTTGTATATTGTGAGAAATTTCAAAAGTACAGTAGACAACCCAAGTTTTGACAAAATTCGATAGGTTTAAAACATCGAATTGAGTATGCCGTTGTGATTGTCGTACAAAGATAAAAAATTTAGTGCAAAAATCCTTATTTTTAATAGTATAGTTTTTGTGAAATTCGAAGATGATCAAAATCCAATAAAAAATATATTTTGGGCGATATGGTCAACGAGAGGAGGTACGGTTTGGCCGAAGAGGAACGTGATGATGAGGTTAAGGGTTTCACCGTGGGCAATTTTCGAAATTTGCTTTGATTTGGGGTAGTAGGGTATTTTTAAGGTTTAGGGAAAGCTTTGGCAAGGGTATTGAACAAGGTCGAACTGCGGCTAGTGGGTGCATCGTGAGGCGTGCAATCTTCGACTAAAGGAGCTGGGATGGGTGTGCTTTCCAATGGCGTAGGCGGCATGTGTTCTAGATGATTGTGGTGGCCGTGGAAGGTCATTTTTTGGTGGGTATTAGTTCATACGTGACCAATTTAGGTTGGAAGTTGCATGGGTGGGCTAGAGCATTGGCAAGGAGGTGGAGCGGAACGGCGAGTGGGTGGTGATCGTGTTGGTGGCTTCAGTTTTTTGAACGGAGGTGAAGTGGGCTAGTGCACGTGCATGGCGTGCACGAAGTGATCGGTTCCAGATGATACCATTGATTTACTAGTGGTGGCATGTGATTTGGAGGGGAGGAAAGGTATTCTGCTAGGTGGCGCGGTCGCGTGGGAGTGGGTGGATGATTGGCCCTGGCAGCGGGTCGTCGATGGACTTAAGAATGGGTTGGGATTTGGATCTGAATGTTTGGTTTCTTGTTTTAACTAGAAGCAAAAGGGAAAGGTTAGGGGAGGAAGGGTGAAGTGGGTTCTTGGGCATGATGGTGGGCTTCGGCCTAAAGGAAATGGTGAGGAAAGTTTAAAAATATAAAATGTTTTAATCGAATAAACATTTGAAAATTTAAAAGTGTGATAACTAGTGCATACGAATTCCAATTTACGCGCAATTCATTGCGATGGAATCGTATCGACAGACACTTCATCATCTTACGAATTGTTGTCGAGTTTGAATAAGTGAAAATTTTAAGAAATTTAAAACCGACCGTTTTTAATTATCGATTTAAAACATATAACGTCATTTAAATTTATATGACCCGCCTATTGAAGTTATTTGCCCAAACAAAACTAACGATGAGTTAATTTAATTAATTACGATGATTTTGACATCTGTTTAGCGTAATAAAACATCGTTCCTCTAATTATATTTAATTGGACCCATGTTGGCCGAATAAATCACCGTTCTGCCATTATTACTGATTATATGAGTTTTTGGACATCGACTAGCAGAAATAAAACCCTATTTTGCTGTCATATTTGTATAGACATCTATTTATTATCTTGATAATTATATTGGGAAATATGATGTTGAATTAATTGTTAAAAATATATTAATTTGAATATCCTTGTATATTATTCTGGATTTTTATGGAATGAATGGTAATTTGACTAAGTACCATTGAAATTAATAAGTCTTTTTTTGATTTGGAAGTTGACTTTTGAACCAAAATTGTTTTAAGGATGATTATTATTTATTAGTGATATTTTAAAGTTAATTAATAATTATTTGATAATGATTTAAAGTTAAATATTTAATTATTCTTAAAAAAAATTTAAAAAGTATTTAATTATTGTTTCAAAGCTATTTAATTATTTAAATTGTTCAAAGTATATTTAATTATTAAATAAAGTTATTTTATAGTGATTTGTTTAAAGTTAATTATTACTTAAGGATTGATTAGTATTAAAGTATTTTATTTTCAAGATAATTTGTTAAAATATTAATAATGTTCTAAAAATAATAAATATATTATATAGTAAACTTTTATAAAATAGTATTTTCCTAAATTAAACTTGGAAAAATTATATATAAACTTTATAAGTATTATTTAAGATAATTATTAAATAAAGCTTTTGGAAAGTAATGGTATACTTTCATGGCAGAGATTTCCTATGTTAAGTTTGGATTTCTCTAGGGTAGAGACGTAATCATTGAGCTGCGAATCCATTGTTGATACTGCATGGGGCTTTCCGAGTTACTTCAGAAAGTTTTCAAATGTTTTAGAAATGAATGGTTTGTGAATATACTTGTTCCTGTGAGATAAGTATATACCTTTTTATTAAGAGATTTAATTTATTGAAATTTAAATTAAATAAGACTTGGTGATTTCAATGAGAAAAGGAATCCTTGTTTGAATGATTTTTACTGATAGATAAATAATTGACTATCAAATTTGTACCCAAAAACATAGCCTTCAAAATATCTAGGATAAACACGGGGATTATATGGTACAGTTAACATTCGAGGTGCTATACTGTACGTACAAATTCGTTTCGTTCTTCTAGGATGATGATAAGGAAATCCATCCACTAATGGTTAGGAGACGATCTCCGATCTTGTTTTCGTCTGTTTATTTACCTAGAGAACCAGGGTTGATTTTACCGGAAATATCGAACGTTGTTTCGAAGAGACCGGGAACAGATAAGTTATCCAAAAACCGCTTCGATCCAACAAGTACGCTTTCGAAGTGAAAACAAGAGTATTGAATCGAAGATGGAGCATTGAAGTGCAAGGTCTAATCGCTACTAATCCCGAGGATGGTTCCAAAATGGATGTAGTAGGAATAGTGCCTTCGTTTTTGTTCAGACCCTCAACGGACTCATATGGATGAATGCTATCAGCACATTGTCATTGGAGGACAATGAGCATTCCAAGTATATATTCCTTAAAAGGGTAATCGTAGTCTCAAGTCTCATCCACCGGAATGACTGAAAATCAGGGGAGATGCAACAAGGCTAAGTGGGTCGCACCCAATTAGGGTATGTTTATCACTTTTCTAGATACCCTCGGATATTATAACTACGGTGCATGGGAAAAACTCGGTAAGGTTTGGAACACCTGGTGTGATAGCATATTAGGTACTATCCAAGTTAGGGGTAGGCCGGTCTTGTGCTGTAGGCGATCCCAGCGAGGTCCTCGGTACATTTTTCTAAACGTGCACTATGATAGGTGGTACCCCAGTGCCTAGTCATTGTATGGAAATCCATTTTCCAATACGAATCTTTACGGCTTTAATTGTAGAGCCCAGTATGTTGGAATTTAATTAATATAACAATTTCTGCTATTTGGATAAGTATTTGTACTTATACACTATTATAATATCATTGGATTTTCTATAAAAGGTTTTGGTTACCGTAACGGAAAAACACGTCGTGTTTATGTATGGTGTGGTCTTACAGGGCACTTTTGATTTTAAAAGGATTTGGAAGTTATAACGAATAAAATTGCTTGTGATTTAAATTCACATGCTGGTTTTACCACTGACCCAAGTGTGGTTTTTTTCATATTGCTAGGGTCTGACCGAGCATATTTCCAAGTTTAGCTGGAAGGAGTGGAGCTTCAAGAAAGGAGCTGGAGGCCTAGAGATGTATTCACGTAGATGATTATTTTTCCGTTGCATTATAGTTGTGATTATCGGCAATTGTGAGGACATGGTGTTATAACTGTCCGTGCTGAATAGGTTGGTATACTCTGATTGATATCTTTATTATAAACATTACGGTTTTGTTTTATGTAAAGATTTGTTCTATATTATAAATTATTCGTTTCTGCTGTGAGATTCTATGTTGTTTGGTTTTCTTTCTATCTTCTTTCTACTTTCTTTTTCTTACTATCCGCCTTTCTGTTCAATTTGGACTGGACATGTGTGGTAAATTGTCAGTTCGAACTGTATGGAAAAGTGGGTTGTGACATCGTGGTATCAGAGCTTAGGTTGAGTGAATACATAGGCTTTGGTCGGAATTACTCATTAGAGATAGGGTCAATAGTACCCTAGAATGAGTTTAATGTGTGTGTGTGTGTACGAGAGTGCTTACTTGTTAGTGATATAAAATTGTTTTATATTGTGATAATTGATCTATTGAGTGGCATATGGATTCTGACTAATACAAGTAACTAACGCTATTGATAGGGATCTCTAAACACTTGGTAGATGCTTTTGTGTGTTATGTATGTGTGTATAACTGGATAGTGGTAATAGATATCTCCTGGATATGTGTGTGTGTGTATATGGTGACTATAGTTGTGAAAGTATCTTAGTTGATACTCTGTAAGACTGATATTTTGGGATATAAATATAAATGATTGAACTTGTGTGACGGGGTTGCTTATTAATTTGTTAATAAATTAAAATTTAGTTACTTTTGTTTACTAGCCTGGTTACGACAATTTCGGGGACGAAATTCTTTTAAGGGGGGAGGAATGTAACGACCCGGAATTTTTGTCGTCTGATGTTTGAATATTAATTTTTAATATTCAATAATACAGTATTTTAAACAAAATAAAAATTCCCGTTGATGGTAATTGGTAATAATAAATAGTTTTAAACCAAGATAATATTTGAATTTTTCAGATCTTGTTTATAAAATAGAAGATTGATTTATTGGGAATTTCTTATATATATATATATATTCAGGACAACAAAAATTATATGTAATTTAAGAAAAAAATTCAAATGAATAAGAAGAATATATTATAAATAGGAATGATTTTGGCTTATGAATAATATAGTGTATTATAAATAGAAAGAGTTTAAAATGGGATTTTTCTTATATATATATATGTACACATATTAGTTAAGAAGATTGTACAGTATGTATAAACTAAATAAAAATGGCATGTTAAAAGCAATATATGCAATGGTAAGTGAGATATACATATACATATACATATATATATATATATATCTGAACTAAATAAATATAATTATTAAAAATAAATAAATAAATATATATATATAATAAAAAATGAAAGAAGTAAATATATAACAAAATATATATATGATAATATAATAAAAAGAAATGTTTTAACAAAATGTTATTTTATATAAAATGGAATAACAAAAACTTTTAGTATTTCGAGTAATGTATTTTTTTAATAGGAAACTTTTATTTTACATTTTAAATATAAAAATAAAATATGAATACGAAGACTTAAAATTTGTTTTACACCACTTCATATCTCTTATTTTCAATATATATATATATATATATATATATATATATATGAAAGCATGTTTAAAATTAGGTGAAAGTAAAAAGTAAATAAAAGAGATAAATGACCAAAGTAAACCAAGTTGAAAGGTAAAATAACAAAAAGGTAAACAAGTAAAATTGTAGACCAAGAAACATTGCTTGGAAAATATAAATATACAACCAAAATATATAAACATATAAGGTTGCCTGGTCAAAAACAGTAAAGACCAAAACATTTGTTTTAACTTCTTTTCAACCCAAAAATATATATCACTCCACCTCATTTCAACCCATCAACCCATCAAAAAAATGTTACAGCATATCAAATCCTCCTTAAGTCTAAAATCTTGTACGCATACATCATTTCACCTTTGCTCGCATGTATGTATGTATATATATATATATATATATATATATAGGCTGTATGAGTGTAGCTTCAGTTTTGAAAAGCCTGTAACATAAAAATTCTCTGTAAACAAAGAAAAACCGTAAAGTAAAAAAGAAAAAGAGAAGCATTCTCTTTCAAATCCAAAAAGGCAAGGATTCAAGGATCCGGATCGATAACTGAAGTTCAAGTGGGAGTTTTGGAAGGAGCTAAGCATGTTTATGGTGAGAAATCAATTTTAGAAAAACCTGGATATGGTTTTATAATGCTCTGTCATATTTACAGAGGTGGAAAACCATTGTCATTCAAGTTTAAAAATCTTTTTCTCTCAATCTGATTCGAATTTCCGATGATGCCAACTGATGAAATGTTTGTTTTCGAGTCTAGATCGCACTAAAAATAGTTTGAAGCTCGTTTGTTTTGTATACTGTGAGAAATTTCAAAAATACAGTTGACAACCCAAGTTTTGACCAAATTCGATAGGTTTTAAACATCGAGTCCAGTATGTCGTTCTGATTGTTGTATAAAGATAATATATTTAGTGAAAAAATCCTAATTTTTAATAGCATAGTTTTTGTGTAATTTAAAGATCATCAAAATCCACTATAAAAAATATTTCGGGAGATATGGTTGATGAGAGGAGGTGCGGTTTGGCCGAGGAGGAGCGTAGTGATGAGGTCGAGGGTTTTACCGTGGCCAATTTTCGAAATTTGCTTTGATTTAGGGTAGTAGGGTATTTTTAGGGTTTAGGGAAAGCTTTGGTAAGGGTGTTGAATAAAGTTGAACTGCGGCGAGTGGGAGCGTCGTGTGGGGTGCGGTCTTCGACCAAAGGAGCTGGGATGGGTGTGCTTTCCAATGGCGTAGGCAGCATGGTTTCTAGATGACCGTGGTGGCTATGGGAGGAGATTTTTTGGTAGGTATTAGTTCGTACATGACCAATTTCAGTCGGAAGTTGCATGGGTGGGTCATAGCATTGGCAAAGGGGTGGAGTGGAACGACTAGTGGGTGGTGATCGTGTTGGTGGCCATAGTTTGTCGAACGAAGGCGAAGAGGGATCGTGCACGTGCACGGCGTGCATGAAGTTATGGGTTTCGAATGATACCTTTGATTTACTAGAGGTCGCGAGTGATTTGGAGGGGAGGAAAGGTATTGTGCTAGGTGGTGCGGTCGCATGTGAGTGGGTGGATGATCGGCCCAGATAGCAGGTCGTCGATGGACTTAGGAATGGTTTAGGATTTGGATCTGAATGTTGGGTTTCTAGTTTTGACTGGAAGCAAAAGGGAAATGTTGGGGAAAGAAGGGTCAAGCGGGTTCTTGGGCATGATAGTGGGCTTCGACCCAAAGGAAATGGTGAGGAAAGTTTAAAAGTATAAAATGTTTTAATCTAATAAACAATTGAATATTTAAAAGTGTGATAACTAGTGCATACGAATTCCGATTTATGCCAAATTCATTGCAATGGAATCATATCGACGAACACTACGTCGTCTTATAACTTTTTGTCAAGTTTGAATAAGTGAAAATTTAAAATAATTTAAAACCGACAGTTTTTAATTATCGATTTAAAATATATGATGTCGTTTAAATTTATATGACCCATCTATTGAAGTTATTATCCCAGATAATAATAACGATGAGTTAATTCAATTAATTACGATGTTTTTGACATCTATTTAGCAGAATAAAACATCATTCCGGTAATGTTTTTTAATTGGACCCCTGTTGGCAGAATAAATCACCTAACTGCCATTATTTCTGATTATATGAGCTTTTGGTCATCGACTAGGAGAAATAAAACACAGTTCTATTATCATATTTGTATGGACATCTATTTATTATCTTGATAATTATATTAGGCAATATGATGTTGAATTAATTGTTAAAAATAGATTGACGTGAATATTTGTGTTTGTTATTCTGGATTGTTATGGAATGAATGGTAATTTGACTAAGTACCACTGAAATTAATCAGTCTTTATCCGAGTTGGAAGTTGACTTTTGAACCAAAATTGTTTTAAGGGTGATTATTATTTATTAATGATATTTTAAAGTTAATTAATAATTATTTGATAATGCTTTAAAGTTAATTATTTAATTATTCTTAAAAATTATTTAAAACGTATCTAATTATTGTTTCAAAGCTATTTAATTATTTAAAATTTTAAAGTATATTTAATTACTAAATAAAGTTATTTTATAGTGATTTGTTTAAAGTTAATTATTACTTAAGGATTGATTAGTATTAAAGTATTTTATTTTCAAGATAATTCGTTCAAATATTAATAATGTTATAAAAATAATATATATTATATAGTAAACTTTTATAAAAGAGTATTTTCCTAAATTAAACATGGAAAAATTATATAAAACTTTATAAGTATTATTTAAGATAATTATTAAATAAAGTTTTTGGAAAGTAATGGTATACTTCCATGACGTAATCGGGAGGCAGAAATTGCCTAAGTTAAGTTTGGATTTCTCTAGGATAGAGACGTAATCATTGAGCTGCGAATCCATGGTTGATACCCCATGGTGCTTTCCGAGTTATTTTAGAAAGTTTTCAAATGTTTTTGAAATGAATGGATTGTGAATATACTTATTCCTATGAGATAAGTATATACCTTTTGATTAAGAGATTTAATTTATTGAAATTTAAATAAAATAAGGCTTAGTGATTTCAGTGAGATATGAAATCCTTGTTTGAATGATTATTATTGATAGTTAAATAACTGACTATCAAATCTGGACCCAAAAACATAGCTTTGGAAATATCTAGGAGAAAACGAGGATTATATGGTACAGTTACCATTCGAGGTGCTATACTGTATGTATAAACTCGTTTCGTTCTTCTAGGACGATGATTAGGAAATCCGTCCACCAACGGTTAGGAGATGATCTCCGATCTTGATTTCGTCTGTTTATTTCCTAGAGAACTGGGGTTGAGTTTACCGAAAATATCGAACGTTGTATTGAAGAGACCAGGATCGGATAAGCTATCTAAAAACCACTTCGATCCAACAAGTACGCTTTCAAAGTGAAGTCAAGAGCATGGAATCGAAGATGGAGCATTGAAGTGCAAGGGCTAATCGCTACTAATCCCGAGGATGATTCCAAAATGGATGTAGTAGGAATAGTGCCTTCGGTTTCGTTCAAACCCAGAATGGACTCGTTTGGATGAATGCTATCAATACATTGTCATTGGAGGACAATGAGCATTCCAAGTATAAATTCCTTGAAAAGGTAATCGTAGCCTCAAGCCTCATCAACCGGGATGACTAAAAATCAGAGGAGATGCAGCAAGGCTAAGTGGTTCGCACCCAATTAGGGTATGTTTATCACCTTTCTGAATACCCTCGGATATTATAACTACGGTGCCTGGGAAGAACTCGCTATGGGTGGGGACACCCGGGATGATAGCATATTCGGTACCATCCAGGTTATGGGTAGGCCTTGTGTTGTAGGGCATCCCGACAAGGTCCTCGGTATATTTTTCTAGACGTGTACTATGATAGGTGGTACCCCAGTGCCTAGTCATTGTATGGAAATCCATTCTCCAAGACGAACCTTTACAGTTTTAGTTATAGAGCCCAGTATGCTGGAATTTAATTAATGTAACAATTTTGGCTATTTGGATAAGTATTTGTACATAGACACTATTATAATATCATTGGATTTTCTGTAAAAGGTTTTGGTTACCGTGAGGGAAAAACCCTTCATGTTTATGTGTGGCGTGGTCTTACGGGATACTTTTGATTTTAAAAGGATTTTGAAGTTATAACGAATAAAATTCCTTGTAATTTAAATTCTCATGCTGGTTTTACCCAACTGACCAGAGCGTGGTTTTTTCCAATTGCTCGGGTCAGACCGAGCATATTTCCATGTTTAGTTGGAAGGAGTGGAGCTTCAAGAGAGGAGCTGGAGGCCCAGAGACGTATTCACGTAGATGATTATTTTTCCATTGCATTATAGTTGTGTTTATCAGCAATTGTGAGGAAAGGGTGTTATAACTATCCGTGCGGAATAGGTTGGTATACTCTGATTGATATCTGTACTGTAAATATTACTGTAACGACCCCGAATTTTATAAATATTTAAAACGATAATTAAATAAGTTTTTGAATAAAATTTGTGAAATAAAAACGATAAATGGATTGCGGGTTTCCCCGATATCCAAGTATATTTGTATAAATCATTTAAATTTAAAAATTATATATATATGTATTCGAACATATCTGAGTAAATTTGAAATAATATAATATGTATTTGATCTGAATTTAAAATGTAAGTAAATGGTTTAAGAAATGAAAATATATAAGATGTTAGAATATAAAGTTAAGATATATATCTTAATCTCGTGTTAATAAACTATGTAATGATATGAAATAACACATTGGTTAAATAAAATCCAACAACATGATAAAAATAGAAATGTATTCACTTATATTATAAAAACAAATAGAATACAAACATTAATATATATTCAAGTATATACACTTGCAAAAGAAAGGAGATAACAAATATATATTTGCAGGCTTGAAAATCACCTGAGTTCAAGGTAATAAGATAAGGCTAGAAAGGAAATCATTTCAATACATACGAAATTTGGATTGTAAGATAAGTTTGTATACATAAAGTACATTAGCATTTAATGCTTGCCATCCTAGAACAAAACCAGGTCTATTCGAATTGTATAAAAGAATCCTCTCAGCCTCCAAACTAAAAATTATCTCTGAAAATTTGTACATCTTGTACACTGTTTTGCATAAAAAAAATGATACCCTGTGACTTGTTGTATATATCAACCCATAAGCTACTTTTTCCTATACCAGCTTTCATTTCCAATTCGAGCTAAGTAAAACTGAGATGAAGCTTTCATTTAAAATATAAACAAGCATTCAACAACATCAAAACAAATCAAAGAACTGTAAACAAGAAACATTTTCAGTTTGGAAATTAAAGCTTTAACCTGGAAGCAGGAAGATCAAAAAGCAAAGGCAACTTAAAACATTTGTTCAACAACAAAACCAAGCGAGTTTTTAAAGGAAAAATCAAAAAATGCAGTTCCAAAACAAAGCAGCTCTGTTCTTCTTCCAAAACAAATACGGTGAGCAAACTAGCCTTGAAACTTCTATATGTCTTGATGCGTACGAGAATTGGTTTGTCTTCTTTAATATTTGATATGTTGGAATATAAATCTTCCTACATATATGTGATGCCTGTCTGGAAATAGGCAAACTTTGCCTCTGTATAAACATTCCAGATTTTTAAACCAGTGAGAAGTTAATCACCTCAAACCAAATCATCTTAGATCTTGCTTGCTAACTGAAAAAATGTTTATATGAATACAACATCACATTTTAAAATAAATTTAATTGTGTTCATTAAATATTTGCTTGTAAAAATGAAAATTGTCAGTAAAATTAATCAAAGACTTAAAATTGTATGTTCGAGAATTCTTGTTTTGAATTTATAGCCTGATTCGAGTTATAAACTTATGAATTTTAATGATAATAACATGATTTTTAGAGTTGGAAATTGTTTGGATTTTAGAATTGAACAGAATCGTGAAAACCATCAATTTCCGATCGTCGACGTGATGATGATCGCCGTGATCAATACTGAAGGTGGAGTGACGGATGGAGATTCATGGAAAAATAAAAATAAAAATTTCTGATCGACGTGGCGGCGAGGGGAAGTCTCAGTAGGGTTTCCTGTTCGTTTTGAGTCGTGGTAGACTTTGGGTTCTAGCAGCGTCGTGGTGAGGATTCGAGTGTGCGGTCCGGGGGGAAACGATGGAGGGGACCATGACGTGTCTCTGGGTGGTCTCTGGTGGCGAGAAGCGGAGCGAGGTGGTGTTGCGGTTGACTTTTGGGTGATCAATTTGTTACTGGGTTCGTTCGAATTCCTCGTTTTCGATTGGTTTGGATTTCGAGCTTTGTGGGTAGATTGATGGATCGAAGAGAACAACGGCGACTTGAGAGCATCGACGAAGTACGGCGGAGGGTTTCCTATGACTTGTGCACGTGCACGTTGCACGGTGTATCTTTGATGGCTTTGGTGGTGCCTGTTATATTGAGAAGAAGGAGAAGAAAGGGGAAAAGAGGGTGCATGTGAAGTTGTGCTCGAGTGTGTCGCGTGAATGGCTCGAAGTAGGATATGGAGATCTCGGGTAGGTTTAGTTTTTCGCATTTTTACAGAACCCAGACGACTCGAGTACATACTCGAGTAAAGTGCATTCTGGCCCGGGAAATCAGGTGTTTTTTCTCGAAGTAAAACGAAGTAAACTCGGGTTATATTGTTTTCCAGTTTTAAAACAGTGACCAGTTTACAATTTTTTATTTATTTTTAGATTATTAAGTCTTAAATTTTTAAATCAAGTTAAACTGAGTTAAATTTAAGTGTTTAATCCAGATTTTTAAAAAATAAAAGAAAAGTTTAAAAATTTTAAATACTTTTAAATAAATATTGGACTTAAGGGGTTCGATTTAAAATTCCCTTTGCAGCAAAGTATTTTTAAAATTTTAATTTAAAGATTTTTTTTAAACGGTTGGTTTTATAAAGAGACTTGCAGTTAAATTTGTATTCGTTTAAACTTGAGATTTAAAGGGGAAATTTCAAAGAAGCGAGAAATAAATGTTTCAAACCTATTTGAAAATACAATCGAGTTAATTGGATTAGTTCAAGTTCACTAATTAAGTTAATTAATTCAGAATAAAACTTGATAAGTTTGAAAATATAATTACTTAGAGAAGTAATTAATAGATAATTACTGAATGTAATAAATTGAATGATGGTTAGTAACATGAGTATAATTATTTGTTAATAATTAAAGAATTAATTAAAGATGATGATTGATTAAGATTAATTAATAATTAAAGATTAATTGATTCATTAATTTAAAATGATTAGTTAATAATTAGGGTTAACTAAAAAATTTGAAAGAAGATTTGTTTCAAATAAATTGTATTTAACTTATGATAATTAACCCGGATTAATAATTAATACATCCGGTTTAAATTAATCAGTTGATTTATAAACCCAAGTTATGCATGTTTGGATTCTGTTAAATGTGAATTGTTTGATATCCTTGATATATGATGCTTTGTGATATACCCCGATTTATGTTGTGATCTGTAGTTTACTTATCTGTGACCTTTATATATCTATGATCTGTGAGTGAACGATAAACGTTGTTCTTATACCGCTTATCGAATTATATTTCTGTATTCTGATATGTGATGATTGATGTTGCACTATTGTGTGAAACCCCCGGAACACACTTTTACACACACAAATATGGATTTCACGTGAAAATCGGTTAAGTCACAGATAATTTAAATTTAATGTTTTTGAAATTGAAATTTTAATTTCAATTGATTTTGAAATTAGAAATTCGGGTTTAAAGTGAAAAGCTTTTGAAATAGAATTTCAAAGATAAAAGTTATTTTGAATAACTTAATCGAGTTTTGAAATTTAAATAATTTGATTTAAATTTGAATTCAAGTTTGAAATTAAATCTATGATTTGGAAACTAGGGATAAAAGATGATATAAATGAGTTTGTATGAATTAAACCATTTTAAAAGTATTAATTTGGGAATTTGAATTTAAACCAAGGATTTCAACTCGTATGAATGAATCAGATTTCCAAATTGAAAACTGTTGTTTTCAAATGATAAAAGCTTTTAGATAAGAAATGAAATTCCAATTTAGGTAAAGGAATTTCAAGTGAATTGAAAAATGGATTTTCCAAGTTATGAATGAATTGTTTTGAAAGCTATGAATTGAATCTGTTTATTTTTAACAGATTAAAAAAAATAATGATTCGTTAAACCATTTGAAAGAAAATTTGGGGTAATAAGTTGTGACTTAATTGAAATCCCAATATCCATATGTTTTTAAATATCGCGCTCACTATTCGGTTTAGCCGGAAGAGGACCTTTGGGTCGTATAACCCATTCCGAATAATGATACGTCGTATATGGATAGCATTTGAAGACCGGTGTTGAAGACCGGATATTTACGAAAACGAAAGGACAACTCGTCGAATGTCTCTGCACCGACTGGTCCCCGGTATAGAGATTTTATCACCCTTTGTGATGGGAAGTCCGGACGTGATTGGAAATTATCCGGAATTGCAAGGGCTTCGTGAGAAGTGCCTTCGGTTCTGTTCGAACCCGGAACAGACTTGTATGGATACATGTCTGACATTACACTTTGAGATATAAAGCCGATTTCTTTCAAATACATATCTGTTGGTGGCGGAGAATTTATTCTCTTAGCTTAACACCCTTCTCTGAGACGTACGAGCTCAGAGGTTATGTAGTTGAAGGTTATCAGCGATATATCCCAATTTGGTAATGTGGCATGCTGAGTGTAGCTGTGTGATGATCATCGTTTGATCATTTGTGATATGATCATTTGTTTGATCATTTATCTTTGTGATCATAGGTTGATCATCTGTTGACCCAAAGCGTGGCTTTTTGAAAAAGCGTAGCTTTGTGGACGAGACTTCGTCAGGGCCTCACAACCCGGAAATGGTCGAAACAGGATCGTTGCGGCAAGGTTATGAGGGTCGCGCCCTTTAGGGTATGTCATTTCCTTCTGTAAAGGGGTGGTATCATGGTATGGAGCCCAGATACTTACTCATGTGGATACACTTTCTTTATGATGTGTGATGTTGGATACCGAGCTCGGATAAAGGTCCCAAAGGACCGGGAGGTGGCATATTCGAGAGTTACCTGTTACAGGGGTAACCCGGCTTTGTTGGCAGAGAGCAGTTTGTCTCTCGGGACGTCCCGCCAGAGGCGATCCCATGCGGCGGAAGGAAGTTCCTTAGCCTGACCATTTGTTGGAAATCCATTTCTCCAATACGAACCTTGTACGATTTTAGTTGTAGAACCTGCCATTTACGTACGGTGGTCACCACTGTTTAGATGGTAGCTATAGTAGGCATACGATACTGGTCGTATGTTGGCTAAGATTAATATTATACTTTCGAAATGTTTTTCTGCACTATGCACTAATAATAATATTCAATGATTTGCGTAGTAAGCATCTTTGACTATCATAAGAAGAAATCTCCTCCAATTCTGCGTTTGCATTGTGTGTGTGGCGGGAGGTCTTATGGTAGTTTCATTTTCTAAAAGCATTGCGGATTTCAATGTTTAAAACCCTTTGTGTTTGTTTAAAGATAAAACTGTTTTTGTTGCTCACACCAGTCCCATGACTGATCCGGAGTTTATTGTTCCTTTCCTAAACTCTGGGTGCTCATAATTTTCCACACGAGCAGTCTAGAGTTGGGTTTCTTTTCAGATATTCAGGTTTAGTAGATTATCTGGAGCTAGTTCATTCATCGGAGTTGCTTATCTTGGAGTTGTGGATTCATTCTTGTCTGAAGATCATTTTGGAGTTATCATTTCTATTGATATTGTTCTGCTGCTGTTGTTATCGTTTTCTTTTCCGCTGCTATTTGTTGTATCATATCTCTGATGTATATTGATATTCATTGTATCACTCTGTTGTATCAGATATTGTATATCAATGTATTATTCTTTTCTTCCGCTGTGTTATTTACTTAATTGTGTTATAGCTCCGGCGAATCGGATTTGAACGGTCGAATCTGCGGCATTCTAGTACAATGTGAAGTACGGATGTTGATTTTCGAGCGGGCAAAACCCGAGTCGTCACATGTGGTATCAGAGCTAAGGTTGAACTTTAGCTCAGGAGTATAACACGTTAAGTAACTCATTAGAGATAGAGTGAAGTAAACTCTAGAATGAGTAATCCTCAGATATCCGTCCGTATGTCTCAGTAAATTCTCTTACTAACCACTGATAGTGAGTATGAGTGCAAGAAGAGGACGAGATAGGGGACAGGGAAATACGACTATAAATGGTCGATACTCTGTAACAACAAGGAAACAATCTTTCCTCTATCAATCTCTTTGTTCGTCATCTTTTCTCAATTCTTCGGTAGTTTCTGGTAGATCCAGGAAGGAATTCGACATATTAATATGGGACATAAACTCCGGAATGGCCAAAATTGTTTGGATGTATTGGATGTATTGGTTGCTTTGGTTGCTATGGTTGATAGATATACCTTAGTTCTAAACTAAAAGATTTGGAAATTGTATCTATATATCTGTCTATTCTTTGGGTCCCAGTATATTCTACGGATGGTTAGTTATCCCTTTGAACTAACCGATGCCCTGCATATTTCGTAGATCTGGATAACCCGAGTATCTTGTGAAGTGTTAAACAGATTCGTTCTTGTATCTGTTATTGATGTTCTGATTTGGTGAGCCAAATGCAGAATAGATGTTCAGTTTGAGTTGATGAAATATTCTTCATCTATCTTTTTGTCTTCCTTGGTAATTTCGAGGACGAAATTCTTTTAAGGGGGGAAGTCTGTAACGACCCCGAATTTTATAAATATTTAAAACGATAATTAAATAAGTTTTTGAATAAAATTTGTGAAATAAAAACGATAAATGGATTGCGGGTTTCCCCGATATCCAAGTATATTTGTATAAATCATTTAAATTTAAAAATTATATATATATGTATTCGAACATATCTGAGTAAATTTGAAATAATATAATATGTATTTGATCTGAATTTAAAATGTAAGTAAATGGTTTAAGAAATGAAAATATATAAGATGTTAGAATATAAAGTTAAGATATATATCTTAATCTCGTGTTAATAAACTATGTAATGATATGAAATAACACATTGGTTAAATAAAATCCAACAACATGATAAAAATAGAAATGTATTCACTTATATTATAAAAACAAATAGAATACAAACATTAATATATATTCAAGTATATACACTTGCAAAAGAAAGGAGATAACAAATATATATTTGCAGGCTTGAAAATCACCTGAGTTCAAGGTAATAAGATAAGGCTAGAAAGGAAATCATTTCAATACATACGAAATTTGGATTGTAAGATAAGTTTGTATACATAAAGTACATTAGCATTTAATGCTTGCCATCCTAGAACAAAACCAGGTCTATTCGAATTGTATAAAAGAATCCTCTCAGCCTCCAAACTAAAAATTATCTCTGAAAATTTGTACATCTTGTACACTGTTTTGCATAAAAAAAAAATGATACCCTGTGACTTGTTGTATATATCAACCCATAAGCTACTTTTTCCTATACCAGCTTTCATTTCCAATTCGAGCTAAGTAAAACTGAGATGAAGCTTTCATTTAAAATATAAACAAGCATTCAACAACATCAAAACAAATCAAAGAACTGTAAACAAGAAACATTTTCAGTTTGGAAATTAAAGCTTTAACCTGGAAGCAGGAAGATCAAAAAGCAAAGGCAACTTAAAACATTTGTTCAACAACAAAACCAAGCGAGTTTTTAAAGGAAAAATCAAAAAATGCAGTTCCAAAACAAAGCAGCTCTGTTCTTCTTCCAAAACAAATACGGTGAGCAAACTAGCCTTGAAACTTCTATATGTCTTGATGCGTACGAGAATTGGTTTGTCTTCTTTAATATTTGATATGTTGGAATATAAATCTTCCTACATATATGTGATGCCTGTCTGGAAATAGGCAAACTTTGCCTCTGTATAAACATTCCAGATTTTTAAACCAGTGAGAAGTTAATCACCTCAAACCAAATCATCTTAGATCTTGCTTGCTAACTGAAAAAATGTTTATATGAATACAAAATCACATTTTAAAATAAATTTAATTGTGTTCATTAAATATTTGCTTGTAAAAATGAAAATTGTCAGTAAAATTAATCAAAGACTTAAAATTGTATGTTCGAGAATTCTTGTTTTGAATTTATAGCCTGATTCGAGTTATAAACTTATGAATTTTAATGATAATAACATGATTTTTAGAGTTGGAAATTGTTTGGATTTTAGAATTGAACAGAATCGTGAAAACCATCAATTTCCGATCGTCGACGTGATGATGATCGCCGTGATCAATACTGAAGGTGGAGTGACGGATGGAGATTCATGGAAAAATAAAAATAAAAATTTCTGATCGACGTGGCGGCGAGGGGAAGTCTCAGTAGGGTTTCCTGTTCGTTTTGAGTCGTGGTAGACTTTGGGTTCTAGCAGCGTCGTGGTGAGGATTCGAGTGTGCGGTCCGGGGGGAAACGATGGAGGGGACCATGACGTGTCTCTGGGTGGTCTCTGGTGGCGAGAAGCGGAGCGAGGTGGTGTTGCGGTTGACTTTTGGGTGATCAATTTGTTACTGGGTTCGTTCGAATTCCTCGTTTTCGATTGGTTTGGATTTCGAGCTTTGTGGGTAGATTGATGGATCGAAGAGAACAACGGCGACTTGAGAGCATCGACGAAGTACGGCGGAGGGTTTCCTATGACTTGTGCACGTGCACGTTGCACGGTGTATCTTTGATGGCTTTGGTGGTGCCTGTTATATTGAGAAGAAGGAGAAGAAAGGGGAAAAGAGGGTGCATGTGAAGTTGTGCTCGAGTGTGTCGCGTGAATGGCTCGAAGTAGGATATGGAGATCTCGGGTAGGTTTAGTTTTTCGCATTTTTACAGAACCCAGACGACTCGAGTACATACTCGAGTAAAGTGCATTCTGGCCCGGGAAATCAGGTGTTTTTTCTCGAAGTAAAACGAAGTAAACTCGGGTTATATTGTTTTCCAGTTTTAAAACAGTGACCAGTTTACAATTTTTTATTTATTTTTAGATTATTAAGTCTTAAATTTTTAAATCAAGTTAAACTGAGTTAAATTTAAGTGTTTAATCCAGATTTTTAAAAAATAAAAGAAAAGTTTAAAAATTTTAAATACTTTTAAATAAATATTGGACTTAAGGGGTTCGATTTAAAATTCCCTTTGCAGCAAAGTATTTTTAAAATTTTAATTTAAAGATTTTTTTTAAACGGTTGGTTTTATAAAGAGACTTACAGTTAAATTTGTATTCGTTTAAACTTGAGATTTAAAGGGGAAATTTCAAAGAAGCGAGAAATAAATGTTTCAAACCTATTTGAAAATACAATCGAGTTAATTGGATTAGTTCAAGTTCACCAATTAAGTTAATTAATTCAGAATAAAACTTGATAAGTTTGAAAATATAATTACTTAGAGAAGTAATTAATAGATAATTACTGAATGTAATAAATTGAATGATGGTTAGTAACATGAGTATAATTATTTGTTAATAATTAAAGAATTAATTAAAGATGATGATTGATTAAGATTAATTAATAATTAAAGATTAATTGATTCATTAATTTAAAATGATTAGTTAATAATTAGGGTTAACTAATAAATTTGAAAGAAGATTTGTTTCAAATAAATTGTATTTAACTTATGATAATTAACCCGGATTAATAATTAATACATCCGGTTTAAATTAATCAGTTGATTTATAAACCCAAGTTATGCATGTTTGGATTCTGTTAAATGTGAATTGTTTGATATCCCTGATATATGATGCTTTGTGATATACCCCGATTTATGTTGTGATCTGTAGTTTACTTATCTGTGACCTTTATATATCTATGATCTGTGAGTGAACGATAAACGTTGTTCTTATACCGCTTATCGAATTATATTTCTGTATTCTGATATGTGATGATTGATGTTGCACTATTGTGTGAAACCCCCGGAACACACTTTTACACACACAAATATGGATTTCACGTGGAAATCGGTTAAGTCACAGATAATTTAAATTTAATGTTTTTGAAATTGAAATTTTAATTTCAATTGATTTTGAAATTAGAAATTCGGGTTTAAAGTGAAAAGCTTTTGAAATAGAATTTCAAAGATAAAAGTTATTTTGAATAACTTAATCGAGTTTTGAAATTTAAATAATTTGATTTAAATTTGAATTCAAGTTTGAAATTAAATCTATGATTTGGAAACTAGGGATAAAAGATGATATAAATGAGTTTGTATGAATTAAACCATTTTAAAAGTATTAATTTGGGAATTTGAATTTAAACCAAGGATTTCAACTCGTATGAATGAATCAGATTTCCAAATTGAAAACTGTTGTTTTCAAATGATAAAAGCTTTTAGATAAGAAATGAAATTCCAATTTAGGTAAAGGAATTTCAAGTGAATTGAAAAATGGATTTTCCAAGTTATGAATGAATTGTTTTGAAAGCTATGAATTGAATCTGTTTATTTTTAACAGATTAAAAAAAATAATGATTCGTTAAACCATTTGAAAGAAAATTTGGGGTAATAAGTTGTGACTTAATTGAAATCCCAATATCCATATGTTTTTAAATATCGCGCTCACTATTCGGTTTAGCCGGAAGAGGACCTTTGGGTCGTATAACCCATTCCGAATAATGATACGTCGTATATGGATAGCATTTGAAGACCGGTGTTGAAGACCGGATATTTACGAAAACGAAAGGACAACTCGTCGAATGTCTCTGCACCGACTGGTCCCCGGTATAGAGATTTTATCACCCTTTGTGATGGGAAGTCCGGACGTGATTGGAAATTATCCGGAATTGCAAGGGCTTCGTGAGAAGTGCCTTCGGTTCTGTTCGAACCCGGAACAGACTTGTATGGATACATGTCTGACATTACACTTTGAGATATAAAGCCGATTTCTTTCAAATACATATCTGTTGGTGGCGGAGAATTTATTCTCTTAGCTTAACACCCTTCTCTGAGACGTACGAGCTCAGAGGTTATGTAGTTGAAGGTTATCAGCGATATATCCCAATTTGGTAATGTGGCATGCTGAGTGTAGCTGTGTGATGATCATCGTTTGATCATTTGTGATATGATCATTTGTTTGATCATTTATCTTTGTGATCATAGGTTGATCATCTGTTGACCCAAAGCGTGGCTTTTTGAAAAAGCGTAGCTTTGTGGACGAGACTTCGTCAGGGCCTCACAACCCGGAAATGGTCGAAACAGGATCGTTGCGGCAAGGTTATGAGGGTCGCGCCCTTTAGGGTATGTCATTTCCTTCTGGAAAGGGGTGGTATCATGGTATGGAGCCCAGATACTTACTCATGTGGATACACTTTCTTTATGATGTGTGATGTTTGATACCGAGCTCGGATAAAGGTCCCAAAGGACCGGGAGGTGGCATATTCGTGAGTTACCTGTTACAGGGGTAACCCGGCTTTGTTGGCAGAGAGCAGTTTGTCTCTCGGGACGTCCCGCCAGAGGCGATCCCATGCGGCGGAAGGAAGTTCCTTAGCCTGACCATTTGTTGGAAATCCATTTCTCCAATACGAACCTTGTACAATTTTAGTTGTAGAACCTGCCATTTACGTACGGTGGTCACCACTGTTTAGATGGTAGCTATAGTAGGCATACGATACTGGTCGTATGTTGGCTAAGATTAATATTATACTTTCGAAATGTTTTTCTGCACTATGCACTGATAATAATATTCAATGATTTGCGTAGTAAGCATCTTTGACTATCATAAGAAGAAATCTCCTCCAATTCTGCGTTTGCATTGTGTGTGTGGCGGGAGGTCTTATGGTAGTTTCATTTTCTAAAAGCATTGCGGATTTCAATGTTTAAAACCCTTTGTGTTTGTTTAAAGATAAAACTGTTTTTGTTGCTCACACCAGTCCCATGACTGATCCGGAGTTTATTGTTCCTTTCCTAAACTCTGGGTGCTCATAATTTTCCACACGAGCAGTCTAGAGTTGGGTTTCTTTTCAGATATTCAGGTTTAGTAGATTATCTGGAGCTAGTTCATTCATCGGAGTTGCTTATCTTGGAGTTGTGGATTCATTCTTGTTTGAAGATCATTTTGGAGTTATCATTTCTATTGATATTGTTCCGCTGCTGTTGTTATCGTTTTCTTTTCCGCTGCTATTTGTTGTATCATATCTCTGATGTATATTGATATTCATTGTATCACTCTGTTGTATCAGATATTGTATATCAATGTATTATTCTTTTCTTCCGCTGTGTTATTTACTTAATTGTGTTATAGCTCCGGCGAATCGGATTTGAACGGTCGAATCTGCGGCATTCTAGTACAATGTGAAGTACGGATGTTGATTTTCGAGCGGGCAAAACCCGAGTCGTTACAATTACAGTTTTGTTTTATGTAATGATTTGTTCTATATTATAGATTATTCATTTTCGCTGTGAGATTCTGCAGTGTTTGGTTTTCTTTCTATCTTCTTTCTACTTTCCTTTTCTTACTATATGCCTTTCTGTTCAATTTGGACTGGACATGTATGGTAAATTGTCAGTTCGAACTGTACAAAAAAGTGGATCGTGACATGCATGTTCTCCTCTCCATCCATTAAAAGAAATCACTAAGGTTGAACCGCACTTGGATGATTCGGAAAATTCGGAAACTTAAGTCATTTCTATATATAGTTTTAATTCGAATAAGTTGTATGTTTTCTTGAATAATAAGTATGTATTTTGAATTATATTAAATTATAACTAGAAAACATGTATAAATAAATATATATTGTTTATCTAAATTAAGAAAACATTGATGAAAAGTTAAAATTCTAAAAAATCAACAGATTCAGTTGATTGGTATAGGCAACTCAGTCGACTGAATATTCAATCTAAATTGAAATTTTACCCAGGATTCAGTCAACTGAATCAATGAATCCAGTCGACTGAATACCCGTAAAATTGAACTGTAAACTTGCGGCTTTGTTTTCTATGCAACTCAGTCGACTGGTCCCTCAATTCAATCGATTGAAGCTTTAATATCTTTCAATTTGGCTCAGCATTTAGTCGACTGAAGCCATATAAACAGTTGACAGAATTGCCTCAAATTACACTGCATGCGGGATTGAAAAGCCTGGACATCAGTAGACTGAGGACCACAATTCATTCGACTGGTTCATCTTTTTTCTGTTTTTAAAAAATGCCTATACACATTTCCCCATACACCTTTTCACAACCTACTACTTAACTCACTCTTCTTTCCCATTTACTACTTACCCGAACTACTTCATTTCAGCAAAAACCCAAGTTTCCATTACCAAAAAATCAAAATTTTCCACTAATTCCAATCAAATCGTTGGTACCTCGAACAAAATGTGCTCGTGAATCCACTGCCGGTCCTTCTGAAAACCAAATCCACTCTTGACTTCACAATAAGATGGCAGTAACACGATTCAATTCCATGAAAAATTCTCAAATCTTTGAAGGAAATTTTGTCAAGCTCACTGATTTTAACGAATATGCCATTCGAAAAATTGTAGAAGCTAGTGGCATCGATCATTTAATTGGGTATGACTCGAGTAATCTCAAAAAATTTCCGCTTCTGATTAAGTCGTTCTTCGCCAATATGAATTTAGATCACCAAGATCCACGGAACAGAGACGATTGTATCTGGACCTTGGTTTGTGGTGTCGAAATTTATCTCCCTCTTCAAAGACTTGGCCATATTCTCCGATGTTCGTCCGAAGGAGTGGATATCAATGGTGTTGAAGTTAACATGTACAACATAGATGAAGTCTCTCATCGTTTTCTATCGGACGACTTAACAGTCTTGAAATTCATTGCCTTACGTCCAAAGGCACACATTCTTCATCAAGCTCTCATTCGGTCTCTACAACCTCATACCGACAGCTATGAGAAAGTTTACAAGAGTGATTTTCAAGCTGTCTACGCTATTTACTCTTCTCAAAGGGTAAATTGGGCTAAAATTGTTTTAGATGAGTTCCTCACCGTCAACCATAAGAGGAACTACAAGACCATTCACTATGGAGCCTACATAATCCATATTCTTCAAAATTTTGGGGTCTCTTAGCCCGATGCCGATTTCATAACTATTGGCGAACTCAATTCAAAGACTCAAAGTTTTATGAATCTTCCAAAACGTCCAAAAGCTCAACAAATCATAAGCTTTCAACAATGGGCCGCCAATAGAGATCAAGGCATTCCTCAACCCCAGGATATGGACATTGCCTCTTCATTATCTCAACCTCCCCATCAAGAGGAAGAAGAAGACAATGATGAAATCAATGAGCTTCACAATGACATTGCTCCAAAGCAAGCACTTGTCACGCTCTCCCGAAATCAGAGTAAGCTTGGACGGCGATTGGTCACTATCGAGAAAAATGTCGTTAAAACAAATAAGAAGCTTAATTCCATAAAAGATTTCTTGAACAAAATTTGGAAGAAAATATAATGTACCGGCTCTACCTCTACCGGTATTGTCGAAAACCCCGCACCCTTTACATGGTCTACCTCCGTGAAGAAGAGGGAGAAGAAGCTTTGGATATTGAGAAGGTCTAGTTTTTATATTTTCTTATGCTCATCTTATTCATTTAAGCCATTATTTTATGTTTTTTTGTTGTTTTGATGTTATTGTGTGACATTACTGTTTAAATTCCATGTTCATGTTTATCTATGATGCTCAGTTCATTTTATTTTGCCTATGATATATGTTTGTTTTTGTGCTTATATATATTTCTCATACTCTCTATTTATTCCTTTTTGTCAGTGACAGAGGGGGAAAAATTGTTTGGTAGGGGAATATTCATTCAGGGGGAGTAAAAATCGCTTTTATAAATTTTTAAACCTACATAGTTGTCATCATCAAAAGAGGGCGGAATGTTAGAACCTTGTATTTTGATGTTTTGATCATGACAACTATATAAGTAAATATTATGTGGACTAACCATATTTGTAGGAGAAGATGCTATTTTACTCGACAATAAATTTCAGATCAGAATTCAGATAGAAGTTTCAATATTGTTTATGGTTTGTTTATAGTCTAGTCTAGTAGTTAATTTTTGTTAAAATATCTCCAAAGTGGTATATGTACAAATACACGAATTAAAAAATATATTCAAATCATGTTTCATATGCCAAGTATTTTACTACACAATTTCATGCATAGAAGTTTTTCAAAGAACCTCAAATTGGCAGATTACCCAATATTCTGCCGACTGAAAGAGGTAGTCAAGTCGATTGAATATCTGTTCACATGCACAACTGATATGAATGTTCAGTCGACTGAACTACCATTTCAGTCGACTGAATTGTATGTTTTTTGTGCCTTTTACTCTCTGATTCGAATTTTCAAATTTCGGCTGACTAAATTCTTTTGTTTAGTCGATTGAAATTGCATAATGGCTATTTTTCTGAACGGTCACTTCCATTCATCGAACGGAAACAACCCTTGATTCAAGAGTTATTTCCGTATCTTTTGATCGTTACCTTTCACGATAAGTTGCAACACTTAAACACTATATATAGCCTTCAATTCATCTGTTTAATCACCTAATTTATGATTCTATTCTCTTATACTTATTGTCTAAACATTATGCCATTTACATTAAAATTTCTGTTCTAATCACATGCACATTCAAGAAATAATTTATTTATGATTAAATTAACTTCATCTCTTCACGAACTACACTGTATACCACAAAGGAGAAGATTACAGGAAGGGTGTACTCTATAGACTTATCCATGCTATTAAAAGAGCACAATCTGTTAAGAAAGTTCTCTTCGGCTGCTCAGGCGGTTGAAGTCCTATTCAGTTGCTTAGGCGGTAGAAGTCCTGTTTAGTTGCTCAGGCGGTGTAGCACCTGTACCTCCGGGTTAAGTAAGGGTTGATAGTTAAAATTCTAGAAGGAGTTTGGGACTGGACGTAGAATGGGAAGTTCGAACCAGTATAAAATTCCCTGGTGCCATTTACTTTACTATTTACTTTCTATATTTATATTTTGCACTTGTAGATAACCTAGATAATATTCCAAATTACGATCCTTAGTAACTTTCAAACAATATTATGATCACATCTAAAACCGCAAAGGTACATTCGCATATGGATTTTCTATAGTAGTCACCTTGGTAAACTGAAGTCGGTCCCCATGCACATGGATCAGAAACCACCTTTTGAGCATCGTATATATCTAGATAATATATACCTTAAGGTAAACACAACTAGCACATGCCTAACACGTGTTTCCAAGTATCATCAACTCTCACTAGCAACATCAATAAGCATACTGTTGATATGGAGTAGAAATACCCCATCATGGGCTAGCTAAACCCAAGTTGTGCATCCTACTCTATCTTTAGCAATTTACAATGTCAAAGTCACATACAATATCACTCACATGAGTCTTTATTACTCGAATAGAATGAAAATCCTTTTATAGATTCTAGCACAAATCGACCAACAAATGGTAACGATGACCTCATGTTAGACTTAACCATAGGATAGACAGTTCAACTCTATAGCATTTGGCTGAAATGTTAATGTTGACCTCTCTCTTGGATTTAACCTTAGGAGAGATAGTTCAACTCTATTACATTTCACTTCACAACTAGTTCAAAACACAGACTCGTATACAAGTTTTGAAATGGTATTTAGTAAGTAAAACACTTAATGTCCGAAACTTTTCAAAACCAAATCGATGAATCCCGGTTAACAAAACTTCGGTTTCGTTCTTTCAGAAGTAAGCGAACTATATATAAAGGAGTCCTTCTTGGAGGATCTCGTATGTATACAATTCTTAAAACTAGATACGTTTTATACTAATGAGTCCTCATTGGGGGATCTTAAAACATATGAGGCTGTGAAGCTTCCATATGTTTTCTAAGTTAAATAGTCAAGTTCGGTAAGTCGACTAATCGACTATCTTGTTCTAAAAACAATCACTGGTGGAAATCAAGTTTCGCATAATTATAATGTTTCCGATCGTCATAATTTATTATCCCTCTATCAAGATTGAATCTAGTACGTTAAAACACTATTGCTTCTTAGTCCTACTCGAACATCAATCTTAACACTCGCATATGGATAACTCTACTTTATCGGCTTTTAGTGTTAAGTATAGATAATTACTTTCCATAACCAAGTAAATAAAACAAAGCACGATTAAGCTACTTAAGCATCTCCTAAAGCCTTTTATAAAACATTTTTTATAATTAAACACCCATTTAAAAATGATAAAGATGTATGTATAATAATTTATTTATAAAGTTAAGATATTTTAAAAACAATTTAAAAGATATTATAAACTAAGATATTTAATACTTTAATAAAATAATTAACTAATTTTCTAAATGCTATATTTACTTAAAATATACAGTAAAATACTTATAATTGTGGTTTAAACTTTTATTTAAAATATTGCTAGAAAATAACTATTATATAATTTATTTAAAAACTTTAAAAAACATGTTTTACTTTTATAATAAACCTTTAATAATTCATAATTAATTATTAAAAATATGTAGAAATTCCAAACCACTTTTAAAATACTCAAATGTTGGTTAGAGAAGGCTATTAAAAAGATTGAAGAGGAGTACTTAATTTAAAGGTAATTTCAAAACAATTTAAAGTCTCGGACAGAAACAGCATTTACAAAATAAGGTAAAAAGGTCAGAGATACTACATCGTTTAGAAGTGCTTTAGTTATGTAACAACCCGCTATGAAATGGACCCAAATTCCTATCTAGAAAAGGCCCATCGGAACTTAGACCATCTCAAAGCTGGCTGTTGGTTGGTAAATAATAGAGCTATTTATCTACGCATTCAGAATCTCGTGGCGGATGGATAAAATAAAATAATAACAACAGTGCCCATTTTATTCAAATTTCAAAATGACATTGAAAACTATAACAAAATATCCATAATCACCGTTGCATATTTGTGGTAAAATATTCCAAAATTACAGCATCAATTTTATTACCTAGGTACATTAGAAACTACAGAAAATAACAAGTAGATAAACAGACTACTGCCACAAGTCTCATTAACCTCTCCGCCTTCAACATCGCCCTTATTTACCAGTGTTGTAATAAGGAGGGATTCAAAATAACAATGTTTGGTGAATAAAAATCTCGAGCCTTACTGTTTTAGTACTTGGGCAGTATAATTTAAAAAGGAATATGTCTTATGTATTCTACCTATACCATAAGTCTTTTCAACTACAAGCCCAAAGGCTTTTCTCAAACATAAATAAAAAGGATTTCCAAACACAAGCCCGTAACCAACTTGCTATCAACCCAATAACCCATGACAATCGTCCATAACATCCTATAAAGAGATAGTACTCAAGTCACTTAATACCTTTTAGTAGGAACTACGTAGACTTCGACCATTTAATATCTTATTTAAGGCAGGTCCACGTCATTTATTACGTATCCCAATGTAACATCTTGACTTTTCGAGCCTCGAATGCCGACAGCAATACATTCACGGTATTCATGTGTCGAGCACTTTAGCGCCGGAAAGGCAAAAGGTTAAGGTAAGATAAAAAGAAAAATAAATGAAACAGGGAAGAAGAGAACATGATATCAGAATCTCATAGTGAAACGATAATATAATATCAAAATCATAGTACAAAGGGTTACTCATAGAAATTTTGAAGTTACAAAACCTAAGTACAATAATTAGCCTGAACAGTCATAAATGCATGTCCTCACAATGCTGATACATCAAATAGTAATGCAATAGAAATACAAATACTACGATTGGTTAAACATCCAGCTCATCTTCTCGAGCTCCAAAGAGCATCAACGAAAGCCTCGCTTTCTCAGACTACTCGAAAGAGCACACGGGGAATTTAAAGAAAACAAAAGCCACATGTCAGACATAAGTCTGGTATGAGAAATTCAAGAAATATATGCATAGCTTATAACAGTACTTTTGAGACCGCATGGAATGCCATAATGGTTATTCCCTCAAAAGAACCACCATTTAATAAGTACATAAGGTAATATAATAGATAATGTCTAGGGCGTAGAATATAAATAGACATAACCAGAATGGTTACATTGGTTACATTCAATAGCATATTAGAGTGCACAATCAAAATCGATAAGGAACATTCATATAAAGGTTTTTCCATTGGGATCTCTCTGGTGGAGTCGGATCCAATGTTCTATAAAAGGATCAGAAAGTACCAACGAGCGACTTATATCTCTTGATAAAATATAACATTTGATAAACATAACTGGTCCACACTCAAACACATGATCCCACACATCAACAACTCTGGCCAGCCAAAAATTGATAAGTATCTCTATATATGGAGATAATATATCCTATTGTAGGTTATCTAAATCCCAGGCTATGAGGCCTACTTTGTTTGTAGCCATTTCTAATGACGAGGTTACAGTTGGCATCTTTTACATGTGTCTCCATTACTCGAACAGAACACAAATCCCCAAATGGATTCCCACAACTCGAATAGATCTTGAAATCACATATGGATTCCAGAAATTCGAACAGATCCACTTCTAAGAGATAGAACACATATCTCGGTCTTGAAGTGGTTTTTGTTAAGTAAAACACTTACTGATCCAGGTCTCGTCAAGACCGAATCGATGAATTTGGTCGTATTCGACAATAATGACGACGATCGCATATGGAAACCAAGTCTCGTATATTTATCACGTTTTCAATATTTGCATCTCACATTATCCCTCGATCAAGAGTGAAGATCGTAGGTTAGAGCTCTATTGCTTATATCCATAAACGAACATTAGTCTTAATTCCACAGATAGACAAGCCTACTTCATCGGCTTTTGGTGCTGAGTTTACGACTAAATGTTTTCCACAAATGAGTAAACATACAAAGTACTATCAAGTCATATAAGCGACTTTAATCCCATTCTATTTAATTAATATTTTATTAATTAAAACCTCTTTTATTAGTAAATTTTTTTATGTAACATTATTTATCAATATCTACTATTCATTTTCACTTTTTCAATACTTTAACAAGTATTCACATATTTGCATCAAATGGTATAATTGTATTCACAAATCATTAAGAAGATTTCTTACTTTAAACCTTTACTTTTACTATCTTTATCTAAAAGATTCCTTGCTTATAATTTCCTTTAAAATATCAATTCTAAGGATCTAAGTACTTTCACAAATCCATTCAAAAAGGTTTAAGACTGATGTTACTTAAACATTGTCACTGCAAACCCAAAGCCATTTCACTTATACGTGTCTTTAAAACATTCTTTTAAAGATTTATTTACATTCATAAGTATATTTAATAAGGTGTAATAACCCGACTTTTTCTCCACAGAAAGTCGGATCATTATGAAGAAAGAAAGGGGTAGAAAATAGAAAAGAAGAGAAGAAAGAAAGAAACAACAACAACGATCTCACAGCGGAACGAATAAATTATATTAATAACATAAACTATTACATAGTATACAACAATTTACAGAGTTACACAGCATATACTAGACAGTTATAAACATCTGTCTAGACATTACAACTCAAATACAAGACAAGACACTATCACAGATATCAACACAGCGGAATACTATATCTACGAACGCCGAAGCCTCCTGCTCCATTGCTCCTCCAGAATATTCTTCAAAGCTAAACCTGAATCCCTTGGCTACTCGTAAAAATTTGAGTACCCAAGAGTTTATAAAACAGAAAATAAACACTTGGGTCAGACATGGGTCTGGTGTGAGTAAACGGGTTAAAATTGTTTAACTTCAAAACCTTTTGAAAGCAAAGGTATCACGTAAGACTTCCCACACATAAACATGGAAAAGTTTTTACCTTACGCTAACCAAAACATTTGATAGGAAATCCGGTTATATTATAATAGGGTCTAGGGTTTTCAAGTAAAATACAGAAATAGCTGAAATGCTTACATCTCACATTCCAACATAGTTGGGCACAACTAATACGTACGGCACTTATTGGAGTTTGGATTCCATACAATGGCAGGGCTACTGGGGTACCGCCCGTCACAGTACGTGGCCTAGATCACCGTACCGAGGATCACTCCCAATCCCCTGCAACACAAGGTCGGAACATCCCTTACTGGATAATTCCTGCACAAGATACCTCACGGTTGGGATCAGCAACCGCACACACTAAGCCGAAATAAGAAGGGACTTCTAGACAGAGGTAATCTTGTCCTACTTGGGTGCTACCCACTAACCTTGCTGCACCTCCCCTGTTTTAGCCATTCCCGGTTTGTGAGGCTTGAGGTCACGATTACCTTAGAAAAGAACACATCACTTAGAATGCTCATCGTCCACCTGACGATGTTCTGAAAGCATTCAATCCATACAAGTTCGTTCCGGGTTCGAACGAAACCGAAGGCATTATCTCGTTACACTCGTTTTGGAATCACCCTCAGAGTTAACGACAATAACCCTTGCACTCTGAATCTTCATCTTCACTTGATTCACGACCTATCGTTAATTTGGATCGATGTGGTATTCGGGTCTCCAGACCTGGAAATCCGGTATACGGAAACCCGATCCCGGTCTCATCGAAATCCAAAGCGTATCTTTTAAGGCCAAGTTGTTTTAAAGGTTAAAACAAATTCAATTCATTATCTTTATACACAAAGAAAGATAATTCACAACAGATAATTAACATTATCAGATAATCCATACAATTCAACTAACAACCATATCACACAACATATATCTCATCAGAGATATCAATCAATGCAAAGCATTCAGTATTATCATCCATCCATAAGTAATGATTTATATCATCTCTAATTAATTTAAAGTGAATTAAATCATTTACTTCATTTTATAAATCCTTCTTACTTAACCATTAATTAATTACAAATTAATTAATTATCCTCTAATTACCTTTTTCAATTAATCATCTTTGATTAATTATCTTTTAATTACCTTCAAGTAATTTATCCTTAATTAATTACTCAAATTAATTATCCTTAACCACTTATTGTAATTAACCTTTAATTACATCATTAATTAATTAACTAAAATTAATTAAGTTAATCAACTATAATTACTTACATTAATCCTTAATTAATTACATTGATTAATTACTTCATTTATTAATTATTACTTAATTAATCAATTCTTAATTACATCATTAATTATATTAATTAATGATCCCTAATTACATTTTATTATTAATTACTCTAATTAAATTAATTACATTAAGTAATTAATCTTTAATTAAAACATAATTATTAATCTCTCTTGATTAATCATATTCAGTAATTAACTACCCTTAATTACTTCTTTAAATAAATTAATTATTCCTTAATTAATTTCTTAATTAATCCCTTGATTAATTCCATTAAGTAATTAACTACCCTTAATTACTTCTTCAGTAATTTATCCATTAATTACTTTCTTAAGTAATTATACTTCACAAATCATTAATTGATTATCTTAAATTAATTAAACTTAATTAATTAACTTAACTAATCAAATTAAAATCAATTGATTACAATGAGTAATTAATTTCTTAATTTCTTCCATTAAGTATTTATACTTAATTAAACAATTCCACCAATGATTAACCTTAATCAATTAATCTATTAATTATCAAAATTAATCACATTAATTAATTACTTATTAAACCCAAGTTAATGATCTACATTAAACTATTAACTATTCTTTAATTATTTTTCTTAAATAATTAAACTTTAATTAACCATTATTAATTACAAATTAATTAATTCTAATTACCAATAAATTAATCTCTAATTACTTAATTAACTAAGTACCTAACAATAACTTAATTAATCCTTAATTACTTGATTAATTTATTCCTAACCATTAATTAATAATCTTAACTTATCAAATCTTATCTAATTAATGGTCCTTGGTTTCTAATTAATTAACCTTTAATTAATTTAATTTAAATCTTAATTAATCAATTTAAACCCTTAATTACTAAATTTATTAACCCAAATCATAATTAATTAAATAAATTAATTATCCATTTTAATTAACTTAATAATTTATTTTATCCCAAATTATTAAATCTTAATTATCTTTAAGATAAAACTTATTCTTATTAATGATTAAATTATCATTAATAAAGCATTTAAAACAATTTACTTTTAAATTTACTTTTAAATTCCATTTTAAATTTAAGATTTAAAAGGAATACAAATTTAACTTTAACAAAGTTTTAAAACCATTTAAATTCTTTTAAATCACATGTTAAAGAAATATTTACTTAATTAAAGAAATTTAAAACCAAATTCATTTTAAATTCAAATCAATTTAAAATACACTTTAACATTCAAATGGTTTAAAACATTTTAAATTTAAAAACTTCTTTTTATTTCACAATTGAAATACATATTAACTTTGATTACAGATTAATCTTTAGATTTAGAAACCTATTTACAATTTTAAAGCTTCATTTAAAATTAAAACTACTTAACCCTTTTAAAAGTAGTTAAACCAATTCAAATTTTAAAAAACTTTATCTTATTTGAAAACTGAGATTTAAACTTAAACTCCAGATTAAAACTAGATTTAAAACTTATTTAAAACTTTACTTTTCATTTAAACTCAGTTTTAAATTTTATCTTAAAATTTAAAAACAGGACAACAGGTTCTGTTAAAACCTGTTACCAATAATTTACCCCGAGCACTACCTATATTTACTTCGAGAATTCAACCCAAAATCACGAGTACAGCTTCGAGTTGCCCCCTTCTTCCCCAAAACATAACAGCCCTACCCAGACGTGCACGTGCACCAACCCACGGCGACGTTCCGGTCAACTTTCCGGCCATCAACAAGTTGCCCTCAACCTCAACAATCCCCTCGATCACTCAGTAGAACGATTTTGTTTATGAATCGAAATCGAACCCATCGATCGAACTGGAACCAACTTCGATCTATAAAAACTCCACCGCGACGACGATCACGTCCATCGGAACCCCAGCCCCTTCATCCAGAGCCGCGCCTTGAACCCAAGCAACGATCCCCCTTCTCGCGATCAATCAAAAATCCATGACGAACACGAAGATTCTTCGAGAATCCCATCAACCAAAAACCAACATCGAACCCTAGTTTGACAAATTTCTAACGCCACAGCATTATATAAATTAAATTCATATTTTTCTCAAGTTCACCGAAGCTCCAGCTAGCTTCACCCACAATCACGACCTACAGTTTGCCGTGGATCACTAGAATTTGACCAAAATAAAATTTCCGTTCAACTCACCATTCCCCACGAATTTCAATCTTAAAAATTATGATTTCATTACCAAAAATCATTATTTCCAACTGCGAATCTGTTTATATAATCAAACATAGAAATTTAAGCAATACATTTTGTCTTGATTTGATTTTCACTGTATCTTCTATTTTTCTAACTAATTACCTAATATAAATTCGTGATTTTATTTTAAAAAATGAAGTTATATCTTACAATCAATATTTATTTAAAGATTGAAGCCTAAAATCAATTGTATGGGTAAACAGGAATTCTCCTAATAAATCTAAAGCCTGGAATAAGAACAGAGAATCATATATCTTCATATCTACAGGAATTTACAGACATACTACTATATTTATATGCATTCATATTCAAATCATACATGTAAACATTTTATATCATGTTACTACAACATTCATCACACAGAACAAACACATGAACAAATTCAAAACTGTTTTTAAAAGAATGTTTACTCACCATTAATAAAGAACAGAGAACTGCTTTTAAATCTGGAACTTGTTTTGATTGTTGAAGTTTGAAACTAAAGCTCGTTTAGATCTGAAGCTGATATTTGAATATGCTTGCTTAAGTAGAATTTGAACTTGATCTCAGGTTGAAACAGTTTGATTCAGTTGAAGTTGCAGTTTTGATTCTCTTTTGATTTTAGTTTTCAGTTTTTAAATTTTGAAAAAGTGAAGAGAAAAGGATTGAGGATGAAAAAGCATTGAACTGGATAACCATATTTTCTTTAAAACATTATATCCATATTTCGTTTACAAGAGAATTTGGACACTTGTTTAATTGCATGTCATCTTAGTTACAAATGTCTTAATGTTTGTTTTATATTTTTACAAATGTTAAAACAAGGTATTATTTTGTTTAACCCCTTATTTATAAAATTACTTATATTTTTATATTAGTTATGTAATATGTTTATTTTTATTTATATATTTACAAGCTATTTTAATTCATGAGATATTTAAAAAGAAAGAATATTTTAAATCTATATGTACATATATATAAACCATTTTAGTTTTAAGTAATAAAAAAAGAAGGCATTTTAACCCTTTTTATTAAATTTAAACTTAGGCAAAAATCAATTTAAACAATTTAAACTTAACAATTTAAAACCATATAGTAATTTATTAAAAAGCTTTGAAAAGCTTAATATCAAATAAATCATGATTTCCAAATTACCAAAATATATATTAGAAAAACAAGATTTTATTTATTTATTAAATTTCAAACCAAAGCTTATTTATTTACAATATATACACTCATATATATACATTATAAATAGAAATCATTTTATTAGTTTTTAAAAGATAAAATTCACCAATTAAATATTTATTTAATTAGATTATTAAATTAATTCAAATTTATTAACAAAGATTATTAAATCAATTTAATTTTCAATACAGATTATTAAATTGAAATCACCCAAAATCCCGGGATATCACATAAGGGTTAAAGACGAATGTTATTAACACATCGTCACAACAAACCCAAAACCATTCCATACTTATATCATGTTTAAAACATTCTTTTTCATGATCTAAGTTAAGTTTGATAGTCGACTAATCGATTATCTAGTTAAAACAATTGCTTATACAAATCAATGATCATTTACTTAAATCGTTTTCGACATTTCAACTTAACCATTCCTTGTTCAAGAGTGAAGCTAGGTAAGTTAAAGCACTAGTTGCATCAAAGCCTTTCCTAGACACTTCATTCTTCAATCTTTCAAATAGGAATGTTTACTCGTCGACTTTTAGAGTTAAGTATAACGTTAATGATTTCCATAAACAAGAAATAAATAACATGATTAACCCATTTTCGACATTCCCAACTTAATTATTCCTTGTTCAAGAGGGACCCGGTAGGTTAAAGATCTATTGTTTCATCCGTACTCGACATCAATATTAACTCTAAAAAATAGATGAGCCTACTTTGTCGGCTTTTATCGTTAAGCATAGTTAATTACCTTTTATTAACACATTTCAAACATTCCAACTTAACTATTCCTCATTCGAGAGGGAAGCTAGTAGGTTATAGCTCTATTTCTCTATCCCTACTCGACATCAATCTTAACTCTCACAAATAGAGAAGTCTACCTAGTGAGCTTTTAGTGTTAAGCCCAATTGATTACCTGTTTCAAAATTTATATATAATTATTAAAAAATAATCAAACTTCAAACAAACTTTAGAATATTTCAAAACATGTTTGAAAACATATGCAAAAAGAATCTAGAAAAATCACAAATTTAGATATCATTTTTAAACACTTAAAACCATAAGCAACTTACTACGACACTTATAAATCCTATTAAAAGTCTTCATTAAAAACAACATTGAAAACATGATCTTTGTGGTTACTTTTAACCACTTTAGCCAAATGATTTGAGACTTGAAATTTTTATAGTAAGTACTACCCTTAGGATACTTGAGAACCATGGGAAGAAACCTCTAAGAATATCTACCACTTTAGTTATAAAATTTAGTGAAAACAAGCTATATTTACGGAGTGTATTTAAAACCACATTTTTGTTCTAACTTTCACAACCTTGTTCATAATTTCTATAACTTACAAAACCATTTCTTTACTTTCCAATACACTAAAGTATGTGTGAGAACAACTAAGTCAAATTATCCTTAGTTACAATCATAAATATCCAATTTACACAAGTTAAAGTTAAGGGATATTGAAGTGCAGTTATAACGACTATTCTCGCTTCAAACACTTTCAAACATACTTCAATTCAACCTACAATCTAAAAAACCATTTAAATATCAAGTCAATGCCACATCGCATGTTTAATATGGTAATAGAAGTTATGTTATAAAATAAAAAGTTATGATTTGCTTTCAAAAGCACGAGGGGTCCAAAGTTTATAACTTTACTTAGTTAATGTCATTTTAACTTTATAATTAAAACACAACATATATATACACAATATATACCTATAAGATAGTGAGATAACTCACTTAGATCTAAGAACAACATAAACCTAAAGCCACAAGAATCAAGGAACCATCTTCTACCATTACCAAAAGCCTAAAGATCTAACCATTGGCACTTTCAAACCAAGGCAACACCTCCCCTCCTCCTCCATTGCTCACGGCCCATACAAGATCCCCTCTCTTCCTCTCACCTTCTCCCACTTTTTAATTAACATTTATTAACCATAAAATTGACTTAAGGACAAAAGTAAGAAAGAAGGCTAATAAAAGAGCTAAGCACTACTAAAATTGAAGACATGGGTTTCTTCAAGGTTCACGGAAGGATATTTCGATCGCGTTGAGATGGCTTTCGAAGGTGTCGCAAGCATCAAGCGTCATCACAAATGATAAACAGTGCAAGAGCATTCAAAGTGATGAAAGAAGAAAAACAAGGCTACCCTTCTGCCTTACTAAAACCTTTCGATGCAGATGGATTCACAAATATAAGATGTTACTACCAAATTACTTTTCGACCATGTCAAAACCTGAATGAGTAGAAGACAAAGAAGAATAAGAGATAATAGCTCTGGCAATACCTTTCAAAGGAGTCAAGGGGATGGTACAGCCAAAGGCCAGAAGTATTACAACCTTTCGAAGGGGTCGAAAGGGTCAAAATCACCCTTCTTTTGACGCCCCACCTCTATACTCACACTAACCAAGGACACTACTAGGTAATGCCATCAATTAGTACGAAGAATAAGGCTGTTGAGGAGCGATCATCTGGGTAATTACTTTGTGCATGTACCGATATGTCAGATAATATGACTTGCATTTCATTTCAAGAGGAAATCCGACATATCAAATACAAACTCAAAGCTACTATAAAGTGACTATGTGGCCTTCGAAAAAAAAAATATAATAAGCATAACACAAAATCAGTCACAAATATTCATATCACTAAGGTGGAAACATATATAAATATAACACATAGAAGTGTACATTCAAAGTAGTGGTCAAACAAGATCCACAACATCACAAAAGAATAAGTATACATCAAGGAGTCTCTATCTCAAATGTATAAAAGCAAAAACTACTAAGCTAAAGTAGTTAGCCAAAAGTCAGAAGCTAGTCCCTGCTAAGAAGTCAAGTGGAAGCACCTGAAACACCTCGGTCTGACCCAAGTATTATTTAAGAAGAAAAATAATAAACGGATTAGTCTAGCTATAAATATCATATAAGCTGAGATAGAATAAGAGATACAATAAAAATATATGATAACAATAATGCCATACTGTGACAAGTATATATTTGATAACAATGAAAATCATACAATATCTCAAATCTCCTCAAATATCCAAAAAGAATATCATATTCTTTAGCTTATTCACCAAACCTCAAATATTGACAAAACATATCAATGCAAATCGCAAAAATTGGTGAATAACAAATTCCAAAAATCAATAATTAGAAATTCATAAAACAAAAAGGAGGAGGCCTATCACAAACAGGAGTATGAAAACTCACCAACACGTGTATCACAAACGAGACGTTATACCACAGGTCGCTAAACCAAAAATGAACCGAACATCGACGCACCTAAAAGATCTATTGTTTCATCCCTACTCGACATCAATATTAACTCGAGTAGGGATAAAAAGATCTATTGCTTCATATACCATAACCACTAGCTTACCTTAAATATTTACAAACAAATTGTAGACTTCCACTCGAAAATAAGTGTAAATTACACTAAGCTAGTAAATAAATGAGTTAGGCTTCATGTCCCATAACCACTAGCTTACCTTAAATATTTATGAACAAATTGTAGACTTCCACTCGAACATAAGTGTAAATTACACTAAGCTAGTAAATAAATGAGTTAAGCTTCATGTCCCATAGCCATTGGATTAACTTAAATATTTACGAACAAATTGTAGATTTCCACTCGAAGATTATCGCGAGATTTCAATCGAACAAGTCCAAAAACTAACCGATGAAGTAAACGCAAGCGTTTCATACCACTTGTTTTGCTAAGTCGTTTAATTAGATTTCTCATACGAATGAAGTAAAGGTTTGTATATACTAATAAATTAGAAAACAGTTTTAAAATCGAGCTTATATTAAAAGTAACGTTGAAATTGTTTTTTGTGGAAGAGTTTGAGTATTTACTACTAGTATAGAAACCTTTGTGTTTAAAAGTGACAAAACATAGAAATGATTATAAAAACAATCTATCACCAAAATCCACATTCGACGACGTGAATTAAAATCATAAAAATCAATATCAAATCCATCAAATGGTTATTCCCAAATATCCATAAAAGAAGTCATCAAAGTCGATAATAATGACTACAACCAACCAGATCAACAAAAATCGATTAAAATGGAAACCCATCTAAAAACAAGCAAGTTGGCTGGAATTGTTAGCTCCATACGTCGGTGGTTCTCCCAGACGTCTGAGCTGAAGTGCTAGAAATTTTATTCTAGATCGCCTAGACGTCTGGGGAATAAACTTAGACGTCTGAGCTGAACATCTGGAATTTTTATTCTGATGGCCTAGACGTCTGATCCTTATACCAGACGTCTGTGCTGAAGCTCAGGTCAAAAATCAGCCTAGGCAGTAATGGCCAAATCAGTTCAGAAGCGATCGGACGAGCAACGGAGGCTAGGGATTTATGCCAAGCGACAACCCAGCCCTATAGGCTCTTCAATACACTTCAAACAATAAGTCCAAACATCCATAGTAGGATTATCATAGATTTTGACTTCAAAATACCAAAAATTGGAGAATTCACCAATCCAATTCAATTCAGAAGCAAATGAACATGAAATAGGTGTTAGGAATTCATACCTAACAACTATCAAAGGTATAGACATAGATGTGAGTTCAAAAACTCACCTTTGAGCCCAAAAACAACGAATGAGAAGCTTTAAAACAAGGCAAGATCAATCTCTCCTCCACATAACTTTAAGAACCCTCAATCTATGAGCAAGTGCAAATTTTACCTAAATTAGGTTATAGGATTTTCTGGAAATTGGAGAGAGATTGAGTTGGAGAAGAAGAAGAGGATGCTTACCTAAGCTTCTCTTTGATTTTGGAGCTTGAATCTTGAATTTCCTAGTAATCTAGGGTTTAGGAATTTTAATTTCCATTTCTTTCCCCCGTTTTCATTTAGCTTGAGTGTTAGGAAATAATAGAATGAATGAAGAGGAGTTGGAGGAGGAGTTAGGGTATTAGATGAGTTGGTGGGCTGAAACCCAAACCCAAAGCCCAATAGAAAAATAGCAAATTCTACTCAACTCCAAACATATCGATGTTTATACTCAAAAAGGTCGCAAACGCCATTTTGGACTCAATGGATGTGGTCTCGAGTCCGGATTCGACCGTTTACAAAAAGTCACGTTTTGGACTTTTAAATTCAACTAACGATGCTATATTTAAATAAATCATTTAAATATATTATCGTAAAAATATGCGGGTTGTTACACTTCCGCTTCAGTGGTTACCTTTCGAAGCAGATGCTTCCGCATGAATTAAGGCTTTTCGAATGGGTTGAAGATACACCTTTCGAAGCAGATGCTTCCGCATGAATTAAGGCTTTTCGAATGGGTTGAAGATACACCTTTCGAAGGCAATGGATAACAACCCTTCATATACGTGCCAAACCTTTCGAAACTAAAGGTTTTGCCTTCATTCAAATTACACGGAGAGATTCCTTGATCAGACAACCCTTTCGAAAGCATAATCAAGCCTTTCGAGCTGGTCGAAGCCTTTAACATCTAGGGAAGGTTCCGCATCAATTCACAAGCATGTGTTTGGAAGTTATCTACCACGTGAAACTATCAACACTTTAACAATTTTGAAACCCTAGAAAACTACCTATCGACAGAGTCGGAAGCTTGTATCTTTGCTTCTTATGGCAACAAAACAACAGAAAGAGAAATGACACGTCCATCACCCTTTCAACGAAGTAGAAAGCAGTCCAGGATAAAGAAGAGGAAAGAAAAACTTGGACCTTTCAACTACAATGAAAAGGATGGACGCAGAGGATAAGAGGACCTTTCGATTAAGTCGAAAGAAGGGATGTGAAAGTGGACCGACCCGAATCTATAAATAAGACCCTAAGGGTCCGATTTTGGAGACCGAATTTTGGGGAATCCAAAACTCTTCTTCAACTTCTACTTCTTTGTAACAACTAAATCTTTGTAACCCTAAATTGATTTAGGGAAAATGCTCTCAAACTTGTAAATTTTTTTGGATTAATGGAAAAGGAAGAAATGCATGGATTAATTAAGGATTTCGATTATGAGGGAGATCATTTCAATTATTAGCTAGATTAATGATCAATTGCACATGATGTTATCTTACCTTCTTAACTTCTTTTTGTCTTATGTAATGTCATGGAATCGGCTTGGACTACATACATGTGAAACACATTATCATCATGATAAGAAATATATAATAACAAAAAGATGGTGATGATGTTTCGACATCCATAAGTTTGGAGAACTTACAATTGCCTAAGACAATCTTCTATAGAATATAGAGCTTATGCAATTGTGAATCAGATCTATCTCGAGAGGACTAGATCCCATTCAACCTAGTCGAAAGGTATGTCTCGAAAGAAGACTGGTTTATAAAGGACAAGCAATCGTACAAGGATGGATTCCTTCGAAAGAATCATACACCTAACCATATCTACTATCCTTTCGAAGGAGTTCCTCCATAACGAAAGAAACCAGTGATGTTAAAGGCAGTTATTTTTTAAAAGATGAGCAGACCATTCGACATGGTCGAAAGGGGTTAAGTAGAACTTTCGACATAATTGAAAGGGA
Organism: Allium fistulosum; assembly: GCA_030737815.1. Classification (NCBI taxonomy): domain Eukaryota; kingdom Viridiplantae; phylum Streptophyta; class Magnoliopsida; order Asparagales; family Amaryllidaceae; genus Allium; species Allium fistulosum. Next base: position 1,050,621,958 of record CM060903.1, read on the forward strand.
CGAAAGTTTAGTGTGAATAGCTATTTTCTACTCATTCGAAAGAGGGGTTTCGAATAAGATGCTTTCTCTTTACCTGCATTATGATAAGGTTAATTTGATCAACAATCCACTATCAATATTTTCCCCGAAAGTAGTTTGACCAAGTCAACCTGATCGAAAGTAGGGTTCGGAAGGAAACAAACTCTTTCAATAGTCTTATTTTGTTGCATAAATAATTTTATTAGCTTTGGGGATGTTGACAAGTTTTCTTGTTAACATTTTTGGCGCTAGAAGAAGGGCTCGAACCTCCGACCTCATTATTATTTATAGACTAATTATTGGTTGTTTGACTTGGTGTAGGAAAATGAAATCAAAGAGATTTAGCAAAATGGACGAGGAGTTTGTTCACACTACAACCTTAAAAGAAAATATCACTCCAACTTTCAAATTGGAAGGGGTTGTACTAGGGCAACCATTAGCATCAGCTCAACAAGATGATAACACCTTCAAAATAAAGCTTTTAGATCAGCAATTACTCGAGATGCAGGAACTTCTCAAGATTGCCAAAAAAATTCTAAAACAACAAGACCAACAAACGGAAGCGAGGTGATCTCTTCGAAGAGGAATTCTAAGGCTTTTGCAAACGTAGATAAGAGCAAAATTTATTTATCATCTTCAAAGAAGAAAGGGTGACTTCTAACCAAAGTTGATTATTAAGGAAGAGTATTAGATAAATCACTTGAACAGTCTGGTAGCTCAACATCGAAAGGATACTATCCAGACTAGAAAAATTATCTTGACACCGAGGCCTATCTAAAAGATGCATCAGAAAAAGCAATTAAAGATGTGCCGAATGCTAAAGGGAAGAGAACCCTTGATGAGAATGTGAATGATAAGGAGCATGTGCCGCCTTTCACAAATGAAATCATGGCAACAGCTATTCCATCTTATGTAAAGATCCTGACTATGAAGTATCATGGAACTACAGATCCAGATGACCACTTGATGGATTTTGATAGCAAAATGGACATGTACAATGCATCTGGAGCTGTTCGATGAAAATTATTTCTCGTGACTCTCCAAGGGGATACAGTTAAATGGTATCAGCAATACCGAGAAAAGACTATCTACTCATGGAAGCACTTTTCCTATGAATTCTTTGCTTAGTTTTGCATATGCAAAGACCCAACCATCGATTATATAGTTCTGGCTAATATAAAACAAAGATAGGAAGAGTCTTTGGGGGATTATCTTAAAAGGTTCAACACCAAAGCATTATAGGCTAAGGACATGAATGACCGTGATAAGCTCATTGCGGTGCATTCTGGACTAATAGAGAACACCCCATTCTGGAAACAACTCTTTGTTAATGTGTGCAAGGATCTACAAGACTTCCATTTTCAAGCAGACAAGTTCATTCGAATGGATGAGCTATATCATGCTAAAAGTAAAGCAATTCCTAAAAAGGAAGGGGGAAGATTCAGATTGGATAGAGGACATAATAAAGCAAGATGGGAAGAGCCTATTGTTAATCCAATCGCTTTGAACAAGCCATTTTCTTACATCTATGTTGTGGCGAAGGAGAGTGTCAATTTCCCAACTTCCTTTAAGGTCAAGAATCACCCAGAACAAAGATAAGGGGAAGACTACTGTGTCTAACACAAAGAAAATGGCCCGACGAATGCAGATTCTTGGCAGGAATAATTCAAAAGTTGATATGGGAAGGTCATTTAAAAGATTTCATCCAAGACAAGCAGATAGTTCCGCGAACTGGGGACGGTTCGTAGAAGCTCCCTAATAATGCTATCAATATTATAAAAGAGGAGGATCCTTTGAGCTTAAGTCCATCGCTAAATAAGATTGATGTAATTCATGGAGAGCCACATCCAACGGGGACTAGTAAAGGGGCAAGGAACATGTATATTAAGGAGGCTAAAGAATTTATGTTCTCAGTCCAAGAAGAACCCCTACTAAAAAATCCATGACTCAATATCCCTATGCCAAATCTTGTCATTACTCCTCAAGAGCCGAGGAAAGGAGTTCACCACCCACACAATAATCCTCTATTGATTACAGCTCAGATTGTATTGTCTATTGTGTCCAGGATTCTTGTGCGTACAGGTACTGCAGTCAATGTCATCTTTAAGCATGCCTTTGATCAGATGAACATCCCTTAGGACAATCTAGAACCCAGCATGGAACTAATCTTCGGGTTCAATAATACATGGTTGACTCCTGTGGGACAAATAAAACTACTAGTGAAAATGTGGGTGCCACCATGTCGCCGGACTTTCGAAACTCTCTTTGTGATTATTAACCAGCCATCCTATTGCAATGCTTTCTTTCGGAGACCCGCGCTTGATGAGACAAATGCTTTGTCTCACCGAAGTACCTGATGGTGAAATTCTTAAGGAAAAGAGGCTGGGGCACAGTCTGTGGGGAGCAATTCAACTCTCGTGAAATGTATTTCTCTACAATTGTTCAATATAAGAGGGAGTCTTCTGCTTACTTTGATTCTTCTAGTGTTTTTCAGCCTTTGGATGATGGATTTTTACACCCAACATTCGAAGCAAAAATTAGATCTAATAATGCTAACAAACATATGTATGAAAGGTATATTCCTTCAGGAGGCAAACGGAAGAGTGTTGATGCTAATTCCGTTGAAGAAAGCCTAATCGTCACTGAATTTGACTACTGAGAGGAAATAGAAAGAACAAAGCCCATAGAAGACCTTGAGGAGACATGCATAGGTCTAGATGATCCCACCAAGGTAGTTAAAGTGGTAAAGGAATTGGATAGCAACTTAAAGAAAGATTTGATCCAGTTTCTTAAGACCAATAAAGATGTATTCGCTTGGTCTCATTCAAATATGGTGGGGATAGATCTGTGGCTCATGTGTCATGCGCTGAACATTAATCCGGAAGTAACCCCCATTAGATAGAAAAAATACAATTAGATAGAGTACAATCTGATGCCTTGAAAGAAGAAGTTAAAAGTCTCTTTGAGAATGGATTTATTCGGGAAATTTATTACCCAAAATGGCTAGCAAACCCCGTGTTAGTAAAGAAATCAAATGGAAAGTGGAGGACTTGCATTGATTATACCGACTTGAACAAGGCTTGTCCAAAAGACTGTTTCCCATTACCGCGAATTGATCAGTTGGTTTATGCGACTAGTGGGTACAAATTATTATGTCCCATGAACACATACTCTGGATACAATCAGATACCCGTGTTCAATCCGAATGAGGAACACACTAGTTTCATTACTTATTGGGGAACCTACTGCTACAAAGCGATTCCTTTCGGACAAAAGAATGCAGGGGCTACATATCAAAGGCCGATCAATAGGATGTTTAAAGAGCAAATTGGTCGAAATATGGAGGTGTATGTGGATGACATGCTAGTGAAGTCTTACGAGGCTAAAAATCATCTTGAAGATCTAGAAGAGTTGTTTAAAATACTTCTGAAATAACAGATGAAACCGAACCCATAGAAATGCTCCTTTGGAGTCCATTCGTGAAATTTTAGGCTACCTTGTGAGTGCTCAAGGGATTAAAGATAGTCCAGACCAAATTCAAGCCATTAAGGACATAGCCGAACCCAAAACTAGTAAAGCGGTAATGAGTCTGAATGGGAGGATAGCCGCTCTAGGAAGATTCATTTCCAAAGCGAACGATAAGTGTATCCCCTTTTTCGATGTAATTAAGTAAAAGAAAAACTTTGATTCAGGGAAGATTGTAGGAAGGCTTTTCAAAAGTTAAAAAGCCATTTAGAAAAGCCACTAATACTATCTAGTCCCGAGAATGGAAAAATTATGTACCTGTACATGGCAGTTTCAGAGCATGCGGTCAGTTCGGTGTTGATTAGAGAGGGAGTAGAGCTCAACTTCCTGTATATTATGTAAGCAGACGATTAAAGGATGCAGAAGTGTGGTATCCAGTTATAGAAAAACTAGCTTATTGCTTAATACTCACAGCACGAAAATTGAGAGCATAATTTCAAGCAATCCAATGAGGGTATTGACTAATTTTCCCCTCAAACAAGTTTTCATTAGGCCGGAAAATTTGGGTAAACTGGTCAAATGGGAATTGAGCTAAGCCAATATGATATTGAGTTTCATCCATGAGCCTCTATCAAAGGGCAAGCATTGGCAGATTTTATTAATGGGTGTACTAATTTATTAAGGAACAATCAGAAAAGGAAAGGGATCGAAAAACCATTGTGGCGATTATTTGTTGATGGTGCATCGAATGAACAAGGAGCAGGTGCGAGGTATGTGATAATAACACCAGATGGAGACTGATTACATTATGCTCTGAAGTTAGGATTTCCCGCAACAAACAATGTGGCCGAATATGAATCAATTGTAGCCGGGTTAACTTTGGCATTAGAACTCAAAATCCCATGAATTCAAATCTTTAATGACTCCCAATTGATGGTAAATCAAATAAAGCCAGTATATCATACAAAAGACGCCAAGCTATCTTTATATGTAAAGAAGATATTTAAGATTTTAACTTTATTTGAAGATTTTTCTATACATCAAGTTACGAGAGGAGAAAACTAATAAGTAGATTCTTTATCAAAATTGGCTAGTTCAAGGGGAGCCCGAAAGCTCGGATTGTGCTAGTAGGATATCAAGCAAATCCGAGTATAGAAGAGGGGACATCCGAACAAGGAAAGGAACTGCTAGTCTTAACTAGATCCAGAGCCATGTCACGAGAAAGAAAAAAAGGAAATCAATATGGAAATCCCGAATGAGGGGATTAACCCAGCCAAGGGCGGATAACTATTATGATAATACTTGGATGTCACCCATTATTGAATATTTTTCAATGGAGAAATTGCCATCTGACAAGGGGGAAGTTAGGAAAGTCAAGCGACAAGCTCCAACTTTCAGGATAATGGATGGAATCCTTTACAAGAAAGGATATGCACTACTGTATTTAAGATGTGTAAGCTTGTTGGATGGGATGAAATTGCTAGTAGAAGCACATGA